>JARPMR010000015.1:21033226-22522290 GCA_029955525.1 Oeneis ivallda
ATAGTACAGTAACCAAACAATAATAACTAACTTGGTAATCAATACTTAACCAAAAAAAATTAAAACGTAATGAAAACAAATGTTTGGAATGACACGGTACTGACAATCGCGAACAGTACGTTGCTATCTGTACCTACTAAGTGGGTCTTGGTCATAATTATGGTCTGACTTGAGGTGAGGTGCGGGGAAGCGCGACGGGAGGCAGCGGCCAACTTGAATCGGACGATTAGTATTTCATATTGTAAGGTTACGTTGTTATTTGTGGGGGTAGAATGTGATTTTAAGTGTATTTTATATAAAACTAGCTGTTGCCCGCGACTTCGTCCGCGTGGATAGAATTTTCTTTGCTATAAACCTCACGGAGCCCGAGACCTTTCCAACGAATACAAAACCGTGGAAATCGGTTCGTGCGTTCTGGAGTTATAGCGTCAGGAAGGAAAACCCGACTTATTTTTATATATTAGACAAGTCTGCATTTTAGTCGTCAATTTCCGTCAACATTCGATAAATAGTTGCTAATAATATGAGTATGTCATTATACTACTGTCATGATAGTCAATATACAGTGCCAATATACCTTAACCACGTGACCTGTCAACATAAAAACATTAAAGCACGAGATTGTGAAGTTGGTGTTTCTCTCACGTCCAGAACAGGAGTGATCTTACAATATTAAATCTCAATCTTAATAGATAAATGGTTCTTAATAAAACACAATCATAAAATTAAATATTCATTTAATTCAACGGATGAAAATTAATATTTTTTTAAAATTAATAACATCATTTTTCGTCAATACAATATTATCTTCAATACAAAACTTGGATCGCAAGTCGAAATTTTAGTGTTTAATTAAAAAAAAAAAAAGTAAATCTTCGTCGCGACTAAAAGTTATTTACACAGACAAAACACGATTGGCACGGAAATTATAAATTAAAAACAAAAAAAAAACATGTTTTGGTCGTTTCTTAGTCGAAATGAAGGTACTATTTTGTTCGATAAGTGGAATTTCGCTTACGTTAACGTTTTTAGCTTAATTAGGTATTATTTTTATTATGATACCTATGCTTAGTATGATACAATGTATATACATAAACAGATCGCTTAATCTCGCTACACTAATGAAGGCACCAGATTGAGGTCGGTGGAGGTAAACTGCAACAAACAAACAAATATTGTAAATACGGGTAACATTGTCAGTACGGTTAAAAAGACTTCAGCCTCCATTTCAGAGGTTCTTTACTATTCGGAGACATAATAAAAATATATATTAAATTGAATACGACTTGACTGTACCATATTCACAAATTAATAAATGAATAGTCAGTAGTGAGCCGTTGGGTTGCTCATAATAATAATCTTCTTTTTTGTCAAGCGATAGAGGTCCACTACTGGACAAAGATGTCTTGCATGGACTTCCACAGGCTTCGGTCTTGCGCCGCCAGAATCCAGCGGTTTCCTGCGGCTCGTTTGATGTCGTCGGTCCACCTGGTGGGGGGTCTGCCAACACTGCGCTTCCCGGTGCTGGGTCGCCACTCCAGCACCTTGGGACCCCGACGACCATCAGCTATTCGAACTATGTGCCCGGCCCATTTCCACTTCAGTTTCGCGACTCGCTGAGCTATGTCGGTGACTTTGGTTCTCCTACGGGTCTCTTCATTTCTAATTTGATCTCGCAGGGATACTCCGAGCATAGCTCTCTCCATGCTCCATCCATCATCATAATAATAATCAAAATAAATAATTGTGTGTACTATTTAGTTGTTTTGAGTACACCCTTACTCTCCAATTATCATAATTATTATCCTCTGCAACGTGATAGAGTATTTTGCTTCTAAGCGATAAGACCGCTAGTTTGTACCTTTTTAAAAGTTTGT
Organism: Oeneis ivallda; assembly: GCA_029955525.1. Lineage (NCBI taxonomy): Eukaryota > Metazoa > Arthropoda > Insecta > Lepidoptera > Nymphalidae > Oeneis > Oeneis ivallda. Next base: position 21,035,104 of record JARPMR010000015.1, read on the forward strand.
TGATAAGATATTATGTTTCTAAGATTGGTGTACAATAAAAGTGTACAATTGGTGTACAATAAAGTGTATAAGTACACCAATTAGAAACATAATATCTAATGTATACTGTATGTATTCATTTCAATTTGTGTGTATATACTCTGACAAGCTTATTTCTGCGTGTGGCAAAATTCGGAACTACCAGAATCAACTCAGTGTTGACTCTAAAATGTTGACTTTTGAATAGACAGTGGCGCCTCTATCACAGGCACAGATAAGTTTGCCAATCTGTAGTTACACTTACAATGTCCGCACCTTAGACGGCACTAGACGTCCGTGCTCCAAACTATCGCATTTGTACCCAACGCACAAGATGGACAGTTCTGGAAAAGAAGGATAAAAGTTTTGTAACTGTAACCCGACTACGAGAAATTGGATGAAACAGCCGTCGTATTGATTTTGTTCATATAAAATGCAGCTTAAGTCATCCGGACCATCATAACGAATCGATTGACACGTCATTCATCAAAATCGGATTCGCTACGATGCGATGGAGCATTCGTAGTCTCATACATACATACATAGACTGCTTAAATCATAACTCTTCCTTTTAGCTGTGACGTAATCGGGACAACATTAAAATAAATGGAGCGGTGATACGCCTAGACTAAGTTTTGAGACTTCATTTCCTTGAGTTACCTCAATACCACAACGGTCAAGGAATGTCCGTTGCGCTATAATTGGGGCGGACTTAAAACGCGAAAGGTCGAAGGGAAAGCTCCACCCATTGCATTATTGTCATATCCACGTGATAAACGTCGGCTTTAAGCTTTGTTGCCGAGGAAAAGGGAATATTTAACCATATTTAACATGGGTTATATATGACAAAAATATCACGCTTTAACGGTGAAGGAAAACATTGTGATGTAACCTTTAGAGTTCTCTATAATGTTCTCAAAGGTGGAAAGGGGTCGTGGTTGACTCTAATGCCAATGATAGGTTGATGATGATGATGATTGCTCGACTATAACAATACTCACAACAATACTTTCGATCGCATTCGCCAACTGCTCTTCCATGATTTTCACATCACCATGTTCCAACACTTCCTGAAAACAACGAAATGGTTTCGCATCAATACAAAAGTTAGAAGGTACCTAATAATTTACAGGAAGAGATATTAACTCGTAATTAAAACAATGCCGAAGCTAGAAGATATGAAAGTAGTGAAAGTACGAGAAGGTCTGAGTACTCCAAAATTAAGTACGGAAAGGATGTAGCAACCGATTCGTAATACAAAATGCAACGTCGTGGTTGCACGTGCTATGCCTTTATAGTATTTACGAATATACCATTGCGAAAGTGATTATTTATTTAAGTGAAGATATTTCTGACAAGATTAATTGAACTCCCTAGTCAATAACTGGCAGCAATATCAGATTTTCAAGTAATATTTTTTACGATAAGCGACAAGGCATACAAATACCTATTCAAAGTCTGGGTCAAATCGACGTATGCAGAGAACATACCGACGTGATTTTTTGAATGGGTATCTATAGTCGAAGACCTGCAGACCTAGCATGCAAGTCGAAGTAATATGTCGTGAACAGAGAGAGAGATATTATTGTCGATGTAGACTGATTTCTCGTTTACTCTTTTAAACTTCAAAATTCGAGAAAATGACGTCGCCACTCGCCATGTTAGAGTTCGTAGAGAAAAATAGAGAAAATAATTTGATCTCTACTTTTGACGTAACGAGAAGAATCATGGTGAGCAACCATGTTAGTTTCGATAGAGACAGAGATAATACGAGAAAAGGGGTATACAAAATTTTCTCGCGCGTGCATGCCTGGCCTGTTGGAGAGAGACATAGGCTACTTTTACCCCGGGTAAACTAAGGAATACCTCGCGTACGCCGGGGCGAAGCTCACCGAGGACACCGCGCGCTGCCATCCCTACGGTATTCACTTACTTCCTGACAGCTGTTGACAGTGTCGGCTAGGTCGGGCGAGGCGGCGCACAGGCGCGCGGCCGCGCACGCGCAGCTGACGCTCGCGAGGCGCGCCGCGCCGCGCACCACGCCCGCGTTGCCCGACAGCGCCAGCGACTCCGCGCACGCGTACGCCGGGGCGAAGCTCATCGAGGACACCGCGCGCTGCCATCCCTACGGTATTCACTTACTTCCTGACAGCTGTTGACAGTGTCGGCTAGGTCGGGCGAGGCGGCGCACAGGCGCGCGGCCCCGCACGCGCAGCTCACGCTCGCGAGGCGCGCCGCGCCGCGCACAACGCCCGCGTTGCCCGACAGCGCCAGCGACTCCGCGCACGCGTACGCCGGGGCGAAGCTCATCGAGGACACCGCGCGCTGCCATCCCTACGGTATTCACTTACTTCCTGACAGCTGTTGACAGTGTCGGCTAGGTCGGGCGAGGCAGCGCACAGGCGCGCGGCCCCGCACGCGCAGCTCACGCTCGCGAGGCGCGCCGCGCCGCGCACCACGCCCGCGTTGCCCGACAGCGCCAGCGACTCCGCGCACGCGTACGCCGGGGCGAAGCTCATCGAGGACACCGCGCGCTGCCATCCCTACGGTATTCACTTACTTCCTGACAGCTGTTGACAGTGTCGGCTAGGTCGGGCGAGGCGGCGCACAGGCGCGCGGCCCCGCACGCGCAGCTCACGCTCGCGAGGCGCGCCGCGCCGCGCACCACGCCCGCGTTGCCCGACAGCGCCAGCGACTCCGCGCACGCGTACGCCGGGGTGAAGCTCATCGAGGACACCGCGCGCTGCCATCCCTACGGTATTCACTTACTTCCTGACAGCTGTTGACAGTGTCGGCTAGGTCGGGCGAGGCGGCGCACAGGCGCGCGGCCCCGCACGCGCAGCTCACGCTCGCGAGGCGCGCCGCGCCGCGCTCCACGCCCGCGTTTCCCGACAGCGCCAGCGACTCCGCGCACGCGTACGCCGGGGCGAAGCTCATCGAGGACACCGCGCGCTGCCATCCCTACGGTATTCACTTACTTCCTGACAGCTGTTGACAGTGTCGGCTAGGTCGGGCGAGGCGGCGCACAGGCGCGCGGCCGCGCACGCGCAGCTCACGCTCGCGAGGCGCGCCGCGCCGCGCACCACACCCGCGTTGCCCGACAGCGCCAGCGACTCCGCGCACGCGTACGCCGGGGCGAAGCTCATCGAGGACACCGCGCGCTGCCATTCCTACGGTATTCACTTACTTCCTGACAGCTGTTGACAGTGTCGGCTAGGTCGGGCGAGGCGGCGCACAGGCGCGCGGCCGCGCACGCGCAGCTCACGCTCGCGAGGCGCGCCGCGCCGCGCACCACGCCCGCGTTGCCCGACAGCGCCAGCGACTCCGCGCACGCGTACGCCGGGGCGAAGCTCATCGAGGACACCGCGCGCTGCCATTCCTACGGTATTCACTTACTTCCTGACAGCTGTTGACAGTGTCGGCTAGGTCGGGCGAGGCGGCGCACAGGCGCGCGGCCGCGCACGCGCAGCTCACGCTCGCGAGGCGCGCCGCGCCGCGCACCACGCCCGCGTTGCCCGACAGCGCCAGCGACTCCGCGCACGCGTACGCCGGGGCGAGGCTCATCGAGGACACCGCGCGCTGCCATTCCTACGGTATTCACTGGTATTCAGTATTCACAAGAGTCTGAAGAGGCTTTCGCTAAGACATTCAGTGTTATCCTTTACATCATCATCATTATCGATAAGTAGCTATAATTTTTTGCACTTCGGCCACTTCTCTCAAAATTTAGTTCTAAATATAACCTAACACCTAACACGTGTTAAGCCACACCAAACCTGCTGACTCGTAACCACGGCCTGTCGGCTTCGTTGTTAGCGTTTGGTTTGGTAGCTTGGTTGGTCGGCGCTTCACATCTCTTTACAAGTTGTAAAACTTTGTCGGCGACATGAAATCACCAACTTAATTTGGCAGTTAGCGATTGCCCCATGTAGAGAGATGTCGTGTGTCACCGGGCAACTAAGCGCGTACGCAAGGTGCGATCATTGTCGAAACGCCACAAGTCGCCAGGAAGCACGCTAAGTAAGAACATTTTTTTTATATATATTTTTAAATAGTCGCCGAGCTGTGTCAAAGGGTTGGCGAAATTGGTGTGTAAAATGCTTTGTACTGACATGAAAGAATTGTGAATTTAAAGTATTCATCAACGAATTTAATTTTCATTCATTAAAATGTTATAAGAGTCAATAAACTCTGAATGTCATAGCAAGTAGCCCTCTACACCTTTGACTGAAAGCATTTCAAATGTTTTTATATCTTTTTCATCCAAAATTTACAGAACTAAAAGCAAGTGCTTTTGTTCAAAAAATTGTTTGCTTTAAAATAAATATAAAAAAATTTACTGTGAGTTTCCATAACCAAAATTAAAGTTATAATTAGTTTTATAAGTATTAGACAAACAATCTAACGCATTAACAACTTTAGTCACAATCTTTTAAATTAAAATAGCATTTATCGTACTCACCTCACTGTCAGTCTTTGCATCGGCATCTCCTATAGATCTAATAAGCTCCTTAGAAATAGCCATTAAGAGGTAATTTGTGATTTTCGCTTTCGCTTCAGCCGTAACTTTACCATTAACGGGCGCAATTTCTTTACACAGTTTTGTTAAATCATCGTCTACTGTGTTATGGATTCGATCGAACAGATCCTCGATCAGTTGGCTGACTAGTTGACTCCTCATGGATGGGCAGGAACAACGTGATTCCGACGTTATGTAGCTCATGCTATGGTGCATTTTCCCGTAATCAGTCTTCTTTGGTACGGCAGTGTATATCGAGTAACCTTCGTCGACGTACTCAGTCCTGTCTGGTTTCAAATCTATTCGCGACGCATGAAAGGATTGCCTCATCGTTTCACTTCTCAACTCCTCCAACTCCTCCGTTTTTATCGAAAGTTCATGGCTCATAGTTTTTAGCTTATCGTCACATTTCCTTTTGCATTGGTTTAGGGCTTTCTGTGTCAACGCTAGCTGCTTTTCGAGAGATTCAACCTGAGAAAACACGTCTTCTTAGTCCACAAAAATTTTCCATGTCTCCATGCAATATGTACAGAATATTCACAGGTGTCCAAAACATGCACTGTCTTCGTGAAATGAGCGGACGAAGTATTTGCAAACGTTTTGACAATCATGCTAATATCAATCGAGAGCAGCATACAAAACTATTGATATAAAATTGAAATTTCTTTCATCAAATATAGGCTAATTTTGAATTCTTGTTTCTTCAATGTAACTTTATTTGATTTTATTTCAGGGTTTAACTGTTGTTACATTGTTAGTGAAAATTCTATTATTTAATTAGTATAAATTAACCATACTCTTCGTTTTTGTTATTTCAACTTATGCCAATAGTTTTTAAAGCATAATAGTTCAAAATACCATCACCCAGATCACCGAAATTAAAAAACTTTTCTAACTACAAAAGAACTATTAGAAAACCACAACAAAGCTCTACAACATAAATAAGCATTATTGTAAGAACGAAACTATAATAATAACGAAACTATAAACGATCACCAAACAAAACTAAAAGCGTTCCAATTAAATGATCACGTAAATAGAGACTTCTTAATAATATTTTTTAAATTTCTCCTATATTTTTTTTATTATTAAAAAAGTTTTCTTTCCTTTCCTTTCCTAGCTGATCGCAAATTTTGAGACGAAACACGAGCAATATTTCTCTTTAAACGCGAATGATGATGTGAATATGATCTTCCAATTGAGCAGAAAAAATTCACTGGACGTGATTCGACTCAGTTGTAATCAGAGCGATTAGCTAAGTGTCATAAAATCATTTTATAGAGCAGTTAGGGGTAACCCTTTGTGTATGAATTAGTTAAACCTTCAAAACTATAGGTACGCGTAAATGACACTTACCTCCTCCTTAAGTTCACTGTTAGTGACCTCGAGATCTTGATTGCTCTTACACGCCCTGGTCAGTTCCTTGCGTATACATTCGAGGTCACCCATAAAGCTAACTTCAGTCTTTTTCGATATCTCCCTATGGCTCTTCAGGTCATCGTCTAATTGCTTATTCATTTTGCGCAGCTGATCGATTTCTTTCTGCGGATGAATTTATTTTGAAATTTTAGAGATTTCAACAAAGACATTGTCATAGGTAGGTATGTTCTTAACTTCAAAATCAAAGAAATATTGTCAATTTATATGCAGAGAGTAAAATTAATGAAGTTATTCATTATTATCGACCGAGCGAAGCGAAGGTCTTTGAGTTAACTAGAGCGATTTGCACTTGTCCGTCCGTCCGTCCGTCCGTCTGTCAGAGCCTTATAACTTTTGAATTACTAAACGTAATTACTTCAAATTTAGATATAATATGTAAACCGATGGCCTCCAGCCGAAAATGGCTTAAAAAGTTATAAAAATCTTTATTTCAGGGGGGCTCTCATAGAAGCGAATGCGAAGTAATAAAAAAATATCGCGTTACATAAAATTGTTACGTATCATTTTAAAGATAATTTTGAACTGAGTACAAAAATATTTTTTTTTTAATTTTTCCCTTAAAATTGACGAAATGGGGGGCTTTCAAAGTGGCGATTTTATACGCTCGCTTGAAGACGCTCTCTAGGAAAATCCGCTATGGATTTTCAAACTGATTTTATGTTTTTAGGTCACTTATATCCTGTACTTGAACAACAAATACTAAAATTATATGAATATTATAAAGAAACGAGATTATTTAATTTTTAATGGGCATCAGTAATTCATATAGCATCAACATAGCTTCACAATAATGCTAATAGATGGCGCAGTCAGTAACTATTCCCATGGAACTACGAGTTACGACTACGACCTATCCCAAAAACAGTTTTGCGTCGACCATTATTATTTAGTTACTTATTATAATACAATAATTGTATTGTAATTTTTTTTGTACCATATTATTCAATTAAAATTATTTTTTAGTTAAATTTTAGTTAAATATTGTATATTTTCTATTCGAGTCGATAGATGACGATTTGTACAGATGCCCGTAACCCGGTTTCACTCGTTAGTACCTACATAATAAATAAATAATTCAATGTTTGATAAATAATTCAATGTTTTCACTAACGTTCCCTAACCTTTACGGGCTACCTATAAGTTAGGTGATTGATGTTTTCTGTCAACTTATTTATCACGATCCTGTACGGGACACCTAAAAGGATATTGGGACGGATGTTAGGACTTAGGATTGTATTTAGGAGCTACCTACGTTAAGAGACTCCTACTTAGGGGATGATTTAGGTATGTTTGGTGAAAACGGGCATAATAATAATGTCAGTTTTGGTTATCATGTATCGATTGAATGAATAATCATGGGATACCGTTACCGCGAGGTCTCAGTTCGGGGCGAACCACTAGTTATTTATGAGATTACAAAGTTTCCATACTTTCTCCAAAATTTCTTCCAATGTACAACATAGAATTGCCTACCCTGGATTTGAAACCATGACTTGTTAGGGATTCACCTAAGACCACTATACCATCATTGAGCCATACTAATGTAACTTATCAATCTTTTCAGTTATAATTACGTATCAATCGTACTTAAAAAAATGTCTATTTTGATTTAAAAAACTTAAAATCTCACCTTAAACTTATTCTCAAGCGCTTTAACAGCTGTCTCGGCTTTCTTCGCTTCTGCATCTGCTTTTCCAAACATGGCGGCTAAGTTGGAGTTCTGGGACTTCAACGCCTTTGCATCCCTCTCGGCCTTCTCTAAAGCTATCCGCATACCCGACTCCGACTCTTCTATTTCTCTTAGCTTCTTCTTTAGAGGTTCGAAGCAGTTCTTCCATTGGTCTCGTTCTGCTTCTAACTTCTTCACCTGAAATAGAAGAAATTTTTCTTTTTCAGTTATTAATAATTAAATTTTACTTGGAATTTTGGATTTCCTTATCTTTAAATTTTAAAATATTATAAAAGAACTAGATGATGCCCGCGACTTCGTCCAAATGGATTGAAATTTTTGATTCCCGCAGGAATCTTTTAATTTTCTGGGATAAAATATAGCCTTTGTGTTAATCTCGGATATAATCTAGCTCTATTCCAAATTTGAGCCAAATCCGTCCAGTAGTTTTTGCGTGAAAGAGTAACAAACATACACACAAACTTTCGCCTTTATAATATAAGTGTGGTTAACACAATATACCTTGCCCTTCAACTGTGTTTCTGTAGCCACAGATTCCTCGATCTTCTTCTTGTAACCGCCTTCCATTTCCGCCCACATGTCATCAGCTTGAGTCAGCATCTCCAAATACGCCGTCTCTCTCTTCTCTAACTCCGCTATTCTGTTCTTCAGTTGTTGTTCGCTATTCAGAAGTGCTTGAATTTTGCTAGCTGTAAGTGGATCTGGTGGGAGCTGTGAACGGAACGGGAATAAAGATTCATTTCAAGTGGCTCGAGCTTAGGCAAATAGGTACACATGTTCCATAGAGATTAAGGTTTTTACGTGCTCTCCGAAACATAGGTTTAAGAAGAATGTCAACTACCGAACTGCATGGTGCTTATGAAGATTTCTTGACAGATCAAGAAGAAGAGAATTATTAAAAAATTTAGCCCCAACCCGAAATCTCATGACTTTGCAGCCGAATACGAGTAACTAACGTAACGCTGGTCACAAAAAAACAAGTAAAAACAATAACCCTACAAACCTCTTGCTAACATTAAACTTAATATAATAAATTGACATACCTATTATCATTGCAACTCAAGTCTATGGATGGCCTCTTCAAAACTACACATGAAAGGTTGACTTAGTTGGTAGTAAAAGTAAAACAAACACTGAATCAGACAAACCTACTTTAAGTTTCACCTGTTTCGTTAAAACATCTCATACGCTATACCTTCACATATCGTAATTAATTTCAGAAAGTCATAGCTAATAATTTATTAGATTAATGTTATTAATATAGATTCATTACGTTTCCTACACGCTCTGTTTGTTTTCGTTTTCTACTCTATTCCAATTATTTTAAGTGATAAAAAGCTATTTTAAATTAAAAACAACTTGTTAACTCACCTAAGAACATTATAAATAATGCCTGTATTTCTCAACCGACGAAAATTTTCGGTACATTGGACAGCCTAGCGATTTGGCAGGCTACCTTTGTTTTTGCATTAAAAATTTCAAAGCTATATACGTTACCTTTTCATCTTCTTTCTCCTTCTTGATCTGATTTTCTAACTTCACAATCTTCTCTTCTATTTTCTCCTTCTTATATTCAGCCCCGCACACTGCCGCTGCGACTTGTCTTCTTGTCGTTTCTAGCTCTTCTTCTAAATCTTTTATTCTCTTTTCCAACGTTTTCTTTAACTGCACCGTTTGTTTTTCTATCTCTTTCTTTTCTTTTATTAACCTGCAATTTTTTTAATATTTATTAATCACCATGTAATAATCCTACTTCCTATCCTACTAATATTATAAATGTGAAAGTTTATAAGGATGTTTGGATGGATGGATGGATGTTTGGTACTCTTTCACACCGTAACGAATGAACCGATTTGGTTCCTGAACCTGAAATTTGGAATGAAGATAGCTCATACCCAAGATTAACACAAAGGGTACTTTTTATCCCGGAAAATTACAGAGTTCCCTCGGGAATTAAAAACCTTAGTCCACGTGAACGAAGTCGCGGGCATCATCTAGTTGTCCATAATTATTGTCCACCTAATTTATGGATACAGAAAATCAAACGAGATATTATTTACTATGTTTCTTCTGTTTCTGCTGGTAACAGAAGATATTGAGTTAAAATGACTTACATGGTAATTTGTCGCTGCAACTCCTGTGTGGGCGGCGATGCTAACGTACTCATTTCGTTAAGGGTGGCTATCGCACCGCATTCTTGATTTTTGCGTTTCAATTGACTGATCGCTCCCTTCGCGTCTTGGCCGAGTGGGCCGATGCGACTCATTAGAGCTTGCTGAAATTAATTGAAAGTTGAATAAATGTAGTTGGATTTGCCATTACGTTCTTCTTCTTTATCAACCGATAGACGTACTGCTGGACAAAGGTCTCTTGCATGGACTTCCACAGGCCTCGGTCTTGCGCCGCCTGAATCCAGCGGCTCACTGCGACTCGTTTGATGTCATCAGTCCACCTGCCAACACGCCCATTACGTTGGCAGACCCCATTACGATAAGTCAATGTAAATAATGAGTAAAAACACAATAGATAATGGCGCAATAGTGATCGCTGTTGTCTTTCTTTCTACTAGGATGTAGCAGGTTGATATTCTTGGCAGAGGTATAGTAATTTATAATTGGTTAAATCGGCTCTGATTCGGTCTGGTGAGATATGAACACTATCGGAAATGAATTGGTGCCAAACAAAAAAACTAATAAAGTATTTGCGAAACATACCTGACCGCCACATGAAATGGTAGCCCCTACAGCTTGCAAAACATTCCACGCTATGAGGGCGGGTACTGCTTTTTCTAAACCTTCCAACCTCGATAAAAGTTCGTTCTGAAACCAACGTTTAAAAGATATAAATTCGTCAGTCGGATTCGTCTTATTTCCTAAAAAGGCCAGGGTTCCTCAACAAGGGATGGAGAGAGCTATGCTTGGGGTATCCCTGCGGGATCAAATCAGACATGACGGATTCCATAGGAGAACCAAAGTTACCGACATGGCTCATATATATTTCTGTATATTATATCTAAATTAAATTAATTTATATATTAATAAATAAATAAAAAAAAGTGAAGTGGAAACGCATCATTTGTAGACATTGTTGCATTTTTAGGGCGTTTTTCCACGAACCACTGCACGGCACGATAAATCGCCATTTTATTTCTATGGACCGTTTAGTCATTCAATGATACCGCACAGAAATAGAAATAAATATACGGTGATCGGAGTCGTCACCGCAATTTATCGTGCCATGACGTGCCGTGCATTGGCTCGTGGAAAAATACCCCTAATCTCAAGATAATTGCTGGCAGCTTAAGGATAAAAATGATCTTACAGTGTGAAACCCTTCCAATAGAGCTCCAGAGGCCAGCTGTGGACGTCAATCGCTTGAGACGATGATGATAATGATGACGATGTTCAGAGAGAAGGATTTGATTTTAACCATTTCTCTTTAAACGTAATATTCTTTCTCTATTAGCTAACTCCAATATCTGTCATATCTCTTAACACAACATTGTTGATGAGTTGTCTGAACATAACTAACGTCTGACTGTCTGCCGCTCAGTTTCAGGATTGTCTAAAAATGATGCACCAGTATGACAATCGTAATCACCCCTGATTGGCTGGTACTCACTATAGCATGCATCGAGAAAGGCATTAATTTAAGTCAATCAGAGGTGATTGCAATTGTCTTATGATGCAATCTTTTTAGACAATTCCATAGGAGATCCATACGGGTATGATTATTATTATTTACCTCTCTCGCTTTAAGCGTACACTCCCTCTTGGTTAATTCCGCCATCAGCCGTTCGGCCTGCGCTCGCGAACACTCCCTCTGCTCCGTCATGTCTCTTAGTTGCGCTGAGCAGAGCTCATAGTCCATTTCAAGTCTGAAATTAAGATTTTTATCGTTTATGTTCCTATTTTTTTACCCGATCATGGAGAAATTCTATAAAAGCAGAGATTTCCGGCTGTGGTTCTAGGTAGATTATTGCAAACCAACCTACAAGCAGTTTCCAATTCTTCAGTATTACCATGCATTCTCCCTTTCAATAATAATTATTATTATTATTGAGTACAATAAAAACGAAAATATTATACATAAGTATCATCGAAAATATTTGCTAACGTAGATAAAAATTGACATCTTACTATCTCAAAAGTAATATTATATTATAACATGCCTTTTGCTTATTTATTTGAGAAAAAAAAGGAACCCATGATTTCTTCCTAATATCAGGGGAAACAACTATGATGCCACTGATGTAATAAAATATAGTGATATTTTCGCTATTACCGAAAAGATTACAGATGCTGGGTATTACTTACTGTTGCCAATGTAAGCGAGTATCGTTTTCTATTTCTTCTAATTCACAACATTCCTCTTCCAGCCTCTCATATTTATCTTGAAGGTCCAACAACTGTGATTCGAGTTCCTGTAAAACATTTGCATACAAATTAAATCGTATTGCTCATGTATATGCAATATGCATGTTGAATAATAACTTGTTTTATGTTACCGTCATTAAATTAAACACTTTATGATGTTATACTCATATTATAAAGAATTTGCTACTCGTAACTAGAGCGTTTAAATTAATCGGTCTATTTTAATCTACCTTGGTAATAGTTTTATGTTATTCCTTACTAATATATTATAAATACGAAAGAGCATTTTTGTTTGTTGGTTTGTCTTTCATTCACGCATTAATCACTACATTTTCTTGTTAGTTCACGTGAGAATACCAATCTCTATTTCTAGTGCTTGAAATGCTCAAAAATTTTCATGGGACTTCTTCTTTATCAACCGATAGACGTCCACTGCTGGCCAAATGAACATTACATTGGGGCCCCAACGACCATCAACTCTTCAAACTATGTGTCGCGCCCATTTCCACTTCAGTTTCGTGTCTCGCTGAGCTATGTCGGTGAATGTTTCTCCTACGGATCTCCTCATAGGACTTACTTGTATTTTATTTTCAAGCAGAAATTCCTTTTGCAACCTCTGCGCTAACTTCGCCTCCTTGACGTCTTGCGCCGCTTCGTATATCGATATTTTTCCCTCCAGGAACTTAAGCCTCCTCTCGTAATACTGTTTGTGTTTCTTGCCCAGCTTGACACACTTGCATTCTAGGCTATCTCCGTCGTCCTTACTTAGCGTCCTATTTCTAACACCTTTAAATCAAATGAAAAAAATAATAACGTAAGTACTCTATATTCTGAGGGTTATGGTTGATGGTGATTAATACTCGTAGCATATTTTGGTAATAAAGTAATTAAAACCAGGGTTTGCAAGGTAAACGATGAAACACCGATGGAGCATACGAGGGAAAGAGAAGAAAGGGTCGTCTATACTGAGATATATCAGGAACATGGGCAACAGGCAGCTGCCGACCTCATACGACGTGGGAGTGTCATGGCGGACGGACTGCAAAATCTACAACTGACTGCAAGTCGATTTTAAAATTGCAGTTGCTGCCGCCGACCGACTCAGCACTCAGTTGCCAACTGTATTTAGTTCCAGTAGCCACTGGCTCAGAAAAGGCTTCCAAACATCATCATTGTCATCAATTTATCTACGGATCACTAATGAACACAGGTCTCCTTTCAGAGAAGAGTTATAAGCCATAGACCACGCTGGCCCAATGCGAATTGGCAGACTTTACACACCTTTGGGAACATTATGGAGAACACTCAGGCGTGCAGGTTTCCTCATAATGTTTTCCTTCACCATTGAAGCATGTGTTATTAAATTGCTTAACCGCACATACAAGTCCGAAAAGTCACGTGCGTGCCCGGATTCAAACCTACGACCCCCTGAACAGGAGACCGCAGTCCTAACCACTAGGCTATCACTGCTTCCAAACATTTAATGCCATTTAAATTAGATGTCCTATAAAAATCTAATATCTATAGTTAGTTATTTAATGCCTTACCTTGTTTCTCTAACTTTTCTCTTATGCTATTCAGTCGTTGTATTTCGGTGTTAAGCTCACCAGAATACTCAAAGTTGTCATTGATGTCTGTCTGAGTGCTTTTACATTCAGTTTCTACACCTTCGAAGATCCCACTTTCCTGCAATATGTTATTTGGTTTCCGTTCTTCGCAAAGGCTTTCCAGTGATTCCGATTTGTAACCTTTCTGCTGGTATGGAGTTACAGTGGCGATTGCTTTGTGGGTTTTGTGCGATGGAATTTCGATATCGGATTTTAGTCTCAGATCACATATTCTTCTAGGTTTTGTCTGGAAATGGATGAATGGATTTATTATTTAGAAAAATAAGCTTATTATTGTTGTTATTTCCATGACTTGTTTTTGTTGTGTTTTTGGATTTTGTGTGACATTGACAGTATGTTTTTAATTATTTTTAGTTTCTCTTAATGAAAACTCCTTAATTATTACCCATTGTTACTGAACTTTTACATATTCGGGTGATGGCTTTGAGTAATAAACCAACACAGGAGAAGAATTGACGCGCGTACCCCTCTGTAAGTTGGGTATGAGCAGTGGTCCTACTCGTTATATAAAACTGTTTGACTCGAGTCACGCGCCTGTCAACTACGTATGGTTAGCGGGGAATGAGCTCCACTATAAATGCCGAATATGAGAGTATTTTCTTCTAAAAAAATATTTAAAACATCCAGTTTACTAAAGGATAACATTTATTTACTTCTGATGTATTATTTTATCCAAATAATGCAATACTTATGCAGAAAACTTAAGAAAACTGTCGATCTGAAAATGTTGCTACTTAATCGTACATGAAATAATTTGGGGAAAATATTGAAAATTAATCTTCCTAATTACTATTCGTTTAGAGACCTTTATCTTGAACTGCATTATAAATTGATCCCATAGAATTAAAATCACGATAGAATAGGAAGGGGTGAACGACTAATTTATAAGCTTTAAGTAAAATATGACTAGATATATAAATACGAACTTTGATCGTCTGTGGGATTATCAAATAATGATAAAAAATTCTTTCTATAAAACCGACTTTAAACGCCACTACAAAGTATAAAACAATTTTAATTTGTACATGTATGTTGAAGTCGGGCGGGCCTAAATATAAATGATGAAACTAATGCGCGACGCTAGCCCAACTTTGCCCCATCGGCGTATGAAGTCGGTTTTTTAAAGATATTTTTTTTACATTATTATTTTAAGCTTTTTTGTGTATATCTCTGATCGCGAGCAATTTGCTCTTAATCATTGAGTTCCTTCCTCCATCACCGAAGATATGAATCATCTTCTCTTCACCTTTTAAATAGGCCCAACCTTATTATGCTTTCTTTCAAAAAAAATTGAAATCGGTTCAGATTTGACGTAGTTATGGAGTAACATCTAACATTATATCAACAAAAATTTATATGGGAACCATATCTGAAGTATGCCCTACTAAACAAAAAAAATTATCAAATTCCATTCATTATTTGGCGGAATAATTGGGTAACAAATATACAAAAAATTCAAATTGAGAACCTCCTCCTTTTTTGAAGTCGGTTAAAATGATTGCATTATTATAACGATCGCAATGGTGTCTGATTGGCTGGTACTCTCCCACTATTGTTTAAAATGCATTGATGCAGCTAGAGCTCCATAAACTCAGCGAATTCATAAAATTAGTTTTTTTACTCAATTATTTCAAAATTTATAGGTATATATTTCCATATAGCCAGTGTGATATGATTTTCTAAATATATAAAATGAAAAGGTGACTGACTCACTGATTTATCAACGCATATCTACTATGACGTAGGCATCCGCTAAGAAAGGATTTTTACAAATATAATACAAAAAATAATGAAAACGAGACTAAAAAATTGTTTAATAATAATGATAAGTTCTACGTCTTTCTTACTCGAAAATTAGGACTTTAATTTTATGAAGTCGGCCACACCGCAATAAAATTAGGGCTGGACAGCAAGATTTCATATGTCGATATTGGTGGGGGGATTGTATAAATTATTTATACCGAGATATTTTTATCGTCTTACTAATGGTTCATTGACGAAAAAAAAATATTTAAATTCTATACATATTTGGTTCATTAAAACTTGGCAATTGAATTAAAGTACCCATACTTCTTATTCATCCCGCTAGGTTTACCGGAAAGCTAAATAGCTTGGCGGTGTTTTATTACAGATGGGGTGGCCACTATAGCCATGGCGGCAGCCTAGCATTACAAACAAATATACACTTCGTTCAGATGAAGTAGATGAAAAAAATAAGCCTTCCAAGTAAAGTATGTAGGTACAAGTTTTAACTTACCAATCATAACTTTAAATAATTTTTTTTTTTAGGGTTCAGTTTTTCCTTTTTATGTTTCCTCCATACTGGACTGAGAGAATATTATTCAACGCTGGAAAACGATCTTGTAAATCGAAAAAGTGAACTTTAAACCAGAGCCAATAACAGAAAAATCATAACAGCACATAATAAGCTATCAGGAGCAGATTTTTTTCAAAAAGCATATTTTTAACCGACTTCCAAAAAGGAGGAGGTTCTCAATTCAGCCGGTATCTTTTTTTTTTTTTTTTTTTTTCTATTTATGTCCACCGATTTCTCCGGGATTACTGGACCGATTCGCGTGATTTTTTTTTAATCGACAGAGTATGTTTGCGAAATGGTCCCATAAAAATTTTAACCTTCAACTCCTCAAGCCTGATGCTGCAGGCTAAAACTATGGCGATTTAGGAAATTTCGATTACGAATTGATATTGTAGGTAACAAGTATGGACTACATCATGGAGCTCCAGTTCCTAGCTCCTCAATCATAGTATACTACACTTAAAAGCTTAAAATAAAAATTCTTTTCAAAAAACCGACTTCTAACGCCACTACAAAGTATAAAAATAATTTTAGTTTGTCCACGTTTGTTGAAGTCGGGCGGGCCTAAAATACAAACTATGAAACCGACTCGCGATGCTCGCTTGACTTTACAAACGAGTCTATCATATTCTGTAGCGTCGCGCATCGGTTTCATAGTTTGTATATAGGCCCGCCCGACTTCAACAAACGTGGACAAACTAAAATTATTTTTATACTTTGTAGTGGCGTTAGAAGTCGGTTTTTTGAAAAGAATTTTTATTTAATGTTACACATCAGATGATACTAATTATATAATTCTAAAGTAGAATTACTTTAGTTTTATACATTAGTTTTATATCAATTTCGACTAATAGTTTTTCAATTTCAAGAAGCAATGTTGCTGTAACTTGGTATTTGAAACATATGAAACCACGAAATAACTCTAAACTCTGAAATGCTGATTATGCTGTATCTATTTTTAAGGAAACATGATCTAGTCCTAACAGTGTGTACTTAATATACTGTTTAGAAATAAATACATCGTAAATTTCGCTTTAAACATAAATAAAACAAATGATGTTTCATTAAAAATGCTGTATGTTTATTTAAACAAGATTACTTAAAAAATCAATGTGTTCAATATTAATACCCACTACGTATTCAAATAAAAATTAAATGTCTCTCAACTTAATAAACAATATTATTAAAAATCTATGACAAAGTACAGCACTCCCTGGTGGCTTATAACCTTAAATCATAACTAAACAGCTGCTCTAAGGTGATATACTGTGGTACCTACAGCATGCTTTCAGCATGAGATTGAGAGTATAGTGACGGAGTAAATACCTTGGTATCTACAAAATCTGTTAATAATCAGATAATCCTAAGTCCTTACAGTAGGTACACCTAAGTGCACTGCACTGCTAAAAAGTATTGATAACTTTTTTGAAGTATCTGTATAATATTGAAAAATAGATGGTGTCTTATTATTTACAGCATTTTTGAGTACGTTGAAAAATATGAATAACAAAAAATATAATATAAACATGTAGAGAAGGTCAACATAGTATCTTAGAAAAATAATGTCATAGGAAAACGAAAATCCGACAATCCGACGCAGTATCTTTTTCTTCCAAATATATAAAAAAGTAATTTTGTTATTTTTCGAAATAAGCTAGATCGCTTTCCAGCGTCAATATAGTCCAAAGTTTCTAGCTGTATCTTTACGCAAGTACTAAAAGCCTACAAAGAGTCAATCTAATAGCAAAGGCATATTATGACTAAAATAACGGCAAGAACCTCGTTTCCTAGCGCTTCTATATACCTACCATGTTAAAGATCTCGAACAAAAAAATTTACTCTCGAATAAAGTAACTATGTTGTAAATAATTATTAGAAAAACTTATCGAAAGTCGATAATCGATAGTGTCAAATCCCTAAAATGCTTACACAAATGATGCGATTGTTTCATGTAATGATAGAGCGTCCCTGTGTGTGAATGTGATAGTGTGCATATACTTTAAGGTAGTGTTTGCTAATTATATTGTGTGCGTGCATAGCGACGTGATGGAAAAATGCAACTGTAGTAAGCAAGTTTTCATGTGTGCTACCTCGCCCCCCACCGTAATTGACAGACTTTTTTGCAAATAAATTAGGCGTCAATTCCTCTCCATTGCTGGTTTATTACTCAAAGGGTGATGGTTTTTTAAAAGTTTTTTTATAGTCTCGCCCTGAAATATACGTATATTTCAGAGGCTGCGTTGGACGCGCTTAATGAAATATTTATGATTTCATATAAACCAATAGAAAAGAGCGTTTTTAACCGACTTTGAAAAACGAGGTTTTCAATTCGGCCGGTGTCATTTTTCTGTGAAAGAATCCTCTATTTGTTGAAAAACGGCATAGAATAGTTTTTTATTCAAATAAACTTTTGAAAGCGCTTTTGAATCGTCAAAAGAATTTACCACTGGTTCAAAATGCCGTTCCAACTTAGAAGAGTACTTAATTAATTACAATCAGCATTAGGTATCTTACCTGATAGCATTCATCTTCACTAACAGAACTGCTCAACGCTTGGAAGTTATACAGCATCATCAAAACCTGTTCCAAGCAGCCCCTGTCCTCCGCGGAAGCCGCGTTCAGGATCATCTGCTCGAGGTGATCCTTCACCGGGTTACTCTTCAAGGAGTCGCTGGTTTCAGAGTTCCTGTCCAGAATGTCGGCGAGGACCTGAGCTTTGGCGAAGTCTTCCTTGAAGTCATCGTGCGGTGTGGTGAGATGCCGCCGCGGGTTGGGGCTGCTCGGCGTGTGCGGGGATTTGTACCCGGAGTCCATTCGCTTCAGTTCCGGGGAGGCGGAGTCTTTTATCCGGGAGCCTGGGGACACGCAGCCCGAATCCGAATCTGTTAGGTTGTCCCTAGCACCCTGGAAACAATACAAAATAATTAGGTTTCTCATATTGGGTATTTCTTCTTCTTTATCAACCGATAGATGTCCACTGCTGGACAAAGGTCTCTTGCATGGACTTCCACAGGCCGCGGTCTTGCGCCGCCTGAATCCAGCGACTCCCTGCGACTCGTTTGATGTCGTCGGTCCACCTGGTGGGGGGTCTGCCAACACTGCGCTTCCCGGTGCGGGCTCGCCACTCTAGCACGTTGGGACCCTGGGATTATCCTACTAATGTTATAAATGCGAAAGTTTGTGAGGATGGTCGTATGGATGGATGTTTGTTACTCTTTAACGCCACAACGAATAAACCGATTTGGCTGAAATTTAGAATGGAGATAGCTCATACCCAGGATTAGCAATTAAGGTACTTTTTATCCCAGAAAATTACAGACTTCCAGCGGGAATTAAAAAAAACCTTAATCCACGCAGACGAAGTCGCGGGCATCATCTAGTCAAACGATATATCGCAGGGAGATTTACTAAAGATATTACATATTAGATACGTTACCAATTATTTTTAACATTTTCGTATTTAAAACAACTATTTAAAAAAAACACATAGGCATGAGATTTTCGTTTAAATTTTCAACATAAAAATAATGTCAGTCCAATTAGTTTTTAAGCTAGGAAACACGAAACGCGTGGGCAAATACTATTTTTGGAAGTGGTTATGTCCGCCTACGGAATAATCTAAGGCTCTTAAAAAGGCATTGTTGTGAATGGTATTAGCATTAAGATTATGAATACAAAAGGTACACGAGAGCTCATGCCTGTTCGTTTGATAGGGATCTAAGGTTTACTTCGTCGAGTTTTAGGTTTGTACGTTATGGCTTGATTACACTCTGCAAGCCGCTGACCTGAAGATACTGTTAACGATAGTGCTTACTTGAATAAAGCAACTCGCGTCAATTGCTAAAGCATAGAATATTTACTACTTATTCCAACTATGTAGTCATGTGCAGGTGGGACCTGCCAATTAATCGCCGCCGGCACTCGGAAGCAACTTGAAAGTAAAGTAGATTTGTGCATATGAGAGAGGAGTTGTGGCTGAAGGGTTGATTCAAGTAAGCAAAGCACGTGCACGAAATGGCTCCGTGCCCCTAACTAAACTCGGTCATCTATACTAATATTATAAAGAGGAAAGATTTGTTTGTTTGTAATAATAATAGGCTCTGTAACTACTGGACCGATTTTAACAATTTTTTCACCAATAGAAAGCTAAGTTTGCAAGAAGTAACATAGGCTATAATTCATTTTATAAACTATTGATGATACATAAAAATTATGTACTAAATGATTAAACTGTGGTGACATAGTCGAGTATAGGCACTTTCCCAGACGGCAATCATGTTCAAATTGGTTGTAAGTTTTAGCTTGTGAGGAAAGACGACTGGCAAGTGAAAACATAAATTGTTATGTTACCTACTGACAGTTTTATGAGGTTACAAAGTGCCAGTAACTGACCAGGCCAACTCGCACACTAGCTTGCACTATGTAACCAAGCCATGAGTAAAATTATTATTTCCGCGAAGGTGAACGCGTAATCCATGAAATTGTTTGTTTCATTACAACTATCTTGGTGATTAAATGTGATCTGACGAAACGTTGGTTATTGTAGAGCATAATCTTAACGAACATCAAGAATAGGTTACATTTCTATGATGCAAACTTTATTCATATACTTATGAGCATTTTTATGAGCACTTTATTAGGCCTATAAAAATAGGCCTTTGCCATTTTTGTCTGATTCCTATTAAAGCCTAATCACCATAAATATAACTCACTGCTACCTACACAAACACGACTTAAGACACCAAAAACATCTCATCATATAGCTATGATCCATCTCGATTAAAAACGCTTTGAAATAAAAAAGCCTCATTCAAAACGGTCAAGCCAGGAGACCATAGGAGGTGCTTAATTTAACCTGTATATTATGTAGGCATGTGCCTACATACAGGTTAAATTAAGACCCTATAAGGGTTCCTAGTTTACTACGGAATTCTTAAAAGAAATCTTTGATAGAGAAATTCGGTATCGTAGGTACATAAAAAATATTAAAAATATGAAAAATATTTATCCACCTTAGCTACTTTACAGTAACACTTTAAAGGTTCTTATGAGTAGAAAATATACTATTTTAAAAATAGGAAAAATGCGACAAGAATCTTCAAACAATTACCTGAATAGGTAAATATACTTATTTTAGCCGAAGCACGTCCCAGATACAATTTGTTCTACATATTTTTGTCTCAATTCGATGAAAGCAGTGCATTGAAACGTATTGTTATAACAACTAAAGCATACAGTACCTACAGATAAACTTATGAAGATAAGCGATAAGTAATAATCGATAGGCAAGGCTGCACCTCGGTTTGCCTTATCCATTTTATCTTATCTTATCTATATCTATAAGACAAATTTTTAAGAGCAACTTAATCAGACGCAATACCTGCAAACACCATCAATAGGTAAATGGGTATTAGAAAATATCGAAAATATTGACGCTATAAATCCAATATAAAGTGAAATATCCAACCGCAGAATAATCTTAATATATATAAATTACGTGTCACGTTGTTTGTCCGCGATGGACTCCTAAACTACTGAACCGATTTTTATCAAACTTCGTAACTATCTGTAATTTGGTCCAACTTAAAAGATAGTATAGTTTTTTTGGATTGGGATAGTTTATTTGTTTTATTTATATATATAAGTTGGCGATACGAAGTTCGCTGGGTCAGCTAGTATACCTATAAAATATAATAAGATAATATTATAAGGTAGTACTTCCCACACTAAAGAATTGAACGTAATTCAGAACAGCCATAGAAATGCAGAAATCTTTTCAACTAGCATACCTACATCCTAGAGCATTAAATCAGATTTAAAACATTGTACTTATATTCTTGGAATATAATTATTTTAAAAAAAATGCGTGAGTGTCGTGGAACACTCGGATGGAACGAAGTGCCTTTTAATAATAAATTAATAATAAAAATAAATAAAATAGAAAATAATCTGAAGTCAGGATTCGAACCCCGAACCGATAGTTCCTTCGCCAAAGCTATAATGGAACGTGTGTTATTACACACGTTCTGTTATAGCTTTGGTAACGAAGGCAGCAAGTGTCGCGACGGAAAATTCTTACACTTTTTTTCGCCTAAACTCCATCCGATAAACCGACCGAAAAGGAACTTCGTTCCAAAAAAACAATCCCATCCACTAGTAGGTACTCTACCTACGAAATATTAATAAAAGGTCGTTGAATTTAATTGCATTGTAATTAGTATTAAGATGATTTGAATATGAAAACAAAAGGTTCATAATGGACTTCCCGACTTTATGAGTTCTAGGTCATGGCACTAAGGCGTTGTCATTAAAATTACGAGCCAAACAGACCAGAACATCTTCCTACATACAGTTCATCAAGTAACGCCTGAAGGCAGCGAATCGTTCAGTAATGTTCTCTCGACCAAACACCCACGGCTAATCCCAACATACGTCAGTATAAAAATATACTAGGGGCCTATTTCACCAATCACAACTTTCAAGTAAACTTTAAACGACAAAAACCCCGTAAAAACTGTGAAAACGTCAACTTTATCGTCAGTTATAGTTTACTTGAAGGTGGTGAAAGACGATAAAGGTTTAAAAACTGCAACCCGACTACGGATTTGTCGTAAAAATCAAGATAAATTCGAAATGAGAAAAGCTGCCTATAGATGGCGCTAGTTTACAGCGCTAGTATACATATAGTACGCTGAAATATTATACTAAAATAATTTTAGTTCACTTGCTATATTTTTATATTCTGCTATATTTAGTCCAGGAGGAATCGGCGCATGAGTACCGAAAACTATTCCACCTCAATTTTTTATGCGATCCTTTTCAAATTGCCCTCCTAATGATATAAATGCATGTTGCCATGGCGCAACCCGGTGCCATATTGTTTAAACCGAAATTGTTTAAACAATTGCAAGGAATTGTTATTTTTCAACCGGACAAATTTTTTTTATATTCTTTATTGAAATGCCAATAAAAAAGGTCCTATGACTTTTCACGATAAAGTTAATATTTTTAAAGATATGAATTTTTAAAGGTTCGAAAAATCTCAAATTTGGGTACTTTCGACCCATGAAAATATATTAAAAAAACCATAATGTTTAAGTAATATTTTTTTTTAATTCTCTATACAATAGTTAATAATATTGTTAATAGAAATTTAAGAAAATTTCATTGTTTATATCTTTTTTTTAATTGTTAATTTCGCGCGCTCACAAAAAGTAAAAGTACCACCAAAGTAGCCTGCGTACCTCTAAAGTAAACTTCAATAATTAAAAAATGTGTCTGTTATTTTCCTCGTAGGTGTAGTATAAAGCACTATGTATCACTCGGGAGAAAGTACGATTCCTAACTCGGGCGTATTGATACACTCGGCTTCGCCTCGTGTCTCAAATGACGCCCTCGTAAGTAATGGGTCACTTTCACCCCTCGTAGAACAATGTACTATTTATTCAATTCATTTGAATGTTTTTTCTAAACATTCAAGTGCGTAATATTTTTATTATTTATATATAATTGTGATTTCAAAAAATGTTCAAATACCATTATATCTTATTATTGTTGATATAAATGCAAAAATTACAATGATAATAACAAAAAAAAAGTAATATAAACTGATAAAAAAGTAATTTTAATGACATGTTCCGATTTATGCTTAAATAACTTTTGAAAAATTGATTTCAGAAAAAAATTTATTAAAAACAAATTGTAGACAATTTAATTATTAATAACATTGCTCTCTTTAACAATCTTGATAAAGTTGATAGTTTTTAAGATAAATGATAAATAATGATTCAGGACACACAGAGGCCGATGCAACGCATGAGTCAGAGAGAGACAGCGATACTTAAAGGTAAGCGACGCATACTTGTGAGCGCGCGAAATTAACAATTAAAAAAAAGATAAACAATTAAATTTTTTTAAATCTCTATTAACTATTATTATTAGTGATGACTTACGGTGCTGAAACGTGGACACTGACCGTGAGGCTAGTCCACAAACTTCAAGTTGCGCAGCGTGCTATGGAGAGAGCCATGCTCGGAATTTCTTTGAGGGATAAAATCCGAAACGAAGTAATTCGCCAAAGAACTAAAGTGACCGCCGTAGCTCTTAGGGCGAGCACGAGGAAGTGGCAGTGGGCTGGTCACATTTGTCGGAGGACCGATGGCCGCTGGGGTCGCAAGGTCCTCGAGTGGAGACCACGTCTCGGCAAACGGAGTGTAGGGCGCCCCCCGGCTAGATGGAGCGATGACATCCGGAAAGTGGCCGGCATCGATTGGATGCGAAAGGCCGAGGATAGGCAACGTTGGCGCTACTTAAAAGAGGCCTATGTCCAACAGTGGATGCACTCTGGCTGATGATGATGATGATGATTAACTATTGTATAGAGAATTTAAAAAAAAATATTACTTAAACATTATGTTTTTTTTAAATATATTTTTCATGGGTCGAAAGTACCCAAATTTGAGATTTTTTGAACCTTTAAAAATTCATATCTTTAAAAATATTAACTTTATCGTGAAAAGTCATAGAACCTTATTTATTGGTATTTCGATAAAGAATATAAAAAAAAATTGTCCGGTTGAAAAATAACAATTCCTTGCAATTGTCTAAACAATTTCGGTTTAAACAATATGGCACCGGGTTGCGCCATGGCAACATGCATTTATATCATTAGGAGGGCAATTTGAAGGGATCGCATAAAAAAATTGAGGTGGAATAGTTTTCGGTACTTATGCGCCGATTCCTCCTGGACTAATTTATGAACTCAGAATTTTCTCTTCTTTCATTTAACATCCCACTCATTACGATTGCACAATAGTTATTTGTTCAACAAGATAGCAAAAATTTTTTTTGTTGCGAGTGCCTAGTTTGAATCCCTAGCGAGCGAAGGATGTACCTGTGTACCTGTACCTGTGTGTCCCGAGTGTAGTGAGGGATTCAAAGGCACAAGAAACAAAAAACTTTGCTATCGTGTGATACATACAACTTTTCATCTCAATAGCGAAAAAATACTAGATGTAAGAAAAATAATAATTATTGAAACACTAAGGAATTTTTACATTCATGTATATTACGTACTTAAATATGATAAAACAACAGGTTCTGAGCAGGTCTTCACACCTTTAGCAAGTCTCCAATCGTTAAATAATTCATAGGCTTTCAAGTATTTTTCACGCGACTTTTCCGGAAGAAAGTTTAATTCAGCGTTAGACACTGATTCCTTTATTTCTGATAGTGTTAAATTATCACTAGAATCACTCATTTTGTGTCTTTTAAAACTTTTATAACAATTATCTACATAGAAATAAGGTACGTAATTATTAAATCATAGACCACATAGACAATTTTTCTTTTGGTTTCTCGCCATGTTTTATTCCTTTTTTGTCTGCGTTCGGAACTGTGTCATTCATAAAATAAATAATCAGTAATTAATTAATTTTAATTACTTTTATGTTTCATGTTGTTTTACTTATATAATTATAAAGTCTAAAACACATTTTAACGAAATTTCAATAGTTTAATAGAGAGTTAAAAAAATTTGACCAAATAAAATGTTGGGGTATACAATATTATCTTTACCAATAATTATTATATACAAAATTTCTGAACTTTTCTTGAGACAATGAATTGAAGAAATGCCAATCATAAGCGTTCTAAATTCAAAACACTTTTTCTCACTGGGTGAGTAAAAACGACTTTTGCTCACTGGTTTTGGGCAGCAAAGGCGCCCTTTTCGAGCTAGAGAGGTGAAAAAGTTATTTGTGTTATATGGGGCCAAAGGAATTTTTTGTTCCCCGAGGGCGTTATTTTGAATTCAGAGCGAAGTGAAGGATTCTATAGTAGACTCCCGAGCGCTGCGAGGGATTCTAAAGTAGAATCCTGAGCGTAGCGAGGAATTCAATATACGCCGCCCGAGAACAAAAAATTTTGGCCCCGAATGACACACACTATTTTTCATCATTACCTATGAGAAAAAGCTAGGAGTATCAACCTACTATGTATAGAGTATAGACATTACCAATACGTATATTGAAAGTTTAAATAAAACACAAATAAATTTTTATGAAATAATTAAACATTAATATTTATGTTGGAAGTATGGGCGTATATGTCTAATCGACAAATTTGATCACGTGACTTATCGTAGACAACAGCTTCTCAAACATTTTTGAATTTCGACACATTTTTGAATTCTCTCTTCTGATTGGTCCGCGTTAGTGCTTTAGTGTACTAAAGCACTATAACGCGGACCAATCAGAAGAGAGAAATGAAAAGTCCCATGGGGTTAAAATTAAATTTTGCTCCCGCTGTCCTCTGAAGCCAATATTCGTTTTTCGAATAGGTATGATGAAAAATAATTTTCAGAGACCCCCACTTTCTTGGATGTAACAACCGCTTTATTGAATTCGTTCATATAAAACGTAGCGTATGTCACCCGGGACTATAATAAAGAATCGATTGACATCTCGTTCAAATTTAAATCGGCTCAGTAGTTTATTCATTTATGCATTATCAACATTTTTTTTTAATGGAAGAAGTACCATCTTTTTTCTGCTTCTTTTCCTACAAACTATGTTGGTTAGTAGGTTAAAAATGACTCCGAAGCCCAACACAAACTCGGAAGGAAATAATTAAATACCACTAAAGATTTTTACGACACTAGACAAGTACTTGAGATATCAACGAGTACTTTATTCGCCAAGCATTTGATACAGGTTACGGTACACGCGCGTATAAATAGACTTTAATTGCGTGCAAACGAAAAGAGGAAACGCTAACTCCAAAATTGTAATAGCTCCTTGTATGGCTACTTGTGTGTCGGTATGATCGGATTATCCACTCTGTAGGTACTCTATTTTTAACCCCCGACAAAGAGAGTATTGACGTATCTATCTGTATATATGTGTGTTTGTGTGTCTGTCTGTTCCCTCGTAGCAGCCTACCCAATGGACCGATTTTGTTTCTGTTTGAAAGCTAACGTAATAGAAGTAGCTCTAATAATCTTAATATATATAAATTACGTGTCACGTTGTTTGTCCGCGATGGACTCCTAAACTACTTAACCGATTTTGATCAAACTTCGTAATTATCTGTAATTTGGTCCAACTTGAAAGATAGGATAGTTTTAGTAGTTATTTGTTTTATTTATATAGGTAAGTTGGCGGTACGAAGTTCGCCGAGTCAGCTAGTAATTTATAAAGATCTGCTCAGGCATTTGAAGATCATCAGCTCGATCGATTGATTTGAAATTTGGTGTACCGTTACTCCGGCTTATTTCCATAGCATGGTTAAATTGAGCTGATGCTGCAGCATCAAGTAGTCTGCGGAACACTCAACTCCTCAGCAACTTACAGCAGATAGATACAGTGTCTTTGAGCTCATTAGAATCTTTAGAATTAGTAGGTGTTAGGTAGATGAAGATCGAGGATCTAGGAGGAAGATCTGACGATGGAGCAGAAAACTGGGTAAAAGGATGCCAGTCGGGCTATAGATTCTCATGTCAGCGGTGATTTAAATTTTCAATTTACATTTGTTACTTTATTTATAACCTTTGCCCTTACTGTCAAATGTAGATTTAGCCCTATCCTATTCATATAAAAATATTAAAAAAAGTGTGTGTCAGCTCCGGCCTCCGACGCACGACGGGAGTTTCCGCGCGACTCGGGTCCGAGCGCGCCCCGACCGACTTTCGCTTCGGGGACATCGCTACGCGCTCGGCTACCCGAAGCGAAAGCTCTTTCACACGAAAACGAACCTTATTTACTCAACGTTAGGGTAGAAATTTGCATCGTTGTGAAAAACGTAACAGAAAAACGTAACGAGGTCATTGATAAATTGATTTTACTGCTCGGATTTTTCTCATACCGGGCGCCTAAAATCGATTCTTAAGGATTAAACTCCAATAAACTCCAAAAATAATCAAATATAAAACTAGTGAAACCTCTAGCCCCAACCTGTACCTATATCCTACAGAATACCATTAAAATATTAGGTGCCTATGCTACATAAATAAGTAGGTATAGTAATTAGTCAAACTTAAAGCTGGAAAACGGTTGTCACTTTTTCAATTTGCCAGTTTGCAAATATGCAGAAAAACTAGAAGGGAGACAAAAACTAACAACCGCATTTTTATGGAGATTCAATCACGACGTATAAACAACAAAGATATCGACGATCGAAGTGGACAAGACAAGCCGTTACGTAAACATACAATAACGTCCAGCGAGATAAACCTGCGACCTTGGTGAACTATCCTTTCGATTTTGCTGAGTTACGTATGAAGTAGTAAGAGACGATCCGATTTGGTAGCTGCCAACAAACTCTGGACACCAATCAAATTAATCAATTGGGTAGATGGATCAGTGCCAAGGGTAAAGGAACGTTAACATGTAAAATGTCTTCTCGTAAGACGTGATTCCAAAGGCATTGGTACAATAGTACTCTTTGCCTAGATCGTGCTTTTAATCCGAACATCGTTAACAGTAATTTACAAATTGCACACGTGAACAAACCAGAACGTGATCAAAAATTCCTATCCTCCTTGAACTGAGTTCATAAAATAGATCAATAAATAGTGATGAATGGAAAATAATTGTTATTATTAGACTAACTAGATTAATATTATAAATGTGAAAGTTTGTGTGGATGGATGTATGGATGGATGGATGTTTGTTACTCTTTCACGCCTCAACGAATGAACCGATTTGGCTAAATTTGGAAAGGAGATAGCTTATACCCAGGATTAACACATAGGTTACATTTTATCCCGGAAAATTAAAGAGTTGCCGCGGGAATCAAAAACCTTAATCGCGTAGCGGGCATCATCTAGTTGTTAGCTATAATTTCGATTTCACAGAACTAAAATTCGTTTACCAAAAAACACCGTTGCATCGCCGACCTGAGTAGGTCGAATAGACCTAAGCAAGGACGAATAATGTCCGACACGGTCGGCTGAGTTGGATCGTCTGTTGAACTGTTTACCAAGATTCTCGCGACCTACGCTCGAGTAAACAAAGTAAATGCGTAATTTTTCGTATCTTTCTAACATGAAACCTTATGAAACATGCACTACTTGGGAAGCCACACGCTCTATATAATATTTTTCTTCAGCTGAAATGAAAAGTTAATTACCAAATAATAGAAATCAAACTATTGGAGAAACGCTTATGTGATGCGTTTATTATGCGTCGCTTCACCCGACGCTAGACGTTCTAAAGTTTGATTTTACCTGTTTGTTCAGTTTTGGCTAAGTACTAGAGTTTTATTGTTATTTTGTGGTATCAAAGAAAACCCTTTGCTTGATGAACGTCCGCACATTTTTAGTCATTCTCACGGTAGGTAGGTTACCTACCCACTTAACCAAGCACGTAGAGGTACCATTTCAAAAACCTTAGTGCATCAACAACAAGGCATAGGCAATAGCAAGAGAGTGTCGCCCAATACGCTGTGGAATTTGTCTAGGAATTATTGCTGCACTGTGAATATTGCAAACATTATTATTGGAACGAAGTTCCTTATCGCGCGATGCGAAAGGGGGCTAGACGGAAAAAATTAAGACTAAATTGAACCGACACTTTTTTTGAATGTGAATTTGGCATTGTGTTCAATATTTTCACACTACAATATTAGACCTTGTGGTTTCTACAGTCGCATAAAGGTCGATGGTTCGAATCCCAGCTCGACGGACTGAATTTTCTATTTTCAATTTTATTTTAAATAATTTCTACATGTGGAATTTTTCCCTAATTTTTTACTACTACAATTTATTTGCTTTAATATTTTAAAAAATTATGTCGGTTTATGCACATTAAGAACTTCGTTCCATCTGGGTGTCCCTTGACACCTCTCAAGTTTTTTTTTATTTATTGACATTGGTTTTGCTGCAGCAATGCATGTGAGAGAGTACCAGCCAATCAGAGGTGATTACGATCGAATACTAGCAATCATTTTTTAAGACAATCGCCCAGCTGTTAGGTATATAGCACTTGTATTCTTAGAGCACTCTGTAGATACACACATCAAAAGTGTCTAGGGATCAACATATATTTTTGCAATAACTTTTCTCCTGATTGATATTAATTAAAATTTTCTTTAAGGATTCATCAAATAAAGTGTTTTCGTTTGTCACAGTAACGATAAACCAAGTCACCTTTGCATTAATAAAGAAATTTGCCATTTTCCTAATAAAGGGATTTTTGACATTTGAACCACTAACATTAAAGTTCGAAAAAAAGACTGAAATAACAGTTTTCTTTAAAATTTTATTGGGTAACTTAAACAATTAATAATCCGTGTTTCTACCGCGAACACTAACAACACAAGAACATCGGTTTGGCATACTCAAAATGAGTTCATCCAAATCACGCTGTGGAATGGCCGCCCATGTTCGTTGCAACAACAAAAAAAGGTCTTCTTGCCACTGGATACCCTCCATATTCGGCAGAGCTCTTCTCTGTAGCATATCCCATGCATGCTCAATCGGGTTCAAGTCTGGCGACTGAGCAGGCCAGGGCAGGACATTGATGTTAGCTGCGGCGAGAGTCTGTCTTACAACTCTTGCGGTGTGCGGTCGTGCATTATCATGCATTAACTGAAATAAGGGACTGATTTGCACTTGTAGAGGAACGATGACGTCTGATACAATCGTATCAGCATAAATTTGAGCGTTGAGGTTGCCTCTGATCCAAATCAACTCAGTTCTTCCGCCGATCCAAATACCCGCCCATACCATGATGGTTCCACCACTATAAGGATGGACTTCCTGGCAGGATTTTAATCGCTGTTGGCGTCCAGGTGTTCTCCAGTGTCGTATACGTCTTGTATCCGGTCTCATACCAAAACGAGACTCATCAGAAAAGCACACGAAACGCCATTGTTCTTCTGCCCAATTTCTGTGTTCAAGAGCCCATTGATATCGAATCCTACGATTGTGCATTGCTATAGGTGGTACCCGTAGCGGTCTTCGGGAATGAAGGTTCACTTCATGCAAGCGGTTTCTGACTGTTTGGTCGCTAATTAAGTTCCCTGAAGAGTGATGAAGCCTCACGGCTAACATCATGGCGGTTATTGTTGGAGCTCTTCGAGTTAAGATTTGAATGTATCGGTCGTGTCTCCGTGTGCTGCAGCGATACCGTCCTCCATGGCGCTCAGCCACGGTACCAGTGCTTCGGTAACGTGTCCAAAGTCGACTGATAACACTCTGACTTGTATTCAGAGCTAAAGCCACAGTACGTTGCCGGGAACCAGCTTCTATATCATTCCCACGGCTCTGAGCATTTCTTCCCTGCTTAAATGACGTCGCCGCTCCATAATAACGTTGGTTTTAATCAGTAGTAGGGAAACAGTAGCACTAATAATGTCTTCAATGCGTTGTATGTTTTTATAGGGAAAATATTGACAGCTGATTTTCATCTTTTACTCGAATTTGATTGACAGTTCCTGATTCAAATTATGAAATGCACCAAAAAGGATCCATATAAATTTATAAAATCATAAATTTATTACAAAGCCACATCTCAATCTCAAGTCTTTTGATGTGTGTATATTCACCTTCCACGTAAAGTCACGATCGCTTGCTAATAGACGAATAAATAAAATATTTTATAACGGTTGACACAACAGTCTGTCCGCGTGTCATACCCGCATATTTACATCATAGCAAGGTTTTATGACTGAAGGTGTGCCAATCATTACGTTGTTAGTCAGTAGCAGCTAGCATTGTTTACATATGCCTAATACCTAGTCGAATGACGGAACGGAGGTGGTATAATTAGCATGAGTTTGACTTTAGAGGATTTTCGTTGCCATTTTTAAAGTGCGCCATACACTTGTCATACATTATCTCCGTCAACGTCGTTTTAGGTTGGTACTTAGCCTGAGATCTATAAATCTTATCTATTCTCTTCTATTAATCTATTAATCTTATTTTGGTCGCCAATTTCCGTTGGTTTCCAATTCCGTTAGGTAAGTGCCATTTTCACGAAAATTACTGGAAGGATCTGCTGATTATGAATAGATGACTCATATCCACCAGGATAGCTACGATAATATATAATATGCTTTGTCACAATACCTTATGTTCCAACTCTTCAAACGCATACCTACTATAACACCTAAAGTTATTATTGACCGAACGAAGCGAAGATCTTTGTGCTTATTTGGATGAATTTGCACTTTCCCGTTTATCTGAGTGGCTGTCAGAGTCTCATATGTTCATGACTCGCAAACTGACGCAAAACCCATAAGAGTTGCAAAGTTGTTACATCACTGAAAATAGGAGTGACGATAAAAGAAACGGAAAACTGCGTGAGCATAGGCTTGACCTGTGACATCTGCTTACGTGATCGACATTTCTTCGACAAGCCCAATGCGGCTGACTTATACCTGCTGCTGGCGTCACAAGAATTTTCGGTTTCTACTGAAGTACCTATTAGTTTCTTGAATAATTTAATGTAAAAAATTCCGACTTCAAACACCCGCGCCACTACAAAGTATATAATTTACTTGCTGATCCCCGCGACTTCGTCTGCGTGAATTTAGTTTTTAAAATGCCTCGGGATCTCTTTGATTTTGCGGGATAGAAAGTAGCCTGTCACTCTCCAGGTCAACTATAGGTATCCTTGCAAAAAATCACGTCGATGCGTAGCTCTGTTCGGGCGTGATTGAAGGAGAAACCATCACACTTTCGCATTTATAATATTTCACATATAAGGTGCAAGTGCATATAGTTCACGTGGTTTTTTAAACAGGTAATGTTGAGGACCTGGAAAATAACACAGGCTACTTTTGTCCCGGGAACATACATTTAAACGACCGCGCCACTACAAAGTATATAATTTATTGTTGACTTTTCGATAAAATTTAAATGGGACCACCTGGGACCCTTTGAAACAAAAATGAATTTTCCAAATCGGTTCAGGTGTGGTCGAGTAATCGGTGAACATACATAAAAAAGTTTCCGTTAAATTGAGATCCTCCTACTTTTTTGAAGTCGGTTAAAATAATAATAAAAATTAGTATAAATTCAACGAAGTTATGGAGTAAAACAGTCAAAATAGTTCAACCCCTATCTCAGAGAACATACATCCATCCATCCATACATCCCTATACTACATCTACACAAACATACATCCGTATACAATATACATCCATCCTCACAAACTTAACACTAACTTAACAACTTTAATAATATTAGTGGGATAAGTAGGATCGAATATAGTTAATGTAGTTATTGGAGGGGGAGGATACAAACATACATACATACATGCATACACACATAGATACGTACATACATGCATGCGTACATACATACAATATACATACATACACACACACATACATACATACATACATACATACATACTTGCATAAATACATGCATACACACATAGATATGTACATACATGCATGCGTACATACATACATACATACATGCATGCATACATATATGCATACATACATGTGTACATACAAACATGCATACATGCATACTTGCATACATACATGCATACACACATACATACATACATACATGTATGCATGCATGCATATTACCGCATATATTAAGGATAAATATGTGAAAAGTAGGGAGCGGGTATCCCGCGGGAACTGTTTGTTTTCCCGGGATAAAAAGTAGCCTTTTCACTTTTCAGGTCCTCAACTATGCCTATCAAAAAAACCTATGTCAATCTGTAACTCCGTTTGCGCATAATTGAAAGATAAATGTGTGAAAAGTAGTATACTAATATCCCGCAGGAACCGTTTGTTTTCCTGAGATAAAAAGTAGCCTTTGTCATTTTTCAGGCTCTTAACTTTACCTGTGCAAAAAAATCACGTTAATCTGTAACTCCGTTGGCGCATATTGAAGGATTAATATGTGAAAAGTAGCATACGAATATCCCGCGGGAATGGTTTGTTTTCCCGGGATAAAAGTAGCCTTTTCTCTTTTCAGGTCCTCAAATATACACATACAAAAAACCACGTCAATCTGTGACTCCGTTGGCGCACAATTGAAGGATAAATATGTGAAAAGTAGCATACTAATATCCCGCGGGAACTGTTTGTTTTCCCGGGTTTAAAAGTAGGCTTTGTCACTATTCAAGTCCTCAACTATGCCTATCCAATAAAACACGTCAATCTGTAACTCCGTTAGCGCATAATTGAAGGATAAATATGTGAAAAGTAGAATACTAATATCCTACAGGAACTGTTTTTTTTCCCGGGATAAAAAGTAGCCTTTGTCACTTTTCAGGCCCTTAACTTTACCTATACAAAAAAAACACGTTAATATAAAACTCCATTGCGCGAATTTTGAAGGACAAATGCGTAAAAAATAGCGATGCTATCCCGCAGGAACTGTTTGCTTTTCCGGGATAAAAAGTAGCCTATGTGCTATTCCAGACTATAATCTATGTCTGTGCCAAATTTCAGCAAAATCGGTTCATTAGTTGTCGCGTTAAAGAGTAACAAACATCCATCCATCCATCCATCCATCCATCCAAACATCCATACATCCATCCTCACAAACTTTCGCATTTATAATATTAATAGGATTGTTGTTTTTTTTAAAACCGCTAGACCGATTTCGATAAAATTTTAATGGGACTAAGTATATCCTTATATCCTTACAAACAAAAAAAGAATTTTCCAAATCGGTTCAGGCGTCTTCGAGTAATCGGTGAACATGCATAAATAAAAAAAAAAGATTCCGACAAATTGAGAACGTCCTCCTTTTTTGAAGTCGGTTAAAATATATCAAAAACAAGACGGTTCTTTACTTGGACATATTGCGGCTCTGAGGATTTGTAGGTCTTCTCGTAATAATCCAGTAAACTATCACTAAGCAAGCACGCAAAACTGGTGGGCATCGCCTAAGTACTTGATGAAACGAATCCCAGCAAGAAAAATAAAAATTAAAAAAAAAAAAACAAAATTCAAAATTAATTCTTTCACATAGGCCAACCTGTGGCTCTAATGATACGTCATGACTCTACCACCGGTTCGGAAAGCGGATTCTGCTGAGAAGAGCCGGCAAAAAACTCAGCAGTTGCTCTTTTCAAAATAATCATTTTACAATATTAGTATGCAGCTGTTACATTGAATCAAGAATTAACTAAGGATGCTTATCCACTGAAGTAGAGCGGAACGGAGATGTTTTCGGTGGACCAATCACAAAATTGTGAGAAGACTTGATCAAATAATCTCATCTAACAATGGTCTCATTGGTCTGCTGAGCACGCTTCTAGCTCCGTTTCGCGCCGCTTCAGTAGACAGGCACCCTTATTGCCGAATCTCTTTAAACATTTCTGTGGAGGTGTCGTGTGATGCGGGTTGTTACGTTCCCTCAAATATGGTTGAGCGAAGCAATGGCTGGGGCTGGATCATGCGTCATGCTTGTGAACGGGTTCCACCAGCGTGAATGGGGCTACTTTCTGTCTGCCCGTCTTAACATTTGTTGAATTATAATTAGATATGCTTTTGTGGAACTCATTGTGGAAACACTGTATACATAGCATAGTATCTATTGAATTGCAAACTTGTTTTGAAAAGAGCAACCGCCGAGTTTCTTGTTGGTTCTTCTCGGCAGGAAGGGCATTCCGAACCAGTGGTATACTAATCGACGATTCAAAAGCACTTGTAAAAAAGTTTATTTGAATAAAAAACATTTCTATTCTATTCTAAATACAAAGACTCAATAGTCCAACGGCCACGCTGCGGATTGACGTTTGAAAGGTCGGGAGTTCCAACGCGCAACGCTACCAATTTCGCTTAAACTTAGTTGGGGGAAAGAGGAGTGTCAACCTTACTAATATTATAAATTTAAAGTTGTGTTTATTGGTTTATCCTTCAATCACGCAGCAACAGAGCATCGAATCGACGTGATTTTTTGCATTGGTATCTAGTTGACTAGAGAGTGACATAGCTTACTTTTTATCACGGAAAATCAAAGAGTTCCCGCGGGATTTTAAAAACTAAATCCACGCGGACGAAGTCACGGGCATCAGCTAGTCAGCTGATAAAGTTAAAGAAGTGATTTTGATCAAGGAAAGCATTTTTCGATTCAAATGAAACGTGCGTAGACGGTAGAATAGAATTTCTATTATACTGCGTAGTGTAAGTAGATTCACTCATATGAAGTGGGAGCACGTAAATAAGCCACGACTTGTTTGCGGAAATAGTATACCTAGATATACCTACGCGTTTTATGCACATACATTAGGTAGATTCAATTGTTAATAGATAGGTATTTAAAAATATTAAACCACTATTATCTTGGGTACCATGCCACACTGCAGTGGCTTCGATGGGGTTTTAGATTTTATTTAATTTTTATTTTAGTTTTAATTTTAGAATAAATTTAATTTTAATGTAGTAGGTAGTTTTAATTTTAGAGTAAATTTAGGTTTAATGTAGTATACTGTATAAAGTCAAATTGTCATAATAAACTAAAATAAAAGGAAAAAAAAAAAAACACTAAGTATCTCAATATTAATTTAAAACTTTAAAAACAATTATGCTTTGAGGATTTTGTAACATAGATTTTCAACGTAAGTTTAGTTTATATATAGTAGGTGCCGTACCCAAAGGGCCAACGGGACCAACGCCAAGTGCCAACGGGACCCTATGGGCAATAAGCCAACACTGCCCGTCTGTCCCTCCGTCCGTCTGTCAGCGGGCTGATTCTCATGGACATCTTTTCTTATTAAGATCTTCTTATTAAGATTCCTATGGTATACCCATACTATAAACTTTTGTATTTGCTCGATCTTAATATAGGGTTATAGGCCATAGTCTACCACGCTGGCCCAATGCGAATTGGTAGACTTCACACAGCTTTGAGAACAGTATGGAGAATTCTCAGGCGTGCAGGTTTCCTCACGTTGCTTTCCTTTTTTTTACTCCGAAAAGTCAGAGGTGCTTACCCAGGATCGAACCTGCGACCCCCCGAATAGGAGACCGCAGTACTAACCACTAGGCTATCACTGCTGTTGTTAGTTCATACCTCAAACTAAACTAAAGAAACAACGGTACAAAGAAAAAGATAAAGGACACTCAGCTCATTCGTGCGATTCATTCAAAGCAAAACCAAATTCATTGAGCGTTTGTCATGCTTACTTCCTGTAAGTAATGTACCTGTTACTTCGTGATTCGTGACATATGCCTTCGATTTGATCCTTATTGGAGCTTTCAATTGAATTATTTACTCATTGAATTGACTAAATCTAGATGTAAGTAATAGATAAGTGCTTAACAATAAATAATACAGTCGTATAAATATGTTTTAGCCTTGATAATAAATCACAGAGCCTGCATAAATATTTTTTGCCTTGATATTAAATAAGTTCCTACCATTAGTAATATCATTACATATTATTTCAGAAGTCATTCTACTAACAAATTTCTTTTAAATTCACACGTTTACGTGTTGCTGATTTACTATTTGTCCTATAACATCTCTCTAGTATAATGTACGCTCATTGTCATTTTGAAATCCAATGAACCGACCGCACGGAATTCAATCTATTCTAAACGATGATCGATGAAGCTGGAATCCAATAAGCCGACAAAATGTAAGTCAATCTATACTAAACGCTATCAATGAAACTGGATTCCAAGCCGACCGAAAGTAAGTCGGTCTATAATAAAGGCTATCAATGAAGCTGGATTCCAATAAGCCGACCAAATGTAAGTCAATCTATACTGAACGCTATCAATGAAGCTGAATTCTAATAAGCCGACCAAATGTAAGTCAATCTATACTAAACGCTATCAATGAAGCTGGATTCCAATAAGCCGACCGAACGTAAGTCGGTCTATACTAAACGCTATCAATGAAGCTTGATTCTAATAAGCCGACCGAACGTAAGTCGGTCTATACTAAACGCTATCAATGAAGCTGGATTCCAATAAGCCGACCGAACGTAAGTCGGTCTATACTGAACGCTATCAATGAAGCTGGATTCCAATAAGCCGACCGAACGTAAGTCGGTCTATACTAAACGCTATCAATGAAGCTTGATTCTAATAAGCCGACCGAACGTAAGTCGGTCTATACTAAACGCTATCAATGAAGCTGGATTCCAATAAGCCGACCGAACGTAAGTCGGTCTATACTGAACGCTATCAATGAAGCTGGATTCCAATAAGCCGACCGAACGTAAGTCGGTCTATAATAAACGCTATCAATGAAGCTTGATTCTAATAAGCCGACCGAACGTAAGTCGGTCTATACTAAACGCTATCAATGAAGCTGGATTCCAATAAGCCGACCGAACGTAAGTCGGTCTATACTGAACGCTATCAATGAAGCTGGATTCCAATAAGCCGACCGAACGTAAGTCGGTCTATACTGAACGCTATCAATGAAGCTGGATTCCAATAAGCCGGAACGTAAGTCAATCTATACTAAACGCTATCAATGAAGCTGGATTCCAATAAGCCGACCGAACGTAAGTCGGTCTATAATAAAGGCTGTCAATAGAGCTGGAATCTAATACGCTGACTAAAGTCGATCAATACCAAAATGCTATCAATGACCTATATACCCTTTACCCCGCCTAACAAAATTAGTATATATGGTAGTCTTTAGTCAAAGACTACAAAGATAAGATCTACTTTATTACTCAGTCCAACCAAAAAACTCTTATTGATTTATCTACCTACCTTTTTTAGGGTTCCGTAGTAAACAAGGAACCCTTATAGTTTCGCCATGTCCGTCCGTCTGTCTGTCTGTCTGTCTGTCTGTCCGCGGTTTAGCTCAGAGACTATTGGTACTAGAAATCTGTAATTTATTATTTGATAGTTATGATTTTAATCGACTAGAAAATACAATAAAAGACTCAATAAAAAAATATTCAGTACAGAAAACAAAGATACTTAATTTACCACAACAGGACTGGATAAACAAAGACATAATAAATAAAATAAATAAAAGAAATAAGCTTTGGACGAAAGTAAAGAAGAATCCTAATAATACAGATATCATCTCAAACTTCAAGAAAGAGAGAAACGAAACTTTTGAATTAATTACAAAAACTAAGAACAAATATTATTTAAATTTATTTGAAAAATGTAAAACCGATCGTAAAAGGACATGGGATCTTATAAATACTCTATCTAATAATAAAATTAAAACTCAATGTGCTCCTCCAAAACTTATGACTGATTCTGGTGTAATTTCTGACGGTAATGAGGTATGTGAACACTTTAATAACTTTTTTGTTGGAATTGGTCCTCAATTAGCAAAACAAATTCCACTAAAATATCACACAAATTCTTCATATGACGCAAACCAAGATAACATGCAGCAGAATCAAAAGCTATCTAAATTTATGCCGTGTACGGTAGACGAAATAATCCAAATAATAAACCATCTTGATTCGAATTGCAGTTCTGGAATAGATGGAACCAATACAAAATCGATTAAATGTATGAAAACTAGTTTGTCTCCATCACTTTCAAATTGTATTAACCGTATTTAGAAAAAGGTCAGTTCCCGAATGAGCTCAAAATAGCAAAAGTTACTCCTATATATGAATCTGGGAAGAAATCAGATCCTAACAACTATAGACCAGTTTCCGTGTTGCCAGTAATGTCAAAAGTTTTTGAAAAGATTATATATAATAGATTAGATAATTACCTTAAGCAACAAAATTTTATTTTTGAACGACAGTATGGGTTTCGTCCAAAATCAAATACACTATCAGCTACAATAGATCTTGTTACTAAAATCAAAACGAATATTGATTCAAAAAATATTGCTCTTGGTATATTTATCGATTTAAAGAAAGCGTTCGACACCGTGAGCCATTCAATTTTATTAAAAAAACTTCAAATCATAGGAATTACAGACACTGCTTTAAAAACATTTGAATCATACTTAGAAAGTAGGTCCCAAATTGTGAAAATTGGTAAATATCAAAGCACTGCTCAGCCAATCACTTGCGGTGTCCCTCAGGGCTCCATACTTGGACCACTTTTATTTTTAATATATGTAAATGACATCAGTAATATATCTTTGAACGGGGAAGTTAGTCTATATGCTGATGATACGTGTATATTTTACTATGGAAGCTCAATAAATAACATTTTAAAACTAGCACAAGAAGATCTTAACACTTTGCATGACTGGTTTCAACATAATTTACTTACCGTCAATACATCAAAAACGAGCTATGTTATTTTTAAAGCAAAAAACAAAAATATTCCCGATCATACTCCACTCTCAATAAATAATATTCAAATCAATCAATCTACCGAAGAAAAATACCTCGGACTAATTATTGACAATATTTTAACGTGGAAACCACACATAAGAAAAGTAAAATCTACATTGTCATCTCTTTTGGGATCGCTTTATGGTATAGTTAAATGTCTTCCACAAAAGGTTCGAAAAAACATTTATAATACACTCGTGAAACCTCACCTTGATTATTTAATAGAAATATGGGACAGTGCTGCCAAAACTAATTTAAATTGTTTACAAATAATGCAAAATAAAATAATAAAAATTCTTTTCAATTATGACTTCCTAATCCCCACGAAAATTTTATATTCGGAAACCAAATTAATGAACATTAAACAAATATATTACTACAATACTACATGTATTTTATATTTTTATTTATTTTTGATTAAGAAAATAAAATCGAATAAAATTCATTCCCAATTAACATTTAAAACTAAAAGAGAACTGGGTTGCAGGCTCCTGCGTAACATTGATAATATCTCTTTAAAAAAAATACGTACTAATTACGGTAAGAGAAGCATAACTTTTGAAGGAGCACAAATGTTTAATGAATTACCAGCAGAAATAAAAAATATTGAGAAGATCAACATTTTTAAAAAAAGACTCAAAGATTTCATTATACATAATATTATCTGACTTCTGAGTCCGGCCCAGGAAATTTATTCACATTGCACGGTACTTTTTTATTTTTTTATTTCCACCCACTTTTACGTATATTTTACGATTGCGTTGTTGCTCGCCGCTGTGCCTAATAATATTATTAAGTTTAGTTGATAATTTCTCATTAAGTGAAATTTGTAAATTTCTTTTGAGAAATAAATTCTTTAACCACAATTTGGCAAGGGTATAAATGTCAATCACGCCGACAAAGTGGTGAAATAAAATTGTGAAAAATATATTTTTTTAGGGTACCTCCCCTACATGTAAAGTGGGGATGATTTTTTTTTTCTTGACTATCCCTTAATGTGGGGTATCATTGAATAGGTCTTTCAAAAATATTGTAGTTGTGAGAACATCATTTTTCAATTCAGGGATCCGTTTGTGAAATATGATATTTTAAAGTGCTACATTTTATTAGAGTCAAGTGTCCCCCCCCTCTGCCAGCTAAATGGTTGTATATAGGATACAAGAAAAAATTCACAGCAGTAGTATATATAATGAATTTTAAAGGAAAACTATCATGGCTAAGGTTCATTAGTTAAGGAGTTATATCTGTTTTTTCTAAGTTAGGTATTACACGTATTGTAAGTTGCATATTTTGTAGTATATTATAATATTTAAACCATGGAACTCAAAATGTATTCAGTATTCATAAATAAAATAAAAACGCTATCCTAGGTCAGCAATAATATTTGAGACTTTCAACTACGGAACCCTACACTGCGCGTGGCCCGACACTCACTTGGCCGGTTTTTATTTTGTGTTAACGAGACGGACAAATTCTACCTATAGTCTGTAATGGAGCAAACAAAAAATACGTTTAGTACTAAGGAATTAGGTGACACTCGCTCCACTGGACAAAACCTTCGGTTTGAGGCTAATAACACAAAACATTAATTTATAATTTGTTTATAATCATACTAATATTATAAACTAGCTGATGCCCGCGACTTCGTCCGCGTGGATTTAGTTTTTAAAGTCCCTCGGGAACTCTTTGATTTTCCGGGATAAAAAGTAGCATATATGTCACTCTCCAGGTCCTCAACTATACCCATGCCAAAAATCACGTCGATCCGTAGCTCTGTTGCAGCGTGGAAGGATAAACCAACAAACCAACAAACACACTTTCGCATTTATACTATTAGTATGATGCGAAAGTGTGTTTGTTTGTTAGTTTGTCCTTCAATCACGCCGCAACAGAGACACGGATCAATGTGATTTTTTGCATGGGTATAGTATGGTATAGTTGAGGACCTGGAGAGTGACATAGGCTACTTTTATCCCGGAAAATCAGTTACCGAGGGATTTTAAAAACTAAATTCACGCGGACGAAGTCGCGGGAATCAGCTAGTGGAAAATAATTGTGCCTAATTCATTACTTGCCTATATGTCTACGAAAAAATTTTAGACTTTTATGTAACTATGGCTTAATTGCCTCATTTGGTTTAAAAGTTTTTTTTAAAGAGAAGTAATATTATCTTATTTAAGATCCAATGAATCTATTATCGTTTTATCTAATATCTAACTATCGAACTATAACTTCTATCTAACTATCGTTGAAATAAAAAGACGTCATAAAATATTAACCTTAGAATAACCATAACCTTGAAATAAAAACTCACGTATTCTTATGTAGGTACACTATCATAGATGTTTTCACGTATCATAATTTAACACTGTGCCATGTTCACT
Source organism: Oeneis ivallda (assembly GCA_029955525.1). NCBI lineage: Eukaryota > Metazoa > Arthropoda > Insecta > Lepidoptera > Nymphalidae > Oeneis > Oeneis ivallda. The sequence goes on from JARPMR010000015.1 coordinate 21,077,688, forward strand.
AACCATGATAAAATAAAATAGAATAGAATAGAAATGTTTTTTATTCAAATAAACTTCTTTACAAGTGCTTTTGAATCGTCGACGAGTCTACCACTGGTTCGGAATGCCGAGAAGAACCAGCAAGAAACTGGGCGTTTGCTCTTTTCAAAACAAGTCTACAATTCAATAGAAATATGCTATGTATGCAGTGTTTCCACAATGAGTTCCAAAAATATGATATGATATGAATGCAAAAGTATTGATTTCACCTATTACCAAAGGTTTAAACATTTTGCCGATTATTATCATCGCTTGTCGATTTATCGAAGTGGATATTAGTAAATCGGTTTTGTACGGCACTCGTAATTTTTTTCCAAAAAAATAATAGTAGCGCACATCATTCACAGTAGCACAAAAATTTTTCTCAAATAAAAAAATTGAGTGGCACTCGGGGACTGCCGCGGTAAAGCTATTGCATAGCATTTTTTATCAACTTATGCAATTATAATATTTATGCAATATTTTTTTTGCATAATAAAAATTATGCAAAAAAAAAAATTAAAAAACAAACCAACAAGAAAAGCGCACTACTTCGCGAGTGAGATTCGAACCTGCGACATCAATCATCATACACCGTACGGTAAAGAAAGTGGTCGCTCGCCCACTGCGCCAAACAGAGCTACTAAAGAACCTCTTAAAAGTTGAACGCTTACTGAACGACGGTGTTAGGTTTATTTTCGTTATGGAATTTCTTGATTCGGTCGCCGCGCTCAAACTGTTTGTCCTAGTTCAATTCAAAGCCCGCAATAAAAGCTATGCAATAGATTAAAAATCAGTAAAGCTTGTCATACAACACGCGACGTTAGCGCTCACCTTATCATCAGCTGCGTCTAGATACCGGACTCTTAATTTTTTTTACGAAAAAACATGCCACACATCACACCATTAATACCACAATTTTTTTCACAAAAAAAAATATTAATTAAGATTGTCGCATATTACGCGATGATAGACTTACCTTATCAGAAGCTGCACCTATATCGGACTCATAATTAAAAAAAACTTCATTATAAGTGTCCGCACATCCCTTGCTATCGCACAAAATATATTTCTCAAAAAAAAATCTGTAATGTTTGAAATCGTCGCACAACACGCGACGTTTATAGAGCTCACCTTATCAGAATACCGGACTCTTAATTTTTTAAGAACAAACAAATTAATAATTAATTAAAGTTGCCGCACATCACACTTTTACACTCGAATATTTTTCACAAAAAAAATCGGTAAAGCTTGTCGCACAACACGCGACGTTAGAATTCACCTTATCAGCTGCGTCTAGTGAATACCGGAGTCTTATTTTTTTAAGAAAAAACATAAATAAATAATTAATTAATTAAAGTTGCCGGCTGCCGCACATCACACTTTTACAACGTGAATATTTTTCACCAAAAAAAAAAAAAACGGTAAAGCTTGTCGCACATCACGCGATGCTAGAGCTCACCTCTAGGTTGTATGGTCGATGGCTCACCTTATCAGGAGCTGCGTCCTCCAACTCGAGCAGCCTGAACTCCATGAGCTCGAGCTGGTCGCGCGCGTCGCGCAGCGCGTCCGCGAGCCGCGTGCACTCGCGCGCCGCCGCCGCCGCCCGCTCCGCCGCGCTCCGGCACTGCCCGCACGACTGTGGACACCATCGCGTCTTAGCTGCCGGGACATGTCTCAAGGCGAACGGGCTTTCTAATACTACTAGCTGATTAACAGGACTATTACATTTAGCATCCCTCTCTCTCGCACATTCTAATATTTTCAATTACTTATTGTAAAAATCTCAGATACTTTTAACAAAATTCTGTCAATTAATATCTTCGACAGTTAAATTACGGACATGTTAGATATAGTTTCATCATGATATACCTAGATTTTGATAAAGAAAAAGATCAATCATATTCTCTATCAAAAACTAGGTAAGTATATGATAATAAAACTATATCTAAAATGTCCGTAATTTAAGTGTCGAAGATAATAAAAAAAGAGACGTGTCAAGGGACACCCGGATGGAACGTAGTACCTTAGTAACTATTTTAGTGAAGGAATTGTAATAAACTAGTGGTGTCATCTAGTATTAAATTGATTAACTACGATGAATTATTTTTAGTTTATTTCTATTGCACTGATACAACACCAAAGAGTTACTCTGGTGGAGTTACTGTTTTTTCACAGATGGCGTTATCCAATTTATACAATAAAAAATTAGGGAAAAATTCCACATTTAGAAATTATTTAAAATAAAATTGAAAATAGAAAATTCAGTCTGTCGAGCTGGGATTCGAACCATCGTCGACGTTGAATTTATAGGCGACTCTCCTAACCACTAGGCCATGCAGACGCCGAGTTCTAAGGCGAAAATACCGAATACAATGCAAAATTCACATTCAACAAAAAATGACGTTTCAAAAATGTGTCGTGTCGGTTTCCTTAATTTTTTCCGTCTAGCCCCCTTCCGTACCGCGCGATAAGGAACTACGTTCCAATAATAATTGGCCACATTTTGTCAAAAGTATCAGAGATTTTTACAATCATTGAAAATATTAGAATGTGCGAGAGAGAGGGATGCGAAATGTAATAGTCCTCTTAGTCTTAACACATAACAGGCCAGCATTATGTCTACCAATTTGAGAGAATTGAGAGACATTATACTCCTATTATATTATTATGTTGAGCAGTGATGGCCTAGTGGTTAGAACTGTGGGGCGAGTCGCGGGTTTGATCCCGGGTACGCACCTCTGACTTTTCGGTGTTTGCGTTTAAGCAATTAAATATCACATGCTTTAACAGTGAAGGAAAACATCATAAGGAACCTACACGTCTGAGAGTTCTCTATAATATTCTCAAATGAGTGTGAAGGCTTCCAATTTACATTAGGCCAGCAGCGTGGTGGACTATGGCCTATAACCCTACTCTAAGAGGTGATCTGTAGTAAGCCGTTGATGGGTTGCTGATGATGAAATAAAAATAGGAATTGATGACGTGGATGTTTATCAGTTGATGCCCGCGACTTCATCTGCATTGATTCAGATTTTATTAATCCATTGGGAACTCCTGGGTATTTCAAGATTAAAAGTATCCTATTTCCTTCCTAATAATGCATGTTATCTTTTGCCAATTTTGTCGAAATCGGTTCAGCGGTGTAGATGTGAAAAAATAACAGACAGACATAGTTACTTTCTCAGAAATTTACTTAGTGCCCGCGGGAACTCTCCTATGTGTTAATCCCTGGGTATGAGCTATCTCCATTCCAAATTCAAGCCAAATCAGTTCATGCGTTGTGGCGTGAAAGAGTAGCAAACATCCATCCATGCATCTATACATCCATCCATCCATCCATCCTCACAAACTTTCACATTTATAATATTCACTGGACATGGTGGCATTTCTAGCTTGGGAATTTTGCTTTCTTGCTTGGTTGGTGTTAAACTGAACGCAACATAATTGACGTTAAACTGAACGCAACGTAATTGAAGTTTGTTTTATAGCTGTCAGTTGTCAATTACCTTTGTCACTTGTCAATCTTTCACTTACCTTTCTTGATTAAACTGGGCTCATAACCTAATGGAAAACCATTTCTCGTGTTCGATTGTTTTAATTATTTTACATAATTAATAATTCCTATTCACAAAATAGTTTTCCATTAGTTGGGAAGTTGAGCGGTGCTTAGCTTGTTACCGCATGTTTGACCATACAGATTTTTTCTGTTGGCGGATTATAGCAAAATAGTAGTAGGATTATAGTATGATAATGGGATATATTAGTATAGTAGGAAGTAGAATATTAGTTGAGATATTAGTATGGATCGCTTGGATGTTTTAGCTTAAGGGCAGGATCTCCAGGCGCAGTAGGCATTTAGAGCAACCTCAGTCCCCGCGCGGTGAGGTGCGCGATAGGCTTTTCAAATGAACTCGCTCACCCCAAATTTTACATCATAGATTAAATAACTTTATTGTACCTAACAGTACAGAGACACTTGTAAGTTTTAGAAACATTTATTTTATTTTTTATTCATACATTTATATTATGTAAGTTTGATTGTTATTTTACATATTAGGTATAGGTACATTTACCTACTTATTTTTTGTTTTGTTTTTTTTTTTTGTTATTTCTTTCAAACTCGATATCTGGGGTTCCCTGTACTTATAAAATACGTAACCGTTGCCAAAATGTCGGCCATTTTCTCTTTTTTTGTTATAAGGCCGATTTCTTTCAAAATCCATATCTGGGGATCCTTGTACTAATAAAAGCGGTAACCATCGTCAAAATTAGAAAAAGTGGTGGCCATATTCTTTTTCTTGTTATGGGACCGAGTTCTTTCAAAATCGATATCTGAGGATCCCCGTGCTCATAGCAGTGGTAACCAATGTCAAAATTAGAAGAATGGAAAAGTTTTCCCCTAACCTTTTTGGGACGAAGTTCCTTAGACATTTTTTTGTTATTGGACCGATTACTTTCAAACTCGATATCTGGGGTTCCCTGTACTTATAAAATAGGTAACCGGTGACAAAATGTCGGCCATTTTTGTTTTGTCATTGGACCGATTTCTTTCAAAATTGATATCTGGGATTCCCAGTGCTAATAAAAAAGGTAACCATCATCAAAATAAGAAAAAGTGGTGGCCATTTTTTTCTTGTTATTGGATCGATTTCTTTCAAAATTGATATCTGAGGATCCCCGTGCTCATAGTAATGGTAACCGATGTAAAAATAAGAAAAATGGAAATTTTTTCCCCAGCCTATTTTGGACAAAGTTCCTTAGCCATTTTTTGTTATTGGACCGATTTCTTTCAAACTCGATATCTGGGGTTCCCTGTACTGATAAAATAGTTAAACTAAAAAAAACAGTAAAAACTAATCTCATGAAAAAAGCATATTATGCAATTGAAGACTATTTAGATGATAAAAAAGCGTGGACATAATTCTTTCCAGCGATTCATGAGACAGCAGGTGGTAATTGAACTGTTTAACTATTCTATTGAATGTAAACTTATTTTGAAAAGAGCAACTGCCGAGTTTCTTGCTGGTTCTTCTCGGCAGGAACGGCATTCCGAACCAGTGGTAGACTCATCGACGATTCGAAAGCACTTGTAAAAAAGTTTATTTGAATAAAAAACATTTCTATTCTATTCTAAACGTTGGCAAAATGTCAGCCATTTTCTCTTTTTTTGTTATTGGACCGATTTCTTTCAAAATCCATATCTGGGGATCTTTGTACTCATAAAAGCGGAAACCATCGTCAAAATTAGAAAAAGTTGTGGCCATATTCTTTTTCTTGTTATGGGACCGATTTCATTCAAAATCGATATCTGAGGATCCCTGTGCTCATAGCAGTGGTAACCGATGTCAATTCATATATAAAATATCAATTTTGAAAGAAATTGGTCCAATAACAAAAAAAATGGCCGCCATCTTTTCTTATTTTGACGATGGATACCTCTTTTATTAGCACTGGGAACCCCAGATATCAATTTTGAAAGAAATCGATTCAATAACAAAAAAAAAATTGCCACCACTTTTTCTTATTTTGACGATGGATACCTCTTTTATTAGCACTGGTAACCCCAGATATCAATTTTGAAAGAAATTGTTCCAATAACAAAAAAAAAGTGACCGCCACTTTTTCTTATTTTGACGATGGATACCTCTTTTATTAGCACTGGGAACCCCAGATATCAATTTTGAAAGAAATCGGTCCAATAACAAAAAAAAAATTGCCGCCACTTTTTCTTATTTTGACGATGGATACCTCTTTTATTAGCACTGGGAACCCCAGATATAAATTTTGAAAGAAATTGTTCCAATAACAAAAAAAAAGTGACCGCCACTTTTTCTTATTTTTACGATGGATACCTCTTTTATTAGCACTGGGAACCCCAGATATCAATTTTGAAAGAAATCGGTCCAATAACAAAAATAAAAATGGCCGCCACTTTTTCTTATTTTGACGATGGATACCTCTCTTATTAGCACTGGGAACCCCAGATATCAATTTTGAAATAAATCGGCCCAATAACATAGAAAAAGAAAATGGCCGCCATTTTTTCTTATTTTGATGATGGTTACCTCTTCTATTAGTACTGGGAACTTCTTCTTCTTCTTCTTCTTCTTTATCAACCGATAGACGTCCACTGCTGGACAAAGGTCTCTTGCATGGACTTCCACAGGCCTCGGTCTTGCGCCGCCTGAATCCAGCGGCTCCCTGCGACTCGTTTGATGTCGTCGGTCCACCTGGTGGGGGGTCTGCCAACACTGCGCTTCCCGGCGCGGGGTCGCCACTCAAGCACCTTGGGACCCCAACGACCATCAGCTCTTCGAACTATGTGCCCCGCCCATTTCCACTTCAGTATCGCGACTCGCTTAGCTATGTCGGTGACTCTGGTTCTCCTACGGATCTCCTCATTTCTGATTCGATCCCGCAGGGACACTCCGAGCATAGCTCTCTCCATCGCCCGCTGAGCGGTCCTGAGCCTACTTATGAACTGGGAACCCCAGATATCAATTCTGAAAGAAATTGGTCCAATAACGAAAATAAAAATGGCCGCCACTTTTTCTTATTTTGACGATGGATACCTCTTTTATTAGCATTGGGAACCCCAGATATCAATTTTGAAAGAAATCGGCCCATTAACAAAAAAAAGAAAATGGCCGCCTTTTTTTCTTATTTTGACGATGGTTACCTCTTTTAGTAGCACTGGAACCCCAGAAGATATTTTGTTCTTTCTTCCGTTTTTATTCCCCATATTTACCTTATTATATTATTCTTATATTACTATAGTATAGTTTAACACTATCTATACAATAAAACTCTAAACCTAAAACCTATCATACTAATATTTACAGATTTATTAATAAATACAAAAAATTACAATATTAACACTCTGATTTGATTTAATCTATGATAAATGAATACGGAATGAAAATAATAGGTATATATGCAATAGATCGCTTGATCAGCGGGGGATCGCAGCGAGCCAGCGAAAGCGATACGTCCTACCTCGATGATACTTTGCGGGCTACTGAAGTGAAGCGCACGAGCCACTTTGTTATATAAAAAGTAAAAACGTCGTGATTAAAAAAATACAAATTTTTTAGAGAAAAAGTAATCACAAAAGAATCTTCTTAAAGTGTTTGCCTATTTTATGAAATTTGTTTTTTTAGTCTAACTTTAATATTCTATGAACACGACCTGAAAAACGATAAAAATTACACTGTTTTCGAAATTATTTTTGATCGGGTGAAGTTGTAAATATTGAGTTTTGAACCACAAAAGAATTAAGAACATATATTAAACTACAAGAAATATTTTTAACCGATCAAAACAAAGAATATTTCATTGTTTACGATTCAATCAAAAATAGCTCGATGTCGAAGATCCCGCCGTTAAGTTTTTGGTACAAAATAAATCTTATATATATAAAAGAAAGTGGTGTTAGTTACACTATTTATAACTCAAGAACGGATGAACCGATTTGGCTGAAAGTTGATGGAGAGATAGCTTAGAACCGGGAGACGGACATAGGATACTTTTTATCCCGTTCGACCGCGTTTCCGTCAAGTCACTATAAAACGTGGTATAACAAAAACGCATCTGACATGGAATAACAAACCGCAAATGACAGTGGAATAACAAAACGTAAATGACAGCTAAACGTAATTTTGTCTTTGGTTAAGTATGGTAAAAAATTTGACAATTATAAAAAGTGTTATAATAAAGAATTACTGATATTATAAATGCGAAAGTGTGTTTGTTTGTTGGTTTTTCCTTCAATCACGTCGCAACAGAACAGCGGATTGATGCGATTTTTTGCATGGGTATAGTAATGGATGTAGTAGTGGTTCCTCAGACCGGGAGAGCTACTTTTTATCTCGGATAATGAAAGAGATCCCGCGGGATTTTTAAAAACTAAATCCATGCGGACGAAGTCGCGGGCATCAGCTAGTAAATAAATAAAATAGATCAGTTCCGTCCGCCTCCGCCCGTGGTCGCCCTACACAACAATGGCTCAGTGACGCAAGCCGCGGCGCCTGCGGCCTATAGTTCAGTGGGTGAGCGCGACACGTATCGCAACGCGGCATTTGCGATGTTCTCATGAAGTTTCAAGGCCGCTCCGAATTCCATCCTATTATATTAATATATGTATATGTAGTATGTTTGTTTGTTGGTTTCCTGAATTATAATAAATAATTATAATTATTATTGACCAGCTTTTACCCGCGGCTTCGCTCCCCCCCTCTATTAAAAGACTTAATAAAAATAAAAAATAATAAAATAAAATAGAAAAAAAATCCGAAGTGGTGATGCCTATGCAAAATTACCAATTTTGATTTGTTAGGGTTCCGTACCCAAAGGGTGCCAACAGGACCCTATTACTAAGCCTCCGCTATCCGTCCGTCCGCCTGTCTGTCCGTCTGTCAGCGCGCTGTATCTCGTAAACCGTAATAGGTAGACAGTTGAAATTTTCACAGAGTATGTATTTATATTGCCGCTATAATAACAAATAATGAAAATTAAATTAAATTAATAAGTAAAGGGGGCTCCCATACGTGGAAAAGGAGTCGAAATAATTTTTTTTTTTTTTTACCCTAGTATGTGGGATGTCATTGTCTAGAGCTCATTAAGTAGAGTTCAAATATATGTCTTATTTTATTTAGCTGCAAAAATGAAGAAATGGGGGGCCGTCATGGTTTTAAACCATTTTTGTTACGGGGTCTATCTCAAAAACTAAACTAAGTAGTTAGGAATTTGAAATTAATTTTTTAATTAATTGATAATTTCTGTATAGTGTATTTAAACAACAAATAATGAAAATACTCACTGATTTATAATGAGGTTTGTAAGTAGTGACCAAAACAGAGGAACATTTTTTTCCCACGTTTTTGCTAATTTAGTACTATGTAAGAACTAAGATGTCTAAATACCTAGTTTAAAAAAAGTTATTTAGTCATACGGATCTTTTAGATCGAGGCCCGACTGGCACTCAGCCGTTTTTATTTAGAACTAGCTGATGCCCGCGACTTCGTCCGCATGGATTTAGTTATTAAAAATCCCGCGGGAAAAGTAGCTCTCCCGGTCTGAGGAACCACTACTACATCTATTACTACACCCATGCAAAAAATCGCATCAATCCGCTGTTCTGTTGCGACGTGATTGAAGGACAAACCTACAAACAAACACACTTTCGCAGTTATAATATCAGTAATGATTTATTATAACACTTTTTATAATTGTCAAATTTTTTACCATACTTAACCAAAGACAAAATTACGTTTAGCTGTCATTTACGTTTTGTTATTCCACTGTCATTTGCGTTTTGTTATTCCATGTCAGATGCGTTTTTATTATACCACGTTTTATAGTGACTTGACGGAAAAGCGGTCGAACGGGATAAAAAGTATCCTATGTCCGTCTCCTGGTTCTAAGCTACCTCTCCACCAATTTTCAGCCAAATCGGTTCATCCGTTCTTGAGTTATAAATAGTGTAACTAACACCACTTTCTTTTATTTATTTATTTTATTTATTTTATTTATACATTTATGTACACTTAATATATACGGATTTATACAGTAATGTGGTGTAATCATAAACTCAGAAGTGTTTTACCGTACACCACAGTGCCGTCGACAATAATAATTATATATATAGATTTTCAGCTGTTCTTTTTGGTTTTTCCTATTTTTTTGTGTTTTTATAATAATAATAATATATTTTGTTTCAGACTTACATCCATATTTTGTTAGCAACAATTAACTTATACACCTTTTAATTTTTTTTGTTTTTAGTTTTTCCTATTTTTTTGTTTTGGTGTTAAAGCGAACAAATCAGAAGAATTTTATTGAGTTTTAGCGAGACTAACGAACAGCGATTGATTTTAATATGTAAAGATGAGATTAGATAAGATGTTAGGGTGAAGCCATACGACGCGTTGCGGTGTCATTGAGTAATCTGCGTTGATGCTGCCACCTCTTACATAGAAAACTGTGTGATGGGAGGATTTGGCCGTGGCTAGCTACCACCCTACCGTCAATGCTATGGCGTCGAGCGATTTAGCGTTACGACACGATGCCGTGTAAAAACCGATTGCGGGTATCTGTTTGATTTAAAAACTGCCATAATCCCATTAGAAGCTATCCCGCTACCATCTTAGACTACAGACTACAGATACATCGTCACTTACCATCAGGTGAGATAGCTTGTAAGAGTGGTTGTAATATACCTACCTACATAGTTCAGGAGCTAAGTATTATAATTATAAACAAGCTTCGGATACTGAACACGTGTTGCAATTCTGGTCTCTTTGATCGTGAATCAGAGCAAATAGGTACTAACAGAATATAAACCAAGCGTTACCTCTTGTATTTATAGTCCGAGAGCCCATCAACAAGCCGTAAAAATTGTTTTCTAATTGTTAAAAAGTTATATGCATAAATCATACAAATATTATGAATGCGAAAGTGTGTTTGTTTGTACTTCAATGACAACGCCACAGAACTACGGATCGACGTGATTTTTTGCATGGGGTATAGTTAAGGACTTGGAGAGTGACATACTTTTATCCCGGAAAATATATATATAAAAAAGAGTTCCCGAGGGATTTTAAAAAACTAAATCCACGCGGATGAAGTCGCGGGCATCAGCTAGTATATAATATATACTACGTATACCTCAAAAATTGCGCGGTATTGTTTGGCAAATTATTGTAACTTGTATAATTTTCCTAACTTAAAGATCTTAAGAAGTACGAGTAAGTAGGTACATATTATAATGTCCTTAAAAATGTCGGAAACTTGTAAGGATAAAGACCAACTGTTAAACTATATAATAACTACAAAGTTTAACCTTAGAAAAGTAACACCACTATTGGACTTTACGATCCAAAAATATTTAAGCGTCGGTAATCTAAAAAATAAATCTCAAATTGTAACAGCACGCACACTGCTACTGTATTGGCGCAGGCGATAAACAATATTATGATGTTAAAAAGTGTGGTTCTGACTTGTATATAAAACGCTTTGAACAAATTTGACACCAGCTCTTGATCTATGAACATTACTCACTAGATTATATCACTAAGTAATCGCTGCATAAGCTTTGTTTGTGCACAATTATGCATATAATGAATTATGCTGATGAATGGTGTGATATTATGAGTTTCATGGACTGAGGAATATTCTCACGAAAACATTAAAATGTCGCAAGGAAATGGAAACTGTGTTTGTGGATAGTTTAAACGGAAATGAAGTGCTTAAGGTGGATTATACGGGTCTGCCCGCGAAATTCAAATTTAATTTGGTTTTTTCGCAATTTGTAAACTAATACGACAATGTAGGCTTATGGCATACTAATTGCGCCAGTAGCAGTATCATCTTCACAGGTTTAGATAAAAACCTTTACTTGAAAGTGTCTAGTTTGAGATAATTAGTCAGAATATCGACCAATTTGTGAGTAGACTCACGTCCAACTCGATATTCTGACTAATTTCTTAAACTGAACATTTTCAAGTAAAGATTTTTATATAAACCTTTGAAGATGACACTGCCATTGGCGCAATTAGAATGCTATAAGCCTACTTTGTCGTATTAGTTTACAAATTGCGAAAAACCACACTAAATTTGAATTTCGCGGGCAGACCTGTATAGTCATCCTTAAGTACTTACCTTAAAGACTTATGAGTTTGAAATTTATTTCATACTAATTAATCTTAAAAGATTTATAAATAAATGCGAATGGATTTGTTTGTTGGTTTTTCTTTCAATCACGCTCCACTTCAAATCAAGGTGGGCTGTTAAATACTCATCACACGATTCAGCGGTGAAGGAAAACATCGCGAGGAAACCTGCACGCCTGAAAGTTCCCCATTGTTCTCAAAGGTGTGTGAAGTCCGCCAATTCGCATCGGGCCAGCCAGGGTGGTGGAATATGGGCTAACCTTTTTCAGAGAGGAAACCCTCGTAGTGAGATGGGTTGCTGATGATGATGATGAAATATGATGATTCAAAAGTCCTTTGTAAAAGTATCTTCTTCTTCTTTTTAATCAACCTATAGACGTCCACTGGTGGACAAAGGTCTCCTGCATGGACATGAGGCTTCGGTTTTGCGCCGCCTGAATCCAGCGGCTCCCTGCGGCTCGTTTGATGTCGTCGGTCCACCTAGTGGGGGGTCTGCCAACACTGCGCTCCTCGGTTTGGGGTCGCCACTCCAGCACCGTGGGAGTTGGGAACCCAACTACCATCAGCTCTTCGAACTATGTGCCACGCCCATTTCCACTTCAGTTCAGATAGATATGTTACCGGCTAAACACGATTTCTGAACAAACTAGTTTTGCCTAGGCTAAACTAGTTGCCTAACAAGTACTACGTTTGCCAAAATCTAAAGTTAGGTTAGGTTGGGGTTCAACATGAACAGACAGGTGCCCGGCCGCAGGCTGGGCACTTAGGTTCTATTTGGTCCTATATATACCTAAGTTAAGTATCAAAAGGAAAAAAATTCGTTCGCATATTATATGAAGAACTAGTTTAGCCTAGGCAAAATTAGTTTGTCCTGAAATCGGGTTTGGCCGGTAACATATACTTCAGTGTAAAAGTATATTGGGATAAAAACCTTTCTTTTCTTTTCTATTCTATTCTATACTGACCCACATATCGTTGAGCGGCTGAGGAGAGAGGGACGCGGGCGCGGAGGACACCGCCGAGTCTGCGTCCGACGAGACCTCCTGCGAACAAACAACATCCCTCATCATCTGGTAAGGCCTTTATCCCGGTGATAACTATCCTCCCGTCTTAATTAAATATTGGTACAGCTGGACTTCTGGCGTCTCTTCTCACTACCTTCTTATTTAATTTTTCATACATATTAGCCATGCTGAACATCACTTATTTTAATAGGTATGACAATGTAAACATTCGATTCCATAACATGAATACTGGGTAGCCTAAGTATGTCACGACTCACGCTCTCTCTGGTGCTGTCGAGTGATGCGGGTTGTACGTTGCCTCAAATATGGTTGAGCGAAACAACGGCTGGACCATGCGTCATGCTCGTGAACGGGTGCCACCGGCGGGAATGGGACTGCTTTCTGTCTGCCCATCTTAACATGTATTGAATTGTAAGTACCATTCCGAACCAGTGGTAGATTGATTTGATGATTCAAAAACACTTGTAAGAGTTTATTTGAATGAAAAATATTTCTTTTCTATTCTATTCTAATCGGCTTTGCTTCAGCTCTCCACAACACAAGATAGATAAGCTACTATTTTGTATCATTTTTGTTTTAAAAAAAGCAACTGCTGAGTTTCTTGCTGGCTCCTCTCAGCAGAATCAGCTTTTCGACCGGTGGTAGATTCTTGATTTGTCATAAGAGCCACAAGTTGGCCTACATGAAATAAATGATTTCGAATTTGAATCCAGCCACGGCGGCAAATCTCCACAAAGATTAACCATCTGCGAGGGAGATATTATAGTGTACAAGTATGCGCCCAAACACAGGTGCACTCTATTCCCTCACTGTTATAGTCCGGGCTAGTATAGTTCTTGCAATTCACGAGGGCGACTGACTTATGGTTGTGTGTGTGTCGTATCTGTATAAGTGTGAGCGAGCGCAATGCTCGCGCCTGCCCGCTCCCACCTAGGCTTTGACAGGCACGCACACTTATGCAATGTGCATGTACACGATGTAACCACGAGTAAAGCTCACTCGCCTTCGTGAATTGCAAAAACTGTACCTACTAGGATTTTTTTGAGAGAAAACCCCAATACTTTTTGGACCTGACCTGGGAATCGAACCCGACACATCTTTATGCGCAGCCCAACATGCTAACCACTAGACCCAACTAGAAATAAGCACAAACACAATAATAATATATCTGCTGTAAGTTGTTGAGGAGTTGGCTATCCCGCAGGCTCCTTGATGCTGCAGCATCAGCGCAAGGTTACCATGCCTTGGAAATAATCCGAGTAAGTAACAGTACACCTTTCAAATTAATAGCACCAGTTGAAAGCTTGTAAGACCCTTTGATCAAGTAGATGAGCAGATCTTAAAAATTGTAGCTAAGATCCACCTCGATTACGTAATACGTTAGCTTTCAAACAGGGAAGACCCGCATCAAAATCGGTCCATTGGATAGGCTGCTATGAGGGAACAGACAGACACACAGACACACTCATATACAGATAAACATGTCAAACTTATAAGTTATATTATAACACCCCTCTTTTTTGCCGAGGCTTAAAAAAGGTCTATTTCGTATAATATATTACTTAGGTAATAGGGATATGAATGTGACTCACCCTGTAAAATGTTTCTTTCCGATGTTGGATGTTTGTTTTCAAATCTTCTCGATTGCTCTTTTCTTTTGCCTGAAACAAATGAAAACAAAAATTAATATTATAATTAATATTTTCCTAGACAGACAAGACTTACATTTTCCACCTCGTTTACCTACTGGGATACTTCTAGCTGAAAAAAATTGAATACTTGAGGACCTGGAGTGTCAGCGTTCCCGCAGGATTTTAAAAACTAAATCCACGTGGACGGACGAAGTCGCGGCCATCAGTAAGGCCTAGCGCAAACATACAATAATCTTGTATTATATAATTATTTTGCAAAAATGTTAAATAAGATGTTGACATAAGATATTTAAGTTTCGACTCAAAAAGAAGACCAAGTTACATAAATAAATAACAACTAAAAAAAATCCAATTTCGAATGCCCATTTGAAACTCATAAAATCACCTAATGAGTCAGATAACTTTTTAGGGTTCCGTACCAAAATGGTAAAAATGGAACCCTTATGGTGAGACTTTCTCCGCCCGTCCGTCCGTCCGTCCGTCCGTCCGTCCGTCCGTCCGTCCGTCTGTCACAGTCGATTATTTCAATAACTATTAAAGCTATCGACATGAAATTTGGCATAGTTGTACATAATAGTGGCCCAACATCATTGGAATAAAGAAAAATCGAAAATTATTTTTAGTTTTATTAAAAAAGGGGGAAAATCGGGGGTTTGAAATTTCAAAGTAAAATAACTATACCGAGTGGGATATCATATAAAAGGTCTTTACTTGTGTATTTTAAAACAATTTTTTATTTATTTCTATATATAATAGTTTTTGAGAAATCGGCCAAAATGTCAAAAAAATACCATTCCCCCTCCCCCCTTATCTCCGAAGTTTACCAATCGAAAAATCTGAAATAATTATGATCAATAGAGGTTTATGTATATTTTACAGGAAAAATAAAACCAACGCTCTAACTAAACTAGCGGCACGCTATGATGGCCGGTTTGACACATTACAATAGTGATGTGGAATGTCAATTTATTCTCGAACAAAAAACAATTAAGTTTTGTTTTTGTACCTGATTAAATAGGTTTAATAAAACAAAAATGTATATGTTTATTTAATTTATTTGAACGAACTGAATATTTGAATGAAAATGAATATACATACTTTATATGCACACAAGAAACATATGAATACAAAAGATACCAAAAAAGGTGCCACAAAAGGCCATAATTAATCAGATTCGTCCATACTACTATTTTCACTGTCGTCACTGCTATCATCACCTACATTAATAATTATATGTTCGTTTTCTATAATATTATCTATTTTCACATCTCTTTCATAATCTTCCCTTATTAATTTAACAGTTCTATTCACAACCTTTTCCCAGTCTCCTTTAGTCACATGTTCACAAGCTTCTAATAATTTTAGCATTTTTTTTGTGGTAAATGGGGGTTCTGTATTGTGTCTTGCAGCATATCCCTTAATTTGAGCCCACACCAACTCAATCGCATTATACTCACAATGGTAAGGCGGTAACCGTATAACTCTGTGCCCATGTTCTAATGCTATTTCGTCAATGACGTATCGGATCTTGGTTGGTTTGTTTTCTTTTAAAAGACGTACTAATTCCGCTTTTAACATATTCATGTTTGCATCTACGCCATTTTTACGAAGCCATGCGACGATATCAGCTTTCTTTTGGGATTGGGCAGGTGGCTTGTCAATTTGCATCGAGTGGTATGGGGCGTTGTCCATAATTATAATAGATGGTTCAGGGAGGCTACACAACATTGAGGTAAACCATTCAGTAAACTTTTCTCCATTCATGTCTTCATGATAGTCTCCAGTGGTTTTTGACGCAAAAGCCATGAGAGAACCTTCGACAAACCCGTTGATGGTTCCGGCGTGACAAATTATAAGTCGCGATCCTTTTCCTACAGGAACTTTGGAAGTAGATGCTGCTGTGTCATCGTTCCAAGAACGGCCTACAGTATGGTTAGCATTAAGCCATGTTTCATCCAAGAACACAACATTTTGCCAATTTTTGATTTCTTTCACTTGCCGTAAAAAAGTATACCTTGCCATCGCTATATCAAATCTTTCCATCAATATTTTGCGTTTGTTACATTTTTTGTATCGAAATCCAATGGTCTTCAAAATCTTCGTTAAAGAACTTTCCCCACCGAAGAATAATCCAGCTTCCTTCAGTGAATGCACCAACTTTTTTCTTGTTGGATACTCCTTCTGTAAATAGTAGCCGTAAACATGTCTTCGGATAGCATCGGCATCAAAGCTATCGATGCCTACGACTGGTTTTGCTCGTTTTCTCTTTTTTGGTGTGTGAAGTTTATTTTCTTCTGTGCCAGTCTCGCCATATTTTTTTTTAGTTATCCGTCTAACAGTTCGTTGTCCAATATTAAGCGCATCAGCTACGCGTTCAACCACTGACGTTATAGGTAAAATTGGCCCTCCATTTTGAGCTTCACGATCGAAATAGTTACGAAGGCGTATTACGAACTCACGTGTCTGACTATTTAGAACAGTTCTCTGCGTACGTTCGGTCATATCGACGAAATCCACAACAAAGGGCTTGAACAGAGTCCAAATTAACGAGCAAGGGTCAACAGTAATGCAGTATCAATATTTGAAATCCAAAGCCAGGTCAAAACTATATCACAATCGCATTGCACTGACAGTTTATACTTTTCGAAGCAACGTCAATTCGAAACTGCTTTGTTTTGCATTGAGCATTGACGCGAGTTTGCCGGAGGTAGTAGTTGTGCTAGCCAGCGATCCTATGTGACGATCGTATTAGATTCCATTTTTAAAAATTTTCAATTTAGAAAACCAAATGCCGAGTTGTGGTATATATCATATAAAAATAAAAATTTTACCTTTTGTATGAAACAGCTGATATTTTTTTGCGATTTCAGAGGTTTGTCCACATAGTGAAAATTGTTCATATTCACAAGTACATTCACCCCTTAAATGGTGCAAACTGATTTTTCTACACTTGTATACATTTTAGAAATCAATTTAATAAATAAATTTTGAGTCCTAAACCTAAAACTACATTCGATAAAATTTATGAATCTCTGCACATCACTATCGTCAATAAAGTAATACAATTATTTCCTTCAAAGTCGTTATCAATTAATACGGAACTTCATGAGCGGACAAACGTCAAACCGGCCTTCATAGCGTGCCGCTAGTTTAGCATAGTTTTTTTTATATTAACAATAAACCTCTACAAACAAAGTTAACGATAAATAAGCAAATTAATAAAATATTATCGTTTTACTTTTACTTTTGGAGTACGGATCCCTCGGTGCGCCAGTCCGACTCGCACTTGGCCGGCTTTTTAATATTTACATACTCAACTATTGTTTAACCTACATCCTTTTTTTAAGTGATCGAAGCCTACATCACTTTAAAAATCCTTCTAATATTATAAATTGAGCCTCAATAGCCCAACGGTTAAAGGTGCGGACTGAAAACTGAAAGGTCGCAGGTTCGAATCCCACCCGTTGCACTATTGTCGTACCCACTCCTAGCACAAGTCAATTTCAATTTGACTAATATTCTTTTCTAAAAAAAAAAAGTTTGTGAGCATGGATGGATGGATGGATAGATGGATATTATGTTTGTTACTCGCCACAACGAATGAACTTATATTGGTTGACTACGCGGACGAAGTCGCTGGCATTATCTAGTATAAAATATATCTTTTAATTTGAGTAAAGACACTTAAAATGTATTTACATTAGGATACCTAGGTAAGTAGGCAACAAATTTCACGCACTAATTCGCGGGAAAAGTTAGCCTTCTTAGAAACATTGTTAGTAATAATTGATACTAAGTTTCAAAGCACCTATAACGAGGAAAATATTTATGGTACTATATAAACGTCTTCATCAAAACCTATTAGGCCTATTATGGAAAGTGAAACCTATACCGTTACGTACGGTTTACTTTTACTTATCATATTTTCTTCACAGGTAGGTACGGTAGGTTACGGTAGGGTAGGTACATACTTACATATTATTTCGATGTGTTCAACTCTATCAATGAAACTAATTATTATCACCAAAAATGATGAAGAAGAGGAAGACAATATGAACATAGACCCTGTCCGTCTCCCCCCCCCCCCCCCCCCTCCCCGAATAGGAGGCCGAATACCTAGGCTATCGTCGCGGTACATTGCTAATAATACAGTCTACGACAAATTGGAGGGAAGAGGGGAATATTAGTCATTTTTAGGAAAGCTAATATTCTTTCAAGATTAGCCTATGAAAAAAATTGTTCACACAAAAAATCAAACGAAAATTTGTCATACAAAATGTAGCCTAGATGTCACCCGGACCATTGACGTCTCATTCATCAAAATCGGTTAAGTAGTTTAAGTTGCTTAAGTTTAAGCACTACGACGGAACATACGTAAATAGACACACGTCATACATATCTACATAGACTGCTAAAACCAAATAGTAATACCTTTCGGCTTTGACGTAGTTCGATAAAAAACAGTCACATCTATCTAAAAGGAGATACTATGCATTAATAACCATAAACCGGTGAAAGGATTTAACGGTGATTCGTAGAGAAGATGGTAATTTCATAAACAGAACCTGCTATAGCTCTAACCGCAAACCCTCGCCGCCGCGCCAACACTTTCTACGTCTGCGTTCAGTTGGAAAAAGATTTTCCTGTTGTTTTGAAAATGTTAGCATTTCCACAGAATATATAATAGCAACAACTAAACAAAGTTCAATAAGAATAAACCGGCCAAGTGCGTGTCGGGCCACGCGCATTGTAGGGTTCCGTAGTTGAAAGTCTCAAATATTATTGCTGACCGAGGATAGTGCTTTTGTTTTATTTATGAATATTGAATAAATTTTGAGTTCCATGGTTTAAATACTATAATATTCTACAAAATATGCAACTTACACTACGTGTAATACCTAACTTAGAAAAACAGATATAACTCCTTAACTAATGAACCCTACTTAGCCGTGATAGTTTTCCTTTAAAATTCATTATCATTATATATACTACTGCTGTGAATTTTTTCTTGTATCCTATATATTATAACCATTTAGCTGGCAGAGGGGGGGGGACAATTGACTCAAATAAAATTTAGCACTTTAAAATATCATATTTCACAAACGGATCCCTAAATTGAAAAATGATGTTCGCACACCCACAATATTTTTGAAAGACCTATTCAACGACACCCCACACTATGGGATAGACGAGAAAAAAAAATCATCCCCACTTTACATGTAGGGGAGGTACCCTAAAAAAAATTATTTTTCACAATTTTATTTCACGATTTTGTCGGCGTGATTGATATTTAGACCCTTGTCAAATTACAGATTTCTAGTACCAATAGTCTCTGAGCTAAACCGCGGACAGACAGACAGACAAACAGACAGACAGACAGACAGACGGACGGACTATAAGAAACTATAAGGGTTCCTTGTTTACAACGGAACCCTAATAAGAAAAATCCTAAACATCAAAACATATAAAATATACTTACAAACTATAATTTAGTTTACTTATTCTAATTGTAAGATGAATAAAACTGGCTATAATAAAAATAAAAAGCTTAACAAGATAGTATTTCCCGGACGTTGCAAAACACGGAGGCACGTGGCAAAGCATGTTGCGCAAAAAATGCCGTATTGAAAGAGAAAGACTCCGTACTCCGAAAAATGTACGTTTGTACTACTAACTACTAGTTTTGCCCGTGACTTCGTTGGCAAGGAGTTAGGTTTATAAAAAAAAATCAAGAGATTCGATAAAAATGATTTCCGGCTCATGCCACTGGTGCTCAACTATACCCCCACGCAAATCGCAATACCTATCCACGGTGCTCCATTGCATTGATGCGTGATTGCAGAACAAACCAACAAAAAAATCGTAAGCGACATTTTTACCTAAATCACGTTTTTTATTTAAAGCGATATTTACATTTCCCGAGAATATAACTTCTTAACTTCAAAATATATAATACTAGCTGATGCCCGCGACTTCGTCTGCGTGGATTTAGTTTTTAAAATCCCTCGGGAACTAAATAAAGTAGCCTATAATATAAAAAGTAGCCTATGTCACTCTCCAGGTCCTCAACTATACCCATGCAAAAAATCACGTCGATCCATAGCCCTTTTGCGGCGTGATTGAAGGACAAACCAACAAACAAACACACTTTCGCATTTATAATATTAGTAAGGATTCCCTAAGTAATTTCGACGTGTCCTAGTCCTTTATAGTTTTAAGTCGGCAGTCAAGGCCCGAAATACACTTTCGCATTTTTATAAGGATTCTATCAGAGATGTGCAGTTAATTCTCACGCTGTTATATCGATATCGATAAGGTACCCATTTACATTGTCAAATCAATCACGATAGAGACAAAGTAGGGCAGATCTCATCTGTCTGTTTTGCCGTAGGTATCGTGATGACCTCCACCTTTCTATCAGCTTTCGCTAATCAAGTAGGTACCTACCTACTGCAGATCGATATCGATACATAGTTGTCGATGAAACAACGGATTGTTATGTGAGGTATGGCGGTAAGGTCTCAACAAACCAACGGTTAAAGGTGCGGAATGTAAACTGAAAGGTCAAAGATTCAATCCCCACTATTGTCGTACCTACTTCTAATACAAGCTTTACGCTTTTATATGGAGGCGAGAGGTTAATTTAAGTAAAGTTTAGCATGTCTCTTTAAAAACAAGAAAAAAGTTTAAAAATCATATACACACATCAAAAGTGTCTAGGGATCAACATATATTTTTGCAATAACTTTTCTCCTGATTGATATTAATTAAAATTTTCTTTAAGGATTCATCAAATAAAGTGTTTTCGTTTGTCACAGTAACGATAAACCAAGTCACCTTTGCATTAATAAAGAAATTTGCCATTTTCCTAATAAAGGGATTTTTGACATTTGAACCACTAACATTAAAGTTCGAAAAAAAGACTGAAATAACAGTTTTCTTTAAAATTTTATTGGGTAACTTAAACAATTAATAATCCGTGTTTCTACCGCGAACACAAACAACACAAGAACATCGGTTTGGCATACTCAAAATGAGTTCATCCAAATCACGCTGTGGAATGGCCGCCCATGTTCGTTGCAACAACAAAAAAAGGTCTTCTTGCCACTGGATACCCTCCATATTCGGCAGAGCTCTTCTCTGTAGCATATCCCATGCATGCTCAATCGGGTTCAAGTCTGGCGACTGAGCAGGCCAGGGCAGGACATTGATGTTAGCTGCGGCGAGAGTCTGTCTTACAACTCTTGCGGTGTGCGGTCATGCATTATCATGCATTAACTGAAATAAGGGACCGATTTGCACTTGTAGAGGAACGATGACGTCTGATACAATCGTCTCAGCATAAATTTGAGCGTTGAGGTTGCCTCTGATCCAAATCAACTCAGTTCTTCCGCCGATCCAAATACCCGCCCATACCATGATGGTTCCACCACTATAAGGATGGACTTCCTGGCAGGATTTTAATCGCTGTTGGCGTCCAGGGGTTCTCCAGTGTCGTATACGTCTTGTATCCGGTCTCATACCAAAACGAGACTCATCAGAAAAGCACACGAAACGCCATTGTTCTTCTGCCCAATTTCTGTGTTCAAGAGCCCATTGATATCGAATCCTACGATTGTGCATTGCTATAGGTGGTACCCGTAGCGGTCTTCGGGAATGAAGGTTCACTTCATGCAAGCGGTTTCTGACTGTTTGGTCGCTAATTAAGTTCCCTGAAGAGTGATGAAGCCTCACGGCTAACATCATGGCGGTTATTGTTGGAGCTCTTCGAGTTAAGATTTGAATGTATCGGTCTTGTCTCCGTGTGGTGCAGCGATACCGTCCTCCATGGCGCTCAGCCACGGTACCAGTGCTTCGGTAACGTGTCCAAAGTCGACTGATAACACTCTGACTTGTATTCAGAGCTAAAGCCACAGTACGTTGCCGGGAACCAGCTTCTATCATTCCCACGGCTCTGAGCATTTCTTCCCTGCTTAAATGACGTCGCCGCTCCATAATAACGTTAGTTTTAATCAGTAGTAGGGAAACAGTAGCACTAATAATGTCTTCAATGCGTTGTATGTTTTTATAGAGAAAATATTGACAGCTGATTTTCATCTTTTACTCGAATTTGATTGACAGTTCCTGATTCAAATTATGAAATGCACCAAAAAGGATCCATATAAATTTATAAAATCATAAATTTTTTTACAAAGCCACATCTCAATCTCAAGAAATCCGCATAAAAATGCTTGATCCCTAGACACTTTTGATGTGTGTATGTATATAAAGTAGCCGACCCAGCGAACTTCGTACCGCCAAAAAAAATATTAAGGGGTGGGTCACCCTTATCACTTTGGGGTATGAAAAATAGATGTTGGCCGATTCTCAGACCTACCCGATATGCACACAAAATTTCACAAAAATCGGTCCAGCCGTTTCGGAGGAGTTTGAGAAAAGAGCAACTGCCGAGTTTCTTGCTGGTTCTTCTCGGCAGGAACGGCATTCCGAACCAGTGGTAGACTCATTGACGATTCAAAAGTACTTGTAAAAGTTTATTTGAATAAAAAACATTTCTATTCTATTCTATTTGGCCATGCTATTTGGTAACAAACACCGCGACATGAGAATTTTATATATTAGATTATAACATCTGTGATAATTTTATTGAATTTGTTTATACAAAATGTAAGTATGTCCCCCGGACCACAATATCGAATCGATTGACACCTCATTCATCAAAATCAGCTCGGTAGTTTAGGCGCTATGGTGGAACATAAGTAAATACAAACATACATACTTATATACGCTAAAATCATAACCCCTTCCTTTTGGCTTTGCCTGCTGTAGTCGGTTAAAAATATAAAATAGCAACAATTCCAGAAATAGCCGATACCAAAATCCGAAGTCGTGATACGTGAGCCACAGTAACACGTTGCTTGAAACTAACCATGTTCGACGTAATTTATCTAGACAATAATTGATAAATACCAATTCCCATTACAGCCCAGTCGCTGAGAAATGTCGTGATTTGACCAAATCAGGTCATAATTGGACAATGATCGGCCATTGTGGCGAATTTGTAGCCAGGCCTCGTAATCGATCTACATTCTCATCTTGCCAACGAAAGTGACTTACGTATATCTCGATTACATAGAAATTCCCACTAGTGCAAACAAGTAAAGGATTCAAACTTGCGACTCTTCTTAGCAGAATTCGCTTGTCATAAGAGTCATAAGAGTCATAAGAGCCACAGGTTGGCCTACGTGAAATAAATAATAAAAACTAAACCTATGTAATTGCTGTGCACTTACATAGATTTGTAAGTTGGAATGCAATTTATAAATGAATAAATAACTTTGAATTAGAATTTGACTTGATTATAGGAGCATAAGATTAAATACGAAATAGTGTTTAGAAAAAATTATATATCGAGAGGGAAATTTAATTTCGTTCACTGCCCCTTCATTCCGTGAACTTTTTGAGTTTCCCTCGAAACTCTACAATAAGGTTTGGGTACAAATTACAAATATCCCTTTGATGGAACAGCGATATATTATTATCTTCAACTTGCCAAAGAGAGCAATGAAGTTTATGAATATTTGAAAAGTTATAAAAATATAGATGCTTTTTTTGATATTTAAGATTTTTTTTTAAATTTAGACTTTAAAGTTAAGTAGTCAGCGAGCGATGGAGAGAGCTATGCTTGGGGTATCCCTGCAAGATCAAATCAGAAATGAAGAAATCCAAAGGAGAACCAAAGTCACCGACATAGCTCAGCGAGTCGCGAAACTGAAGTGGAAATGGGCGGGCACATAGTTCGAAGAGCTGATGGTCGTTGGGGTCCCAAGGTGCTGGAGTGGCGACCCCGCACCGGTAAGCGCAGTGTTGGCAGACCCCCCACTAGGTGGACCGACGACATCAAACGAGTCGCAGGGAGCCGCTGGATTCAGGCGGCGCAAGACCGTTGCCTGTGGAGGTCCATGCAGGAGACCTATGTCCAGCAGAGGACATCTAAAGGTTGATAATGATGATGATGATGAGTTAAGTAGAATTTGATGTTATAATATCTTATTGATATGAAAAGGTTAAAAAAAGAGCAGCGTAACTTTTTAGGTTTCAAAAAAATAGACATTTCTATTTGCCTATGGTTTAAGTGTACATGATCTGAATTGAATATTGTAGTTCCTTTATTGTATCAATGAAAGAACTTATTACATTCAAAGCAGATTATCTTAGGAATGTTTGACCCAAACTTTCGCTGTTGTTTGCTGATTTGCCAATTCATTGTTAACCTATGTGTATCGGCCATTTTGTAATGAAACTTTATCCCAGTAAGTATTTTGATATCTGTTTATGACAGGAACCCTCTGTTTTTCCGGGATAAAAGGTAGCCTCAAGTATACCCGTTCAAAGAGTCACGTCGTTCCGTTGCTCAGCCGCTGCGTGATTGAAGGACTAACTAACAAACAAACACACTTTCGCATCTTACTACTATACTTGCAAAATGTGTTTGTTTGTTTGTTGTTGTTTATAGTAGCCTAGTGTAGAGTAGCCTAGTGGTTAGTACTGCAGTGACCTATTCAGAGGGGTGGCGAGTTCGACGGGCACGACCGCACGACGCACTTGAGTAATTTGCGTTTAAGCAATTAAATATCACACGCGTTAACGGTGAAGGAAAACATCGTGAGGAAACCTGCATGCCTGAGAGTTTTCCATAATCATCTCAAAGGCGTATGAAGTGTGCAAAGCATTGGGCCAGCGTGGTGGACTACGGCCTATACCTTACCCTTCTCTGAGAGGAGACCAGCGCTCAGTAGTGAGCCGTTGATGGGTTGCTGATGAGTGATGACGATGATGATTATGATGATACAATACAATTTGAGTAGGTTTCTTGAACTGACCAGCTACAGAAAGGGTTGTGTCTCTTATGAAGAAGGCCTATGCCTAACCCTTCTCTGAGAGGAGACCAGCGCTCAGTAGTGACCCGTTGATTGGTTGCTAATGATGATTATGATGATATAATACAATTTGAGTAGGTTTCTTGAACTATGATCAGCTACAGAAAGGGTTGTGTCCCTTAAGAAGTAATTTCTATTAGTTTTAGTTTATATCGCTCTGTGAGTACTGAGAATGCTGCTAATTAATTTGGAACACCTAGGTAACTAAACGGAATGAAACGGAACGGAAAACTAAAGGAACCAACGTGGAACAAAATCCGTTATGCGGTGTCTCAAAAGAAGCTCCAGGCATCGCCTGTGTTCTACTGCTTACAAGTGAATACATCTCAAGGGTTGGTCACGCTCGGTGAACTCTTCAACAGACACTGTGATGAAGAGGACGAGGAGTTATTCGCCAGAATTAAGTCGATTATAGAAGAAAGCCTTCCAGATGGATGGAGGGACTGGAAGGTTATAGACTGGTCGAAAGAAGACCTTTTGGGTAAGAGGATGGATCCTAAAGTACGCTTTTATTTACTACTAGCTGATGCCCGCGACTTTGTCCGCGTGGATTTAGTTTTTAAAGTCCCTCGGGAACTCCTTGATTTTCCGGGATAAAAAGTAGCCTAGATGTTGACCCGAGTAATAAGCTACCACGGTATAAAATTTTGTAGAAATCTGTGCGGTAGTTTTTACGTGAAAGAAGGACAAACAAACAGACAAAAATTAAAAAAAAATCTGTTTTGGGCTCAGTATCGATAGTAAAGCATCCCCCAATTAAAATTTTCAAAATATATTAAATGTACAGAAATCTTCCAGTTACAGTTTTATTATATGTATAGATAACACGCGATAGTGCCTTGTATGTAAATCTATTATAACACGAGACTCAAAAGTATACCTATTCATTCAGAGCTTAGGCTTTTCACTGGCTCCACAATAGGTCGAATGCATGCATCAAGCTCTCGAGAGGGTAATAATTCACTTTCAGAAGTCTGAGACGCTATCCTCCGCAGGCTGTTGGCGCCGCGCTCGCTCGCCCCAGTTCCCAGCCGCGGCTAATGGGAGGCCGTTATTTGTTACTTGCACTGCTTTGCTAAGGTCTAGTACAAACTAGTCTATATGGGTCTATACTCTATGTTCTATACATTTATTTATTTAGAGCCTCAATAGCCCAACGGTTAAAGGTTCGGACTGAAAACTGAAAGGTCGCAGGTTCGAATCCCACCCGTTGCACTATTGTCGTGCCCACTCCTAGCATAAGCTTTCCGCTTAGTTGGAGGGTTTAGGAAGGATATTAGTCAACTTCAATTTGCCTAATATTCTTTTAAAATATATATATATACCTACGGTATTCCGAACCAGTGGTAGACTCATCGACGATTCAAAAGCACTTGTAAAAAAGTTTATTTGAATAAAAAACATTTCTATTCTATTCTATTCTAGTCTATATATATATATATATATATAGGTACGAAATTAGGATCGCATAGCTCAAACCCCGGGGGAGGCGAATAGGTAAGTATATATGCTACTTTTTACCTAGGTACTTATTTTTATATCGGTATAATTATTACAAAATAATACTTTCGCAACCTCGATACCTCCATTTGACCAAAACATACGCACACATTCATATATACATACACACACACACACACACACACACACACACCCACACTCATAAATACACACACTCTTAAGTCATACACACACATAAACACAAACACGATCCATAATATTATTATTATGGTTGTTTTAACTTTTTGTCCTTTTAAAATCTTGTAATTATTGCAATCATCATCAGCAACCCTTCAACGGCTCACTATTGAGCGCATTTCAGACAAAAGATATAGGCCATAGTCCACCACGCTGGCCCAGTGCGAATCGACGAGACTTCACACATCTTTGAGAACATTATGGAGAAATCTCAGGCGTACAGGTTTCCTCATGACGTTTTCCTTCACCGTTGAAGCATGTGATATTTAATTGCTTAAACGCACATAACTCCGAAGTCAGAGGTGCGTACCGGGATCGAACCTGCGGGCTGCGACCCCCCGTATAGGAGACCACAGTCCTAACTACTAACCTATCACTGCTGCATATACTGCTGCATATTAATTATTGCAATCGATTTTGATTTAAAACGAGAGTGAATAGGCATTATCTAAGCAAGTGCACTTTATCTTACGCTGGAGGTGTGAACACAGACTCCATAAACTATCGAAACAATAACACTTCTCCCTAGTAATACCAGTTAGGACTATAATTTATTTAAACTACACTATTCGTCGCATTCACTAATCGCTGCCAGTAAATCACGAGCAAGGCGCCATTAATAACGATATTTCACTTGTAACGAAATATTCCAACCGGTATCGGTATCGTTATAGCATAAATCCCATAATACATAAACTATCTGTCTGGGATATCGATACATACAAAGCAACTCACTCAAAATTCAACTCGAATGGGTACATTTATAATACCTAACAAGCTTTTGCCCGCTACTTCGTCCGTGTGGAGTTAGCTGTTTTAAGCTATTGCATAGCTATTATCGCGGGCTTTGAACTAGGACAAACAGTTTGAGCGCGGCGACCTAATCAAGAAATTCCGTAACGAAAATAAACCTAACACCGTCGTTCAGTAAAAGTTCAACATTTTAGAGGTTCACAAATAGCTCTGTTTGGCGCAGTGGGCGAGCGGCCGCTTTCTTATGATGTCGCAGGTTCGAATCTCACTCGCGAAGTAGTGACAGTGCGCTTTTCTTGTTTGTTTGGTTTTTAATTTTTTTTTCAAAAAATAATATTGCATAAATATTATAATTGCATAAGTTGATAAAAAATGCTATGCAATAGCTTTACCGCGGCAGTCCCCGAGTGCCACTTAATTTTTTTTGTATATCCCGCGTCAATCCTTTGTTTTTCAATATAAAATCCTACATCTTACGTCCTGGTATCTTAGAATGGTCCTGGTCCTGGTATCTTAGGTGGTCATCTTGACCGAAAAAATTTAGTCCGAATAGCCGAGTTGCCCCTTTGCAATTTTATCTATCTTTTTGACGGTCAACGCGACCGCACACGTACAAAGTACGCAATTGATGCCGTGAAAAGGTAACAAACATAAAGACAAAATTTTCTTACGTATATTAATTAGTACGGTCTATAGAAGCATTAACTCAAATAGGTATGGATTAAGGTTTAAGTTTCATGATATGAAACTTCTTTATCAAGCTATACACGTCCACACTGGACATTTGTTGGTCAGACTTCCACATGTCTCGGTCTAGCATCGCTTGTATCCAGTGGTCGTCGGTCCACCTAGTCTGCCAACGTCAATGCAGTCCCATCCAAAATGAAACGTACGTAACGTTAACTTTGTTTTTGTAAGCAAGCTACTTGAAATCATTCCTGGAAGCTAAATTCCGTCGAGTCGATCAATCAAAATTGACTAAAAAGTGGGTGGGTGGTCTCATATCTCGAAATAAAACATCAATCAACGATCAAACAACACAATAACCGAGCACTTTCACACCATCTCTATATCAAATCATGCGCAATTATGTCCGATGTATCCGTTGCTATGTGACGCGCCTGTTATTATTTAACATTCGCTCGTTGCGGCCCCACACGCAAATAGTAGAGTGACTATCATTTTAAAATATTTAATATCGTAGGTTTATCCTTTCTTATATTATAGTTTGTTATGTTTGTTGGTTTGTCCTTTATCACGCCGCAATATTATAGTAACTGATCGACGAGATTTTGTGCATGGGTATAAAATATAATGGGTATAATATGTAGTTGAGAATCTGGAGTGTGACCATAGACTTAGAATTTTTTCGCTACGCTCAAAGTGTGACATAGTTTTTTAACCGACTTCAAAATAATGAGGAGGTTCTCAATTCGACGCAAAGCGCATATTTTAATACTCCATAACGCCGTCAAATCTAAACTGATTTCAATAACTTTATTTTATTTGAAAGGGCATACCGTCAGGTTGTTCCCAAGATCTGATGAATATCTTCGGTGATTGAGGACGGAACTTATCGCTCGCGAACATAGAATGTGTAGATTGTCTTAAAATAATAATACATAAAAATTCTTTTATAAGACTGACTTCAAACGCCACTACAAATATTATATCAAATGATTTTAGTTTGTAATAAAAAATTTATTCGATGACAAGATACCCCTTGACTGCGATCTCACCTGATGGTAAGTGACGATGCAGTCTAAGATAGTAGCGGGCTAATATGGAATGGGGTATGAGTTATGACTGTTTTTAAACGACTTCAAAAAAGGAGGAGGTTCTCAATTCGCCGGAATCTTATTATTTTATTTTTTATTTTTTACGCATGTTCACCGATTACGCGAAGATGCCTGAACTGATTTGGAAAATTCTTTTTTTTTTGTTTGAAAGGGTATACTTCCCAGGTGGTTCCATTTAAATGGGTCGAGCGGTTTTAAAAAATTAACATTAAATTATATACTTTGTTGTGGCGCGGATGTTTGAAGTCAGTTTTTTTAAAATAATTTTTATATTAAATTATAATTAGGTAAACCTAATCGTTATCAACACGCCACACGAAAGCGTTTTCGGAAAAACGAAAAACTACACATGAAGTAAGTTGCGGAAAAAATTAGTTTAGGACTGAGGTACCAAGCGATATTCTTTATTATTTTTCGTTATTAGAACAACGATCTACCTACACTAATACTTATTAGTATGTGAAAGTGTGTCTGTCCATCTGTTGTTATTAATCCTGAATATTGTGTCCTGTTTTACCTAAACAATGGACTGGTGACCCTAAGGCTATGACGAGTCTCATAAACCGTAGGTCAGTTCCCGCTCGAACTTTCTCATGCCTCGTTCGTGTACCAACGCTTGTCAATCGCCGTCGTAGGTATCACGTGCCAAATATTGTATGTAAAAAAAATACACTTGTCATCCGATTTACATATACTCGTACATGCACATCTTACATAATATACATGCACAGCTCAATCGGAAACCGGGAAGTGGTTCTAATTCATCTTGCAACATTTGATCTAAACATACATATACATACTTACATACGTTAGAGAAAAGCTTGTAAAAAAAAATCATGCACTCTTAAGATTTTCAAGTAGGGACAAGTAATAAACAAATACCTAGATATTTAGGATTTACACACCTTTCTCTGCCATTGGCTTATCATTCAAACAAGTGAAAAAGGTTAGGTTTAGGTTAGTTCCGAAACCGAAAGTCTGAAATGGCATTGGGTAGGAGGTTGTATTTAAGGGCTTCCTACGTAAAGAGACTCCTGTTTAGGGGATGATTTAGTTATGGTTGGTGAAAAGACACATTAATATACGCGATTGCGGTGCGCAAACAGAGGCACTTTTGTTTTAAAGCTACCTTTAAATTAACATCATCATCATTAACAACCCATTAACGTCTTCCTACTGAACACAGATCTCCTCTCAGAGAAGGGTTATAGGCCATAGTCCCCCACGCTGACCCAATGCAAAATGGTGGACTTCACACACCTTCGAGAACATTTTGGAAAACTCTCATGTGTGCAGGTTCCCTCACGATGTTTTCCTTCACCGTTGAAGCAAGTGATATTTAATTGCTTAAACGCACAAGAGTGAAAAGTCAGAGGTGCGTGCTCGGGATCGAACCTGCGACCCCCCGAATAGGAGACCACAGACCTAACCACTGGGCTATCACTGCTTAAATATATCATTTTCATGTAATCAATATGAAATCAACCACTATCTGCGCAGACCTAGATGCTGTTCCTATGTACCTACAGTTGCTTCCACTCGACACACATAGATTGACAATCAAAGTGTTCTGTGAACACAGAAACCCCTGTATTCTATGATGGTATCCCATGTCGGAAACAAAAATGTCTACGTTTTAAATGGCAGAAAACACCTCAAGGTAGGTATCTAATTCAATCAAGAACAAAAAAACACTATTGTGATACTGCTGATCCAAAATCTGGTGCTGTTCGATGAAAGTTAGATATTCAACTGAAACCCCTGAAGAGTTCAACCAACTCTGTCTGAAAGTCTGACGTCATCACTCGTAAAGTTATAAGTAATGTGGGTATACAACTGAAGCTTTCAAACAAGTGTAAATTAAAAATTTTATTTTTAAATACAAGCTTTTAGTAGCTTAATCATTAGACTCTAGATATCATCTAAGATCAGAGTTCTTGTCATAACGAATCAAACGAGCCCAAACTCGATAGGGTTACATCGTTTTATTACAGAGTTCCGATAGCCATCTTCCGTCTCCGTCAACAGATCAGCTCCATGTCACAATAATATTGCATTGTCATCCGATTTACATATACATGCAAAATTTCAGCTCAATCTGAAACCGGGACGTGGTTTTAATAATAAATTCATTCTAATTCATCTTACAAGATTTGACCCAAACAAACAAATAAGTAAACTGGTCAAGCTAAATAAAAGCTCGTAAAGACTGATTCGCGAAGGCAATAAGTACCTATAACAATCTCATGGCCTTTATATTAATGACATAAATTAGGTCATCGTACCAACTAACAATAAAGTCTCCCTTAATTTATTTATCGATTCTGAGTCACTGATCTTACGAAATTCCTGTCCCGTACAAGTCGATTAACGTCACAGTTGATTATAATCAACTTATCGGCCACCTTCGTGCCACTTGAGTCCTAAACACTAAAGCAGTTGAGGTCAAAAAAGCATGACAAATTAAGGGATATGCGGCATCTGCGATGATTGTACGTTCTAATCCGCATAGGTACAATTCAAGGACCTCTGACCTCCTTTAGATTGGGCCGTTCACTGGCATTTAAGTGTAATTTTTATGAACAATGCAAAAGGCGACAGTTCCTAGGACAAGGTAGTGGCAAAATGTAAATAACCCAGTTTCACGACGCGATGGTCGATACATCATCATCATCATCATTAGCAAAACATCAACGGCTCACTACTGAGCGCAGGTCTCCTCTCAGAGAAAGGTTATAGGCCATAGTCCACCACGCTGGTCCAATGCGAATTGGCAGACTTCATCACACACCTTCGAGAACAATATGAAGAACTATCAGATGTGCAGGTTTCCTGACGATGTTTTCCTTCACCGTTGAAGCAAGTGATATTTATGTAATTCCTTAAACGCACTTGACTCCGAAAAGTCAGAGGTTCTGGGATCGAACCTGAGACCCCCCGAATAGGAGACCACAGTCCTAACCACTAGGCTATCACTGCTCGGTCGGGGTCGGTACATTAGTCAGTATTAATCAGCTGATGCATCTCGATGGTAGTCCATTTATCTTCCATCGGTACCTCCATGATACTTCGATCGGATTGTCGGTAAGGGCCTTGTATTGAGCCGGCGTTAGCTAGGTAAATGACCACACTGCTGGACAAACTTCGTGTCCCGCAGATCATTATGATTAATCACTTGTTACTAATAAAGCAGTGATAGCCTAGTGGTTAGGATTGGGGTTCTAATCGGGGGGTCGCAGGATCGATCTCGGACCTCACGCGCAGCATTGATTTTTCGGAGTTGAACATATTACTACGTGCGTTTAAGCAATTAAATGCTTCAACGGTGAAGAAGAACATTGTTAAGAAACCTGCACGTCTGAGAGAATTCTCCACAATGTTCTCAAAGGCGTGTGAAGTCTACCAATTCGCATTGGGCCAGCGTGGTGGACTACGGCCTATGACCCTTCTGTGAGAGGAGTCAATGTGTTGCTCATGATGAAGCCCTTGTTACTTAATACTGAGGCCATAATATATCAACCCAATCTTAGGAAGGTCAAGACAAAAACTGGCCTGTAGTCATAATAATGTCCTCCCGACCGAATCCGATCACGGCGGCCAACCTCCTTAGAGATCAGCCATCTGCGCGGGAGATATTATAGTGCACAAGTGTGTGCGCAAACACAGGTGCACTCTCTATTCCCTCACTCTCATAGTCCGATGAGACGGAAATCCGACACGACCGGAGAGAGATCAGGCGCAGGACCGACGGCTTTACGTGCTCTCCGAGGCACGGGGGTGACTCACCGCCAACTTCCTAACTCCGGGCTTGTACTTAGAATATCTTTGGCAGAAAAACCCAAGACTTTTTTTTTTACGGCCCGACCCGAGAATCGAACCCGGGACCTCGTCATCCGCAGTCGAACAAGCTAACCACTAGACCAACAAGGCCTGAAGTCATAAACAGCGTCTATGGCCTCCGAATAGATTATTCTGACTGTTTTACTATGTAGGTACAGTTATGCTAGTCACTGTTATTTTTTGTAACAATATTTTGTTTTACTAATATGGTAATAAGTATGCAAAAGTAATAATTCGTGAGATTTCAATTAGCCGCCAATTATATTGATTGAAAAACGAGGTAACTAACGAAATAGTTTGGGGTCGCATCGTCGAGTGTCAGCTACAAAGTGCGGCGCGCCCACTTTCACCAGACTGGGCAGATTTTAATGCAATTTGCGAAATTGTACGCCATTGTGTAATATTTTGTGCTATTTGTCCGTTGAACGAATTTCGCGGAGGAGGAAGATGAGGTTGCGTATTATAGTGCTGCTTTATTGAACTGTATTTATTATACTACTGGAAGAGCAGCACGTTGCACCAAAAAAAATGTTGAGTGTCATGGAACATTGGCTGGAGCGAAGTGAGATCCAATCAACGCCATCTCTCGCCTCATGTTAGAACCATCTCGTAAAATAACAGACATTTAAGCAAGTTCAAGCAAGTTCCGCTGCCCACAATAGATGGCGTTAGTAAATTTTTCCGCAAATATTTTCTTCGGAATTTCTCTTCTATAAAATTTTGCCACAAATATTTTGTTCGGAATTTCTTTTCTACAAAACTTCTTTTTCTTTCTTCAAAATGATCTGAAGTCAGGATTCGAGCCCCCGATCCGATAATTTCACTCTTTCGTGTAACCGCTGCGCCACCATAGCTTTGATAGAATGTGTATAATAAATGAAGGCAACAAGGGTCGTGATGGAAAATTCTTACACATATTATCGTCTAGCCTCCATCTGCCAAACCGTCCGAAAAGGAACTTCGTTACAAAATTTTGGTTTCGCGGATCATAGCAAATAATTTTCTTGTTTCTTATGAATATTCCACAAATAATTTTCAAAATTTACAGATTCTTGCCAATAATTAGTAGGCTTGCCTTGTCCCAGTGACTTAACCACTCGGCTGACTATATAAAACGGTATAAGAATATGTATTCCTTCATTATGCGCAGTAAGTACCTTTGTCTAAAGAGACAGAATCTGTGATTGCATTACTTTACTAATGCCTGCATGTATCCGACGGATATGCTTCCTAAGATTAAACTTCTCCTTTATCCACCGCTGGATATCATCCCACCAACGGGTCACTATTGAGCGCAGGTCTTCTCTCACAGAAGGGTTATAGGCCGTAGTTTGGCCGTAGTCCACCACGCTGGCCCAATGCACATTGGCAGACTTCACACGCCTTTGAGAACATCATAGAGAACTCTTAGGCGTGCAGCTTTCTTCACGATGTTTTCCTTCACCGTTGAAGCATGTGATATTTAATTTTTTAAACTGCTGGATATACGTCTCGTCACCCTAGTAGCAGTTTCTGGGGTTTTGTAGCCAATCAATGGTAACCAACGGTAGTGGTGATGCCGATTATAAGTCTCTTCGTAAGGCCAACTGAACGCTCCCGCGCATCCCGCATCCCACTTTTCTACGATTAGCACCACGATTTTAAGGGATGACAAGTCTTACTCTCGGCCAACCAAACTAGGGACAAAG
Source organism: Oeneis ivallda (assembly GCA_029955525.1). NCBI lineage: Eukaryota > Metazoa > Arthropoda > Insecta > Lepidoptera > Nymphalidae > Oeneis > Oeneis ivallda. The sequence continues at coordinate 21,112,773 of JARPMR010000015.1, forward strand.
GCCCAACTAAAAACCAACGCAAATTGCAAATGTCGGCGGTGCACCTAGTAGGGGTCTGCCAATGCTGCGCTATCCGGTGCGATGTCGCCACTCCTGCACTTTGGGACCCAACGACCTCCAGTTCTTCGAACTATATGCCTCACCCATTACCACTTGACTCGATGAGCTATGACAGTAAGTAACTCTGGTTCTCCAACGGCATTCTCGATTTGATCGCAGAGTACTCCGAGCAATGCTCTCTCCATCGCCCGCTAAGCTTAAGCTTTGTTATGAGGTGGAAGGATAACTAAGTTTTAACTTTAATTAGTTTATAAAGCTAGGCTGTGACGTCAACCGGGTCACAACTATAAATAAGCCACTTACTTTGTATGCATGTCTGCGCATATGACGCAGGGCATAATGCTGAGATGTAAGTACCTACCTACACCAATTCTGGTCGTGACAGACGAACAAATTGCTGGATTAGATAAGGGCCCATTTCGCCACCACCAATTAAACAACCGACGAACATAATTTCCAATACACAAACGTAGTCGTAATTTCTACTTCCATGACGAAAACTGTATATTACAAACGTAAACTTTATTAAGCGATTATGAAATAGGCCGTAACTGAATAAATATTTTACCTTTCCATCGAATAATTTGATGTTTCTTTCTTTCTATTGTGATCTTTCCTATTCCAAACTTTAATGGTGCGTACACAGTGCACTCTCTATTCCCTATCGCTCATAAGTTCGACTCGATCGGAGAGAAATCAGGCGCAGGACCGACAGCTTCACGTGCTCTCCGAGGCACGGGGTTGACCCACCGCCAATTTCACTGCAGGCTAGTACTGAGAATTTCTTGTCAGAAAACCCCAACACATTTTTTGGCTCGACCCGGGAGTCGAACCCGGGGCCTCGTCATCCGAACGTCAGTCGAAAATGCTAACCACTAGACCAACAGGCAATTCCCACATACTAAGAGCATGGTACTTTCAAAAGTCAGTACCTATCTGTCGTTCTGCAGACCGGAGATGCAGTCAAGTCAAAGGTCAGCGGAAAACCTACTTTTGTCGTTTTATGTCTGCAATTCTGCCGTTTGTGTCAAGCGAAATGTTTCTTGAAGATACTTTATAATGATAAAATGTACTGTATAAAATGTAATGAAGGCTCGTCGCAGAATCTCATTTTGATATAGTATATTTTTAACTTCGGAAAATAGAAATAGGAGATTATACCTATAGATCTTTGACAATTCAACGGTAGTAAATATCATTCGTCTATGCTATAGATTATAGAGAAGGATAATATTTTTGCAGCTATACAAGGATAACCATAGATTCAGGATTGGTAGAGGTGCGAAGCAACACCAATTAGTAAATCTATGAATTGAACGATTAGTTTTCCAATAATTGAAAGGATGAATTTTCAACTTGACAAGTAGTACCTATGCATAGATTTAGGAGTCAATAGTGTTCTGTGGTTACTTCGCACGATACTAGATACCGTCGCGTCGCGTCGGCGTACTAGTAAATTGCGATACTATTTATGATAATATGCTTTATATATGAAGCTACGATTACAATAATAATAATATATATTAATATATATGGGTACCTACATTCTGCGAAAGATACTATCTCTTGATAGGTAAAAAGCTTTTAAAACATAATCTAAACGACACTTTTGAAAATTACCACTTTCCAACAATTACAAACAGACCATTGATGACCATGACGTGGTGGTTTGACTCTTATTGGTATGTACAATGTATATACATATAATGTATCTGTTTGAAATATGATTATACGCTTGAAACATATGTCAGCAAATCGTGGAGAAGTTTCACCGTGGGAAAAATCAAAAGAGATAAGCCGCAGGTGAAATCTGATCTCTCGCAAAGAATCCTTGCGACGCGCAGAAATGCACCGGCGCGGCGGTGATATGTAAGTACGTAAGATACACCTGAGAATGCGGGGACTTCCGGTGGCGTAATTTGTATAGGTATTTATGTGGTAGGTCTTACTCTGTGTCAAGTTTAAGGATAAATTATACCACGGAGTTAGTACCAAAATTATACTAATTATTTATCATTTATGATGGTCAGTCTTGAGGAAAATATTAAAGGAAACTAAAAAAATTAAATGAAAAGTTATTTCAGCGTAAGAGTTATTATCATCATTGCAATCCAAGTAGAAGAGTTTTAGACATAATTGCAACCCATCCAGAAGGGTTATAGTCCACCACGTTGGCCAAATGATTGGCAGGCTTAGCCTTACCGGTCTTAGAGAGGATTTCTAGAAAATATGAGATGGATCTGTATTCTGTATAGATCCATCATCCATAAATTACAAAACTTTATGTACTTATCGTCAAGGGTAATGTAATCTCGTAATACTTATATAAATTATTTTCTTAACATCATTGCCCCTTAACGAGTATATTGCATATGACAGCCATTGAGAGTAAATCAACCTTTAAGTTCCGTTTTATACATGTTTTATACCCTGATAGTAACGTTAAGTACTCATGGCACTTTGACTTTACAAATGCGTGTCATTCCGGAGCATTACATAAAAATGTAAAAGTTTTCTTTTGTTGAATCGTTTATTTATGGCTTGTTGAAAGCATTACCTATGTCACCTCGATATAATTTAAGCACTTTAAGCCATCCAGTACATCATCGTTTATACTTCAACTTTATATTACGAAAGCAGGTCACTTTTTAATACGGTCAACAACCGAAATGTGTAAATTGACAGATAATAAATCCGTACTAATGTTATAAATGTGAAAGTGAATTTATTAATTGGTTTGTCCTTCAATCACGGGTCCATGCGGACTTCTTTCAGCGGAGTTAGGTTTTAAAAAATCCCGGGGAAAAAGTAGCCTTTGTCACTTTACAACTCCTCAAGCCAACTATACCAATGCAAATCACCTTTATCCGTTGCTCCTTATATCTGCGTAATTGAAGGACAAACAAACACACTATCACATTCATAATATTAGGAATAGAAAATTTAGTATAAGAACGTTAAGGACCGATGACCACGTACATAAATTGTGGTAGATAACATTATGAGAGAGTACAGAATTTTAGACTTTGCTTACAGCGAATTCTTGATATTAATTTCTTATGGGGTCCCAAGTTGCTGGATTGGAGACCCCGCACAGGAAAGTGCAGTGTTAGCGGACCCCCCACTAGGTGGATCAAAAACACCAGACGAGTCGCAGTCCGGTCTGTGGAAGTGACCTTTGTTGAAGAGTGGACATCTATCGGCTGATGAAGAAGAAGAAGCTATTTGTACATACATCGATATTGTATTTGTTTCAAAAAGAGCAACTGCTGAGTTTCTTACCGGCTCTTCTCAGCAGAATCTGTATACCGAACCGGTCGCGGTGGTAGTCTCGACGTACCTAAGAGCCGTAGCTTTGCCTACACGAAATAAATAATTTTGATTTTTTTAAAGAATTCTTGTACATTCTCATCTTATGGCCGATTTCACCAAAGTCGAGTGACATTTTACCGAGGAATAAATTGGGCTTTCTGACAGTATTTGTATTGAAAATACTGTCAAAATATCATAAATCTCGGATATACTTACGACTTATTTTACGTTGGTGAAATCGGCCCTTACTAGGGTAAAAGCCGGAAAGTTGCCATCACTCAGTACAAAAAGCAAAATACTATATTTTTAAAACGGATAGGTACTTATGTTATCTTCTGAAAAGTAAAAAAAAAATAAGTGGCACTCGGGGACTGCCGCGGTAAAGCTATTGCATAGAATTTTTTATCTACTTATGCAATTATAATATTTATGCAATATTTCTTTTTGCATAATAAAAATTATGCAAAAAAATAATTAAAAAACAAACAAGAAAAGCGCAATGTCACTACTTCGTGAGTGAGAATCGAACCTGCGACATCTAAAGAAAGCGGCCGCTCGCCCACTGCGCCAAACAGAGCTAAATGTGAACCTCTAAAATGCTGAACGCTTACTGAACGACGCGACGGTGTTAGGTTTTTTCGTTACGGAATTTCTTGATTCGGTCGCCGCGCTCAAACTGTTTGTCCTAGTTCAAAGCCCGCGATAAAAGCTATGCAATAGCTTAAAAACATTATCTTCGATATTTGCAGAGTATTGGCGATTTATGCGAATGGGACAACTATCCCACATAGGACATAGTCCATAATAATTCATATAAATTACGTTTAGGATAGATGCAGAGAAAGAGGACATTTATCCCTCAAAACTTTGATCGCACCTCGCCTCTCCATGCGATAGCACAGAGACATGCAACACGGCCAACTTAGTGGTAGTTGTAGTCTCTCGATACATAACATGTGATTCATTCGGGAAACTAGAGTAATTACAATCGAGGCAATTATACCATTGGGGCAACTATCCTGCCCCTCTAGCCAAGTAACAAGTTACACTTCATTGTATCTATTCTCTTTCTGCGATCGTTGACGCTTGAAGTTTTGGCTAGGGCTAGACTAGATGGCGCCGCACCTGATCAAAAGCAGAAGTGTATTGATAGTATTTCGCGGCATTTTGAATCATAAATGTTTTTTAGCAATTAAAATGCATAAATTATTCACTGTAGTGTCCATTAAAATGCACACATATAGAAAATTAGGTAGTTTAAGCGCCATCTAGTTTGCGATTTTGAAACTCGAACAAGGTGGTACCTTGTTCTAGTTCCAAAATTTTATTTATTCGTTTTAAATGCTAATGCTAATTTTAATTTATGCATTTTAAATGTTAAAAAAACAATTTAAATACAAAATGCCGCGAAATACTATCAATACACTTCTGTCTTTGATCCGTTGCGGCGCCATCTAGTCTAGCACTAGCCAAAACTTCTAGCGTCAACGACCGTAGAAAGAGAACAGCTACAACAAATTGTAACTTGGCCAAAGGGGCTGGTTGTAGCCTATAGAATAGAATAGAATAGATAGAAATATTTTTTATTCAAATATACTTTTACAAGTGCTTTCGAATAGTCAAATGAATCTACCACTGGTTCGGAATGCCCTTCCTAACGAGAAGAACCAGCAAGTAATTCAGCGGTTGCTCTTTTTCAATACAGTTCACAATAGGTACTATGCTATATATGCAATCATTGCATTGTTTCCACAATGAGGGGAAGTTCCAAAAATGCATACTTACAATCCAATACATCTTAAGATGGTCAGACAGAAAGTAGCCCCATTCCCGCCGGTGGCACCCGTTCACGAGCATCGACGCATGATCCAGACGTTGCTTCGCCCAACCATATTTGAGGGAACGTAACAACCGCATCACACGACACACTATAAACGTTGTCTAAATCAAAAATACGTATTTCTCCATAACATTTACCGTTCCGCCAGGCCGTCTGCCGCTCCCGAGCCGGTTTACCGTGATGGATGACGGTGTGACGTCAAATTATCGCTTCGGGACAGGTTAGGTTGAAGTGGTACAAATTTTGGTATTCTCGTAAAATCGAGTGGCCTGGTGACCGGTTTTCTCCTCAGCAAGCTTTATGAGTGTTTTCACCTTTTTCCATTAACTTTACCTAGTTTCTGTGTTAGTAGAGAAATTTAAAAAAGATGTATTTTTTTCAATTTATTCTGCTAGGTACTTAGTTTATTTATTCCTGAAAATATAACCCTTGACTGAGATCTCACCTGATAGTAAGTAATTAACGATGTAGTCTGAGATTTAAATTACCTATATAGTTATAACTATTTAATTTTATATTAGGTACCCCCAATTTATCTCTGTATCAACTGTTAACCGAAACACATGTTGATATCTGTTTTTATTCATTTATTTCTTATTCCTATTACATATCTTGTAAGTATAACTGTCTAGTGGTTGGCTCGCGATTTCATATAAGACTATGCCTGAAAATAGCGCTCAGCATTTTAATGTTGCAGCATTATGCTGAGGCAGTAGCCTTTTCAGCTTTAACATTTAGGAACAATAATACTAGTGGTTCGCCCCGAACTGAGACCTCGCGGTAACGGTATCCCATGATTATTCATTCAATCGATACATGATAACCAAAACTGACATTATTATTATGCCCGTTTTCACCAAACATACCTAAATCATCCCCTAAGTAGGAGTCTCTTAACGTAGGTAGCTCCTAAATACAATCCTAAGTCCTAACATCCGTCCCAATATCCTTTTAGGTGTCCCGTACAGGATCGTGATAAATAAGTTGACAGAAAACATCAATCACCTAACTTATAGGTAGCCCGTAAAGGTTAGGGAACGTTAGTGAAAACATTGAATTATTTATTTATTATGTAGGTACTAACGAGTGAAACCGGGTTACGGGCATCTGTACAAATCGTCATCTATCGACTCGAATAGAAAATATACAATATTTAACTAAAATTTAACTAAAAAATAATTTTAATTGAATAATATGGTACAAAAAAAATTACAATACAATTATTGTATTATAATAAGTAACTAAATAATAATGGTCGACGCAAAACTGTTTTTGGGATAGGTCGTAGTCGTAACTCGTAGTTCCATGGGAATAGTTACTGACTGCGCCATCTATTAGCATTATTGTGAAGCTATGTTGATGCTATATGAATTACTGATGCCCATTAAAAATTAAATAATCTCGTTTCTTTATAATATTCATATAATTTTAGTATTTGTTGTTCAAGTACAGGATATAAGTGACCTAAAAACATAAAATCAGTTTGAAAATCCATAGCGGATTTTCCTAGAGAGCGTCTTCAAGCGAGCGTATAAAATCGCCACTTTGAAAGCCCCCCATTTCGTCAATTTTAAGGGAAAAATTAAAAAAAAAATATTTTTGTACTCAGTTCAAAATTATCTTTAAAATGATACGTAACAATTTTATGTAACGCGATAATATTTTTTTTACTTCGCATTCGCTTCTATGAGAGCCCCCCTGAAATAAAGATTTTTATAACTTTTTAAGCCATTTTCGGCTGGAGGCCATCGGTTTACATATTATATCTAAATTTGAAGTAATTACGTTCAGTAATTCAAAAGTTATAAGGCTCTGACAGACGGACGGACGGACGGACGGACAAGTGCAAATCGCTCTAGTTAACTCAAAGACCTTCGCTTCGCTCGGTCGATTATTTGGTGATTTTTGTCTGTATATTTTGTTTGTTCTTAAACACTTAGTTGTTAGAAGCTGAATAAATGTTTATTTATTTATTTATTTAGATAGATAGTATGGGGCAAAACTTGGATTGGGTTAATTTTATGTTAACCAAATAGAAAGTGATCAAAAAAGCGCTGCTCAACAATATATTGGCCAAATTGAATGACCAATCAATTTGATGTTGGTATTATAAAGTTCTTCAATAGGCCAAAGAAATAAGCTAATAGGTGTTTTTTTATTTATAACGAAACTATCTTATTCCCGCGACTTCGTCAGCGTGGATTTAGTTGAAAAAAAAGGTTCATCGAAAAAAAAATAACGAAAACTATCTATTTGCTGAAAATATTTTATAGCTGAGTTGTTAATATTACTCATACAATTTCTATGCGAATAATGAATGTGGCGTGCAACGAATATAATACGATAATAATCATAAGTGCGAGGCTATAATTATAAACATGTATACAGTAATTAGTATAATATAGTAAGAACAAAAAGTTGTTTTGTCGGTCAGTGTGGCACCTTCACTAGGGCAGGTGTGCATAATCGATCTTCCACGGATCTTAGATTGCATAACTGACAGCTGTCAGATGCCAAGCAAAAAAGGGCTCGTGCTTGCAAGTGTCATTCGTTTGCGAAATGTCAAAGAGCATTGACATTTTTACCACAGAATATTAACATCAAACTTGAGTTTGGAGTAGGCAGTTGTGTTTGTGCTTATTTATGTTACAATTAGCAGTTGCCCGCGACTTCGTCCGCGTACAATATTTGCTCTCGAGATTATGCAATTTTCCCGTTATAAGAGGCCTATCGACAAAAGTCCACACCATCCTAAAATCCAATAAGGTAAGTATAGCTTTTTAGCATCACGGTTGAAGAGTTGGGAGCGGTAACTGCATATATTATGTCAATGATGAAGTCTATACCGACTTAGTATTATGTACTTAGTAGGCCTATAATATTCACAATCGAAAGTTCGGTATTGTTTAGGAGTGCAGTTCCCTGCAGTATCAGGGTTGAGGAGTTGAGTCCTGGAGTTCAACGATGAAGTCTTTACTTGACACCTACAATATCTATTCATAATCGGCAGTCCCTAAATCTATACAGTTTAGTTGGACAGTGCCCCTGCATCATCAGGATTGAGGAGTTGGAACGCAAAATTTTTCTGAGCCCTCTTATGAGGCCCATAGTTAGCGACCATGAACACGCACTGTTGAAATAAACCTATAAACGCTCAATCAAGATTCTAATAAAATTATAATGCAAATTTCCCAGCTGTCACCGTTACAATGAGGCTAAAGATAAGAAGGTAATTATGATGCCCTTGCATTTCATTGATATAACGCATTGCATTCATGTCTCTGTTCACAAGCCATTATATATGCGGCTACTTTTTTAACCGACTTCAAAAAAGGAGGAGGTTCTCAATTCGTCGGAATCCTTTTTTTTTTATGTATGTTCACCGATTACTCGAAGACGCCTGAACCAATTTGGAAAATTCTTTTTTTTTGTTTGAAAGGGTATAACTTCCCAGGTGGTCCCATTAAAATTTTGTCGAAATCGGTCGAGCGGTTTTTGGAAAATCAACAATAAATTATATACTTTGTAGTGGCGCGGGTGTTTGAAGTCGGTTTTTTAAAAAGAATTTTTTATATTAAATTATTTAACCCGACAAATTATTCAAACCCTCCACTAGGCGAATGGATGATCTCAAACGAGTATCTGGATAAAAGCGGCACAAGACCATGTTCTGTGGTAACCGTTGTATGAGACTTATGTCCAGCAGTGGACATCTATCGGTAGAGACGACGACGAGGTGATGGGTTGAGCACAGGCAGGAGATGTGAGATTGTACTGGTGCGATGTTTGCCTGTTGTGTTTGCAGAAGTAAACAAGAGACGTATGTCCAGCAGTGGACGTCTATCGGTTGATAAAGAAAAAGATGTTTGAAGTCTTTATGGAAGTAATAGAGAGTAAAAGCAAACGATTTATTTTCCTTACAAGTTAACATTGAACACATAGTTATACATACCTTCAGTCACGAATAGGCGTAAAAAATAGTGAAAACTTTCAATACATCACCATGCAATGACAGTGTTAACAATTTACATAATAGTAGGACATAAATCATATTGAATAGCATAGACTGAGAGTTATGACCAAACAATTCTATGCTTATCAAAATTCTCCTAAGTAGACAAAGTACAATTTTGTGAATATTATTATACTAGCTGATGGTTACAAAGGTTACCGGTGGTATAGTCTTGATCTGTCATGAGAGCCACAAGTTGGCCTGCACGAAATAATGATTTTGATTTTGAATCTACCATAATCGATTAAGGTTAATAAAATCCCGTAGGAAGTTGTTGTCCGCAATGTAAGCGATCTCTATGCAAAACTCCTAAGATTCATATTCAGTTGTTGAGCCAAGGAAAAGTAACAAACAAAGGACAAAGTCTCCTTTCACATTGATATTAGAATAGAATACAATAGAAATATTTTTTACTCAAATAAACTTTGTTACAAGTGCTATTCAATCGTCGATGAGTCTACCACTGCACTGGTTCGGAATATTGAAATACATTTATTTTTCTCACCTCCGGGAGGAAAGCGTCAATTTTCCTCCCGCTGTGCTAAACGAAAATGTCGCTTTCCGCCTCCATCGAGGAGAAAAATAGTATACACACCACGGGCAGTAAATAAGAAAGCCTCAGATCACATGTTTATTGACCTCGGCTTCGCCTCGGACAACAATTACATGTGATCTGAGACATTTCTTATTTTACTGCCCTAGATGTGTAATGTACTATTTCGAAATTGGTACTCTTTGCATTTCGTCACCCGTTAGAATAGAATAGAAATATTTTTATTCAAATAAACTTTTACAGGTGCTTTTGAATAGTCGATGAATCTACCACTGCCTGATTCAGAATGCCGTTCCTGCCGAGAAGAGCCGGCAAGAAACTCGGCGGTTGCTCTTTTCAAAATAGTTTACAATAGGTACTATGCTATATATGCAGTGTTTGCTTAGTGAGGGGAAATTCCAAAAATGCATACCTACTTACAATTCAATACATGTTAAGACGGGCAGACAGAAAGTAGCCCCATTCCCGCCGGTGGTACCCGTTCACGAGCATGACCCAGTCATTGCTTAGCTAACCATATTTGAGGGAGCGTAACAACCCGCATCACACGACACCACTACAGAAATGTATAAAGAGAGTGTGACATACTTAGGCTACCCATGTAAAGGCATCGAATGTTTACACTGTCATACCTACCCGCTGCTATAAACTAATTGAAAGAGAAAAATTAGTCATGTTCAGCATGTTATATGTACATATTGTATATAAAATTAAATAAGAAAATAGAGAGAAGAGATGCCACAAGTCCGGCGGTATCCAGCTCTTAGACTACTGAATTGCATAAAGGGACATTTCTCTTGAGGTCGTTATCATGTCACTTTAGATTTGCTTTTACCTAGTACTACAAACGCTTAGCCTCCACACAAGGAACGTTATTAACTAAAGTATTAAAATCGTCAAAGGTATTGTGTTGTTCAGTGTTAGCGTAGACTATTTAAATGACCATTAAGGCTTTCGTTATTTAAACAAGTAGACGTTTCATGTGATTCAAATTCAAATTCAAATTCAAAATTATTTATTTCATGTAGGCCAACCTGTGGCTCTTATGACACGTCAAGATTCTACCACCGGTTCGGAAAGCGGATTCTGCTGAGAAGAGCCGGCAAGAAACTCAGCAGTTGCTCTTTTCAAAATAATCATTTTACAATATTAATAAGTAGCTATTACATTGTAATAAGTTTTTATACTATCTTGTGGGCAGCTGGATGGCAAGCTGATTTAACCCGTGCATCTTTGTTAGAATAGAATATGACATTTCGACAAAACGTACTACAATTCAATTCATGTCAAAGACGGGCAGACAGAAAGTAGCCCCATTCCCGCCGGCGGCACCCGCTCATTGTGCATTCATCAAGACGCTATAAATAATTTATGTTTTGTCCATACATACCTAAGGTATAGGTACTTTTTGTTAACTCTGACAAAAATTTGTCAAAAAAGACAGCTACATGCTGGTCGGTACATCATGTAAATATCATAGGTTTCGAGCTGTTTGCCTTGCTTTCGAAGACTTCGAACTTCATAAACTTCGATTCTTCTTCTAATTGTATTATTTTTCTGACGATCAATTCAGTATGATTAATTCTTATCTTTGGCATAGGTTAGGTATCTACATAGAGGTTTTTAGTCAAAATAAATAAAAATAATGTGTTGTCCTCACCTGGTCACCACGCTTTCTGCAAAAGTCTGTGGTGCCGCCCTCCATCCTTTGCGCCTGTAACAATATGAACAATATAGAGTTAGAAACTTGATTTGGAGAAAACAATGTTGAAGATATAGAATAGAATAGAATTATTTTTTATTCAAATAAACTTTTACAAGTGCTTTTGAATCGTCGGTGAGTCTACCACTGGTTATACTAGGTACTATGCTTACAGCAGTGTTTCCACAAGAGGGGAAGTTCCAAAACATGCAAATTACAATTCAATGCATGTTAAGACGGGCAGGCAATAAGTAGCCCCATTCCCGCCGCTGGTGGCACTCGTGCATGACGCATGATCCAGCCATTGCTTCGCTCAACCATATATTTTGAGGAAACAGAAATGAAACCATGAGAGAAATACAACATCGTTCAGGCCACCAACTCCTAGACAACTTTAAACGCAGATGTGATGTGATATTTGGGCACATTAGTTTAAGTCTCGGTGGTTTTTTTTTTAATTTGGCTTAAGGACTACATAGAGATCAGAGTCAACTGGAGCAGGAACGTGGTCTGGAACTCAGTCGCAGGTCCTTCTAGTTTGTACGCGTACTTGTTCAACTTACACCGACGAGGATTTGGTTCATGTTGTAACGGTGATGGAAAATCTCTGATAGAAACACTCCATGGAAGAACTCCATTATATGCTCAAAGCTGTGAGAATCCACACTTGGCCAGCATGGTAAACTATGCCCTAACCATTATCATTCTTATTAATTATTATCATTACTACATTAGAAGCAGGGATAACCTAGTGGTTAGGACTGTGGTCTCCTATTCGGGGGGTCGCAGGTTCGATCCCGGGTACCTGTGACTTTTCGGAGTCAAGTTCGTTTAAGCAATTAACTATCACTTGCTTCAAAGGTGAAGGAAAACATCGTGAGGAAACCTGCACATTTGAGAGTTCTTCATAATGCTCTCGAAGGTGTGTGAAGTCCACCAATTCGCATTGGGCCAGCGTGGTGGACTATGGCCTATAACCCCTTCTCTGAGAGGACTAACTGCGCTCAGTAGTGAGCCGTTGATGGGTTGCTAATGATGATGATGATGTTGATTATAATTACTATTATTTAAATATTCAATTTACTATTCAAATTACATACTTTGTTTGAATTTGGTCGGGTCTCGGTCGGACCACATTTCTGCCGTATTGAGACAGTAATTATTATTACCTACTTAGCGTCTTATCTTTATCTGCTCTTAAAAGTTAAATCCATAAGGTAACCTAACACCATATTAAACTCAAATCAAATCGAGAAAATTTCTAGCAAAAGCAATCATAAACAACCACAGATCGCTAAGTATACCGGTACAGTCGGAGCAAAAAATCGGCCAAGTGCGAGTCGGGCCTCGCTCTTTTAGGGTTCCGTTAAAAAAAAATTAAATGAAAATATTTCCATGTACCCATGGAAATATTTTTATTTAATTTTTTTAATTTAATTTAATTTTTATTATTTGTTGTTATAGCGGCAATAGAAATACATAATATGTGAAAATTTCATCTCTCTATCTATTACGGTTTACGAGATACAGCCCGCTGACAGACGGACGGACGGACAGCGTAGGCTTAGTAATAGGGTCCCGTTGGTACCCTTTGGGTACGGAACCCTAAAAACATCGGCCGCTTCAAACGCAGGACAGGAAAACGCGGCACTGAGTGTACCACATCCGCCTTACTTCCATCTGTGCTTCCACAATTAATAACGTCCGGTTGTTAAAACCATGCTAACATAAACCTTATGTCTTTGTGTTAGAAACTAAGTTAGCAGCAGTGATTATTTTGTTCTATTATAGATGATACAGTTTGATTTGAAATGATATATTATTATCATTTTAATTCACTGGATCATATATGATACTGAGTATTAAGATCTCAGAACGTAAAAACCGATTACTTAAATACTAATTACTACTTTATTAGTATTTGACGGAAACCGGGAGAACTAAAAACTTAATACCTACTCTCGGAACGGAAGTCGGGTTTATCATCTATAGTTTAGACAACGATAATATTATGATAAACCCATCGTATTTAGCCTCATTCAATTTGTCCTGATGGATAGTTACAACTAACCCTTAAAAGTTTGTTTGTGTGTTTTAAATATTTTTTTTACTTTATTTAAAATGAAACATTTGCCATCAAATTCTACTTAACTAAAATCTAAATTAAAACAAAATCATAAATATCAAAGCTTTAAAGCTAAATAAAATAATATCATACGGGGAAATGTAACCATAACGCATTTACTTTCAGTTTAGTCCAAAATAAGTACTTACTACTTAATTTCCTTCTTCGACCGAAATATATACTTTTTTGTACTACAATAAGTTATTAACCGTAATCCACTTTACCTAAAGGTCAATCTAACAACAACAGTAACCATTAGCGTATTTCAAACTGGAATACCTACTTCATCAAAGTTACAATCTCCTCAGCATCACGAACTAGAGAACCTTGGAATGCCTCTCTTGAAATCTTATACTCGTATCAAGTTCAGGATCAGTTAGTCAAGCTTAATCAACAAAGTAAAGTTTAGTTCACGTTTATTGTGACGTATACTAATATCCATCAACAAACAAACATAGACAAACCAAAGTCAACCAAAGTCACCGACATAGCTCAGCGAGTCGCGAAACTGCAGTGGAAATAGGTGGGACACATAGTTCGAAGAGCTGATGGTCGTTGGGATCCCAAGGTGCTGGAGTGGCGACCCCGCACCGGGAAACGCAGTGTTGGCAGGCCCCCCACTAAGTGGTCCGACGACATCAAACGAGTCGCAGGGAGCCGCTGGATTCAGGCAGCGCAAGACCGAAGCCATTCAGGAGACCTTTGTCCAGCAGTGGACGTCTATAGGTTGATAAAGAAAAAGAAGAATATCCATCGATGGTACTATCCTATCACTCTATACACAATTAATTTTGGTATAGTTTGCATTGACGTACCCCTCTCTACGCTGAACTCTATCTCTATAAGTTAAGCTAATCCTATAATTAAATAAATTAAGCACTAACTTTGTAAGCTAATAAAACAACTATTGTAATTTTTCATCCTTTCATTTGTTCAGTATAACTAGTTAGTATTAGTACTAGTAGTAGCAGTAGTATAGTAGAAGTATTTTCAGTATTGACGTGAAAACTTTCGAACTATTTATTAATCTTTACTCGATCGCGATACAGCAAATCACGATAGCGTTATACAATGTTACGTGGGTTGCGTTCCAGTGACAAACAGGGCATAACTGACATAAACTCCGGTCAAGCGCGAGCCGACATGATGCAAAATCATTTCCGATTTTTGACCGAGCGAAGCGAGGTCTCTGAGTTTACTAGAGCGATTTGCACTTGTCCGTCCGTCCGTCCGTCCGTCCGTCCGTCCGTCCGTCCGTCCGTCCGTCCGTCTGTCAGAGCCTTATAACTTTTGAATTACTGAACGTAATTACTTCAAATTTAGATATAATATGTAAACCGATGGCCTCCAGCCGAAAATGGCTTAAAAAGTTATAAAAATCTTTATTTCAGGGGGGCTCTCATAGAAGCGAATGCGAAGAAATTTTTTTTTATTTGCGATTCATAGGTTTTCTGTGTATCATTTTAAAGACAATTTGGAACAAAGTACAACCGTATTTTTTTTTTAATTTTTTCCTAAAATTGACGAAATGGGGGGCTTCCAAAGTGGCGATTTAATACGCTCGCTTGAAGACGCTCTCTGGGAAAATTTTCTATATATTTTCAAGTTGTACTTATTTTCTTACTTCACTTGTATCCTGTACTTGAACAACAAATACTAAAATTATATGAATATTATAAAGAAACGAGATTATTTAATTTTTAATGAGCATCAGTAAATTTCACATAGCTTCACAATAATGCTAATAGATGGCGCAGTCATTAACTATTCCATTGAACTAGGAGTTACGACTACGATTTATCCCAAAAACAGTTTTGCGTTGACCATTATTATTTAGGTACATAATATAATAACATATTATTCAATTAAAATTATTCTTTAGTTAAATATCATTTTGTATATTTTCTATTCGCGTCGATAGATGACGATTTGTACAGATGCCCCTAACCCGTTTTCACTCGTTAGTACCTACATAATAATTCAATGTTTTCACTGACGTTCCCTAACCTTTACGGGCTACCTATGATAAGTTATGTGATGATTACTGTCAACTTCTTTATCACGATCCTGTACGGGACACCTAAAAGGACATTGGGACGGATGTTAGGACTTAGGATTGTGTTTTGGAGCTACCTATGTAAAGAGACTCCTACATAGGGGATGATTTAGGTATGTTTGGTGAAAACGGGCATAATAATAATAATGTCAGTTTTGGTCGTCATGTATCGATTGAATGAATAATCATGGGATAACCGTTACCGCGAGGTCTCAGTTCGGGGCGAACCACTAGTGTAATTAGATTTTATAGCTAAAGAGACTACGATAACATGGCTCTCCCCCCGTTTGAAAGTATTTGTGAAAGTATTTACAAAGCGCCATCAAAAATAAAACTCACAACTGCACTTGTGTCATGATTCGGAAGCTGGTAACATTGAAAGTCCCGTCATAGCGGATTCGAAAATCTTGTATTCAAATTGATAGCTTATTAAATTCGTTAATTATAAACATTATTCGTTTATAATAAGAGGTGCGATTGTCTAAAGTTATTCCATTGATCGTAATCGTATTCGATGACATTAGCGTCAAAGTAAACTAAACCATAACAGAATTGAATTAGAGCTCAATTTCGTGTATGCATTCTTATACGTTCAAGTATGTACGGTACGCTCCATAACAAAATCAGTTGTAGATACTGAATTTGTGACTTTAAAGCAATACAATCAAGGATTATTTTACTTTGACGCTAATGTCATCGAATACGCATACGATCAATGGAATAACTTTTAGACAATTGGTACAAGCTCGGCATGAAACAATCACAATTTATTTACTGTCATCGCACATGTTGATTTTTTGCAGTGTATTCGATAGCAAACTTACTCTTTCAGGAAAAAATTACGCAAACCACTTTTTTGGCCGGAAGAGTATCGCATACCTACTTGAAATATGTGATAGAGGGGAGACTCTTCCGAAAAAAGTCGCGGGCATCAGCTTGTTTGTCATAATAGAGCTAAAGAGGTCAACTTTCAGTAAATATGACTACAGGCTAAAATATGTGACTTAATCCACTTTACTATACTTATTATGTAGTCCGCCAACGCCCATCATAACATAAACTTTCGGCTTATCACCCACACGAAGATTCGACAACTTTTACATTCACACGCTTTTATTACGCAACTAATGGTCGATTGGACCGATTTGCAATGATCGGCTGTAATTAGCTGATGCTCGATATTTTGTAGGCTAGTGAATTGTTTTTAATGAGAGGGTTTGAAGGCGCTCTCACAAAGAAGGTCTTAAATCTACCAATCGCATTCTCTCTCTCTTTCTCTGCTCAGACTCAAGATTTGTCTCAGGACATATCACATAGCAGCAGTGATAGCCTAGTGGTTAGGACTGTGGTCTCCTATTTGGGGGGTCGCAGGTTCGGTACGCACCGCTGACTTTTCGGAGTCAAGTGCGTTTAAGCAATTAAATATCACTTGCTTCAACGGCGAAGGAAAACATCGTGAGGAAACCTGCACACCTGAGAGTTCTTCATAATATTCTTGAAGGTGTGTGAAGTCTGCCGATTCGCATTGGGCCAGAGCGTGGTGGACTATGGCCTAGATATAAGCCTTTTCTGAGAGGAGGCCTGCACTCAGTAGTAAGCCGTTGATAGATTGCTAATGAATGATGATATCACAATCATAGTATTATCATTGTATCGTTTAAAGTCTAAAGCCAGAGCCAAGTCAGAGTAGTTAGGCTGAGCTCTATAGATCTAGTCTTACAACTGTTATAAGTAGTAGTATCTGATGATGGTAACTATTATGTTACCTAAGTCTGATACGAGTTACGACAGAACTCATAGGAATAATAAGTCTCATGATATTAATATTGTAAGGTATATGAAAGTAAAGTGGTTTATCCTTCAATCACGCAGCAACGGAGCAATAGATCGATTTGAGTTTTCGCGTAAATATAGTAAATTAGCTGACCTAACAGACGTTGTCCTGTCTTAAATATGAATATTCAATACGAACTGGAATAAATCACCTGTCCATTTAAAAAATCATAGATAATTCTTTTGTTACAAAAAAAATAAAATACCTGTCTGCTAAATTCACATTTATCAAACGCGCGAACTGTCAAACTCGCGAAGTTATTAAAAATATAATCATTTAAGGCCCGCTTGCAGAAACGCCGAGTTATCTATTTTAACCTAGAGATAGCTGCTGGATAGATTTCGTATAAAGCTCAGTCTGTCAAAATTACAAATTTATTCCTGGATTCAACCTAATCCGGCGTCTTTGCAAGCGGGCTTAAGTTTTCTGAAATTATCCAATTTTCTGCGAAATTTTCTTAACTTTTCTTTCCGTAAGAACTTTCTACAAAGTATTAGATATCTTTAAAAAAAGAATGAAATCGGTGAAGTCTTTCTCAAGATATGGTGTGACCAAGGGAAACAGGGATTCATTTTTATTTTTTATACATAGATATAAGTAGATAAAGGAAATAGTTCCCACACAAAAATAAATGCATGATAATCTACACAAATACCCCATAACCCTTGATCCCTAAGCCCATACATTATGTATGAAACACTTTCTAAAGGCCAGTACAACCGTCATTTAAAATTAAAACATCATCGTTATTCATACATTAGCCCTTGTATGAATTAAATACACGATAAAATATTGGTACTCAATGTTAATAAAACGATGAGAAAATTCGCAAAGGTAAACATAACAGCTAAAGAATGGTTAATAATTCCGACATTTTTAAGCAAGTTGTTAAAAAGAGTAAAAAATACTTAATTACATTATAATGTAAGATTTTTTGATTGAGATTGGTAGTTCTCTGACTGAATTATTTTAAATAAAACTTGGCAGGTGGTTTTTCTTGGAAAAATCAAAAATGGTAACTTACTTAGCAGTCGCCCAGACTTCAATCGCGTTAAATTTTAGTCTGCCTTTTTACTCCTAAAAATATTATAATAAATTATTTACTCCAAACTCACCAATATTTCCACCCAAAACTTATAGTAGTGTTACCTTCAAACTATCGTTAATTTAAAACGTTTTTCCGCTTACTTTACAGTCACGAAAATTGTTTAGAATCATCAAAACCGTCAAATTACCGTCCGCATCACGATTTCCAAATTGCAAGTATTATCAATGCGAAAGGCTCGTGTTTTCAAACATTAATAAAATCAAAAGTTCATCGATTCAATAGGTAACTAAAATTAACACTCTTAAGGGGAAGAAGATATAATCAACGTTCTTCCGCCTAAAATATAGGATCAGTTGATCAAAATTATAAAAAGTTTTAAAAAATCGGTGAAATGTCACTGTATTTACGACGTTATATAATAACTATGACTATGAGGTAGTCTGGGCAAGACGCAAAGCAAACGTGTGTGAAACTCTATCAAATATCATATCTTTTTGAAATATTGTCCTCGAAACTGTACATAAGGCTACTGCAAGATCTCTTCTCCTGTATCGAATACTCGCGATTCCTTGCGTCAGTAATTACATTTAATCTCCTTGGGTATAAATATTTTATTTTAAGGTATTTTATCAAAGGGCATATTGAATTCAATTTTCCTCCATACCTTTTCCTCGCGGTCCGTATGGAATTCCGTAGCTTTTTGCAGTAGTCAAAATTGATGTCTTCTCTTAAACATGTAGCTCGATGCAAAAGTACATCAATTTACCATACCATAACTAATTTATAGAGATTTGACTGTAATCGTTAATCGCTCGTTACACAATTGATCGTTTACAATAATCAATGTAACGATTTGTAATCAGCTTGTATAACATTAATTTAATTTAATGAGACACCTATTTTGGGTAAGCTACTAACTATGGCCACGAGGAAGGGTCGAGCACTCAATAAGCCCTCCAAAATATACAACAATAAAAAAAGGAATGAAGTAGGTACCAAAGAAAAGTATCTATAAATAACGTTACAGCAATTTACGATATAAATAGACTCTGGCATAGTGCAAAGGTGTTTCGAGTAACGTCCAGGTGAAAACATCTTATCACCTGTTAACAGGTTTCACAGCTCTGTTAAAAAGCTAAACTGTTTATTAACTCATGTCTTCTTTTTCTTTAGCAACTGATAGACGAACAAAGGTCTCTTGAATGGACTTCCACAGGACTCGGTCTTGCGCCGCCTGTATTCAGCAGCTCCCCGCGACTCGTCTGATGTCATCGGTTCGCCAAATACGGGGTCCGCCAAAACTGCGTTTCCCGGTGCGGGGTCGCCACTCCATACATTGTGTGACCATGCTCACCTGCATGCTCTTTTTTAAGGTCCTCATGCAACCATTAGAGAGACCAAACATAAGGCCATAACACAGTTAATAAGGTCCGTACTCCGTACTATTCAAATACATTACACAATTTTTGAGATAACGGAACAGATCATCTGAAAGGGGTAGGAATAAAATAGGTCTTTAATTGACAGGCATGAGGCAGATCTAAAGAAAACGGTCATCTTTAAACCCATACGGAAAAAATTGTTTTTTATAATAATTGTTTATTTTATAATAAGACATAGACAATGGAAAAAATGCAAACTGTTTCACAAAGCTGTTTCAGCTTTCTAAATCCAAAAATACTCGTAGATATTATTGTTATCTGTAGTTTAAATCCTCTTTTTATTAGGGTTCCGTACCCAAAGGGTACCAACGGGACCCTATTACTCAGCCTACGCTGTCCGTCCGTTCGTCCGTCCGTCCGTCCGTCCGTCCGTCCGTCTTTCAGCGGGCTGTATCTCGTAAACCGTAATAGATAGACAGATGAAATTTTCACATATTATGTATTTCTATTGCCGCTATAACAACAAATAATAAAAATTTAATTTAATTTAAAAAATTAAATTAAAATCTTTCCGTGGGTACATGGAAATATTTTTATTTAATATTTTTTTAACGGAACCCTAAAAGAGCGAGGCCCGACTCGCACTTGGCCGATTTTTATTAACAGTGAATTTGTCTGCTCAACAGGCACAACAAGAAACTGGCCTATTCAATTCGTACCAATACCAATAGAGTACGGTAGAGTACATTCAAGAGTACGGACTACGGACCACAGAGCGTAGGAACGGTTGTAAGTAAATTGCACATCTTGAGTAAGGTCAAGTACGTTGTTAATGTTAACGTTTTTGCGGTTAAGTCGTTTTCCGTTTATGCAGAATTTCTTCACAACATTTTTAAATGTCATCTTGTTATGGTTAGCTGTTATTTTTTTTTAGTTACGAGAAAGTAACGTAACTTTTCAACGATGTTTTGACATTTAAGCTAGCTAGGCTACAAAGAATACCTACAGGCTATTGTCGAGTATAAAGTTTTTTATTTTATTTCATCATCATCATCATTATCATTAGCAACCCATCAACGGCTCACTACTGAGCGCAGGTTTCCTCTCAGAGAAGGGTTATAGGCCATAGTCCACCACGCTGGCCCACTGCGTAATGGCGGACTTCAGACAACTTATAGAGAACTCTCAGGTGTGCAGGTTTCCTCACGATGTTTTCCTTCACCGTTGAAGTAAGTGATATTTAATTGCTTAAACGCACATGACTCCGAAAAGTCAGAGGTGCGTACCCGGGATCGAACCTGCGATCCCCCGAATAGGAGACCACAGTCCTAACCACTAGGCTATCATCATATTTTATTTATCCATACTAATATTAGAAATACGAAAGCGTATTTCTTTCTGGTTTGTCCTTCAATCACGAAGCAATAGGCCAATAGATCGACTTGACTTTTCGCCTATTTTTTGCTTTTATCTTGGAAAAACAAAGGGTTCCCGCAGGATTTGTGAAATCCTTATTAAAAACTAGTTTTCAATAAGTACACGATTTTTAAGACGGGCCAATTCAATGGACTAACTATTACATTGTAATAAGTTTATACCCTATAAAGGCATAAGAGTTACGCGATAGAAAGAGAGGCAACTTCTAGGTGAACATGACTGTAATTTAGCGCTGTGCGACCTGAGTTGACTCCTGGTTTGTAACTCTGGCAACACTTTATTGTGTGATAGCAAGAGTTGCTATTTATTTAAATGATTTTGCGAAGTGAATACATACATGCTGACCCCGGAGCTCGTCATCCGTAGTCGAACTTGTTAGCCGTCTTGGCATGTATTGAATTGTAGTATGCAATTTTGTAACTTGCCCTCGTTGTAGAAATATTCTATTCTATTCTAACAAAGTTGCATAGTATAAATCGGCTTGGCATCCAGCTGCCCACAAGATAGTTTAAAAAACTTATTACACTGTAATAGCTACATATTAATATTGTAAAATGATTATTTTGAAAAGAGCAACTGCTGAGTTTCTTGTAGGCTCTTCTCAGCAGAATCCGCTCTCCGAACAGGTAGTAGAGTAAACTACTATACGTGAAATAAATAATTTTGGATTTTGAATTTTTTATTTAGAATCTTCTGTACCTGTACTATTTTATGTATTCTGTGCTTCACAGTATGTCGATTCAAATTCGTTGGCTGTTGGCGCGACATAATCGCAGGCGTGCGAATCCGTGGCGGTCGCACGGCCAACGCTATTAACGAAGCCATTGTTAGCTCCCAAATAATTAACATTGGCGAAACGCTCGCAGTAACCAACTATTTTTTAATTAAACTCATTACTCGTAATCTTCCATTTAGTCACGTAGCGAACCACACTCGCGAAATATAAAACTTTATTTTTACAAGCTTTTAATTAACTTGTTGGGACACCGTAAAAGTCGTCGTACCTGTGTTTGCACACATACTTGTGCACTATAATGTCTCCCGCGTAGATGACTGATCTCTTAGGAGATTTGCCGCCGTAACCGGATTCGGTTAGCGGGACATTATATTTTTATAACAGCGCTGCATTCGAGGGTTACAGAGATCTCTTAATGAGTTAATTTGGTAACTACTAGAAACACTTACCTATTTCACCAACCATTCCTAAATTATTCCCAAAGTAAGAGTATCTTTAGAATAGAATAGTATAGAATAGAAATGTTTTTTTATTCAAATAAACTTTTACAAGTACTTTTGAATCGTCAATGAGTCTACCACTGGTTCGGAATGCCGTTCCTGCCGAGAAAAACCAGCAAGAAACTCGGCAGTTGCTCTTTTCAAAATACTTTTACAATATACTTAATAGATATTATTCTATGTATGCAGAGTTTCCACAATGAGGGGAAGTTCCACAAAAGCATACGTAATTATTTCTAATTATAATTCAACACATGTCAAGACGGGCAGACGGAAAGTAGCCCCATTGCCGCTGGTGGCACCCGTTCACGAGCATGACGCATGACCCAGCCATTGCTTCGCTCAACCATATTTTAACCAACGTAACAACCCGCATGTAGGTAACCCCTGAATGTAGGTGTCTTTATGTAGGTAACCCCTGAATACAATCCCTTGCCTAATGTTAATTCCATCTGTAGGCGTTGTTCGTGAAAACGAAATTGACAGAGAGCGTCACCTAACACAGCTTAGGTAGCCCGTAAAGTTAGGGAACGTTGGAAAAACGTGGTGTGGTGGTTGGGCATAAGCAACTTAAAATCATGCTCGTGAACGGGTTCCACTGGCAAGATCTGCCCGTCTAAACATGAATTGAATTGTAGTACGCTTTTTTTGGAACTTCATTGTGGAAATATATAATATAGAATAGAATATTCTATTATATTCTAACAAAGTTGCATGGGTTAAATCGGCTTGGCATCCAGCTGCCCACAAGATAGTATAAAAAACTTATTACAATGTAATAGCTCTGCACTTATTACAAGGTAATAGCTACATAATAATATTGTAAAATGATTATTTTAAAAAGAGCAACTGCTGAGTTTCTTGCCAGCTCTTTTCGGCAGAAACAGATTCCGCTTTCCGAACCGGTGGTAGAGTCATGACGTGTCATAAGAACCACAGGTTGGCCTACGAATAACTACAGACCAATTTCAATTTTGCCAACCCTCAGCAAGATATTCGAAAAAATAATGCTCAACCAACTGCTTCTACACTTTAATTTAAATGGACTTCTTCACCCTGAGCAGTATGGTTTTACTAAGGGTCGATCAACAACCGATGCAGCCGCAAAGCTGTTACAACACATATTCGATGCATGGAAGAACTCACAGAATGCCATTGGTATTTTCTGTGATTTATCAAAAGCATTTGATTGCGTTGATCACGAGACCCTTTTGCTTAAACTGAGCCACTATGGTATTAAAGGTTTTGCACTTAGTCTCATTGCGTCTTATCTCAGTGATCGTGTTCAGAGAGTATGTGTCAATGACGTAAAATCATCCGGATCAGCCTCAGTAATGGGTGTACCCCAGGGTTCTATTCTAGGTCCATTCATGTTTTTGATTTACATAAATGATTTACCACATTTTGTCCAAAATACTTGCGATATTGTACTATTTGCTGATGATACGTCTTTGATTTTCAAAGTCGATAGGAAAAAAGACAATTTTGACGATGTAAATAATGCATTATCTCAAGTTTCTGAATGGTTTACGGCAAATAATTTACTTTTAAATGCTAAAAAAACCAAGTGTGTTGAGTTTTTATTGCCTAACACCAGAGCTGTCAGTAATAATCTCAAGATAAATAATGAACCTTTGAAAACTGAGGACTCCACAGTGTTCTTGGGATTAACCCTGGATTCTAAGCTACAGTGGGGCACCCATATAACAACACTTGCTGGCAGGCTTAGCTCTGCTGCTTACGCTGTTAGGAAGATTCGGCAGTTAACTGACATAGAAACTGCAAAAATTGTTTATTTTGTATATTTCCATAGTATTATTTCATACGGAATCTTACTATGGGGTAAAGCAGCCGACATTGGAAAAATTTTTGTATTGCAGAAGAGGGCAATTCGCGCAATCTACAATTTAAAACCGCGGGATTCCCTTCGAGAAAAATTTAAGGAAATAGGCATTCTGACAGTAGCTTCACAATATATTTATAACAACATAATATTTGTCAGACAATTATAGGTCAATTTGTCAGATAATTATTAAATATATTAATATTACAAAATATTTTAAGTTACAAAAAAAAGGGTGATTTACTCGATAGGCAGGTTAGAGATCCAAATAGGCTCGTGATTCCTCGACTGCGCCTCCAGAGGGTCCGAAAGACATTTGTGGGAATGGGCGTGACGTTCTATAATAAAATTTACAGTCGATCTTAGACTTGCCTTTACACAAGTTTAAGAAAGCAATTAAAACTTCTCTCATGGAAAAAGCATATTATACAATTGAAGACTATATTAATGACAAAAAAGCGTGGATATAACTCGCTCCAGCGATTCATGAGACAGTAATAATCAACCTGTGTAACAAAATTATCCTGTGCTATTCAGTGTTTCTACTTTATTTGTGTCTAAGTGATGTCTTAAAATTAGCATTTGAATATTAGTTTTCAGTTTGATGCCTTGACATGGGTAGCATAAGTATGTCACGCACTCTTTAAACATTTCTGTGGTGGTGTCGTGTGATGCGGGTTGTTACGTTCCCTCAAATATGGTTGAGCGAAGCAATGGCTGGGTCATGCGTCATGCTCGTGAACGGGTGCCACCGGCGGGAATGGGGCTACTTTATGTCTGCCCATCTTAAGATAGAAGTTAGTCTGTATGCATTTTTGGAACTTTCCTCATTGTGGAAACACTGCATATATAGCATAGTATTTACTGTATTGTAAATCTGTTTTGAAAAGAGCAACCGCCGAGTTTCTTGCTGGTTCTTCTCGGCAGGAAAGGCATTCCGAACCAGTGGTAGATTCATTGACTATTCAAAAGCACTTGTAAAAGTTTATTTGAATAAAAAATATTTCTATTCTATTCTATTCTATTCTACGTGAAATAATTCATTTTGAAATTTAAATAAAAAGAAGTCCCGTGCGAAACGCTCTGTTCGCAAGCGGCCAAAATTAGAATTTCCTCACGCAGCGAAGTTCGCATGGCGCGTTGGGAATCACTAATAGCCACATTAGCATGCGACAAGCTAGGGTCTTGACCCTGCTCGGACATTCTGGTCGAATACCATCGATGTGATTTTAATCTTTTCAATGACCACCACTATAGGTCCCTACCTATAAATACATAGGTATAATATGATTGAATAACTAAGCGTAGCCCAAGTAGTCATAGAATAGAAATATTTTTTATTCAATTATAAAGTTTTTTACAAGTGCTTTTGAATCGTCGACGAGTCTACCATATCATAGACTGGTGGGCGGTGACGTGTTGAATTTGTTTAATGAATGTGGAACTGCGATAATCTTTCAAGACCCGCTGGCAGAGACGGCGGGTTAGGTTCAACCCAGGAATAAATTTGTAATTTTGACAGAAGCTTTTATAAGAAAGCTCTGTCAAAGCAGCAGCTGACTCTGGGTTAAAAGGATAACCCGGCGTTTCTGCAAGCGGGCCTAAGGCCCTGTTTCACGTCTTACTGATAAAGGTCTGATAGCCTATCCACAACTTGCCTGACAGATAGCGTTCAAATTTCTGTTTCACAAGTGTCCGTTAAGACAATCTAGCAAATAAACTCTCTGATTATGTAAAAATATCAGACAAATTTATCTAACGTCTATTTTATCTGTATATCAGCACCGATATAAATGTTGTATATCAGACACTTTAACGGATAGTGGTGAAATTAACCCTAAAAAATATATGTATAAAAGAAAAGGTGACCGACTGATTGACTGATCTATCAACGCACAGCTCAAACCACTGGACGGATCGAGTTGAAAGGCATGTACAGATAGCTATTATGACGTAGGCAATAGGCATCCGCTTAGAAAGGATTTTTGAAAATTCAAAATAGGGGGTTGAAAAATCTAACTTAGCGTTAGCAAACCGCGTGCAAAAGCTAGTTTGGAATATATCAGTTATACGTCTCCGGTATGCATAATAATATGATCTGTCTCGAGTTTCAAAAGTAGGTACAAACAAAAATACGCCAGACTTCAAAAAAGGAGGAGGTTATCAATTCGTCGGAAACTTTTTTTTTTAATGTATGTTCACCGATTACTCGAAAACGCCTGAACCGATTTGGAAAATTATTTTTTTGTTTGATATGGTATTATACTTCCCAGGTGGTCCCATTAAAATTTTATCCAAATCAGTCGAATGGTTTTAAAAAAAATCAACATTAAAATGTAGCGCGGGTGTTTGAAGTCGGTTTTTTAAAAAGAATTTTTTATATTAAATTATTTAGTATAAGCCCAAAATCGCTCAACACTTTCGATAATAGCAACACACCTAAGAGCATTATATTAATTTCGTGGCTTTCCATAAATTTATTCGATTAACCCACTTCCGAGAGTTGTTAAGTCGCCATAAATCTTTCGATATTAACCGGATTAATCGATAAATCGTTTACGAATAGAAGCCAAACCTGTCATTGGAGTTTGCGGTCGGAAATGCACATCCCGTTGAAGACTGACTTATTTTCATGTTGAACTAGTGACCGAATGCGAAACTCGCTTTCCTTCAGGGCTACCTGATAACTCGACTTATAGGTAAGCAGGACGTAATCATCTTCATCATCATCAACTCATCAACAGCTCACTACTGAGCGCAGGTCACCTCTCAGAGAAGGCTTTTAGGTCCACCAAGCTGGCCCAATGCGAGTTGGCGGACTTCACACACCTTCAAGAACAATATGGAGAACTCTCAGATGTGCAGGTTTCCTGACGATGTTTTCCTTCTTAACTTCGAAAAGTCAGAGGTACCCGAGATTGAACCTGCGATCCCCCGAATAGGAGACCACAGTCCTAACCACTAGGCTATCACTGCTTCAGGACGTAATAAAGGAACTGAAATGCAGCAGAAAATTTGAAGTAAAAAAAGAAATTGTTATTGATCGAGTTCCATTAGATTTCGGCCGACACGTGTTTAATCGTTAATAAGGTACTTAAAACATAGTAAATTAAAGCGTTTTAGGGTCCGGACTCCTGTACCCAAAGATATGAATAAATGAATGAATTATTTAAATGACCGCGTTAATTAAAAAATAAATAACAAGATGAACGGCAATCAAACTGTTGTGAAATCTCTCCTAATAACTTCTTTGCAACATCAAACTCTGAACTTCATGCACATCGACCATGCTAACCAGTACTAGACTATCGAGGCAGTCAATGAGGTAGTTATAACCATACTCACTCGGCTAACTTATAAGGAAGAAATGCGAATGTATAATTGATGTCAACAGTTAGAGCATAGAGTATGTGCAGAAAGTGTATCGTTGCATACTTTCTGATTTTGGTTCGTCAGCACTCAGCAGACACCTAACAATGCGCCTAACTGCTACAAAGAATGAAAATACATAAATATACTACATAATATACTACCGTAAAATATTAATATGGTATAAAGTTGGCTATTGCAGTAAGAGTGCGAAATTTCGCAAAGATTTCTTAATTTGCCGATATTTCATTGCTTATATTATAATTTATTTATATTAGTAGGGATGCTAGCCTCAGTGGTTAAACATTGGCCTTCTTTGCTAGGCATTCAGGGTTCGAATCCCAGACAGGCATCTCTAACGTTCGAAAGTTATGTGCTCTTAAAAAAAATCAAAATTCAAAATTATTTATTTACCGTATTTATTTACGTAGACCAACCTGTGGCTCTTATGACACGTCATGACTCTACCACCAGTTTGGAAAGCGGATTCTGCTGAGAAGAGCCGGCAAGAAACTCAGCAATTGCTCTTTTTAAAATAATCATTTTACAATATTATTATGTAGCTATTTACATTGTAATAAGTTTTTTATACTATCTTGTGGGCAGCTGGATGCTAATCCGATTTTACCCATGCAACTTTGTTAGAATAGAATAGAATATTTCAATGAGGGGAAGTTCCAAAAATGCGTACTACAATTCAATACTTGTTAAGACGGACACACAGAAAGCAGCTCCATTCCTGCCGGTGGCACCCGTTGTAAGCAATTAAATGTCACTAGCTTTAACGGTGAAGGAAAACATCGTGAGGAAACCTGCACATCTGAGTGTTCTTCATAATGTTCTCGAAGATGTGTGAAGTCCGCCAATTCGCACTGGGCCAGCGTGGTGGACTATAGTCTATAATCCTTCTCTGAAAGGAGACCTGCGCTCAGTAGTGACCCGTTGATGGGTTGTTAATGATGATGATGATGACTTGCGTCATTGGTGACCTGCAGCTCTCTTGCAATCCTCCCTTCCAGCTCTTGTTTTGAGAATGAGAATTGGACTCCTCTTTGTAGGTGCCCAAAGAAAGCTACTTTTGTTCGTATGATGGTGGACATGAGTTCTCTCCTTTTGTGAATCAGTTCCAGTACCCTACTATTTGGTGTTCCATGGGATCCGGAGCATTTTCCTATATATCCACATTTCGAAAGCTTGTAATCGACTTTTTGCTTCCTTTTGAAGAACCCATGTCTCGCAGCCTTACAAGTGAGTGGACCAGACGTAGCATCGGCGATGGTTTGAGATATAAATGTTATGAAAATGAATGATGGTGTGAAGAAGCCAGGATAACAATCGGTCTTTCTGCTTTTGATGGTCAAGTTTGACCGGCGAGAACTTAGGAAATTACTTCAATGCAATTAGTAAATATTTTTATATGAACGCAATCGCAATTATCAAGCTTGTTAAAGATCGTTACGAAGCAATATACCAGTCTATTTATTACTTCCTAGAATAAGTATTGATGCGTGATTTTAATCGACAAGTAACTTTATGAGTAGGCTACTTACTGCTCAGTATCTGGGGCATACTTCATACTCATGTCTTTTAAAGGAAAATGCCCCACTAAATACCTCTTGCATACAAAATAGAAACAATACACAATATTGACACAGTTTAGCGAGCATACAGTTCAGAAAACATTACACTGAACAACTGAAGCTTAAGATTTAAAATGTTAAAATTCGTCTCCTAGTTTAAATTGTGCCAAATGTATCCATAGTTGCCACAGTTGCCATAGTAAGATAACTTACTTGAGTTGAGATTCAAAATGTAAGCTTGTACTTAAGCTTACATTTTCTATCTATTTTATATTCTATAAAAGAAAACATTTTTGCAGCATTTGGTTGCCAAAACAGCACCCCGATTCAGAAAATTTCGATAACTTTCCGTTTCGATACGATTAGATATAGAATAGAATAGAATAGAAATATTTTTTATCCAAATAAACTTTTACAAGTGCTTTTGAATAGTCAATGAATCTACCACTGGTTCGGAATGCCTTTCCTGCCGAGAAGAACCAGCAAGAAACTCGGCGGTTGCTCTTTTAAAAACAGATTTACAATACAGTAAATACTATGCTATATATGCAGTGTTTCCACAATGGGGAAAGTTCCAAAAATGCATACAGACTAACTTCTATCTTAAGATGGGCAGACATAAAGTAGCCCCATTCCCGCCGGTGGCACCCGCTCACGAGCATGACGCATGACCCAGCCATTGCTTCGCTCAACCATATTTGAGGGAACGTAACAACCCGCATCACACGACACCACCACAGAAATGTTTAAAGAGTGCGTGACATACTTATGCTACCCATTTCAAGGCATCAAACTGAAAACTAATATTCAAATGCTTATTTTAAGACATCACTTAGACACAAATAAAGTAGAAACACTGAATAGTACAGGATAATTTTGTTACACAGGTTGATTATTACTGTCTCATGAATCGCTGGAGCGAGTTATATCCACGCTTTTTTGTCATTAATATAGTCTTCAATTGTATAATATGCTTTTTCCATGAGAGAAGTTTTAATTGCTTTCTTAAACTTGTGTAAAGGCAAGTCTAAGATCGACTGTGGAATTTTATTATAGAACGTCACGCCCATTCCCACAAATGTCTTTCGGACCCTCTGGAGGCGCAGTCGAGGAATCACGAGCCTATTTGGATCTCTAACCTGCCTATCGTGTAAATCACCCTTTTTTTTGTAACTTAAAATATTTTGTCTGACAAATATTATGTTGTTATAAATATATTGTGAAGCTACTGTCAGAATGCCTATTTCCTTAAATTTTTCTCGAAGGGAATCCCGCGGTTTTAAATTGTAGATTGCGCGAATTGCCCTCTTCTGCAATACAAAAATTTTTCCAATGTCGGCTGCTTTACCCCATAGTAATATCGATCTCGTATCAAAAAATTTTTGTCGTGCGATTCAGAACGTTCGGTTAGAGAATTCGATTCGATGTCGACTACGGAATCGGCTTCGTTATCGGTATCGACAAGATACACTAAATTACATGTGGATTTACGAAGTTTTTCGTTTTACCAAAATTTCACTTGTTATTAAATTCATGTTAGCACTAAATAAATAGATTTTAATCATTTTCGAAGGTCATTGAAGTAATTATTTAAAATGATAACTTGTTAAATTATTGACGGCCAATTTTCAGCCTCGTCGATAGATGGCGCTAAGTTCATGTTCAAATAAGAACCCAGAGGGATGAACCCTCTGGGTTCTTATTTTATTTTGTTGTGGTGTACATAATATGTTATTTTAATGTTAAAATACGTACAATATGGTAAGTAAACATTTACATACCAAAATCATTCATCATAATCATTTTATACGAAAAACCAGTAAACACAGTACGTAAACAAAAGGATACCGGATGCCCTGTAGCTTTCGATAATAACCAACTAAAATTATCGGACGTTCGGAAAATCTTATTCGATAAGGTTGTTGTTAATAGCGTTTGATAGAAGATATCGAACGATATCTACGTCGGTTCGATTCGGTTTCGATTTCGACAACTTCTCTGACGATACGAGTAATCTGAATTGAAAATTCATCTTATCGTACGATAACAAACCTAATCGATCGATAATTATGCTATCGTAAGGTTCTGAATCGGGGTGCAGGTGTCGTATTTATGTTTGTAAGGGCTTAACATCTCGGCTTTAAAACGCTTCCGAACTGTATGGTCGCTAAACTATGACATTGAGTAAGCGACCATTATTTTAAACAAACTAACATCTTGAGCAAAACTTCAAGGCAGTTGTTGTTACAAATATTTGTGAACCTGACGAAATTTACATAAGCTAGTCATTTTTATGGCAGTAAAAATATTAACCCTGGCCTCTAATTAGGTAATAAGTACATAGATATGTTTCTATTAACATCTTTTTAACTCACAATAAATTTTAATTTATTACCATAAACATAGTACCTACTGTTTACTACCGTAAGTTCATTACACACTAAACGAGTTTCGATAAAGTTTAATATAAAAAATTCTTTTTAAAAAACCGATTTCAAACGCCCGCACCACTACAAAGTTTTTATTGCAGATTTTTTTAAAACTGCTCAACCAATTTCGATAAAATTTAAATGAGTCCACCTGGGAAGTATAGGGTATACGAGTACTTCCCAGGTTTCAAAACAAAAAAAAATTCAAAATCAGTTCAGGCGTTTTCGAGTAATCGGTGAACATACATAAAAAAAAAGATTCCGACGAATTGGTAACCTCCTCCTTTTTTGCAGTCGGTTATAAATATTATTTATGTTTTATTAGCTGATAATGCTATAAAGACGCTCAATATTTGCAAGAAAATAATAATAATATTATGATACCTAGTTCATAGTGTTGAGGTGACACCCTGCCACCTTGTCCTCGTAGCACCTGCTACGGTACATAATAATTTCGTCCAACATAAATTAGAACGAAACTTTTCAAAAATTCTCTTGTCTATAAAAGGATTTTCTCTGGATTTAACTTAACATGCTATAGTTTCGTATAACCTTACCACCATATGAGTTTGCATTAAAACTTTTCATCCAAACAATCAAAGCCAAACCATTTTGTGGACACTTCTTTCTCTTCTTCTTCTTCTTTATC
Source organism: Oeneis ivallda (assembly GCA_029955525.1). NCBI lineage: Eukaryota > Metazoa > Arthropoda > Insecta > Lepidoptera > Nymphalidae > Oeneis > Oeneis ivallda. The sequence goes on from JARPMR010000015.1 coordinate 21,145,240, forward strand.
AACCGATAGACGTCCACTGCTGGACAAAGGTCTCTTGCATGGACTTCCACAGGCCTCGGTCTTGCGCCGCCTGAAACCAGCGGCTCCCTGCGACTCGTTTGATGTCGTCGGTCCACCTGGTGGGGGGCCTGCCAACACTGCGCTTCCCGGTGCGGAGTCGCCACTCCAACACCTTGAGACCCCAACGACCAACGACACACACACTCACACTAGAAACGAATATCTGTATCTGTATTTATCAGGCTTTCACAAGGATAATAATATTATCGTGTAACTTTGACTTTTCTTCTTGGTCTTTGATTTACATACAAACCTTACGAAGACAAAGTCGCTGACGGCAGCTTGTCTTTTTTACATCTGGGCCTGACTCTATTTGTGTTTTGTTTGTTTGTTAACAAGTTCTCTATTTGTCCTTCCCACGTCTTTACCCTTTCTTATTTACATAACACTATTATAAGACCATCATTCGCCTACGCACGTATACATGATGCAGGTACATGTTGATATTTTCTATTTACTAAATTATTGCAACTTATGTAACCACTTATTTTTATTAACAGACTTCAAAAAAGGAGGAGGTTCTCAATTCGTCGGAATCTTTTTTTTATTTTTTTTATGTATGTTCACCGATTACTCGAAGACGCCTGAACCGATTTGGAAAATTCTTTTTCTGTTTGAAAGGGTATTATAGTTCCTAGGAGGTCTACCATTCAAATTTTATCAAAATCGCACGAGCGATTTTTTAAAAAATCAACAATAAATTATATACTTTGTAGTGGCGCGGGTGTTTGAAGTCGGTTTTTTAAAAAGAATTTTTGATCCCCTTAAATTATAGAGAATAGGTACCATAACTGTAACATTTTAAATTAAAAACTAGTAGCAGCTTAGCAGGTGTTATTCACGTATGGAAGTACATGTGACTAACGTAATTCGTATTCATGCCGCGATGGATATGTATACCTAAAATTACAAGAAGCTCTGTTACAAACAAGGTATCGATGAACTTTGGACCGGTTGCTTCAGAGAATTCAACGTTTGCGATGATTAACTTGTGTTTACGATCGATGGTTGATAAGTGAATGACACCATTACACTTTTTATGGGTGACTAGATTTTGCACGCGACTTCGTCCGCTTGGAGTGATGTTTTCAAATCCCTCGCGAACTCTCTGTTTTTCATAACATAAAATTGAGAATATAAAAGCCTATGTCACTTCCAAGGTTCTTAACTATACCCATGCAAAGAGCCGCATCGGTTCAAAAACAGATCATGCTAAGAAAGACCAGTAAAAACATTGAAAATTGAAGAGTTCCCGAGGGATTTTAAAAACTAAATCCACGCGGACGAAGTCGAGGGCATCAGCTAGTGTAAAATAAATGAAAATGCGTAGTTTTTCATTTTGAAGATTTTCTAACCGACCCTTTTTCTTTGCGGCTCAGTTTATAAATATAGCAACATGTGACAATAGATACAAGTATCTATATCAATGCAACAAATCAAGATACCGCATAAGCATGTATGGAAAACTTGGGAAAACATACAATTTCATAACATGAGGATATTATAAAATCAAAGGTAACATGTCATCCGATCCCCTTACAAACCTACATTGGAAACTCAACTTTACCGCCTTTCCTTAAAGTGTTAAGTTGTATAAAAAGGGAATTTTCTCCCGCATTTCGCAGGCATATCGGATTCGCGGTATACGTTTGCACTTGTAGGTAAAGCTATCGGTTTCAGCGTACCTTGCGATTTCAACCTGTGAAGTCTTTTGCATATAACAACGAAAAGTATGAATGACTTGCTTTTTTAATTCATCTATACTTATACTTATAAAGTTATACTTATAAGTAGCGAAGGCTATAATATATTTTCAAAAAAATTAGGAATCCTTAAGAAAGTTGCTATAATGTAACTCAAAGTAGCGAAATTTTGCCTATAAAATGCATTATTTGGCGTGTGCTGAGAAAACTATTAATGATACATAAAAATTATGTACTACATGATTACAGTACTTATTATTTTCTACAAAAAAGTCCCCGAGGGAATATATCTAACTATCATATTTAAGTCACAATAGTAGTTTTTGCGTTCTAAAATTTAACTAGATTGTCTTTATTATCGTAGTACCTATTAATTCTTCCTTCCTAATATATATTATAAATGCGTGTGTTTGTTTGTTTGTTTGTCCGTCAATCACGCTGCAACAAAGCTTCGGATTGACGTGATTTTTTGGATAGGTATAGTTGAGAAACTGAAGGGTGACAAAGAGTTCCCGCGGGATGTTAAAAATTAAATCCACGCGGGCCAAGTCGCGGGCATCAGCTAGTTAATATGACAACCCTTGAAACTGCTGCTGCTGACTGCTCAATTTCTTGCTGGCTCTTCTCAGCAGAATCTTCTTTCCGATCCTGTGGTAGAGTCTTCGTGTCAAATAAAATTAAAATATGTCAAAATAAAATTCAATAAATAATTTTAAATTTTGAATCTTGACTGATTTAAAGTTTTCTTTTCATATACTCAAAAAACAAGTAATCAAAGCATACTCATAAATTATAATTATTTTAACAACAAAATACAAAAAAATCGACTACTTAATCTTTGTGTGCAAAGTTGTGTCAAATAAGTAGTGTCTGACCGAAGTTCGATTTCTGGCCGAAGCCGAAACTGATTAATCGGCTATCGCTACAACCTTCGACCGAAGTCGAAGCCGAAGGTTGAGAAACCCTTAGAAATTCCGTTCAAAATTGACTATCAGTGAATAAAATGTTTATTTTTTGAAATAGAATAGAATAGAATAGAAATATTTTTTATTCAAATAAACTTTTTACAAGTGCTTTTGAATCGTCTGGCTCTGCCACTGGTTCGGAATGCCCTTCCTGCCGAGAAGAACCAGCAAGAAACTCGGCGGTTGCTCTTTTCAAAACAAATTTCATTCATCATCATTAGCAACCCATCAACGGCTCACTACTGAGCGTAGGTCTCCTCTCAGAGAAGGGTGATTACTCTTCTTAGCACTACTAGTTTGGCCGAAGGTGGTATTTTGGCTGAAGGTGGCCGAAGCTGAATGTTCGGTCGGACACTACAAATTAGAGATGCGATTCTTCTTCTTCTTCTGCTCAGTGGCTCCTCGCGTCGAGCGTTTGAGCCATAGTCCAAAGTGTTTATTAATTTTACAATTATTATAATTAGTGCATTGTATTGATGAGTTTTCGGTTTTTCACAAAATGATCCTCTTCAAAAACATTGTAAAAAATTTCCAAAGTTCTGGCGGCGGCCATTTTCCATAGTCAAATTCATTGAGTAGTATGGTTTTCACAAAATGATCCTCTTCACTGTCCTTCCAAACAAAATTATGTAGCGTTTGAGCCATTCAAGTTTTTTTTTTAAATTTCAATCAAAAAGAATATTTCAATAAATAATTATTTCTAACAAAACATTGTAAAAAATTTCCAAAAGTCTGGCGGCGGCCATTTGTCAAGTCCCCATTTTCAGAGATGCGATTGTCGATCAAAATCATAACAATAGAGCAAGATCCCAGTGCCGCCAGACCTAAGTTATTTTCTCAGCAATTATTTGTGTACGATAGAGTACTGTTCGAATGTCCTTTCAGTATATGCGTACCAGCAAGATTGTGCCGACGGCCAATTTCCAGATACCAGGTAAATTAAAAGGTAGGTAAAGGTAGGTAAAAACTAGAATAACTTATCTTAAATTCTCAGGGCTGATTTTCATATATGTTTTAAAGAATATTGTAAAAATTTATAAATTAATACTGCCAGACGCTTACCGCCGGCGGTTACTTTAGCCAGACGCTTTGAAGCTCCCAAAAATATATATAATTTAAGTTAACTTATATTCTCAGTTCTGATTTTTATACATGATACTCAGGGAACTATTGCGATATTATCTGTAAGCTGCCAGACCTATTGGAAGGGTCAAACATCCCCCCAGACACACATTATGCGTCCCCATATGTATGAGCGCTAGAACATGATTCACTTGTTTAAGTGTGTGAGAGATAATATCATCATACTATAATATTATAAATGCGAAAGTGTGTTTGTTGGTTTGTCCTTCAATCACTCTGCAACAGAGCTACGGATCGACGTGATTTTTTTGCCTGGGTATAGCTTGCAGAAGATATTGCAATAGTTCTCTCTCTCTAGATCCTAAGCTATACCCAGGCAAAAAATCACGTCGATCCGTAGCTCTGTTGCAGAGTGATTGAAGGACAAACCAACTATCACACTTCATCGTTGCATCAGCGTCGAAAATGAGGATGTAGACTGATATAATAGAGCCTTAGATGTAGAGCTTACAGCGATATGTGGGCGGGTAATTACAAACATTAAGTGTGTTATACAACCGTGGACGTAAATAACTTTCGTTATAAATACAATAAGACGAGTCGAATTCGAGCCAGGCTTAATGCGAGCCGCGGGCGAATTGTCTGATAGCCATCCGTACTGAGGGTTATTGCGAAGCGATCAATCGATAGTAGCGTCAGCAAAAAATATAGAAAAATATCCATGGTCTAGAACACAGACGAGCCAATTTAAATTTTAAAAAAATCTAAATTATTAAGCTATTGCATAGCTTTTATCGCGGGCTTTGAGCGCGGCGACCGAATCAAGAAATTCCGTAACGAAAATAAACCTAAGACACCCCACACGTCTAACGTCGTTTCAGTTCGGCAGACTTCGGCACGGTGTTTGTGTGCGTGCGACTAGAAAATGCTATGCAATAGCTTTACCGCGGCAGTCCCCGAGTGCCACACGTAGATATTTTTTTATTTATTTCATGTATTCTAACTTGTGGCTCTTATGACAATTCAAGATTCTAGCACCAGTTTGAATAGCAGATTCTGTCGAATAGTACCGATAAGGAACTCAGAAGTTGCTCTTTTCAAAACTAAAGTGTTATAAATAATAATATGTAAGCTTATCGATATCATTTAGTAAATTATATTATCACCCTATCTTGATGTTGTGGATAGAAAAAGAAAAGCCGATTGTTTCTATGTAACTTTGTCAATAAGAAATTCATTTTGTGTAAATATAACCTCTGCTTGGTAATGAATTGTTTTATTTTGTGTAATTTTTAATCCCCTAATTCTTTTGGAATCAAGTTATAAAAGCATAATATACTCAAAACAACTCTGTCACTGCGAATTTTTTTTTTTTTTGGTTCGTATCAAACTTGACAGAATTTTGTGCGTATAGGCGAAAGTTACAATTTTTTTGCTGACCGTACAATAAAATATATCGTGGACTACATAGTACATACACACGTCGCCCGTAGCAAAATCGTCACTAGAAGAATGGTACATAATAAATTAATAACAAATCAAGTTACATTGATTAGTTACAAAATAAACAATAGACGAACTCTTTCGACCTAAATAAGAAGGTTTCTATTAATCAATTAAGTTATGATTTTTATAAGTACTAATCGTTAATGGAAGAAAATTTGATGTACAGTACCCGGCGATATATATTGCACATCGGCCTTTGGAATAAAACGCTATTCTATTCTATTCACAGTTCGACTGCATTTTTTTTATATATGTTACGTGATGTGCTCGCCGATTGTGAAGAGATTTCAGTAATTACTACGTGAATTTCTGGCTAGCTTTCCTTGCAATAGAATAGAAATAGCGTTTTATTCCAAAGGCCGATGTGCAATATATATCGCCGGGTACTGTAACAATTACTGGAAAAAGATTTAGGGTCCTCACGCACTACGTAGCCAAGATCACGATGGCCGCGTGCGCGTCGTCATTCATTGTGGTTGCAAATACATAGAAGTCTTTGGTCGCAAGTTGCAACCTTGACTTTTTAAAATTAAAATTCAGATTTATATTTATTTCACAGAGCCCCACATGTGGCTTATAAGACAAGTCAAGTCTACCAACGTTTCGGAAAGCAGATACTGCTGAGTAAAGCAGGCAAGAAACAAAACAAAATTGTTACAATAATATGTTTTAGCTTTATATTCTTACTAATATTATGACGTCGCGAGCGTGACCACGGTCCATACAACCACAGAGTAACGAAGGTAAGGTTCAATACAACTGAATCGAAATAATGACAGATCCAACTTAAAATATTTTAGCAGTTTATACTTAGATGACACGTCGATAAACCACGAAATAAGACTAAAATCTTTTAAGCTATGCAATAGCTTTTATCGCGGGCTTTGATCGCGGCGAACGAATCAAGAAATTCCGTAACGAAAATAAACCTAACAACCGTCGTTCAGTAAGCGTTCAACATTTTAGAGGTTTTTATTATGCAAAAAAAATATTGCATAAATATTATAATTGCATAAGTTGATAAAAAATGCTATGCAATAGCTTTATCGCGGCAGTCCCCGAGTGACAAGCGTATTTTTTTCTTAATATTGTGTTAAAAGGTCATTATGCAAAAACTAGATATTTACTTAGCATTTCGTTGAAAGTATGCCAAGTCATAACAAAACAAATAAACTTAAAGAGCTAAGTGTTTCTCAACAACGTTTCCTTGCTAGAACTGCAACAAATTCGAAAGTCTACGTATCTATTTCTCAAATGATAGGTACCATTTACACAAGTAATTAAAAATAACTATTACGAATAATATGCAAAATAGTTGTAATCCACTTTTCCAATTATGTATCTGTTGATCTTCGGAAACGTTATTCTGCAGTAGAGTGATTTTTATATCGACGAAGAAAATAATATCGATACTTCGATTCTTGTTCATCGATAAAGCTGAGTAACTGCTAATTAGATTCAAACCTCAATTATAATATTATATAACATATATATTTTTGGAACTTCCCTTCACTGTGGAAACACTGGATACATAGCATAGGATCTATTGTATCTATTGTAAACTTGTTCTAAAAAGAGCAACCGCCGAGTTTCTTGCTGGTTCTTCTCGGCAGAAAGGGCATTCCGAACCAGTGGTAGACTCATCGACAATTCAAAAGGACTTGTAAAAAAGGTTATTTGAATTAAAAAAAATTCTAAAACAGAATAATCAAATGATATGATATTTTAGTTAATATTTTAATCAATCAATGATTCTTTAATATTAAATCAATTGTAACTACTTCAAATGTATTTTTTTATTCTAGCTAATCATCATCTCAATCCATCTCCAGCTCACTACCAGACACGGGTCCTTCTCTGAACGAGAAAGGTTAGTCCACCAAGCTGGCCAAGTGCATATTCAAATTCAAAATTATTTATTTCACCTGTGGCTCTTATGGTCGTCTCTTATGTGTCTCTGGTCATGACTCTACCACCGGTTCAGACTGGCGGACTTCGCACACTTATGAGAACATTAGGTATAGATTGGATAGTGTTCGAAGCTCGGACCTCAGAAAAATAAGGCTTCTATTAAGGAAATGAAAATTCTATAATTTATGTTTTTTTTTTGACATTAATGTTTTTCAACTATTTATGTACAATATTTATTATTTCTTAGATAACGCTTTGACAGACAGACGAACGGACGGGCGAAATATAAAATGTCTTATCGGCTAATAATATTTATGCAATAATGTTTATTCGATATAAAATACTATCGATATAATCGATATCGATGTTCAAATAATATTTGCAATATATCAAACCGACACCTCAAATCAATTCCTATTATGATAGCAAGCAATTGTGAAAATAGTTGCCTGACTTCTCACAGAATAATAATACTTAATTATCGAGTTAAGTCTTCCGGAATGGTCGAGGGAAATAAAGAGCCAAAGAACCTTTATGAGAGGAAAAAGCTTTCTTTGTAGTCAATCATATACGTGGAACTTGGATGGACTTTATAATTTCAAAGATCGTATTCACACTTTTTAATTACAGCTCGAGTAACCTCAGTATGAAGACGCACTAACTTTCATGAGTGGTTTTATTTCACACTAGCTGATGCCCGCGACTTTGTCCGCGTGGATTTAGTTTTTAAAGTCCCTCGGGAACTCCTTGATTTTCCGGGATAAAAAGTAGCCTAGATGTTGACCCGAGTAATAAGCTACCGCGGTATAAAATTTTGTAGAAATCTGTGCGGTAGTTTTTACGTGAAAGAAGGACCAACAAACAGACAAAAATTAAATAAAAATCTGTTTTGGGCTCAGTATCGATAGTAAAGCAATTAAAATTTTCAAAATATATTAAATGTACAGAAATCTTCCAGTTACAGTTTTATTATATGTATAGACTAGCTGATGCCCGCGACTTTGTCCGCGTGGAAAAATTAATAAAAAAGAATTGTTTTATGTTAATCGTGAGGTTTTTACGATTGTACTACGCCACTATATAATATTCTGTACCTACTTGGTACCTGCAAACCTATATCAATTCAAAATGGAAATTTTGTAAATACCCACAATTTAGGCAGGACCAGCAGCATCAGGATTGAGGAGTTGGTAACTGGTCTTCAATGATGGATTGGCAACTGGTCTTCATTCTCGCCTGCATCACTGGACTGTAGTCCAGTGATGCAGGCGAGAATTTTCGATTGCACTACGCCTCTTTTTAGTTTATACTTGGCATCTACAGTAGCAACTGAAAACCGAAATTTTCGTGAGCGAAGCGAGTGCGAAATTTTTTTGATCGCACTACGCCTCTGTGTAGCCCATACTAATTGGTATCTACAAAAGCAATCTATAATCGACATTATCGCTAGTAAAGCGAGTGCGACATTTTAAGGATTGCACTACGCCACCATATAGTCCATACTTGGCACCTACATAAGCAATACAAAAGCGACGTTATCGCGAGCGAAGCAAGCGCGAAATTTTCAGAACTGCACTACTTAACTATGTACTCCATACTTGGTTTACACTCACAACAACAATTAAGAAAAGACATTTTCGCCAACGAAGCGAGCGCGAAAATTTTTAAGATTTCATTGCATCACTATGTAGTCCAAAACGGACATTTCGCAAAATTTTTAGGGCTGCACTACATAACTGTCTAACTGTGTCATTCATACTTGGTTCTTACAGTATCAATCAAGAAAGACACATTTCGCGAGCGAAGCGAGCGCAAAAATTTTCGATTGCACTACGCTTATTTGTAGTTCATACTTGGCACCTACAGTAGCAACTGAAAACTGATATTTTCGCGAGCGAAGCGAGCGCAAAGATTTTTTGATCGCATTAAGTACGCCTCTGTGTAATCCATACTTATTGGTATAGACAAAAGCAATCTATAATCGACATTATCGCTAGTAAAGCGAGTGCGACATTTTTAACGATTGCACTACGCCACTATGTAGTCTATACTTGGCACCTACATAAGCAACACAAAACCGACGCTGTCGCGAGCGAAGCGAGCGCGAAATTTTTTAGGACTGGACTACTTAACTATGTACTCCATACTTGGTTTACACTCACAACATCAATGAAGAAAAGACATTTCCGCGAGCGAAGCGGGCGCGAATTTTTTTACAATTACGTTGCATCACTATGTAGTCCATACTTGGCAATCGAAAACGGACATTTTCGCAAATTTTTAGGGCTGCACTACTTAACTGTGTCCTTCATACTTGGTTCTTACAATACCAATCAAGAAAAGACACAACATCGCGAGCAAAGCGAGCGCAAAAATTTTAATATTGCACTACGCTCCTTTTTAGTTTCTACTTGGCACCTACATTAGCAAGCGAAAACCGAAATTTTCGCGAGCGAAGCGAGCGCAAAAATATTTTGATCGCACTACGCCTCTGTGTAGTCCATACTAATTGGTATAGACAAAAGTAATCTACAATCGACATTTTCGCGAGCGAAGCGAGCGCAAAAATTTTCGATTGCCCTACGCTTATTTGTAATTCATATTTGGCACTTACAGTAGCAACCAAAAACTGATATTTTCGCGAGCGAAGCGAGCATACTTGGTTTACACTCACAACAACAATTAAAAAATTTTCGCCAATGAAGCTAGCGCGAAAATTTTTACAATTTCATTGCATCACTATGTAGTCCATACTTGGCAATCCAAAACAGACATTTCGCAAAATTCTTTAGGGCTGCACTACATAACTGTTTCCTTCATACTTGGTTCTTCTTCTTCTTCTTGAGGTGCCATCTCCTACCGGAGGTTGGCTATCATATTGGCTATTCGGACCTTACACACAACTGCGCGGAATAAGGATCGAGTACTCAGTCCGAACCATGTCCGGAGATTCTTGAGCCAAGAGGTCCGCCTTCTTCCAGGGGGTCTCCTACCTTGTATCTTCCCCTGTATTATTAGTTGGAGCAACTTGTACTTATCGCCACGCATTATATGTCCCAGATATTGCAGTTTTCGTTGCTTTATTGGTTCGTTATACTTGGTTCTTACAATACCAATCAAGAAGACACATTTTAGCGAGCGAAGTGAGCGCGAAAATTTTCGATTGCACTACGCTTCTTTGTAGTTCATACTTGGCACCCGCAGTAGCAACTGAAAACTGATATTTTCGCGAGCGAAGCGAGCGCGAAGGTTTTTTTGATCGCACTACGCCTCTGTGTAGTCCATATACAAATGAGTACATAATTTAATATAATTTTCTTACAAAACAAAGTATATATTTTTTTTTCTTAATTTTTTAAAACCGCTCAACCGATTTCGGTAAAATTTAAAACCCACCTGGGAAGTACCCTTTCAAACAAAAAAGTAAGAATTTTCCAAATCAGTTCAGGCGCCTTCAAGTAATCGGTGAACATACATAAAAAAATTGAAAAAATAGATTCCGAGTTCCGACGAATTGAGAATCTGCTCCTTTTTCGAAGTCGGTTAAAAAGAAATCTACAATCGACATTCTCGCAAACGAAGCGAGTGAGACATTTTTTACGATTGCACTATGCCACTTTGTAGTCTTCACTTGGTTGGTACCTACAATATGAATTCATTATCGACATTTTGTAAACACCTACTATTTAGGTGGGTATTATCATCAGCAGCATCGGGATTGAGAAGTTGGTACCATTAGTATCTAGTTGTAGCATGGGGAGGAGAAGGGAGGTGGATGATTCCTAAACCGAACCGAGCGATAATTAAATTAGCTGAATAGATTGATGCCATCTAAGAATACAAAGCTACTGTGGGAAATTTTAGTAAACGGAAAACGGAGACGCGAAATTTTTTAGGGCTGCGTTATGCCACTACCCTAAGTAGTTCATACTAATTGTTACCTATCATTGGTGAGCAGTACCCAGCAGCATCAGAATTGAGTCCTCTTTTACGGCTCCACTACACTATTATATTTTAAATATTTGGCACCTACAATATCAATTCACAATCGACAGTTCGTAAATATCCATGATTTAGGTGGGCAGTACACTGCACCATCAGGATTGAGGAGCTAGGGCCTGGAGGTCAGTGATATAGTCTAAAATTAGTATGTAATGAATAGCTCAGGTCAAGATATGGCTATGGTATGAATGTAATAAGATCTATATACGTATATATCGTATGTGAGTGACCTGGAACTATCCGAGAGAAGTTTTGTCCTCTATCTCCGATAATATCTAGCAGATCTTCACCAAAATTAGTAATTGTATTTCTTGTCGTACACACTTTCAAATAAAGAAAGAATTATTAAAATCCGTTCAGATTTGACTGAGTTATGGAGTAAAATCAACAAAAAGTTTTATCCCCTATCCTGGAGTAACCTTATGTTTTATCGGGATAAAAACTATCCTATATGTTGACCCGGAGTATCAGCTACCGCTGTACTAAATTTCATTTAAATCCGTTCAGTAGTTTTCGCGTGAAGCGCGGACAGACAGACAGACAGACAGACAGACAGACAGACAGACAGACAAAAATTAAATAAAAATCTGTTTTGGGCTCAGTATCGATAGTCAAGCATCCCCCAATTAAAATTTTCAAAATATATTAAATGTACAGAAATCTTCCAGTTACAGTTTTATTATAAGTATAGATTTCTATTGTTCTTATATTCATTCATCATTTTCCCTAGACTCTAGATTGCAACTTTTTGCCTAAAACTCCGCACTCGAGTTACCGACAAAAGTCAATGTTTTATGGGGAAATAAATCCTACTAATATTATAAATGCGAAAGTAATGGATGGATGTATGGATGCATGTTTGTTACTCTTTCACGCCACAACGAATGAACCGATTTGGCGGAAAGGAATGGAGATTAATGGACTTTTTACCCGGAAAATTACAAAGTTTCCGCGGCAATAAAAAGCCTTAATCCACGAGGACGAAGTCGGAATAGTAATAATTCTTGATAGCTGTGGATAGTCTTATGGGAAAAATCCAAAACTTCGGATTCGTGGGAAAAATCAAGTAGAAAAGATCTCAGAATAAAATGTTCATCAAACGTTCCCTTAAAGGTACGTTGCTTATAAGGAGACATTACTCGAAAGGATCAGCCCTGGTACGATGACATATCGAGTCACCACCTCCACGTAAGTACCTTTTCAGACGGACCACACCACAACGGTAAAAAATATTATGTCATCAAGCGTTGGATCGTTAATCTTAATGCATTTGTCGTCGCGATTTCGTCAGTATTGAGATATTGCACTTGACAAAGGAAGAAAAGAACTTAACCAGAGATAAGCGCAGCTTAGTAATATTTGAAGAACAAGCACGAGAAGTCAAATAAGTAATTTGTAATATTATTTTATTTTAGTCAATTCACTGTCTAAAATAAAATACAAAGGGAAACTGAAACTGAATTAAGTATGCTTTTATTTTTTGTATAGCCTGTTCAAACTCCGTGCACGCTAAGGACCACACGTTCACAACAGCCGTTGAAATCATTGCGTTTGTGAATAATTGTGGTACATCAATAGAAGTATGCGTTGTTATGTCTTACCCTCGATGACATTTATCGTGATGTTAAGTGCTTATGGTTGTGGCACGTCTGCAAGGACCATTAAGTTCATTGACTCCGCTACCGTCAACAAAAACCTGTTCCCAAAACATTACATAACCAATTTTTTCACCTTACGTAAAGCACATACCGAACCCATATTGTTAAAGGAATGCATATTATTATATTTACTTACGAGTACACTATTTAGGTGTTTACCTACAACCTACAAGGTGTTATGTATGTCTGTTTGTGTATATGTTTTCTCCTCGCTTCCGGTTCGCTTTCTTTCGTGTTAATATTCAAGGTATACCAACGAGCCACACTTTCTTAGAAGTGTGGACTATGTACGGGTTAGACTTCTCATAGTTTCCCATAAGTTAATATGTTATTATTACATCCATCTAATCTAATTTATTATTTATTATCTATTCCATAGACTATGTTAGTAAATCTATTTATTTTGGAACAACCATTAAGTACAAAGTCTGTAAATTTTTTGTCGAACAATAAAAAACTTGATAAAAAAATGAATTTGTAATTCCTTTTTTCCTTTATAATTTTTTCCTCTTCTATACATACCTAATAACTTAAATACACGACAGGAAAAATAACTTTACGCAAATTATAATATTTATCAATTGATTAAAAATAGAATGAATACTTACGTCTCACAATTACTAACTGCTCGCTGTAGTTGGAAAATTAAATAGCTACACTTTTTGCGAAATCAACTCTATTGCATTTCCAGAAAGTCCTATTAAAGCTACATCTTTCTGTAGTTCTAATTTTTGATTATCATCATTTATTAAAATGATAATTACTGTTATAGGAAATAGTAAGCTGTAAGTCTGCTTTCCTGGACTTCCCCAGAACTAGACAATAATATACATTAATGTAGCGGTTACGGTTTAGTTGAGAAAATTATGTGGCTCGAGACAACATAATAGAGGAGGCTGATACTCCATACTTTTCTCACGCAAATAGCTGATTTACTTACTATCTGCATATAGGAATGCACACTTTACTGTTGCAATGCAAATGTATCATTAATCATTCGCATATATTGACTTTCAAATCATTAACGTTCGGAGAAAGAGCGTAGAATCCTGTTGTAGAGGTTAATCGTACACAGGGAGATATTTTAAATCAGACTCAAAAAACTGCCTTTTAAAGGCTAAAATTTTATCCCTACTACTTAATGTTATAAATGCGAAAGTGTGTTTGTTAGTTGGGTTGCCCTTCAATGACGCTGCAACAGAGCTATGGATGGGAAAGTTGAGGACCTGGAGAGTGACATAGGCTACTCTTTATCGCGGAAAATCAAAGAGTTCAGGCAGGGTTTTAAAAAGAACGAAGTCACGCTCATCAACTAGTTTACTAATTAATTATTTTATCGCAAGTCGGACGGATATAAAACAACGAAAAATAATAATTTTCCGCCATTTTTTCTCCAAAACATTCTTATCGTAAATATGTTTTGGACAAAATAACGAGAGGTCTGGGACTTCATCCGCGTAGAGTTACGGTTTTTAAAATCCCGCGCGAACCTTTTGCTTTTCCTGGATAAAATACCCGTAACCTAGTAGCCTTTATCATGCATCAAGTCTTGAACTATATTCGTGCATATTAATCCAATCACTCCGTAGCTCTGTTGCGGCGTGGTTGAAGGATAGACCACCAAACCCAATTCCTAGTTATTTCTTGTTTATCAAGTGACAGACGTCTATTGATTGATAAAGAAGAAGAAGAAGACGTCCACAGCAGGACATACATAAGCCTCCCGTATGGACTACCACGTATGTCTCGGACATAACTCCGAAAAGTCAGAGGTGGAACCTGCGACCCCCGAATAGGAGCCCCCAGTCCTAACCACTAGGCAATCAGTGCTGCTTTCTGTTATTAATTTGTATTAAGTTTTATATAGTTACACTTCCAGGAAAGGGATCACTAAGCTTTGCAGCCAAATCTAATTAGTTCCAGTAAGTAGGTACCTATTTAACATTACCGGATCAAAAGTACAAGGTACTGAAATGAAAACAAGTCGTGCCCGCGCCATGCTAATTCCACTGTTATACTATGGGTATCGTGATTGAACGATACTGCACCGTTACGGCTAATTAACTGTCCCCGAGCATGTATTCACTCTTAAGTATCTTAATATGTGTAGGTAAGTACAAAGTACGGGGCATTGTGATTCATCTTTTAGTAACAAAACCAGCGACTTTGTCCGCATGGAATTTTGCAGGATGCCTTGGTTTTTCCGGGATAAAAAGCGGCTTATATAAATAAATTCTATTAAAATATCTTCTTTATCAACCTATATGGTCTATAATGGTCTCCTGTATGGACTTCCACAGGCTTCGGTCTTGCGCCGCTTGCATCCAGCGGCTCCCTGCGACTCGTTTTATGTCGTCGGTCCACCTAGTGGGAGGTCTGGCAACACTGCGTTTCCCGGTGCGGGGTCGCCACTCCGCTCACTCACTCTCGCACCTTGGGACCCCAACGACCATCAGCTCTTCGAACTATGTGCCCCGCCAATTTCTACTTCAGCAGCTGAGCTATGTCGGTGACTTTGGTTCTCCTACGGATCTCCTCATTTCTGATTTGATCTCGCAGAGATATACCGAGCATAGCTCTCTCCATCGCTCGCTGAGTGACCCTGAGCCTTCTTATGAGACCCATAGTTAGCGGCCATGTCTCGGATCCGTAAGTCATCACTGGCAACACGCACTGTTCGAAGACTTGAGTCTTCAGGCACTGAGGGATTTTGGACGAGAAGACATCTCGGAGCTTCCCGAACGCTGCCCAGCCGAGTGGGATTCGGCGGTTAATCTCTTTCTCGAAAATGGACCTACCTAGCTGGACTGTATGTCCCAGCAGCCTTAGCATGGGCAGGGGATAAAAAATTTATCCCCCGATTTTATCCACTCAAAAGTGATAAAATTATCTTTTCCCTTTGCTAGAGCATGGCGACAGGGGAAAGGAGAAGTATATCCCTGTTTGACATTACGGTGGATAAACTTCCCCCCAGCTAGAGCATGGACTCAAATGAAAGAGATAAAATTCTCCCTTTTTGACATTTGAAAGGATAATTTTATCCTCGTGCATAGGACGTGGGTATAAGTTTATCTTCATACCATTTCATAACAAAAAATATGTCTAGAGCCTCCTAGACCCTCATTTTTGCATCAGAAACGGAAAAACAAGAAAGAAAATTACATCCTCGATCATGACGTGATCAGAGTATTTAATCTATTTAAGTTTTCCGACACCGAATTTCAACGCCAGTTTCGGATGAAGAAATTCTGTTTTATATTTATGTGAAGAGTTCCATGAGACTTTAAAGCCGTGGATGGACTTTAAATCAATGCTGTGGATGGACATCCAGTGCACGTATAAAGTAAGCATCAATTACAACCATCTTAAGCAAACATACTATATATAAGCAACTATAATAATAGTACCTAGGTATATTTACAACAAGCTAATGCCCGCGACTTCGTCCGCTTGGACAGAACCCCTTGGGTTGGACAGAACCCAAAATTGGGTCGAATTTAACTATGTAGTCTGCTTGGTAGGTATCTACAACATTCATAATAATCAACAGTTATTAACCACAATTTAGGTGGACAACCCTGCAGCATCAGGATTGAGGAGTTAGAACTCGAAGTTTTTTATGGGACCATCTCGCAAAGTTTCTGTATCCATTAAAAAAAATTCATGCAAATTGGTTTAAAAATCATGGAGATATCGATATACATAGGTAGAAAAACACAACTCTTGTTTTCAAAGTAGGTTAAAAAAGTAGCCTTAGTTACTCCTTATAACATCAGCTATCTGCCAGTGAAAGTCCCGTCAATAACGGTCCAGCTGTTCCCAAAATTAGCCCAAACAAAAACGAACACAGACAAAAATTTAAAATATGGATATTCTAAGTACCAAATTATAACATATGCATGCATTTTGTAAAAATGCTATTATTTTGTCATTACAAACAAACTTCAATTCTTACTTATTTGTATGTTTACATAATATTGTGGCTAGCTAGCATAACTTTAAATTTTTTGTTAGGTACTCATATCTATCAGACTGTTGGCAGCCGGTAGTTACCAGAGGCAAGGGTCATGGAATGGTTGTTGTTCGAACAATAATAATCAGCAAATACCTTACACAAGTCACTGAAGCTATTGTTAGAATGTGATTTGCAAAACACTTTAGCCTCTTGTGTAGGTAAATAGATCAGAGTTTCAGAATTAGTCAATACTATCTTTTAGCTATAATGTTTAAATTTAATTTCTATCAAACTTAGTATAAAGCAAGCCTAGTTAATATCTAACAGGTTAATTTAAATAATATAAGGAATACAAAAAAAACACATGATCATAAAATTGTTTATTTGTATAAACACATTGCAAACACTATGCAGGCTAAATTCTAATTTCAAGAGCTGCTTTTCAGTCAGTACTTTTAAGTTTCAATCTTTGTGGAAATCTGAAAAGACAATAAGCAGGCATTAATTGACATCTATATTACAGTACAGCATTAATAGAAACAAATATTTTACAGGGGAATCAGGCTAATATATTTAATTTTTATGTATTGCAGAATTCCAATGGACAACTCGGATGTAAAAAGTGAAAAGAGCAATCCTCCTTCAAATCTACTGTGGATCAAACCAGGCTGCTGACAATTGTATCAGACAAACAAGAGAGAGATTAATCCATTCTTATTTCAGCTAAAATATAATATTTGTATGATTACCTTTTGTAATATTTTATTTTGTGTACCTACTGACTTTACCATGAAATTGTAATATTATGTTGTGGACTTACCTGCTTCCACTGTTCAACAGTCCTGTTTAGCCCATGCTCTTATTAAGT
Source organism: Oeneis ivallda (assembly GCA_029955525.1). Lineage (NCBI taxonomy): Eukaryota > Metazoa > Arthropoda > Insecta > Lepidoptera > Nymphalidae > Oeneis > Oeneis ivallda. The sequence goes on from JARPMR010000015.1 coordinate 21,162,951, forward strand.
CTTTTAGTTTTTGACACTGGGAGTCTGCCCTTTTTACTTCTAAGGGTCTTGCTATGGTCATGGTCGACCTACATGTTAATCTTTATTTTGTTGCTTCTTGACCTGAATGAAATAGAATGTGTACTTAGTTAAATATTTGTCGAGAAAATTAGATACGTTTACATTTCGATTTTGCTACAACATTTTGTGATGTGAAGTGATGTGAGGATATACCTAGTATCTACTGACGTTTTGGCACTCATGTTAGCTTTCGCTCCTCGTAAGCTTTAGGTAAGTAAGTACAATAAATCAGAACCACGTAAACTCTAAAAACTGGTGAAATTGAAAATAATTAACCCGACAACGTTTGTTTAATTCAAACAAAATTACGAAAAATAGGAATTGTCAAAATCAATTTTATTGACTTTTCGACATTTAGTTGACACTTGAACATACATTTTGAAGTTTGTGGCATTTCCAAGTCCTATCTCCTAGTTCCATGGGCATTTTTACTTATTCTATGCATTTCTACCTCTTACTACCAAATGCTACCAAAGTACTACCATGATTTTCTTATAATGGCAATAATTGCGGGGATAAATTTTTCTCCCATTTTATCCACCGTGGATATTATATCCACCGCTGTGCCCATGCTCTATGGGTGGATAAAACTGAGCGAGGGGAGAATCATTTTATCCTTTCCCCGTGGATAAATAGTCCCCTTCCCATGCTAAGGCTGCAGGTATATATATATATTCGTCTACAATTTCGAGTGTAGTCGAGTTCTCAACGATTACTGGGTGGAGCAGAGCATGAGCATTGGACATGATTTTCGTCTTGCTCATGTTCATTTTCAGGCCCACCTGTTGAGAAACCCTGCTGAGATCATTGAGCATTGTATTGAGAATTGAGATCTCTCAGAGTCTAGTCATGACTACTATGTCATCGGCAAAATCGCAGTTGAGTGATGTACTCGCCATTTATGTTGATGCCAAGTCCGTTCCAATCCAGAAGCTTAAAGACGTCCTCTTACGCAGTGGTAAATAGCTTTGGGGAGATTACATCTCCCTGTAGCACAGTGTGCAGATGTTAGCTGTACGTTTTTTTTTTTTCACTTTTTGAAACGAATTTCCTTATGGGGCGTTGTGCGGAGGGGTACCCTAGCCGGCAAAAAACATCCGTAACGTTAAATAAAAGCGTAAGATTTTTTCGTCACAGTCCTTGTTTTATTATTGTCTTCGTTTATTTTACACATTCTATCAATGCTTCGATGGCGCAGGGGTAAAAAGAAGGAGTGATACTATCGGTTCAGAGGTTCGAATCTTGACTTCAGATATAATCATTATTTATTTTATTTTTATTATTAATTTATTATTATTTACTAGTGGTTCGCCCCGAACTGAGACCTCGCGGTAACGGTATCCCATGATTATTCATTCAATCGATACATGATAACCAAAACTGACATTAATATTATGCCCGTTTTCACCAAACATACCTAAATCATCCCCTAAGTAGGAGTCTCTTAACGTAGGTAGCTCCTAAATACAATCCTAAGTCCTAACATCCGTCCCAATATCCTTTTAGGTGTCCCGTACAGGATCGTGAATCGTGATAAATAAGTTGACAGAAAACATCAATCACCTAACTTATAGGTAGCCCGTAAAGGTTAGGGAACGTTAGTGAAAACATTGAATTATTTATCAAACATTGAATTTAACTCGTAGTTCCATGGGAATAGTTACTGACTGCGCCATCTATTAGCATTATTGTGAAGCTATGTTGATGCTATATGAATTACTGACGCCCATTAAAAATTAAATAATCTCGTTTCTTTATAATATTCATATAATTTTAGTATTTGTTGTTCAAGTACAGGATATAAGTGACCTAAAAACATAAAATCAGTTTGAAAATCCATAGCGGATTTTTCTAGAGAGCGTCTTCAAGCGAGCGTATAAAATCGCCACTTTGAAAGCCCCCCATTTCGTCAATTTTAAGGGAAAAATTAAAAAAAAATTATTTTTGTACTCAGTTCAAAATTATCTTTAAAATGATACGTAACAATTTTATGTAACGCGATATTTTTTTTTTTACTTCGCATTCGCTTCTATGAGAGCCCCCCTGAAATAAAGATTTTTATAACTTTTTAAGCCATTTTCGGCTGGAGGCCATCGGTTTACATATTATATCTAAATTTGAAGTAATTACGTTCAGTAATTCAAAAGTTATAAGGCTCTGACAGACGGACGGACGGACGGACGGACGGACGGACAAGTGCAAATCGCCCTAGTTAACTCAAAGACCTTCGCTTCGCTCGGTCGATAATTTTATAATATTTGGTAAAAAATTAAAAACAAATTTCACTTGTTATTATATATTTTTATAAATCATTGTAAACAAAATAAAGGTGTTTTGTAAAGTAGTTTTTCTGATTTTTAACGATAAAAAAATCATGATAAAAAATGTATACCCAAATAATTATTTTCTTTATACCTCGAATAGAACTTGAAGTTAATATTTTTATTATAAGGAACTTCGTTCCTATCTGGTGTCCCACGACACCACACGACTTTTTTGTTAAAGAGCTTACTGACCATAATTGACTTTTTTGTTAAAGACTGACCATAATTGATATTTCATGTTAAGAGTGAGTACTACTATAGTACATTGGGTAGAGTTTGAACCGACGACCCTGATTGAATGAGGTGCCGCAACGTACCGTATACAGGTACCACTCAGAGTCACCTTCGTATAAATCAATAATACCTAATTAACATTCACGCACGCATATCGTCAATGAATTATCCTACACCGAAATCAATTTCTACACACCCTATATCTCATAATTAATTCATGAATATGCAGCGCACATTTCGTAACAAGTGGTAACCGACACCTGGTCTAGACAACCTAAATCCAATAAGGCAACTTATCAATAACCGAGTATGTGTCAATCATTTATCACTGAATATATTTTAAGCAGTGATAGGCACTGGTTAGTACTGTGGTCCTATTCGGGGAGACGCAGGTTCAATCCTGGACCTCTGACTTCTTGGAGTTATGTGCGTTAAAGCAATTAAGTATCACATGTTTCAACGGTGAAGGAAAACGTCGTGAGGAAACCTGCACGCCTGAATTCTCCATAATGTTCTCGAAGGTGTGTGAAGTCCGACGGAAATATTTATTGTGCACCAAAAAAGAAAACAACATACATAAGTAACTTTAAAATAAAACCGGCCAAGTGCGTGTCGGGCCACGCGCAGTGTAGGGTTCCGTAGTTGCTTTCAACTACAGAACCCTACAAAACCCTACACAGAACCCTATACAGAACCCTAAAAATTAATATAATCTCAAATATTATTGCTGACCTAGGATAGTGATTTTATTTTATTTATGAATATTGAATGCATTTTGAGTTCCATGGTTTAAATAATATGCAACTTACTAACTTAGAAAAAACAGATATAACTCTTTAACTAATGAACCCTACTTAGCCGTGATAGTTTTCCTTCAAAATTCGTTATATATACTACTACTGTGAATTTTTTCTTGTATTCTTTATACAACCATTTAGCTGGCAGAGGGGGGGACACTTGACTCTAATAAAATTTAGCACTTTAAAATATCATATTTCACAAACGGATCCCTGAATTGAAAAATGTTGTTCCCACACCCACAATATTTTTGAAAGACCTATTTAATGACACCCCACACTATGGGATAGACGAGAAAAAAGACGAAAAAAAATTCATCCCCAATTTACATGTAGGGGAGGTACCCTAAAAAAATTAATGTTCACAATTTTATTTCACCACTTTGTCGGCGTGATTGATATTTATACCCTTGCCAAATTACAGATTTCTAGTACCCATAGTCTCTGAGCTAAACCGCGGACAGACAGACAGACAGACAGACAGACAGACTGTAACGCTAGGCGCCATCTAGCGGACTAAGCTAATATTTATTATCTATTTTCCTTAAATTCTAAGTATATATTTAAATATATTAAAAATTATATAAGTAAATAAATAAAATATACATAACATTATAAAATAAATTAAAATAAAATCTTTATACATAAACATAATACATAAACTCAAACGAGTACGGTCGTACGTAAAATGTGATGCACCGGGACTCGATTACCTGCAACGGTGAGAGACGTTCTTTTTCTTTTCGTCTCGTTCGAACGTTACCTACCGCTACATAAGAAACTAAAGTTTTGAAACTTCTGAGACATTTTAATTTCTACAAATGAAGAGAAATTCTGATCAAAGAGTGATTACCAGTGTGTGATTATTTAATACGAAGGAATTGCCCCGATATTGGGTGAGTGTTGTGAATTAACTCGATGTTCGTTAGGTACCTGTACATATTAGATTCCATTTTCATAGATTTCATTAAAAATGCTGATTCATTTTAGAATGCTTGTTCTTTTGTATTTAAAATCTCGACGATCTTTAGATAGTCTAACAATCTATACAACATTTAAAACAATAATTATGTTTTGAATGAAAATTTAACGTGTCACGTCACATACCTAGCCTATAGTAAAATCTTGTTTCCTTCTAGAAAATTATATCCAAAATCTTTTTGAATAAGAAATACCCTAAGATTATTATTGATATCATGTTTTTATACTGATTAACTTGTAAATGTAAACTGTAAAAGAAATTAACTATTAATTAACGTGTGTTGCATTCGACCACTTTGCCTGCATGATTGTCATTTAGTTCTCGCGTCTGCTATCGTAATTTTGTCTAGTTGGCCTCATCATTGATCACTATTTAATGCTTAAAATCGCCTATGCCATCTCGTCTCACCGTCATGCATCTTTGGCCGAAGATCAATGTTGTAGTCCAACTATGAAAGCGGACAAATTCTAAAACGTCCACTTTCGACTACATTCCAGGGTTCTTTCTTCCCTCCCCTACCTCGACCTGCGCTCACTACTTCTGGCGCGAGGTTAACCGGCTACCGACCGACCTGGAGTGGATGAAGACTACCTCGGCGACACTACCCGACGGCGCGCTCAACCCCCAGGGCAGTGGCATTTTTTACGAATTACTTAAAGACTCTCAGACTGTAAAGTGCATACTTACCTACGACCCGGCTCTCCGCGTATTTCAGATTAATTGAATTAGATAATTTTTGTAATTCTAAATACCCACATTAATAGAAAATTCTAATTAATTGTAATCCATATTTATTAAATAAGTTCTACCTAGCTAAATTCTTTCTGTTGCCACCTAGAACGCGACAATGGCGCCCACCTTCTTATGTACTATACAGTCCTGAGCAAGTTTTGAGTAAGCTCGAAGTATTTTGTAGTTATCACTGGTGATGGTTGCATTTAGATATTAAATTAAGTTGCTCAACTTGTATGGATGGCTGTGCAATTTTAATTAATTTACTGCTCATTAAAAGTCTAATTCTTTTGCTCAAAATCTAATAATTTTAATTCTAATTGCTGACATACAAGTTGAACCTAGTTAAGCTGATTTAGTATTATATCAATCAACTAGTGCTGTAGCTGATCATATTGTACGCAATCGTTTTAAATTGCAACACACACTCATCGGTCTCGTTATTAATTCTACTCAAATTTTTTCTCTTCTTTGAAAATCAATAATGTCGTTTCCAATAAAATATTTATCTCTACAAAAATCAGAACTTGAATATGAGGTTGCCGTTCGTGGACTCACACCTGCAGATTCTGTAGCGGAACTGCGAAAACAAATCGTAAAGATCTCTGTCTCATTACCTTCGGAAGATATACTAGAATCACATTTAGACCCAGCAAGTGATCTAAAAGCAGTTAAAGAAACTTTAAATAAGTCTCAAAATAATCTTTCAATTCTAAAAAATAAATTTGATAAAAACTTATATACTAGAACCGAGACTATACTTAATCACGTCCATCATAGAATAAATCGAATAACACCTACAGAAGATCTTCAGGAAATGTATAAAGCATGCCGTTCCAATTACAAGGTTCAAAATAACGACATACTCTCCTTGAAACCAACGAGTTGCCCTTTACCACCTGATACAGCTGCTCCTACCGAATCAACAACAGCCCCTATTACTGAAAGAATCTTTTCCTGCGATAAAAACATAGCTGCAGAGATATCCAAAATTAAGTTTTCTGGAAAAACTTGTGTACGGGCATTTATACAGAGAATGGAAGAGTTTATTTTATCTAGAGATGTATCGCGTAGTAAGGTCATGTCATATGCATACGAATTCTTCACTGAAGATGCACTGCACTGGTTTCGCTACGCGAAACATAAAGTAAATTCTTGGGATGAGCTAGTACTTTTACTAAAACAAGATTTCAGTCACAGTGACTATGACTACAGATTACTCTCGGAAATTCGTAGTCGTACACAGGGCGAGCAAGAAAATATCACCATTTACCTATCAATAATGCATGGAATGTTCTCGCGGCTAAATAATCGTCTCTCTGAAGGTGAACAACTTGAAATTATCCTGCATAACATACGACCTTGTTATGCAAGTACACTTGCAGCCTCTCCTGGCGTAAAGGACATTGAGACACTAAGAAATGTTTGTCGCAATTATGAAAGCATTCAGTCACGACTTAAACAATTTCGAGAACCTCCTAAGGCTAATTCAGAAACACTTGCACCTGAATTTGCCTACAACAAACCAAGCACTACTGGTAACACCAATTCAAACTATAACTACAATAAGAAACCTAACCATTATTTTAATACACATTCTAATAACTACAATAAAAATTACTACTCACAACATTATAATTACCAAAATAAAAATCACAAACAAGGCCACTCTAGTAACACAAACAACACAAACACATATCGAACTAATACCACTAACACAGAATCATCAATACCTAATCAAAATAAAAACTTACCTGTTACTGCCGTCTCTTCTGAACCTACAAACGTTTTTTGCCCTAGGTGTAGGAACAATACTCACTCTCTGAAGCAATGCAAGTTACCTCACTTTCCCATATGCTTCAAATGCGGAAATAAGGGAATTCGCTATCCGGAGTGTCAAAATTGTCATTCTAATGAACCTAATACAAAAAACTAGGCAGTCTGGATTGTCGATTCAGTGTCGATACTAATCGTAGTAACAATTTCAATGAATCTGAATGGAAAGATTGGTTAGAGACTATCTCTAAATATTTTTCTTGCTACACTGTTTCGTCAATCCAAAATTCTAATATCAACTCACGTCCGTATGCCTTGATCGAGATCAACGGTCTACAACTGACAGGTTTACTCGATTCTGGTTCATCTGCTACAATATTAGGTAATCATTCTCACGAAATGTTAACTAAATCTGGATTCAAACTAAATAACTGCGAAAATCTACAATTCGTTGCTGCGGACGGTGTGAAACTAAAATCTATTGGTTTTATTAACTTACCGGTCTCTTTTGCTAATCAACTACACATTATTAAAGCTCACGTAGTTCCTCAAATCTTAAACGACCTTATCCTAGGTATGGACTTCTGGAATTCATTTAACCTATTTCCTAAACATATAAAAAATGTTATTTTGAAACAGCATGATGTTACACTAGCTGAAATATCAAGTAATGAACATAAACATCTTTGCTCGTATGATCACTTAACTCCAGCTCAAAAAGTGACAGCAGATCACATTATATTAGAATTCCGCAAAAATTCATACGAAGAACGAGGTTTAGGACGTACATCTCTTATCACTCACACTATTGACACTGGTGATGCTACTCCTGTACGACAAAGGTACTATCGGATGTCCCCAGAAAAACAACGAATCCTAATCGAACAACTGGATGAAATGGTGAAGGAAGACATCGTAGAGCCTTGTGATAGTCCTTGGTCGTCACCTGTGCTACTGACTTCTAAGAAGAATGGAGAACTTCGATTCTGTCTAGACAGCCGCAAGTTAAACGCAGTCACTAAGAAGGACGCGTATAGTTTGCCTTACATTTCTGAAATCCTGGACAACTTGCGTGATGCTAAGTACCTAAGCAGTATCGATTTGTCCAAAAGCTTCTGGCAGATCTTAATTAAAGAAGAAGATAGATGCAAAACTAGCTTCTATATTCCCTCTCGTGGCACTTACCAATTTAAATGTATGCCATTTGGCTTAACCAATGCACCAGCTACACAGCAGAGGTTAGTCGACAGTTTATTCTACGGCCCTGAATTTGAGCACCTGGTATTTGCATTTGTCGACGACATTATAATAGTTTCGCCTACTTTTGAGAAACATATATCGCTTTTACTACGCGTTCTAGAAAAACTAAAATCTGCGAACCTAACCATCAACTTTACCAAAAGTCAGTTTTTCAGGCAACAGCTAAAATACCTAGGTTACGTAGTTGACTCTAATGGCCTACATGCTGATCCTGAAAAAGTTCAAGCTATTGTTAACTATCCCACTCCAACTAATCGAAAGGAACTAAGACGATTCTTAGGTACAGCCTCATGGTACAGAAGATTCATTCCTAATTTCAGTTCTTTAGCGGCACCCCTTAATAAGCTGACCTCACTAGGCAAAAAAGCACCTCCATTCTTGTGGACTTCTAAAACGGACGAATCCTTTAAAAAGTTAAAGGATTGCCTCATTTCTGCGCCTGTGTTAACTTGTCCTAACTATTCTGAACCTTTTGAGGTGCATACTGATGCAAGTGATTATGGCATCGGTGCTGTTCTAACTCAGGTGCAGAATGGTGACGAAAAAGTTATAGCGTATATGAGCAAGTCACTAACTGATCGGGAACGTAACTTCAGTGCTACTGAGCGAGAAGCGCTGGCAGTTCTAACAGCCATAGAACACTGGCGCTGTTATTTGGAAAACGGTCGTAAATTCACGGTCTACACTGATCATGCTGCCTTAAAGTGGTTCATTAATCTCAATAACCCTACTGGCCGATTAGCTCGTTGGGGTGTTCGATTATCAGCCTACAACTTTGAAATAAAACACCGTAAAGGCTCTGAGAACATAGTACCTGATAGTCTCTCACGCTCTGTTCCAATAGCTGCTATAAATGATGTTACTAATTTACCTTCCAACACATCAGACCCTTGGTACCTAAATATCTATAATGGATGTCAAAATTCTCCAACCTCTTTTCTTAACTATCGAGTATCTAACAATAAGCTTTACCGCTATGTAAAAAGCCTAAATCCGCTAACGAGAGAGTTTGAATGGAAAGAGGTTATACCTGCAGAATCTAGGACTGAAATTATTTCTAAAAACCATTCGGAACCCACTGCTGGTCATTTTGGCGTCTTTAAAACACTAAAACGACTAAGTCTGAGTTACTTCTGGCCTGGTATGCATCGCGACGTAACTAATTTTGTTTTAAATTGCGATACATGCATTGCCCATAAACACCCTAATCACACAACTCTTGGAGTCATGGGTAGACCTAAAATCTGCTCAAGACCGTTCCAAATGATTAGTATAGATCTAGTTGGACCTCTACCAGCCACTCGGAATCAGAATACATTTTTACTAGTTGTAGTATGTTGCTTCAGTAAGTACTGTTTATTATTTCCTATAAGACGTTCAACAGCTAATATAATTGCTCGCCTTCTAGAAGAGCAAGTGTTCCTAGTACATGGTATTCCAAGTACAATCCTCATGGACAATGGGAAACAGTTTACTGGAAATATCTTACGGCAGTTATTTGAACATTACAAAATACCTAATATTCTGTACACACCCAAATATACACCTCAAGTGAACTCGGTAGAATAATAATATTCGATAAAGTACAGTCATCGCTACTAAAGGCTCATTCTCGAAGTACTGTTAACTACAACTTGCGACGCAAATATGCAGAGTTTAATCCAGGTGATATAGTTTGGAGACGCACATACTATCAAAGCGATAAAGACAATAAATTCGCCAAGAAACTCGCTCCTAAATATATAAAATGTCGTGTCATTAAAAAAAAATCACCCTTGGTTTATGATCTAGAAGATCTTAACGGAAACAACTTAGGGACTTGGCACATTAAGGACCTTAAGCTGACAAATCTTCATTAGCAAATTAAGCTTTACTTACTACATAGCCCTAAATAACTCCTACTCCACTTTTATTACAAAATTAGTCCATTGTAATTGTAAATGATGAAACTTCTACCGAAAGCTACTAATTAAATACTACTATTTTCTAACAAAATTATAATGTCTTACGACCTAAAAGTAAGATAATATAATTTTGATATCCTGACGACCTAAAAGTTGAGATATCTTATATTTTCTTAATATTATTCACTGACCTAAAAGGTGAAAAATATTTTAGTTGGGTATTAACTTTACCGGATCATCATTTCAAAACTACAGCTCTTGGACAATTATCTGAAATATTGTTATGTCTGAGTTTTTATTGCTAGATCACGAAGACTCTGTATGCTAGGACGCAGCGACACTGCTGTAAAGTGCCGTTGCTATATTTATTAGATTGATGGATAAAAATTAAGGAGTGAATGAGTGAATAATGTCAGAGGAAGTATGAATTTAGAGACATAACTTTTAGGCTTGATATACAGTTGAGTACGGATTTCACTAGGTAAAATCCTTACCTAAAAAGGGGGATATGTAACGCTAGGCGCCATCTAGCGGACTAAGCTAATATTTATTATCTATTTTCCTTAAATTCTAAGTATATATTTAAATATATTAAAAATTATATAAGTAAATAAATAAAATATACATAACATTATAAAATAAATTAAAATAAAATCTTTATACATAAACATAATACATAAACTCAAACGAGTACGGTCGTACGTAAAATGTGATGCACCGGGACTCGATTACCTGCAACGGTGAGAGACGTTCTTTTTCTTTTCGTCTCGTTCGAACGTTACCTACCGCTACATAAGAAACTAAAGTTTTGAAACTTCTGAGACATTTTAATTTCTACAAATGAAGAGAAATTCTGATCAAAGAGTGATTACCAGTGTGTGATTATTTAATACGAAGGAATTGCCCCGATATTGGGTGAGTGTTGTGAATTAACTCGATGTTCGTTAGGTACCTGTACATATTAGATTCCATTTTCATAGATTTCATTAAAAATGCTGATTCATTTTGGAATGCTTGTTCTTTTGTATTTAAAATCTCGACGATCTTTAGATAGTCTAACAATCTATACAACATTTAAAACAATAATTATGTTTTGAATGAAAATTTAACGTGTCACGTCACATACCTAGCCTATAGTAAAATCTTGTTTCCTTCTAGAAAATTATATCCAAAATCTTTTTGAATAAGAAATACCCTAAGATTATTATTGATATCATGTTTTTATACTGATTAACTTGTAAATGTAAACTGTAAAAGAAATTAACTATTAATTAACGTGTGTTGCATTCGACCACTTTGCCTGCATGATTGTCATTTAGTTCTCGCGTCTGCTATCGTAATTATGTCTAGTTGGCCTCATCATTGATCACTATTTAATGCTTAAAATCGCCTATGCCATCTCGTCTCACCGTCATGCATCTTTGGCCGAAGATCAATGTTGTAGTCCAACTATGAAAGCGGACAAATTCTAAAACGTCCACTTTCGACTACATTCCAGGGTTCTTTCTTCCCTCCCCTACCTCGACCTGCGCTCACTACTTCTGGCGCGAGGTTAACCGGCTACCGACCGACCTGGAGTGGATGAAGACTACCTCGGCGACACTACCCGACGGCGCGCTCAACCCCCAGGGCAGTGGCATTTTTTACGAATTACTTAAAGACTCTCAGACTGTAAAGTGCATACTTACCTACGACCCGGCTCTCCGCGTATTTCAGATTAATTGAATTAGATAATTTTTGTAATTCTAAATACCCACATTAATAGAAAATTCTAATTAATTGTAATCCATATTTATTAAATAAGTTCTACCTAGCTAAATTCTTTCTGTTGCCACCTAGAACGCGACAAGACAGACAGACAGACAGACAGACAGACAGACAGACAGACAGACAGACAGACAGACAGACAGACAGACGGACGGACATGGCGAAACTATAAGGATTGCTTGTTTACTACGGAACCCTAAAAATTAAACAAGCAATAGAGTACTTACAGTAACATTAATCAGATTTAATAACGAACTCCTATATAGTTTTCGAAAGCGGCAACATTGAAATACTTAGCCCAAAATGGTGCGATTGAACGTGATCGACAGATACGGTTCATGAAAGCGACCCGCTGTTCCAAATGCATTGTGATATGTCGCAAACAATTAATTATATACTATTGTTATCGTTAGAATTTTTTCCATTGGAGAACTGGGTACATAAACAAATAATAATTTTTCTTGCTGACGGTTTTTTTTTATTACAATTTTAATAATTAATTTAATTTCGGCCACCATAGACAATCAACGGAGTCTTCAAACTACGTAGGTATATGTACGCAAAAGTATGTGCAAACACAGGTCGTTTACTCTATTCCCTCATTCTCATAGTCCTAACTCCTATGGGATGGCAATCCAACATTGGCAGGAGACCGACTTATTCCTTAATTTCCTTATTAATATTAAAAATGCGAAAGTGTGTATGTTTGTTGGTTTGTCGATTCACGAAACAACGGAGCAATTAACTGGTATAATTTTTTGCATGGGTATAATTTGAAGACCTAGAGACAATGACATAGGATATTTTTATCTCGAGGAAACAAAGAACTTCGGCGGTATTTAAAAAAATATATTAAGTGGCACTCGGGGACTGCCGCGGTAAAGCTATTTGCATAGCATTTTTTATCAACTTATGCAATTATAATGCAATATTTTTTTGCATAATAAAAATTATGCAAAAAAATATTAAAATACAAACAAACAAGAAAAGCGCACTGTCACTACTTCACGAGTGAGATTCGAACCTGCGACATCATACACCATACGGTAAAGAAAGCGGCCGCTCGCCTACTGCGCCAAACAGAGCTACTTGTGAACCTCTAAAATGTTGAACGCTTAGGTACTGAACGACGGTGTTAGGTTTATTTTCGTTACGGAATTTCTTGATTCGGTCGCCGCGCTCAAACTGTTTGTCCTAGTTCAAAGCCCGCGATAAAAGCCATGCAATAGCTTAAAAATCCTAACGCGGACAAAGTCGAGGGGGAAAGACAGTAAACAATAATTATTAAAGAATGTTATGCTACAAAGATTCCGAAGCAAAACAAAATGGCATGAAACCTTGACCGATCCGAGGTGAGTGATGGGAAACAGTCGATGTTTTCATTCGATGCGTTCTGCTTATAAATATTACCAAGGTGCAATTAAATTACATCAGACGCTATTGTATTGATATAATGTTGCACAAGGTAATTGAAATCGGTGACAAATGACAATACTTTGTTAATAATTGAGATTAAGTGTGAGGCAAGTTTCTTTCGGTAGCTTGTCATTTTACTGTAACTCTTGTTATATTAATTACCAGTGAGTTGATTTTATGATGTGTCATCGAAAAAAGAAACTTGTGAACTACTACTTAAGAATAAATACCAATAATTGGGAAATACAATTAAGGTCGATATTTAAAGAGAGATCAAGACTTAGCTCAGATTTGAGACAGAGTTAAAACGAGACACAAATATGGTCCCAATATGAATATGTCTCGTTTTAATTCACAGCACAGCTTTACGCTTAGTTGGAAGGCAAAGGGGCTTTTTCAAAAAAAATTGTTAAAAAAGAATAATTAATGTAACATTTAAAGATAATTAATATTAACACAGTGCACAGTAAAACCGACTGTGATTTTTGTGGCATTGAATGTAACAAAAATAATGTCATGTGCAGTCTATCTTCTTCTTCTTCTTCTTCTTTATCAACCTATAGACGTCCACTGCTGGACAAAGGTCTCCTGCATGGACTTCCACAGGCTTCGGTCTTGCGCCGCTTGAATCCAGCGGCTCCCTGCGACTCGTTTGATGTCGTCGGTCCACCTGGTGGGGGGCCTGCCAACACTGCGTTTCCCTGTGCGGGGTCGCCACTCCAACACCTTGGGACCCCAACGACCATCAGCTCTTCGAACTATGTGCCCCGCCCATTTCCACTTCAGTTTCGCGACACGCTGAGCTATGTCGGTGACTTTGGTGCAGTCTATAAGATCAAATAAATAATATCTCCTTCAACATATTTTTAAGAAAACTAAAATGAATTCAGAACAAACAGAAAATACTATAAAATCAAACAATATACTTACAATTCTTGCTTGCATAACATCGACCTACATAAATGGGTTTTGTATTATTAATTCTGATACTTAGCTGTAAGTAACCACAGCAAAAACAAGAATGAAGTTATTTTACAATATTTTTTATCATCGATAAACAAACATCACTCAAGCATTTATAAAACGTTTTCATTGAACGATTATCGATCTGTTACGAGAACGATTTTTTTTATTTAAGAGGAAACCAAAAATTAGGTTTCACTTTTTGCTTTGGTACCAGAGTAAGTGTGCTGTGGTCTTGCGCACAGTAAAAGTGGTTAGTTTTTGTCTGTTTTTTACTGCTTTTAACGAAAAAGGGCACAGCAAAATCATTTCTTCCGGTGGTTTGGGAGAATGCTCTAATTTTTTGTGCAATTTAAAAAGGGTTTCTAGTAAGAAACGTGCTTCAAGTACATATTAGATATTAGGTACTTGCTTATAAGAAAAGCTTTGATCGACGAACGAAAAAAAAAAGACAAATTGTTTTTTTAGGTACTTCTATCTGACCAAAAGTACGAAGCGATCTAGTTATTATAATTTAATAAGTATAAAAAATTCTTTAAAAAACCGACTTCAAACATCCGTGCCGTGTTGTCTGTAAAGTCGGTTTACGGACGATAGTATAACGTGATAACGTCATAAAGAAACATTGATGACTGGCGGGCGGCGGCGGGCACTCTCTATAAACGTTTGGGCCGATCGTGCCTCTCTATCGCTTGTTCCGCGCTCTCGCTTTCACGCTCAGTCTCAGCGCGTTTTTCGTGCGTGCAGCCGGTGTTCATCGATTTATAAAACGTTATCACATCAAAAATAATTTTCAGGTGTTTCAAGTTCAGGTGTCTTCGAGTAATCGGTGAACATACATAAAAAAAAAGATTCCGAAGAATTGAGAACCTCCTCCTTTTTTGAAGTGGGTTAAAAAGCGCGTCGAAACCTCAAGAGTTTCTTTGATATACCACCACTAACATCGTCAGCGTTTCTTTGACGCTGACGATGCTGCTGGTGCTGACATTTATGAATTTTTGAAGTATCAGCATGGAAGTGAGATGTACCTTCTCATAGTTACATAAGTAGGTACCTTCAACCTCTTTGATCAGTATTGCGATGCGTACATTTTGCAACTCTACTGGCTTTTGAACTTCTAGTAGATTTTGCTTTATTGGATAAGTGTGTAAACATTTTTTGACTGTGACTTCGACTTAGACTGTGGTCTCCTATTCGGGGGGTCGCAGGTTCGATCCCGGGTACGCACCTCTGAATTTTCGGAGTCAATGCGTTTAAGCAATTAAATATCACTTGCTTCAACGGTGAAGGAAAACATCGTGAGGAAACCTGCACATTTGAGAGTTCTTCATAATGTTCTCGAAGGTGTATGAAGTCCGCCAATTCACATTGAGCCAGCGTGGTGGACTATGGCCTATAACCCTTCTCTGAGGGGAGAACTGCGCTCAGTAGTGAGCCGTTGCCATCAACTAATTGAAATGAACTAGTTGCTAATGATGAAAATGATGTTATTCGTGAAAACACAAGCGTATAGTCATGCTAATTTCTTGTACACAATCTCTAAACTAAACTTAATGTTCAGTTTTTTTGATGTTATTCTTTACCGCAGAGAACATAGCCGAAAGGATAACGCTATTAGTAGACCTGTCAGTTTAGTTTACAGACTGGGTACTACAGAATTAGTGCTACTGACAGTAACATGTATTGTTCCATACATATGTTCGACACATATGGAAACCAGTTATGTCATGAGTCATGCACACTTTTCTACTAGTCATAGATCTTCTAAACCCACGCGTTTAAAAGACGCATCACAATGACAGCGTCTCCGCTGCGACACGCCCAAATCACATTTTTAATAATGTACGACATACATCATTTTTAACATGGGAAGGTCGTAAATACGTGTATTTACGTACTCAAATCGATTTCTCCATTTCGCCGATTTTTTCGATTAGAGTGATTCTTATTTATTCCATAGTGTTTTGATTGTATGTACAAACAAATAATGAAATGAAATGAAATGAAAATACACTTTATTGTACACCAATCAAAACGAAACTAAGTTTCGGCTCTTCTCAGCAGAATCCGCTTTCCGAACCGGTGGTAGAGTCATGACTTGTCATAAGAGCCACAGGTTGGCCTACGTGATATAAATAAATTTGAATTTGAAAAAAAAAACAAAAGAACATAAAACTTACATATAAGGAAAGAAGCTGTACAATAGGCGGTCTTATCGCTTAGAAGCAGAAGAAATAGTATTAGTTCCTTAAAAATGTCAGCTAACAAAAATATTTCAGCGGTATATTTTATTGCGATTACCTTTGTTTTACCAAGCATATTATAATATGCTAACTTAACTAAGTAATTTAAAAAAGACAACTCTCCAAAGCTCTACAGCTACGGGCCTTGGTCAAGCAAAACCAAGCTTGACTTCGTAGTTTATTTACCACACAGCTTATTCTTTAGCGGAGGCAGTCTAAAGCAACTTCGTTAAAGCTCCGAACTCATCCGGATAGCCTTTCTTATTCCAACCACCCACCGGCAACTAGGTCTTACTCGGCCTCTATGAAAGTCCAGTTTGCTGTCCAGAAACTTTTTGGATGCCCTTGTATGGATTTAATTACAATGAATAAATTAACACTATTACGTGCAAAGATCACAAGTACCTATGTAACCGCTGTCAAATTATTTGGTCACTGGTAACACAGCGGTTTAAGTTGTAGTGTGTAGGCGCTCTAATGAATGGTCAATCGACACAATTAGATACCGTGCCAATAGTTCAAAAGTGAAAACATTTCCTACATTCCAAATATGGCTGCAGTGAAATGTGTCGACGAGACAAATTATGGCAATGCTTTTTAGTGTTTGCTTGTCAATTAAATTACTTCGCTGTATGTTTGTTTGGCTTGACCAAATAATTAGTAGATCAGTTACATGATTTAACTACAGGTTCAAAATTGCATAAAAACGTAGGTGTTAAAAAATTAAATACATCAAACACAGAACCACAATTAGCAATTTATAACCGTATTTAAGCTCTCGTCAGCAATTTTAAATATCACTTTTTACCTATGAGGGTAACTTAACCTATTATATTTTAATTCTATGCTATTAGTTTGACCATTAGAGATGAATGGCTAATAAAAATGAGAAATATTATACAGATTTATGTTAGTCACGCAAATATCGGTTGGTAGATTATAGACTTAGGTAATTAGTAAATAAACTATCTATATAGTTCTATATCAATATCTAGTCTAGTGGAATTAAGCTAACTTAGTCAATTTCGTATTAAGTACTTTAATAATGTTTTTCATTAACATCTCCTCGTGCGAAAATTTATCATTTAGGACCGATTTCACCAACGGAAAATAAGTCTTATAGCTTATGAGCATGCTATTTTGGCGGATTTTCAGTACAAAAACTGTCAGAACGCCCAACAACTTATACCTCGATTAAACGTTACTCAACGTTGGTGAAATCTGCAATTTAGTGTGGATTTATTTTAGGGAATACGTTACACTAGATACTACAGCGACACGCTGCTATTCCATTTCTATAGACATAATGATTTCTGTGTCAACAACTATATCACTATGCACAATATGGTGCGTTGTACCTACATACTCGTATGATGTATTATACTACACACAGATCATCAGATATAAGCACAATGGGGTCTGGGCGGCTCTAAAAGGGGGTCATGACCAAACTTTGGTGTATTATACTTTGTGTTATTATTGTTTGCGAATAAACACCTAATCAGTTTCGTATGGAACATCATTAATAATGTTGTGTTGACAGTCTGGGTGTTTCTAAGTGTTATTTGTTTTGAATGGAGTTTAATTTCATTTGATCAGAGGTTTATAGATGCAATTAACTTTTTGGCTTAACTTTAGACATTTTAAATAGACTATTTTTTATCTACTAATATATGAAGAAATATATATATTAAATATATATTTTTTCATATTTTCCATCTTAACCTATCGCAGTTCCACAACTGAGTAGGTACAGATCTCCTCTTGGATGTTCAGAAGAACGTTCTTCGCCTCACCTACATTAGTTATTCTTTCTCTTACATTTTCGGTGACATAACGCTAGAAGCCTTCCGTTGGCTGTTAGTTGAGCCTTTGTCCCTAGTTTGGTTGGCCAAAAGTAAGACTTGTCATCCCTAAAAATCGTAGTGGCAACCGTAGAAAAGCAGGATATGTTAGTAGTCCCTTACGAAGGGACTCATTCGGCATCACCACTAACATCTCCCAACCGTTGGATACCGTTGGCTACAAAACGCCAATGGAAATTGTTACAAGAGAAATTTTCGATAAAAATAAAAAAGTATTGTGACAAAATAGTACTTACTTAGTTATTCTTCCCTTTGACAAACCAACAGACAATCATCCAATCACGCAGCAACGGAGAAAAGGATCGATGTGATATTTCGCATGTGTGTGAGGAAGGTATATGAGGACTTGGAGAGTGACATAGGCAAACTTATTATGCCAGAAAAACAGAGAGTTCCTGCGAATTTTTTGAAAAACTCCACACAATTTTCAAAAACAACGCGAGTCAAAACAACGTCGCGGGCAAAAATTAGTTTACCATAAATGAGACAGTGGAATTAAAACAACAGTTCACAATGACCTATTTGGGTGTGAAACGGCTAACGGCGCAATAAAACGCAAGGTTGCCGTCAAATTGGACAATTGCGTTGCGCTGATGCCGCGCCTTCGTGTCCGAAACTTGCGATAAGTCCGTGCTTACACTGTTCTAAACATGATACTTGATCAGCAACCCATCAACGGCTCACTACTGAGCGCAGGTCTCCTTTCAGAGAAGGGTTATAGGTTATAGACAGCTTCGGGGAGATTGCGTCTCCCTATCATACTCCACGCTGCAAGTGGATTAGTCTGGTCCTGTATACGTACTGACAAAGTGGCGTTTTCATACAAGCACGTCAACACTTGGATTTACCGGTAGTCAATACGGCATTTCTGCAGTGACCTCAATACGGGATGTATTGAGGTCACTGCAAAAGTTGAAGTTGAAGTTTCCACCAAATCGCAGGCTTTCTCATAGTCCTCAAACGCTAAGCAAAGTGGCCGGTTATACTCTTCCATCTTTTGTATAACCTGCCGCATCGTATGAATGTGATCTATGGTGCCAAAGCCTTTTGGAATCCGGCTTGTTCGGGAGGCTGTAAGTCGTCGAGACGAGCGAGACGATTCGTAATGACTCTCGAGAACAACTTATAAACATGACTCAGCAGCGAGATGGGTCTATAATAATTCTTCAACAAGGTATTATCACCATTTTTGAAGAACAGAACCACCACGCTCCTGTGCCATGCTTCGGGTGGTATACCCTCTTGAATGACGGAATTGAACAATCGCTGAAAAATCTTAAGTACCGGTTTTCCACCCGCTTTCAGGAGTTCCGCAGTGATTCCGTCATCACCAGGCGCCTTGTTGTTCTTGAGCTGCTTGAGAGCCATACTAATCTCTTATAGGCTGACGTCGGGGATATCTTCGGTATAGTGTCGGGTCAGTTTGGCTCTGGGATCTTTGGCCAAATCTTCAACGGGTTTTTGAGTAAGAGATCAACATCCGAATCCAACTCGGCTGGGCAGCATTTGGGAAGCTCTGAGATGTCTTCTCGTCCAAAATCCCTCAGTGCCTGAAGACTAAAGTCTTCGAACAGTGCGTGCTGCCAGTGATGACTTACGGATTCGAGACATGGTCGCTAACTGTGGGCCTCATAAAAGACCCAGGGTCACTCACTGGGCGATGGAGAGAGCTATGCTCGGAGTATCCCTGCGAGACCAAATCAGAAATAGGGAGATCCGAAGGAGAACCAAAGTCACCGACATAGCTCAGCGAATTGCGAAACTGAAGTGGAAATGGCCGGGGCACATAGTTCGAAGAGCTGATGGTCGTTGGGGTCCCAAGGTGCTGGAGTGGCGACCCCGCACCGGGAAGCGAATTGTTGGCAGACTGACCCCACTGGGTGGACTGACGACATCAAATGAGTTACAGGGAGCCACAGGATTGCCACAGCCACAGTAAGGTGCCCGGCCGCAGGTCGGGCACTTAGGTTCCATTTGGTCAATATACCTAAGTTAAGCCCAATACAACCTAAGGGCACCTGACTGTTCATGTATAACTCTAACCTAACCTAACTTTAGATTTTGGCAAACATAGTTCTTGTTAGGCATAAGAAACAGAACTAAATACTTCAATTTGGCGCGGCATTACATAACAGCGAGCGTTACTAAACTGTCGACGCCGTATGTAAACGGCGGAATCACACAAAATGCCTGCGACATGCACATTAATATTCCGAGTTTGGCTTTCAGAAAATTGGTCGAATATTCGAATATAGCAGATTTAATATTCGAATATTCGGACAAGGCATATTATTCGAATAATTCGAATATTCGAATATTCGAATGCAAGGCCTAGTTATAGTCCAACACGCTGGCCCAATGCGAATTGGCAGACTTCACACACCTTTGAGCACATTACGAAGAACTCTCAGGTGTGCAGGTCCTCACGATGTTTTCCTTCACCATTGAAGCTTGTGATAATTAATTTCTTAAACGCACTTATTTTACCTCGTAACGTTTTTCTGTTACGTTTTTCACAACGTTGAAATTTCTACCCTAACGTTGAGTAAATAAGGTTGGTTTTCGTGCGAAAGAGTCCCCGAAGCGAAAGTCGGTCGGGGCGCGCTCGGACCCGAGTCGCGCGCATAGAGAAGGATATAGCGTCGCGCGTAAACTCCAGTCGTGCGTCGGAGGCCGGAGCTGACACACACTTTTTTTAAGCTCTGTTCGGAAGCTCGATTCCTCACGTCCGAACGCTAACGTGGGCACACAACAAACGCCAGTCCCTCACAGCGATTGAGTTGCGTTTTTAGCATTGGCGTTCCGCGATTTTTAAGCGCTGACCTTTGCTATAGCATCGTATTGAACGCGTTTGATTCGTGAAATATGCAGTCGTCAAAACGCCAATCGCTGCCGCTAAAAGTAGCTACTCTGCCCGCTTCCTAATTGCAACCGGCTGCCTCGTGACTGCCCCTAGACGTGTTCTCTACAATATTGTACACCTAGCTTTACAATTCAAACCCTCAAACCAACTAAGGTATGAACACACGTACAGTAAGTGTCGAGAGTCCTTGACACACGGAATAAGTTGTAGAAATTAATTAAATCAACACTGCACGCGACGGGTCATGAGTCATGACATGAAACAAGAATGTCAAAGTATCTTGTGTAAATATTTCTACCGACATGGTTAGAGTGTTAGAATGATGTTTTCATCAGATCTTTGACCTTTATGTTGTTGAGTGTTTTTTAAACATTTGGGTGAAGTACTACATCATTATATTTTATGATTGACATTCACAATAGACGGAAAAATTCAAATAAGGTTTTCAAAGCACTTTTGAATTATCAAAAATTCTTTTCAAAACACCGACTTCTAACGCCACTACAAAGTATAAAAATAATTTTAGTTTGTCCACGTTTGTTGAAGTCGGGCGGGCCTAAATACAAACTATGAAACCGATGCGGGACGCTACACAATATGAGAGACTCGTTTGTAGAAGTCGAGCGAGCATCGCGAGTCGGTTTCATAGTTTGTATTTTAGGCCCGCCCGACTTCAACAAACGTGGACAAACTAAAATTATTTTTATACTTTGTAGTGGCGTTAGAAGTCGGTTTTTTGAAAAGAATTTTTATTTTAAGCTTTTAAGTGTAGTATATTCATAAGATCCAAATCACCTCTTAGATAGGTACCTACAAAGAATTTCCTAAATCCCCATAGTTTTAGGTAGGCTGTACCCTGCAGCATCAGGATTGAGGAGCTAGGACCTGGAGCTCCATGATGTAGTCCATACTTGTTACCTACAATATCAATTCATAATCGACATTTCGTAAATCCTCATAGTTTTAGGTAGGCAGTACCCTGCAGCATCAGGATTAAGGAGCTAGGACCTGGAACTCCATGATGTAGTCCATACTTGTTACCTACAATAATAATTCGTAATCGACATTTCCTAAATCTCTTTAGTTTAGGTGAGCAATATCCCTGCAGCATCAGGCTTGAGGAGTTGAAGGTGAACATTTTTATGGGACCATTTCGCAAACATCCTCTGTCGATTAAACAAAAAAATCACGCGAATCGGTCCAGTAATCCCGGAGAAATCGGTGGACATACATAGAAAAAAAAAAAAAGATACCGGCCGAATTGAGAACCTCCTCCTTTTTGGAAGTCGGTTAAAAAGTAAGATTAGTTCGGAATACTTACCCCTTCAAAATCCAAAATTGTCTCGCTATTGATTTGAATGCATTATTGCAACGAGAATACCCCGTGCCTCGGGGAGCACGTAAAGCCGTCTTCGGTCCTGCGCCTGATCTCTCTCGTCATGTCGGATTTCTCTCCCATCGGACTATGAGAGTGAGGGAATAGAGAGTACACCTGTGTTCGCGCACACACTTTTGCACTATAATATCTCCCGCGTGGATGGCTAATCCCCATGGAAATTGGTCGCCATTGCCAGATAGGGTCGGGATATGTTATCACTTACCTTAAATTCTTCACAGTCACTATAGTATTATTCTACTAGTAACTGGAAGAAAATAAAGCGGCGCAAACACAGGTGCACTCTCTATTCCTATTGCTACAATCTCAATTATCCTGACTAATATTATAAATGCGAAAGTGTGTTTGTTGGTTTGTTGGCTTGTCCATCCATCACGCTGCAACAGAGTTACTTACGTGAGCGACACGACGCGAGTGGAGCGACATGATTTTTTTATGGGTATACCGTATAGTTAAGGCAGAGTGACATAGGCTACTTTTTATCCCGGAAAATTAAAGAGTTCCCGCTGGGTTTTAGAAACTAAATCCACGCGGACGAAGTCGCGGGCATCAGCTAGTTGAGATTATAGCTATGATTGATTCGCAACTGACCAGCTGGACTTCGTTACTTTCAAAAAAATACTTAACTAAAAAATAAATTCTACCTACCGGTGTCATACCAAAACCTGTCCGATTATATTATTTTTATTGAACCTGTATTGAACATAATGCTTACATAACAATTTTTTTTAATACGTGGTATCAATAACAATAGGTACATGACTGTATCTGATGAAAGTGGCCGATACACGGACTACAAAGCGATTTGACAGGTACATAATTACGTCATAATACAGTAAAGCTGTCACACTTTGTTTAGATCTGTAAGCATAGATAAAGTGTAGATTTCGAGGTGCGCGTTTACGACTAGTTGGCACTTCCACTCAACTCAGACTCAAGACTGAGTTTAAACGAGACAGATTTATGTCAGTACATATTTGTGTCTCATTTTAACTCTATCTTGAGTCTTGAACAGAGCCAGAGTACGATCTATAGATCTCAGCCTTTGAGTGTTCTCTTCAATATCAGTGATCGTACATGAGAGAATGCTTTTTCAATTTTCAATCAACATGTATGGGTGGGACATACTCGAGTGAAAAGTCCATACCACGCAAATCAGCGTGCCGTATTACGTTATTTATGCGCTCTCTATTAGTCGCTCTCCCCATTCTGGGGCTGGAGGTCACTACACAGGCTGGACTCGCTTCGTCGCTCTGTGGCTCCTTGCCTCTGCCTGCACCCCGATTCAGAACATTTCGATAACTTCCCGTTTCGATACGATTAGATATCGATCTCGTATCGAAAATTTTTTGTCGCGCGATTCAGAACGTTCGGTTAGAGAATTCGATTCGATGTCGACTACGGAATCGGCTTCGTTATCGGTATCGACAAGGTCATTAAATTACATGTGGATTTACGAAGTTTGTTGTTTTACCAAAATTTCACTTTTTATTAAATTCGTGTTAGCACTAAATAAATATATTTTAATCATTTTCGAAGGTCATTGAAGTAATTATTTAAAATGATAACTTGTTAAATATTGACGGCCAATTTTCAGCCTCGTCGATAGATGGCACTAAGTTAATGTTTCATCCCTCTGGGTTCTTATTTT
Source organism: Oeneis ivallda (assembly GCA_029955525.1). Taxonomy (NCBI): domain Eukaryota; kingdom Metazoa; phylum Arthropoda; class Insecta; order Lepidoptera; family Nymphalidae; genus Oeneis; species Oeneis ivallda. The sequence continues at coordinate 21,187,184 of JARPMR010000015.1, forward strand.
ATTTTATTGTGGTGTACATAATATGTTATTTTAATGTTAAAATACGTACAATATGGTAAGTATACATTTACATACCAAAATCATTAATCATAATCATTTTATACGAAAAACCAGTAAACACAGTACGTAAACAAAAGGATGGATGCCCTGTAGCTTTCGATAAGTAACCAACTAAAATTATCGGACGTTCGGAAAATCTTATTCAATAAGTTTGTTGTGAATAGCGTTTAATAGAAGATATCGAACGATATCTACGTCGGATCGATAAATAAGTTATCGTAAGGTTCTGAATCGGGGTGCTGGTCTCTGTTCGCTCCGATCCGCTTCGCCTCTTGTGCCATTGAGAGTCATAAACTCATAACTTCCAAAACAAATATTATTTTACTTTTTTTGGGGTAAGGCATAGATGATGACGAGATAAAATCGATATCGGGCTATAGCCCTAAATGTAGAGATCGCGCTAACACTCTACTCGACAGGTCATTGTGATTATGATGTGATGAGTACGATGATTCAAAATAAATGTAATTATTTTCTAAGAAAGTACTGCTCCAAATATTTTGAGAACTCACCTTAAGTTATCTGCTCAACGTTCCGACAAGACATTTTCAAGAAAAGAGATTCCTCACCTGCAACAAACGAAAACAAAGCATAAAACAAAATGTCAATTACGCAGTCATGCTAAACAGCCGAGGTTTCTTGACACCAATTATGTAATTTACTTGGCAGCCAGACTTAGTTTTTACACAAGTTTTTTTGCTTCTTGACCTAAGGCCACAAAACGAGCGTTTATTGGCACAGACGTCAATCTAAGTTACAGTTGAGCGAGTGAGCTTTACTCGTGGTTACTTCGTGTACATGCACATTGTATAAGTGTGCGTGCCTGTCAAAGCCTAGGTAGGAGCGGGCAGGCGCGAGCATTGCGCTCGCTCACACTTATACAGATACGACACATACACACAACCATAAGTCAGTCGCCCTCGTGAATTGCAAGAACTATATCGCAAAGCGAGATAGCTTCGAGGCATCTTCGCGAGACTTTACTTTGTGAGGACTGGTAGAAGCGCATTCCTCGTGGGATGCAGCCTGATGACTGATCACCACCTATCAAGCTAACCATAATCTAATACCTTGAGTATTTAGCCCATAGCTTACAATTAAAATCGTACTGCACTTAGCCCCGTCCTGGCGTAAATATTTTGACATTTGCACTACGCAGCCCGAATTAAATCGACCGCTCTACAACGCAAATGAACTCGGAAGCTTTAACGGTGAAGAAAAACTTCATGACGAAAACTGCATCCCTGAGAGTTCTCCATAATTTAGTTTTCTTAGAGGTGTGTGAAGACTGCCAATCCGCAGTAGGCTAGCGTGATAGACTATGGCCTTAACCCATACACATTCTGGGAGCAGAACCGTGCCCGAAGTAAGCCAACGATAAGTCGAGACGATAATGAGTCAAAAATTCCTTATCGGATCCAATTTTCAAATTCTTACTGCTAAAACTCATCGTTCGGTCACGGTTCCATTCAAATTCAATAAGTAACTTTACCGCATTTTAGTTGTTGTTCCCGCTCGTTTCAATGCCCCAACTTGACGATTATCTGTTCTTGCATAACACCATCTAAGTGCAATGTCGCATACTGACGGGAGTCATTCACCCATCGTCATATGATATTATTGGATTCAACATACGAACATGCACTAAGCACTTTCTCTATTAAATAATTATATCTATGACAGGTTTATTACAGGTTTCCGACCACCGAAACTCGTCTGAAACCGAACCATGTAATTTTATATCCCGTTTTTGTTTTGCTTTTGGAACGTAGTTCCTTATCGCGCGGTGCGGAAGGGGGCTAGACGGAAAAAATTAAGACAAAATTGAACCGACACTTTTTTGAATGTGAATTTGGCATTGTGTTCATTATTTTCACAGTACATTATAAGATCTCGATAGCCTTGTGGTTTCGACAGTCGCTAAACAGTTAAAAGTCGATGGTTCGAATCCCAGCTCGACAGACTGAATTTTCTATTTTCAATTTTATTTTAAATAATTTCTACATGTGGAATTTTTCCCTAATTTTTTATAACTTATTTTTAAGTTATAAAAAATTAAGGAAAAATTCCACAATTCCTAATTCCTAATTTTTTATAACTTATTTTTAAGTTATAAAAAATTAAGGAAAAATTCCACATGTAGAAATTATTTAAAATAAAATTGAAAATAGAAAATTCAGTCTGTCGAGCTGGGATTTGAACCATCGACTTTTTACTGTTTAGCGACTGTCGAAACCACATGGCTACTGATATCTTATATTGTACTGTGAAAATAATGAACACAATGCCAAATTAATTAATCGAAAGGAATTTCGTTCCATCCGGGTGTCCCTTGACACCTCTCAAGTTTTTTTTAAATTTATTCTATAACAAGATAGAGAGACAAGAGAGCGCTTGACTCCGATCTCGTTTGATGGTAAGTGACAATGCATTACTTTTCTCAGCGATTATTATCAAGAAAGTCGCTAATTCGCATTGGGCCAGCGTGGTGGACTATGGCCTAAAACCGTTCTCTGGGAGGAGACCTGCGCTCAGTAGTTAGCCGTTGATGGGTTGTTGACGACGATATAGAAATAAGTTTCAGAGCTGAGAATCGAACGCACGATTATACAAATCTCAATCACACCACTGAACCGAAATGATTTCCTAAGTAAGTAAGGTATTTTTATTGGTCTATTAAACTACACCATACTTAACCTTAATATCCATAAAAGTCTGAACGTATGAAAATGAGCGAATTAGTCGCAAATTATAATAATTACCGTAATAACACGTCGGTCGGTCTGTTTGTTGTACGTCTTGTCGTACGCTTGCTCTAATTGACTAATTTTATGCTTATTAAGGACTTCTCGGAAAATTTCAGCAATTTAGTATAATTAGTTACCTTCATAGAAAGGCTAGAACTCCTATTAATATTAGAGCTCATATGTAGTTAAGGCAAGCGCATCTTAGTACCCAATGCCAAAATAAAACTTTACCTACTTTATTTTTAATTGTCATCATCATCATCATCATTATTATCCGCAAACCATTAAAGGCTCACAACTGAGCGCGGTCTCTCAGAGAAGAAAGCCAAGTCTCTCAAGAAGGGAAGGTGAGCGGTGCTTAGCTTGTAATTGCATGTTTGACCATACAAATTTTTTCTGTTGGCGAACTATATCAAAATAATTCTAACCTTTTCTTGCTAATCATGAACTTCCGCAAAGTAACGCCTGTTTCTGTCCCAATAGTTATGGGTCATAGTGCACCATGCTGGCCCAATGCAAATTGGCAGACTTCTTACAACTATAAAAACTCTTAGGCGTGCAGGTTTCCTCGCTATGATGTTTTTAATAATCATCATCATCATTAGCAACCCATCAACGGCTCACAACTGAGTGCAAATCTCTCACAGAAGGGTTATAGGCCATAGTCCACCACGCTGGCCCAATGCGAATTGGCGGACTTCACACACCTTCGAGGAATTATAGAGAACTCTCAGATGTGCAGGTTTCCTCACGGTGTCTTCCTCCACCGTTTAAGCAAGTGATATTTAATTACTTAAACGCACATGACTCCGAAAAATCAGACTTGCGTACCCAGGATCGAACCTGCGACCCGCCGAATAGGAGACCACAGTCCTAACCACTAGGCTATCACTGCTTCATTACTATATTCATAATAAGTAATACTTTTTAATAATAGATACCTATATTAGGGGTGTTACATTTTTTTTTGGAGACAGTTGTATGTGTAGTGTTAAACCGACAAACATTACACATTCGCATTTATAATATTAGTAGAAATTAGAAGAGAACCATTTTGTCCGTTCTAGCGCTAAGGTTGATTATACGGGACTGCCCGCGAAATTCAAATTTAATTTGGTTTTTCTCAATTTGTAAACTAATACGACAAAGTAGGCTTATGGCATTCTAATTGCGCCAGTGGTATTATCATCACAGGTTTATATAAAAATCTTTACTTGAAAGTGACCCGTTTAAGAAATTAATCAAAATATCGAGTTGGACGTGAGTTACTCACAAATTAGCCGATATTCTGACTAATTTCTTAAACTGGACGCTTTCAAGTAAAGATTTTTATATAAACCTGTAAAGATGATACTGCCACTGGCGCAATTAGAATGCCATAAGCCTACTTTGCCGTATTAGTTTACAAATTGCGAAAAATCAAATTAAATTTGAATTTCGTGGGCAGACCTGTATAATCCACCTTAAGTACAAAGAGCACTTTCCATCAGTACCTACAGGCAGATTAAACTGCCAAGAACAACATAATAATAACACACGTGTGTGTTTGTATTGAAGCAGCAACTTTCGCTAGTGTAGCCTAACCACTTTCCTCCATGCCCTTAGATGCAAAATTTTAATACTTGCACATAATATCTTACAATGATTTCTACCATTCACGGTGAGCATGAATGAAATATACCGTAATAGAGTTGCATTATTTGTGGTTTTTATTAGTCCTAATCTTTTAAAAACCAAATCATATTTTTCACACGAACATATTTTACACGAAACAAATATAAAACCTAACCTACATTTTGAGGGGGCATTTTGAGGGGGCGTAATGGTCTGTCCAGGGAGATTTTCACGGTTTTTTTTTGTTTTTGGCATTTAAAAAGAGGCTAAAATAGACTGTCTTCTAGGCGAGTGCGTTCCGTCTTAGGCTGCATTTTCACTTACCATCAGGTGAGAACGCAGTCAAGCCCTAGTCTGTAAATGTAAATTAAAAAAAATCGTACAAAATAATGTGTAGCTCAATACTTAGTAAGTAAAACTGCGTTTATGGTAATAACAATGTTAATTTTAAGTTCTCTTTAAGTGAATAAATTGTTCTTTCGAAAATTAACTCTTCGAACCTTTGAACTTTGAAACCAGTCGCTTCCAGAGTGAGAGGCTTCGGTCGTGGCTAGTTACAACTCTACCAGCAAGTCCAAGTTCCGATACGATGACGAGTAGAAACCGATTGGGGGTATAGGTTTACACTACACCCTCCCGAGTTCCGAGTTAGCCCGCTAAATGGTAACAAAATAAACGAATGCTCATGTAGGTATGTATTCAACAAGCGATGTTTTTTTTTAATTTATTTTAAAAACGTTGATAATAAATTCATCAAACAGTTGCACAAGATACACGATTTAATTCATCACGATTTGGAAACTCGCCAACAATAATAGTATTATGAACAAATCGATTAAACACTCCGGTTTCGAGATATTAATATTATTAGCATAATATAAATATTGATTCGATATAACTTTTTAACAGACTTCAAAAAAGGAGGAGGTTATCAATTCGTTAGAAACTTTTTAATATTTTTTAAAAGTACTCCAAAGGTGTGGACAAAAAAAAATTTGTGTGTGTCAGCACGACGCACAACTGGAGTTTACTTCATACTCAACGTTGAAATTTCTACCCTAACGTTGAGTAAATAAGGTTGGTCTTCGCTTGAGTTGTCGAATGCCCGCGCTACGCCTTTCACAACGATGCAAATCTCCACCCCTAACGTTGAGTAAACAAGGTTGGCTTTCGTTCACATGTAGATCAGCGCCATCTTTCGGCTTATGTGTAAACTATTTGAATAGCCACGGTGTTGTACGGAGTGTTGTAGGGTAGAAATTTGCATCGTTGTGAAAAACGTGACACGGGCATTCGACAACTCAAGCGAAAACCAACCTTATTTACTCAATGTTAGGTGATGTTAGGGTAGAAATTTCAACGTTGTGAAAAACGTAACAAGGTCATTGATAAATTGATTTTACTGTCCGGATTTTTCTCATACCGGGCTGCTAAAATCGATTCTTAAGGAGTAAACTCCAAAAAACATTTTTTTGAATACACTTTTCTCCTGTGAAAAATCATTTTTCTGACTAAAACGAGTTCGAAATATTTTCTACAAAAATCGTATCGTGTTTCACCCCGGGAAAGTCCAAAGGGGTGCAAATGCAACACGATGAGAAAGTCAACTCGGGGAAAGTTGTAATTTATGACTATGACTCTTATGAGAATACTATGAAGCTAGGAAGTTTAATAACTATCCACTTTTTCTACCCTTGTCTACAATGGTCATGGGCGTGCACAAACAGGAAATGGTCTCCAGTATACGACAAAAACAAAGTTCTTTTACTTTTATAATTATGAACCTTTCTAATGTGCTTCGATGGGAGTTTTATCATTATCTATGGCAAAATACCGGTACGCCAAATAGGTATTCAAAAATGGTATCGACATGATCTTTTGTACCTGACTAGAAACTAACCCGATAACAAATAAAAACCGGCCAAGTGCGTGTCGAGCCACGCGCAGTGTAGGGTTTCGTAGTTGCTAGTCACAAATATTATTGCTGATCTAGGATAGTGCTTTTATTTTATTGAATATTGAATATATTTTGAGTTATATGGTTTAAATACTATAATATACTACAAAATATGCAACTTACACTACGTGTAATACCTAACTTAGGAAAAACAGATATAGCTCCTTAACTAATGAACCCTACTTAGCCGTGATAGTTTTCCTTTAAAATTAATTATATATACTACTGCTGTGAATTTTTTTATGTATCCTTTATTCAACCATTTAGCTGGCAGAGGGGGGGGGGGGACACTTGACTCTAATATAAATTAGCATTTTAAAATATCATATTTCACAAACGGATCCCTGAATTGAAAAATGGTGTTCCCACACCCACAATATTTTTGAAAGACCTATTCAACGACACCCCACAGAAAAAAAAAATCATCCCCACTTTACATGTAGGGGAGGTACCTTAAAAAGAAATATTTTTCACAATTTTATTTCACCACTTTGTTGGCGTGATTAATACCCTTGTCAAATTACAGATTTCTAGTACCAATAGTCTCTGAGCTAAGCCGCGGACGGACAGACAGACAGACGGACGGACATGGCGAAACTATAAGGGTTCCTTGTTTACTACGGAACCCTAAAAATTTGATATGTAACATGAGTCATATTGATTTCTTTCGTATGAATTGTCACCTTATGTCACCCGGACCATAATAAAGAATCAACTAACATCTCATTCATCAAAATTCGGTTCAGTAGTTTAGACGCTACGGTAAAACTTACGTAAATACAAACATACATACCATTTATACACTGCTAAAATCATAACCCTTTTGTCTTTGCTTTTGTAGTCGGGTACAAACCTAAATCCATGCAGGTGAAGTCGCAGTTCTTCTTCTTCTTCTTTATCAACCTATAGACGTCCACTGCTGGACAAAGGTCTCCTGCATGGACTTCCACAGGCTTCGGTCTTGCGCCGCTTGAATCCAGCGGCTCCCTGCGACTCGTTTGATGTCGTCGGTCCACCTGGTGGGGGGTCTGCCAACACTGCGTTTCCCGGTGCGGGGTCGCCACTCCAACACCTTGGGACCCCAGCCGCAGTTATCAGCTAGTAATTATTTTAAATTAGTGATAGACTTCCACAGAACTATTATTACTTTTACATTTGTGTTGGTATTATCGTGTTTTAAATTTCTCCGAAATGCAGCCGTTGTATAAGCGATATCCGAGAAATGTAATAGAATACGCATGAGTATTGAATATTATATCATTATGTGCAATAAAAGAGCTATAAAAATATGTTACAACTTACAGTGTAAAGAGACGTTATGAAATATCTATCAGAAAGGGCGTGCAATGTGCGATTTTACGTACTTATTAAACCTAGCATGAAAGAAAGCGAGGACTTGCGATTTAGTGATTAGCAAAGTTGCTTTTACAGGATATTAGACCTAGCGAATGTCCCGGGTTCAATTTTTCACTGGTTCGATGGAAAGGAGATTGGCGAATTCCATAGAGTTTCTGACCCAGACGAAGTAGTACCAAAATATATGTCCTGTTCATATAATATGTCATGTTTATATAATATATCCTACCCATTGCCATTTAACCTCCACAACTCGATGAGCTATGTCGGCAACACTAGTTCTCGTACGAATTTTCTCATTGCTGCCCTTGATCATTGAAGAATACTCCGAGCATAGCACTCTCCATAGCCCGTTGAGAGACCCTGAGCTTTCTTATGACGTAGATACTAGGTTTAATGGCAAGTACCCTGAAGTAGTAATATTTTTATTTATAACTAGCTGATGCCCGCGACTTTGTCCGCGTGGATTTAGTTTTTAAAATCCCTCGTGAACACTTTGATTTTCCGGGATTAAAAGTAGCCTATGTCCTCAACTATAGTACCCATGCAAAAAATCACGTCGATCCGTGGCTCTGTTGTGGCGTGATTGAAGGACAAACCAACAAACAAACACAATTTCGCATTTATAATATTAGTATGATTAGAATATTAAATTGCATAGGAAAACACTGTAGCATTAAGTCCATACGATGTATTACATCCATACCTACTATGTAGTATGTAGGTATAATGATCGTTTGGCAAAATCTGACGCCTTTGGAGTAGTTTGACTTTGACAAAATAGGGCTATCCACGATGGCTATATACGATAAAGTACGCTTGCCAGCTTAAGATGAGCCGTTCATTCAAAGTATCTTGTAGATTCCGGGGTTCAAGTTATTTGGACCTTATACTGAAGATCGTGATGTCTATAATTTCTGAACTACGAAATTGACGACCTTGAAATAATTACAGGACAATCTCTTAAGAACCTGCTTTCTAACAAAAAAAGAATGGATTAAATCGGAATACGCCTTAATGAATTACAGTGAAATACACTGCTGCTGTGCTGAATTTCGGGATAAAAAGTATCCTATATTATACCTCGTAGTATTAACTTAAATCGTGCCAAGTTTCATTTAAATCCGTCCAGTAGTTTCGGCGTGATGCGCGGCCAAGATACAGACAGACAGACAGACAGACAGACAGACAAAAAATTAAAAAAAAATTGTTTTGGCTTCAGTATGGATTATAGAGTGCCCTCAAACAAAAATTTTCAAAATATCTTCAATGTACAGAATTGGACCTGTTACAGTTTTATTATATTATAGATAGATAGATAACACAAGTCAATTACAACCACCACACCCACAAACTTGTCGACGGGTAACGGATCAATCTTTTATTTATTACTGCATGTGAACCAAACGAATCGGGTCATGCACGATGTGTAATGGTGGCTTCTCACGGCGCGAAAGATCACGTATCGCGCCAAACACGAAGGCTATTTATTTATGTCTTGTGTGAAGAGCCACGCGCACACCTTATTTTGTCCCGATTCAAGTAAAACCCGTAAAAAAATCGACACGGACTATCTCAGAGTTCGTTCGTGTGATTTTCTATTAGGTATTTGGTAAATCTTTCCTTTCAAGGGTTTGTAATAATATCACGAGTTCATAACTACCAGCGATTTGATTGTTACCATATTATTATGAATAATTTATCATTCTGCAGTGACTCAATGCCTTTCAAATTCGCGGCATCGAGGCAATTTTTTCGGCCGAGGCCGATTTCACCAAAGTCGAGTGACGTTTATCCGAGGTATAAATTGGGCGTTCTGACAGTTTTTGTATTGAAAATACTGTCAAAATATCAAATTTACTCTCGGATAAGACTTATTTTACGTTGGTGAAATCGGCCCTTAGAGTGACATCTTTAGACAACGATAGTGTGAAAAATATAAACCTGGGTGCCACGAGCTCGGGCAAAATATCAAAGCGCCTGGTAACGTGAACACGTGAACCTCGTTCATGTTACCACGCGCCGTGGGAAGCCAACTTAACGTTCTCATTGCGAAAGTGAAATCAAGTAGTTATCCGAATGGTTAACGCTTCATTACTTCTAATTCGCGAGTTATTTTATTTATGACCACTTGCAAAAAGCTTGTACACCTACTGTTGCTACATCGATAACTATTGGCATTTTTTGTGAGACCGGTTCAAATATGTAGGTAAAATGAAGATAATGTATTGTTTTATAATATATGATCGTGTGTGTGTGTGTGTTCATCGTATTTAGTTTTAATGTGTACTTCTTGTAATTTTCACGTAAACTTGCAAACACCCTTAACCCTTTCTATCAGATCATCTTCTTCTTCTTCTTCAAGTGCCGACTCCTATCGGAGGTTGGCAATCATGACGGCTATCTGCACCTTGGATGCTGCTGCTCGGAACAAGGATCGGGTACTTTTGCCATACCATTGGCGTAGATTTCTAAGCCACGATGTTCTTCTGCGACCCGGTGGTCTTCGGCCAGCTATTTTCCCTTGTATAATGAGCTGCAGGAGGTCGTATTTGTTATTCCTGAGGATATGACCAAAATACTCAAGCTTCCGCACTTTTATGGTCTTAATAATTTCAAGATCTTTGCCTAGCCTCTGCAGCACAGTCGTGTTTTTGACACGCTGAACCCACGAAATTCTCAACATTCTTCTGTAAACCCACATTTCGAAAGCTTCGATCTTTTTACACAAAGTTTCCGTAAGTGTCCAGGCTTCGACTCCATATAGAAGAACGGAGAAAACGTAACAGCGTGCGACTCTTATACGCAATGGGAGGCTGAGATTACGATCGCAAAGTATCTTGTCCATTTTACGGAAAGCTGCCCGGGCTTGTTCAATTCTGCATTTGATCTCTATGCTGTAATCTACTTGATCATTGACTATAGTACCCAAATATTTGTATTGGCTTACCCTGTCTATGGTGGAGTTATTAATAAAAATCGGCCAAGTGCGAGTCGGGCCTCGCTCTTTTAGGGTTCCGTTAAAAAAAAATTAAAAAAAAATATTTCCATGTACCCATTGGAATATTTTAATTTAATTTTTTTAATTTAATTTAATTTTTATTATTTGTTGTTATAGCGGCAATAGAAATATATAATATTATGTGAAAATTTCATCTGTCTATCTATTACGGTTTACGAGATACAGCCCGCTGACAGACGGACGGACGGACGGACAGCGTAGGCTTAGTAATAGGGTCCCGTTGGTACCCTTTGGGTACGGAACCCTAAAAATGGACGATGAAGGTTCTGGTGCTCTCATCAGATCAGAATCAGATCATCATAAAATTATAAGGATCTGACAGAAAGTAACCCTTTCGAAAGTATACGGGTGTATTTCTCTACACCAAGGCCCGCTTGCAAAAACGTCGGGTTATCCTTTTATCCCAGAGATGGCGGCTGCTTTGACGAATTTCGTATAAAGCTTCTGTTACTTTAACCTGGCGTCTCTGCAAGCGGGCCATAGCTTGCTTGATTAACATGCTTCTAAGTGATACGGATGTTAGTTTTGTTAAATTTATTGGATGGGCATACAAAGGGGCAAGGCTGCCAGCATAAGTATTGGGTAATATTATATTGTGCCCTGCTATGGCACAGTGCGGTGACTTCGAAGAGGGCTTAGATTTAATTTAGTTTTAATTTTAGTGGTAATTAAGTATTAATTTATATTTAAATTTATTTTATAAATTACTAGCTAATGCCCGCGCCTTCATCTGCGTCCATTTAGTTTTTAAAATCCCGCGGGAACTCTATGATTTTCCGTAACAAAACGTAGCCTTTGTCACTCTCCAGGTAGTCAACTATACCCATGCAAAAAATTACGTCGATCTATAACTATACCTACTGCATTCACGGAGACAAATTAGTGAGACTGGATAGATAGATGGACTAGTCTGTGATTGGACAGCGATAAGAGCAAACGTAGTGTACAGTGAGTACCTACAGTGATTTTTTATAGCTCTGTTGCAGCGTGATTAGAATAGAATAGAATAGAATAGAATAGAATAGAATAGAATAGAATAGAATAGAATAGAATAGAATAGAATAGAATAGAATAGAATAGAATAGAATAGAATAGAATAGAATAGAATAGAATAGAATAGAATAGAATAGAATAGAATAGAATAGAATAGAATAGAATAGAATAGAATAGAATAGAATAGAATAAAAATGTTTTTTATTCAAATAAACTTTTACAAGTACTTTTGAATCGTCAATGAGTCTACCACTGGTTCGGAATGCCGTTCCTGCCGAGAAGAACCAGCAAGAAACTCGGCAGTTGCTCCTTTCAAAATACTTTTACAATAAGTATACTTAATGGATATTATTCTATGTATGCAGAGTTTCCACAATGAGGGGAAGTTCCACAAAAGCATACGTAATTATTTCTAATTATAATTCAACACATGTCAAGACGGGCAGCCAGAAAGTAGCCCCATTGCCGCTGGTGCCACCCGTTCACGAGCATGACGCATGACCCAGCCATTGCTTCGCTCAACCATATTTGAGGGAACGTAACAACCCGCATCACACGACACCACCGCAGAAATGTTAAAGAGAGTGTGACATACTTAGGCTACCCATCTTAAGGCATCGAATTGTAGGACAAACCAACAAACAAACACACTTTCGCATTTATAATATTAGTAAGGATTTAATATGCGCCCCGAAGTAATATAACACTTTAGCCTCAATAGTCCAACGGTTAAAGGTGCGGTCTTAAAAGTGAAAGGTCGCAGGTTCGATCCCCACAGGGTGCGCTATTGTCGTATCCACTCCTAACACAAGCTTTCCGTTATTTGTTGGGGAGAAGAAAATATAAGTATTAAGTTCAGCTTGACTTGAACGGGTGCCACCGGCGGGAATGGGGCTACTTTCTGTCTGCCCGTCTTAACATGTGTTGAATTATAATTAGGTATGCGTTTGGAACTCATTGCGGAAACACTGCATACATAGCATAGTATCTATTGAATTGTAAACTTATTTTGAAAAGAGCAACCGCCGAGTTTCTTGCTGGTTCTTCTCGGCAGGAAGGGCACTCCGAACCAGAGGTAGACTGATCGACGATTCAAAAGCACTAATTAAAAAAGTTTATTTGAATAAAAAAACATTTCTATTCTATTCTATTCTACTTAGGCCCGCTTGCAGAGACGCCGGGTTAGTTAACCCAGGAATAAATTTGTAATTTTGACAGAAGCTTTATACGAAATCTGTCAAATCTGTCTTTTTAACCCAGAGTTAGCTCCTAACTCTGGATTAAAAGGATAACTCGACGTTTCTGCAAGCGCGCCTTATAGTCTTAAAAAAAAAAACATCGCGCCAAATGGCCTCAATTAAAAAGTCAAAACGTATCAACCCGACAACATAGCGTAACAATATGAAATAATCAATTCCCGCGCCGCACCACAATTGAATCACTCGATCACCCGCGATAAACTCGTTAAAGTAACAATTGTAAATTAAACGTAACGTGTAACGTAACAAAACGCAACTAATTGCCCAGTCCGGCCCGGGGCCGTAGTCTCAATGGCACACCAATGGAGGTGTTGTGCAAGCATGAAGTCGATTTTGATGAAAGTCTTGGACGAGGAGAGAAGGACTTGCAAAGCGCACGCATTCCCCTCTGCCGAAGTATATGTATGACGCGACGTACGTGTAATTAATTAGAGCCTCAATAGCCCAACGGTTAAAGGTGCGGACTGAAAACTGAAAGGTCGCAGGTTCGAATCCCACCCGTTGCACTATTGTCGTACCCACTCCTAGCACAAGCTTTACGTTTAGTTGGAGGGGATAGGAATGATATTGGTCAACTTCAATTTGACTAATATTCTTTAGGAAAAAAAAAAATTGTTACTTGTGTGTTCATTTTCTGTAAGTGTGACAGCTTTTGAGTTAGTGTGCGCTCATGGAGACGTAGTGAGTTCGTAAATGTGTGCTGTACGTATTTACCTCACCTCCCGCGGAAAGTGGCAGAATTTATTTAATACTAAATCTGCTGTAAGGCAAGTCCTACTTTAAATTGTCGAAGTTGAAAGTACTACTTATTTCGAAAAAAAATCTTATTTCAGCAAAAAAAAAAAGGTTTGGTAGATAAAATTGCCATTTCAATTTTTAGTTTCAAAATTCACACCGAAACGTTCGACGGTGTCATGGCGTCGTTCGTGAGGTCACATCTATGTTTTTTCATAGTAGTTTGTGTAGTAAGTAGTTTGTCAAAGTTTGAACATAGATTAACGCTCTTATTGGTGTTCAATGTAATATGGCGGATTGCTGTATTCTGTATTTTACAGTATTATTTTATCAAAATAAAATAAATCTTGCTCAAAACAGAAAATAAATTAGATATTTAAGCAACTGCATCGTAATGACTAATTACGTACAATTGCATACAAGATTTTATCTAAAAGGAAAATAAAACCATTAAAAAAACTACGGTCTTTAACATTTTTTTCCTTTCCTTTACAATTAATAAAAAAGTCAAATCAATCAATTTTTTTTTATATTTTTTAATATTTTTTTTTAATTATTTTTTTTTAATATTAAAAAATATTTTTTTCCATTTCGATTCAGCTGTCAAATTCGAAATTGGAACTTTTCGATGCTGGAGTAGATAAATGTTTTTTTATAACCCATGTATACTATTTCATTAGATAAATTCATAATTTCATCGATTCTAGGATACTGTCATCATTCCTATTGACCATCTTTTTTTCGAGATAGACTTGCGCTTGACGACAATAAATGATTCAGTGTAGATTGGAGGGCTTGTCTAGGAGGTGCCTTTTTACTCCCAAGGCAAGGTAAGAGCCTTGAATCCTGAAGGTACAAGTTATGCGTGAAAAACACTGAGAAGTGGGAGTAGTAGTAGACTTTTGGCTAGATAGTAGGCTAGTGGAAATGTTCAGTCAGATTTTTCTAATGATAAGTCATCATCATCATTAGCAACCCATCAACGGTGCACTACTGAGCGAGGTCTCCTCTCAGAGAAGGGTTATAGGCCATAGTCTACCACGCTGGCCCAATGCGAATTGGCGGACTTCACACACCTTCAAGAACTATGAAGAACTCTCAGGTGTGCAGGTTTCCTCACGATGTTTTCCTTCACCTTTGAAGCAAGTGATATTTAATTGTTTAAACGCACTTGACTCCGAAAAGTCAGAGGTGCGTACCCGGGATCGAACCTGCGATCCCCCGAATAGGAGACCACAGTCCTAACCACTAGGCTATCACTGCTTATGATAAGGCTAAAGATAAGTACTAGTCGACAATCAGCACCACTATTGTTAATAGTGATAGGCATAAAACTGGCAGGAGCATACGTACCTAACAATGGCGCGTAGGGCGCAGCACCCGACAGCCTGCTAACAGGATGTGTGGGGCACGCCCACTATGCGCACGTTATTATCATTAATCCATTCATACATCATGGACCCGATTCTGTAACTCATCATCATCAAAGCGCTACATCCTGGGTGGGCCTTGGCTTGGTCAAGCAAATTTCTCCATCTGAGGCGATCATTAGCGGCCTCTCTCCAACTCCGTACTCCCAAAACTCTCATGTCCTTTTCCACTCCGTCAATCCACCGGCCTCTGGGTCTTCCTCTGCCTCTACGGCCCTCTGGTTTACTGTCAAGCAACTTTTTCGGGGCTCTTGAATCGTCCATGCGTTGCACATGTCCTGCCCATCGCATTCGTGACAATTTAATGATTTTGACTGCATTCGGTTCTTTAAATAGTCCATAGAGTTCGTGATTGTAACGAATGCGCCAGATTCCATTATCTTGAACAGCACCGAAAATCCTCCTCAGGACCTTTCGCTCAAAAATTAGCAGGCTGTTTTCATCCTTCTTACTTAGAACCCAGCATTCAGCCCCGTAATTTCGATGATGTGTAGTACCTGTTCGTTGAAGTGGGAAGTTTAAATTTTAGATTCTGTAACTCAGTGCCTATCAAAAAATTATGGCCACTGACATATTATATACTTTTGGAACGAAGTTCCTTTTCGGCCGGTTTAGCGGATAGGCTAGGCGAAAAAAGTGTAAGAATTTTCCATCACGACACTTTTTGCCTTCGTTTATTACACACGTTTCATTATATCTTGGTGGCGTAGCGGCTAAACGAAGTAGTGAAACTATCGTTTCGGGGGTTCGAATCCTGACTTCAGATCATGTCTGTTTTTTTTTTTGAAACGAAGTTTTATGGAAGAGAAATTCCGAAAAAAATATTTGTGGCAAAATTTACTAACGCCATCTATTGTTCACAGCGTGAACTTGCTTGAATACATAAAAAAAACAAAAAAGATTCCGACCACAGCTGATATAAATGTAGTACCTGTTCGTTGATTCCGACGAATTGAGAACCTCCGCCTTTTTTGAAGTCGGTTAAAAATGATCCATGACCATTGACCTTCTTCCATTTTATTACACCGATGATGTAACAGAGGCCTATCTAAACACGATATTATGTAAATCTTTAGAGATTAAAGTTTAAACTCTTTCGCAAAGACTTCCTATGAAAACGTTTACAAAACAAAAGCATGCGTACTTAGGTACCTGTAATCTTGATAAATCGTGTAGGGCGTAGGCACACAATGTTAAGGCGTAAGCCACACCGAGAAATTCTCTCTTCTTCTTTATCAACCAGATGTCCACTGCTGGACAAAGGTCTCTTGCAGGTCACACCGAGAACTAAGTTAACCTAATTTAGCTTAGCTCGGCGTCGCGTCTTTTCAATTGGTAACTTTGCTTAGTAACCTTAGCTGGTTGTTTGAACTAAAGCTAAGCTAACTTAGTTCGCGGTGTAGCTTGCGCTTAAGGCGTTGATAGATTCAGTGCAGTTTATCTTAGAGCCTTATCGCATTATGTCAGTGCGCGTCGCCAACATCTAACGTGCGTGTATCTTAATATGTTGTAACTTCCGATCCAGTTTTGCTTTATTATTATAACTAGCTGATGCCCACGACTTCGTCCGCGTAGATTTAGTTTTTAAAATCCCGTGGGAACTCTTTGACTTTCCGGGATGCCTATGTCACCCTCCAGGATTCTGAACTACACCTATCTAAAAAATCACGTCAATCCGTAGCTTTGTTGCAGCGTGATTGATGGACAAACCGACAAACAAACACACTTTCGTATTTATGATTATGTATTAGTAAGGAAGAATTAATACTATTCGATAATAAAGGCGATCTAATTAAATTTTAGAACACAAAAGCTACTATTGTGACTTAAATATGATAGTTAGATATAATCCTTAGGGGACTTTTTTGTAGAGAATAATGAGTAATTAGTACTTTAATCATGTACCTAGTACATATTTTTTAAGTATCATCAATGGTTTTCTCAACACACGGAAAGTAATGCATTTTATCGGCAAAATTTTGCTACTTTGGGTTACATTGTTGCAATTTTCTTAAGGATCTCTAATTTTTTGCTCATGTCTATTATGGTGATAGAAAATGGTGAATATTAAATTTTAATAAGACAAAAAGTTCTCATTACTGTTTGATAGTTTCTATTTTTGGCATGGTAAAAATAGGTGTGTCACAAACACGCCTAATTAGACAGGACCTAGTACGGTCTTGCTGACCATTTGGTCAACATACACATTGGTAACAAGATATCAAGATAGTTTAGGATGTATCAATCCTACAAAAAAGAGTGAACAGGATAAAAGAAAATGTTTAAAAAGTTTTGATTTTTTTCGTTTTGTTGTGGCCTATGTCACCCGGACCATAATAACGAATCGATTGACCTCATAACCTCATTCATCAAAATCGGCTCAGTAATTTAGGCGTTACGGTGAAATATACGTACGGACAAACATAAATATATATTCAAACCCTTCCTTTTGGCTTTGTCGTAATTGGATAAAAGACCAAAATAGTCTAGATATAAGAATAGATATAGTCTAGATATATTAAGAAATATTAATTATTTTAATACCTAATCAATTTTTTTTATTTTATGAACATTTTTCTATCCATTTTTTCTGTTATTTTTACACGAAACGAACCCAAACTACATTTAAACTAAATTAAATTAGTCCTAATCTACTTCTTATCTGTAATTCATCGATATTTCTGTTTTGTACAATTAACCAACCTCGGTACTAATTAACACAAAGTTTGCAAAACATAATTAAAAATATTATATTATGATGAAAGAGACATACATGAGTGTTCTTTTAAATCATTATAATTAGGTGCCTAATTATGTTTTAACCGTTAAATACCCCATTCGTAGATTTTCCCACAAGAATGCCGGTTATAACAATGTCGGCCATTTTAGAAAAAAACGGAGCCGTCGATGCATCATTGTTCTCTGTGCTCTATTTATTCTTCCACCGCTATTCTGTTCTAGGGTTCCGTAGAACTGGTGTAAAAACGGTCATGAGAAATGTTTTGACACGTTTCATTTTACGGAATTCATATTTGTATTGTCATAGCGTTTTGATTTACTGTGGTATAACTTGGGTATAACGGTTTTAAATGTTGGTCACAATCATGTCAATCTTATTGACATGATTGACTACTAAGAAGCTTTTAAATATGTATAGGATACATGGTTCTTTATTGTATTATTTACTACTATATCAAAATACCAAAATAGGTAGTAATAAAAATATAGCATAACCTATTGCATTTCCTATAACACGGTAGGGTTTTTTCCAATATTCTTTAAAAAAATCATAAAGCTGGTTACTTACTCGTCGAGTAACACATTTTTAAAAGCAGTGATAGTGAAGCAGTGATAGATAGATATTGGTGAGGACTGCGGTCTCCTATTCGGGGATCGCATGTTCGATCCCCACGCATCTCTGTCTTTTCGGAGTCATGTGCGTTTTAGCAATTAATTAGCACAGGCTTCAACTGTGAAGGAAAACATCGTGATTAACTTGCACGCCTGAGAGTTCTTCACAATGTTCTCATAGGTGTGTGAAGTCTACCAATTCGCTTTGGGCCAGCGTGGTGGTCTATGGTCTATAGGCCATAGTCCACCCTTCTCTGAGAGCAGACCTGCGCTCAGAATTGCGACGATAATGGTTTCCTCATGATAATAAACCGATTTTTCACTTTTGAGCATGACATTGTTATTTTTTACTGATTACAAGGTACTTAGCCCTTTGCAAGGTAACCGATCTCACATCGTTATGTGACGATGTAATCTAAGATGGAAAAAGGTATATGACAATTTTTTAACCTATTCTAGCAGAAATCAGAATATAATTAAAATTGTACTACGACCTGAAAATTATGGTATTGAGCACAAAATTGGCGGAAAGCTTATATAATATATCTGTGTATTCACTATTCTACTTCTACCCTGGGACAAAACACTATAATTTTGGACCTACATGACTACGGACATCATGGTACGTTTTCAATTCACATTAAATACATATCTGTGGTTCGGATCATCATTGATGAGCCGTAAGCGAATGTTCGCGCTATGTCGTGCGAATTGCGAAAAAAAGCAACAATGCTTGATTTCCCATGAGTGTCCCGTGATTTATCTCCTAGTGAATACATGGCATAATAGCAGATTTTAACCACAGACCTTTGGTTTACTTACACGTACACATTGCTTATACATATTAATCGGAACCCTGCAACATAAAGCCAACCGCTCAACCAATTACGTTTTATATCCGTGAAAAACATCAAGGCTGCGAGGCGTTTATTCGAAAAATGCGGAGATCTCGAATGCTGATTACTTAACTTTTGTCTGAAATCTAGGCTCAACTACTTAGCTCGCTTTACGGCTTCAAAAGGTGCTCGACTGGTTTGATGAGGTGCCGTGTGAAGCGGTTGACATGACTCATATAAAGGTGCGGAAAATTTCACATTTTTTTATTATTCTTCCGATAGACACGTCCACTACTGGACAAAGGTCTCTTGTATAAACTTCCACATGCCTCGGTCTTACATCGCCTGTATCCAGCGGTAACCTGCGAATCATTTGATGTCATCAGCCCACCTATTGGGAGGTCTGCCGACATTGCGCTTTCAGGTGGGAGGTCGGCACTCCAGCACGTTGGGACCCCAAAGACCATCAGTTCTTCTGCAACTATGAGGCACGGATCTTCTACGGATCTCTTTTCGCCTACGTGGTACCTACTTAGGGACGTCGTCAAGATTTAGGTGACGTGTTACCTGAGGAATACTCACTTAGGGAAAGAATATTAAAGAAAATTAACTATGCTGAACTTGACTAATATTCTCCTCTAGATAAAAATAAAAAATAAAATAAAAATTAAAATTAAAAAAAAAGGAAGATTTATTATCTCCAATAGAAAACGGCAATTTTACTGTTGATTTAATTAAGATTCATTACCTACATCCTACATAGGTAGCTGAGCTGTAACTTGTATCGAGAGTCACTAATAGCAATATTTCTACGCTAATCGGATTAGAAAACGAAGTGCAATTTATTGCAATTAAGAATAGTATGCAGCTGTGACAGAGCTGTAGCCTGTACCTGTACACGAGTAATAATCCGTATATTACTCGTGTGGTACCTGTGTGACAGTTGCAGAGTGACGATTTTTAAAAGCCTAACTCCTTGCGATCTAACAACAAAAGTTTAAAAACTGTAACATGACTACTGACAGTGACATGGCTGATATACAGGGTTAATTTTAATTCACCAACAACCTCCCACATGTAACTTCTATGCATCAAAGTAAATAACATTTGTTCCACGACTTTTTAAAATTCCTAAAAATAAAAAGTTTTTTTTTCATACAAAAATAAATAATATTTATTTTTCTGTTCTAAAATTTTAAAAACTCTATGCGACACGTGTCAAAGGGAATGGGTGGCGTATTTGACGCACCGTCACTCGATATTCGGTACTTAATGCTTGTCCGATACTTACGTCTGTCGCCGCGGAAAGCCTATTTGGTGTTCGCGATAAACGCGAAATTATGAACTTGCAGACGATAGCTCAGCCTTATGTTAGTAATACACATCACAAAGCATTTTTAAATACGAAGCGATGACTTCGAACGTTAATTGTTGCGCGGTTAGTAACTTAGTAGTCGACGCTTCACGCAGGTGTGGAAGAGACATTACATAAAATGACCAAAGAGTTAAAAAAATGACTCTTCAACAAAAACTAAGAAATATATTATTTTTTGTAGAATTTATTGAGTTATGTGCAAAGTCGTTGAAATGTTGTTCAGTAGTATGTATAGAAGTTGTTGGTGAAACACGTGTGGGAGGTTGTTGGTGAATCAAAATTAACCCTGCATATTGTATATGATGAAGGCACTTTTGGCCGAGCATCTAATAAAAGCAATCATAAACTAAATCAAAACCGAACAAAATTCTCAGCAAGATATCATATTCTTATTTTGAAAGCACACCTCGCACAAAGCATCGCAGAACAGAACATCGCTCTCAGCGGTCATAACTAACATAACAAGCAGGAGAGTAGGTATACATAATACATAGAATAGAATAGAATAGAAAATACTTTATTGCACAACAAGAAATAATGGTTGAAATACAACAAAAGAAAATAAGTACAAGGTGCAAAGGCGGCCTTATTGCAAAAGCAATCTCTTCCAGGCAACCCTTGTCTTGAGAGGAAAACACCAAAGAAAATGGGATAGTGCAAGCTAAGATCGAGGAAAGTTGTAAACATTATAGACTATTATTATTATTATTATTATAGACTATATTAAAATAAATAATATTATGACATAATATAATACAATACATAAATATAACATTACATGTATATCATACATAACAAAAAATATATGAAATAACGTAAATATATAAATATATATATAATGTAAATATATATATAAATATATACATACATAAATATCCACTATATACACTTATGGTTTCATAGAAAGAAAATGACTTTTCAGACGCTGTTTGAAGATAGGGAGTGATTTGGAGTGTCTTATTTCGAAGGGGAGGGAGTTCCATAGTAAGGTAGGCTTATAGGTAAAAGACTGACCATAGGAGCGGGCATAACAGGTGTTAAAGGTGAGGCGATTATCGTTGTGCGATCTCAAATAGCGGCCAGGTGCATTAACACTGTTGAGGAAAGAAAAGCGTTCTTTAAGATAAGAAGGAGTAGCAGGATTAAAAAGAATTGAATAGAGAAGAGTAAGGATGTGCATGTCACGACGCTGCCTTATCGGAAGCCACTCAAGCTGGGCACGGTAGCAGGATACATGATCAAACTTGCGCAGACCAAAGATGAACCTGATGCAAAGGTTTTGTAACCGCTCCAGCTTGTTAAGTTGTTCTTCCGTTAAGTCAGGGTAACAGCAGTCAGCATAATCGAGTAACGGTAATAGAAGGGAATTAGCAAGAGAAGTTTTAGTTTTAATTGGTAAAAGGTTTTTCCAACGCTTTAGCGAACCAATTGTTGCAAATATTTTGCGACTCACTTCCGACACTTGTGGGATCCAGGAGAGAGTGTTATCGATTAGGAGGCCAAGATTTTTAACAGTACCGCTAAGTACCAAATGAGCCGCATCAACTCGAATGGGGGGCAAAGCGTTGGTATCCACCTTAACCAATTGCTTAGGACTGCCAATCACAGCTACCTGGGATTTACCAGCGTTGATGCTAAGCCCATAGGATTTACTCCATTCACAGATCCTTTGTAGTTCAGTATTTAACCTGTGTATGGCCGAATTGATGTCATGGGCAGGAGCAGCAACGTAAACTTGTAAGTCATCAGCATATAGATGAAATGATGATGAGAGAAGTTGAATGACAGTATTAATAAAGATTGCGAAGAGGAGAGGAGAAAGGACACCACCTTGTGGAACGCCAGCTGCAAGTGATAGTGGAGAAGAGAATTTATTATTGAGAGTCACACACTGCCGGCGGTCACACAGATAGCTAGCAAACCAAGAAATAGTGTTAGAGGAAATATTAAAGGATTCTAGGACAGCTAACAGTAAATCAAAGTCAACAGTGTTAAATGCATTACTGAAGTCAAGTAAAGCAATGACAGAGACAAGTTGTTGGCCCATATTGTCACGGAGATCATCACAAACTTTGACGAGAGCCGTGGTAGTACTATGCCCTTTCCGAAAGCCAGATTGGAACGGACTATGGATGTTATTCTTAGTTAAGTAAAGGTTAAGTTGCTGGCAGGCAATACGCTCGAGAACTTTAGAAAGGAAAGGTAGAATGGAAATAGGGCGATAGTTAGTATAAGAAGTTGGATTTTTAATCTTTGGAATAGGGATAACGTGAGCGTTCCGCCAGGCACTGGGAAATTTATTGGAAGCGAAGGAAAAATTGAAGATATGGGTGAGAATAGGCAAGACATTATCAAGAAGAAGTAAAATCATCTTGCGATTTAAACCATCACAACCCACAGCATCCGACTTGATCGCGAGAATATGTTTCTTTATGTCATCTTTGGAGATGGGAATGGGAGTGATTGAGGTGAAATGTTTGTTGAGTGCATCAAGATCGAGATTGTCTGGAGTAACTCGTTGTTGACGCCCAATCCCAAGAGTCTCCAAAAATTTCCAAGTCCTTTCAGGGCTTTTTTCAATAGATGAAAAAATAAAATTCCTTTGGGCTTCTCTGCAGACCTTGTTACAGTGATTACGCAATGATTTATATTTATTACGATTATTGTCAGTTGGACGTAGCTTATATTTTGATTTAGCAGCATTCCGCTTAGCCATCAAGGTTCTAATGTCCTGCGTCAGCCAAGGGGCTGGTAAATGTTTGAGTTTCATTGGGCGAAGCGGAGCGTGCTTATCAAACAGATCTGTCAGGAATGAGTTGAATAACTCGACTTTTTCATCAACTGTTTCTGCCTGAATTATAGTGCCCCAGTCAATATTGTTGAGGTCAGACATGAAATTAATATTATCGAAATTCTTAAAGCTACGAAGCATAACTATGGTTGGCTTGGCCTTAGGGGGACGGATTTTAAATGAAAGGTAAATGAGGTCGTGGTAAGAAAAGGCCTCAGCGGGGTGTTGACCATGGATATCCACAAGATCGACGGAGGAGGTTATCATTAAATCTAATTGAGAAGGAGCACAATTTGGAAAAAAGTGTGTGGCATTAGTGGGAAGCAAAGTAAGGTTAGAGCTCTCAACAATATTGACAAGGCGTCTAGAACGATAATCGTTTTTTATTATACAAGTATTGAAATCGCCCATAAGGATGGTATGGTCAACAGATGTTACATACTGTTCCAACAGATTTTCGAAGGTTTGGAAGTAATCGATATGGAGCGAAGGACTATAAAATACGCCAAGGAGTAATTTAGTACTACCAAACAAAACCTCAAGAAGAATGTGCTCGACCGAATCGGAGTATAGCGAAGGGGATTTGTTTAAAATCGTGAAGGGAATCTGACTACGAAGGTATATCGCAACACCGCCTCCACCTTTGCCCGTGCGATCATTACGAATTAAGTGGAAATTGGGTAAGGAATAAGAAGAAGAAGGTAAACACGGTTTAAGAAAGGATTCTGAAACTAAGATGGCATGAATATTGGATAGAAGCAGGCGTTACTTTGCGGAAGTTCATGATTAGCAAGAAAAGGTTAGAATTATTTTGCTATAATCCGCCAACAGAAAAAATCTGTATGGTCAAACATGCAATTAAAAGCTAAGCACCACTCACCTACCCAGCCAAGCAAAAAAGCCAAGTTCCCAAGCAAGCAATGCCACCACCACTCACATGCACCACCACACAAGACTTTTACACTACTCTCGACGCACGTTTCGCCCCGACACCGGAGCATCCTCAGGAGATGTCGACTTTACAATGCTGTATTGTCTAGTGAAGCTTGTGTCAAATGCGCGGTATTATATACCTTTTTCCTACCCCTACTACTGTTGCCCCGCCCACTACCCCCCGGACCCCCCCACTACTCCCCGGATCCCCCCACTACCCCCCGGATTCCCCCCTCTCATTTTTCAAACAAACGAAGCAGTGGTGAACTTGAGACGTTCACTTGTTCATTAAGTAATTTAAACTGCTTATTATTATTGTGTTTTATTATTTCTAATTGTTCCAACATGCTCAGTCGAAGTCCTTTATCGCAGGAATGTAAGATTTTATATGAATGATCAGATGATAATTTGTGTCCACTATCAAGGAGATGTTTAGCAAAATGAGACTTTTGGGGTTGGTTGTTCCTAACCGCGGCCATATGTTCTTTGTAGCGTGTTTCAAATTTACGACCCGTTTGACCAATATAAGTGGCTTTACAGTCTGAACATTCGAGTTTATAAATGCCCGATTTTTGTTTGTTGTTTAATTTATCTTTGCCGTTGCAAATATTTTTAAGTGTATTATTTGTCCTAAATGCAACATGTATATCATGTGCTTTAAGTGTCTTCGCAATACGCTCCGACACTGTTCCAAAATAAGTTAAACTGGATTTGTATTTATTTATTTTATCAGGTGATGATGAATATAAATCCTTTTTGATCCGCATCAATTGTTGCTTTTTTATTATATTATTAACAATATTATTGTTGTATCCATTTGCCTGTGCCATATGGTAAATTACTTTTAATTCTTTTAAATAGTTTTCTTTCGTGAGTGGAATAGTGAGCAACCTATGCACATAACTGTGGAACGCTGCGAGTTTATGCTGCCAAGGATGACAGGATGAAGCGGGTATGGTTGTGTCTGTGTATGTGGGTTTCCGGAAAATTCCAAACTGATGTTTATTATTAGTACGAGTTATAGTTAGATCGAGGAAGTTTATAGAGTTATCTTGTTCTAATTCTGATTTGAATTTAATTTTCGGGTGTATATTGTTTAGATTTTTTACAAATATGTCAAGTTGTCGGTCTGTCCCAGTCCAACATATAATTATATCATCTACATATCTATAGTAATACAGAATATTTTTATGTTTGACAATATGTTTATTTTCAAAATCATCCATGAAGATATCAGCCATTAGGGGACTTAGTGGTGAGCCCATAGCTAATCCCTCTTTTTGTTGATAAAATTGGTCATTGAATTTGAAGTAGTTCTGTTTCATGCATATTTTGGTTAATTCTATTAATTCTGTTATTTCGTTGACATTTTTATGATTATTTTCCAACAATTTGGTTAAGATGTTTAGGGTTTCGTTAACTGGTACATTAGTGAACAGGCTGTCCACATCTAATGATATTAATTTACAATGGTCCGGTAATGTCAAATCTTTAATTTTATTGACTAGTTGGATACTATTTTTTAATGAATAAGACGGATTGAAGGATGTTTTTGATTTAATAACTTTGTTTAGCTCTTTTACTAATTCATATGCTGGTGCGCCAATATATGAGACCACGGGACGGATTGGAATATTATCTTTGTGGATTTTTGGTAAGCCATATAATGTAGGAGCATTAGTGTTCATTTGAATGACGTTGTGTTTTGATGTATTTTTTGGAAAAATGTGTTTTGATTTATTAACGGCTAGCCTAACTTCTGCTGCGTATTTATTAGTTGGGTCAGAGGATAACTTAGAGAATTCTTCTCCAGAGATAACCTCGTTGATCTTATTTTGGTAGTCGGTCCTCTTTAGGATAACAATCGCATTACCTTTATCGGCTTTTGAAATAATAAGATCATTATCTTTTAACGTTTTTTGTAAAGATTTATATATTATGTTGTTGTTATTGTTTATGTGGTTTTTATTGTTGTTGTTATTGTTTGTGTTGTTGTTATTATTTGTGTTTTTATTATTATTATTACTTTTTGAATTGGAATTTAGAAGTGTAGCATTAGTTTTGATTTCATGAGCGATAATATTTTTGATAATATTATCTTTTTTGTTAAGGACCACAGCTAATTCAGATTCCACTGCCAGTGTTTCTAATGATTTTTGTGATTTATTATTAGGGATATTGTATTTTAAACCGTTGTCTAAAAGGCGTATTTCGTTTTTAGGTATTATGATATCAGTTAGATTTTTAACTCGGGGATGAAATTGGTGACTCGGTGCGTCTGTCATATTGTCCGTCTTATTGTTGTTCAATACCGCAGATTGGGAGGATTTATTAACAAGTGATTTTAATTTCTTTTGCTGGGAAAGGAATTTACTGTGGACTTCAATTGATGCTAAATCTCTCGCTTTTTGGTCTAGAAGATCGAATTCAATATTATGTAATTTGAAGGAAAGTTCAGAATAGAGTGTGTCAATAACAACAACATAATATATAAATCTTTACAAAAAACGTTAAAAGATAATGATCTTATTATTTCAAAAGCCGATAAAGGTAATGCGATTGTTATCCTAAAGAGGACCGACTACCAATATAAGGTCAACGAGGTTATCTCTGGAGAAGAATTCTCTAAGTTATCCTCTGACCCAACTAATAAATACGCAGCAGAAGTTAGGCTAGCCGTTAATAAATCAATACACATTTTTCCAAAAAATACATCAAAACACAACGTCATTCAAATGAACACTAATGCTCCTACATTATATGGCTTACCAAAAATCCACAAAGATAATATTCCAATCCGTCCCGTGGTCTCATATATTGGCGCACCAGCATATGAATTAGCAAAAGAGCTAAACAAAGTTATTAAATCAAAAACATCCTTCAATCCGTCTTATTCATTAAAAAATAGTATCCAACTAGTCAATAAAATTAAAGATTTGACATTACCGGACCATTGTAAATTAATATCATTAGATGTGGACAGCCTGTTCACTAATGTACCAGTTAACGAAACCCTAAACATCTTAACCAAATTGTTGGAAAATAATCATAAAAATGTCAACGAAATAACAGAATTAATAGAATTAACCAAAATATGCATGAAACAGAACTACTTCAAATTCAATGACCAATTTTATCAACAAAAAGAGGGATTAGCTATGGGCTCACCACTAAGTCCCCTAATGGCTGATATCTTCATGGATGATTTTGAAAATAAACATATTGTCAAACATAAAAATATTCTGTATTACTATAGATATGTAGATGATATTATTATATGTTGGACTGGGACAGACCGACAACTTGACATATTTGTAAAAAATCTAAACAATATACACCCGAAAATTAAATTCAAATCAGAATTAGAACAAGATAACTCTATAAACTTCCTCGATCTAACTATAACTCGTACTAATAATAAACATCAGTTTGGAATTTTCCGGAAACCCACATACACAGACACAACCATACCCGCTTCATCCTGTCATCCTTGGCAGCATAAACTCGCAGCGTTCCACAGTTATGTGCATAGGTTGCTCACTATTCCACTCACGAAAGAAAACTATTTAAAAGAATTAAAAGTAATTTACCATATGGCACAGGCAAATGGATACAACAATAATATTGTTAATAATATAATAAAAAAGCAACAATTGATGCGGATCAAAAAGGATTTATATTCATCATCACCTGATAAAATAAATAAATACAAATCCAGTTTAACTTATTTTGGAACAGTGTCGGAGCGTATTGCGAAGACACTTAAAGCACATGATATACATGTTGCATTTAGGACAAATAATACACTTAAAAATATTTGCAACGGCAAAGATAAATTAAACAACAAACAAAAATCGGGCATTTATAAACTCGAATGTTCAGACTGTAAAGCCACTTATATTGGTCAAACGGGTCGTAAATTTGAAACACGCTACAAAGAACATATGGCCGCGGTTAGGAACAACCAACCCCAAAAGTCTCATTTTGCTAAACATCTCCTTGATAGTGGACACAAATTATCATCTGATCATTCATATAAAATCTTACATTCCTGCGATAAAGGACTTCGACTGAGCATGTTGGAACAATTAGAAATAATAAAACACAATAATAATAAGCAGTTTAAATTACTTAATGAACAAGTGAACGTCTCAAGTTCACCACTGCTTCGTTTGTTTGAAAAAAGAGAGGGGGGAATCCGGGGGGTAGTGGGGGGAACCGGGGGGTAGTGGGGGGGTCCGGGGGGTAGTGGGCGGGGCAACAGTAGTAGGGGTAGGAAAAAGGTATATAATACCGCGCATTTGACACAAGCTTCACTAGACAATACAGCATTGTAAAGTCGACATCTCCTGAGGATGCTCCGGTGTCGGGGCGAAACGTGCGTCGAGAGTAGTGTAAAAGTCTTGTGTGGTGGTGCATGTGAGTGGTGGTGGCATTGCTTGCTTGGGAACTTGGCTTTTTTGCTTGGCTGGGTAGGTGAGTGGTGCTTAGCTTTTAATTGCATGTTTGACCATACAGATTTTTTCTGTTGGCGGATTATAGCAAAATAATTCTAACCTTTTCTTGCTAGGCATGAATATTATTATTATCAAAGGAATCAAGTAAGTCTAGATAGTGTGATGGAATGCTCTGGGCATTGATGTGAATAACATTGAAGTTTTTGGGAAAAGGGGAAAAGGTCAAGTCCAGGAAGGATTTAAGTGGCTGGGAGAAGCTGTGAAAACTATCTGAAGACGCCGAGTAAAAAGTAAGATTATCGTCTGAATTATCATTATTGTTATCACTAATATCCATTTAATACAAATAAAACAAATATAATAAAACGTATACATATTATATATAAAAACGTCATAATATTATTTGTATAAAATATACTTATGTCACCCGGACTAGAAAAATAAATCGATTTGACTCATTCATCAATAAGTGTAAATTAAAAATTTTATTTTTAAATGCAAGCTTTTAGTAGCTACATCATTAGACTCTGGATACCATCTAGGATCAGAGTACTTGTTATGACGAATCAAACGAGCCCAAACTCGATGGGGTTACGCCGTTTTATTATAGAGTTCCGACAGCCACTTTCCGTCTCCATCATCAGATCAGCTCCATGTCACAATAATATTTCATTGTCATCCGATTCCATCGAGCTGAAATTTTGCATATTTGTGTAATAAATGCAAAATTTCAGCTCGATCAGAAACCGGGAAGTGAGTCTAATTCATCTTGCAAGATTTGACCCAAAAAAACAAATAAATAAATAAACTGGTCAAGCTAAATAAAAGCTTGTAAAAACGGGTAGGTAACTACGGTGGAACATACATGAATAGTCACATACACACATACTACATAGCCTGCTAAAATCACAACCCTTCTTTTTGTTTTTGTCGTTAGGTAGTAAGGTAGTTTTATATAAGTAAACCTTTCCATATTACTGACCACAGGAGTAATAAACCCAAGGACATACAACATACAAGTAACTCAAGATATTATGAACCACACCCATTAGCTCCATATGCCGCACATATTAATTAGTGTGCACTACTTTCAAATTAATATTTCACGTTTTTGGTAAGCAATATTATGCAGTTACTACTGCAATAATATAAGAGCATAAACATGCAGAGCAGAACATTTTTGCGAAAATGAACCTGAGGGCGAATTTAGACGGTTACTTTTTCGAGATTTTTGCTTTCATTTTCGAAGATCAATCTCGGTCATCGAAAATGAACCGTCCTTAGGGCAAAGAAAAGAATAGAATAGAATAGAAATATTTTGATTTAAAAATAATAAAAAATTTTTTTTTTAGATTTATTTTTTAATAAGTGTTTTTGAATCGTCGATGAGTCTACCACTGGTTCGGAATGCCCTTCCTGCCGAGAAGAACCAGCAAGAAACTCGGCGGTTGCTCTTTTCAAAACAAGTTTACAATACAATAAATACTATGCTATATATGCAGTGTTTCCACAATGAGGTTCCAAAAATGCATACCTACTAACAATGCAATATACCCCAAGATGGGCAGACATAAAGTAGCCCCATTCCCGCCTGTGGCACCCGTTCACGAGCATGACGCATGACCCAGACGTTGTTTCGCTCAACCATATTTGAGGGAACGCAGCAACCCGCATCACACGACGACGCAAAGGGCCTTCGAGTTCATTTTCGAAAAAATGTTCGCAAAATTGAACGATGAACGAGGCACCGTCTAAATTGGACTTAAGGTGGAAGACACGGTTCTGCCCGCGAAATTCAAATTTAATTTGGTTTTTCGCAATTTGTAAACTAATATGACAAAGTAGGCTTATGACAGTCTAATTGCGCCAGTGGAATTATCATCTTCACAGGTTTACATAAAAATCTTTACTTAAAAGTGACCAGTTTAAGAAATTAATCAAAATACTGAGTTGGACGTGAGTTACTCACAAATTAGTCGATATTTTGATTAATTTCTTAAACTGGACACTTTCAAGTAAAGATTTTTATATAAACCTGTGAAGATGATACTGCCATTGTCGCAATTAGAATGCCATAAGCCTACTTTGTCGTATTAGTTTACAAATTGCGGAAAAACCAAATTAAATTTGAATTTCGCGGGCAGACCTGTGTCTTCCACCTTAAGAGCCAGCACGCGTCGCTTAACGGAAACACGAATGAATGTCACACGTCTGATTGGTCACAGCACGGCTTTACGCATCTGGCCGTCCGTCGCCGTCGTGGAATCTTCACTTAGTTCCGGCGAATTCTTTAGAAAGCACTCCGCGATTACCTACCTACAGCTGGTGAATGAACTTTATTAGGTATTTATAGCGTGTCGCAGTTAGTTTGACTCGTTATGTTGTATCGCACAATACGTCCTCATCATGACTGTCATTGTCATCATTGTGGGTAGATTGCCATGATGTAACTTTGTCATTAAGAAATGAATTAACTGTGTCTTATATAAACAAATAAATAACATCTACTAATTTAATCTTATTTTTTTACTCTGTATCTATTAATTAAAACTGAATTTTAACTGAAAAAAAAAATAAAAAAAAAATATTTATTTATTACCAAGAAATTTTATCGTGTGTATCGTGTACTGTGGTCATAAACTTGTACCGATTTTATTACAGTTCGCGCTCAAGATTTTAGTTGCTTGAATTTTTTCATTCAACTTCGCAATCTTGCGTCGCAACATTTGGCACTTCGTCCGTGTGGAGTTGTGTTTTCAAAATCCCTCGGGAACTATTTATTCCTCCGGGATAAAAAGTGGCCTATGTCACTCCCTCCAAGTCCTCAACTATAGAACAGACTATACCTACCTCTGTAAAAAACCACGTCAATGCGTTGTTCGTTCGGTGTCGTTGCGATGCAACATTTACAAATTCGTTCGCGTGGATTTATTTTTTTAAATCCCGCGGGAACTCTTTGATTTTCCGGGATAAAAAGTAACCTATGCCACTCTCCCGATCCTCAACTATACTCACCTACGTCGATCTATAGCTATGTTGCATTTATACCTAATATTAGTGAGATTAAGTAAGTATGAATTTTATTGTAAAGCTAAAATATGTTGTTGACTCTTAAAATAATTGAAAAGAGATAAGACAGATTTTTACTTCCTTACGTCTGTAAGCCGAGGGACTGATGGCACTCTAGAATATTATAAGAAAAAAGAAAGAAAAAAATGATGATTACTTATTACCTACTATTCGGAGATCGCATTATACACGTCCCAGTCATCGCAAAAAGCGGCTTTTCAATCGGACGCCAATTTCGTTTACTACGTGACCCTTTTGAATTCCGTTTGCGAAAAAAATGCACACAATCGAAATGATTTTTGCGAGAACTGGTTACCATTACCACTAAAAAGCTGGTAATTAGCGGCGTATTTAAAGACGAACACGTGGGAGCCATGGATATAATAAGTCATTAACCTTAAGATTACGCAGTGGACATGGATAAGAGAGCAAGCGTTCGCGAGAGCGGTTCAGGGAATGGATGCGAGAATAGGTTTTGTTTTTTATTTCGGATTTTGTATTCTACACGGGCTCTTTTGGCCACAACAGCGTCACAACACAGTCAGAATAAGTTTGAGCCCTAGGGCTCGAAGAGATTGGTATTCTCTGAAACTGTTAGGCTCGATGTGTATAGTTCTAGCCTGGCTGATTTGGCATTGTCGGTCGCATTGGTAATTTTACTGCATCATCATCATCATGAGCAACCCACCCGTCTCACTACTGAGCGCAAGTCTCCTCTCATAGAAGGGTTACAGGCCATAGTTTACCATGCTGGCCCGATGCGAATTGGTGCACTTCAAACGCCTTTGAGAACGTTATGGTGAACTCTCAGGTGTGCAGGTTTCCTCACGATGGTTTCCTTCATCGTTGAAGCATGTGATATTTTCGAAAAGTAATCAGAGTTGGTTACCCCGAAATAAGCCTGTAATCCCTTGAACCGGAGACCACAGTCCTAACCCAAAGGTATCACTGCTTTTATTCGAATATTACTTTGGGAAAAAAATAAAATCAACTAACTACAGGTCTACAATATTATGTTAATTATTCCAAGACTTCTAAAAAATGTAAGATGGACCGGTTCTAAGACCGAGAAATATGATCCCGGTTTGGTTCACTTGATTGGAGAGTTATAGAAATCTGTTATGTACTTTATGATAAATGCGGGATCATAATTCCGCAATCCCGGATTCGTCTTTTCCTTACTAATGATGACGTAGAAATGGTCGTTCACCCCAAATTGCACTACCTAATATGATCATTGCTAATTAGGCAAAATCTCTGGAGCCCTAGCAACGAGAAAGAAATACTAGACAATCATGTATAAGCGGAGCTGGATCGACGAATACACCGAGACAACGTATTATTTTCCAACCGTTCTTCGAATAAAAGCAACGCACTTTCACCGAATACTAGAACAATTCTAACAAAGTCACGATATCAGACAAATGCAGTCTGACTTCGTTAGTTATTACATTCCTTTGAATACCAATACCATGGATATAGAAAAAGGAACTCTACTACGAATGCTAACATATAGTTCTCGAAGAACCGATGGTTGTTTGGGTCCCAAGGTGCTGAAGTGGCGACCTATAGCGCCGTTAAACGCAGTGTTGGCAGACCCCTCAACACTTAAACCGAATATCGTAGGAAGCTGCTGGATTCAGGTGGCGCAAGACCGGGGCATGTGATACAAGAGCCCTGTTGCCATCAGCAGTGGAAGTCTATCAGTAGATAAAGAACAGGAAGAAGAACTCTACTTATCCAGTATCAGTATTTTATAGTTCTAAATTCGCTGTAAAACGTACTTACTAGGTAAGTAGACATACGGAAGGTCTCAGCTTTGGATCCTGGTGCGAAATTTGAAGCCGCCTGCTGAAGTGGCAATAAACGAGGTTGCAAGATCGAAGAACCGCTAGACATTTTTATCTCAAGGTGCTAGAATGGTGACCTCACACCGATAAGCGATGCGTTATGGAGCGTATCGTACATACCTGAACGTATAAGAATGCATACACGAAATTGAGCTCTAATTCAATGCTGTCATGGTTTATTTTAAATTGACGCTAAAGTCATCGAATACGATTAATTTAAAGATCGTGTCCTGTGGCGATCTTTGATTGTCGCCAAAGTCATACTTTTTAACCAAGCGATTTAGCGTCACGGAAACTTTTCAAAGCCAGAAGAAATCGTTTTGCTACGTCATGTCATATGTCTATGCCGTGACAGCGTACAAATTCTAGACCCGTTTTATAGCCACTAAAACTTCATTGGTTCCAAATGGCTGGGTTTATTAGGAAACATGACATATAAATATAACGTTAAGCGTTCACATCAAAGGAAGTAGGCTTGGAACAATAAACGGATGCATTTCCTCCACTCTTGTACCTCCATCATCCTCTAATGACGATGGAATAACAAATACAAATGTTATGCACATTTACAGCTAACTTACTAATCGTAAACATGACTGTCTACAGATTGTATACACACTAGCTGTTTCACGCGACTTCGTCCGCATGGATTAAGAGTGGGTGTGCGCTCGTTAACAGTAAACAGATTTGATTTTTACAGTAGTAGATCAAGTTTCAATTATCCGAAAAAAAACACGCAAAAATTACATCATACTGCCAAGGGACGTGCTTGGGCAAAAACATAAAATGATGAAATTTGTTCGATAATAAAAAATCGCGAAGTTAGGTCTAATTTTTAACCAATATTCATTTATTTTCAATGTGTTGCATAATACAGAGCCAAAATTTTTACATTAAATTCCGATTGATATTATCAAGAGAGTAGCCTAGTGAATTGAAAAGAAAATGATTATTTTACGAGTTACAAAGTATTTGGCGCTTACTACACTCCTATTCCGCGCAAAACGCTTTCTTTTGTCGCGCCTCACATGAGGATGCGGCTATGTTTTATCTCATCGCGAAATCTGATTTTTTTTTGGCGTTATACGCGTTCTTAAGGTTTTTCAATTCCCGCGGGAACTCTTTAATTTTCCGGAATAAAGTGTAGCCTATATGTCAATTCGGGGTATGAGCTATCTCCATTTCAAATTTCAGCCAAATCGGTTCTTTCGTTGTGGCGTGAAAGAGTACCAAACATCCATCCATCCATACATACATATCCTTCCTTACAAATTCTGACAAACTTTCGCATTTGATAACATTAGTAGGATAGTAGGATAGGATTGACAAATCTCTAGGTCTCGAGGTCTCAAAGTAGAATCATTCAAGACTTGGTCAAACATAAAGCACGAACGCGGCATTAGTAATAGGTACCCATAAATGAACGCCTGCACCATTTGTAGTACTGTATGGAGAGCTTCATTCATAATGCGAAAGGAAAATTTTGGAGTTTTAATTCACAATTTGTTTACAAATCTTCAAATCAATAGAATAACTTTTTTTGGTCATTATAGCTCGTCCTTCAATGTGACTAATCGAAACCAGTTTCTACTTATAAGGAGACAGGACCTATATAAACGCCTCCGGTGTGGTTTTGGTTATTCGATTATCAAACGTCTTTATAATGCGTGCAAATGGCGTGCGTGAAGGCTCTTATGCTACGTTCACACGCTTGTAAGCCTATACAAGTCCGGCCAAACACCCGCTTGTCTAAATATTATTGCATCAGTATGACGATTAGCAATCACCCCTGATTGGCTGAATTTAATGCGTTCTTGCTGCGTCAATACATTTTAATCAATAGAAAGAGAGTATCAGTCAGTCAACTCTGACTCTGACGGTGTTGGTCACAAGGGTGTAGACGCAGCATTAAAGACTTGGACAAACATAACGCACTACGGCGGCATGACTTATAGTATAGTTCTTGCAATTCACGAGGGCGACTGACTTATGGTTGTGCATGTGTGTCGTATCTGTATAAGTGTGAGCGAGCGCAATGCTCGCGCCTGCCCGCTCCCACCTAGGCTTTGACAGGCACGCACACTTATGCAATGTGCATGTACACGAAGTAACCACGAGTAAAGCTCACTCGCCTTCGTGAATTGCAAAAACTGTACCTCTAGAAGTTGTGATACGAGTGTAATAAATCCACCAAACCCAATAAATCTGCAGATTGTCGGATAATACTTTTTTAAATATAATGTTGACTAGCGCTTGACTGCAATCTCACCTGATGGTAAGTGAAGATGCAGCCTAAGATGGAGCTCGCTTGCCTAGAATATACCTGTTCAGTCTTGATTTAAAGGTACCCAAGTTATAGTCAGTTGGAAAAACGGAAGCCGGAAGGGTATTCCAAATTTTAGCGGTGCGTAAACATGTATGTACATGTATGTTGCAAAGTGCAAAGGATGACTCCATAATGCACAATTGCAAAGTAAAGCTGCTATAGAGTATTGTAGAGTCAAAGGGTTGCCACCTTAAAGTTGGGCTTAAATAACTGATGTGTTGTTTTAAGGTCCTGCACCCAACAACGAGACCCTATTACAAAGCCTCCGCTGTCCGTCCGTTCGTCTATCCGTTTGTCAGCGGGTTGTAATGTTGTATCTCACGAACCGTATTATAGGAAGATACTTGAAATTTTCACAGAATGCGTATTTCTATTGTCGTTAGTTATAACACAAATTTATTTATACATACATTTATATGTATAATAGAAATTTATTTATTTATTTTATAGTTTGTTGTTAAATAAATAATAAAAAAAATAATAAAGTTAAAAATTATAGAGGGTATCCATAAAGTAAACTTTTATTTTGCTGGATTTTAATAATAGCTGGTGTAAATCTTATACGATGGTACGGAACCCTTCGTGTGCGGGTCCGACTCGCACTGGCCGGTTTTATTTGTTTGTAGTATGACACACTCTAAACTTGTTTTCAAACTTCCAGATTAATTCGCACGTCATATCAAAGCCAACCTAACACACCAAACCCTTTTACACCCATTGTATGCAAATTAAATCGGTAATTCGGTTCGCGACACGTTACACTTGGTGTTGTAACTTGTGATGGTGCGGCTACATTATCGGGATTCGGCGAATGTTCGCATTATCGCGACAAGTGTAACCGGGTAGTTCGTTGTGTCGCGAATGATTTCTGGTGAACTCGCACGATAATGTAGCCGCTGTGTTAGATTGAGACACCTCATAATATTTCGCGAAAACTCGACACGAACGTTCGCACGATAATTTAATGATAACTGGTGGGAGGCTTTGACCATGGCTAGTTACCACCCTACCGTCAAAGACGTGCCGCCAAGCGATTTAGCGTTCCGGCACGATGGCGTGTAGAAACCAATTATAGGGGTATGGGTTGAATGTTCACTGCCATACCCCTTCCAAGCTAGCCCGCTACCATCTTAGACTGCATCGTCACTTACCATCAGTCAAGGACTAGCTTGTCATCGAATTAAAAAAAAATGTAGCCGCACCATAACCAAGCGTACAGTACTTAAATAACACCTTTAAAAACCGTTTATAAATACGTGTTAAATAATCCAATCTATGCAAATTATGTTATTTTTGTTTAAACAAGTTTGTGATGGTAATTAAGTACTTAACTACATCTATACAACAAATTAAAGAACTATCTGTTATAAGTTATAACTTCCTACTTACGCTCAAAAATATGATTGGTGTTAATGAGAATAATTAGAAAAATCCGCGGAATTTTTAAAAATCTACACGCGAACTACGGCCTGGGCTTGTAATAAATGAAATTGAACTAATCAATAAGCTAAACCACCTGGTTTACCATAAACCCATACCATACCACAAATAAAAAAATTCGTGAGTGTCATGGAGCACTCGGTTGGAACGAAGTTCCTTTTAATAATAAATTAATAATAGAAATAAATAAAATAAAAAATAATAATCTGAAGGCAGGATTTAAACCCCGAACCGATAGTTTCACTCCTTCTTTAAGCCGCTACGCCACCAAAGCTATGACGGAACGTGTGTAATAAACGAAAGCAACACACAAAGGTCGTAAAAAATTCTTACACTTTTTTTCGGCTAGCCCCATCCGCCAAGTCCGTATCGTCCGATAACGAACTTCGTTCTAATAATGCCATACCATAAATCTTTTTACAAGCCTTTATTTAACTTGCAATGTTTGTTTGGGTCAAATCTTGCAAGCTGAATTAGACCCACTTCCCGGTTTCTGATCGAGCTGAAATTTTGCATGTATATGTAAATCGGATGACAATGCAATATTGTTGTGACATGGAGCTGATCTGATGATGGAGACGGAAGATGGCTATCGGAACTCTGTAATAAAACGACGTAACCCCATTGAGTTTGGGCTCGTTTGATTCGTCATAACAAGTACTCTGATCCTAAATGATATCCAGAGCCTAATGATGTAGCTACTAAAAGCTTGCATTTAAAAATAAAATTTTTAATTTACACTTGTAACTGTATCAAACTACAAAGTAAAGATATTAACCACGTAAATATAACAGCGTGTGCAATTAACGACATACCTATTAACAAGCAGATAATGCTCGGCTTAATGATCAAGATCATACACTTCACTTTCACTAAACACGTTCAGGCACATGCACGATATCGATATAGTTTTTTAACTTAATAGCTTTTATATCTATTGTTACATCATTAGAGTATAAGAGAGGTTGGGATTTTTATTCTACGGCCGTTCAGAGAATGCGTTCCTGACACGTCGCGATTGGTAAACAATATTTTTCAATAGGTGTCAGGAACGCATTCTCTGAACGGCCGAACTTTAGTGATACAATTCGAGCGCCTTGTCGTGCAGGGCAAAGTGGAGGGCATCAGAGGAAGGTCGCCTATGTGATGGACCAAATTAAGTCTGCAATAGGCGACCCATTGCACGAGTGTACCAGGCTGTCGGCCAGCAGGGAGAACTGGCGAATGCTCGTGAGGCAAACAACTTCTTCTTCGACTAAGCGTTATCCCACTAGGTGGGGTCCGCTTTCCGGCATGCTCTAGCCCACTCTGCCCGGTCTTCTGCATCCGATTTTCGTAATTTATTGGCTCTCAGATCAGCACTCATAATATCCAGCCAGCGCTTTTTTGGACGGCCGCGAGGTTTAGCTCCAGGGACGGCGATGTTAAGACATCTATTACCGACATAGCTTTGTGGTTTCCGTGCCACATGACCGTACCATCTTAGACGGGCTTCTTGCAACTTGTCTCCGAAGTCCGATGTCGCGGACACTGAGCCTACTGCGGATGTGATCGTTGCGTTGTCGATCGTTGCGTTGTGAGGCAAACAACATCTGTCAACACGAAGTGACATCTTTATGTCACTTCGTGATGACTGCGACCGCCTACCCAGAGTGTTACGAAGAAGACGCATAGAAACAGGGATTTTGTATAAAATGCCTCCATCTCACCTTAATTGATTGGTCCGAGATTTAGGTGTTGTTGGCTGGCGGAAAACCAGCTCTCAGACTATCAGCAACACCTAGGTGAGCAGTAAGATATCGGTTTCTAGTCTTGATGACCATGATACTTTCTAAGAAACGTTATTATGCAAAAGCGTGTTATGCTCATGAATATAGGCAAAGTTCACTATTTTTAACTGAAAATTAGAATGGCTTATAATTAATATTTTAATCTTATAAGAAATAAAAATAAAATAGAATATTATAATCTAAGCATATTATAAATGCTTACAAAGTAAATAAATCCAGAGCTACATCAACAGGAATAAAAAATAAAAATAACTAAACGATCATCAAGAAAATTACAATAAACTAGTTGTTCGCCCCGAACTGAGACCTCGCGGTAACGGTATCCCATGATTATTCATTCAATCGATACATGATAACCAAAACTGACATTATTATTATGCCCGTTTTCACCAAACATACCTAAATCATCCCCTAAGTAGGAGTCTCTTAACGTAGGTAGCTCCTAAATACAATCCTAAGTCCTAACATCCGTCCCAATATCCTTTTAGGTGTCCCGTACAGGATCGTGATAAATAAGTTGACAGAAAACATCAATCACCTAACTTATAGGTAGCCCGTAAAGGTTAGGGAACGTTAGTGAAAACATTGAATTATTATGTAGGTACTAACGAGTGAAACCGGGTTACGGGCATCTGTACAAATCGTCATCTATCGACGCGAATAGAAAATATACAATATTTAACTAAAATTTAACTAAAAAATAATTTTAATTGAATAATATGGTACAAAAAAAATTACAATACAATTATTGTATTATAATAAGTAACTAAATAATAATGGTCGACGCAAAACTGTTTTTGGGATAGGTCGTTAGTCGTAACTCGTAGTTCCATGGGAATAGTTACTGACTGCGCCATCTATTAGCATTATTGTGAAGCTATGTTGATGCTATATGAATTACTGATGTACATTAAAAATTAAATAATCTCGTTTCTTTATAATATTCATATAATTTTAGTATTTGTTGTTCAAGTACAGGATATAAGTGACCTAAAAACATAAAATCAGTTTGAAAATCCATAGCGGATTTTCCTAGAGAGCGTCTTCAAGCGAGCGTATAAAATCGCCACTTTGAAAGCCCCCCATTTCGTCAATTTTAAGGGAAAAATTAAAAAAAAAAAAATTTTTGTACTCAGTTCAAAATTATCTTTAAAATGATACGTAACAATTTTATGTAACGCGATATTTTTTTTTTTACTTCGCATTCGCTTCTATGAGAGCCCCCCTGAAATAAAGATTTTTATAACTTTTTAAGCCATTTTCGGCTGGAGGCCATCGGTTTACATATTATATCTAAATTTGAAGTAATTACGTTCAGTAATTCAAAAGTTATAAGGCTCTGACAGACGGACGGACGGACGGACGGACGGACGGACGGACAAGTGCAAATCGCTCTAGTTAACTCAAAGACCTTCGCTTCGCTCGGTCGATAATTTATTCCACCACATGGAATGATTCATTCTAAAGTATGAGAAATAACCTTTATATTATGTACACTAGCTGATGCCCGCGACTTCGTCCGCGTGGATTTAGTTTTTAAAATCCCTCGGGAACACTTTGATTTTCCGGGATAAAAGTAGCCTATGTCACTCTCCAGGTCCTCAATTATACCCTTGCAAAAAATTACGTAGATCCGTGGCTCTGTTGCGGCGTGATTGAAGGACAAACCAACAAACAAACACACTTTCGCATTTATAATAATTAGTAAGTATGATTAGAATATTAAATTACATAGGAAAATACTGTAATATTACGTCCATACGATGTATTACATCCATACCTACTATGTAGTATGTAGGTATAATGATCGTTTGGCAAAATCTGACGCCTTTGGAGTAGTTTGACTTTGACAAAATAGTATCCACGATGGCTATATACGATAAATTACGCTTGCCAGCTTAAGATGAGCCGTTCATTCAAAGTATCCTGTAGATTCCGGGGTTCAAGTTATTTGGACCTATACTCAAGTTTGTGAGTCTATAATTTCTGAACTACGAAATTGACGACCTTGAAATAATTACAGGACAATCTCTAAAGAACCTGCTTTCTAACAAAAAAAGAATGGATTAAATCGGAATACGCCTTAATGAATTACAGCGAAATACACATTTTGACTTTCATCCCCGCTCCCAAGGGAACCGTGCTGAATTTCGGGATAAAAAGTATCCTATATTATACCTCGTAGTATTAACTTAAATCGTGCCAAGTTTCATTTAAATCCGTCCAGTAGTTTCGGCGTGATGCGCGGCCAAGATACAGACAGACAGACAGACAGACAGACAGACAGACAGACAGACAGACAGACAGACAGACAGACAAAAAATTAAAAAAAAATTGTTTTGGCTTCAGTATCGATTATAGAGTGCCCTCAAACAAAAATTTTCTAAATATCTTCAATGTACAGAATTTGACCTGTTACAGTTTTATTATATTATAGACTAGCTGATGCCCGCGACTTCGTCCGCGTGGATTTAGTTTTTAAAATCCCTCGGGAACACTTTGATTTTCCGGGATAAAAGTAGCCTATGTCACTCTCCAGGTCATCATTGCAAAAAATCACGTAGATCCGTGGCTCTGTTGCGGCTTGATTGAAGGACAAACCAACAAACAAACACACTTTCGCATTTATAATATTAGTAAGTATGATTAGAATATTAAATTACATAGGAAAACACTGTAATATTACGTCCATACGATGTATATCCATACCTACTATGTAGTATGTAGGTATAATGATCGTTTGGCAAAATCTGACGAATTTGGAGTAGTTTGGCTTTGACAAAATAGTATCCACGATGGCTATATACGATAAATTACGCTTGCCAGCTTAAGATGAGCCGTTCATTCAAAGTATCCTGTAGATTCCGGGGTTCAAGTTATTTGGACCTATACTGAAGATTGTGATGTCTATAATTTCTGAACTACGAAATTGACGACCTTGAAATAATTACAGGACAATCTCTAAAAAACCTGCTTTCTAACAAAAAAAGAATGGATTAAATCGGAATACGCCTTAATGAATTACAGCGAAATACTCATTTTGACTTTCATCCCCTCTCCCAAGGGAACCGTGCTGAATTTCGGGATAAAAAGTATCCTATATTATACCTCGTAGTATTAACTTAAATCGTGCCAAGTTTCATTTAAATCCGTCCAGTAGTTTCGGCGTGATGCGCGGCCAAGATACAGACAGACAGACAGACAGACAGACAAAAAATTAAAAAAAAATTGTTTTGGCTTCAGTATCGATTATAGAGTGCCCTCAAACAAAAATTTTCAAAATATCTTCAATGTACAGAATTGGACCTGTTACAGTTTTATTATATTATAGATAATCAGTTTAATATATGTCAATGTACATGATACAATAATTTCTGTCAAGAATATTAAATAAATGAATCGTAAAACATAAGTACTCTAGCGGCACGCTATGATGGCCGGTTTGACACATTACAAT
This sequence comes from Oeneis ivallda, assembly GCA_029955525.1. Taxonomy (NCBI): domain Eukaryota; kingdom Metazoa; phylum Arthropoda; class Insecta; order Lepidoptera; family Nymphalidae; genus Oeneis; species Oeneis ivallda. The sequence goes on from JARPMR010000015.1 coordinate 21,230,032, forward strand.
AGTGATGTGGAATGTCAATTTATTCTCGAACAAAAAACAATTAAGTTTTGTTTTTGTACCTGATTAAATAGGTTTAATAAAACAAAAATGTATATGTTTATTTAATTTATTTGAACGAACTGAATATTTGAATGAAAATGAATATACATACTTTATATGCACACAAGAAACATATGAATACAAAAGATACCAAAAAAGGTGCCACAAAAGGCCATAATTAATCAGATTCGTCCATACTACTATTTTCACTGTCGTCACTGCTATCATCACCTACATTAATAATTATATGTTCGTTTTCTATAATATTATCTATTTTCACATCTCTTTCATAATCTTCCCTTATTAATTTAACAGTTCTATTCACAACCTTTTCCCAGTCTCCTTTAGTCACATGTTCACAAGCTTCTTCTAATAATTTTAGCATTTTTTTTGTGGTAAATGGGGGTTCTGTATTGTGTCTTGCAGCATATCCCTTAATTTGAGCCCACACCAACTCAATCGCATTATACTCACAATGGTAAGGCGGTAACCGTATAACTCTGTGCCCATGTTCTAATGCTATTTCGTCAATGACGTATCGGATCTTGGTTGGTTTGTTTTCTTTTAAAAGACGTACTAATTCCGCTTTTAACATATTCATGTTTGCATCTACGCCATTTTTACGAAGCCATGCGACGATATCAGCTTTCTTTTGGGATTGGGCAGGTGGCTTGTCAATTTGCATCGAGTGGTATGGGGCGTTGTCCATAATTATAATAGATGGTTCAGGGAGGCTACACAACATTGAGGTAAACCATTCAGTAAACTTTTCTCCATTCATGTCTTCATGATAGTCTCCAGTGGTTTTTGACGCAAAAGCCATGAGAGAACCTTCGACAAACCCGTTGATGGTTCCGGCGTGACAAATTATAAGTCGCGATCCTTTTCCTACAGGAACTTTGGAAGTAGATGCTGCTGTGTCATCGTTCCAAGAACGGCCTACAGTATGGTTAGCATTATAAGCCATGTTTCATCCAAGAACACAACATTTTGCCAATTTTTGATTTCTTTCACTTGCCGTAAAAAAGTATACCTTGCCATCGCTATATCAAATCTTTCCATCAATATTTTGCGTTTGTTACATTTTTTGTATCGAAATCCAATGGTCTTCAAAATCTTCGTTAAAGAACTTTCCCCACCGAAGAATAATCCAGCTTCCTTCAGTGAATGCACCAACTTTTTTCTTGTTGGATACTCCTTCTGTAAATAGTAGCCGTAAACATGTCTTCGGATAGCATCGGCATCAAAGCTATCGATGCCTACGACTGGTTTTGCTCGTTTTCTCTTTTTTGGTGTGTGAAGTTTATTTTCTTCTGTGCCAGTCTCGCCATATTTTTTTTTAGTTATCCGTCTAACAGTTCGTTGTCCAATATTAAGCGCATCAGCTACGCGTTCAACCACTGACGTTATAGGTAAAATTGGCCCTCCATTTTGAGCTTCACGATCGAAATAGTTACGAAGGCGTATTACGAACTCACGTGTCTGACTATTTAGAACAGTTCTCTGCGTACGTTCGGTCATATCGACGAAATCCACAACAAAGGGCTTGAACAGAGTCCAAATTAACGAGCAAGGGTCAACAGTAATGCAGTATCAATATTTGAAATCCAAAGCCAGGTCAAAACTATATCACAATTGCACTGACAGTTTATACTTTTCGAAGCAACGTCAATTCGAAACTGCTTTGTTTTGCATTGAGCATTGACGCGAGTTTGCCGGAGGTAGTAGTTGTGCTAGCCAGCGATCCTATGTGAGGATCGTATTAGATTCCATTTTTAAAAATTTTCAATTTAGAAAACCAAATGCCGAGTTGTGGTATATATCATATAAAAATAAAAATTTTACCTTTTGTATGAAACAGCTGATATTTTTTTGCGATTTCAGAGGTTTGTCCACATAGTGAAAATTGTTCATATTCACAAGTACATTCACCCCTTAAATGGTGCAAACTGATTTTTCTACACTTGTATACATTTTAGAAATCAATTTAATAAATAAATTTTGAGTCCTAAACCTAAAACTACATTCGATAAAATTTATGAATCTCTGCACATCACTATCGTCAATAAAGTAATACAATTATTTCCTTCAAAGTCGTTATCAATTAATACGGAACTTCATGAGCGGACAAACGTCAAACCGGCCATCATAGCGTGCCGCTAGCATAAGTATAGTTTTAATTTTTTAAAACAACATTCCAAAAGTGAAAAGTATAAAAATTTTATAATAGTCAAATACGAAAAAATTATGTAACTCCTGTAATAATTTGCACTTTAAAAAGATTTACTATTATATAACATCCATGAAAATTATACAAATATTGAGTTCACCTCAATTCACAAAAAATGTCTTCGTATTTTGTCCGAAACTTATTTGTCTGTGGCTGAGTGAAACCACAGACAATGCTTCGTTTTTATACTCGGTTTTTGTCGGTCATATTGTTCTCTTGTTCCTTTTACAAAACCAGAGATTTGAAGACTAAAATCTGATTGTTTCCGTGGGATAGTTCATTAATTATGAAATAATTGAATCTTGTTGATTTATGAGATAAAAATGACAAAGAAACTATATGAAAGTATTTTGCGCAACTTATAATTATTATGTACTTTTAAAGAACTTTGAAATGTTAATTACTACGAAATTTAATGTAGTCTCTAAAATTTTTTTTAAACTTCCAAATTATGAGAAGTAAATCAAACACAATAACTAACTATCAAATAATATTATAGTAGACATTGGTCATAATTAAAAATGAAAACTAATAAAAAACTAGGCCATTCTTTTCACAATATTTCCTCTGAAAAGTTCATTATATTTTTAAGCCTCATTTTCAATGTATATTTGAAAATCAAACGAACTTACCAAGTGAAGTTCGATGATAATTATGTGAGCAGCTTCTTTCGACGCGATTTTGGTTTACATGTTGTAGTTGCGTTCCACGCATCAGCCTAGCACACGGATTTTTAGATATTTTTTGACTATTTTTTAAATGGCAACACTTCCGACCCGCATTCCATCCCCACTACCCCCACTCCAACCGTTATCGGCAACTCTGGGCACTCGAACGGCCGGCTCGTCATTTTAGTTGATAGTTTACATTTTATATTTGTTTTGTGTTTATTAGGGTAGGGTGTACCTAGACATTATAGAAGTACTTAAATAGGGTCGGTGTATATAAATCGCGTCGAAAGAAGCTGCTCACATAATTATCATCGAACTTCACTTGGTAAGTTCGTTTGATTTTCAATTATGTATCGCAGCTTCTTTCTTTGCGATTTTGGTTTACATGTTGTAGGATGTTCAGAGAAAATACAAATATAAAATGCGTAACACTGATTATTGGGTAAGTGAGATAACGTATTATTAGCTATTAATATTCTTTTTTTTTTTTTTTTAATTAATTAATTAATTTTATATTTTAATATTTCATAATAATAGATACAATTATTAACGTAAAATAATCTACATACATAACATATTTTATTTACTGGTTTACAGATTCTAATATGGAGCGTGCAAAATTATCATCAACTACTTCTCTGTTATGAAATCTAGCGAAAGTAGCAGAGGACTGACTCCAACCGGCAGTACTTCTAATCACATCAATATTGACATCTGTTCTGTTGGTTCTAGACGTGGCTGCATGGCGTGTGCTGTGAGCACTGAATATACTAATATCAATACCACTTTTTTGCAATTTATCTTTAATCCAATGACTCAATCGTTGGGATGATAACTTTTTGTAAGGTCTCTTGTAACTAATAAATAAATGATCATTGTTCGCTTCACGAATGGGGCTTGTTTTATTCATATAATCCTTTAAACATCTAGCTGGACATATACCAGTATTTTCGTTATAGAAAGGTAATTTCAAAAAAGGTTGAAATGAATTAGGTCGAGAGGTCTTTATTAAATCTGGAATTTTAATAGTAATTAAGCTCGAATTATTGATATTAATATTGTTTACTTTTATTTGTGAAAGAGTTTGTACTATATGAGCAGTCACTAGAGCCAACAAAGTAAGGGTCTTCTTCGAAAGAGTTTCCAAGTCGAGGTTCTCGTGAGGCTATTGTTCAGATAAATAACCTAGAACAGTGTCAGTATCCCATGTCATATTATACTTTGGTTGAGTTGGCCTCGACCTGAAAACTCTCTTCATAAACCTCTTAATTCGATAATCATCTAACATAATAAGAAATAACAATGATAAGGCAGATTTGTTACGTATTTATCGTCCCATATTTTGCACCCTTATCAAACACTTTCGTAAGAAAGTCTAAAATCACAATAAAATTTGTATCAATATAATCATAACCATTTTGTTTACAAAATTCTAACCAGGGCCTAATGCAAGTATCATATTGTCTGTAAGTATTATCGGACAGTGAATTAGTCAAAATTTCAACCGTTCTGTCGGGTAATAACATCTTCAGGTATCTCATTGGCCTTAGGATCAATCTTCCATGTGATATAAGTTTTACATTTAGCGTTACAGCGACTCGCAAACAAATCTATTTCAAAATTGCCAAACGCTTGAGTTATCTTTTCAAAGGCATAGTCTGCTAATTCCCATTCGGTGTCTTGGAACGATTTTCTTGACAAAATTTCGCCTTTGGTATTGTCCTTGGTATTAATGTAAGATGCAAATACATATAATTTACGATTATCGCACCATTGCCAAATCTCTCTAGTTAATTTCATTTAAATGAGGGTACTGTACACTTTCCATACGGTTAATGCAGCAAATAGCTGTTGTGTTATCAATTCTCAATAGAATATCTACGCCATAAAGATCCTTTGCAAATACCTTCAAAGCTAAGAAAGCCGCCTTCAATTCTAGCTCATATATATGTAAACAAGATTCGTCTTTTTTCCAGTGACCTGAAGCTTCATTATTATTCCAAAATGCATCCCAGCCAGTTAAACATGCATCCGAAAAGATTTCTAATCATATTGATTGAATCTTAAAAGTGAAATTGCACTGTCAATGTGCTTTAACCACCAGTCAAAATCACTTTTCAAATTGTCAGGTAGGTAAATGTTTTGTTCGTAATTCGGGTTGCTTAGTAAACAAAGATACTTGTTCGAACATTTTTGTGTATAACCATGAATATTGGACTGCAGGACAAGCTGAAACTAACAGCCCAATCAATCTAGCAAAATCACGAAGCTTGCATTTTCTTGTGTGAAACTTTAATTTTTGTTTTCTTATCATCAGGAAGCTTAAGTGTCATGTTTTTGAGTCGTATAATGAAGCCTAAGAATTTGCATTGTTGTCTTGGGATCAATGAACTTTTTTCAGTATTAATTACAAATCCCAAATATTTTATGTAAGTCTTCAAAGGACTGTCCAAAACATAATATATATCGTCTAAATATATTACAGACCTCAGATCTTTCTTCCGTAAGTATTCTATCACAGGTTGAAGTAATTTTGTAAATACGTAAGGTGCTGTACATAAACCAAAAGGAAGGCAAGTAAATTCATAAAGGTACTCATGACAGTTTGGATGGTTACGAAATTGAAAATGTAAGCATTTTCATTGCGATTCAGTTATATTTACTAAAAAATACGCGTCATTTAAATCGATAGATGCCATGTAACAGTTGGGTGTTATTAGTTTGGACGTAGTGCGATAATCTTCCATCTTAAAATCACTGATTTGAATGAATTTATTTAAGTTTTTAAGATTTAGGATAAACCTTTTTTTTTTTATTATTATTTTTTGCCGTTAGCTTGGGCAATAAAAAAACACTAGACAAAAACTGTAAATTGTCATGGGTACATTTACGAATTGCTCCTATTTTGAGTAATTTATTTATCGATTTCTCAAAATCCAAACCCTCCTGAGATGACTTCGCAGCAATACTGGGATTGATATTTTGAACTGGCGTGCTATTAAAAGGAATTGTATAGCCCTGGATCCATGATAAAACAATGGGATCGTTTGTGATACAAGACCATTCTTGTAAGAAAAAACATAAACGACCTGCATACGGTACCTCGTGCACTAGCGGCGAGCGTGAGCAGTCCTGCGGCGAGGCGATGGCGGTGGCGAGCGCTCGGGGACCACTCAACGTGGAGGGGCCCGGTTGCTCTGCTGCTGGTACTGGCACGGAGCGGGCAGGCTCTTCCCTGCATCTTGTTTGCCCGTTTTCTGATGCAGGGGTTTGAATAGGGATTTTTTTGTTTAATTATGTTTCTGAGGTTTTAGTGTTTGTTTAAGGGCCTCGCCTGATTTTTCTCATCTCTCTTTATGTGACATATTGTCACCAAATAAATACCTATTGGTATTTGAACATGCAAGCGTATCTTTTTTTTTTTTATATCAAGCCCTCTAGCCGCACCATCCTTGTGAATGGCTTTCCCCAAAGTAGTTTCTGGTTCTAGTGCTTCGCCTAACATTTCTAAAACATCTGTATCTAATGGACCAGTTTCTTCTGGTGATTCCGTGGCTGCTTCCGCATCCGGAATCATTTCCACGGAATGGTCTACATCGAGCAAGACATCAACATCTTGGGATGGTTCAGGTTCTGTACCTTCGTAAGATCGTACAAAATCAGGCACACGGTCACGCGAGCAACAAGGATTTACTTCTACCTCAGCCGCGGCTGGCTTGCAGATATACCGTCATTATTGCAATGTTCATTATGACCATTTGGAAAATATAATGTTTTTAAAATTTGTAAAATTGAAATAGCGCAGAATTGTAGCTATTCGCAATTTATTTAATTTCAGAATCTGGCAATTACGCATCAATGTACAATTTATTTATTTTTTGAAGGTAAAAGCCCAGAATTTAGCAATTACGCATCAATGTACAATTTATTTATTTTTTGAAGGTAAAAGCCCAGAATTTAGCAATTACGCATCAATGTACAATTTATTTATTTTCTGAAGATAAAAGCCCAGAATTTAGCAATTCCGCATCAATGTATAATTTATTTATTTTTTGAAGGTAAGAGCCCAGAATTTGGCAATTACGCATCAATATAATAAAATTGATGGATACAACCCAGGTAACTATACAGAATATACTGTATAATTTGATAGTTGTTCGCATCGAGAAATTTAACATTCATGAAATAAATTTCTACTTACCAATTGAGTCTTCATCGTCCGAATAAATTATTCTTTGGCGTTTCTTGAGTTTCTCATTTAACTTTCTTATTTTACGCCTAATCCTTTCGTCCAGGTCCTCATTTTTCCTCTTCTTCCCCATGTTGAGAACGTTAAAGTAAAAATGTCGCGCGGGTTTTCGTGACGTGCGTAGGCTTAGGCACGGAAACACGTAATGACGAGCCGGCCGTTCGAGTGCCCAGAGTTGCCGATAACGGTTGGAGTGGGGGTAGTGGGGATGGAATGCGGGTCGGAAGTGTTGCCATTTAAAAAATAGTCAAAAAATATCTAAAAATCCGTGTGCTAGGCTGATGCGTGGAACGCAACTACAACATGTAAACCAAAATCGCAAAGAAAGAAGCTGCGATACATAATTTAATATAATTGGTAAACTACGAACAATTAGATACCAATGGTTAAAATGTATTATTTTATTGGCTATATCAATATTGACTTGGGCATATCAGTAATCAGCTCTTCTCAGCAGAATCCGCTTTCCGAACCGGTGGTAGAGTCATGACTTGTCATAAGAGCCACAGGTTGGCCTACGTGAAATAAATAATTTGAATTTGAATTTTGAATTCAGAGCAGACTCTAGCTAGACGCTACCTAGCCTATAGGCAGCCCGTACAAAGTCAATCTGGATCGCAATCTGTGACTGATAGACATTATTATGCAACGTTTCTTATAACACAAACAGTCGTGATAGCGAATGTGATCGTGATCAGCGATCCTAATCCAGATTGGGAGTCTAATGCCAAATTATATCAATCTACGTCTGTCAACGTTAGCACTGCAACGAATTTTAATACCTATTGCAAATCCCACAATCAAACAGGATACCTAATCTTGCTGAAACTGATCGGGTAAGAAGTCTTGCTCTTGTCTGTGGTGGTATCGTGTGATGCGGGTTGTTACGTTCCCTAAAATATGGTTGAGCAAAGCAATGGCTGGATCATGTGCCATACTCGTGAACGGTTGCCACTAGCGGGAATGGGGCTACTTTCTGTGTGCCCGTCTTAACATGTGTTGAATTATAATTAGGTATGCTTTTGTGGAACTCATTGTGGAAACATGCATACATAGCATAGTACTTATCTATTGAATTGTAAACTTGTTTTGAAAAGAGCAACCACCGAGTTTCTTGCTGGTTCTTCTCGGCAGGAAGGGTATTCCGAACCAGTGGTAGACTCATCGACGGTTCAAAAGCACTTGTAAAAAGTTTATTTCAATTAAAAACATTTCTGTTCTATTCTATTCTAATCGAGAGAGATTGGTAAAGCTATTCGTAAACCTACAATCACTTCACTTTCTTTGTCATGTCTTTCAGAATGAACGTTCACCTTTTACGTTTGACTTTTTGCATGGATTTAGTTTAGAACCTGGAAAATGACGAAGTCATGACGTCTGGAATCATACGAAGTCGTGGGCAATAGCTAGTTCTCCATAAATGCCGTTGTATTTCTTCTGTAACTCCAAATAAATCACTTCGTCCTTAATTCAAAGGCATTAAACATTGAAACGTAACAAAGCAGTTGCAGTGCAGCAAACCGAAACATCGCACAAAAACTCGCGAGGTTGCCTTGAAGCTTGGCGCGAATTAATTTCGTTAGGCTATTATCTTTTTTTTTTTGTGGAGACGTTCAGTCCATTTAACGTAGGTTTTAAATCAAATGAGATCTTCCTTATTGCAAAGGATACAATTTTTTAATAAGGATCCAAAAAGGTTTTTGAGATGTGATTTGAGTTGACAGGTACTTACTTTTTTATAGTTTGAGGTTGCAAAGGTTAATTATTATCAACCGACTTCAAAAAAGGAGGAGGTTATCAATTCGTCGGAATCTTTTTTTTTTGTTTGAAAGGGTGGGCCCATATAATTTTATCGAAATCGGTCGAGCGGTTTTTAAAATATCAACCATAAATTATATACTTCGTATAGTGTGTGTGTAATGTAGTAAAGCGGGAGTTTGAAGTCGGTCGTTTAAAAATATTTTTTCATATTAAATTAGTTTTCGATTCGTGTACGAATGTAGGTTAGGTTAATATGGTCTCAAGGGTTAATTCGTTTTAGTAACTGAGGACTTGTTAGAGATATTGGATATTGATATATTGGATATTGGTGGATATTGGCTACATTATTTTTATCCCGGAAGAACGCGGGTTGCCTGCGGGATTTTTAAAAACCTCCGCTTTTTTTTAAAGCGGACGGAGTCGAGCAAAATCTAGAATTATGATAAGCAGAACTTACGTTTTTTTATTGCCGTTCAATATCTAGGCAGAGAATAAAGAGGCGATCAAGGCGTGTGATTAGATACGCAACTGGTGCGACCACACAGAACTTGTAGACTGACGCAGTTCATTGCTCCAAATGTTAACGATATGAATCTGTTAAAAAGCAAAAACCGTCTCATTGTCGACCCTCCATCGAAGCCATAGATAAAATGACCGTTCCAGCGATATAATAAAAGATACCTACGTGATGCGCGAAATTGAAAATATAAAATTGAATTGGATTTCGAAGAACGATTTGGGATTTAGATTTTTGATTATAGTTTAAAAGTTAAACAGACATTTTCAACTGCCGTGTCTTCAAGCCTTCTTGAAAATCACAACCTATCTTGACAACGATTATTTATTTAAAGAATATTTCTATTAGCTTAGCTGGCTAAAACTCCTAGTGGGTACGACAATAGTAAAACCGTGTAACGGGTGGGGATAGAACCGTTGACGGTTCAATCCTGAAACTGAAACGGAAAACCGAAAACTGAAAGGCCCTTTCCGTTTTCAGTCCGCACTCCGCACCTTCAACCGTTGGGTTGTTGAGGGTACCTTAACAATGATAATACTTATAGCTTGTTGGTACGCTCCCGCTATTGGTTAAAAGGCATTGAAAACGCTTAAGCCAATTTGATTTGATGTAGATTTATTCATCAAATAGATATTGTTTTTCTGGCACGAAAAATAATAAACATTGCATAAATATACGTGATAAACTATGCACAGAATGAAGCCATAACCGCGTAAACGGCTGTTTTAATTATTGAAGATTGCTTAAAAACCTTGGAGCTATTAAGTAATTATATCGTAGTCATAAAAGGATTCACCGCGTTCAGTACAACCACAATATTTTAGATTTTTGCATTGAAAAACATAATTATGCAACAAACGGTGCTACGGATCGACGTGAGTTTTGCATGGCTATAGGAGAGTGACATATAGGCTATCTTTTATGACGGAAAAACAGAGGGTTCCCGCGGTATTTTTAAAACCTAACTCCACGCATCATCATCACAGCAACCAATCAAGGGCTCACTTCTGAGCGCAGGGCTCCTTTCAGATAAAGGTTATAGTTCATAGTCCTTCACGCTGGCCCAATGCAAATTTGCGGACTTCACACACCTTTGAGAACATTATGGAGAGAGAACTCTCAGATGTGCAGGTTTCCTCACAACCTTTTCCTTCGCCGTTAAAACATGAGATATTAAATTGCTTAGCCGCACATGACACCGAAAAGTCAGAGGTGCTTGCCCGGGATCAAACCCCTGTGACCCCCCGAATAGGAGACCGCAGTCCTAACCACTATACACTAGGCGATCACTGCTTGATAACTCCATGCACCGCGGGCTATTTAAGTAGGTACTCTTATTGCAAACCTACTTACTATTAATGCAACTGTATCACCCAACAAATAACAGAATTTACTCATGTTTGTTTACAATACTTTAGCGCTCAACTATAAATCATTAATAATGACAAGCATTTTCGTAACCTAATTAGATGCGAATCGAGAATTTGGCGTGAAAAGTAACTTAAAACAGCTAAAAACTAGTATATCATGCAACACTTTTTTGTATTAGGGTATTTTAATTTTTAAAGCAATTTTAACCAACCAAATTCCAATTACATAGATAACAAAAACTAGAATTAGTTAATCCATTCGCGTGCTATTCGTAATACCTATAAACTACAGGTAATTACAAAAATTCCTTTACACCAAAACTAGAAATTACTTAAAAGGATACTTACGAACTTCTAGATGTGAGGGTTTAAATTCAAATTCAAAAAATTTTATTTCACGTAGGCCAACCTGTGGCTCTTTATAACACGTGACACGTCGTGACTCTACCACCGGTTCGGAAAGCGGATTCTGCTAAGAAGAGCCGACATGAAACTCAGCAGCTCTTTTCAAAACAAAACTTTACCCACAATATTATTATGTAGCTTTTGTCATTGTAATAAGTAAGTTATTATACTATATTGCGGGTAGCTGGGTGCCAAGCCGATTTCTCCCATGCAACTTTGTCATTATGAAATTCATTAACTTTGTAATAATAACCGCGATTTAGTAAGTGAGGTTTTACGCGTTGTTTAAAATATGTAATTCAGGTCGAACCCATAATTGTATTTGGTTTATATAGCGAAATATTTTTTTTATTTACTCCTCATTTACTCATGGGGTCCGCCCCTTGAATAACTGTTATATCATTTATTGACCGAGCGAAGCGAGGTCTCTGAGTTTACTAGAGCGATTTGCACTTGTCCGTCCGTCCGTCCGTCCGTCCGTCCGTCTGTCAGAGCCTTATAACTTTTGAATTACTGAACGTAATTACTTCAAATTTAGATATCATATGTAAACCGATGGCCTCCAGCCGAAAATGGCTTAAAAAGTTATAAAAATCTTTATTTCAGGGGGGCTCTCATAGAAGCGAATGTGAAGAAATTTTTTTTTATTTGCGATTCATAGGTTTTCTGTGTATCATTTTAAAGACAATTTGGAACAGAGTACAACCATATTTTTTTTTTAATTTTTTTCCTAAAATTGACGAAATGGGGGGCTTCCAAAGTGGCGATTTAATACGCTCGCTTGAAGACGCTCTCTGGGAAAATTTTCTATATATTTTCAAGTTGTACTTATTTTCTTACTTCACTTGTATCCTGTACTTGAACAACAAATACTAAAATTATATGAATATTCTAAAGAAACGAGATTATTTAATTTTTAATGAGCATCTGTAAATTTCACATAGCTTCACAATAATGCTAATAGATGGCGCAGTCATTAACTATTCCATTGAACTAGGAGTTACGACTACGATTTATCCCAAAAACAGTTTTGCGTCGACCATTATTATTTAGGTACATAATATAATAACATATTATTCAATTAAAATTATTCTTTAGTTAAATATCATTTTGTTATTTTCTATTCGCGTCGATAGATGACGATTTGTACAGATGCCCGTAACCCGTTTTCACTCGTTAGTACCTACATAATAATTCAATGTTTTCACTGACGTTCTCTAACCTTTACGGGCTACCTATGATAAGTTAGGTGATGATTACTGTCAACTTCTTTATCACGATCCTGTACGGGACACCTAAAAGGACATTGGGACGGATGTTAGGACTTAGGATTGTGTTTTGGAGCTACCTACGTAAAGAGACTCCTACATAGGGGATGATTTAGGTATGTTTGGTGAAAACGGGCATAATAATAATAATGTCAGTTTTGGTCGTCATGTATCGATTGAATGAATAATCATGGGATACCGTTACCGCGAGGTCTCAGTTCGGGGCGAACCACTAGTTATTATTATATCATTTTCGGCTTGCTTTGACGGCGAAGAAAAACATCTTGAGGAAACCTGCATGCCTGAGAGTTCTCCATAATGTTCTCCGAGGCGTTTGACTCGGTTTTAATTTGTAAGCGATTCATTGAACAAAATATTTTTGACGCTACATCAGTATCACATACCCACCTAACGAGATATATCTACATAGAACTTTGTAAATACATTACGTAAACCACTTAACAGGAGCTTTGTTTTTACAAAAGAAAGTTCATCTTACACTCGAACGGGTACCGACCTAAGTAGATCGTAAATAGTGTACCGGTACTCTAATGACACTTCCTAACTCTATTAACACGACAAAAACCTGCGGAGCTCGCCACTCCATTAACTCAACACAAATCAATATTAGTTCCACTAAACCTTTCACCGAATGCCCATTTCCACGCTCGCTCGTGCCCCCTCATCGCCGCACTACTCTCAGAAGAGCTCTTTCTTCATGCTCAAAGTTAGAGTGAAACAAAAATACCTAGTTTATCAAAAAAAGACGTAGTAGTAAAAATAATAAAAATTCTACCAAGTAGGTATCTAACTCAAGCACAAAGGGTTCCGTACAACCAAATATTAAGAGAATAATATTCATTTTCACCATCCATAGGCATTTTTTCATCCACCAGTGAATAGGCATTTTCTAGGCAAGTGCGCTCCAACCTAGACCTCATCAGTGCTTTCCTGTATTGATTGTCTAGCGCAAGCCTATCTCGAAATAAAAAAATTAAGTGGCACTCGGGGACTGCCGCGGTAAAGCTATTGCATAGAATTTTTTATCAACTTATGCAATTATAATATTAATGCAATATTTTTTTTGCATAATAAAAATTATGCAAAAAAAAATTAAAAACAAACAAACAAGAAAAGCGAACTGTCACTACTTCGCGAGTGAGATTCGAACCTGCGACATCATACACCATACGGTAAAGAAAGCGGCCGCTCACCCACAGTGCCAAATAGAGCTACTTCAGAACCTCTAAAATGTTGAACGCTTACTGAACGACGGTGTTAGGTTTTTTTTCGTTACGGAATTTCTTGATTCGGCCGCCGCGCTCAAACTGTTTGTCCTAGTTCAAAGCCCGCGGTAAAAGCTATGCAATAGCTTAAAAAACCATACCTGAATCATACCCTAAGTAGGAGTCTCTTTAGTTACAATCCCTTAGCCAATGTCATTTCCATCTGTAGGTGTTCCCGTCGTTCGTTCCCGTTTACGGAACGTCGTTGGTGAAAAATATCGATGCCAGAACGACAAAACAAGGCGCTAAAACGGTAGCGCTTTATCAATTATTTTATTATTCGGCACCTTCTAAGAGCGGAACCCTAATTTTTTTATTCTTTGTTTAATTCCTACTTTATGTATTCTGTGGTTTTTCTATGGAGTAATTCCTACGATCTTACCAAAGAAACTTATAATATACAATACCAATCGACTTGATTTTTTGCATGAGTAGGTAGGTATAGTTGAGTACTTGAGGAATGATACAGGTTCGTTTTTATACCGGATACACTAAGGGTTCGCTTGGAATTTTTAAAAAACTTTACTCGAAGTGGACGAAGTTTGGCGTAAATTTCATTATAAAAACATAATTAAAAGTAAATAATATTTAAATATTTATTAAAACTGCGGACTCACTTTTAATTAAAACCTCATAAAATAATTTTAAAGCAATTAAGAAATTATTTCCTGGTCGATGTTGCATCTCAATAAGATCATAACGATTGTTTTTAAAAAAACCGCAAAGTGGATCGTGTTAAATCGATGCCGAACATGTAGTGTGAGAGCTCGTAAAATAAGTTTATAAGTTTTTTATTATACCAATGTGATTTTTTAACCTCCTTGTTTATTTTGTATGGTAAAGATTAGCTCAAGTCTTTCACAAGTTCAAGTTACTTGTATATTTGCCTATATGCACTGTTTACATCAGCCTATACGAGATTAGAATGGCTCTTAAACAGCTTAAGAACAACAAGGCGCCAGGTGATGACGGAATCACTGCGGAACTCCTGAAAGCGGGTGGAAAACCGGTACTTAAGATCTTTCAGCGATTGTTCAATTCCGTCATTCACGAGGGTATAACGCCGGAAGCATGGCACAGGAGCGTGGTGGTCCTGTTCTTCAAAAAGGGTGATAATACCTTGCTGAAGAATTATAGACCCATCTCGCTGCTGAGTCATGTTTACATGTTGTTCTCGAGAGTCATTACGAATCGTCTCGCTCGTAGGTTTGACGACTTCCAGCCCCCCGAACAAGCCGGATTCCGAAAAGGCTTTGGTACCATAGATCACATTCATACGCTGCGGCAGGTTATACAGAAGACGGAAGAGTATAACCGGCCACTTTGCTTAGCGTTTGTGGACTATGAGAAAGCCTTTGATTCGGTGGAAACTTGGGCTGTATTGAGGTCGCTGCAGAGATGCCGGATTGACTACCGGTATATCCAAGTGTTGAAGTGCTTGTACGAAAACGCCACTATGTCAGTACGTATACAGGACCAGACTACGAGACCGATCCACTTGCAGCGTGGAGTGCGACAGGGAGATGTAATCTCCCCGAAGCTATTTACCGCTGCGTTGGAGGACGTCTTTAAGCTTCTGGATTGGAACGGACTTGGCATCAACATAAACGGCGAGTACATCACTCACCTGCGATTTGCCGATGACATAGTAGTCATGGCAGAGACTCTGAGAGATCTCAATACAATGCTCAATGATCTCAGCAGGGTTTCTCAACAGGTGGGCCTGAAAATGAACATGAGCAAGACGAAAATCATGTCCAATGCTCATGCTCCGCTCCACCCAGTAATCGTTGAGAACTCTGCGCTCGAAATTGTAGACGAGTATATATACCTGGGACATACAGTCCAGCTAGGTAGGTCCAATTTCGAGAAAGAGATTAACCGCCGAATCCAACTCGGCTGGGCAGCGTTCGGGAAGCTCCGAGATGTCTTCTCGTCCAAAATCCCTCAGTGCCTGAAGACTCAAGTCTTTGAACAGTGCGTGTTGCCAGTGATGACTTACGGATCCGAGACATGGTCGCTAACTATGGGCCTCATAAGAAGGCTCAGGGTCACCCAGCGAGCGATGGAGAGAGCAATGCTCGGTATATCTCTGCGAGATCAAATCAGAAATGAGGAGATTCGTAGGAGAACCAATGTCACCGACATAGCTCAGCGTGTCGCGAAACTGAAGTGGAAATGGGCGGGGCACATAGTTCGAAGAACTGATGGTCGTTGGGGTCCCAAGGTGTTGGAGTGGCGACCCCGCACCGGGAAACGCAGTGTTGGCAGACCCCCCACCAGGTGGACCGACGACATCAAACGAGTCGCAGGGAGCCGCTGGATTCAAGCGGCGCAAGACCGAAGCCTGTGGAAGTCCATGCAGGAGACCTTTGTCCAGCAGTGGACGTCTATAGGTTGATAAAGAAGAAGAAAAGACTGTTTACATATTATGATGCTTTTTTACCAAGAATCATAACCTATAACCATAATTGTACTATACGAGATTTATTTTAGATTTGCTTTTTTATACTTACTTTTCGTCCCAATTCTCGAATTTTAAAAGGTTTGTTTTAAAATAAAATTACATAGTTAAAGAATCCAGAAATCTTTTATTATTGAGTTTTTTGTTACTCATCGCAAAGTGACATTTAGTGCCAAATTCTTAAACGCTTGTAATTTCTAAATTATAAAATCAATATGTTCGTCTATTTTGTTTAATCATAAGGCCTCATTCTTATAAGAGTTTTTGTATATGCCACATATTAGGCAGGCGTTGAAAAGCGTTTTTTAAACCAGTAAACGAAATCGTTAACCAGCTTTTGGTGTACAATTTTCAGCATTGTAACCCAATTTGTTATCGCGTGTCACAAGAGCCGGCCTCGTGGTCGGCTGTAGAAATCGACCGCACCGTACGCAACGCAACTCTGAATATGTTTCCTCCATAATAATATTATTATTGCCACCTCGTTTTTTGCTCTACTAAGTAGTACATTTTGAATTTTTAAATGTGGAACGCGTATTCCATTTTCGATGTAAAAGATATTTTAAATAATCGTGATTTATCTTTACTTCGAGCGAGTAAAAATCAATAAAGATTGTGGCTTTCATGATAAGTAAGATACTAATATTATTAGAATAGATAGATCAGGATCTACAGAAACAATTTTTAAACTACACCCGATTTTATGTCAAAGGAAAGAGTTGCAAGCTGACTGGTAATCCATCCAGAGACCTTAATGTATGTCTATTAGTGGATTTTGAGAAAGCAGATGGTGCCATCGTTTCCGCCAAATGGATAAAACGATATCAATTTGGCATTTTTATTTGAGTCTCGATCATTAGAACGTGATAAAATAGCTGTTAAGACCAATCAGAGGCATACCAAAGGTGAAATTCAAGGAATAATGAAACGCTTCAATCTATCAATTATTCAATTACGAAATTTTAATTAAAAAAACTTTTCGGGGTCAAATGAGCATAAGCAATTAAATATCACTTGCTTCAACGGTGAAGGAAAACATCGTGAGGAAACCTGCACATCTGAGAGTTCTCCATAATGTTTTCGAAGGTGTGTGAAGTTCGCCAATTCGCATTGGGCCAGCGTGGTGGACTATGGCCTATAACCCTTCTCTGAGAGGAGATCTGCACTCAGTAGTGAGCCGTTGATGAGTTGCTAATGATGATGATGAATGATGAATTAAAAAAAGCGACTTTAAGTCCGCCAATTCGCATTGGGCCTGCGAGGTATAACCCTTCTCTGAGGGAGACCTGCGCTCAGTAGTGAGCCGTTGATTGGTTGCTAATGATGATGATGAATGATGAATTAAAAAAAGCGACTTTAACTTTTTACTTTAACTTTAACTTTTTTACCAAAACAATAATTGGAAGCTCCTAACAGACGCCATCATCAATAGCATCTATGTGTATTTCGATTTAATTATTCAGGGATTAGGTTAACTTGTCTCTGTTACCATAAACTAATAATATCTGGGTGACCGTTTTTTTCTTTGGTAAATCGTGTTTTTTGGAAATTATAATATATTTAGAAAAAAAAAATAATAATAATAATAATATCCAGATCCAGAAGGCTGTACTCCTGGACACGGCTCACATCGTCAGGAGGTTTCTCTCTCTGGGGCCCTGACCGCCGGTTGCTTGGACCCTGTTCCCGAGGCCGGTGGACCGCTATTTTTTTATATTTTTAAATGTTTTTTTTTTATTTTTAAGTTTTATAATGAAATATTTAAAAATGTAAAGAGTATGATTAAAATGAAATAAAGATGATAATAATAAAATTCATAGAGGAAAATATAATCGTCTGGACTCGAACCCGGGTCTTCTCATTTCGGACCCGCCCGATTTCTGGAATTTTATAGATGATAGCGAAATTTACCTTCGTATTCTAATGATATTGTAAGAGGATTTTCATTGCCTGAAAACACGGATAAAGCGACCTTTTCTAAAAATGAAACCTAGCTAGATCGATTTATCGCCCTCGAAACCCTATGCATACTAAATTTCATGAAAAATGTTGGAGCCGTTTCCGAGATTCAGATTATAATATACAAGGATTGCTCGTTTAAAGGATTAGATTATTAGATAGATAGATAGATAGATACCTCGATCAAATTCACCCTTGACGGCCAATTTCCACAGATATCACCTATCTGCTATGTAGATATTATGGTGCAGAATAGTGTTGCAAACACAGTTGCACTCTCTGTTTTCTCAATCTCATAGACCAACGTGGCAGTTGAAACCTATGTAAAAAGAGGTACACTTAACCTTGCAAAATTCTATCAGCTGTAATGTAACACTTTTATATTCCTGAGTGAATAGTTAATTCAATCGAGTGCTAACTGCTAACAAGCGAGCTTTGCCTAACGGCATCGGCTCATTGACTTCAACGATAAAGATTCCGCATCTGGTTTTAACTGTTATATAAGCCGGTACAGTTCCATTTTACACCGTTTTGTATCCCACAGTGAGAACCGATACTGGAACACTGTGATCTATGAATCTCGTGAAGTACCTGGTCTTTAGTTTCTATTCTAGCGATTCGTATGGTTGAGCGAAGCAATGGCTGGCTCGTGAACGGGTTCACCAGCTGGAATGGGGCTACTTTCTGTCTGTCCACCTTAACATGTGTTGAATTATAATTAGGTATGCTTTTGTGGAACTCATTGTGGAAACACTGCATACATAGCATAGTATCTATTGAATTGTAAACTTGTTTTGAAAAGAGCAACCGCCGAGTTTCTTGCTGGTTCTTGTTGGCAGGAAGGGCATTCCGAACCAGTGGTAGACTCATCGACGATTCAAAAGCACTTGTAAAAAAGTTTATTTGAATAAAAAACATTTCTATTCTACTCTATTCTATTCAAACTAAAGACCAGGTACTAAACAGACCACTGACCAGGTAATAAATAACAGTATGCTATTGTTATAGATGTGTTTATATATGTTCCCGGCGGCCTCGCTATTCCTGACCCTGGCAGCGGTCACGGTAATGGCGGGGCAGGGGGTGCTAAGAATCTCCGGACGAGATTCCGCTGCCAACCCCGACGACTGGACCTGGTGACGTATAACGCACGCACTTTGAGGACCGACGAAAAGATCATCGAGCTGGAAGAAGCAGTGAGCAAGTTGCGCTGGAACATTATAGGATTGTCTGAAGTCCGACGAGAGGGGGAGGACTCGATAATCCTTAATTCCGGCAACTTGTTTTACTACCGGGAGGGCGATCAACAGTCCCAGGGTGGTGTCGGGTTCATCGTCCACAAGTCCCTCGTCAACAACATTGTACAAGTCAAGAGTGTGTCGAGTAGGGTAGCGTACCTTATACTCAGAATCACCAAACGGTATTCGCTGAAGGTTATACAGGTCTACGCACCGACATCGACACATTCTGACGAGGAGGTGGAGGCGCTGTATGAGGATATATCAAAAGCCATACACGCCTCTACCACTCATTACAGTGTTGTGATGGGGGATTTCAATGCAAGGCTGGGCGAACGAAGCGGTGCAGAGACGAGAGTGGGGCATTTTGGGTATGGGCGAAGGAACCAAAGGGGCCAAATGTTGGCCGACTTCATGGAGAAGGAGGGCCTCTTTATGATGAACTCCTTCTTCAGGAAGCGGCCACACAGAAAATGGACATGGTTGAGTCCCGATGGTTCCACGAGAAATGAGATCGACTTCATTATGTCGACCAAGCGGCATATATTCAATGATGTCTCTGTGATCAATAGGGTGAAAACCGGTAGCGATCACCGGATGGTAAGAGGCACGTTGAATATTAATGTGAAGCTGGAAAGGGCCAGACTGGTGAAGTCCACTCTCCGACCTTCTCGTGCTCATATCCAAAATCCCGAAAACTTCCAACTCGAACTGCAGAACCGATTCGAGTGCCTAGCAGACTGCGTTTCTGTGGACGATCTAAACAACAGGTTCGTGGAAACTGTTCATACTGTGGGGTCTAAATTCTTTAAGACCCACCGCAGGAAAAGAACCGAAAAGTTCTCTGACCATACTCTCAAGCTAATGAAGGAGAGACAAGAGATGAGGCTGCAGTCATCGGCAGACGCGGCTGCCTACCGGCGGATTAATAGGCAGATCTCTAAAGCACAAACTCGCGACCTCCGTGTCTTTAATACCAAGTGTATTAAAGATACCATTGAGCGGAACAAAGGCTCAAAAGTGTTCACGAGAGATCTGTCTATCGGACAGAGCCAGTTGACGCGGCTGAAAACTGATGACGGCCGTCTCGTCTCTTCTCGACCTGAGGTTTTGGGAGAGGTTGAGAAGTTCTATGGACAGTTATATACCACGACACAAAAACCTATTGAAGATCTGGCGAAAGATCCCAGAGCCAAACTGACCCGACACTATACCGAAGATATCCCGGACGTCAGCCTATACGAGATTAGAATGGCTCTCAAACAGCTTAAGGACAACAAGGCGCCAGGTGATGACGGAATCACTGCGGAACTCCTGAAAGCGGGTGGAAAACCGGTACTTAAGATCTTTCAGCGATTGTTCAATTCCATCATCCACGAGGGCACAACGCCGGAAGCATGGCACAGGAGCGTGGTGGTTCTGTTCTTCAAAAAGGGTGATAATACCTTGTTGAAGAATTATAGACCCATCTCGTTGTTGAGTCATGTTTATAAGTTGTTCTCGAGAGTCATTACGAATCGTCTCGCTCGTAGGTTTGACGACTTCCAGCCTCCCGAACAAGCCGGATTCCGAAAAGGCTTTGGTACCATAGATCACATTCATACGCTGCGGCAGGTTATACAAAAGACAGAAGAGTATAACCGGCCACTTTGCTTAGCGTTTGTGGACTATGAGAAAGCCTTCGATTCGGTGGAAACTTGGGCTGTGTTGAGGTCGCTGCAGAGATGCCGGATTGACTACCGGTATATCCAAGTGTTGAAGTGCTTGTATGAAAACGCCACAATGTCAGTACGTATACAGGACCAGACTACGAGGCCAATCCACTTGCAGCGTGGAGTGCGACAGGGAGACGTTATCTCCCCGAAGCTCTTTACCGCTGCGTTGGAGGACGTCTTTAAGCTTCTGGATTGGAACGGGCTTGGCATCAACATAAACGGCGAGTACATCACTCACCTGCGATTTGCCGATGACATAGTAGTCATGGCAGAGACTCTGAGAGACCTCAATACAATGCTCAATGATCTCAGCAGGGTTTCTCAACAGGTGGGCCTGAAAATGAACATGAGCAAGACGAAAATCATGTCCAATGCTCATGCACAGCTCCACCCAGTAATTGTTGAGAACTCTGCACTCGAAATTGTCGACGAGTATATTTACCTGGGACACACAGTCCAGCTAGGTAGGTCCAATTTCGAGAAAGAGATCAACCGCCGAATCCAACTCGGCTGGGCAGCGTTCGGGAAGCTCCGAGATGTCTTCTCGTCCAAAATTCCTCAGTGCCTGAAGACTAAAGTCTTCGAACAGTGCGTGTTGCCAGTGATGACTTACGGATCCGAGACATGGTCGCTAACTAAGGGCCTCATAAGTAGGCTCAGGACCGCTCAGCGGGCGATGGAGAGAGCTATGCTCGGAGTGTCCCTGCGGGATCGAATCAGAAATGAGGAGATCCGTAGGAGAACCAGAGTCACCGACATAGCTAAGCGAGTCGCGATACTGAAGTGGAAATGGGCGGGGCACATAGTTCGAAGAGCTGATGGTCGTTGGGGTCCCAAGGTGCTGGAGTGGCGACCCCGCACCGGGAAGCGCAGTGTTGGCAGACCCCCCACCAGGTGGACCGACGACATCAAACGAGTCGCAGGGAGCCGCTGGATTCAGGCGGCGCAAGACCGAGGCCTGTGGAAGTCCATGCAAGAGACCTTTGTCCAGCAGTGGACGTCTATCGGTTGATAAAGAAGAAGAAGAAGATATATGGAACGCTCTCTAAAATATTCATCATCATCCTCCTCACCGGGAGGATCGGGGTCGAACCTGCGAACCACCAAATAAAAGAGCACAGTCTTAACCACTAGGCTATCATTGCAATAATATGTACACTAGAGGCAGCAGGGAATATATCATTCAAATAATGAGCACAATAGATGATGGAGGACGGTTGACGTCCCAACGATTCTATGATCTGCTTAGCCACCCGCATCCATAAGAAAAAAGAAAGAAAGAAGCTGTCTGAATCTCTTTTATGTTCCCAGAAACAAGAGACCAATGATGTTGCAATTATTACTTATTGACAACAATCAACTTACCGTGGGAGATAAAGACAGAGATCAAATCCGTTCGTTCAATCATTCGTCTAAATACCTCCTTACAATCAAGAGCTCCGAAAGGAAACTAACATGAATTGTTTTTATAATTCCATTGTTTATTTGCATTGAATGGCATACGAATGAGTTCCTATACGACTGGTTGGTGGTAGGTACCACCTTTGTGGACATAAGCTCATAGTTCTGATTAGTCACTTTTTATCCGACTGTCGAAGGAGGGTAAATGTTTCAGAGAGAAGTAGAAATTATTGACCTTGAGACCTTTGTCCAGCTCCACTGGACGTCTATAGGTTGATTAAGAAGATAAATTATTGTGCTTCATAGAGTCATAGATGTCTATTTCTTTGGCACGCTTGAAATAATATCTAGTTTAGCGTACATTACATTATATACTGACATTAAAGACTTCTAATCATTAGAATACCCATTATTTACCACCATTATTACCCATTGAGGTAAGTATGCATTAGAATCTAATGTATACTTACCTCAACGGGTTCGAAATGACGTTCCAACTCCGAAAGAATCGGTAAGAGACTCGGCCGTTGCTCTTTTAAAAAAATTGGTAACTAGAATTACGTTGAGTAAGATACATGTTTGATTGGATAGTTCTCCTCAAAGATAACTTAACTGTTCTAAATATAGACAACCTCCAGTCTCTAATCATCAATACACCTGTAGCTACTATACCTCTAAACTCTACACGCTACAGTATACAAACTTACGCATTATGCTAATAGACAAACAAATTTATCAGTGCAGCAATTTCACTTGCCGACTGGCGGTACATGCCTTATCTTTAGCTTGTGCACGCTTATCTAACACGTTATCGACTACTATTTAAGATAAAAAAATCCTACATTAACTTTACATAATGTTAATGCAGATATTGGTTAGCTTGTATCCTAACAAAACTGTCTCGTTGATCTGGTGGTTACTTAACTGCAAATCATATTAGCGGTGAATGCTTCCGGTGTTCGTATCCGGGATCAAATAGTTAAAGTTATTAGGTTCTTCTGACAAGAAATTCTTATTGGAAAGTTGGCGGTTTCATACCCCGTACCTCAGAAAGCATGTAAAGCCGATTGTCTTGCGACTGAGCTGCCTATATCCGGTCATGTCGGTTTTTTCATGCTACAGAATTTCAATTTGCTAGGCTTAGATCTCTCAGGTATCTTTTGTAGCTTCTGGCCTAAATCATACTTATGTATTTAAGTACATAGAATAGAATAGAATAGAATAGAAATATTTTTTATTCAAATAAACTTTTACAAGTGCTTTTGAATAGTCGATGAATCCACCACTGGTTCGGAATGCCTTTCCTGCCGAGAAGAACCAGCAAGAAACTCGGCGGTAACATACAAATACCTAGTTGGATATGGAATGTTAATTTGAAACCAGATAGCGTGGTGTTGACAGATTCCTCACTAAACCAAAAGAGTTGTAGGGAGCCGCTGGATATACAATAGCGCAAGATTGTGGCTTGTGGGAGCCCCTTCAAGAGACTAG
Source organism: Oeneis ivallda (assembly GCA_029955525.1). Taxonomy (NCBI): domain Eukaryota; kingdom Metazoa; phylum Arthropoda; class Insecta; order Lepidoptera; family Nymphalidae; genus Oeneis; species Oeneis ivallda. The sequence goes on from JARPMR010000015.1 coordinate 21,254,096, forward strand.
CTGTCCGCGGCCTCACTGGTAAAGCAACTGGCGACCGCGAAGCGATAAACCGTGTGTCCGCATTGCAGCGACGGCGATAAACTAACGAATTGCGCTCACATCGCGTAATAACTGGCCGTAGGTACTCACTACTCAGTGCGAACACATTTATTGGTTTTAGTTCTATTGAAAATTAAGTGCGACATAAACTTTTCGCGCGTCGCTTTAAATATGATGCGGCCGCCCCCAGTTTGTTTATATTGTATAAGGTTGCTGTTTGTTTCAACGAAATCGCCATCGCGTTACAGACGCCTTACCAGTGCGGCCGCGGACTTAGGTTCATCGGTTGACTAATAGGAACATGAGTTCTAATTTCGAATATCAGCTCTACCATAGTGACCACACTACTGTAACAGTAGTATGGTCACTATGGTAGATGGCGCATACCTACCATACCATAACAGTTATGGTATGGCAGGCATGCGCCAAAAACATTAGTAGGTAATTATGCGGACATAATAAACCACTTTTCTCGCATGATTTAACAAAAACCGCTCAATTTGCAATTTCGTCGAGTGTCCGCACTGACCGCTTCCCGTCATCAATCATCGCTTCAATTTCATTGAAATTTTGGCCTACATGCCTCTACACCGCCTACTTTCACTATTCATTATGGTTCTTTCTTTATATTTATTAAATGTTAATCCTATACATTCAATGTAATAAATATAAAACTTTATGGTAATCCACCATTTGTGTCCCTAATATCACCAGACACCAGGTGATTCTGTAATCATCAAATACTTTCGGCGGAACTTTGATGCGAGAGTATATTTTTAATGTTCTCAAAGGTGTGTGAAATCTGCCGATTCGCAAAATTGCCAGCGTAGTGGACTACGATGTGAACCCTTTTCTTATTCGAGAGGAGACTTTTGTTTAGTAACTTTCTGCTATGGTTTGAATTGGTTGAGAATTGCGAGGGATTAGCTGTTCTATAGACTAAAATATGATTATATTTAAAAGAGGTTTATAATTAAAAAAAAACTTTAATGTAAAATGTATCACGCCCGTTCTCACCAACGTGCCCTAAAGGTGTAGGTACCAAGCGGCTTTTATGGGCTACCTAAGTTAAGTTAGATGACGCTTTCTGTCAATTTCTTTTTCACGAACCTTTAGGGAACACCCAAAGGTGAAAATGACATTGAGTAAGGGATTCTATTTAGCTACCTACTTATAGAGGCTCCTACTTAGCTATGATTCGTGAAAATTACGATATTAGTATTGTTTCTTAACGTAAGTTTAGAAGCTACGAATACGAAGACATCAGCCGCAACAGATCTACGGATCGACGTGATTTTTTGCATGGGTATAGTTGAGGACCTGGAGAGTGACATAGGCTAATCCTGGAAAATCAAAGAGTTCCCGAGGGATATTAAAAACTTAATACACGCGGACGACGTCGCGGGCATCAGCTAGTTACCAATAAATAATTAGCCACATTGTTGTTAGAAAAGAGATTTGGCACGACTAAGGCGGCTCTCACTCAGCTCAGACTCAAGACTGAGTTAGAACGAGACAGATTTATGTCAGGACATATTTGTGTCTTGAGCAAAGCCAAAGTACGATCTATAGATCTTAGCCTTAGTATCAATATTTCTATTTCAACAAACTGAGAACCAGCTGATTCTACAATCATTCATTAGCAACCCATCAACGGCTCACTACTGAGCGCAGGTCTCCTCTCAGAGAAGGGTTATAGGCCATAGTCCACCACGCTGGCCCAATGCGAATTGGCGGACTTCACACACCTTCAAGAACATTAAGAACTCTCAGGTGTGCAGGTTTCCTCACGATGTTTTCATTCACCGTTGAAGCAAGTGATATTTAATTGCTTAAACGCACTTGACTCCAAAAAGTCAGAGGTGCGTACCCGGGATCGAACCTGCGACCCCCCCGAATAGGAGATCACAGTCCTAACCACTAGGCTATCACTGCTTTTTTTACATCATCTACAATCATCATTAACCATGAATCAAAGCGCTGATAACGCATGAAAGCGTGATCATTACGACTTCAAAGCCATAGAAAGTTCCAGCAAACAGACAGGGCGAATGACAGTTATTTATTATAGTGGAACCTTGTGCAGCGAACATGCACTTACACGCCGTAAAGACCATCCTTACTCACTAATTTTATAAATGCGAAAGTGTGTTTGTTTGTTGATTTTTGTCCTTCAATCAAGTAGCTACGGAGCAATGGATTGACATGATTTTTGCAAGGATACCCATAGTTGAGCGACAGGAAATAGACTTATGCTACATTTCAATAGCAAACAATGTAATAGCTACATAATCATATTGTAAAATGATTATTTTGAAAAGAGCAAATGCTGAGTTTCTTGCCGGCTCTTCTCAGCAGAATCCGCTTTCCGAACCGGTGGTAGAGTCATGACGTGTCTTAAGAGCCACAGGTTGGCTTACGTGAAATAAATAATTTTGAATTTTTTCGAATTTTTTGACGAAGACACGGGCAAAGCTATTTCCCCCATACTATAGACCTGTGATAATTTATTTCTGGATTAGCAGCAGATACATAATTCTCGGAACTTTATATTATTATTATTATTATAGGAACCTGATAGTTTTCAAAGATTGTATTTCCTTGAACGGTTAAAATTTAAATCCTCCCTGTTAATAATCCGTTTTTAACATTGTTCTTGCAAAAAGGATCATTGATCCTAAGCCACCGATATTCGTATTCAAAGCAAAGATAAATCTCTATAAATCTTATTATGTGAACTCAAGGATTGCACTAATGGCTCCTCTAAGATTAGCTCCTCCTCTAATTAAATTAGATTGAGCCAGGTATTCCGAACTCATTTCCTAGTGCTCTTAAGTCTTAACTATTATTTAAATATCATCGCTTTCACAATTCAATCAATATGAGTTCCCGGAAATGCAAACATTCAAAATCATATCGTAATAGACAAGACAGAAGTTTTTGTTTTCGTTCAGAAAGATTTGACTATTCAGTATTAATAAATATTTATGTTGCAGTAACTAGAAACTACAAGTAGATATTCCTATTAGAATAATTTTCCTTTTCTAATCTTACAGAACTCAAAGGTAGCATATTTAGGTAATTAATGACCTGTACTCTTTTTTAGAGATTTCATTTAATACCTAAAGAGTGTATTTGTAGTGATGCCAATTACAACAATCTATAATAATTATTCCCGAGAGAATGTAACCACTTCGTTTAAAATTTGTCTATGGTTATGAATTTATGATATGTTTCAGAGTTCTATATTTTAAAATCAGAACACGTGTCCAAAATAACGACACCGGTTTTATAACGTTCTGTATAAAATAGGCATTTGAATTCAAAATGCTTGCATTGACAATACACATTTATACGTATGACTATAAAATACAAATTATGTAAAATAAAGCACCGGACGCGCTACCTTCTTCATAAGAAATTTAAATCGCCGACCCATGTTTTTGAAAGAACCATCTCAGTTTTTGTGTCAACTCGTCAACAAAAACCGTGAGAGACGATCAAGTGCCATTGGCCTGTAATGTAAACCTGAGTTTACACTATCTCATCCATTTTGTTACTAATTCCTTTGTACATAATATCTAAATTGACAGATCTAAAAATAGTGCTATCCTTTTCATCCCTATCAATATTTCTTCTGAAAATTGATATCATGACATTTTGAGCTGTCAATTTATTACCATAATCTTAAACTAGACTAGACTTTATCAAAGATGTTGCAATTCTGAAGACCATAAAAGTCCCTACAGAAGCTGGAGTACCATAACACGAGGAATGATACCTATAGCTTCAGCTGGCACACATCATCCTCGCATCACATTCCCGATGAAGAATGTCTTCGCAGAAGAACTGGTATCTATATCAATGGTAGGTATGGAAATAGCCGATCCTTCTCCCATGCAGCATCCAAAGTGCACATAGCCGTGATGGTTGCCAAGTTCCGGTATGAGACGCCCAGAAGAAAAAAAAAGAAAAAAAAAACTAACAACAAATCTATTACATAAACCAAAACTATGGCACAGTGTACAACGATCTTTAGTACAAGAAAAAGAACTGAAATCAAGAGGCTGAATCACGATTCATGTGGCTCATATGATTTGGCTCATATGATTTCCTGTCAAATTAGAAGTCTTCCGGAACGCACTTTTTTACTTGCACGCAAGCATCGAATTGAATAAGAATTATTTATTATTGAGTGTACATAAACATTTAAAATTAAATATTAATTTATTTCGCGATTTACCATTTCCTAGTGCAAATGTATTTACTTATTATTGACATGAAAAACATAATATTTTGTTAAAATTCTTCTCTTTTGAATGTCAGAATTTTTAACACTCTCTAAGTCTCTATAGAGAAAATGTTAAAATTATTCAAGGATATACTACTACTACTACTTACTTTTTTAGATCTATGTATTAAAGTTGAAGTCAAGGCATAAAGAAAAAAATTGTTTAGCCCTCAACCTGCTTCAGCAACGGAAAAGCGAGGAGATTCGTTTAAATATTGACCTGTAACTTGTTTGACTGGTAGAGTTCGTAAAGTATGCCAATGGGATCACCCAACAATTTTGGTGAAACACAGATTTTTACTTTCACCACTAATGAGTGATATAAACATAAACAATAAAAACAGGTATAATACTTACAGTAATAGAAAGCAAATCCGAATTTCGAACACACAATAATGAACGTTAGATCACGACTCAACGGTCACTACACAGTACAAATAAAAACCAATTAACTTCTACGACACAGTAAGTAAGCTAATAAATTAAACAAATAAAACACAAAGTCACAGAATTATGTAAACACCAAAACAAATGAAAAAGTTTAAAATTACAGTGGACACAATTTTGATTTCTGAACGTTATTTTCAAATGGTACGCGCGAAATGTCAGTTGGCGTCAAGATGGCGCGTGCGCTCTCCGCCGCAACCGGCCTCGGTCTGTGACTGGCGGACGACGGTGGTAGACACTCTGGTCTCTGTCACGTCTCTGTAGTCTGCCTCCGTGCCTGTAGCCAGTATAATTCAAACGATGCATCCAGTGGGAAAACCATTGTGTGATAAATAGGAATTTAAATCCTGTACATCGACCACAAGCTATCACCGCATGTTCCCCACAAAGTCCTACTAATGTCTTGGGATTTTTATCATCGGCTTCAGCTCTTTTCATTATACATTTGGGTCACGTAATCATAAAACACACTTTTATCAAACAGGAATGCATAATTGCATATACATCATCATCAGCAACCCATCAATGGCTCACTACTGAGCGCAAGTCTCCTTTCAGAGATGTGTTATAGGTTATAGGCCATGGTCTACCATGCTGGCCCAATGCAAATTGGCAGACTTCACACACCTTTGAGAACATTATGAAGAACTCTCAGGTGTGCAGGTTTCCTCACGAAGTTTTCCTTCACCGTTGACGCTTGTGATATAATTTCACATAGAAAAGCCAGAGGTGTGTGCCCGAGATCGAACCTGCGACCGCCCGAATAGGAGACCGCAGTACTAGCCACTAGGCTATCTGCTTCGCTGCTTATACATACTACTTATATTTATTGATCTACGCTCTGCAGTGGTACTTCTGCTAAATAGTGATTTAGCAGAAGTGACAATGTATCTTATTTTGTCCAAACTTGATACAAATTATCACATTGATACCTGCCGGATGTCTGCTGTTTGCCTGCTGCTTATATAAAAATTGTATCAAAATATCTCCAATTGATTTTGCAGAAAATGGTAGGTATACACCACACACGCTGTCTGGTCATCACAATGGTATTAAAATAAACCAGATATTTTTATTCTAAAACTCCTTAGGGTGCATTGACATAGACCAGTTCGGCGACATGACTATGAGATTTTAATCGTATCTAAATTGTAAAATAAGAGTATTAAGGCATTAAAATAAGTTTTTTTTTTCACAAGAGAATTATTTGTCACAAGAGGATGCTATATAATTATGAAATAGAAAAATGTTTCGAAACAATTTTCTCTTTTCCAAGCACGACACCAAAATCTGTTTAGGTAATTACATACAATTAATTAGGTAGTTTCAAAGAGCTGATGGGCGTTGGGGTCCCAAGGTGCTGGAGTGGCGACCCCGCACCAGAAAGCGCAGTGTCTGCAGACCCCCACCAGGTGGACCGACGACATCAAACGAGTCGCAGGGAGCCGCTGGATTCAAGCGGCGCAAGACCGAGGCTTGTGGAAGTCCATGCAAGAGACTTTTGTCCAGCAGTGGACGTCTATCGGTTGATAAAGAAGAAGAAGGTAATTACAATTTCTTTTGTTTTACCTTTTTAAAAAACAAAGCAGTTATTTCAAACGATATAGCATGAGTCTTGGTACATGACTAATACTTCTCACATTTTTGTTAAAAATCATTAAAAATCAGGACCGTTATAGCCCCTTACGAAATAAACGGAAACATTAAAAACAAAACAATACTCTATGGACTTACGCCTGCCATAAACAAAACTCCAAGAAGCTATCAGAATTGCAATCTCTCGGACCGACAAAGGAAATCAAGTGATCTGAAATGGTCGAGTGATGATAACATTTATGTAGTGCTCACTTATATTATTTTAACTCGTAACTTATCCGTTGCACTTGCCAATCTGAATTGAATGAATTCGCTTGACTTGTTTTATAGGTACTAACTTCTTGTGGATATCAACCGGAAAGTATCTATCACGCTTGACGATTTCCTTGGCACAGTTGTGAATGCTTTGGTCTTGAAATGGGAGATCTCAAGGAGGGAGGTTCAATTCCCGGCGGCACAATTTGGAAATTTATAATTTCTTAAATGTCTCAGCTTGCTGTCAAAACTTAAATAATATATATAAGCAGATAAACGGTGAAGGAAAACATGGTGAAGAAACCTGCATGCCTGAGTATCTCCATAATTTTCTCAAAGGTGTGTGAAGTCTACCAATTCTCATTGGGCCAGCATGATGACCCTTCTCTGAGAGCAGACCTGCGCTCAGTAGTGAGACGTTAATGGTTTGCTTATGCTGATGATGAAATGTCTCAGGTCCTGATCTGGTGGGAGACTTTGATCATGGGTTTTACCACCCATCAAAGACGTACTACTGCCAGAGAAACCATTACCACGTCCAAAACTGGACATCTATTGGTTGAGATGACTAGGATGAAAACTTAAATCGTTCCAAACGCACTTTGCTAGCTTGTCTTTTTCCATGATAGAGTAATATTACAGCCTTATCCATATTGAATGCAACAAAGTTAAGTGGTTGTTCTTTGCACATTTTATGAATCTACTTCCAATAATTTCTTGCATCTTATTCATAAATTACATTATTCTTACGTATAGCTACTCGTAGCATACTGCTGGTGTTTTTTTAACAGATAGCGATGCTGAATATCTTGACTAATATAAATGCGAAAGTTTGTTTGTTGGTTTGTCCTTCAATCACGCTGCAACTGAAATATAGATCGACGTGATTCTTTGCATGGGTACAGTTGAGGACCTGGACAGTGACATAGGCTACATTTATCCCGGTTAATTAATAAAAGTTATAAATGCGAAAGTGTGTTTGTTTGTTGGTTTGTCCTTCAATCACGCCGCTACAGAGATATGGATATAAGTGATTCTTTGCATGGGTATAATTGAGTACCTGGAGCTTCCTGGAGAGTGACATAGGCTACATTTATCCCGGTTAATTAATCAAAGTTATAAATGCGAAAGTGTGTTTGTTTGTTGGTTTGTCCTTCAATCACGCCGCAAAAAAGATATGGATCTAAGTGATTCTTTGCATGGGTACCTGGAGCTTCTTGGAGAGACAAATAGGCTACTTTTAATCCCGGATAATTAATCAAAGGGTTCCTGCGGGATTTTAAAAACTAAATCCACGCGGCTGAAGTCGCTGGTATCAGCTAGTGTCTAATATTTTCCTCTCCCCTCCAAATGAGTGTAGCATGTGTTAGGATAGGAACGGGTACGATAATAGTGCAAGGTGTGGGGATTGAACCTTCGATCTTTCAGTTTCCCGTCCGCATCTTTAACCGTTAAGCTATTGAGGCTTTAATTTAATTGAGCTTTACCTTCACGTTTAATTTTATTACAAAATGCATATTTCTAAAAAGAAGCTGTAACCCCGAGGCAGCGTTATAATTGTACCAAATAACATGGCCCGTCTTCACCGGATGCTCCTTAAATTACGCCTCGGAGCAATTTCACACGGTCGAGGAATTCCACTCGTTCTGAAGCATTTTGACATTCCATACGTCCTGCGCTAAGAATTATTCTAATAACTCTAATCATTCAAATTTTCTTTTCGAAGATATTTTGATATGATAAAACAAGTTTAAAAGTTTGAAAACTATAACCCGATTACGGATTTGAAGATCACGATGATGTGATGGTCGTCTCCACTGGCCGTGAAGCCGGCGGGGGTACGGGCTTCGAGGCAACCGAAAGCTTGATGATGAAGATGAGTTCGTAACGAGAAAAGGTGCCGACAGATTACGCTAGTAGTATTCATAAACATTTTATAGTAAAATTGTTTTTCTGTCGCTTGCTATATTTTTATATTCTACTAGCTGATGCCCGCGACTTCGTCCGCGTGGATGTAGTTTTTAAAATCCCTCTGGAACTTTTTGATTTTCCGGGATAAAAAGGAGCCATGTCACTCTCCAGTCTACCCATGCAAAAAATCACGTCGATCCGTAGCTCTGTTGCGGCGTGATTGAAGGAAAAACCAACAAACAAACACACTTTCGCATTTATAGTATTAGTATGACGTATTAGTAAGGAAGAATTAATACCACGATAATAATAAAGACGATCTAATTAATTTTAGAACACAAAAGCTACTATTGTGACTTAAATATGATAGTTAGATGTATTCCCTCGGGGGACTTTTTTTGTAGAGAATAATGAGTACTTTAATCATGTAGTACATCATTTTTATGTATCACCAATAGTTTTCTCAGCACACGCCAAATAATGCATTTTATAGTCAAAATTTTCCTACTTTGGGTTACATTATTGCAATTTTCTTAGGGATCTCTAATTTTTTTGACAATAAATTATAGCCTATGCTACTTCCTGATAACTTAGCTTTCTATTGGTGAAAAAATGGTTAAAATCGGTCCAGTAGTTACAGAGCCTATTCGGTACAAACAAACAAACAATAGATAGATATAGACTATATCTTATTTTTATGAACTCAGAATTTTCTCCTCTTTCATTTGACTTCTCGATACGATAGCAAAAAAATTTATCAATATTATTCGAAAGTACTCTGTAAAAGTTTATTTAAATAAAAATTATTCTATTCAGTTCTATTATGCCTAATAATAATTTTACTAATGCATTATCTACAAAAGACAGTGCGTTAACTTCGCAAGTAGGTAGGTACATTATTATAATTATATTTAAGGCTTTACGAACATTTCCCTGAATCCTATATCATGGGAAGCCTCGCGTACAGTTACTTCATACTTGGTGTTGAATTTCATTTTAAAGTTCTAGCCACACTGTATATTTTAAAATTATCCATAACTTGCTTTTACCTGTGCTTCGCTCCCGATTCACTACCAATTATGATTTTTTCGATTTTTAGGTGTTCTAATGGGGTTTCCCGATTATTTCTTAAAAACCACCCCTGCATTTATTTATTTATTTTTTGCAGCGAACAAAATAAAGAAAAAGAGAAATCCATATCGTTTAAGCCGTTTTTTAGGGTTCCGTACCCAAAGGGTACCAACGGGACCCTATTACTAAGCCTACGCTGTCCGTCCGTCCGTCCGTCTGTCAGCGGGCTGTATCTCGTAAACCGTAATAGATAGACAGATGAAATTTTCACATATTATGTATTTCTATTGCCGCTATAACAACAAATAATAAAAAATTAAATTAAATTAAAAAAATTAAATTAATATATTTCCATGGGTACCTACATGGAAATATTTTTAATTAATTTTTTTTAACGGAACCCTACAACCCTACAAGTGGCCCGACTCGCACTTGGCCGATTTTTGAGTTTTAGCGAGACTAACGAAAGTACCTAACAACCAGCAATTGATTTTTATAGTTATATAGATTAATATTTTAAATCGCGACCATTGTAGTTTTATGCTTGAAATCACAGAAAACTTGCTTGCTTGCTGATTGCAGTAAAGCTGCATGCTTATATTTCCCTACTCAGGGATTGCTACCGTCTCAATTGTTGTGATCGACTGAACTTATAGCATCCTTGCTGCAACAATGCATTTTAGACAATAGCGAGAAAGGATCAGCCAATCAGAGGTTCCTGAAAGCGCCACACTATAGCAATCTTTTTCAATTCAATTTCAATTTCTTGATTAGAAAATGCAGTGTTAAGCAGGGCGGGTCGCTAGTTTTAAAACTTTTGTTTTGAAAACCTTTTTGTTTTGAAAAAAGCAACTGCTGAGTTTCTTGCCGGATCTTCTCAGCAGAATCTGTTTTCCGAGTAGAGTCTTGAGTCTTGACGTGTCATGCGAGCCACAATGGAGGTACCTCCATTCCTACTGGATAGGTGCCTACCTAAGTGTGCCTTAGACTTTTGAAAATTAAGTTTTTGTTCTTTAGGGGTAGATCTAGAAAGAGATCAACTCCCAATAACCAAAAACTTCCGAAAGATAGACAACCAGAGTCGCGGACATTTTTTAGAACCGTTTGACTTCCGTTTGAGAGTAACAAAATCTATGCTACAGAAATACTCAACCAAGAAAATTTTGAAAAGAGCAACCGCCGAGTTTCTTGTTAGTTCTTCTCGGCAGGAAGGGCATTCCGAACCAGTGGTAGATTCATCGACTATAACATTCAAAACTACCTACCTATTTGTAAAAGTTTATTTGAATAAAAAAAATGGTTGTATGTAAAGTCGGTTTACGGACGATAGTTTTACGTGATAACGTCATAAAGAAACATTGACGATGACTGGCGGGCGGCACAAGCCAACGCTTGGACCGATCGTGCCTCTCTATCGCTTGTTCCGCGCTCTCGCTTGCACGCTCAGGCTCAGGCGGAACGTGACAGTTTTTCGTGCGTGCAGCAGGTGTTCATCGATTTATAAGACGTTATCACGTCAAAAAATTCTATTATATGCTATTCTATTATATTCAAGCGAAGGCGGAGCGGGTCGCCAGCTCAGTAGGTACATTTTAAATGAAGGCGAGTGTGGCAGAGCCATAAACTCGTATGTACATAGAAGCTGGTTAGAAGTTCCCCGAAGTCGTAACAGGTTCCAGTCGGCAATCGCTAAGAGACGGTGAGGCTCGGTGCAACGCGTGAATAACAAATAGGTACGTTGGCTACCTCAAACAAGGGATTTTAGGCGCAAGCCTTTTTGAGAACTCAGCTAATTTACCTTAGCATAATAGCTTGGCGTCTTTTCATACTTATTTCACAAGGCTTCGCTTGGTAGCCGTAGCAGGTTGTATGAACTAAAGCTAAGCTTAAAGTTCGCGACGTGGCTTGCGCTTTTAGGCGAACTACTCGTAAATATGAAAAAATGCCAACCTAAGGTAAACTACTTAGTTTAGCTTAGGCTAAGCTAAACTACTTAGTTTAGCTTAGAACAAAGTGAATCAATGTAACTGTACTGTGTAGCTAACTTTAGCTACACAGTACAGTTACATTGATTCACTTTGTTCTCATGTGGCTTGCGCTTATAACTGATTTCCTGTCATTTTGATGCAGATGCAGTATGTATCCTAGTTCCCTCAAATATGGTTGAGCGAAGCAACGGCTGAGTCATGCTTCATGCTCGTGAACGTGTTCCACCGGCGGGAATGGAGCTACTTTCTGTCTGCCGTCTTAACATGTATTGAATTGTAAGTGGTATGCACTTTTGCAACATCCCCTCACTGTGAAAATACTGCATGTAATATAGTATTACCTATTGTAAACTATTTTGAAAATAGCAACCGCCGAGTTTCTTGCTGGTTCTTCTCGGCAGGAACGGCATTCCGAACCAGTGGTAGATTCAAAAGCACTTGTAAAAGTTTATTTGAATAAAAAATATTTCTATTCTATTGTTATTGTTATTCTTATAGTTTCGCCATATCCGTCCGTCTGTCCGTCCGTCTGCGGTTTAGCTCAGAGAATATTGCAACTAGAAATCTGTAATTTGACAAGGATATAAATATTAATCACGCCAACAAAGTGATGAAATAAAATTGTGAAAAATATTTTTTTAGGGTACCTCCCCTACATGTAAAGTGGGGGATGAATTTTTTTTTTCTCGTCTATCCCATAGTGTGGTATGTCGTTGAATAGCTCTTTCAGAAATATTGTGGGTGTGGGAACACCATTTTTCGATTCAGGGATCCTTTTGTGAAATATGATATTTTAAAGTGCTAAATTTTATTAGTCAAGTGACCCCCCCCCCCCCCCTGCCAACTAAATGGTTGTTTATAGGATACATGAAAAAATTGACGACAGTAGTGTATATAAAGAATTTTATAGGAAAACTATCACGGCTAAATAGGGTTCATAAATTAAGGAGTCATATCTGTTTTTTCTAGGTTAGGTATTACACGTAGTGTAAGTTGCATATTTTGTAGTATATTACAGTATTTAAACCATGGAACTCAAAATGTATTCAATATTCATAAATAAAATAAAAGCACTATCCTAGGTCAGCAGTAATATTTGTGACTTACAAGTACAACTACGGAATCCTACGGCGCGTGGCCCGACACGCACTTGGCCGGTTTGTTTAATATAAATACATTGTGTACTGTGTACATATTATGTAGCTAGGTTTATTTTGTACTTTATTTTTCGTGTTTGCTGAATGAATAGTAATTTATTTGTTTATTTACTAACTACGTACCTGTTCGTTGGACGCCGCTCGCGCCGCCGCCCTCTTCAGCTGAATGATCACCCGCTCCTTCGATTTGATTTCCTCCAGCTGTGGACAACAGAAAACTATTAGACACTGGATTTCTATCAATTGTACACCCAAACCTGGTAAAATGAAGCTACAGTACCCGGCGATATATATTGCACATCGCCCTTTGAAATAAAACGCTATTTCCATTCTATTGCAAGGAAAGCTAGCCAGAAATTCACGTAGTAATTACTGAAATTTCTTCACAATCGGCGAGCACATCACGTAACATATATAAAAAAATGCAGTCGAACTGTGAATAGAATAGAATAGCGTTTTATTCCAAAGGCCGATGTGCAATAATATCGCCCGGTACTGTATTAATGGTGAAATCCGATCGTAAAATACAGTAGGCTAGGTAGTTTTTGAGGGAAGCGCGCATAGACACATAAACTCGGCATAGACGACCAGAATCATTGACTTTTTGGAACCATTTGAAGGAAACTATTTGGCTGATTCCCGCCCGCCCTAGTTCTAATCTCGTGCTATCTCTATCATAATGCTCCCTGCGGAAGAGGATAGCACTAGGCTTGGTCAATTGGCTTGGTCGAGTGACGTTTAACCGAGGAATAAATTTGGCTTTCTGACAGTTTTTGTATTGAAAGTCTGCCATCATTTACGCTCGGATTAAAGACTTATTTTACGTTGTTGAAATCGGCCCTGTACATACAACAGCCACCATATTATCTATGCTAAAGAAAAGCTCATCCATGCCGTGAGAAACCTGGCCTGAAGAGTTGATACTCTTAACAGCTAATAAACATAGTATAACTTACTACCGCAAGCAATAGTTAGTCAGGAATATAGGGAAAAAATATTGTAACAACTCCTGATAAAAACCTGTAGGTTCACAAAAACAGGGAAATAAATAACTAATGTTAAAGCTAATAATATAGCTCTGCAGAGTGCAGACTCTCTAATTAAAATTATCGCAGTCGAAACAACACAATGATAATATAATTGGTATTAATACATTATTATACTTATTTGCATTACTAATAAATGCAGTGATAGCCTAAGTGGTTAGGACTGTGGTCTCCTATTCGGGGGGTCGCAGGTTCGCTCTCGGATACACACCTCTAACTTTTCGGAGTCAAGTGCGTTTAAGCAATGAAATATCACTTGATTCAACGGTGAAGCAAAACATCGTGAGGAAACCTGCACACCTGAGAGTTCTTCATAATGTTCTTGAAGGTGTGTGAAGTCCGCCAATTCGCATTGGGCCAGCGTGGTGGACTATGCCCTTCTCTGAGAGGAGACCTGCGCTCAGTAGTGAGCCGTTGATGGGTTGCTAATGATGACTTATTTAAGTAAGATAAAAAATAATATTGATATTTAAAATTGAAAGTTGAAAAACAAAAATTGATAAATTCACCATTGGTGACTCGAATCTACATCTAGGTAATAAGTGTCTATTGTTGGGGTCTCTAAGGTGCTGGAATGGCGCGCGCCCGTACCGGTAACCAAAGCATTGGTAGGCGAGTATGGCAGCCGCTGGATACAGACGCTGCGAGGTCGTGCTCTGTGGCGATCATATCAAGAGACCTATGACCAGCAGTGGCCATCTATCTATTAAGACGACAAAAGTTCATAAAACTGCTTCATTGGAGTCGTTGATCTAGTTGCTAGCTTTTTGGCAGCGGATAAAAAATTAAAGAATTAAAGATGAAGGAAGTTCCAAAAATGCGTACTAAAATTCAATACATATTAAGACTCATTCCCGACGGTGGCAACCGTGGCTGAGATCTGTAAAGCTTGTTCTAACTTGACAACGAGTTTAAAAGAGACATAAATAGTAAATACCTACGTCCTGACATAAATCTGTCTCGTTTTTTTTTTTTTTTTAATAATAATACCAAGCTGTATTAGATTAATATTCTCCCCTCCCCTCTAAATAATACGTAATTACAACAGTGCAACACGTGGGGATCGAACCGTCGACCTTTCAATTTTCAATCCGCAATTCCGCACCTTTAACCATTTGGCTATCACTCACACTGAGGCGCAAAGTGAGTACTGTTATTTTGTAGGTACCTACCTGACCTCCCACCGTCCAATTGGACTATGAAAGTGGAGGAATAGAGAGTGACAGTTGATGCAGCAGGTAATGAGATAGGTACTAGTTTTCATAAAATTCAGCTAGCCAAGCAAGCTGCTTTCCATGGTTAAAAAATTACTCCATGACTTAGGCCCGCTTGCAGAAACGCCGGGTTATCCTTTTAACCCAGAGTTAGCTGCTGCTTTGACAGATTTCGTATAAAGCAAAATTACAAATTTATTTCTGGGTTAAGCCTAACCCGTTACACACTGATACTAGAAATTGCTATTGTCATATAGACAGGAGCTTTAAACTTGCTAAATTTGTTATTTAGACAGGAGCTTTGAACTTGCTATTGTTATATAGACAGGAGCTTTGAACTTGCTATTGTTAGACAGGAGCTTTGAACTTGCTATTGTTAGACAGGGGCTTTGAACTTGCTATTGTTATATAGACAGGAGCTTTGAACTTGCTATTGTTATACTTATAGACAGGAGCTTTGAACTTGCTATTGTTATATAGACAGGAGCTTTGAACTTGCTATTGTTATATAGACAGGAGCTTTGAACTTGCTATTGTTATATAGACGGGAGCTTTGAACTTGCTATTTTTATATAGACAGGAGCTTTGAACTTGCTATTGTTATATAGACAGGAGCTTTGAATTTACTATTGTTATATAGACAAGAGTTTTGATCTTGCTATTGTTTTATACTATGAACTTAAAAAAGAAATTAACTATCTATAGATGGGATCCACCAGGTGAACCATGACATTAGACGAGTCGCAGGGAGCCGTTGGATTCAAGCGGGTCTTCTGGAAGTTCATGCAAGAGACCTTTGTCCAGCAGTGGACGTCTATTGGTTGAAAAAGAAGAAGAACAAGAAGTGATAATAACAAATCGCCGCAAATCCAAGGCATGTAGAAATCATGCATTACCCGTGTTACTTCCAGTCATACTACCAGTAGTCCATGCAAGAGACCTTTGTCCAGCAGCGGACGTCTATCGGTTGATAGAATAGAATAGAATAGAATAGAAATACTTTTTATTCAAATAAACTTTTTACAAGTGCTTTTGAATCGTCGATGAGTCTACCAATGGTTCGGAATGCCCTTCCTGCAGAGAAGAACCAGCAAGAAACTCGACGGTTGCTCTTTTCAAAACAAGTTTACAATACAATAAATACTATGTGAAGTATGCAGTGTTTCCACAATGAGGGAAGTTCCAAAAATGCATACCTACTACAATGCAATATACCCCAAGATAGGCAGACATAAAGGAGCCCTATTCCCGCCGGTGGCACCCGTTCACGAGCATGACGCATGACCCAGCCGTTGCTTCGCTCAACCATATTTGAGGGAACGCAGCAGCCCGCATAAAATCCGAATAAATCCGATAAAGAAGAACCAACTGCCAACTGACCAGCTTGTGCCACTGCGCACGCGCGTCGCGCCGCGCGGCTCGCTCCAGCGCGTTGTGCTTGGCGACCTGCGCGCGCAACTCCGCCGCGCGGGCGCACTCCGCCGCCTGCGCTACCTGCAACATTTACACTTCTTTTTAGGGTTCCGTAGTAAACAAGGAACCCTTATAGTTTCGCCATGTCCGTGTGTCTGTCCGTCTGTCCGTCCGCGGTTTAGCTCAGAGACTATTGGTACTAGAAATCTGTAATTTGACAAGGGTATAAATATCAATCACGCCGACAAAGTCGTGAAATAAAATTGTGAAAAATATTTTTTTTTAGGGTACCTCCCCTACATGTAAAGTGGGGATGAATTTTTTTTTTCTCGTCTATCCCATAGTGTGGGGTTTCGTTGAATAGGTCTTTCAAAAATATTGTGGGTGTGGGAACACCATTTTTCAATTTAGGGATCCGTTTGTGAAATATGATATTTTAAAGTGCTAAATTTTATTAGAGTCAAGTGTCCCCCCCCTCTGCCAGCTAAATGGTTATTTATAGGATACAAAGAAAAATTCACAGCAGTAGTATATATAATGAATTTTAAAGGAAAACTATCACGGCTAAGTAGGGTTCATTAGTTAAGGAGTTATATCTGTTTTTTCTAAGTTAGGTATTACACGTAGTGTAAGTTGCATATTTTGTAGAATATTATAGTATTTAAACTGTGCGTGCGTTGATCCTTTTCCTTTTATAGATTAAAAATAAAAAACTTTAGAGGTGTCAAGGGACACCCGGATGGAACGTAGTTCCTTTCGATTACATTGTGTTCGGTATTTTGTAGATACTAGATATAGGTGTAGAAATTGTTTAAAATCAAATTGAAAATAGAAAATTCAGTCTGTCGAGCTGGGATTCGAACCATCGACTTTGAACTGTTAGGCGACTGCCAGAGCCACTAGGCTACGGAGACCCAATGTTGTATCGCGTAAATACCGAACACAATGCAAAATTCACATTCAACAAAGAAGTTTCGGTTTCAAAAATATGTCGAGTGTCGGTTCCTTAATTTTTTCCGTCTAGCCCCCTTCCGTACCGCGCGATAAAGAACTTAGATCCAATATTACAGGTTCAAATGGATATTATAAAAGACTCATGTCACTCAGTGCCCGTCGCGTCATTCGAAAATGTAACGTATTATAATGGTATTCTCTACAAATAATTGCATCAGTGTAAAGATCGCAATGACCTCTGATTGGCTGAATATATGGTGTTCTTGCTGCACCAATGCATTTTAACCAGTAGCGGGAGAGTACCGGCCAATCAGACGACACTGGAAGCAATCAATTTAAGAGAATACCACTACTGCTATACCTACACATTTAATTTATTTAAGTGAGTCAATGTCGTAAAAATCTAGCACCATCTAGAAACTATTATTGTCTTTTGTGCATTTGATTTATTACATGATTAGGTCGGCTTAAGAGTGGGTGTACGTTCGTTAACAGTAAACAGATTTTATTTTTACGGTAGTAGATCAAGTTTCAACTATCTGAAAAAAAACACACAAAAATTACATCATACTGCCAAGGGACGTGCTTGGCAAAAACATAAAATGATGAAATTTGTTCGATAATAAAAAATCGCGAAGTTAGGTCTAATTTTTAACCAATATTCATTTATTTTCAATGTGTTGCATATTACAGAGCCAAAATGTTTACATTAAATTCCGATTAATATTATCAAGAGAGTAGCTTAGTGAATTGAAAAGAAAATGAATATTTTACGAGTTACAAAGTATTTGGCGTTTACTACACTCCTATTCCGCACAAAACGCTTTCGTTTGTCGCGCCTCACATGAGGTTGCGGCTATGTTTTATTTCATCGCACCGCGCGGGTGAAATCTGTTTTTTTTTAGTGTTCTACGCGTTCTTAACAACACGGAAGGGCGCGCGACAACTGTCCACAGCACGGAGGCTATCGGGGCGTGCTGATGGTAATAACTCGCGGCAATAAAACCCAGAAACTATTTAGGTAAGTGGTCTTTCAAATCACTACGGCAAGCAAAGTGCTTTTGTGCAGTTTCGGATTTTAGTTCACATAAAGATAGATAGGAAAGCAACGGTGTTCATTAAAGCTCTAAGTTTAATCGTCTTTGTTTTAAACAAGCTTTTGATCGCGGGTTCGTACGCGTGGATCCACATTCCCGGTACAAAAAAAATACGCGTCGAATTTCGATGTCGAATAAAAACTTCCTCTTTTTGTTTTTTGAAGTCGGTTAATTATCGTATATCCGTGCCCGAACGAAAGCTGTATACTTTCATTAGTATGGATTACAAATTAAATAATCATAATTAAATAATATCATCTGTGTAAAATAAAAACGGATCCTTTAAAAGCAGATATAGACCTTTTTGGGTTTTTCTAGGCATTTCCTAGTACCGTGAAACAAATATGGCAACGAAATTTGAAGATAGAGCGATAAAAATAAGTGAAAAAAGAAGAATACAAAAAATGATTTCGGAACTATTTATCCAAAGTTCAAAATTCAAAATTATTTATTATTCATGTAGGCCACCCTTTAGCTCTTATGGCTATAACACGTCTAGATTCTACCACCATCGGCACCGGTTCGGTATCCTTACTAATTTTATAATAATGTGAAAGTGTGTTTATTTGTCTTTCAACCACGCAGCAACGGAGCCGCGGATCGACGTGATTTTTTTGCTGAATTGATATGGTTCCACAGTTGAGGACCTGGAGAGTGACATAAGCTAACATTAATTCCAAAAAAAAACAGAAAGTTTCCTCGGGATTTATTAAAACCTCGCTCCACGCGGACGAAGTCGCGAGAAAAGCTTGTAAATTATAAAGTAAATTAAGCCTACCATGTACCTACTAATAACATAACGTCGCGTCCTTGGGAAAACACCTCACGCTCAAAATATAATATTATTACGTATTTTTTTCACCACTCATTTCCCCAATCACCTAATTTATTTTCGACTACACGTTACAAGTTATCATCATATAACATCATTACGACCTACATCGCTAACTAATAAAGTACAATATTGGAGTATGTCATCGCGGACATAATTAAACGATGCCAATAATATTTTGTTTGCGCCAATGCGCGGTAATTGACGGCTTTTGAACACTCTTCATCCCCAATGGCATTCCACTAATGATGCCTTCAGCCGCACGCTTGCTATGTTGACCTTAAACCCTGCAGTCTGCCCTCAGCCCTGATTACCGACCACACGTGACACAATGCTGAGAATCTTTATAACGGTAACCCTTATAAACTCCTCTCTCTGTTTGAGCACGTCCAGTGTTCTCTACAACGAAGTCTTCGCCTACCATAACGAGACCTACTTAAAAGCAGAGTTCGCGTATGATGCTGTCCTAAAAATATTTAACGCCTTCCGACAATGGTTCTTCACGGTCACCTTTTGCGAGTTCACGTACTTCGAAAACAGGCTCTTAAAATATACCGAAACCTTCGACTATGGTTATCCAGTCATGCTTTTGAATGGATGCCAAGATCCGAATAGCACCAGAGTTAAACCTAAACTAAATACGCATGGACGTACTGCATACATTGTGACTGCAAACAAATTGACAGTCGAAGATAGCGAAAACGTGATAGACGCATTGATCAAAACTGGAGTTTTCGAACGAAGATCTGCAGTGATTTTTGTCTTAAACACACGTGTTGAAGTTGATAGCTATTTCTATTTTTCAATGAAAATCCATTTTGAATTGCTTTGGAGTAGACAAATTACCAACTCTATAATAGTTCTTTGGGCGGATGGCCTAAAAATGTACACTTATAACCCATTTTATCAAGTAATCAAAGATATAACGAATGTCCGGGATATTACAAGATTACTTCAGGAACAGTATGATGACTTGAACGGTCATGAGTTACGGTTAAGCGTATTTAGAAAAATTTATACTTCAGATGCCACTGGCCCAGTTTATTGCAGCTCTAGACTAGCCGAGACGATAATGAGAAGAATAAATGCAACCTGTAAACCACTGTCTCCTAGAGACGGGAACACAGTGGGAGATTTGTTGGATAATGGAACAGCCACCGGAGTAACAGCGGATTTAATAGATGGGTATACAGACTTAGAATTGAACTCTAGGATTTTGAAGAACTCTTACTACGGCTACATCGACACAACGTATCCGCTTGGCCAAGATAATCTGTGCTTCTTAATAAAGAAGTCCGTGCAACAATCAGCTTTTATGACCACAGTACAATTAGTATCTATTGATATGTTATTACTTTTTACTTTCAACCTAATAGTTCTTATTGTAGTTACTATTGCAATTCGAAGAGTGGAGAAAAACATATGGAAGATTCATGATAAGCAGACGACGTCTGATACAGTTTTGGAGTTGATAAAATGCTTCTTAAGACAAACTGTAGACATTAAATTTCCTGGACTGATTTTCAGATGTGTTATTTTAGCTATTATGATGTATTCTTTGGTAGTCAATTGCGCTATTGATGTAAGTATGGACATTTTGTCGTAGATTTTTTCACGCAGCTCAAATTGTAGTTCTTATGATTTAAGTCAAAATTCTACAGTCTACTCATCAGATCGGAAAGCAGATTCTTCTTGAAAGAAACTCAGTTGTTGCTCTCTTCAAAACGCCAAATGTTACTTTTTTTTTAATCATCAACATATAAAAATATAAACAATTTTTTTATTAGCACACGAGATTCCAAAAACTTTAATTATTTTAAATTTCTATTTTATATATAAAATATTTTTAACCATTACAGGGAATTATCACATCATCTGTATCATATCCAAGATATAAACACGATGTGAACACAATTTCGGAATTATTGAAAGAAAATTTCACATTCGGAGTTCATAACCGTCACATGCAGATTTTCAGGAAGAGTCTAAGCGGAGAGTACTATCAAGAGTTTGTAAAAAGAACTGTAACGTTTAACGATAAAAAAATAAAGGAAGTTATTGATAAAAGACAATTCCAATATGCAATTTTACTGAGACAATCTGACACAAAATACATAAGTCGCAAACCATCTAATATGGAAAATGGTCGACCTATTTATCATACTGTAACAGAATGTCCCGTACCTTGTTCTATTGTATACGGGTTACGCTATGGTAGCCCATATTTGCCGAGACTTAATAACTTATTGAGTCATTTAAATCAAGGTGGGATTTTAGATTATTGGACCAAAACCGATGAGTATACGTTGTATCAATCTCATGGCAAAGTTCTATATGCTGAAAACAACAAAGAAGGGAAATCTTTAAATGTGAAGAATCTTAAAGAAGTATTCATAGTTTGGATTTTTGGAATATGTGTGAGCATAGTTGTTTTTGTTTTTGAAATATCGATGCGAGTTTTTAATAAAAATAGACCTGTCCTTTAAAATAAGATTTGTTTTTATTTACTGCTAAACTTTATATACTTTAACGCAAACAGTGATAATAATAATTAAAGAAAGCAACTAACTAGCTTAACTGGGTGGATTACTGGTTGCTTGCTTTCTATTTCACTTAAAAACAATACACCTACCTTGAGTTTTTCTTGAAGACCCTTGTTTGCTGCTTTCAAAGACTGAATCTCCGTTGTTAGCCTCTTGAGCTCAACCATCTTGTTATTTCCTAGTGGCTCGTGAACCCTCTCTGTTATGACGACTGTTCTTAGTTGTTTCTCTAACTGTTCCTCTTTCTTCTTGCATTCAGTCTTCAAATTTCTGATAGTGCTCTCATGTCGGGCCTTAAGCGCTCTAACTTCGCTCTGCTCGATGTCGAGTGACTTCTTCAAGGTCGCATTATCAAGCCTCAACCTGTAAAGAATATTTTTCAACTAAACCTTTCTTACTTTTGTGTTGAACCGCTTTAAAGCAATAAACATTGCTTTTGCCTGGTATATAGACCATAGCCACATTGGTCGAGTGACAAAAAAGTTATTAGTGTCAGGAAAGTCTCAGTAGGAGCACAGAGTTGGTCGTGTTGCAACCTCTTGCCTCGAAGAGCACATAAAGTCAATCCTGCTTATCCGATCGTATCAGATTGCTCTCCGTTATCCCACTGAACTATGAGAGAGGAATCAGGGATTACAAAATGCACGCAAACACTTATACTAGTAAATCTCCTACTTAGCAAGTATCGGTTAAGCCTGATATCTTGCTATCTGGCTGGAGGTCGATGTGTCGGTGGACGCCATGTTGAAACGTCACAGACACGATGTTACTAGCAGCGTCAAAGACTTACCATTCGACGAGACCTTTCAATTTGTTGAGGAATGCTTCGTCGACCGTGCGCTTGTGCTCTTCATTCGCGGCGGCTGATGTCTGGCTGGAAGTCGATATGTCGGTGGACGCCATGTTGTGACGTCACAGACACGATGTTGTATTGTATTGTATTTGTGGAGGGGACGCCTGCTAACGCCAGACGGGTGATCAGTCCTGTGTCGGAACTATTCCACCCAATTCCCCGTGTTTGGACACAGGTTACTGGTGCCCAGGCAGCCTACCCCCCTCAAACCTACCTGTCTCCTAGCTTTCGTAAACCTAACGATGTCTCCTATTGAAAGGTTTGTTAGGTCTTCTTCACTTAATCTATCCTTACCTTGTAGTTCCCATCTTACCAATGAGTACATAGGGCACTCAGCTATAAAGTGGAAGCTGGTCTCTTCCTCACCACACTCTGGACAGGATGGGTCTTCTTGTATTCTCATTATTGTGAGATGTCTATTTAGCAGACAGTGTCCCGTTGCTATTCCTATTACCAATGCAATATTGTTCCTACTTTGTGACATAATTTGTCTTGTCTTCTTTTTATCGAATGATTTCAGGAACAATTTCGATTGTCTATATTGAATCGAGTTGTTCCATCTTGAGTTCGATTCTCTTTCTACGATTCCCTCTATCACTCTTTTGGTAATCGTGTACGGAATGGGTAGGCAAGGCTCAGGTCCATGAAATTGGATACTTGCTCCCATTCGAGCTAGTTCATCTGCTTTCTCATTACCGATGTTCCCTTGGTGTCCAGGAACCCAAGCAATCGTCACTTTTGTCTTTTCAGCTAGTGAGTTTAATGCATGTTTGCATTCCTTCACGAGAGCCGAAGTGGTGTCCTTTCTTTCCAGAGCTTTTATTACGGCCTGGCTGTCACTATATATAATAATTCCTTTTGTATCAGTACCTACAATGTCCATCAGGCCGACAGCTCACTCCATGATCGCATACGTCTCGGCCTGAAATATGCTCGTAAATTTACCCAGGCTGATTGCCTGGTCCTTATCCGGAATGGTGCTATAAAATATTCCAGCACCACTGAGCTTTGTGGATTCACGCCTTGATCCGTCCGTGTAACAGACAATGATACCTTCGCTGGCGGATTCTATCTTCCATTATTCTTTTGATCCTATATGCACTCTATATTTCTTATCGAAGATGCGCTGCCTCCTAATGAGATCATTATTAATGATTATCATAGACAGTTTATCTCCGTAAATCTTTTCTAACTCAGTATGTCCTTTATCCATGAAACAGCCTTTCCATTGTCTTGACAGTTTCATTCTATACCACTGCTCCAACGCTCTTCTTTTGGCTGCCAAGTCCAGAGGATAAAGACCTAGAATAATCTCCAGTGCTGCGGATGGTGTTGTCTGCATGGCACCCGAGATCATCAGTGTGGCCATCCTTTGTACGATAACTTTAGTCAGTTCTTTGCTATTTGTTGATGTTGCTGCTTTATGCCACCAAACAATCGCTCCGTATAGAATTCTTGGTAGTATGATGGCTGTATATATCCATTTGATTACACACGGCTTCATACCCCAGGTTCTACCTACTGCTCTTCTGCATTGTATGAGGGCTATTTTAGCCTTCAAGCATTGTTCCTCTATATGCCTACTAAACCTAAGAGTATTATCTAGCAACACCCCTAGATATTTAATTTCTTTAGCCAATTCTATTTCTACACCATCAATTGCAATCGGTGCAAAGTGTGCTATTTTCCTTCGTTTGGTAAAAAGTACTAGCTTTGTTTTCGTAGGGTTGAGATTTAGACCTTTGTCTCGACACCATTTCATTGTAGTCTTAATACCAATACTCATAATGTTACGATGTTACTACAAGCGTCAAATACTTACCGTTCGACGAGGCCTTTCAATTTGTTGATGAAGGCTTCTTCGACCGTGCGCTTGTGCTCTTAAGTCGCGGCGGCTGATATCTGGCTGGACATTAAGCTGGAGGTTGATGTGTCGGTGGATGCCATGTTGTGACTTCACAGACACGATGTTACTACCAGCGTCAAAGACTTACCGTTCGAAGAGGCCTTTCAATTTCTTGAGGAAGGCTTCGTCGACCGTGCGCTTGTACTTTTCAGTCGTGGCGGCTGATATTTGGCTGGACATTGGCTGGAGGTTGATGTGTCGGTGGACGCCATGTTGTGACGTCACAGACACGATGTTACTACCAGCGTCAAAGACTTACCGTTCGAAGAGGCCTTTCAATTTCTTGAGGAAGGCTTCGTCGACCGTGCGCTTGTACTCTTCAGTCGTCGCGGCTGATATCTGGCTGGACATTGGCTGGAGGTTGATATGTCGGTGGACGCCACGTTGTGACGTCACAGACACGATGTTACTACAAGCGTCAAAGACTTACCGTTCGACGAGGCCTTTCAATTTGTTGAGGAACGCTTCGTCTACCGTGCGCTTGTGCTCTTCAGTCGCGGCGGCTGATATCTGGCTGCAGTTCGATGTGTCGGTGGACGCCATGTTGTGACGTCACAGACACGATGTTACTACAAGCGTCAAAGACTTACCGTTCGACGAGGCCTTTCAATTTGTTGAGGAACGCTTCGTCGACCGTGCGCTTGTGCTCTTCATTCGCGGCGGCTGATATCTGGCTGCAGTTCGATGTGTCGGTGGACGCCATGTTGTGACGTCACAGACACGATGTTACTACAAGCGTCAAAGACTTACCGTTCGACGAGGCCTTTCAATTTGTTGAGGAACGCTTCGTCGACCGTGCGCTTGTGCTCTTCAGTCGCGGCGGCTGATATCTGGCTGGAGGTCGATGTGTCGGTGGACGCCATGTTGTGACGTCACCGACTCGTATTGTTCGGGATGTCTCGATCGTCCGCGGTCTTTCGCCTACTCGCGTCGTTCGTCAGTGGTTTCGTTTCGGTTGCGTTGCGACTCTGAAAAGTAATAATTTTGATGTTAATTTGGTACATTTTTTACGTAAAAACCGGGTGTGGGTATACCCGTAAAAAGTATTCGTGTTACTTATTTGTAGCGCATTTCATGATTATTATCTTTACATTGGAGAAATGAAAATTAGTTTTTCCAACGCTATATTAAGCAGGCGCGATTGGTTTTACGTTTAACTGTGGTTCATGAAGAATCGTTTTTGAAACCTTAATTTTTGACGTGATAACGTCTTATAATTCGATAGAGCCGGCTGCACGCACGAAAAAACATGACTCATGCGGCGTTACCTCGCTCTGAGGCGTTCCATGTAAGGCTTGAAGTGCAAGCGAGAGCGCGGAACGAGCGACAAAGAGGCACAATCGGCCTTTGCGTTCGGCAGCGTTCGACATCAGTCTCTCTCCTACTTGAGTGAGCGATGCGTCTGCGTGGACAGCTGCTATACTATAGTACATTTACATGTTTTGATCGAGTATCAAGTGCAGTGAAAAGTGAATGTGGTGTCAATTGTTTATAGCAACGATAATTACGACGTTGTCACGTTCAACTATCGTCAGTAAACCGACTTTACAGACGACCAATTTTTTTATTTAGAAAACATCTGGAAAAGTTATTATTTTTGGAGATTTCTTCCAAATTCTTCTTTAGGTCGTCCATAAAATAAAAATAAAATACCGACTTTTTTGTCTTTACTTGTCTGATCTGTAGACAAAACCGATACTGGTATTTGTATCGATGATTTTTCACCGACACTAAGTAGGTACCGATACTTTTTCATCGAAACGGTATCGAGACAAAGTATCGATATGTAGCTAATATCGTTTTAGCTGCGCGCTTGCCTGGCGCGTGCATATATAAATAAAAATAATTAAGAATAGTGCACACAATTCATGGTGTTCGACAAATAACAGTAAGGTCGCATCATAAAATACCAAGACTACAATAATTAAGTAAAGTACCTACAAGAATTTGGCATGGCGCATTTTCAACTAGTTTTCTTATTACATACTTAAAGTTCCCAGCTATTTAAACCACCTGCCAAAATAACAAAGGTACTTGTAAACAACTTTTTAAACAGGTTACAATGTGCCGACTGCCGACTTTAGTCATATTAATAACGCACCCTTTCTCTGTCTTTCCACACCCTTCTATTTGGCGTACCAACTCCCTAATGGTCGTGGAAGTTCGTGGAATAAAAATTATTATGGATAGGGGAAAACTAGACGTTCTTAAATATCGCTATAGTTTTCTACTAAACACGAATATCATTTTTAACCCCCGATGCAAAAAGAGGGGTGTTATAAGTATAACGTGTGTTAGCAACCTCCCCAATGGACCTCCCAAATGGATGAATTTGACAGCTAATGGAATTGACGTGGATCTAAGCGATAATTTATGAAGATCTGCTCAAGATCATCAACTCATTTCCTACTTGATTAAAGGGTCTTACAAGCTTTCACTGGTGCGATTGATATGAAAGGTGTAATGTTACTTCGGATTATTTCCGAGGTATGGTAACTTAAAACTTTGATCTGATCCTGCAGCATCAAGAAGTCTGCGGAATACCCAACTCCTCAGCAACTTACAGCAGATTATAGTGTTTGGGCTCATTAGAATGGTCTCAATCAGTAGGTGTTAAATAGATGATGATCGATGATCGAGGATGAAGATATAATCTGATTATGTAGCAGAATACTGGGTAACAGGATGTCATAGTCCGGCCATAGATTCACATGTCGCGAGCGTGCGCCATACATACCAAGTTATTATTTTCAATTTGAATATTAAGTTATTAACTAATTAACGCTGTACTGGTTAGCTCGAAATAGACCCTAGTGGAAAAGTAGTCTTTGCCCTATTTATCATAGAAGGTTTATGACTGATGGTCAAGACGCTATAGCAGCCACCCCGCACCGGAAAATGTAGCGTTAGCAGACCCCTCATTAGGTGGACTTACATCAGGGAACCGCTGGAAACAGGCAGTATACCTGTGGAAGTTCATGCAAAAGATCTTTATCCAGCAGTGGACGTCTATTAGAAGATTTATAGACTTACCTATTCATCTCATCAGAGAACGGAAATTCAAAAGTCATTTCATTTACTCACACCATTAGGTATTATTTTGATTATATTCATATCCATTTTTAACACGTCAAACTATCGAAGGCGATCATTGAATAATTCATTCTAATATGATGCTATGACTTGACCTATTTGTTAACAAGGACATTTTATTGACCGAGCGAAGCGAGGTCTCTGAGTTAACTAGAGCGATTTGCACTTGTCCGTCCGTCCGTCCGTCCGTCTGTCAGAGCCTTATAACTTTTGAATTACTGAACGTAATTACTTCAAATTTAGATATAATATGTAAACCGATGGCCTCCAGCCGAAAATGGCTTAAAAAGTTATAAAAATCTTTATTTCAGGGGGGCTCTCATAGAAGCGAATGCGAAGTAAAAAAAAAAATATCGCGTTACATAAAATTGTTACGTATCATTTTAAAGATAATTTTGGACTGAGTACAAAAATATTTTTTTTTTTTAATTTTTCCCTTAAAATTGACGAAATGGGGGGCTTTCAAAGTGGCGATTTTATACGCTCGCTTGAAGACGCTCTCTAGGAAAATCCGCTATGGATTTTCAAACTGATTTTATGTTTTTAGGTCACTTATATCCTGTACTTGAACAACAAATACTAAAATTATATGAATATTATAAAGAAACGAGATTATTTAATTTTTAATGTACATCAGTAATTCATATAGCATCAACATAGCTTCACAATAATGCTAATAGATGGCGCAGTCAATAACTATTCCCATGGAACTACGAGTTACGACTAACGACCTATCCCAAAAACAGTTTTGCGTCGACCATTATTATTTAGTTACTTATTATAATACAATAATTGTATTGTAATTTTTTTTGTACCATATTATTCAATTAAAATTATTTTTTAGTTAAATTTTAGTTAAATATTGTATATTTTCTATTCGCGTCGATAGATGACGATTTGTACAGATGCCCGTAACCCGGTTTCACTCGTTAGTACCTACATAATAATTCAATGTTTTCACTAACGTTCCCTAACCTTTACGGGCTACCTATAAGTTAGGTGATTGATGTTTTCTGTCAACTTATTTATCACGATCCTGTACGGGACACCTAAAAGGATATTGGGACGGATGTTAGGACTTAGGATTGTATTTAGGAGCTACCTACGTTAAGAGACTCCTACTTAGGGGATGATTTAGGTATGTTTGGTGAAAACGGGCATAATAATAATGTCAGTTTTGGTTATCATGTATCGATTGAATGAATAATCATGGGATACCGTTACCGCGAGGTCTCAGTTCGGGGCGAACCACTAGTTATACATACGAAGGCGTCAATAACCTCTCCTTTTAACTATTTGGCGTGGGCTCTACATGAATATTATGATCAGTGTGTTATGTAAAGTTAAGTACCTACAGTAGCAAGTGTAAATTGCCAATTTAAAACACCCCCGTACGCGAATCTATGGCCGGACTATCTATCTATACTTATAATAAAACTGTAACTGGAAGATTTCTGTACATTTAATATATTTTGAAAATTTTAATTGGGGGATGCTTGACTATCGATACTGAGCCCAAAACAGATTTTTATTTAATTTTTGTCTGTCTGTCTGTCTGTCTGTCTGTCTGTCTGTCTGTCTGTCTGTCCGCGCTTCACGCGAAAACTACTGAACGGATTTAAATGAAATTTAGTACAGCGGTAGCTGATACTCCGGGTCAACATATAGGATAGTTTTTATCCCGATAAAACATAAGGTTACTCCAGGATAGGGGATAAAACTTTTTGTTGATTTTACTCCATAACTCAGTCAAATCTGAACGGATTTTAATAATTCTTTCTTTATTTGAAAGTGTGTACGACAAGAAATACAATGACCAATTTTGGTGAAGATCTGCTAGATATTATCGGAGATAGAGGACAAAACTTCTCTCGGATAGTTCCAGGTCACTCGCATACGATATATACGTATATAGATCTTATTACATTCATACCATAGCCATATCTTGACCTGAGCTATTCATTACATACTAATTTTAGACTATATCACTGACCTCCAGGCCCTAGCTCCTCAATCCTGATGGTGCAGTGTACTGCCCACCTAAATCATGGATATTTACGAACTGTCGATTGTGAATTGATATTGTAGGTGCCAAATATATTTATTTAAAATATAATAGTGTAGTGGAGCCGTAAAAGAGAACTCAATTCTGATGCTGCTGGGTACTGCTCACCAATGATAGGTAACAATTAAGTAGTATGAACTACTTAGGGTAGTGGCATAACGCAGCCGTAAAAAAATTTGCGTCTCCGTTTTCCGTTTACTAAAATTTCCCACAGGAGCTTCTCTCGGATAGTTCCAGGTCACTCGCATACGATATATACGTATATAGATCTTATTACATTCATACCATAGCCATATCTTGACCTGCAGGTCGACCACGTAACTATTGTCTCACATCTCACATCCAAAAATATCCATAAGGATCGTTATCGTTACAGTCCTTATAACCGGTACCGCTTAAGCTTTTTCAGGAGTGTAGCAATAGGTCGCAATCAGGTGACTATCACGTGACTATCGATATTTTAGTGGTGGGTCATACGTATAATCCGACTAATTTGAACATCTATGATAATCTAACAATCTATACGGCCACAGCAGTCTTCCAAATTTTACTGCGTTATCCCAATTGAAATAATTAATAACTGCCATAGTTAATAATAATTACTTTTGAATTAAATATTTAATATCTGCAAATAATTTATGCAATATTTAAGTATTAAATAGGATGGTACTTCTTACACATAAACACATATAAAACTTGGTAGACTCATTGACAATTCAAAAGCACTTGTAAAAAAGTTTATTTGAATATAAAACATTTCTATTTCTATTTCGAAAACTAAAACTTATTTCCGCATCACAGACAGAATTTACCCAGGCGCAAATTATTATTGAATATTATGTAGGTTTATACATAAATCTTATGTAATATGCGGCTAGTTCATGGAACTAGGAATTACGACTACGTTAATTAATCCAACAATGATAACAACTGCGAGTTTGATGCCACCCAAACACCAAACTATTTTTATGATTTCAGATTTTCTATCTTTATACTTCGTAACAAACTTTCAGACGGCAAACCAGAGATTACTCTTTAATTAGACGTAGTCGTAATTCCTAGTTCCATGCTCTACTATCCAACATACGAAAGTGTCAAAAAGTAACCTTTAAATCTAAAATTATTCTTCAATGATTTTAACATTAACATACTTCTTAAAATACTACTCATTGCTTCGCTAATTTGACAAATTATTTAATAAAGCTTTTTAAAACATTTTAACAGAAAATATGAGTAGTAAAACGATTAGTGGACACCTTATGTCACCGATAAGAACACCTCACGGCTTGTATCAATGAAAGCCTAGTTTGACGTAACTTTTGTCGCAGTCCTTAACGACATCTTCCTTCAAAAGTCTTACGTGGAACCAATTTTCAGCAATGTTCATACAAAAATTGTATCGATAGTGTACTGCATCAATGTCAAATAATTTTTTGTCCTCAACGATCCTTTAAGGACTGTATCAATGATACGTGGAGCCAAAACCATGTTTTGACATTGATGCTGTCCTTTAATGATTGATATATTTCTTAGCCGGTTGCCCCGCAGAGCTATTCATTACATACTAATTTTAGACTATATCACTGACCTCCAGGCCCTAGCTCCTCAATCCTGATGGTGCAGTGTACTGCCCACCTAAATCATGGATATTTACGAACTGTCGATTGTGAATTGATATTGTAGGTGCCAAATATATTTATTTAAAATATAATAGTGTAGTGGAGCCGTAAAAGAGGACTCAATTCTGATGCTGCTGGGTACTGCTCACCAATGATAGGTAACAATTAAGTAGTATGAACTACTTAGGGTAGTGGCATAACGCAGCCGTAAAAAATTTTGCGTCTCCGTTTTCCGTTTACTAAAATTTCCCACAGGAGCTTTGTATTCTTAGATGGCATCAATCTATTCAGCTAATTTAATTATCGCTCGGTTCGATTTAGGAATCATCTACCTCCCTTCTCCTCCCCATGCTACAACTAGATACTAATGGTACCAACTTCTCAATCCCGATGCTGCTGATGATAATACCCACCTAAATAGTAGGTGTTTACAAAATGTCGATAATGAATTCATATTGTAGGTACCAACCAAGTGAAGACTTCAAAGTGGCATAGTGCAATCGTAAAAAATGTCTCACTCGCTTCGTTTGTGAGAATGTCAATTGTAGATTTCTTTTTAACCGACTTCGAAAAAGGAGCAGATTCTCAATTCGTCGGAACTCGGAATCTATTTTTTCAATTTTTTTATGTATGTTCACCGATTACTTGAAGGCGCCTGAACTGATTTGGAAAATTCTTACTTTTTTGTTTGAAAGGGTTCTTCCCAGGTACTTTTTAAATTTTACCGAAATCGGTTGAGCGGTTTTAAAAACTTAAGAAAAGAAATATATACTTTGTTTTGTAAAAAAATTATATTAAATTATGTACTCATTTGTATATGGACTACACAGAGGCGTAGTGCGATCAAAAAAACCTTCGCGCTCGCTTCGCTCGCGAAAATATCAGTTTTCAGTTGCTACTGCGGGTGCCAAGTATGAACTACAAAGAAGCGTAGTGCAATCTAAAATTTTCGCGCTCGCTTCGCTCGCTAAAATGTGTCTTCTTGATTGGTATTGTAAGAACCAAGTATAACGAACCAATAAAGCAACGAAAACTGCAATATCTGGGACATATAATGCGTGGCGATAAGTACAAGTTGCTCCAACTAATAATACAGGGGAAGATACAAGGTAGGAGACCCCCTGGAAGAAGACGGACCTCTTGGCTCAAGAATCTCCGGACATGGTTCGGACTGAGTACTCGATCCTTATTCTGCGCAGTTGTGTGTAAGGTCCGAATAGCCAATATGATCAACCTTCGGTAGGAGATGGCACCTCAAGAAGAAGAAGAAGAAGAACCAAGTATGAAGGAAACAGTTATGTAGTGCAGCCCTAAAGAATTTTGCGAAATGTCTGTTTTGGATTGCCAAGTATGGACTACATAGTGATGCAATGAAATTGTAAAAATTTTCGCGCTAGCTTCATTGGCGAAAATTTCTTAATTGTTGTTGTGAGTGTAAACCAAGTATGCTCGCTTCACTCGCGAAAATATCAGTTTTCAGTTGCTACTGTAGGTGCCAAGTATGAACTACAAATATGCGTAGTGCAATCGAAATTTTTTGCGCTCGCTTCGCTCGCGTAAATGTCGATTGTAGATTGCTTTTGTCTATACCAATAAGTATGGACTACACAGAGGCGTAGTGCGATCAAAATATTTTCGCGCTCGCTTCACTCGCGAAAATTTTGGTTTTCGCTAATATACCTAGGTGCCAAGTTTAAACTAAAAAGGAGCGTAGTGCAATCTAAAATTTTTGCGCTCGCTTTGCTCGCGAAATTGTGTCTTTTCTTGATTGGTATTGTAAGAACAAAGTATGAAGGACACAGTTAAGTAGTGCAGCCCTAAAAAAATTGCGAAAATGTCCATTTTGGATTGCCAAGTATGGACTACGTAGTGATGCAATGTAATTGTAAAAAAATTCGCGCTCACTTCGCTCGCGAAAATGTCTTTTCTTCATTGTTGTTGTAAGTGTAAACCAAGTATGGAGTACATAGTTAAGTAGTGCGTTCCTAAAAAATTTCGCGCTCGCTTCGCTCGCGAAACTATCACTTTTCAGTTGCTATTGTAGGTGCCAAGTATGAACTACAAAGAAGCGTAGTGCAATCGAAAATTTTTGCGCTCGCTTCGCTCGCGAAAATTTCGGTTGTAGATTGCTTTTGTCTATACCAAAAAGTATGGACTACACAGAGGCGTAGTGCGATCAAAATATTTTCGCGCTCGCTTAGCTCGCGAAAATTTCGGTTTTCGCTTGCTTATGTAGGTGCCAAGTAGAAACTAAAAAGGAGCGTAGTGCAATCTAAAATTTTTGCGCTCGCTTTGCTCGCGAAATTGTGTCTTTTCTTGATTGGTATTGTAAGAACCAAGTATGAAGGACACAGTTAAGTAGTGCAGCCCTAAAAAATTTGCGAAAATGTCCGTTTTCGATTGCCAAGTATGGACTACATAGTGATGCAATGTAATTCTAAAAAATTAGGCGCTCGCTTCGCTCGCGAATATGTCTTTTCTTTATTGTTGTTGTAAGTGTAAACCAAGTATGGAGTACATAGTTAAGTAGTGCAGTCCTAAAAAATTTCGCGCTCGCTTCGCTCGCGAAAATGTCTTTTCTCCATTGTTTTTTTGAGTGTAAACCAAGTATGGAGTACATAGTTAAGTAGTGCAGTCCTAAAAAATTTCGCGCTCGCTTCGCTCGCGAAAATATCAATTTTTGGTTGCTACAGTAGGTGCCAAATATGAACTACAAATAAGCGTAGGGCAACCGAAAATTTTTGCACTCGCTTCGCTCGCGAAAATGTCGGTTGTAGATTGCTTTTGTCTATACCAATTAGTATGGACTACACAGAGGCGTAGTGCGATCAAAATATTTTTGCGCTCGCTTCGCTCGCGATAATTTCGTTTTTCGCTTGCTAATGTAGGTGCCAAGTAGAAACTAAAAAGGAGCGTAGTGCAATCTAAAATTTTTTCGCTCGCTTTGCTCGCGATGTTGTGTCTTTTCTTGATTGGTATTGTAAGAACCAAGTATGAAGGACACAGTTAAGTAGTGCAGCCCTAAAAATTTGCGAAAATGTCCGTTTTCGATTGCCAAGTATGGACTACATAGTGATGCAACGTAATTGTAAAAAAATTCGCGCCCGCTTCGCTCGCGGAAATGTCTTTTCTTCATTGATGTTGTGAGTGTAAACCAAGTATGGAGTACATAGTTAAGTAGTCCAGTCCTAAAAAATTTCGCGCTCGCTTCGCTCGCGCCAGCGTCGGTTTTGTGTTGCTTATGTAGGTGCCAAGTATAGACTACATAGTGGCGTAGTGCAATCGTTAAAAATGTCGCACTCGCTTTACTAGCGATAATGTCGATTATAGATTGCTTTTGTCTATACCAATTAGTATGGATTACACAGAGGTGTACTTAATGCGATCAAAAAATCTTTACGCTCGCTTCGCTCGCGAAAATATCAGTTTTCAGTTGCTACTGTAGGTGCCAAGTATGAACTACAAATAAGCGTAGTGCAATCGAAAATTTTTGCGCTCGCTTCGCTCGCGAAATGTGACTTTCTTGATTGATACTGTAAGAACCAAGTATGAATGACACAGTTATGTAGTGCAGCCCTAAAAATTTTGCGAAATGTCCGTTTTGGACTACATAGTGATGCAATGAAATCTTAAAAATTTTCGCGCTCGCTCCGTTGGCGAAAATGTATTTTCTTAATTGTTGTTGTGAGTCTAAACCAAGTATGGAGTGCATAGTTAAGTAGTGCAGTTCTGAAAATTTCGCGCTTGCTTCGCTCGCGATAACATCGCTTTTGTGTTGCTTATGTAGGTGCCAAGTATGGACTATATGGTGGCGTAGTGCAATCCTTAAAATGTCGCACTGGCTTTACTAGCGATAATGTCGTTTATAGATTGCTTTTGTAGATACCAATTAGTATGGACTACACAGATGCGTAGTGCGATCAAAAAAAATTCGCACTCGCTTCGCTCACGAAAATTTCGGTTTTCAGTTGCTACTGTAGATGCCAAGTATAAACTAAAAAGAAGCGTAGTGCAATCGAAAATTCTCGCCTGCATCACTGGACTACAGTCCAGTGATGCAGGCGAGAATGAAGACCAGTTGCCAATCCATCATTGAAGACCACTTACCAACTCCTCAATCCTGATGCTGCTGGTCCTGCCTAAATTGTGGGTATTTACAAAATTTCCATTTTGAATTGATATTGTAGGTTTGCAGGTACCAAGTAGGTACAGAATATTATATGTATAGTGGCGTAGTACAATCGTAAAAACCTCACGATTAACATAAAACAATTCTTTTTTATTACTTTTTCCACGCGGACGAAGTCGCGGGCATCAGCTAGTATTTTAATAAGTAGAATTGAGATTATATCTATACATATAATAAAACTGTAACTGGAAGATTTCAATATATTTTTTAATATATTTTGAAAATTTTAATTGGGGGATGCTTTACTATCGATACTGAGCCCAAAACAGATTTTTATTTAATTTTTGTCTGTTTGTCTGTTTGTTTGTCCTTCTTTCACGTAAAAACTACCGCACAGATTTCTACAAAATTTTATACCGTGGTAGCTTATTACTCGGGTCAACATCTAGGCTACTTTTTATCCCGGAAAATCAAGGAGTTCCCGAGGGACTTTAAAAACTAAATCCACGCGGACAAAGTCGCGGGCATCAGCTAGTGTACAATATACCTAAAATCCTGTCACCCAGTTTTCTGCACCATCATCAGATCCTCCTCGATTCTCGATCCTCGGTCATCATCTATCTGACATATACTCATTGAGACCATTATAATGAGCCCAAGCCTCAAACACACTATACTTATCTGCTGTAAATTGTTGAGGAGTTGGGTATTCCGCAGACTTCTTGATGCTGCAGCATCAGCGCAAGGTTACCATGCCTTGGAAATAATCCGAAGTAACAGTACGATCTTGCGATCGTGTTAGATAACGATTTCTTCGCCATCCTTACTTACTAATATAAATATTACGCGAGAGTGTTTTTGTTTTGTGGTTTGTCCTTCTATCACACAAGAGCGGATCGTTGTGATTTTTTGCGTGAATATACCGGAGGACCTAGAGAGTCACATAGTCTTTTTATCCCCCAAAAACAAAGGGTTCCCGTGGGAATTTGAAAAACCTAACTCCGCGTACCTATAAAGTGAAGGGGCCACCCGTATTTGGTTCTTATACAGACATCGATCCCGTCTTAATCAAGTTAACAAACTACAAATTCGGCACGCTACACTGGATGTACAGACGGGTGGGTATAGTGATCCAGGTCGCTCGCAATTCCCGCTTTAATTGGCACAATTGGCTCGTCCTTTGCCCCTCAGTGTATCATGCATGCGGTATGATGTTCAGACTAATACGTGGCTTTACCTTCGCTAATACAATTTCCTACTTGTATCTATTACAAACTTATAATGATTTAAGATAAAACGCCTAGATTTAAATCAATAGCAAAAATTGCACTAACATTTAGAAAGATCTGTATAAAGACCTGCCCAGGCTCCATATATATTTGAAACAACCCCTTTTGTATGGAATACGCTTTGAAAAGCTGTAACTTTTCCTTGAGTTAAACTAGAAATTTGTCACACCTTTGCATTCAATAAATAGACGATTCAAAAGCACTTCTATTTCTACATTTCAGTTCATTTCTATTCTATTCTATTCTATTGAATAGAATAGAAATGTTCTTTATTCAAATAAACTTTTTACAAGTGCTTTTGAATCGTCGATCAGTCTACCACTGGTTCGGAATGCCCTTCCTGCCGAGAAGAACCAGCAAGAAACTCGGCGATTGCTTTTTTCAAAACAAGTTTACAATTCACTATGCTATGAGATGCTATTAAGACACTATGCTATGTATGCAGTGTTTCCACAATGAGTTCCACAAAAGCATACCTAATTATAATTCAACACGTGTTAAGACGGGCAGACAGAAAGTAGCCCCATTCCCGCTGGTGGCACCCGTTCACGAGCATGACGCATGATACAGCCATTGCTTCGCTAAACCATATTTGAGGGAACCGGGAAAAAAAGCCCGCATCACTCACCAAATATTTCATCTTAGTTCCTCAACCCATTTCTGAGAAAAACGGCCTTGACACACGGACAGACGGACGGACATCGAAGCTATCCTTTTTCTTTCATAACCCTAAAAAGGTAGATAGGTAATATTTTTCAATAAAAAAATAATACAAGGCTTTAGTTCTAAATCACTCTACCACTCTCAAACGAAGCTGAAGTAGAAATGGGCAATTCGATAAACCGTCTTTGGGATCCCAAGGAGTGGTGACCTCGCACCGAAAAGCGCAGTGTTGGCAGACCCCCCACTGATGAACCGACGACATCAAACGAGTCGAAGGGAGCCGCTAAATACAAGTTCGGTCGGCGCAAGACCGAGACATGTGGAAGTCTATACAAGAGACCTTTGTCGAGTAGTGGACGTCTATCTATTTATGGTTCAGAAGGATATAGTCAAAAGCATATTTATGTTTGCTAATTCTATTAGCTAAGTATAGGTATGCGTTACGTGTGTATAGTATTAAATGTTTAAATGTCAGAAGCATTGAGCACATTCCGTTTTAACATATATTTAAACTGAATGTGCTCATCTACAGACGCTTCTTCTTAACCACCGAGAGTTGAGACTGCAGGCAACAACAAAACTGACTTGGCTGTTCTTTTTCTGGGCTGCTCTCCACATATAAACCGCTAAGTCTTTTTTGCGTGTAAAAAATTAAACCAAAATCTTAAAAAATCTTAAATGTAGGTAATGTACTGATCTCAGTATAAATGAGAAACCCTATGATACATAGCACGATGAGCCAACCTAGCATACAATGATGATATTCCCGAAATATCTATTACTCCAACAATAATATTATGAATCATAATTATCTGGGAACACATGCGATATTACGATTCGCATTTTCGGACAGATTGGCCAAGATTCTATAATATAATATCAGTATGATGACATAGAATAGAATAGAAATGTTTTTTATTCAAAAAAACTTTTTTACAAGTGCTTTTGATTCGTCGATGAGTCTACCACTTGTTCGGAATGCCATACCACAGACTTTATAAGCCATACTATTACTTACCATACCCATTACCCATACTTAGCAACTGGATTAGAACTACCTTCTTCTTCTTTTTAAAAGAGTGAAGATTTATGTTGCCTATGCCTAGATAATTAATATTATAATATCCTTACTAATATTATAAATGCGAAAGTGTGTTTGTTTGTTGGTTTTTTGGTTTGTCCTTCAATCACGCTGCAACAGGGCTACGGATCGACGAGATTTTTGAGAGATTTGCATGGGTATAATTGAGGACCTGGAGAGTGACATAGGCTACTTTTTATCCCGGAAAATCAAAGAGTTCCCGAGGGATTTTACAAACTAAATCCACGCGGACGAAGTCGCGGGCATCAGCTAGTATTAATAATAATAAAATTTTCCAAATCCAACTTTCTAGCAACTCACGATACCTATTAGATATTATTAGTTTATTTTCTATCTAGATAGAGTCCAACCGATCTGATAGTGAAAGCCTAGGTACATAAATTCAATTTGTATTTAGTTTTTATAACTTACGCGTACGTTTTCTAGAGCTACATGTAAAATTTTATTCCATTTATGTGCCTGATTCTACTCTTTATTAGAGTAGGTAGTTAGTACATACTTACACTACTTGGGAATTGAATTGAATTGGTAGTAGTACAGAGAAAAATTCCAGCTATCCACTAGAAACTTAATCTCTTTTATGTGAGGATGGTGAATATAGTATATAATATTAAAGTTATGATTGAACTAAGTTACTGTTTACCAAAACAAAGTAACACTAAGGGCCATTTTCACCACCTTCTGATAAGTGTCGGATAGCTTATTCGCATATTTTGTCTTTGTCACTTGACATAAAGTAAGAAAGTGGCAAAATTTACGATTAGGCTATCCGATACTTATCAGAAGGTGGTAATACAGGCCCTAAAAATTATTTATTACTAACTGTAAATAGCATTTTCATTTCTCATACTCAGAAAGTAGTTTTGTTTTGATCTGATTATTGGGTGGAAAATGCTGCTTCCCTCCATAGGGAGGGAAAAACTCATACAAATTACTTCCCACATATGGGCCGGAATGAACTTTCAAAATAGAACTGCTGTCAGCTGTAAAGAGTTTTTATGTAAAAAAAAAACTAATTAAAAAAATGCTGCAGCCATGTGACTTTCTAAACAGCCAGTGTGAACTTAGCGCAAACTTCTTTGAGCGGAATAAACAGCAACCATAATAGGGTATTTGACTATATTAAAAATATCGTTTCATTTGGTGTCATCATAAAAGATTATTATCTAATAAAAACATCATTCCATACGACAAAACTAAAAAATAAAGTTTTATTTAATTAGAAAACATTAAATAAAATTGCTATAATTCCGGCCATGGTCACGTGATCGAAAACGTTCCGTGATCTCGAATGACGTCACAGTCCACACCACCTATGGGATGTGGAATTGTCATTGTTTGAAATGTGAACTGTGACGTCATGAGAGCAAATGGAACGTTTCGGCGGCCTTTTTTTTTTTGAATTTATTTCTCGATTATTATGAAAAATACTGAAAATTATACCGAAATATACGTTTTGTTAGCTTCAGCATAGCATTATTAACAATTTAAGATGCTTTTCTAAAAGTAGTCAAATACCCTATTACGCGGTGAGTTCCATATTAAACTAGCGGCACGCTATGATGGCCGGTTTGACACATTACAATAGTGATGTGGAATGTCAATTTATTCTCGAACAAAAAACAATTAAGTTTTGTTTTTGTACCTGATTAAATAGGTTTACAGTTCTCTGCGTACGTTCGGTCATATCGACGAAATCCACAACAAAGGGCTTGAACAGAGTCCAAATTAACGAGCAAGGGTCAACAGTAATGCAGTATCAATATTTGAAATCCAAAGCCAGGTCAAAACTATATCACAATCGCATTGCACTGACAGTTTATACTTTTCGAAGCAACGTCAATTCGAAACTGCTTTGTTTTGCATTGAGCATTGACGCGAGTTTGCCGGAGGTAGTAGTTGTGCTAGCCAGCGATCCTATGTGACGATCGTATTAGATTCCATTTTTAAAAATTTTCAATTTAGAAAACCAAATGCCGAGTTATGGTATATATCATATAAAAATAAAAATTTTACCTTTTGTATGAAACAGCTGATATTTTTTTGCGATTTCAGAGGTTTGTCCACATAGTGAAAATTGTTCATATTCACAAGTACATTCACCCCTTAAATGGTGCAAACTGATTTTTCTACACTTGTATACATTTTAGAAATCAATTTAATAAATAAATTTTGAGTCCTAAACCTAAAACTACATTCGATAAAATTTATGAATCTCTGCACATCACTATCGTCAATAAAGTAATACAATTATTTCCTTCAAAGTCGTTATCAATTAATACGGAACTTCATGAGCGGACAAACGTCAAACCGGCCATCATAGCGTGCCGCTAGTGTAATTTAAATTTAAAAAGTCGACATAAATTGGCGGGATACTAATCTGTTATGTATTTGTGACGGAATTCAAAAAATAGGTAATAGGTACCTAATCTTAGATTTGAATATTATAGTCGGAATTTTAATTCGATTCCAGATTTGACAATTTCAGTGTTGCAACGTTATGACAAGTACTAAATAGTGACGTTACGAAATTATTCGATACGGAAATGGAATATTTCCGAATCGATTCCTCTCGTTTATAGTAGTATATCTAAACAACTACTACTTTAATAGAAACTAAGTATATCAGGAAATTAAATATTTCTGAACGGATAATTTAGTTATGACGATTAATTTTATTAAGGATCTGAGAGTTTTCTTTAATAATTGTGTGTGAAATAAATAAAAAAATGTGATCATGAAGGAACATGAGAAATAAAACAAATGGATGTATTATGGTAATATTTTATTTTATAAATCGTCGCCGCCTTCGCTATCACTATCGCTGTCACTTTCTGTAACATGTATTATAAATGTGTCTGTGATATTGTCAATTAAAATATCTAGCCTACTCATTTTTTCCTCTTCTTTGACAACATGGGATACGCATTTAGACCATTCGGTAGACGTAATTTTTTGAATGCCTTCCTCAAATAAATTTCTCACGTCTGTCAATTTGAAGGTTTTATTATTTTGAGCTACATGCCCCTTTACCTGCGCCCATATCAATTCGATAGGGTTCAGCTCGCAATGGTAAGGGGGCAGTCTTAAAACCGTGATCCCATGTTGTGCTGCCATTTCGTCTACAGCGTACTTATTAAAAGACTCGTTATGTGGAATCAGTTCTAAAAGCGTAGCTTTAACCATATCTGGTTCGTAATGAATATTTTTATTTAAAAGCCAGTCTTGAATGGCAGCTTTTTTCCAGCTCATTTTTGGTGCCGTTTCCAATTTTCGGGAGTGGTAAGGTGCATTATCCATCACCACAATTGAGTTTGGTCTTAATTTTGGTAAGACTCCAGCGAACCACTCCTCAAAACAAACTGCGTTCATCTCATCATGCTAATCTTCACAATTTTTCTTTGCTTCAAAAATCATGAGCCCCTTTTCCAGGAAGCCTTCTTCACTACCTATATGGCTAATTATGAGACGTTTGCCTTTTCCAGATGGATTTTTTAATCCACTGGTCAGTCCCTCCAAAAACGCTTGCCGAGATGATGTGACTTTCTTGTCCACCCAAGTTTTTTTTACAGTATGACCTAAAAATAAATATAGTACATTAACATTCAATATTACTATTAAATTTAATGTAAAATGTATATAAATTCAAAATGTTAGCCTTACCTGCGTTAACCCAAGTTTCATCTTGATAATATATATGTCTCCCTTCTCGTCGAAACTGACATATAGATCGCAAGTAACGCTGGCGCCGTGTTATTATATCATTTCGATCAATAAGTGTGCTCTTGCGTGACCGTGCAACAAATTTAAAATTAAGATGCTTCAAAATTTTTCTGAGGGTGTCTTTGGAAACCTTGGGCATTTCTGGATCATCGTTCATCACTTGTAAAATCTAAAATAGTAAATTTTATAATAGTTTGGAATCATTACTTATATATATAAAAGATGTAGGTATAAAATAATACTGTCTGACTGATTGACTAACCTTTGCAATCGTTGGAGGTTCATTTCGGTAAAAGAACTGATGAACAAGTCTTCGTATTGCGGAGAATGTAAATTCATCAATTTTGTCTTTGAAACTTCGCTTTGGTCCAGTTTTTTTAGGAGGAGTTGGCGCCGCACCTTTATTTACTTCCTTCAAAACGTTACAAACAGAGCGTGAGGTTATTCCCAATATGTCAGCAACTCTGCTCATACATTCATTTTCTTCCACTACTTCAAAGGTCTCCAATTGCGCAGAAGTTTCATTTTTCACGTACTTGTAGGCATTGCGGATCATTACTTTTTCAGTAACAGTGAAAGCTTTTCGTGGACGTTTTTTTCTTGGGGACAAGAAAACATCCACGTCTTTTTGTGATGTACTTGGCTGAGGATCCATTTTGATGGAAAACCAAAACAAATAGATTCACTCAAAGTTCACAAAAAAACTATAAACGTAACAACAAACACAACGTAACAAAACTTTAACAAAAACCCAACAAAATAACAAAATATCGATTCGCAATGTAACAAGATATTCGTGCAGTCAGACTGGGAGAATGAATCCGAATGACAAGATAAACAAAATGGCGATAGCTGCACGAGCGCGCACG
The DNA here is from genome assembly GCA_029955525.1 of Oeneis ivallda. Lineage (NCBI taxonomy): Eukaryota > Metazoa > Arthropoda > Insecta > Lepidoptera > Nymphalidae > Oeneis > Oeneis ivallda. The sequence goes on from JARPMR010000015.1 coordinate 21,297,261, forward strand.
GGTTGCCAATACAGAAAACTATCTAGGTTCTTTTATTATAAGTTTTGTTTTTAATATAAAAAAAAATATTAACTTTTTATAAAATAAAGCAGCGGTTACTAATTAATAAATAATTATTATGAGTAATTATGTATTTATTTAAATAAAAATCAATAATTTAGTCTTTAACTGGCACACCAATATTATGATTACATAAACATAAATCGCGATTCTTTATCGATTTTTGTGTTCATCACTACACTATTATATGTGGTATCATTATTTTACAAAATGACAGTAGCTAATGTCAAACGTGGAATCGAATTATAATTCCGACTATAAAAAATGAGTTCAAGCGATTCTGAAATGTTGACACCAGATTCGATTAAAGACGAGGCAAATACTATTGCCAGAAATGTCAAAAGAGAGATATATAAACACATACAATAATTTTATGAAGTGGCGAGCAGAGAAGAATATAAAATCGTTTTCCGAAAGTGTATTTCTTACATATTTTAATGGACTGTGTAGTAAACTACAGCCTTCTACGCTATGGAGCCGATATTCAATGCTCAAAAGTATCTAAGTAGTAGGGTCTAGCCGGATAGGTATGGCGAGTCGGCCCCCAAATGGGAATCTATATCGAAACTTATGTTATATCATCGACTTGATGTACCAACACGATATATGTAGGTTTCGCGCCCGGCTTCCGCTTTGACCTTGAGATATGGGGCAAAATAGTCCACACGCATAACTATCATTCAAAAAAATATATCTCAAAAACTAATTCAGCTAGAGAAGTAAAACCAACGCGAGGCTTTAGGTTACTTTACAGAGTATATTATATAATTTTTTGGATTTTTTAGAATAATTATAAATATATATAAATAAATAAATAAATAATAATTTTTTTTTTCAGTCTTTTCAGTGATTCACAATTACGGAAATAATATAATATTATGCTCCTTTACGTGCACTATTACTCATAAAAACTTCGTGAGAAATAAGTTGGGGATACACTTCGAAAAAAAAAAAATATATGATGTGGTCCTCGTAGTGTTTAGGTATAAACAGGACTTTACCTATATCTTCTTCTTCTTTATCAACCTATAGACGTCCACTGCTGGACAATGGTCTCCTGCATGGACTCCCACAGGTCTCGGTCTTGCGCCGTTTGCATCCAGCAGCTCCCTGCGACTCGTTTGATGTCGTTGGTCCACCTAGTGGTGGGGTCTGCCAACACTGCGTTTTCCGGTCCGGGGTCGCCACTCCAGCACCTTGGGACCCCAACGACCATCAGCTCTTCGAACTATGTGCCCCGCCCATTTCCACTTCAGTTTCGGGACTCGCTGAGCTATGTCGGTGACTTTGGTTTTCCTACGGATCTCCTCATTTCTGATTTGATCTCGCAGGGATATTCCAAGCATAGCTCTCTCCATCGCTCGCTGAGTGACCTTGAGCCTTCTTATCAGGCCCATAGTTAGCGACCATGTCTCGAATCCGTAAGCCAGACTGTTTCTCATCCAAAATCCCTCAGTGCCTGAAGACTAAAGTCTTCGAACAGTGCGTGTTGCCAGTGATAACTTACGGATTCTAGACATGGTCGCTAACAATGGGCTCACTCAGCGTCACTCAGCGAGCGATGGAGAGAGCTATGCTCGGAGTATCCCTGCGAGATCAAATCAGAAATGAGGAGATCCGTAGGAGAACCAAAGTCACCGACATAGCTCAGCAAGTCAGAGTCAGATTTGCGAAACTGAAGTGGAAATGGGCGGGACACATAGTTCGAAGAGCTGATGGTCGTTGGGGTTCCAAGGTGCTGGAGTGGCGACACCGCACCGGGAAACGCAGTGTTGGCAGACCCCGCCACTAGGTTGACCGACGACATCAAACGAGTCGCAGGGAGCCGCTGGATCTAAGCGGTGCAAGACCGAGACGTGTGGAAGTCCATGCAGGAGACCATTGTCCAGCAGTGGACGTCTATAGGTTGATAAAGAAGAGGAAGATATAGGTAAAGTCCTGTTTATACCTAAACACTACGAGGACCACATCATATTTTTTTTTTCGAAGTGTATCCCCAACTTTTTTCTCACGAAATTTTTATGAGTAATAGGTGCACTATTACTCATAAAAATTTCGTGCACTATTACTCATAAAGGAGCATAATATTATATTATTTCCGTAATTGTGAATCACTGAGAAGACTGAAAAAAAAAATCATTATTTATTTATTTATTTATATTTATAATTATTCTAAAAAATCCAAAAAATTATATAATATACTCTGTAAAGTAACCTAAAGCCTCGCGTTGGTTTTACTTCTCTAGCTGAATTAGTTTTTGAGATATATTTTTTGAATGATAGTTATGCGTGTGGCCTATTTTGCCCCATATCTCAAGGTCAAAGCGGAAGCCGGGCGCGAAACCTACATATATCGTGTTGGTACATCAAGTCGATGATATAACATAAGTTTCGATATAGGTTCCCATTTGGGGGCCAACTCGCCATACCTATCCGGCTAGACCCTTTGAAAGAATTCCATAATTTAACATCATTTTTGAAAAGACAGTCTCAGGGGTTCAAGAGTAAGAAATCTAAGGTTTTCACCTCTCATGAAGTGGAAACTTTTTTAAATGATGCTCCTGACGAGATATATTTGGCAGTGAAGGTAAGTTTACCTAAGTATTCATGGATTTATTCTAAAAATGAACGTATTTATTACATAAATACTAATAAATTACATGTTTTTCACAGGTGGTATTGATACTCGGTATAAGCGGCGCTTGCAGAAGCAGTGAACTCACAAATTTGACGATTAAGGACATTGAAAGTCAAGGCCAATTATTACTAGTAAAACTGACTAAAACAAAAAAAGTGCGTGCGTACAAAGTACACATGTCAGAAGTGAAACTTCTTTGGCGAATCTCTTTTTCGACACTTCCGTTTCCGTTGCATACTTGCGTGACGTTACATTTGTAAAAATTTTACCCTCATGCGCCTAAAGAAGTTTCACTTCAAAAAGTGTGTGTCAGCTCCGGCCTCCGACGCACGACTGGAGTTTACGCGCGACGCTATATCCTTCTCTATGCGCGCGACTCGGGTCCGAGCGCGCCCCGACCGACTTTCGCACGAAAACCAACCTTATTTCCTCAACGTTAGGGTAGAAATTTCAACGTTGTGAAAAACGTAACAGAAAAACGTAACGAGGTCATTGATAAATTGATTTTACTGCCCGGATTTTACTCATACCGGGCTGCTAAAATCGATTCTTAAGGAGTAAACTCCAAAAAGTGTGTGTCAGCTCCGGCCTCCGACGCACGACTGGAGTTTACGCGCGACGCTATATCCTTCTCTATGCGCGCGACTCGGGTCCGAGCGCGCCCCGACCGACTTTCGCTTCGGGGACCCGATCGCTACGCGCTCGGCTACCCGAAGCGTTTGACAATTAATTTTAAATAGGTACATACTACTAATATTATTATATATTATCAATAAATAGTTTAGATAAACAACTAGTTTTATTTTCCTCATATTCGAAATGAAAAGTAGAGTGTTTAAATCGGGTAAAAGAATCAATTCCTACTCGGACTATAGCCTAAATACCTCGGGAATTGATTCTTTCGCCCCTCGGTTAACAATCTACTATTCCTAGATTATGTCGCCAGAAACCGTAGTAGGTAGGTAAGTCCCTTTAGCGATTTTTTTTATTTCTTCTTATTTTCTTTTTCGCCAACCTAGAATCTAGATGGATTGACCCTGCCTGGGTGACGGGGATGGTATACTACTTACCGACACTAAAAGGGTAGGTAGGTACAGAGATTATAATTTAAACAAAAGGGTACAAAAATAGCCTACAACCACCAACAGTCTATTGTATTTATTTCCGTGCATGCTGGCACAGCAACAGTCAAGCTAGATCAGTTTCTATCTTCGTCTATTATATCGCTGTTTCTATCTTGGTTTACATTCGTAGCATTATTTATGTTAACCGTGTGTCAACTGTTCACACTTTACGATGGAGTGGCAGTTCTAATAATGGATTTTTGAAAAACAACTTTAAATTTGAACCGAGAATTCTTTTTGGCTCTGTTTACAATACCTCGACGCAAAACGGGGTATTTTAAGTTTCATCTTGGTTTTACCACTTCGGTTTCATTATTTTGTTACACACCTCGGGGTTTAGTTAGACTCCTTTTCTCGGTCTTCCCGTAATATCAACCTACTACTGGGCATGGGTTTCCACACATAATGAGAAGGGCTTAGGCGATAGTACACCACGCTGGCCATGTGCGCATTGGCAGACTTCACGCCACTTTGAGAACATTATGGAGAAATCTCGGGCATGCAGGTTTCGTTACGATGTTTTCCTTCGCCTCTAAAGCAAGTGATATTTTAATTTATAAAAAATCCACTTCTATGTTAAACTTATCGTCTGATGAAATCGCAGTCTATTAAAAAAATAGTTCTACAGTTTAAATCTAGAAGATGCTTTTGATTCGAGCATTAGATAGAGTCTGCTCTGGATTTGATTACAAACAAGGACATAACGAAACCACAAACAACTAGGTATTATTATAATATCTCTATTACAAAACAAATGTGATCACTATAATTTCTACGAGTAAGTATGTTATAATCTATTTTAATCAGTTACGTACACTATTTATATAGAGTATTCAACCCAACTACACACATCAAAAGTGTCTAGGGATCAACATATATTTTTGCAATAACTTTTCTCCTGATTGATATTAATTAAAATTTTCTTTAAGGATTCATCAAATAAAGTGTTTTCGTTTGTCACAGTAACGATAAACCAAGTCACCTTTGCATTAATAAAGAAATTTGCCATTTTCCTAATAAAGGGATTTTTGACATTTGAACCACTAACATTAAAGTTCGAAAAAAAGACTGAAATAACAGTTTTCTTTAAAATTTTATTGGGTAACTTAAACAATTAATAATCCGTGTTTCTACCGCGAACACTAACAACACAAGAACATCGGTTTGGCATACTCAAAATGAGTTCATCCAAATCACGCTGTGGAATGGCCGCCCATGTTCGTTGCAACAACAAAAAAAGGTCTTCTTTCCACTGGATACCCTCCATATTCGGCAGAGCTCTTCTCTGTAGCATATCCCATGCATGCTCAATCGGGTTCAAGTCTGGCGACTGAGCAGGCCAGGGCAGGACATTGATGTTAGCTGCGGCGAGAGTCTGTCTTACAACTCTTGCGGTGTGCGGTCGTGCATTATCATGCATTAACTGAAATAAGGGACCGATTTGCACTTGTAGAGGAACGATGACGTCTGATACAATCGTCTCAGCATAAATTTGAGCGTTGAGGTTGCCTCTGATCCAAATCAACTCAGTTCTTCCGCCGATCCAAATACCCGCCCATACCATGATGGTTCCACCACTATAAGGATGGACTTCCTGGCAGCATTTTAATCGCTGATTATGAAATTATGAAATGCACCAAAAAGGATCCATATAAATTTATAAAATCATAAATTTATTACAAAGCCACATCTCAATCTCAAGAAATCCGCATAAAAATGCTTGATCCCTAGACACTTTTGATGTGTGTATTTCTTCAACCCCACTAGGTGAGTCTACATCGCTAGGCAACGGCGTTGAAAAGCAAAACGTAAACAATCAGACCAACATACCAAATTATTTCGGTCACTGAACCCGATTTCTCATTAATTTAGGGTTAAAGGAGGTCAATAAACTTACGTTTACCATAAATGCTGGAGTGACGATACAGGGTTTCCAGCTTTTAAAGTTAAAGCAAAAACTTGCGTAAATATACAACCTGCTCCCACGGCCTGCTTCATTTGGCAACACTTTACCTGTAAACTCAATCTAATTGGCAATTTAACTCAACTGGCAGCGAAATATAAGCTTGTAATATTCAATTTAATCTGAATAATATCTGGGTGACCGAGCTTTGCTCGGTTTTTTTTTTGTTTTTTTTTTTTTGGAAAATCGTGTTTTTTGGAAATTATATATAAAAATAATAATAAATAAAAAATAATAATAAAATTCATAGGGGAAAATATAATCGTCTTGGACTCGAACCAGAAACCGGAAGACCCCGAGTCTTCTGGTTTCGGGACCGCCCGACTTACGGTCGAGCTATCGGGAATTTATAGATGACGGCGAAATTTACGTTCGTATTCTAATGATATTGTAAGGGGTTTTTCATTGCGTGAAAACACGGATAAAACGACCTTTTCTAAAAATAAAACCTAGCTAGATCGATTTATATATATATAAGAATTGATCTTTTCTTGAGAAGGTATGTCTCTTCATATATTATACAATACTTTTATACAAGATTTATTATAAATCTTATTAAAGTTATGAAAATAATATTTCCAGACAGTTCTATCCTCCATAAGTTTTCAGTACCTACTTCTAGTTTTTAAAATATCTTGTGGAGTTTTTACTTGAGAAGATGCTCCAATGAGCAATTAGCAATATAATGGTGAATGTTTTGGTCTTAGGTTTTGTTCTACACCTCAGAGTTGGTTTTTATACAAAGTTCCATGCGGCGGGAATCCCCGAAGGCGACGATTAGACCTTGGAAAAAAGTTATCTATATTCGGGCCTTATGCCATGTGTTTTAGAAATCTCCTACACTCCAAATGTGTTTTCTACCGGCCATTGAAAATAAACCTTTACGCTTTGTTATCCAGGGCGGTCGTTAAACTAGTCACCTATAGGTATACTGTAGCAATCTTAAATCTCGATTCCGTAAAGCTTATTGACCGAGCGAAGCGAGGTCTCTGAGTCTACTAGAGTGAATTTGCACTTGTCCGTCCGTCCGTCCGTCCGTCCGTCCGTCTGTCAGAGCCTTATAACTTTTGAATTACTAAACGTAATTACTTCAAATTTAGACATAATATGTAAACTGATGGCCTTCAGCCGAATATTGGATAAAAAATTATAAAAACCTTTATTTCAGGGGGGCTCTCATAGAAGTGAATGCGAAGTAAAAAAAAATTATCGCGTTACATAAAATTGTTACGTATCATTTTAAAGATAATTTTGAACCGAGTACAAAAATATTTTTTTTTTTAATTTTTCCCTTAAAATTGACGAAATGGGGGGCTTTCAAAGTGGCGATTTTATACGCTCGCTTGAAGACGCTCTCTAGGAAAATCCGCTATGGATTTTCAAACTGGTTTTATTTTTTTAGGTCACTTACATCCTGTACTTGAACAACAAATACTAAAATTATATGAATATTATAAAGAAACGAGATTATTTAATTTTTAATGGGCATCAGTAATTCATATAGCATCAACATAGCTTCACAATAATGCTAATAGATGGCGCAGTCAGTAACTATTCCCATGGAACTACGAGTTACGACTACGACCTATCCCAAAAACAGTTTTGCGTCGACCATTATTATATAATTACTTATCTATAGTGCAGATTTCCTTACTTGAGTATTCGAGTAAACAAACACCTCTTGATATGAATATCACTTATTTACACACTAATCACACATTTTGAACTATTTATAACTGTCTAGATCTGTTCATCAAGCACATTCGTTACGATTTACAATTTTACACCAAAAATTGCTTCGAATTTACCATTATAAGATATTTATTTTCTCAAAAACGAAATAATATAATATAATACAATAATTGTATTGTATTTTTTTTGTAACATATTATTCAATTAAAATTATTTTTTAGTTAAATTTTAGTTAAATATTGTATATTTTCTATTCGCGTCGATAGATGACGATTTGTACAGATGCCCGTAACCCGGTTTCACTCGTTAGTACCTACATAATAATTCAATGTTTTCACTAACGTTCCCTAACCTTTACGGGCTACCTATAAGTTAGGTGATTGATGTTTTCTGTCAACTTATTTATCACGATCCTGTACGGGACACCTAAAAGGATATTGGGACGGATGTTAGGACTTAGGATTGTATTTAGGAGCTACCTACGTTAAGAGACTCCTACTTAGGGGATGATTTAGGTATGTTTGGTGAAAACGGGCATAATAATAATGTCAGTTTTGGTTATCATGTATCGATTGAATGAATAATCATGGGATACCGTTACCGCGAGGTCTCAGTTCGGGGCGAACCACTAGTCATAACCTAGTTGTTTGAAACTTTAATTACTATCATGATCCTGAAGTTCTGTTTAAACTATAATGACCTCATCGTCATCGACCGATAGACGTTCACTGCTGTGCATATTATGTGGGTATTTTGTAAGAACTTCTTCGTGTCCGGTCTTGCGCCGTTTATAACCAACGTGGACAGAAGACAGTATGGTCTATTCAACCCAAATAGGTTTAGATCCAGTGTCTAAAATTGAAACACTTGTAGTTCGCGAAAAAGTCTATCAAGTGTCGAGAAATCTCAGAATTCACCAAGAAATGTAACGCCTAGCGATTTGGCGCGCTGCCATGGAGTATTTCACTCGAAATGAGACCAATATGAAGGTCGAGTATTTTAGATGTGACGTACGAGCATAGAGAGATGCTTGTTTATCAATTCCTTTAATAAGAGAGAAAGCTACGATGTAGCTGTATTTAGATAAAAAGAAGTCTTCAAGTGGTTTTTATTTTCCTAAACTGAAGTTCTTCGCCTTCAGTTTTGACGTCGGTCCACGAACTTCAAGCCACTCAGCGAGCTGAGGAAAGAGCTCGGTTTTTCTTTGAGGAATGAAGTCCATCATCATCATGAGCAACCTATCAATGGCTCACTGCTGAGCACAGGTCAGGTCTTTCAAAGGAGGGTTATAGGACTTACCTACAGGCCATAATCCACCACGCTGCGCGGTGGTCCAATGACTTCAATGATGATGATTCACAGACTTAACACACCTTTGAGAACATTATGGAGGTCTCTCAGGTGTGCAGGTTACCTCACGATGTTTTCTTTCACCGTTGAAGTATGTGACATTTAATTGCTTAATCAAATAATCACACATACTTAACTCTGAAAAGGCAGTGGTGCGTGCCCGGGATTGTGCTTGCGACCCCCCAAATAGAACACCACCATAGGAATAAAGTCCAAAAAGAAGTAATCCAATACCTACAGCTCTCTCAAGTTAGCTGGCTAGTCTCTCAAGACCTTCAGCTTGAATTGGTTAGTCATGCTTGTCGAAGGACTAATGGCCCCTAATGACTTCTGGAGTAGTAAGGTCCTTGAGCGGAGACCGCGTCTTGGCATACGTAGTGTATGTACGGCTACGTAGTACTATTATATTATTATATTCTGTGGTATGGCGCCCTACGTACAAGTAGAGTGATGACATCGTCGGAGTCGCTTACTGCCAAGAAAAACCTTCTTAATGTAGAGACCTCAAAAGAACCGCAACAGGAAAAGCTGAGAGTCTATCTTAATAATCGGGATCGATTTAACCAGTAGCACACCTACTATAGCATTGCAATTTGCAACAGATTATGTTTCTATTATTCAAAGTTAAAACTGAATGGTAACAGTAAACAAATAAAGCTGAATGAAATCGATAATGTTTACATTGCATGTTAGATATTAATTTAAAAAATAACACCCCGAGAGCTGTGCTGAATTTGCAAACCTATTACCTACTGCTAATTATATATTCAAACACATAAGTGGAATACCCCTAATAATATGTTTGTCTATCGATTAGACTAGATAGTCTAGATACTTCTATTGTTATTAGGATAGTATGGATAAGATAGAGATCATTTCGTAATAGTTTAGATCTCAACTATGGATTTTACCTTGGTACATGTAGTAATTATTTTTCAAACGTGATTATATATTTTCTTTGATATAATTTTTGTCTGATATACCTATTAATTAATATATCGTAACAGATTCATAAAGGCAACCATATCGGTTACGTTACTAAAATTAGTCATGAGATTTTCAGGACATAATATGAGATTTCACAAATTGCGTTTTAAGTTTATTTTAATATACTTAACTAGCTTTGACGGTGAAGGAAAACATCGTGAGGAAATATGCATAAACTAAGAGCTCTCTATAATACTTAGGTATTCTTAAAGTCTGTCAATCCGCACATGGCCAGTGTGGTGGATTGTGGACTCGGTTATCATACCGACGCGCGGCCTAAAGTCTAAACCCGTGTCTAAACCCTTCTCATTCGAAAGCAGACCTGTGCCCAGTTATGGGCCGGCGATGGGTTGAGAACTTGAGGTGAATGAATGACTGTGCGAACGAGGCGCGTTCGTAATTTGGAGAATTGTCTATAATACATCGGCATGATGACAATAACCAAGAATCAATGAAAATAAGAATTTAACTAATAAAATAGGATTTATGGAAAATAAAAAAAGTTTTTATTTTTCTATTTTGAGCGAGATTGATATTTATTTGGATAAAATAAAACCAATTCGCCATATTGAATTGAACACCAATCAGAGTGATACGTCACATCTATCTTTAAACTTTGACAAACTACCTACTACGAAAAAATATAGAAGTGACGTCACTAACGACGCCATGACACTAGAGGTGTAAAAGTAACGAAAAAAAAAACGTACCCGTATGTATTCGTTACTATACATTCAGTACTCGTTACTATCGTATCGTTACTCGTTACTCCTAATACCTCATAACATGCTATGTTATGCTAGAGAAACAAATCGTTAATCGAGTCGTATTTTCTTTCTATAATTTGATTATAAGATATGACTTATGTACTAGGTGCGGCATCGCAGCATTCATAATTTCAATTTGTAGAAATAATACATATTCATTACATGCCAAACTGCATTTTTCACTTTGCCGTAGTTTAAACCAGACTTATGTTTATTTTATAATGAAAAAGCTACAAATAGGCGTCCAAAATTATTTATTGTCAATAAACTTTACATTACCTTTTTAATTCGCGGAAAATACGCACGCATGCGCAAAACGATCAGTAAGAAACGTTTCAATACACACATCAACGCAGCGTAACATTGCGTCATTGAAACAGCGTATGTAACCATGATACGAAACATGCGAGTAACGAAAAGTATTCGTGAGTAACGTTTCGTTACTCGGTACTAGATGGCGTACCCGTTACTCAGTAACGAATACATAAGGTTTGCTACAGCTCTACATGACACCGTCGAGCGTTTTTGCGTGAATTTTAAAACTTAAAATTGAAATGGCAATTTTATCTAAAAAAACTTTTTTTGCTGAAATAAGATATATTTTCGGAATAGTAAGTAAGTAGATACTTCCGAACATTATCCAATCCAACAGTTTTTCAAAATCATGCCTATTGTATCGACTATCGACATAGCGTTGCTAAAGCCGCGACAAAACTTTATCGCATTGATTGTGCTTGAGCTATTGGGGCGAGCGAGTGTAGTAAATGTAAGGCGCGTCGCTCACTGCTAAGTCGAGGCGACGCGACGTCGCGGGCCGCGGCAAAGTCGAGGCGTGGCGAGGTATAATATGGAAAATGAAGACAGAGTGGCGGCGCGGGCACATGTAGCGCTCCCGCCGCGCCTGCACCTCGACTCCATATTAATTATGTAACCTCGTCCGTGCCGCGACTGCTTAGATGAGCGCACCGACATTTATTTCTAAGACTAAGCGTCGCGACACACCTACGGAACGTCGGAACGGCGCCGAAAGTTCGGTTGGTTACGCTCGCAATGTAAATTCCGATGACACCAGCCGAACCTTCCGTCGCGTTCGGCGCCGTACGAATACTGCGACAGACAATTCCGCCGCGGAAGGATCGGCGCCGTACGTTCCGCAGGTGTTTCGCAACGCTTAGGCACGTCGCTCACTGATGAGTCGAGGCGGCGTCGCGGCGGAGTCGAGGCGACGTCGCGGCGGAGTCAAGGCGTGGTCTTATTTATATGGAAAATGGCGACAGAGTCGCGGCGCGGGCACATGTAGCGCCCCCGCCGCGCCTGCACCTCGACTCCGCTGCGCTTTAGCCCTTAACCTCGCCCCCGCCGCGACTGCTTAGATGAGCGCACCGACATTTATTTCTAAGGAAAACTTAGATGCGGCGGGCGCGCCGCTTGTGCCCGCACCTCGACCGCGCCGCCGCGCGCCTCGACTCTTGAGTATGTGAGCGACGCGCCTAAGTCTATGGCGCCTAGGTACAGAAGGTTTGTCACGCAAGCTCATTCCCCATAAAGGTATACAAACTACATACTAAATTATAAGACAATGGGCATATAAATTGAGTTTTATTATGACCTTTATTGCTTTAATAGTTAGGTAGGTAGCTTGACTAGGATTTCCCTTCAGAAAAGCCGCCTTCTAGAGCTCCCGACGATAACATACGAAGTTTTTTATTCGATAATAAGCTAGTCCTTCACTGCGAGCGATGTCATCTGATGGTAAGTGACGATTCAGTCTAAGATCAAAGCGGGCGCGGGCTAACGTGGCAGGGTTACAATTACACTCATACTCATTTCTTCTTTTTGATTATGATTATTATTTTGATAGAGTTTTTTGCGGGTTCTTCTCAATAGAATCTGCTTTCTGAACTTAGTAGATTTTTCGTCTTGCCATAAGAGCCACAAATGGGAAGTTTCCAAGTTACAGGTATCTTATAAAATTATCGCGTAAGTATAACTATCAATAATAAAATCGGATTGGTCTGCTAAGCGTGTCTACGCTCCGTTCCGCTTCAGTGGACAGGCATCCTTATCTGACTATTTGGCGAGCACTGGGTTCAAAACCAGGGTATATGCAGTACGTATCATTACTATTTCTCTTTCTCGTAAATAGAGCGTTGTAGATTAAGCAAAGGGGTGAGCAGTGTTTTTCAGCCTATAATATGAAGATAGAAGCCACTAGGTACTATGTAATCCTACTACCTAATCACTCACACATTATAAAGGCGAAAGTTTGAATGTGTGTGTGTGTGTGTGTGAGTGTGTGTGAGAGTGAGTGTGTGTGAGTGTTTGTTTGTTTGTTACTCTTTTACGCAAAAAATTCTCTACAGATTTGGCTGAAATTTGGAATGGAGATCGATTAGGTATACCTACCCTGGAATAACACAAAGGTTACATTTTATCCTGGAAAATTAAGGGTTCCCGCGGAATCAAAAACCTTAATCCACGCGGACGAAGTCGCGGACATCATCTAGTCTAGTCATGTAGGTACTTCGCTTTCGGAGAGAATATGATTGCTTTAGATATGTGTATGTATTTTTTGGTACTTTCTAAATGGGCAAGGTGTAATTTAACTATTTATGTACTTTCAAAGTTTATAGTATTTCCTTTATATACTTAAATTACAAAAAACAAACCTTGCAAAGAAGAGCCCTGTTTAATCCTTTCAAAGTTGCCGAACAATTTATCACCAACTTATCACCAAAGTATCCGAAACGAACATTCAAATAAAGAATTCCGAACGCGCTTAGTCCTTCGTCGTTTCCCTAAAAAAAAAAGTAAAAAACTAATATGGCGTTTTGTAAACAAATCACACACACCCACGCGCACGTTTTAATGTATAAATATATGATAAATATAGGATTAAAATTAGTAAAACCGGCGGACCGCGCGGAGTGGACGTCGAGACTGGCTTAGGTCTCGGTTCCGCTCAGTGGGCGGATCTGCCGAACTAAATATAAGCCCGCGTCATTCAGTCATGAAATACATATTATTTTGTATTGGCCTATTTCTTTTTAATTAGCTAATAACCTTAAGCATTGATAGCCTCGTGGTTAGGACTGTGGTCTCCTATTCGGGGGGTCGCAGGTTCGATCCCAGGTCAGGACCTCTGACATTTCGGAGTCATGTGCGTTTAAGCAATTAAATATCACTTGCTTCAACGGTGAAGGAAAACATAGTGAGGAAACCTGCACATGAACATGTTCTCGGAGGTGTGTGAAGTCCGCCAATTCGCATTGGGCCAGCGTGGTGGACTATGGCCTATAACCCTTTTCTGAGAGGAGACCTGCACTCAGTAGTGAGCAGTTGATGGGTTGCTAAAAGAAGAAGAAGAATAACCTTAAATCTTCTTTTGGAATTCTCAATAGATATGGGCTATATGGCATAGTCTTATTTGTAGGCTGATGATGGTATGTTAAGTTGGTTGACACAATCTCTAAAGTAAACTAGTCTACTAGCCTGCAGAAAAGGATTACATTACTAACCATGTAATAGATGTTTTGTCTACTTTTTAGAGTTCCGTACCCAACGGAAGCCAACGGAACCCTATTGCTAAGCCTCCGGCTGTCCGTCCGTCCGTCCGTCCGTATGTCAGCGGGCTGTATCTCATGAACCGTGTATACGTAGTTACATTAAATTTTTACAGAATGTGTATTTCTATTGCTTCTCAATAGCTGATTTTACTTTTAAATCTTGTACGATGGTACGGAACCCAATAACACACCGCTACTAATTGAATGGGTAGTCGTTAAAAATACATCAAAATCAAAAATCTACGGTAGGTAAGTATAAATATAATATTACTTATGTCTAGCACACGGTACGATATTGTAAAAAATTTTGGTCCTTCGAACCGGATTGTTCTTCTAGAAGCTATTGACCTAATAATAACATGCGGACGCCACGACGAAATTGTTTGCTGTGAGAATAATGTTCACGCCGGCGTTCCTCGTTGGAAAACTTGACTAGGATAGTAATGCATTGGGGTTGTGCTGATAATTTAGATTTCCCCAGGAAATATCGACATCGATATATTTTTTCTCATTTATTATAATGTATTATTCTCATATAATACTAGCCTGTGAAAATCCATTGTTGGCTTAAATTCCTCAAGGGTCGTCGTCAGAAAGTAGATAGTTTGCTGCACAACAATAATAATTATTGTTGTGCTTTTCACAAGCTACTATTATATTGAGAATGATTACCAAGATGCATCAATTCTATATACCTATCTACAAAACACCCTAGTCCCTAACCAGAACCACATACCTACATCGTTCTGAATCATTCCGTTTGAGTTTGATTAGATACCGTTTTTGTGCTAACGCCATAATAAATAAATAAATTATTGTAACATGTGCGCATTTTATCTCATTTGTGAAACCTGAGTTATAGTGAATGCTTTATTTTATAAATGTGTAAATAAAAATAAATAGTACATTGAACTCATCTGAGTTCAATGTACTATTAAATAAGAAGGTATTAAAGTAATTTAATTAATTATTAAATTACTGCATAAATAAGAAGGTATGTATCTACATAGCTTCTTATTTAAGCATTACAAACCTATCATAGTTTTGATTAACTAGGTACTAATAAAATTTTCAATTTCGAAATAGATATTCACGAGTGTCATGTAAGCTCGACAGAATCAGCTAAATGTGTGTTTGTTTGTTGGTTTGTCTTTCAATCACGCAGCAACGGAGTGACGGATCGACGTGATTGTTTGCATGTCGACTGACATAGGCGTATTGTATCCCTGAAAAACAGAGGGTTCCCGCGGGATTATTAAAAGCTTAATTCCACGCGGACTATATTTTAAAGCTAATAGGTACTTGTACTCATTTACTCAATACTTAAAGTTCCTATTTTGAACATAAAAGTTGGTATCTTCTGGTGTAGCAAGAGTATTGATGTAGGCATGATATAGCAACACAAAAACATATTTCTTTAAAGAATATTAGCCACGTTGACCATGACTAATATCCTCTTTATAATATTCCTCTTTCCCCTCCAACTAAGCCCAAAGCTTGTGCTAAAGGAAAAAGAGTAGGTACATAGGTACATAGTGAAATGGATAGGGTATGAGCCGTCTACCTTCCGGTTTTCAGTAACCCACCCTGAGCATTGTTATATTATTGAGGCCTAATTGGAACGTTTAGACATGTTTTTATTCAGTTAAATATGTACATAGGTATATATAAGTTACTATAATATCGTCAAAATAAACTGTACCCCACTCTCTATCGATAACTCGCCATCTCTATTTCAGTGTATTCGAAAAGAAAGATCAAATAAACAAAAGCTTGAAATAGATTACAATTTCATCAGCCTTTAGATTCCATCTTACCAGTAACCACCTAGTTAAGGTTGCTTCAACTTATTTCAGCCGAAAAATTTATTTTTGCTTGACAGATTTAAAAAATATATATTAGTTATGTACCCTAGTAGGCCTTATAATAGCGCATTTATGGCATCTTCTGCTGTACCTATAGATAGGTTCCTACATCCGTCCTTGTAGTAGTACCTAAAGTACCTACTAACAGTTTGGGAAATTAGTCTTATAGCGCCACAACTATAGGTAATTTTCTTCTTGTAACATCTATGCCTACAACTAAAACAACGCATTATATGAAATTTGTCTGTTATAAATAACTTTCTTTTAGCATGCCCTTATATCTATACAAGTACCTGGGTGACCAAGCTTTGCTCGGTTTTTTTTTTGGTAAATCGTGATTTTTGGAAATTATATATTTAGAAAAAAAAAACAATAAATAATAATAATACTAAAATTCATAAAGGAAAAAATAATCGTCTGGACCCGAACGAGGGACTTCTGGTTTCGGGACCACCGATTTCCTAACTGACCTACTGGGGCTTTATAGGGCTTTATAGTCAATGGCGAAAACCTTCGTATTCTAATGATATTGTAGGGGGTTTTTCATTGCCTGAAAACATGGATAACGAGGTTTTCTAAAAATGAAACCTTGCTAGATCGATTTATCGCCCCCGAAACCCCCTGCATACTAAACATGAAAGTCGTTGGAGCCGTTTCCGAGATTCAGATTATATATATATATATATATATATATATATATATATATATATATATATATATATATATATATATATATATATATATATATATATATATATACTTATATAAGAATTGCTCGTTTAAAGGTAGGTATTAGATAACATAACCATTCGATCATAAGCATAACCCAAATAGTGTTTTTTTTTTTTAATTTTATCGAAATTAATCACAAATCCACGTATTTCTAATAACTGGCGAAACGTTTTTTCGGGACTTTCACAGGTAGGTTGACCCAGAATGATCTAGGCTTCCAAGAGGCTTTCTATCCTGGAAATATTTAGGGTTGCCACTTAAAAAAATATTAACTCATTCAAAGAGAACATAATAGGATAGGTACGATAGGATGCAATTTCACCACCCAAGCCCCAAGCGGCAAGCGCCCAACCTAGAAGCGATCTTGACGAAATATTGGCACAGGCATCGCTTGAATCCAGGAGATGAACGTAAGCTAGGTACCTAACTACTAGCCTTTAGTTAAATTTTTTTTAGCCTAAAATACGTATCAAAACGCCTACGATAAATCAGTAGCAATTATCTTGTTATGCGAATTGCTGTAGGTATGCAATCAATATTTTTGTACGACAGCTGATGGCTTAGATTAAAGCTTAGTACTTTTGTCACCTGCGTTCCTTTCCATTTTAATGATAACGTTAACGATGTATAATATTCATAAAAGTAGGTAGGATAAAGGCTCATTATACACCTACACAGAAGTTCTAAAGAAATTGTTGAGCAAGTTTTCTTATCATACTTTAACTCGCATTTACTGTTAAATATAATACTCCTTATGATATGATCTATTTTTATGCTAGAGACCGGAATATCTTGATATATCTTCTTGAAGCCAAGAAATGAATCATCATTCAAAATTCTAACATGGATTTTTATCAGCAGTAGCAAGATTGCCACCAGAAAAAAAATAACGTTCCATTCTTAACCTAATATTTTAATAAAATATTATTTTATGTGAAAAATTCACTAAAAAATTTACATCCATTCCAATTGTTTTAACATTAATTTGTAAGTATTTTAAAGGTTATGTCTCTAATTGTGTAATACTTTAACTTTTGGCATTAAAATTCATCAATTGTGTCATCAACTGAATTCCGTATGCGTGTAACTGAATGTTTAGACTATTTTCTGTCATCTTGTGTCGATTATTTGACAGAATCGACAGAATGACAGATTGATAAAGAAAAGTTTAAACTTCAGTTTTCCGTCTGTGTTTCCGTCCGCGATTAGCCACTCCTATCTCGGTATTACTTAATTAGTTTTAATTTCTTACAAAAAAAACCTGGTGCAAGAGATGTACTGTCGTGATCTCAAAGACTATAGTGGTGTATTTTTATGGGTTAAGTGCAAGAGAAGCTAGAACGTCACAATGACGGGACGCTCGGGCCGTGGAGTGTTTAGCAAGCTGTTTTCCAAGAAGCAGAGCACAAGGGATGATCGCGTGACGGAAATCGGTATGCCCACGAACGTGGTACAACATATACACGTCAGTGTCAACTCGGAAACGGGCATGATAGAGGGCCTACCCTCGTCATGGCTTCGACAACTAAACGCTCAGATATCGCCTGCCGAACAGAACGAAAACCCGAACGCAGCAATCCAGGCCGTAGCCTTCCACAATTTCCACGTTTTAAAAAAGGAACAGGCGGAAAAAGAGCCATGCAAGCCTATCGTAACAGAGGAGGCAATCACGAAAGAAGGTTTGGAGATGAAAAAGTTTTTAGCTAAGAAAAACGCTCACCAAAGTCAGGACTCTGATATTTCTATAGGTCAGAGTAGTGAAGAAGATGTTGCTCCTACTGATAAGAGTCAAAGGCAAACAATGCCTGCTTCACCTATTAAAAACAATCTCAAAAAGAAAGATGCGATGATGGACTTGACAGCGGTTGTTGAAGATCTTACAGTAATAGGTACAGAGCCTGAGGAGAGTCCAATATTAAGGAAAAAAGAGCTGATGAATGCGACTTTGACAGATGAGGAAATATATGAAGAGTTGCGGAGGATTTGTAATAAAGATGACCCATATGTGAGGTTTGAAAGGATCAAGCAACTTGGAGCCGGAGCATCAGGTAATTTTACATGCATATTGTTGTATCAAAGATGATAATTATATATTTACACACTTGTTTTCTGTGTCCTTACTATATCATTAGAATACGAATTAGGTACTCTACTGCAGTTTTACATTATCAGTTAACACAATTTTTAGTAGGTACATTTTGGATTATAATAATTAAAACAAACCATTAGTTCAGAACCCCCGGATCCATAGACACAGAATACTCTCACCATAGATCTCACATGGGCACAGAGTACCTATAACTGTCATAGAGAATTGATTACACTGCTACAATTGTAGCATCTGTTCATCAGCAACACATCAACGGCTGGCTCACTACTGAGCGCAGGTCTCCTCTCAGTGAAGGATTATATGCCATAATCCACCACACTGGCCCAATGCAAATTGGCAGACTTCACACACCTTTGAGAACACCATGAAGAAGTCTCAGGTGTGCAGGTTTCCTCACAATGTTTTCCTTCACCATTGAAGCTTATGATATTTAATTTCTTAAACACACTTAACTTAGAAAAGCTAGAGGTATTGCACCTCTGGCCCGAGATAGGACCTATGACCCCCCACTGTAATAACCACTAAGTTATCACTGCTTCAGCATATTATGTTCAGCTTTGCTTAATTATTCTGATTCATTAAGGACCAGTGAAATGAAGCAAATAAGTTTTATCTTAGGAATAATTCCCAGAAAACTGGTTTTTGGTTTAGTTTTCCTAAATAAAATGTGATATTTTTGCCGTCAATTAAAAAAAGTTACAAAAAATTAAACAAAAATTAAAATGAATTAAGCATATAAATAATAAAGCTGGGTTCATGTAAGTGTTAGCTGTCATCAGCATCTACGAAGTGCCTGATGCTACCAACTCTTACTGTTAAAGACACACTATTTCAGTATTGAATGTCTTATAGGGTGCTTTTTTTTTGTTGTCTTTTTTTTCTGTTGTAGGTTGTTGATTTTTCAAACCCTTATTTTACCTCCTTAAGGGTTGAATTTTCAAAAATCCTTTCTTAGCAGATGCCTACGCCATAGTGTCAAATTTCAGCCCGATCCATCCAGTAGTTTGAGCTGTGCGTTGGTAGATCAGTCAGTCAGTCACCTTTACCTTTTACAAATTTAAATAATCCCCTTTTAAACTGCAAGATTAACTGCAATTTTCATCCAAGTAGTTATGCAAACAAAATCTCAACATTACTGTGTGAAGACATACACAATGGTGGTAATCTTGATGTGTTGACCTTGACTGTGATTACACAATATTTAACTCCACACAAAGCTAAAATAAAAACCTGTGTGGACACACAGACGTCCATCCATTGTATGGTAATTATGTTAATTACTGTTGCCCCTTGTTAGATGCAACATTGAAAAGACTATGTAGAAAAGTAGTGTGTAAATAAATCTTATAAATTTACAAAAAACAAAATTCAGCTGTTGATGTAAAGATCATGGGTTATCTCTAATTAACAGCAAATAATTAGTCAAGCGCTAAATTGCCATGAAATAATAAAACACTGTAAAAAGGGTTTAGCCCGATAAGTATGAAGAGTCTGCCCCCAAATGGGAACCTATATCGAAACTTATGTTATATCATCGACTTGATGTACCAAAACTATTTATGTAGGTTTCGCGCCTGGCTTCCACTTTGACCTTGAGATATGGGCAAAAATAACCCTACGCTTATCTATCATTTAAAAAAATATATCTCAAAAACTAATTATACTAGTGAAGTAAAACCAATGCGAGGCTTAAGGTAACTGTACAGAGTATAATTACATATTTTTTTTAATTTTTAGAATTACTTTTAATATAAAAAAAATATATATATATATATATGACGGCTCAAGGCCATCAGAGTAATTTTTAATAACAGTGACGTCAGCATTGCTGACGTCACAATCTTCAATACTTTCACTCATAGGAATCAAAACACCACTTGTCGGACTTTAAACTCAAAATTATTTATTTAGGCCAACCTGTGGCTCTTATGACACGTCAAGATTCTACCACCGGTTCGGAAAGCGGATTCTGCTGAGAAGAGCCGGCAAGAAACTCAGCAGTTGCTCTTTTCAAAATAAAACTTTACTTTTATTCCGACAACTCTCAGAGGTCCGTACGGTCCGACGCCTCGAGCGAGAATGAGCCGCGAGGGATCGGCCGCCCGTATTTAAATGAAAGCATGCTTGTACAATCATCTTTTGTAAATTGTTTGCTACCGTCCAAATTATGTTTACAAAATCATATTGAGGGTAGTTAACATTGATTAACAAAGAAATGTTTGATTTGTGATTCAAACCGTCTAAAAGCGGTTAGTTATTGAAATCTAGACTTTCTTGACGCCGCTGAATGAGGTTAATAACCTCTTCGCGCCGACACGGCCATTCTGACAGGCGGTGCGCGCTCTGCACCAGCCTGACGGTTTGATGTTAGCTTTTTAGGGAGGAATTTCTCGTAGAGTTCTCGTAGATTTCTCGTAGATTTCTCGTAGATTTCTCGTAGAGTTCTCGACGGTTTGATGTTAGCTCTGAAACAAAGATAAATTTCTTTTTGAGTGTGGTACCTGTAAGCATCTAATGATGCTTAGTCATATTTCTGATAGACCAATACATCTTTCATGTTTTGGTACTTAAGGATTTAGTATGTCTAGTAGATACTTTTGAAACCCGTGGACTAATTCGTAGATGTAGGGGATTACTCGTGGATCTCGGGGATTACTCGTAGATCTCAGGGATTGCTCATGGATTTCAGGGATTACTTTTAGGGAGGAATTTCTCGTAGATTTCTCGTAGATTTCTCGTAGAGTTCTCGTAGAGTTCTCGTAGAGTTCTCGTAGAGTTCTAGTAGAGTTCTCGTAGAGTTCTCGTAGATTTCTCGTAGAGGAGTTCTCGTAGAGTGGGAGGAAAGGGATAGTGTGTTTTAGAGGAAATTGGGTTATTTTCTCGTAGATCTCGTGGATCTCGGAGAGTGGGAAGAAAGAATAGTGTGTCTCAAATGATTATTGATGAGCGGACTTTACAACATGGTTGCGACTCACCGTTTTTGCTGCATTTTCCGTGGTTGCTTCATGAGTGAGTTGTTCTGGCAATCCTTCTCGTGAAGGCAACGATTCGGGATCAGTCAGCCATTCATCTTCTGGCGCCGACACGGTTTCCTGATCACCAAGTTGAGGATCTCGGGGGAGCTGGTCATGGGAGACTTTCCGTGGTCGTCCTCTGCCGACTACGTGTGCCATTCCTTGGTTTCCATAACTATTATCATGGTCAGTGCATTCTTGAGTGTAGTTACGAGTCTTTCAACTTGACCATTTGCTCGGCTAACTCCTGGCGCTATAGCGTGAATTTCTATTCCGAGGTTATCACAATAGTTTTTGAATTGCCACAAGAGTTCTCTTCCTCCATCAACAATGATTTGATTTGGTGTTCCGAATAGGTGCTCACTTCGTTTTAGGGCAGCAAGCGTACTGTGCGGATTATTATTGGTTGCATAATAAAATAAAACGTACTTCGCTACAATGACGTACTGTTGGTCATTTGGAGTTCCTAGCTTGCCCGTGATGTCCATGTGAATACCTTGGAAGGCAGCTGCCGGTTTCTGGATTGGGTTCAGTTGTGCTTGTACATCACCCGATGTACCTTTTGAAGCTTTGCATATTACGCAGTTTTCGACGAATGTTCGAACTAAGGTACTCATCTTGTTAAACCAATAGATTTCTTTGATTGAGCTAGTCTAGGTGTTTCGTCACACTTGGGTTTCTGCTAAAAATTTAGCGTGTTAGAGTCGTTCGCCTTTTCTGTATTTGTCGGGGCTCTCGAGTCTGATTTCCAATTCGCTAGTATTAACTCTGGTCTTTGGATAGCCACGGATGAAGAGATGTTCGTATTTATTCAAAAGCCCTCGTAGCTGTGCAACTTCATCGTCATTAGTCATATCACAGTCTAGTTTATCAAAGATAGGGTTTTTCGTACCAATTTTAACGATTATGGGAGCCAGATTAGTTCCTGCGACTCAGTTCACACTTGAGGTTAGTGAACGTTCTCGTCTGTAGCACACATCATAGGTATGACCTGGTTTCCTGCAGTACGTGCACGTGGTCACACTTACAGGCTTAGAATTCTTCTCATCTACTTCTGGCTTAGTTTCTTTTGGCTTGTACCAGCAGTCATTAGTAGTATGATTCGTCCTCTTGCATATGCGGCAACTTGATATTGATGGTGTGCTATCTGAAACACGTGGACGTTTGCTAGGCGGTCCTTGAACTTGTTGTGAACTTGGTTGTGGGCGCTTCTTCCGTATTGATGATGCAATCGAAATGAGTTCAGGTACTGTGGTTGCTCTAGCATTTAATAATTCAATTCGGAGACGTTCGTCGTTGACGCAACCAATTACGGCTTCAACCGCATGTTCATTTTCCAGCTTATCTTTGGTGACTCTCCTCCAGAGGACCCAGGCACGTGATAGAAATTCAGCAATGTCCTTCGATGAGTCGTAAACATGTTCTCTAAATCGGAGAATATCACGGGAGTATCTGTTTTCGGGTTCGAACGTGGTGATGAGATTCTTACGCAGTTCATCCCATGTAGATGTGGTCACCATCCAGTCATCAACCCACATTTTTGCTCGTCCCTTCAACAGGCTGCATACTTTCATTCGGATATCGAAGTCATTGATTTTGTATGCTTCAACTGCTTTGTCTATATGCTGACACCATTCACGTACACCAACGTTGGTATCTGGGTCAAACGATGGTAGGTAAATGTCCTTGATCCTGATTTTTGACTCAACATGTGGAGCACACAAACGTTCCGACATCGTCTGCATCATCTGCATCATTTGCATGAAAAACTGAGGTGATACTCCACCCGTAGACTGATAAGGCACTTCATTACGGAGTGCGGCGCTAGCGTCGTTTTGCTGCGGCACATTTAATGATCGACCAGATGAGGTGGTGGCCGATCCCACTTCTGATGACGGCTCAAGGCCGTCAGAGTAATTTTTAATAACAGTGACGTCAGCATTGCTGACGTCACAATCTTCAATACTTTCACTCATAGGAATCAAAACACCACTTGTCGGACTTTAAACTCAAAATTATTTATTTAGGCCAACCTGTGGCTCTTATGACACGTCAAGATTCTACCACCGGTTCGGAAAGCGGATTCTGCTGAGAAGAGCCGGCAAGAAACTCAGCAGTTGCTCTTTTCAAAATAAAACTTTACTTTTATTCCGACAACTCTCAGAGGTCCGTACGGTCCGACGCCTCGAGCGAGAATGAGCCGCGAGGGATCGGCCGCCCGTATTTAAATGAAAGCATGCTTGTACAATCATCTTTTGTAAATTGTTTGCTACCGTCCAAATTATGTTTACAAAATCATATTGAGGGTAGTTAACATTGATTAACAAAGAAATGTTTGATTTGTGATTCAAACCGTCTAAAAGCGGTTAGTTATTGAAATCTAGACTTTCTTGACGCCGCTGAATGAGGTTAATAACCTCTTCGCGCCGACATATATATATATTTATATTGTGTTCTCGATTCACAATAATGGATATGGAAATATATGTTATGCTCCTATAAGTACACTATTGCTCATAAAATTTATGTGAAAAAAAATTGGCAGAAACTTGTGATATGGGCCTTATAGTGTAAGGGTGGGTATAAACACTATAAACATGACTTTACCTAACGTTAACTTTTGAATGCTGCTATTTATTTATTCAAACACTAAAGAAGTTAAAATATTGTTTGATCCAAAATATGAAAATTATATAAATATGAAATGTGAAAATATGGTTTTTTTGTAACTTTATTTTGATTGGCCCACTCTCAACGATTACTGGGTTATATGATACAATTACAAGTCATTATTTATTTCTTACTCATGATCATTTTTAGGCCCACCTTTTTGATAAAACCCTTATTAAGGGGATTTACTGGGAGCCTCTAGTTCCTAGAAGAAACCTTTGTCCAGTGAAGGATCTATTGGTTGAAGACAATAATAATGGTATATTGCTTGAAACTAACTCAAAAGATAAAAACAGAGAAACATGTATGCCACACACATTCTAAAGTTCAGTCTTCTGCATGCATTGCAGTTTCAGTTTAGTTGCACTAGAAACATCCTATGTGCTGTGTATCCTGTGTCACTTGCATTTGGCGTTTCTGCCTAGGACAATAGTTTAGCGTTTCTGCCAAGGACAATGCAAACTTATCAGTTACTAATTATCATCATAATTTGTCTCATAATAGTTGTACAGTGAGATAAGAGTTGATAAGCGTTATTAAAAATCTCATTTCTTGGAATTACAAGTGTATTTTATAAGTTAAGTCTTCAATTCAATTCCCAAATGAGTTGAAGACTTAATTTATATAATACACTATTATTCTAACATACAGAATAATATATGTTTGTTTGCTTTCATCAAAATGAAGAAAATTAATCACTACTCCAGCTTAATCCGATATTTTTCATTATATGCACCAGTTACCTAAAATATTTAAATATTATGAGAATTATATTTGTTAAGTAACATGAAGTTAAATGACAAAATAATGCTTCAAGATCTAATTAATTAAACGCTTGAGTCACAGATGAGAACTGAACTTTTATTGAAAACGGATGTACAGTATTACATACACTAAGACAGATGGCGCTACTAGTTTGTAATGTGTGATATTGTCGATACAAAAATAACACCTCCACTTATCGCAATATTCAATAAACAATTTTAATCAAAATTATTCTATACAAACTATGCCAAGAAGCAACATAAATTTATAATGTTTTGCTGAACATAAACTTTTAGTTAAAATGTCAGCTGGCATGTCAGCAGTTGGCAAATACAGTACTTTAACAATTTTATCTTTTACTAGATCACGACAAAAATGATATCTGATATCGATATGCTTTGTACGTTTGTGAAAAACTGGGTTAGCACACAGCTTCTGTGCGCCCTGGTTATCATTGAATAGGCTGATTGTGTACATCTTGTCGGTTATTTCGTATTGTAATCTCTTTAGATACAATGCTTCTCTACATGCCTCAGATAGAGCAATATACTCTGATTCAGTGCTAGAGAGGGCTACGCATTTCTGTTTTCTACACTCCCATGATATTACACCGTCAGATAACAAAAAACACATTCCTGTATATGATCTCCTATCTATAGAGTTACAAGCCCAATCAGCATCTACATAGCCTGTTATTTCTGGGTTACCTTCTTTACAATATTTTATCTACACTAATGTTATAACATTCTACTTATGTTTCCAATACTTGACTTATAATTACTACTGTTATAGCGCAGATAACAAAACACTCAATTTAAGCAATTTCACATGATGGTATAATATCCACATCGATATCGTAAAATCTCATTATAACATCAATAAAACGCGACCAATTAACCTGGCGAGCCTTATGTCAAAATCCTCATACAAGTTGTATGAAATTTTGATATTATGCTGGCTTTTGAAAACAGTTGGGTTATACGTGAAAACTTCGTCGAAACTACTAAACTTACATACACAAAACTCTTTGGTAAGATCTTTTGGCAATATTATAAAAAGTCACCGCCATATTGAAATTCTTTGTTATTGGACCGATTTCGTTCAAAATCGATATTTGGGCTTCCCTGGGGTCAAATAAGAGGAAATGATTGGCAAAATTATAAAAAGTGACCGCCATATTGAAATTCTTTGTTATAGGACCGATTTCGTTCAAAATCGATATTTGGGCTTCCCTGGGGTCAAATAAGAGGAAATGATTGGAAAAATTATAAAAAGTGACCGCCATATTGAAATTCTTTGTTATTGGACCGATTTCGTTCAAAATCGATATTTGGGCTTCCCTGGGGTCAAATAAGAGGAAATGATTGGCAAAATTATAAAAAGTGACCGCCATATTGAAATTCTTTGTTATTGGACCGATTTTGTTCAAAATCGATATTTGGGCTTCCCTGGGGTCAAATAAGAGGAAATGATTGGCAATATTATATATTATATTTCACTTTTTATAAGTAGTGTATGCAACTGTCATATAATGAAGTGTGAGTTTATGAAACGAGCGCAGCGAGTTTCATAATAGTAACGAGTGTTTTAATACCCGTGTTATATGCAGTTGCATACACTACTTTATCTTCACTAATGCAATTTATCAAACAACAAGAGTAAAAATCGGTCCAATAACAAAGAATTTCAATATGGCGGTGAATTTTTATAATATTGCCAATCATTTCCTCTTATTTGACCCCAGGGAAGCCCAAATATCGATTTTGAACAAAATCGGTCCAATAACAAAGAATTTCAATATGGCGGTCACTTTTTATAATTTTGCCAATCATTTCCTCTTATTTGACCCCAGGGAAGCCCAAATATCGATTTTGAACTAAATCGGTCCAATAACAAAGAATTTCAATATGGCGGTCACTTTTTATAATTTTTCCAATCATTTCCTCTTATTTGACCCCAGGGAAGCCCAAATATCGATTTTGAACGAAATCGGTCCTATAACAAAGAATTTCAATATGGCGGTCACTTTTTATAATTTTGCCAATCATTTCCTCTTATTTGACCCCAGGGAAGCCCAAATATCGATTTTGAACGAAATCGGTCCAATAACAAAGAATTTCAATATGGCGGTGACTTTTTATAATATTGCCAAAAGATCTTACCAAAGAGTTTTGTGTATGTAAGTTTAGTAGTTTCGACGAAGTTTTCACGTATAACCCAACTGTTTTCAAAAGCCAGCATAATATCAAAATTTCATACAACTTGTATGAGGATTTTGACATAAGGCTCGCCAGGTTAATTGGTCGCGTTTTATTGATGTTATAATGAGATTTTACGATATCGATGTGGATATTATACCATCATGTGAAATTGCTTAAATTGAGTGTTTTGTTATCTGCGCTATAACAGTAGTAATTATAAGTCAAGTATTGGAAACATAAGTAGAATGTTATAACATAAGTGTAGATAAACTACTATTATTCCATAACATTTAGTTCGTTTTAGATATTTTAATACTCTCTTTGCATATTCCCAATGCTCCTTTGTATGGCAATTATTAAATTGACTTAAAAAACTTATAGAGTAACTAATGTCTGGCCTAGTTAAGACTGACAGATACATCAAACTACCGATTAGTTGTTGGTATGGCACATGACTATTCACACCTACTTCACCTTTATTTATATTTAGTTTGACCTCCATTGGAGTATCAACAGTCTTACAATCACTTAAATGAAATTTGTTCAAAAGTTGATCAATATAAGTTTCCTGACTCAGAGTTATATATCCTTTATCTTTATTGAAGGTTACATTCATTCCAAGACATTGTCTAACTTCACCCAAGTCCTTAATGCTAAACTTATTAGATAAAATCTGTTTCAAGGTCTCGGTTTAAATTTTATCATTGGAAAATATAAAGAAATCATCAACATAGACTGTTACTATGGTCTTACATTTGTTAATATCCTTTATATACATACATGGCTCTACTTTTGACCTTTTGTAACCATTATTGATCAAACAATCATCAACCTTTTTATTCCAGGCTCTAGAGGCCTGCTTAAGTCCATAAATAGCCTTGTGAAGTTTTAATACTTTACAAGCTGAATTATTAGTATAATAACAATCTGGTATTTTCATGTAAATGGTTTCCTCTAAATCACCATTTAAAAACGCAGTTTTTACATCTAAATGACTAACATCTAAACCTAATTTTACAGACAATGCAAATAATAGTCTAAGAGTTGTATGTCGCACTACAGGTGAAAATGTTTCTTTATAGTCTACACCATGTTTTGGGTGAAGCCCTTTGCGACTAGACGAGCACGGTAACGCACATTGTTTTCACTATCATACTTTTTCCGCAAAACCCACTTGCACTGCACTATAGTACCATCTATTGGTACATCGACGAGTTCCCAAGCACTATTTTTCTCGAACGACTGTAGCTCATCCTGCACTGCCGCTAACCATTGTGCTTTCTCAGGACTTTCCAAGGCTTCTTGCAATGATATCTCACCCGTGAACATGTTGTCATCTTCTATACAAGCATTTGCAAATCCATATCTGTCTGGCTGCTGCCTACGCCGAGAACCACTTGTTAAGTAGTCATTATTGAGTATGATGGAGTCTTCTCTGTCTGTTGTACCAGACTCAGAGTTATCTAATGTATTATTTTCAGAAGGTACATACAGTTCGCCGCTGTCATCTGTGATCAAGCTCTCTGATTGTTCAAGTGAATCTTCCTGAAGTGTCAAATCTTTTTCCTCCACTGGAACCATATTCACTTCATCTGAACAATATTCTTGTACCTCTATAACATTCTCTGTCTCTATCTTCTCAAATACTATAACATCTCGACTGGTAGTGATAATATTAGACTTCGGGTTGTAAATCCTGTACCCTTTAACATCATTGGAATAGCCGACAAGGATACATTTTTCAGACTTTCTGTCCCATTTTAGTCTCTTTTGTTTCGGCACATGCACCATGACTGTACTACCGAAAACACGTAAATGACTTACATCAGGCTTTCTGCCTGTCCATATTTCAAAAGGAGTTTTATAATTTAATGATGTGGTCACAGTCCTGTTCTGTAGGTACACTGCAGTGTGTGCCGCCTCTGCCCAAAAACTTTTCTCGAGACCTGCATCAAACAGTAGACACTTGGCTTTCTCAACGATTGTCCGGTTGAATCGTTCTGAGAGACCATTCTGCTCAGGTGTGTATGGGTTCGTTTTGTGATGCACTATCCCATGCAACTTCAAAAAATCATTAAACTTGTTATGGCAGAATTCTGTCCCATTGTCACTTCTCAAGATCTTTATGCTGCGATTAAGTCGATTCTCAACCTCTGCTTTATACTGTTGAAAGCATGTCAATGCTTCATCTTTATTTTTCAAAAAATAAATATATGTCATACGACTAAAATCATCTATGAACAGCATAAAGTATCTAGAACCACCTATAGATCGGTTTTCCATTGGTCCACAGAGATCAGTATGCACAATATGCAGCAACTCAGTACTTCTGTTACCTTCTTTGGGAAAAGGTAAGCGGGTCTGCTTGCCTTCACAGCATGCGACACATGATGACTTTGATATATCAGTCTTATTATCAAGTGTCAGTCCCTGTACAGCATCTTGCATCTTGTTTAAATACTGGTTGTTGACATGACCTAGACGTCTATGCCAAACTTCACTGGATACCATCACTGCAGCTGATGAACAAGATTCAGGCATATTCAATTTATACACCCCGTTCAACAAACTCGCTGTAGCCACCAGTACTCCTGCTTGATTAAAAATCTGGCAACCATGATTGTTAAATGAAACTTTATTTCCTTTTGATATAAGTTGACTAACAGACAACAGATTGGTAGTCAACTTCGGCACGCATAATACACCTTCTACTGTAATATCGTATTCACAGGCGCGCGTCTTCGTCGTAATCTGCACATCTCCAGTACATAATACAGGTACTTTATCTTTGTTTGCCACGACAATTTCCTTTATCATAAGATCTCGCGACACATTTGACAAACATTCTTCGTTCGCGGTAAGATGAACACTCGCCCCAGAGTCAATATACCAATCGCTTTTGCAAAATTCACCATTCAGGAACACGGCGCTAAACGCATTACTTCTTGTACGTTCATTTTTATTTGTTTCCGATGAATTTTTGTTCTCAAATCTACACTGATTGCGGAAATGCCCTGTTTGTTTACATCTGTAGCATGTTATGACTTTTGGTTTAGACTTTGATGTTTGGGCGTTGTCTTTGGTCGCTTTGCTACCAACATTCCGGTTCTTCTTGTAACTCGCAAACGCGCCACTGGAATTGGAAGCGCTGTTGTTGTCACCATCGTTTCCGCTTTCTTCCATGTCTAACAATTTGGTTTTAATGGCGTCTGCTGTCAGTGGTATGCCGCAATGCTCGATCGCCATTATCATAGGCGAATATTTTTCTGTTAATCCCGCTAACAAAAGCGATGCGACCCACTCATCATTAATTTTGAAGCCCGTGCCACTCAATTTTTGGCTTGTTTCGATGATTTGTGTCACATATGAAGTCATTGAAACTCTATTTTCGAGTCGTATTGAAATCAAACTCCTCAGTAAACTGATTCTCCTCGTGAATCCTGAGTCATCAAATAGATTCTTCAATTTCTTCCACAGCTCATGAGTCGTTTGTACACTTTTTATGTGCACGTACAGCGACGGATCTATTGTCAGAATTAGCTTGGCTTTGGTTTTCGCGTCACCTGCTGCTCCTATTTCTTTTGGTACTGTCTCCAACTTGATGCAATCAGACATTCCCTCAAGAACTAAGAAATTCTCAGCCGCGAAAGCCCACTCACTGTAGTTCTCCCACCCTTTCAATTTAGGCACACTGACAAGATAGTT
This sequence comes from Oeneis ivallda, assembly GCA_029955525.1. NCBI lineage: Eukaryota > Metazoa > Arthropoda > Insecta > Lepidoptera > Nymphalidae > Oeneis > Oeneis ivallda. Next base: position 21,328,470 of record JARPMR010000015.1, read on the forward strand.
CGTCGTCATTTTTATATTCACAGCGTTAAATAGGTACAGTTTATCTCAATCTGCAAAGTCTATTTCCACTAGGAATGTCCAAGAAAATTGCGAGAAAACTAAAATAACTGAGCACATAACCTCTAATTAATTAAACGCTTGAGTCACAGATGAGAACTGAACTTTTATTGAAAACGGATGTACAGTATTACATACACTAAGACAGATGGCGCTACTAGTTTGTAATGTGTGATATTGTCGATACAAAAATAACACAAGAGCTGTTGAAATTTCTCTATAAACCATAACAACCATAACTTGCAAGTAACTAAACAAGTTAAAGGAATTGAAATTAATTCTGCAAATTAACTGTAATTGCCATAATCAGATTAAGAGGTATAATACAATCTTCAATGCATTGGCATTGAAGATTTTATTATACCTCTTTATCTTATGTCTGAATGAATAAAGTATGAAATAAATCTGAAGGCCAAATTCTTTGACCAGTGTTATGGAAGTGATGAGTTATGGATCAGAAACATGGTATCTAACTATCAGTGTCTTCTTCATTCTGGAATTCATTTCTGCTAGTGGACAATGCAGTCCTGATTTGCTTGAGTCCACTTGTGCAGCTCCCTGATGGATCACTCAGCCAGCCCAGCTCACTCCAGAATTTAAGCAGTCCACCCAGGTTGGTTAAGACTTCAGGGGGTAGTGCTGGAGAGCCAGTGTATAATTTACGTTGGTACCACCTGCAGGGGTGGTTTAAGCAATACTTTTTCTTGTGTCTCGATGACCCTATGAGCATACCTAAGCATAAGGCGCTGTCGGTAATTCCCAGAACCTGAAAAAAATATCTTCAAACAAAAGTTAATTTGTCATTATCTATTTTCAGGTGTCGTCTTCATCGCGATAGATAGCAAAGACAATTCTCGGGTTGCAATCAAAGACATCGACTTAACCAAACAGTCCAAGAAGGATTTAATACTCAATGAAGTCAATGTCCTCAAAGGCTTTAATCACAAAAACCTTGTAAACTTTTTGGATGCGTTCTTATGTTACGACCATTTATGGGTTGCAATGGAGTTACTCGATGGGGGATCACTGACAGATGTTGTCACAGAAGTTGTTATGAAGGAAGGTCAAATAGCTGCAGTATGTCGCGAGACTCTGCAAGCTATAGCGTTCCTGCATTCCAAGGGAACAATTCATAGGGACATCAAATCTGACAATGTCTTGCTAGGTATGGATGGAACTGTAAAGGTCACAGATTTTGGTTTCTGTGCAAACATAGTCGGAGATGAGAAACGACAGACCATGGTCGGTACACCATATTGGATGGCTCCCGAAGTGGTGACAAGAAAGCAGTATGGGAAAAAAGTTGATGTTTGGTCACTAGGAATTATGGCCATAGAAATGATCGAAGGTGAGCCGCCGTACATGAAAGAAGCACCTTTAAAAGCGTTATTTTTGATCGCATCTGTGGGCAGACCGAAGATTCCAAGATGGGACAAATTATCCCCTGAATTCCAAGACTTTTTGGATAAATGTCTGCAAGTCGATGCGGACGAGAGAGCTACGGCTGACGAACTTTTAGCCCATCCGTTCTTAGATTGCGCGATGGAGTTGCGAACGCTGACGCCATTAATAAAGGCCGCACAAAAAATTCTGCACAAGAATTTCTCAGACTAATGTACTTTAGTCTGAGAAATTCTTGTGCAGAATTTTTTTATTCAATCAGTTTTTCTTTACATCTGATTTTGCGTCGGGTAATTCATAATGGCGTGATAATTTCAAAAATTCCATGAATTTTGTGCCAATGTGTGCATTAATAGTGTGCATGATTTCTTTAAATAAAAAAGCACGTTTTGAGCTTCGCACGCCGAAATTCATAAAGTGATACACGCTTGCGAATAATCATGTATTTTTATTCCGCTTAGCGGGATTACCAAGAAATATTACACGCGGAATTGATCAAATAGAGTTCGACAAAAGAACCCAAATTCTTTATGATTTCAATTGTAACATTTTTTATCGTTGTGGTCATGTTAGACCTTATCTTATAATGTCTAAGTGCGACAAAGAGACCTTTAACTTTTTTTCATATGCGTCCAAAGGCCTAGTAGGAATTTGAATCTTATGAACTAATTCCGCAATAGTTAGTATTGAAAAAGTAGGTATATATTTTTTGTATGGCATTTATTTTAATACGATTTTGTCATGTAACATGACGTGATAAGTGCCAATTTTATATGGCAATAATATTTTTGTATTTTGGTATTAAGTTAAGAGTTCCGTACATGACTTGGCGTCCATCTTTTATAAAAAAACTAAAAATAAGGGTTATTGCGTAACACACTGACATTGAATTCGATGTTTTCATATTTGAATACAAGTGTTTAACGCAATAGCCCTGTATTTACTGTAATACTGAATAATTTTAGTTTTGTACCTAAAAATAAACATATTTAAAAATAAGGCAATTTTTTCTAGTTGTTCAAAACCTAAAGGCTCATTTTCATTGACAAAAAGCCTTATTATGGAAAGCTTGTATCAAATGGCGAATGTCACTAATACTACCTGTGGAATCCTCACAAACTGTACCAATAAATGAGCCTTTATGGATGAAAAAAAAACAAAAGTAAAATATTATGATGTAAATTGTATTCAGTATTTCTTTGTAAAATCGCTAGAATTTTTCGGAAAACGCAAATCGCGTTATTTTTACTCATAACTTATGTTATCGCCGATAGAGTAGATAAGTAGATACGATATCTACTCCTGATATACATATTCATACATCACGCACGTCACATATCTATAGGAAGGCGACAGTCCCTGTATTACGAAACTTGTATCTAGAAAAACTGCCATTTACGAAGGGAAAATATTTTAGAAAAACTGTTTTCGAGATTTAGTTTTTTGCGGCCAGTTTTCTAATTTTTTTTTATTTAATTGTGTAACACTTCATGAAATTAGTTATTATCACTATATCTATTAATTGTATTAAAGTTTTGTAATACAGGAATTAGTCATAGAGCACACTAAACCAAACCAAAATTAGGTTTAGTGCATGTTTCTTTTCTTTGAGTAAGGAAAGAGGCTTTATGTATTTTGTACAATTTGATGCCATATTAATGCATATTTCTTTTTCTACACAAAACTAGAGATAAGCTATAAGGTAAGGGTCCTTTTTAAAAAGAACAACAGGATTAAGTTCAATTAACTATATTTTTGTGTAAAAAAGAATTTGTACCATCTCGTTAAATGACATATATTCACACATTAGCTTTAGTTTAGTTTTTATCAATCAATCTGTCCATAATAAGAATTCCGACACCACTTCTGATGTTCACCGTCACCAAACTTTGGCTAACGTGTACTGGATCCAACCTAGTGCCATCCTTTTCACAATGTTCTGTGTGGATAAGGACAGCTAGCTTTTTATGAAAGTTTGGTTAAAGTTATGTGGATAAAGGAATTGGTAACCAATGTTGAGCAAAACTATTCGATTTCGATCTGACAACAGCATAAGCGAATTGATATGAACAAACAAGATAAGACATAGATTAAAATATAAAACAATATGTTTGTTAGTTCAAACTATTAAATAATCGAAGTCTCTCTATTAGCTCGACTTGTGTTTATTTTTATAAGAAAATTGCTTTTGCATTGAAAGAAACCTGCGTAGGTACGGCCATTATTAAAGTACCTACTGTGGAAGTAGAGTAGATCAACTAACAAAATGGTCATAACATTTTAACCTTTTATGACTAATTCGTCCTATAAGTATCGTATATTAGCAAGTTTTAAAACTTGACGTTGTACAGGCGTCATGTATATTGCATTTATGTTTTAATGCTATTTGGTAATAAAATGTCCTCGTACAAACGTTTGTATGACATAGCTATAAAGCAATTTAATCGCAGAAAATAAACAGTCATACAAACGTTTTAGCCAGGACATTTTGGCTGGTATTACAAGTTATATATGACACCTTATAGCAATTTGGTTATATTAAAGCTTTTATATCCGCAACTGTAAGACTAGTCATAATTTCGGTTTCTTATGAATGTTACATGTCAATAAAGTCATATAAATGTCATATCCGAAACCACTGTATGACTAAAAGCTAGTGCTTATGATTTGTTTGGTTCAAAACGTCAGAATTCTGACATTTTAAATAAACGCGACAGAGAGTGATGGTTCCGTACATAAACCGTAAAATTATGAAAGAAGAAAAAGAAAAAATTATGAAATTGATTAAAATTGATTAAAATTATGAAGAAGAAAAAATTTCTTTAAAGTTAATCACATCATACTAATATCTATATATATAAAAGAAAATGGTGTTAGTTACACTATTTATAACTCAAGAACGGATGAACCGATTTGGCTGAAAATTGGTGGAGAGGTAGCTTAGAACCAGGAGACGGACATAGGATACTTTAAAAAAAAAAAAAAAAACAGAACAGCGGATTGATGTGATTTTTAGCATGGGTATAGTAATGGATGTAGTAGTGGTTCCTCAGACCGGGAGAGCTACTTTTTATCTCGGATAATGAAAGAGTTCCCGCGGGATTTTTAAAAACTTATTCCATGCGGACGAAGTCGCGGGCATCAGCTAGTAATATTATAAATGTGAAAGTTTGTGATGATGTAGGTATGTATGGATGGATGGATGTTTGTTACTCTAACGCGACAAAGAATGAACCGATTTGGTTGAAATTTGGAATAGAGATAGCTCATACCCAGGAAAGCACATAGGTTACATTTTAACCCGAAAAAAGAGTTCCCGCGGGAATTAAAAACCCTTAATCCACGAGGACGAAGTCGCGGGCATCCTCTAGTTACTAGTATAATAAAACAAACCTACCATGGTAGTACTAAATATACTTTAATTGCTTCTTGATTATCTACTGGTTACAGATACATTCATCGCATGGATAATGATCATAAATAGCGAAATCTTTGCACTGCTGGCACCAAAAAAAATTATAGTGAAGCAACATTATTATATTTTTGTTATTTGGCATGACAAAATGTTTAAGCATTGTGGATAGAGTTGGAAACCGACAATTATGACATTTTTCGACTTTGACAAAATGTGTTTTTTGCCACGGCCATTTTAATTCTCTCAATATTTCAAAATCGCTTTTCTTAAGAAAATCGTCCACATCCAGAAAGGCCACGTCTATATTTGAAATCTAAAAAAAATAGTAGGTAGGTACTAGTTATAGGTACTTGATGCACAAAAATTTACATTTAGGTAAGTATACCAACTGTACTATACTATACTGTACTATATTATTACTTTCTTAAAATACAATTGCGACTAAAACGTTAGGCGAGGTCTATAATATACCTATCTATGCAATAGTTATATTCCCAAAAAAGTTATGTTGTCTAAAATGTTCTGATAATGTAAAAGAACTATGTTTTGGAATGACAAAAGACGGATTACTAAAATGTTTTAAGGAACTCTGATAGGTTTGTAATGATGGCGTTCTTTAAGTTTTAACTCTTAAAACCGCAGTATTTATCGTATATAAGTATTTTGTAACTCATAATGGCATTATGAAGGAGTTTTTACTCTTAACACAGCATTATTTATCGTATATAAGTATTTTGTAAATCATAATGGCATTATGACAAATAATAATTTATTTTTATTAAAGAAAAATATAATTAAATTTAAAAGAAATCAAGGGGGCATTTAAAATTTATTAATAAACCTAAAAAGTTGGTCGCAAAAGTGACATTCGCATTAAGTTTTCCTAACTTAAAAATAAACACATCCCATTTCAAACTTGTGAATATTGATTACACTGAAGTATAAAATATTAAAGACATATTACTCTTTGTTTTTTAATTTTTTGAAGACGCCGAGCTGCTCAGACAATAGAATTTATTAATATTACTTATGATTGAAAGCGCTTCAATACTGCATCAAAACGAGTCATTGGTCAGATAAACGTCTGCGCTAATCATAGCGATAGCTAACTATACGACTAAATACTCATACAAATAATAAATTACAACACTACTATGACGAAATATACTTAAAATATTAATTTTACAACACCTAATTGACTAAACGGGTTTGCTTATGACTTTTGAATGACAGCTGTACGACTTAATAGCCATAGTAACTGCGCCAAAATCGCGTTGCATAAACGTTTGTATGACCATTGTATGACTCAATTGCATACCATTCAGTTATATCCAAAACGTTTGCAAAACTCTTATATGACTTATTTTTGCTAGTTGGGTAGACTTCAATCAAACGGGAACTTAAAATCAACCGATTAAGATCTTCTTTCGTACTAATGTTGTGGGACTGATTTTGTTTGAGATGCGACAATCGATAGTTTTGCTTACAAATATGTTTAAGAATGTAGTTCGCTCTATCAGTTTACCAAAAACTGTACATAAAAGTATAATAAGTTAATACCACAAGTGGCATTTTTATTTATAAGGAGGACCGTATGTCGCATGATGATAATTTTGTTGTAGGTACACAATATGTAAAGTTTATTGACAGGTCTAAAAATCGCGTTTTCCTTTTCACAATGTTCCCGACAGAAAAGGACAGCATCACATTTAGAGCTATTAATTTACTCAAGAAATTCTGTAGTTACAACAAAATTAGTGCCAATGTCGATTTATAAATTGTTTATTATTTTGAAAGGGTTAGAATCCAATACAGTGACTACACCACAGAACTATATCGAGATAGAACGGAAAATTGGGCGGAGCACACATTCTAACACTTCAAGTGCAACAGTTAAGCTATTGCATAGCTTTTATCGCGGGCTTTGAACTAGTAGGACAAACAGTTTGAGCGCGGCGACCGAATCAAGAAATTCCGTAACGAAAAAAAAACCTAACACCGTCGTTCAGTAAGCGTTCAACCTTTTAGAGGTTCTCAAGTAGCTCTATTTGGCCCAGTGGGCGAGCGACCGCTTTCTTTGATGATGTCGCAGGTTCGAATCTCACTCGCGAAGTAGTTTTTATATTTTATTTGAAAACTGTTAAATAAAATTTAAAAACCCATGGGGAGCATCCCCAATTATACACAATATATACACAATTCGCTATTGTAGAAATAAAAGATCCAAGCTTCGTTAATCTCAAAAAGGAGACATTTCCTTTCACAAAGGAGTGTTTATTTTCAATGGTTCTGTCCAGAAATAGACACGCAGAAATCCTTGAACAGTTAAACAATGCTGTTCTATCTCGATATACTTTGGTCAATTACACTGTTTTAGATTCAAACTCTTTAGCAGCAATAAAAAATTCCTTTCAATTTATAGCCCCAAAAATAGTTTATAGTTATTATTATTCTATCATTCTCTATTCATTTCTACATTCCTAATTTCGACTTGCTACACTTTTGAAACGACCAAATAATTATTTCTAATTTCTATGCTTTATTTACTCAATGCTTCCTAGGTCTAAGTAATTAAGACTGTAATGAAATTTTATGCTCACATTAAAAAAAACTAAGAATTTTTTTTGCAAAGGTTTTAGGACACATACAATACGTGACGGACGTGGCCGTCACGTATTCAGCCGTTCTATGGCTGAAATCTATAGATTGTAGTCTCGCTCTACTTAGACTTAAGACAGGGTTAAAACTTAAAACGAGACAGATTTATGCCATATCATATTTGTGTCTCGTTTTAACTCGGGGCTATTCTCTATCTCAGTGGATAACGAAAGTTGCTAAGAACTGTCAAAACTGACAGTTCTTAGTTAGCAACTTTCCATTGTTTTCCAGGGGCACCAAAAAAAAGTTTACGTCAGCAGAGCATGCTCTATAGATTTCATCCTAAGGTATTGAGAGTTGAGACTGTTAGGTTTCATGCGGGTTATATTGAGGAAAATGTTATTTGACAGAAGACGTCGAAAAATGTAAAAAAAACATTGATTTAAATTGTGCACTATACTTGTTACACTTCTTTGCTTTTGTCCTACTTTTTTTTTTTAAATTAGTGCAATAATTCGTGATTTTTAAGTTATATTTTTTGTTTAGCTTTTGATTTTCCGTAAGTAGGTATATTATAATATTAAAGGCCATCTTCTGTAAAATTTTTAAAATTGAAGTTTAATATTTTTAAAGTATGTATTTGTAATATAATTAATATAAACAAACATAAAATTGTTAAGTAGGTAAGTAACTGTAAGATACTTTTTAGTATTATTTTGTATGATGTTTTTATTTTAATTTTTAAGCAGTAGCCATATTCGGATTAAGATCGTTACGAAATAGACACTAAATCGGGGTCACTTTGCTTGAAAGTTATTTTAACTGTCAACAGTAAAATGTTCTTAGCCCAAACACTTACATTGCGCAATAACATTATGCTGACATCCCATGGGCTGTGAAAAAGAGTCGCGCAGAGTGTTTTGGTGAGGTGCATTTACATATTCGCGACATTCCTGTTCACAAATTCTCCCATCTTCACACTCGCATTCATGATAGCGAGAGCGAGACGAGCGTCATTTTTTACACTGCCCGACGACCAAGAAATCTACGCTGTAAGAACAAAGAAATGTATACTTATATTATAGCCCACGAAACAATGCGCAATTTGCTGAGTTTTTATGTGACCAAAGTATTAATACGATCCATTTCGTTTTTGACGCTTTAAGTGCATCGCGAATTCGCTTTGAACGTTATTCGTGGCCTTTGCATTACGGCGAATGGCAAGAGTCAAGGCTTACAATGTTTAAGTCTTGCCACTTGTTGACTTAAAATGTTTAACGTTTTCCGCCAGTTAAAGTTACATTACGAAAGCAAAGTTACCCCAACTCACGGCAATGGAATTGGAGATTTTAATGGAATACCCTCCACCAAGAGTGCCTGCTTTGAATAATTAGTTATAAATAGTATTGACTACTGTTAGTTTAATGCCAAAGACTAAAGGTAAAAATAGATGGAGCTGTTTAAAAAACTACCTATATACGTGTTCCTAACAGTGAACTGCTGCTGTGTCACGCATAATACAATGTAGCATAGTTGTTTACGCAATGCTGCATAGGTACACAATTCACTTATTTTCGAAAACCATCTGTCTTGCTCCTAATAAATATTAGGCGACTCCAAAATACCCTATTCCTATACATTCAACTATTAGTTTAACCAGTTGACCTAGTCACAAGAATTTTTCAAATAATTTATAAATATTCTTGTTCTAGTCTTACTGATATCGGGAGGACGGATAACCTACTAGAGATAGGAACGCTAATACAAATCGAGATTACTTTCGTTTGAGGTGGAAGACACAGTTCTGCCCGCGAAATTCAAATTTAATTTGGTTTTTCGCAATTTGTAAACTAATACGACAAAGTAGGCTTATGGCATTCTAATTGCGACAATGGCAGTATCATCTTCACAGGTTTATATAAAAATCTTTACTTGAAAGTGTCCAGTTTAAGAAATTAATCAAAATATCGACTAATTTGTGAGTAACTCACGTCCAACTCAGTATTTTGATTAATTTCTTAAACTGGTCACTTTCAAGTAAAGATTTTTATGTAAACCTGTGAAGATGATACTGCCATTGTCGCAATTAGAATGCCATAAAGCTGGAAACAAACTATCGGACGCGGCTGACGGACGCGGCTTACGGACGCGACTTATAGGGGATCTGGTTACTAAATGTACACTGAACTGTGCAAACTATCGGACGTAAGTCGCGGACGGGACCTTGAGCCTTCGGACGTCCGAGAGCTATCTGGCCCGCTGGATGCGAAAACGTCCGCGGACGCTATGCACGGGGTGTAAGCCTACTTTGTCGTATAAGTTTACAAATTACGAAAACCAAATTAAATTTGAATTTCGCGGGCTGACTCGTATAATCATCCTTAAATATGTTCAAATTACTCTCCGATATAAGCTGCCTGTGAGCCATCTATCTTTAGCCTTTAGTCTGCGGCTCTTGCATCGCCGCACAACGAACCTTGTGTTAACTGTATTCGAAGCTAGATCGCTTAGTGCATAAGTCTATATAATATACACCAATGACACTTTTTGAACATTTTTATTACTAGAGATTTGCCTATTAAATTATTTTTGTAAATGATTCATGTGCTTTGTTATCAATTTATCTCCCATTTCTAGAATACATACCTACCTTCTATACCTTATCTATTTTTATAGGAAAAATAGAAAAATACAAAGACAATAGATTTTATCTGGTCTGCCCCCAATTGTGTAAGAATTGCCGATCAAATCGTCAAAGTTCGGCTTCAAAGTAAAATAAACCATAATATCATTGAATTAGAGCTCAATTTCGTGTATCCATTCTCATACGTTTAGGTATGTAGGACACCCTAAACGGTTGAGAATGGATACACGAAATTGAGCTCTAATTCAATAATATTATGGTTTATTTTACTTTGACGATTTGATCGGCAATTCTTACATAATCGCACCTCTGATCCCAACTGATACAAATGCGAAAGTGTGTTTGTTTGTCCTTCAATTACACTGCAACAAGATTATGGATTATGGAACTTAATATTTTGCTTGGGTATAGTTGGACATAAATAATTTAATTTGCTACAATACTCAATGGTGAAAACACCATTCCAAATCGAATCCTGAAACTGTTTTAATTTGGAATGTTGTTAATAAATCAATTGGGATTCAATAAAACAATTTCATCATGACAATAAATAATTTTATTTACAATTATCTACTTATAGCCCAGTAGTAATAATTAATTCCATATATCAAGTATAAATTTTTTCTCCTTTATCATATCAGCTACAAATTCCTCTGCCCTAATTCCATCGTCACCATATTTCGCTAAGCAAAGCACGATCGCCTCTCGGACCGAAGGCGCCATTTTCTTGATGTCCCCACAAACGTAGACATATGCTCCTTGTAGCACTAGCTTTGTAAGTTCTTCGCCATTTTGTTTTATGGCATCCTGAAATAAAGTTATTAGATTTATAGTAATATTTTTCAAATCAATAATAGGTACCTACTAATCCTTGCTAATATTATAAATGCGAGTGTTTGTTGTTTTATCCTTCAATCACGGATCGACGTGATTTTTTTTACCTAGGCATAATGAGGATGAGGATGAGTCATGCTAGTGAACGGGTGCCACCGGCGGGAATGAGGCTACGTGAGATCGACGTGATTTTTTGCATGGGTATAGACTATAGTTGACCTGGAGAGTGACATAGGCTAACTTTTATCCCAGACAATAGTGGGTTCCCGCGGGATTTTTAAAAACCCTCGACGCGGAGTCTTGAATGTGTAATCAGTAATGTCAAATCTATTTTTCAATCCATCGCAAGACACAACTCTCCTCTCAGAGTGAAAATGGTTTATGCTATCGTCCACCAAACTGGCTAAATTCGGATTAGCAGACTTCACACTCCTTTGCGAACATCAAGGAGAAGTCTCAGGCATGCAAGATTTTTCACGTTTTTCTTCACCTTAAAGCAAGTGATTTATGCAAGAAATTAAATGTTTTTTTTAATAAAATTGACTCAAAATCTCAAAGATTATTTCTAAAAATATTCACAAAATTGTTTAATAACAAGTATTGTTGATGTACCTAACTTATGCAAGAAATGATACTCACTTGCACATAACAATTCTCAGTGTTGCCACATCTAGAAAACGATGTTGTCAATTTATTAAGTGTCCCATTCAATGCAAAATTATTCAATTCTTTTTCATAAATAAAATCAAGCTTTGGATTTCTGCAACCAAAAAACAACCACACATAACCCAACTTGATTTCTGGGCTAACCTTGTGACGTTGTTCTCTCTCTTCCAAAAATCCTATAAATGGTGCAACTCCAGTGCCTGGTCCTATCAAAATGATAGGTGTTTCTAAACTTTGCGGCAAACGAAAATCATTTATATTCTTTCTTACATAAATAGGAACCTTTCTGACCATATTATTATAAATATTCAAATTTTCCATTTGAACTTCTATACTATCATGCCTTGTAATAATCTCTTCCAACCATCCTGTTGTTAATCCTTTTCTATTATTACCTATATCTATTACAGAAAAGCAGATTTTAATAAAACTATCATCACAGTTCACAATGGAATATGGTCTCGGTAAAAGTCTTGGTAGATGCTCTAATATAACTTCTACTGGTGGTTTACATGACTTGAACATAGCAAATATGTCTATTAGACATATATGTTTGTTTAGTATATGTGTGGTATATTCTATGGAACCTTCTTTGCTGCATAGATATTCTAGGATCCTTTTTTCCTTTTCATCCTTTGTATGTCTTGACAGAGTGAGGAGAAACAGCTGAAAAGAATTTAAATGAATGATATTTTAATCATAGACCAATTTTTTTAAACTACCCTCAGGGTTGGTGCAGATTCATGACATTACTAATATTATAAATGTGAAAGCGTGTTGTTTTGTTCTTCAAACACGCAGGAACGAAAGAATGGACGCAACTGATTTTTGGCATGAGTATAGTTGACTTGGAGAATGACAACTGCTACTTCAAAAAAAACTAAATCCACGCGAACGAAGTCGCGGGCGTCAGCTAGTTGATTATAAATGTATTGAAGTAGTATAAATATTAGGTAACTAGCTGATGCCCGCGACTTCGTTCACGTAGATTTAGTTTTGAAAACCCCTCTATTTGATTTTCTGGGATAAAAAGTAGCCTATGACACTCTCCAGGTCCTCAACTATATCCATGCAAATCACGTCGATCCGTAGCTCTTTTGCGGCGTGATTGAAGAACAAACAAACACACTTTCGCATTTATAATATTGGTATGATGATTCTGATGAAGACGAAAATAAGAGAGAAATAGTAAGAGTAATAAAAGCTCTTTTCAAAAGAGCAAAAGTAAGTGTACTTTTTCATAGGTCCCTAAACTATTACAATGGAACTCTTGAAACAAGAGATCTGGCATTTTAAGTCCTTGAAAACCTTTTAAGTTCCATAATAACTCTGTTCTTCAAATCATGTTTAACCCTTAACCACCTACCACCGGTCTCTGAGACCTTAACATATTTTTAAATTCAAATATTTCGATCTGTGTATGTCTTAAGACAGTGCGCGACTATATACCTTTTTTACACATCCATCAGGACCGCGCTAGCGCTCGGCGAGGGTAAGTAAAAATATTTCACCACCGGTCTATGTGACTGCTGCTAGTGGACCGGGAGCCAGGTACAAATTCGGTCAATTATTTCCTCTCGAGCGAAACTTCGTGAAACGCATTAGGGATTTATATTATGAATATTCGCGACCTTCAGCTGCGACTCCGTGGGTGGGGCGGGCAGTGGCCGCCTCCAACGCATGGAGAAAAAAAAAAGTTTTTTAGTCATTTCCTCCCATTTGAAAATTTGTCAGATTATAGTTTACCTAATATTTTGAAGGAAAAATAAATTTAGCTGACCATAACATGGTGGATTATACTTCAGCAGGCTGCTTGAACATGAAAAAAAAATTATATTTTCAATTATTTCCTCTCAACTAAAAATTTACCTGGTGATCGTTTATATGCTACTATGAATGAAAATTAATTTCAGCTTGCTGTATCGCGGTGGAAAGTTTGTCAGCTGGTACCTTGAAAGGTGTGACGTAGCAGCATCTATCACCTACTGAATCTTATCAGCTGACGACTTTTCCCTTGACTTACAGCTAGCTGATTTTTTTCATTATTTACTAATGCATGTTAACAATCCTCTTATAAATTTCAATCCTCTTATAAATTTTCATCCAGGACAAAATCACTTTTCTGAAGTTATTCTCTTTCTTTTTACAGATTGAGGCTATACATAAGCCCTTTCTTTATTGCAGCTAGATTGTGGATTAAAATTACCTTCTCCAGATGCTATGCTATAGCAGAGCATAGAATGCTAAAGGTTCACTTGGAGGGGGTAAGTTTTACCCATGACTACGTACAAAGGCCCTTTATTGTGTATAGTGCACATGCAGATTTTTGGTATAAATAAATTGGTTGTCTGTAAACTCGGTTTACGGATGGTAGTTTTCCATGATAACGTCTTATAGAAACACTAAAGTAGAATCAATAATTCAGTAGACAGAATTGACATTTACAGTGTTGTCAGTTTCTGATGAAAATAAAATAGTGTTGTGACTAAAGGATCCACATCAATCACTTACTCATTACGTCGTGTACCAAAACACTTATTTTTTTATTTACTAAGAAAATTCTCAAGTTGTGTTTATTATAATTGATACAAAAATATTTTGAATAGCAATTATGATCTTATCGAAAATCTGATCTTGTCTTTGTCGGCCTATACTGAGGAAATAAAACAACTTTTAGTACTAAAAATAGATCTTAAATATTTCTATTCATGCTTTCTTTATTACAGCTTTAAAAAGGTGACCTTTATTACTATTTTTATTACATATTATGTGATCTTATGATATTTATAAAATGAAATGTAATAGTACAGTACTACAGCTATCACTACCTATTGAACTAGAACATCACTATTACAATAAATATGGCAATATTATTTTACAAAGTGACATTAGCAACTGTCATTTTAGTCTACTGAATTATTGATTCTACTTTAGCTGATGCCCGCGACTTTGTCCGCGTGGATTTAGTTTTTAAACTTTTTTTTCCTCCATGCTTATGTATAGCCTCAATCTGTAAAAAGAAAGAATAACTTAAGAAAAGTGATTTCCTCCTGGATGAAAATTTATAAGAGGATTGTTAACATGCATTAGTAAATAATGAAAAAAATCAGCTAGCTGTAAGTCAAGGGAAAAGTCGTCAGCTGATAAGATTCAGTAGGTGATAGATGCTGCTACGTCACACCTTTCAAGGTACCAGCTGACAAACTTTCCACCGCGATACAGCAAGCTGAAATTAATTTTCATTCATAGTAGCATATAAACGATCACCAGGTAAATTTTTAGTTGAGAGGAAATCATTGAAAATATAATTTTTTTTTTCATGTTCAAGCTGCCAGCTGAAATATAATCCACCATGTTATGGTCAGCTGAATTTATTTTTCCTTCAAAATATTAGGTAAACTATAACCTGACAAATTTTCAAATGGGAGGAAATGACTAAAAAACTTTTTTTTTTCTCCAATCGTTGGAGGCTGCCACTGCCCGCCCCACCCACGGAGTCGCAGCTGAAGGTCGCGAATATTCATAATATAAATCCCTAATGCATTTCACGAAGTTTTGATTGGGAGGGACTTGGTCATGAAAATCTGTCACTGGCTCCCGGACCATAGGTGCTTACGCTACATTACGCTTTTTCACTCAAACGATTTTGAAAGTTTTAGTGAAGTTTTTATAGAAAAACGACGAAATTGTAGAACAAGTTGACGAAGTGCAACAAGAGACGCCAGACGAGATTTGTAGTGAGGTGGAACCCGATTTGGCCAAGGATCTTGTTCAGGTTGATGACTGTGAATCCGATTCTGAGATAGAGGGTAATGATTAATGAATTTCAGTGCAAGGCGGTTCATCTCAGCCTGAACCAACAGGTAGTCTCTTCAAGATCAAGATCTCCATCTAGGGTGACTGCTTATGTTTAATGTGCAAGTTGCCAATATGTTTGGTGTGCGAAAACAATTTGCTGCAACTGCTGCGAAAAATTGCGAATCTTTGGGGGTTGCAATTTTGTTGAAGTTTTTGTTTAATGTTTAGTATTTATCTTGAATTTTATAGTTAGTATCCTAACGACGACGTAAGTTATCCAAACAAGTTGATATTTTAAGTTTCTTATCTATTAGATCTCATTATTTTAGAAGTTTCTTTTTGTGTTCTTTAAGGATTATAACAAATCTCGAAATCTTATTATAGTTGATGTCACTTAAAGGTTTAAAGTAAAGGTCTAAAGTATAAACAAGTGTTTTACTCAATTGAATCCTTTGTTAATACTGTAGAACTGAAATTTAAGGTTGTTACCATGAGCTGTCTCCAGGACTGCACGTAGGTGGTTAAGGTACAGAAATAGGTGGTAGGTAGTTAAAAGGGTAGGTAGTTAGTAGGGTTCAAAATGGTTCAAGAAAATAATATTAAGTGAAAAGTAATTCTATACCTTTTTCAAAATACCCCTCAAGTCCACACAATGTGTTAGAACATGTCTCAAATTTGATTCCACCGGCAGATGTGCTGGCATTTTGACTCCTTTATGTGCACTCTGTATACTGAGCGCATAATCACAATCTGCTACATCCTTCAGATTCAAGTGATCAATAAGAAAATCCACTTCCGATCGACAATTCTGAGGAATTATCCCTATTGTGTCACCAGGACGAAAGTTTAATTTGCTGCCCTGAAAATTAATAAATAAGTAATTATAATTTTTAATAAGCAGTGAAAGCCTGGTGGTTAGGACAGTCTCCTAGTCGGGGGGGGGGGGGGGGGGGGGGGGGGTCGCAGGTTCAATCCCGGGCACGCACCTCTGACTGGAGTTGTGTCCATTTAAGCAATTAAATATCACATACTTCAAAGGTGACAGAAAACATTGTGAGGATACCTGCCTGAGGTTTTTCCATATTTTTCCCATAGGTGGTTAAGTCTAAAAAATTCACATTGGGCCAGCATGGTGGACTACGGCCTATAACCCTTCTCTGAAAGGAGACCTGTGCTCACTAGTGAGCCGTAGATGGGTTGTTGTCTGCTGATGATGATTGATGATAGGCTAGATTTCATGTCCACAGCACAAATTGCTTGTTTAAGTAGGTAGTTTATTAAAATATAGTCCTGCACCCAACAGGGGTAATCATTCAGTGCAACTTATTGATGTATTGAAGGCTAAAATCCAGTTAATGTATTCATCACTCAATTTAGATCAACTCTCTTATGATGCCACTTTTATGTCCACATAATAATATGTATGTTTTTTTTTTTACTTTAGAGTTTGAGTTCACACTGTAACTATTAACTTTAATTGATGGCCAAATCTATTATACATACCTGAACATCAAATGAGATTTCATAGACTACCTTGCAGTTCTCATCCTCAGCAGTCAGCCTCCGCCAACTACTGACACAGGCACAGAAGATATCACTCTTGGCAAATGGCAACACTGGCGTTTGCCCTTTACACACTATGTTATGTACCTAAAAGGTAATGACACCAACAAAACATAAATATTGCTCTTTTGAAATTTACCATAATTAAAACAAAGGCCTATTGCTGTTAAACAATTATATGACAATGTAAATCACTTATATCAGACTAGCGATTATGATCAAGAGATTTTTTTTTAATCCCATAGGATTTGAATGCTTGGCAATTCTATTACTTAGAAACAACCCGTCTGATTTTTTTAACACAGATTTTCTAATAATTCTTTAGCTGAATGAACCAAATATGACACTAAAATTTATGATGAATATTTATTGATGAATAATAATAGGTAATGGTAACTCCTTTCGAAAGTGATTTTGGTGGAATGCACAAAGTACTTTTGTATAATATTGAAGGAATGATTGCAAATCTATTTTAAATGCACTGGTGTTCTATCTTCTGAATTAATCATAGAATAATTCCTGAGTACCTATTTGGTTGTCTTGGTTGTTTAACTTCAAACTAATTCGAATTAAAGAAAATACTTACATGAGAGCTACAACAGCTACAACAGCTACTACAGCTTTTAGTGAAGTTTATTTTCAAGACATTATCTTTAAGCGTAGGTAAATTTAGCACTTCAGTTCTATTTAGAGTTTCAATTAGGTCTCGGAAATTATAATTTATAACCATGTTAATTTTTTACTATGTAATTCAATATATTATAAATATTATAATTCAACTTTCAATTCTGATAAGTATAGCCAAATTCATAACCTCAAAAATCAAATCATAGTCAAGTGATCATATTGTTCGTGGTCAATGGTCAAGTGACATTAATGACATGACAGTTGACACTAGGGGTACGGAGCAACATGGAACTAGGATTTACGACTACTTCAAAGAGTATACTATTCTTCTTCTTCGTTTGTTTAGTGGCTCTGCGCGTCGAGCGTTTGAGCCATAGTTTTCCAAAATTCCGTTTCTTCAAATCCCGGTTCCACCATTACAAAATAAGTTTCTCAGTTCCAAACAAAAATCTATTTCATTAGTTTAATGGTTTCTACAAAATGTAGTTTATTTTATCCATTTTAGGCATGTCGATCTTCTAAAATTATTCATATTGAAATCATGTACATATAAAATCCATAGCACAGAATATATAATAGTACTACGTATCCATAGCAAAAATATTTTGTTTACAAAAAATTAAGCTTCATTATTCCACCATTTTATCGAGTCCACCAGTTTATTTTTGATTTTATTATATATATACTATTATTAGGGAGAAGGATGATTATACGGGTCTGCCCGCGAAATTCAAATTTAATTTGGTTTATCGCAATTTGTAAACTAATACGACAAACTAGGCTAATGGCATTCTAATTGCGCCAGTAGAATTATCATTTTCACAGGTTTACAATAATTTTATGAATAAAATAACATCGAGAATCGATTATCACTCTGCATTGATGCCATCATCGATATTTTTGCACAAACGTCAAACATTCCCGTTTTGCGATTAGGTACGTTTGTCTATTTTTGCCTCTATTTTTGCACACTTGAATGTTTGTGACAGTTCTCATGTGGTTCTCATGGAGTTGTCAGTTGACAGTATTGTCGTTTTGCGTTTTGTCAACTCGTTAATTTTAACTTGAATCTCATGGAATTATGGATTATTTTATGCTGACACCGATGATTAATTTTATTAGTACTCTGTACATATTAAGACATAGACACACATATGTATTGGCAAATGCAAAGCAAAAATAGCGCATATTCCCAATCCCGGTATAAAAAGAGATAAGATCTTAAGACATCCTTTATTTACGGAAATAATTAAACATTAAATCCGACTAAATAATATACTTAAATTATTATTTTAGTATTATTATAATATATAATATAGTTATTTATAATTAAAAAGACAATGTTCTTTCTCACTACTTTAATAGTTTACAACCAAACAATTCCATAACTAGTTCAATCGCCCACTGTAAAAGAAAATTACACCTTTTACAATTAATAAGAAATACGTATAAAATCTAAACAACACACGAAGGTTTTATAAATAATTATTATATTATTAAATATATTAAGCTTTTGCCCGTGACTTCGACCCACCACAGTTTCTGACAGTCAAATTTTATGAAATCACTAGATTATGCCCGCGACTTCGTCCGCGTGGATTAAGGTTTTTTAATTCCCGCGCGAACTCTTTGATTTTCCGGGATAAAAAGTAGCCTTTGTGTTAATCCTGGGCAGTATGAGCTATCTCCATTCCAAATTTCAGCCAAATCGATTCATATTTTGTAGTAGAGTGAAAGAGTAAAAAACATACATCCATCCATCCATCATCCTCACAAACTTTCACATTTATAATATTACTAGAAGTATCTTAAGTAAGATTAATAAGAGGAATTTACTTCACAATGAAAATAATTAATTTGAGACACTGTATCTTTAAAACGAATCAAAATCCACTTACACTCCATTGGAACACCCTCTTCGCCAGTATATCCAACAACACACTCAGGGCAAACAGTAGTATCACAGGGATTTTCCGTTTCAGTTGGGAAAGCAGGGTTCAATTCGGCTGGCGGAGGCTAAAACATTATTTATGTTTAAGATCTCTTACCACTTCTTTAAAAAACAACAATTTAATTAATTACAAAAATAAATATTACCTCTAGCCTGTATAAATAGGATAGTTTACACGGGTCCCAAGTGGTGCAAAGAGTGGCGTTATGCATCATATCTTTTCTGGGCTCGTCGCCAAAATAGTCAAAGGAGATAACAATATTGTTGTCAATGGCGCACTGCTCTAAAAAGTCGCTGACTGATATCTAATGAAATTATAAGATTAATTTACTTTTCTCAATAAATTAATTTCATATTTAAATTACTTATTTGAAAGCTACCTTCGTTTTATTACCACAGTCCAAAGTACCATTTTGGAAGTAATTATTCTCACGCTCTCCATTTCCTAGACAGAACATCCAGCCTTCATGGAAAGAATATTCAATCGGTGCCACCTCAGCTTCAATACAAGGGTCGACAGGCACAGGGATAGAATTACGCCCATAAGTGCATTTCCTTTCATGCATATTTGCTTGTACGCGATATGCATCAAGGTCTGGTTCTGATCCTTCGGGGCATTCGTAATAGTTACCTAGAAGTAAAAAGTTGGCTTGCACTAGTCTGGACTGAGAATATCCGTAGCAGTAGACGTCAATCAGTTGATAAAGCAGAAGAAGAAAGAAGAAGTCCGGACTATACTGTCTAGCTTCAGCCTGGGCTATTTATTGCCTGCCAAAAATAAATCTTTATTGTCATGGAATAAAAGCTTTAATAAAACATACCATTCTGTATGATATAAGTCGTTTTATATTGATTGGTTATGACAGTTCGTACTGTCAGTCCATTGCCTCCGCTCTTTATATTTTCCATTAGCACCTCTTGTGCAGCGCGTTGCTCCCTCGACCACTTTGCTGCTTCTTCGGCCAGTATCTGCCTGCTTACTTTACCTTCTGATTGCAATGACTATAAAGAGATTCTTAACTTTAGTATTAATGAAACTGAATATATCCCTCTATGAACTCATTTTATCGTATCAAACTCATAACAAAATGCTATTACTATATCAAAGCTGATTTAGCCATTTTGATGGAAACACCCAAAATGAAAGAATTTACGTATACAGACATACTTGCCTGAGGAGGACTTTCCATGATCACATGTGGTCTTCCAAGTGTGTGCTGCCATATAAGTTGAGCAGCAACTTTGTGCTTGGTACTATGATGTAATGGTTGAATCTGGAGGATGCCGTACCAGGCGAGCTCTCTGTACACACTGTCTGGTAGATATCCTGTCTGAAATTTTTATTAAAATAAAAAGGGTTCATGAAATATTATGGCAATAACTTCATTGTCTAAAATTACCGATAAGAAATATCATATATAGCTTATTATTTTCAAACTTTGCGTAAGTAGTCATATACTACAAACGTAGTATATGACTACTTATATTAATATACGCACCGGCATAAAATCCATATGCCACTGCAAAAGAAAAGCATAATTAAATATTTATTGTGAAATATACTCCCTGCAATTTACGCATTATTATGTTATAAATTTGGTACCTCTTCTTCAGGCGGTTCTGTAGAATCTATATCAACATTAATACAACGTTTATTATTAAAATAAAATATATAATAAAATCATTAGTACTTAGATGATTTGCAAACAAAAAATTACAATCACAAACCGAGGTCATCTTCCACTTCAGCTTGTATCACCATATGCTGAAAGAAAAAACGTTGGTTATAAAAATATTAACCGCTCGAGGATGATAAGTAAACAGACACAGTTTCATGCGAACCTGTAACATTAATAAATTGAAAAATATCTTAAGAATTATTTCTATGCACATGTTCATAGCTGCCAAGCTTTCTTGTTAAAGTGCAAAACGTAATTGGTTTAACGAATAGTTTTTACGACCCAATTTGATAGTTTTGATATCGATAGCAATAAAACATAAAATCATAATTATTTTAGCATATAACCAGTTCTACCTAAATAGCTTAACTGTTACGCTATTTAAAAAGGGGTCACATTGAATTGAAAATCTTCTTTTTTTTTAGTCGGTTAATTACAAGTCTAGCTAGTTAATACCTGTGTCATGATTAAGTCCACAGCCTCATAGTTAGCATAGAGTAAACAAAATAACTACAGTACTATAGTAGTAGTATGTTTAAAAAAGACTCTCGTTGTTTCTGATCTGTGGTTAGAGACCATGTGCAGTGTTGCCCGTCAGGGTATTTAATATTTTTATCCGATTTCGGGAAATTTAATTTAGGCCAGCGTTTCAAACAGTGTGATTCTTGTTGGGTGGGTAAGTTAGGTTAGGGTAGGTTATTTGACAATCGAGGAAAGCAGAAAAAGCCCGCTCTTGACACGTGGCGCGTAGGTAACAACAACTTAACTAAGCAATAGCCAATAACCTTCTAAAATCCCACAGAAACGTCTTGATTTCTAAGGATCTCTGTGTCAAATCATCAAAATCGGTTTGACTATGAAAAAGTAACAGACAAACATACTATCCACATTTTGAAATATGAAAAATAATATTATAATCGCACTTATACCCCGAAGCACGAAAATAATGTGTTCAGGATTTTTTCTGATAATTCTATGTAAAAATCACAAAAAGGGTTTAACTCGACTTGTATCACTCAGCACTGGAGGCACAGAATTATAACATTACAATAGGATAACAAATAAATCAAAACATTTCACCAAAATCGGTAAAAAAAGCCAACCAACGATTTAAGGACAGTTTTTTAATGTAGACATTATTTAAGCGATTTCTAAGATGTTAAATTAATAAATTAAATAATTTGTAAATGCTAAAAATTATTTAATTTATCCTATAAATAAAAAATATCATATTATAAAAATAACTTCAAGACCAAAATAATTCTTGTTGTTTAGTTGTTCCTGTGAATGTGATTATGTTGTCTGATTAGAACTGCTTATTTTAAATACATGTCGGCGCGATGAATCACGAGCGCGCGAACGAGCAGTAACGAGCGCGCACGAGCGATATCAGACCGTTCTATGAGTCGTGAGAAGTGGGGACGGTCCGATCGTCGGCTTTATAAAGCGCGTGCCAACTGCCATGCGAGCGAGGCGCAGTTTTATGGAGGCGCTCACTCCGTCAACATATCATAAGTGACTTTGACCATAATTAGTGCTATTGATTAACTATTTATGTTGTTACCTGATTAATTGTTTATCAAATTAATCTAATAAATTACCCATTCAAACTAAACGAAGTTTGTTTAAAACACAACATGTCCCAAGAGCAGACGAGGGTTGATGATATCGATATGGACAACCGCCCACCCTCACCAATTCTCCAACAAGTCTCGGTCCCATCCGAAATACATCTATTTATTTAGTTGTTTAATTATGTACTTTTAATAATACGCAATAACATATTGTAATGTTTCTATTTCATTCCCAAAAGTTATGTTTTAATACTTAACTTTGTTATTTTAATAAGTACACAGCTAGATGTTTCACTAGTTTATTGAAATTTCCGTTTTTAATTCTCCATTGTAGCTTGTAATAATGTGTTCCTGGTCTGTGGTAATAATTATTCCTTTCGTTTCGTCTGTTAATGTTTCTGTTGCCATTATCCAAGATCCAAGATGAAATAATAACCGGGTAATTAAGTTTAGTTACCCGGTTATTACGTACCCGGATATTATTTCTGAAATTCGGTTACGCAATTTTTTTGTTTGTCTGCCGGCAACACTGTCTATCCTATCGTTATTCGTTCGTGTTTTCAGTGTAGGCTCAAATTGTCCAAAAAATGATAGCTACAGTTTGACGGTCGCAATTATCTTTGACCAAGATACGCTTGCTATTGGCTGAAATGCACTGAAATGCCTTGTTACAGCAAGAATTTATTGCCGCATCAGAAATTCAGCCAATCAACACAATGGAAATTGTAATAATGATTGATGTGGGCAGCTTTTACGCAATCAACCGAAAAGTAGTTTCATTGATTTGATTTGTTTTTGTGAGTGCCGACTGCCGATTTATGATTCTTTTTATGAATAAAGATTAAGGGGAAAACCTTGCTAAAAACTGGAGTAATGAATACTCTCGACAAACAACTGGCTGATCTTCGGATCTACGCGAACGAACTGGACGCAAAATTACAAGACGATATTAACGCAGCCAAACTTAAACCATCGATTCCACCGAAAAAGAACAAACCGCCTCTACCCCAAATACCGCAAAGTTACACAGTTAAATCTGCCTGCGAACCCTCGTACTCGTCAAGACTCGAATACGGTAACCGTATAAGTTCCACATACTCGAATTTGGTGCCCGTGAAAAGTTGTATAGTGAGGAATTCGGCTCGCGTTAGAAGCGGCGATGTGCTTCTATACAGTAATTTACTGCCTCCCGGCGGAACTAATCATGTGTACTCAAACATTCCTATGCATCGTCACGTTGAGGGGTTTTACGACAGAGATACTCGATCGGAACTGTCTCGTGTAAGCGATATAGGCGCGCAGTCCAACTACAGTGAGTTGCGACGACCAGGATCGGCGTATGCACCGTCTTCCGCTTCAGTGAACGCTCACGACTTCTCCACATACGGCGGGTCGCAGGCTTCGTCCACTTACGAGTCTCTCTATGAGCCTATAAACCCTCGGCCGTGCAGTCAGCTCTCTGGCACGTCTCTGTACGGAGGCTATGTCGGTACTGCGGTGGAGCCGATTCCGGAGCCCGACGACGCACTGTACTGCGGTAATTGTTACCAGTGTGGGGAAAAAATCATGGGGGAAACGACTGGCTGCACTGCCATGGAGAGAATATATCATATTAAGTGTTTCTGCTGTCAACAATGTGGGATTAATCTCCAGGTAAGTACAGTTTTTGCAATTCACGAAGGCGAGTGAGCTTTACTCGTGGTTACTTCGTGTACATGCACATTGCATAAGTGTGCGTGCCTGTCAAAGCCTAGGTGGGAGCGGGTAGGCGCTCACACTTATACAGATACGACACACACACAACCATAAGTCAGTCGCCCTCGAGAATTGCAAGAACTATAATAGTGTGCTATTTACAATATTTTTTTAACTCAACCTTTAACTAAATATATGAGAATTAAAGAGCACCAACCCCCTCAGTATCCCTATTTCCAAATTAAAATTCTTACCTAAATAAATCTGTGCCTCCCGTGATGAGTGAACCAAGTTGAGTTGTACCCTTTTTTGTGATTTTTATGTAGAATTATCAGAAAAAAATTAGGATTTTTTTGGTCTAACTCTGATGAGACGATGTCAGGTATTTTGATATATACCTGACATCCTCAGTTTTCTGCTCCATCATCAGATTTGCTGAGGAGTTGGGTATTCCATAGACTACTTGATGCTGCAGGATCAGCTGAAGGTTACCATGCCTCAGAAATAATCTGAAGTAACATTACACCTTTCAAATCTATCAATCATCAGAATCAATTCCACCATCGAAAGCTTGTAAGACCCTTTTATCAAGTAAGAAATAAGCTGACGATCTTTAAACACCTGAGCAGATCTTCATAAATTATAGCTAAGGCCCACCTCGATTACATTAGCTTTCATGCAGAATAAACAGCATCAAAATCAGTCCATTGGGGAGGCTGCTACTAGGGAACAGGCAGACACACAAACTCATACACAGATACGTCATACATTAAACTTTTAACACCCCTCTTTTTGCATCCCTAAGTTAAAAATCATAGTAATTGTGCTTCAATTTTATTGATTTGTAATTTGTATAGATCTAAACCAAAAATAATATTGTAATTTGTAATATTTCAGGGAAGGCCCTTCTACGCGGTGCAAGGCAGAGCCCTCTGTGAAGGTGATTACCTCGAAACACTGGAGAAGTGCTGTGTCTGCGGTGACCCCATCCTGGACAGGATCCTGCGAGCCACGGGCAAGCCCTACCACCCTTGCTGCTTCACATGTGTGGTCTGCCAGAAAAGCCTCGACGGCATACCCTTTACAGTGGATGCAGTAAATCGCATACATTGTATTGAGGACTTCCATAAAAGGTGAGACTTTCATAATTCTTCTTAGGTTTTTTTGGTTATTCTAAAGGTGGGTCTACGCTAGACAAGCCGAGCCATTCTGGGTGTCGTCGTTCACAATGTCAAAGGTCCAGCATCCAAATCCATTTGTGTTCGTTGAAAAACTGACAGCGGGCTGAGAGCAGTGAAGCACAAGCCAAAAGCTCAAAGCGCACTTGTTTGAAGCTCAAAGTCAGTCCATATTACACGAATTTGTGCTCGGCTCGTGCTCAGCTCTTGCATAGACCCACCTTAACAGTCTTATGATCTTGCATCACATATCCAGTGGCCCGATTTGACCCATCTGATCTTGGTACACCTAGTGGGGTTGGACCAACATTGGATTGAAGGGAGGTAGAGTGAATGCACTCACAAGCAAGCTCTTGTTTGATGATTGTCCAAAGCGCCTGAAAAGGAAAGACTTGTACAAGCCTATTTGATCGAGGCTATTATATAGGAGTGCAGATTCCTTCAGAGGATTGACCTCTACATAAGACAGTGCTCAAGTCATTTGCAGTTCTGGGACTGATTGCATATCTTCCAAAAAGAAAAAAATCCTAGTGAGGGATCTGCCAACACTACTATCTGGAGCAAGGTCTCCACTCTAGTACCTTGGCACCCCAACAACCAGTTCATCAAAATATGTGCCCTGCCAATTTCCACTTCAATTTTGCTCAAACTCAATGAGCTATCTCAGTGACTGGTTCTCTTACGTATCTCCTCAATTCTGATTCGATTTCGGAGGGATGCTCAGAGCATAACTTACTTCATACTTACTCAAATATGGTTGAGCAAAGCAACGGCTGGGTCATGCGTCATGCTAGTGAACGGGTGCCACCGGCGGGAATGAGGCTACTTGAGATCGACGTGATTTTTTGCATGGGTATAGTTGAGGACCAGGAGAGTGACAGGCTACTTTTATCCCCGAATTTTTTTTTTTATTTTTTTTATTTTTTTAAGTGTACATCATGCGATCAGTCGCCAGACTATGAGCAGATTCGTTCTGGGAATTAGTATCGTTCGGAGACAACTTCCCCAGCAGGAAGAACTCTACATGTCCTATGAAGCCACACTATCCAGTATATGCCGTCTCTTTAAGCGGCGTATCGCTTCTGGCATCGTTAATTGTACTGCTAGGTCATTTGGATGACCAGACAGCCTTGCCTTGTAAGTACAGTTGAAGTTCATAATTTCTTGCTTCACTGTGTTCACATTTAGGTGTTCATGAAGTTCCGACGTCCGTAGGAACCATGGCGCGTTGGAAACTTGTTTTAAAATATAGTTTTGCGATCTTTGGATGATTTCAATGCTGGAATCGCATGCTGATCCCCAGAGCTGTATTCCATATGTCCATATTGGCTTTATAGCTGTCTTATACAACAGAAGCTTGTTATCCACGGATAGCCTAGAGTTCCTTGCTAACATCCAATATAAACCTCTGTATTTGTGGTAGATTTCATCCCTCTTGGTTTGAATATGCCTTTTCCAGGTAAGTCGTCTATCCAGATGCATGCCCAGATACTTTACAGTGTCATTTTGCGGTAGCTGGTTGTCGCGTAATGACACAGTAGGACAGTTCCCTTGTCGCAAAGTGAATGTCACGTGGACAGATTTAGTAACACTAGCTTTTATTTTCCATCTAGTCAGCCATTTGTCGATCTGATCCAAACTACGCTGCAGGATTGCAGAGGCTTCCTGAGGAGATCTGCTACGAGCTAGAATAGCAGTATCATCTGCGTATGTAGCAAAAGTGACATCTTTAATATGTGGTAGGTCACTTGTATAAATTGTGTAGAGTACGGGTCCCAGAACTGAGCCTTGTGGAACGCCAGCTTTAATTGGATAGAACTGAGATGTATGCTCTTCTTCCTTGACTTGAAAAATTCTGTCAGAGAGATAAGATTTTACTAATTCAAAAAACGTATGGGGTAAAAGTGATTTGATTTTGAATAAAAGACCTGTATGCCACACCTTATCGAAGGCTTGCAGCAAGCCGCTTGCTGCACATCAAGAAAGGCAGCAGAGCAGTATTCCTTGCGTTCAAGTGCGTCTCTGATGGTTCTGCATACTCTGTGGATCTGTTCTACAGTGCCATGATGTTGTCGGAAGCCAAATTGATGATCAGGGATAATGGATCTTTCTTGTAGTTCCCTCATAAGTCTTCTCAGCATAACCTTTTCAAATAGTTTTGATGTCACAGGTAATAAACTAATTGGCCTGTATGAGGTTAATTCATGGACTGGTTTGCCAGGCTTTCCAATCATAATAATTTGAGAAACCTTCCAGAGTGCTGGGAAATAGCCAATTCTCAGGATGCCATTAAACAAGATAGTAAGGAATACGATACCTTTTTTAGGTAGTTCTAGTAGAACTTTTTTGTCTATCAGATCAAAGACCGGTGCCTTTTTGTCTTCCATATGTTTTATTATGCTAATGATTTCTTTTGGTGTAGTTGGCCTAATAGGCAGATCCAATTGAAAAGGCTGTCCGAGGACATTTTCTAGTTCTGTATCATTAGTATCGTGATCAGGTTCATTTGGCGTAAACATTTTTGCCAAGTGTTCTCCAAAAGCATCAGCTTTCTGTTGCTGACTTCTTGCCCAAATGTTGTTCTCCAGTTTGAGCGGTGGTTTAGAGTTTGTAGGTTGGTTAATATTTTTACAAGCTCGATAGAGTGAGTAGTTAGTGGCCCTTGTTGCAGACAGAGATTCCAGAAATGATTCCATTGAGGCATTATTTAATTTAGATATGGTATTTTTTAGGTCCTTTATTGCTTTATTTAGTGCAGATTTATCTTCAGGATGCCTACTAGTGTGCCACACTCTGCGTAACCTTCTTTTCTCCATAATTTGGTGCTTTATTTCAGATGGAACTGATTTGTGCCGCGATGAAGAGTTGGAAGTGTCTGGTGTGCATTTCCAACATGCTGATTGAACTGTAGTCATGAATGTAGTCAGGGCTATTTGAAGCTGTAGTTCATCAGTTATTAAACTTCGGAAAGCTTCCCAGTCTGTCCATTTATTGTAGAGTTGAAGGCGTTTCATATTATTCTTCACTTTGGAACTTATGGTTAGGATCACGGGGATATGATTCGAGGACCCATCTAAGGTAGAACTGACAGTGAATACTAGTCGAGATAAACCTTTAGATATAAAAAAGTCCAGAACATCAGGCAAACGGTTCGGATCTGTAGGCCAATGTGTAGGTTCTGATGTGGCAGTGGTAGTTAGATGGTTAGTATCTACACTCTTTTTTAATTCCCTCCCTCGTGTGGTTATCAGCCTGGACCCCCAGTGAATGTGTTTTGCGTTCCAATCTCCTCCAACTATAAAGCGACATCCTAGGCTTTCAAAGAACTTTGAGAATAGCTCCTCAGATATTCTGTGCTTAGGTGGACAGTACACAGCTGATATATTAAAGTCTCCATTTTTATCTGAGATTGCTACTGATGTTGCTTGGATTGGTTCAGTACTGTATTGTGGTAATTCGTAATGCTTTATTGTCGCTTTTATGATGACTGCAGTTCCTCCATGTGCAGTACCATCTGGGTGATTTGTGTAGTAGATATTGTACCCTTTTATCTTTATCAGACTACTACTAATAAAATGAGTTTCTGATATGAGTAGGATATCAAGTTTGTGCATGTGAAGTAGTATTTCTACTTCATCTTTGTTGGGAGATAATCCGTTAATGTTCCAAGTAGCTATGTTAAGAGCTATTTTGGCGTATTGGAAATTAACGTTGTTATGAGTTGAAGGAGTGTACTCATTTGTTGTAGGAGCAAATCAATTTTTTCAGATTGCTTGATAAACATGTTTTCTAGGGTTTTATACGAGGATGATCGTGTGTCTGGTCCTGGTTTATCAGGCTTTGAGTTAGTAGCTTCAGCATATGTTTTCTCTTGCGTTTTAGCATTTTGTGTATGTGGTGGTCGGTTACCAGCAGAATTCAAATTTATTGGATGTTCTTGCGTATTGTCACCATCTTTGTTTACTTTATGATCATTTCTTTGTTTTCTTGGGTAAAATTTATATGTTTTTCTGTTTAAAATCTCCTTATACACTTCACACCCTTTGTAATTAGCAGGATGTGGGCCCAAGCATAGAGCACACATAGCTGGAGTGTTGCGTTCAGTCTTTGTGCATTCTGATGTTTTGTGAGCCCCTGCACATTTAACACAGCGGAAGGGTTTCATACAATAGTTTTTTGTATGTCCATACTGTTGACACCTCTGACATTGTACTATTGTTTTTCGTTTTCTTGGATCTTCTATAATAACAGTTTGGTGATATATAACCTTTATGCTTTTGACTGCCTTATTTTTGGGACCAGGTAGAAGATTTGCGAAAAATGTGGTAGTAGGTTTTTTATCAGGTCCAAATTTAGCATTTATTATTTCTCCTGTCACAGTATTGCCTGTTTCCTCAATGGCTGCCTTGATAGCATCAAAAGGAGTTGTGTGGTGTAAGTTTCGTATGACTATTCGGTAATTTCTATTATCTTTTCGATTAAAGGTGTGCCCAATCAAACCATTTTCCCGGATTACCGATATTAGGAGCTTGTATATTTCAATATCGTAAGTTAATATTTTAAGTTGATTTCTGTTGATTATTTTATAGCTAAACTGGGATTTCTCTGTAACTGACTCCAATAGTTCAGTGAGTTTATTTAAATCTTCAACACCATACAAGATGATCGGCGGTGGTTTATTTGGCTTCTTTATCTTCGGTTCGTCTGTCTGTTCGTCAGTTAAATCAACAGTTAATCCACTAAAACTGTTACTTATTTCCGTTTTATCAGGTGAGGGTGAATTCGCAATTTTTTTCCTTTTCGGGTTTCTGATCAAGGGAACTCTTTGCCAATTAGGGGGTTGAGTGGATGTAGATTTTAGTGGTTCTGAATCAAGACATTGACTTTGTTGATCTTTTTGGGTGTATGGTTCTTCCTTACTTGAGCATGGTGGGCTGCTTATAGATGGACTCCTTGATCTTGATATAAATAAGCTAGGATGGAAAGCTTGCTGCACTAGTTCGTTTTTATCCCCGAATTAAAAACTAAATCTACGCGCACGAAGTTGCGAGCATCAGCTAGTGGCCTATAACCCTTCTCTGAGATGAGCCCTGTGCTCAGTAATGAGCTGGTTGGGTTGATGATGATGATGAGTAAGAAATAAGAATCAGTACTAAATTGATTCCATTGTTAGATACGCGCCGCGCTGCGCGCGCTGCCGCGAGCCCATCGTGCCGGAGGGCGGCGCCGAGGAGACTGTGCGCATCGTGGCGCTGGACAAGAGCTTCCACATCCTGTGCTACGCGTGCGAGGACTGCGGCGCGTCGCTGTGCTCGCGCGAGCAGGGCCGCGGCTGCTACCCGCTCGACGGACACCTCTACTGCAAGGAGTGCAACGCGCGCCGCATACAGGACCTGTCCCGGAACATCAACTAGACGGTGCGCATCGTGGCGCTGGACAAGAGCTTCCACATCCTGTGTTACGCGTGCGAGGACTGCGGCGCGTCGCTGTGCTCGCGCGAGCAGGGCCGCGGCTGCTACCCGCTCGACGGACACCTCTACTGCAAGGAGTGCAACGCGCGCCGCATACAGGACCTGTCCCGGAACATCAACTAGACGGTGCGCATCGTGGCGCTGGACAAGAGCTTCCACATCCTGTGCTAAGCGTGCGAGGACTGCGGCGCGTCGCTGTGCTCGCGCGAGCAGGGCCGCGGCTGCTACCCGCTCGACGGACACCTCTACTGCAAGGAGTGCAACGCGCGCCGCATACAGGACCTGTCCCGGAACATCAACTAGATGCTGCGCATCGTGGTGCTGGACAAGAGCTTCCACATCCTGTGCTAAGCGTGCGAGGACTGCGGCGCGTCGCTGTGCTCGCGCGAGCAGGGCCGCGGCTGCTACCCGCTCGACGGATACCTCTACTGCAAGGAGTGCAACGCGCGCCGCATACAGGACCTGTCCCGGAACATCAACTAGACGGTGCGCATCGTGGCGCTGGACAAGAGCTTCCACATCCTGTGCTACGCGTGCGAGGACTGCGGCGCGTCGCTGTGCTCGCGCGAGCAGGGCCGCGGCTGCTACCCGCTCGACGGACACCTCTACTGCAAGGAGTGCAACGCGCGCCGCATACAGGACCTGGTCCCGGAACATCAACTAGACGGTGCGCATCGTGGCGCTGGACAAGAGCTTCCATATCCTGTGCTACGCGTGCGAGGACTGCGGCGCGTCGCTGTGCTCGCGCGAGCAGGGCCGCGGCTGCTACCCGCTCGACGGACACCTCTACTGCAAGGAGTGCAACGCGCGCCGCATATCGGACCTGTCCCGGAACATCAACTAGACGGTGCGCATCGTGGCGCTGGACAAGAGCTTCCACATCCTGTGCTACGCGTGCGAGGACTGCGGCGCGTCGCTGTGCTCGCGCGAGCAGGGCCGCGGCTGCTACCCGCTCGACGGACACCTCTACTGCAAGGAGTGCAACGCGCGCCGCATACAGGACCTGTCCCGGAACATCAACTAGACGGTGCGCATCGTGGCGCTGGACAAGAGCTTCCATATCCTGTGCTACGCGTGCGAGGACTGCGGCGCGTCGCTGTGCTCGCGCGAGCAGGGCCGCGGCTGCTACCCGCTCGACGGACACCTCTACTGCAAGGAGTGCAACGCGCGCCGCATACAGGACCTGTCCCGGAACATCAACTAGACGGTGCGCATCGTGGCGCTGGACAAGAGCTTCCACATCCTGTGCTACGCGTGCGAGGACTGCGGCGCGTCGCTGTGCTCGCGCGAGCAGGGCCGCGGCTGCTACCCGCTCGACGGACACCTCTACTGCAAGGAGTGCAACGCGCGCCGCATACA
Organism: Oeneis ivallda; assembly: GCA_029955525.1. Lineage (NCBI taxonomy): Eukaryota > Metazoa > Arthropoda > Insecta > Lepidoptera > Nymphalidae > Oeneis > Oeneis ivallda. The sequence continues at coordinate 21,360,980 of JARPMR010000015.1, forward strand.
GGACCTGTCCCGGAACATCAACTAGACGGTGCGCATCGTGGCGCTGGACAAGAGCTTCCATATCCTGTGCTACGCGTGCGAGGATTGTGGCGCGTCGCGTTCCTGTCCCGGAACATCAACTAGACGTAAGTGTATCCGCACGCGAGCTCACCAAAACAGATTCAGTATCAACTCAGGCGCAAAACATCATAAACAAGCAAACAATCAAATCTTACCTCTTTATAATATTAGATATTGGCACACATAATTCAAATCGACGGTGAAGTGTCAATAACTTCTAACTGCCGAAATAAAAAAAAAAACTCAGTGGAACTGGAAAACTTTTTTAAACCTTAAAAAGTAAACTTCACGAAAAATGGCACATAGCACTTCACCATCAAAATGACAGTGAATTATTGCAGACCGCATACAGGACCTGTCCCAGAACTCACTTAAACCTAAAAGGCCATAAATAAAATCAATCGACGCAACTAGTCACCTTGGCACATGTGTTTCAAATGACACTGGTGGAATTATTGCAGATCAATCTGTAATATAAAGGATTATAAAGAAGCAAAATCTATAACATGTTTCAATGGTGAGACCACAATAAATTGCATACTTTATGCGTGATTGGGCCATTCAAATCAGTTGTACCGTATTTAAAGAAGTCAGTAAAGACTCAAATATTCATAGATAAAATTTTGTACTAGCACAATAAATTAATCACACTGCCATAATAATTATAAATTAGAAATTGATGTTGTTTAGGCTAAAGGCATATTGAAGCAGAGTTGAATCTTTCTAAAGGTACACAATCTCTAAACTAAATTGATGTATGAAAATATTATATTCTTGTCACAATGTGACAGCATTACTATTTCATTAAAAGCTTCAATAGCGCAATGGTTAATGTGCTGACTGTAAACCTGAAGTCAATGATTCTAACCCCACCCTTTGAAATATTGTTGTGCTCACTCTTAGGTTAAGTAAGCTTCTGGTAAGTCATACTCATAACACAAGCTTACTTAATTTAAGAGCGAGGGAAAAAGGAAAGGAAATAATTTTCAGAGTGAGTTACTATTCATTCAAAATTCCGAGAAGAACCGTAAAAAAAGAGCTGTCATATTTGTTTAGTGTGACAAGGATCTTTTGGCACGTGGGCAAAGTTGGAACTAACACCGCACTCATATAAAAAATTACTTTAATGACAGAACTTGTATGTGCTTTAGCACACTCACGCCCCCTATCCCTCCTGTCAATGTCATCGAAGTGCCAATAGACCCTCGTCGTACCATACTGTAGAGATTGTGTACAAAAGAGATACCTAAGTCATGTTTTAGAAGAGATAAATGTGTATGTAGTACCTAGTGTGTAGTGGAAACACTATAAGGCTTTGTTGTACTTATAAATCCCCTTTCAATCAGAGGTGCGATTGTCCAAATTTATTCCATTTATCGTAATCGTATTCGATGACATTAGCGTCAAAGTAAAATAAACCATAACATCATTGAATTAAAGCTGAATTGTACAACAACGTGTATGTATTCTTATATGTTTAGGTGTGTACGATACGGTCCATGTTAAAATTGGTTGTACTGAATTTGTGACTTTAAATCAATACAATCAAGGATTATTTTACTTTGACGCTAATCTCATCGAATACGAATACGATCAAATAAATAAGTTTTAGACTATTGGATCAAGGTATATTGATTATATTATTATTCTTTATATCACGACTCACCATAGCCCATTGGATTAAGGTGTTTTCGCCTTTTAATTGCATTAAGGAGCAGTTTCACCAGCCCCAAGTAAAAACAGACGATTTTTTACGTTGTAACAATTTTTGTATTGGCTTGGCGATGGTGTAATAGTTTTAAGAGTTTAGTGTTTAGTTATACCGACATTCCGGACCGCATTTTTAATTCAGTGCTATTTAAAGGCTGTGTGTATTAACCATTTTCTAGTTTAAAAATAGTTTCCTCAGTATTAATATATTCAAAGCAGTTTGATATGTGATTTTTAGGGTTTACTTTACATAAGTACGTATACGTTTTAGTTTAGGTATACTGTATACCTAATAGTTCATACATAATATTATCGTCTATTTTATAAATACTTTTGTATTTTGTACTTTTATTTTATTAGAAATGGTGCCATGTTTGTATAATATAGTGAAATTAGGTTTTGTATAGATATTTTTTTTATTATGTACTTATTAATGGCCGATTTCACCAACGTCGAGTGACGTTTTACCAAGGAATAAATCGGGTGTTCTGACAGTTTTTGTGTTGAAAATACTGTCAAAATATCTAATTCATTCTCGGATAAGACGTATTTTACGTTACCTAGTGAAATCGGCCCTTAATGTATGAAATTATTAATTATTATTTGAAAAAAGTAGATTTAATGAATATGAAGTGATAATCCCAATATGTTTTTGTTCCACTTAGGTATACTTCTGTATAGGAAAATTAGATTTGTTGTAGGTAGATATAAATATATCGTTCTTTGATATAATTGTAGAAACAAATGATTTTAAATGGAAACTCAATTACCTACTTTACGTCTTTATATACATTGAGATCCAGACGCATAGCGGCCGGTTCCTGTTAATTATTCATCTCTCATCTATCTGTAATTTAACTTCAGATTACAGATAGATTGAATATAGGAACTGGGCATTAGATTATAAAAAAAAAAGAATTCTCACACTACTGGTTGTAGACAGTACTCGTTTTACGCTTATTTTTGTAGGAATATTCTTATTTTTGTAGGAATATTTATAAACAAGACATCGGTCACAAGTAATGAGATTATGCCAGTTTACTTTATCGAATAAATGTGAGTGAATTGTGTTTTGAATGTACATAAACAAAATTACAATAAATCAAAAATAAATTATAGAAGTGTTTTATTTTTTAACAACTTCCCGCGCCGACGATTCAAAATTCAAAAAATTCAAAATTCAAAATTATTTATTTCATGTAGGCCAACCTGTGGCTCTTATGACACGTCAAGATTCTACCACCGGTTCGGAAAGCGGATTCTGCTGAGAAGAGCCGGCAAGAATTAGAAATAATTCGCATTATACCATTTAAGAGATATACCTACCTAGTTAAGACGCTAAGTTCGAGCTAGTTTATGCGTCAGTTAAACTGTAATAGCCTCGTGATTCGTGTTTGATTTTTGAAATTATGTAAGTAACTGCCGCAATCAGAGTCGCTAATCGTTACTTAAATCTATGCGGCTGAGTGAGAGTGAGGCGGCAGCTAATCACAAGTCAATGATTAATTAATCTTAATTTAATGAATGAGTGCGGCAGCAAGTATATTGCGCACACCATGTATAGGTACTAATGTACTCTGTGGAAGACCTCTGAATGGTGGCGCCCGTGGAGAAAGAAAGTTTCCGCGGATCAACATTTGACGCGCCTTTATACGTAAGTCTATCCTCACTCGCTTACTCTCCATTGGAGAACCGAGAATGTAACTACATAGGTATGCAAAATCGTTTGAAAGTATGTCACACTATAATATTATGTATACAAATACAGTAGTTTTTGTTTCATTCAAATAACCAAGTAAGTTATGAATTATGATTTTAGGGGCATTTGAAATTCCACTGAATATGGAGTCTGCTTACATAAGTGTATTTTTTATTTTTAACAGAAAATAGGAGAGCTAAAAATAGTGAACATTCTCCATTGAAGACTATTTTTAATTGGTCAACTAATAATAGTATGACAAGAGCAAATTATATTGTCTCACAAGAAACACAAAAAATAAAGTTATATAAATAAAACAAATGCATAAATCATCAATTTTTTATTTCTTATTCTGCTTACTAACATACAACACATTTGTAGGTATACCAAGCGTTCGACTCCAATCGACACATTACTCCTAAACTAACATTACAAACGCTGAAGACTTTGGCTCCTTTGAAAACAATAAAGTTTAGACTTCATTTAATTTCTCACGCTTTGTCCAAATATATACAGAACAAAATGCTATTTTTTAACAATATTGTTGGAAAAAGTCAAAATATTTTCGTTGAACGCAGCAAGATCATCAACAATTTTGTCGATAATTTTAGTTGAGAAAAACTATTAGGTACTTACTTATAGAAAAACAACAACGAACCGATATCCAAATACAAAAATTCGACGGTAAGCTATAATAATTAAAGTTTAATTCAAATAAAAATTAGTTAATTAATGTTACAATATTAATACATAGCCAAATATGATTATGAATTAAATCATATCAAATAAGATTTTATTTAAAAAATTGTCTTTTTTACCTGCTTGAATAGTAAGCCCGAATCGAAATCACATTAACAAATTGCTTAAAAATAAGTGCAACACATTGTTTCAAGATAATAACTGAAATTATCTTAACGATTGCAACTGTCAAAAATTAATTTAATTTTTTGTTTTCACAACAAATTTTTAAGTTTCTGACAAACTCAACTCATGGTTTTATATAATTTATGATGATAAAATAATTCGCTATTTTAATTTATTTCTTCAAATTTGATGAATTAATGATGCTTAAATAATTCTGAAAGTAGTGTGGCCATCTTTCACCTTATAGAAACATTTTATTTAGATGTATAGAAAATGAATGAGAACACATCCAATTTGGCAAAAAAAGTTTATACTACACCTGCTCGGAAAGTACCTTCTGATTTGTGTCATATCGAGAAAGAGCGAGAAAGAAAATACGTCTTTACGTGGAGACAAATCTGCGGGCTGAAAAAATGTATGAAATTTCATTACTTACGTGCTTTAGCGGGCTGAAAAGTTGTATGAAAATCCATTACATACGTGGTTGTCTTTTTTTAATTTTTGACAAAATTAGTTCAGTAATACAAATACATAAAAAATGGTGGTAAGCAGGCTACTTTTAAGGTACGCAGGCTACTTTTAAGGTACGCAGGCTACTTTGGAGGTACGCAGGCTACTTTTAAGGTACGCCAGCTACTTTAGAGGTACGCCGCGTACTTTAGAGGTACGCAAGTTACTTTAGAGGTACGCAGGCTACTTTGGAGGTACGCAGGCTACTTTGGAGGTACGCAGGCTACTTTTAAGGTACGCCAGCTACTTTAGAGGTACGCCGCGTACTTTAGAGGTACGCAAGTTACTTTAGAGGTACGCATGCTACTTTGGTGGTACGCAGGCTACTTTGGAGGTACGCAGGCTACTTTTAAGGTACGCAGGCCACTTTGGAGGTACGCAGACTACCTGCGTACCTCTAAAGTAGTCGGCGTACCTCTAAAGTAGCCGGCGTACCTCGAAAGTAGCCTGCGTACCTTAAAAGTAGCCTGCGTACCACCAAAGCAGCTTGCGTACCTCTGAAGTAGTCACCCCAGAGGTGCGCCGACTACTTTAGAGGTACGCAGGCTACTTTTAAGGTACGACAGCTACTTTAGAAATACGCCGGCTACTTTAGAGGTACGCCGTCTACTTTAGAGGTACGCAGCCTACTTTGGAGGTACGCAGGCTACTTTGGTGGTACGCAGGCTAGCTGCGTACCTCTAAAGTAGTCGGCGTACCTCTAAAGTAGCCGGCGTACCTCTAAAGTAGCTGTCGTACCTTAAAAGTAGCCTGCGTACCTCTAAAGTAGTGGGCGTACCTCTATGGTGACTACTTTGGAGGTACGCAGGCTACTTTAGAGGTACGCAGGCTACTTTAGACGTACACCGTGTACTTTAAAGGTACGCAGGCTACTTTGGTGGTACGCACGCTACCTGCGTACCTCTAAAGTAGTCGGCGTACCTCTAAAGTAGCTGGCGTACCTTAAAAGTAGCCTGCGTACCTCCAAAATAGTCAGCGTACTTCTAAAGTAGCCTGCGTACCTCTAAAGTAGCTGGCGTACCTTAAAAGTAGCCTGCGTACCTCCAAAGTAGCCTGCGTACCTTAACAGTAGCCTGCGTACCACTAAAGTAGTCGGCGTACCTCTAAAGTAGCCGGCGTACCTTTAAAGTAGCTGTCGTACCTTAAAGGTAGCCTGCGTACCTCTAAAGTAGACGGCGTACCTCTAAAGTAAACTTCAATAATTAAAAAATGTGTCTGTTATTTTCCTCGTAGGTGTAGTATAAAGCACTATGTATCACTCGGGAGAAAGTGCGATTCCTTACTCGGGTGTATTAAGGCAAAATGACACCCTCGTATGTAATCGGTCACTTTCACCCCTCGTTGAACAATGTACTATTGCGTTCCTTGCAAAAATTGCTTAGAAAGTCTGTGAAGGGAAATATGGAACTCTTATAGAGATTCAAATTATTTATAGCCAGTCTATTAGTTGCTAATCAGTGCCCTTTCTATATATTTACAGTTCGCTTAGCGTGTTGGGGCCCATCTCAACTAGTTACACTTAATCTATGAAGAAAGAAGAAATATTTGAAAATAACACAAAAATATTTTAATACTCCCGAATATATCGCATTTTCAGAAACCAACTTTTTTTTCCATTGGAAGTAAATATATTCACTCTTGCCTTGTAATAAAGTTCATTTTATTGAAATGCGAAATGTTTAGTTTCTGAAAATATCGCATTTTAATAATAATGCATTAAACAAAGAAATCAAAGGCACCCTTAAACATACTGTAATATTTATATTCATTATATTTTACATCAAAAGAATGGCATATATTTATGTTACTTTGTTAATTTCGAAGTAAGTTACTAATATACAATAATATACAAAGAAGCTACTAGAATTTATTTGTATTTTTTTTTAATTAATTTGTATTAACATAAAAAAATGTTACAATAATGCCGTTATACTAATAAATGCTGAACAGAAATAATTGTCTTCAAAAATTTTTTGAATGGGGATCTACAGGCAAAACTGATGTGGAATTGTCTAAAAATGATAGCTAGTGTGTCGGTCGCAATCACCTCTCATTGGGTGAATTTAGGGCTTACCTGATGCATCGATGCATGGGTAGCCTAAGTATGTCATACTCTTTAAACATTTCTGTGGTGGTGTCGTGTGGTGCGGGTTGTTGTTACATTCCCTCAAATATGGTTGAGCGAAGCAACGGCTGGATCATGCGTCATGCTCGTGAACGGGTTCCACCGGCATGAATGGGCTACTTTCTGCCTGCCCGTCTTAACATGTATTGAATTGTAGTAAATTTGCATTTTTTGGAACTTCCCCTCATTGTGGAAACACTGCATACATAGCATAGTACCTATTGTAAACTTGTTTTGAAAACAGCAACCGCCGAGTTTCTTGTTGGTTCTTCTCGGCAGGAAGGACATTCCGAACACACTGGTAGACTCGCCGACGATTCAAAAACATTTGTAAAAGTTTATTTGAATAACAAATAATTCTATTCTATTCTAAACGAATAGCGAGAGAGTATCGGCCAATCAGTAGTGATTACGATCGTCACATTGTAATTTTGACAGAAGCTTTATATGAAATCTGTCAAATCTGTCGTTTTGACCCAGAGATAGCTACTAACTCTGGGTTAAAGCGTTTCTGCGAGCGCGCCTAAGTTCTGGTAGTGAAACATAGCTCCGTTTTTAATTGGTAAGTATTTATCTTTGACCAATAAATGACCATGCAAAAAATCGGGGGCCCACCAACAGATTTCGTATCTCAGTTAATACATCATGGCGGCCTGATGATTTTTTTAATGATACGACATCCGCCGTAGATTATATTTTTCAGTGAAATGTTTTGCATATCAGTTTAGTAGTGTACAATTATAAAACAAACATACAGGAGCAGAGCCGTCTTAGGCCATGCCGGGGCCCTTGGGCACACAAGAATATGGGGCCCTGTTGGAAATTAAAAAAATTAATGGCAAAAACATTTTTCTGTTATGATCATCCACAATTTAGGTGGGCAGTACCCAGCAGCATTAGGATTGAGGAGTTGGTAACTGGTCTGCAATAATGTAGTCCAGTGATGTAGCGTGGGGAAGGGCGATTCCAAATACAAACCGAACTGTAGCCAAGTTAGTTGAATATATTGGTGCTATCTAAAAAAAAAGCCGGCCAAGTGCGAGTCGGACTCGCGCACCGAGGGTTCCATACTCCAAAAGTAAAAGTAAAACGATAATATTATATTAATTTGCTTATTTATCGTTAACTTTGTTTGAAGAGGTTTGTTAATATAAAAAAAAACTATGCTAGTTAGAGCGTTGGTTTTATTTTTCCTGTAAAATATACATGAACCTCTATTGAACATAATTATTTCAGATTTTTCGATTGGTAAACTTCGTAGATAAGGGGGGGGGGGGGGGGGGGGGGGGAACGGTATTTTTTTCGACATTTTGGCCGATTAATTAGAAACTATTAGGTATATCTAGAAATAAATAAAAAACTGTTTTAGAATGCACAAGTAAAGGTCTTTACTTGTGCATTCTTTACTCGGTATAATTATCTTACTTTGAAATTTCAATCACCTGATTTTCCCCCTTTTTTAATTAAACTAAAATAATTTTCGCGTTGATTTTATTTTTCCTGTAAAATATACATAAACCTCTATTGACCATAATTATTTCAGATTTTTTGATTGGTAAACTTCGGAGATAAGGGGGGGGGGGGGGGGCAGTATTTTTTTCGACATTTTGGCCGACTACTCAAAAACTATTATATATAGAAATAAATAAAAAACAGTTTTATAATGCACAAGTAAAGGCCTTTCATATGATACCCCACTCGATATAGTTATTTTACTTTGAAATTTCAAACCCCGATTTTCCCCCTTTTTTTAATAAAACTAAAAATAATTTTCGATTTTTCTTTATTCCTATGATGTTGGGCCACTATTATACACAACTATGCCAAATTTCATGTCAATAGCTTTAATAGTTACTGAAATAATCGAAAGTCTCACCATAAGGGTTCCATTTTTACCATTTTGGTATGGAACCCTAATACAAAGATACCGTAGGAAATTTTCGCGAACGAAGCGGGCGCGTAATTTTTTGGACTGCACTATGCCACTACGTAGTCCACTACTTGGTACCTACAATAGCAACTTATAAACGACATTTCTCGAGCGAGACGAGCGTGAAATTTTTTATGACGGCCCCACTTAACTATGTGCTTCGTACTTGATTCCTACAATACTAACTGCGCGAATTTTTTTCAATTGCACTATGCCTCAATGTAGTTCATACTTGACACCTTCAACAGCAACATGTTCGCGAGCGAAGCGAGCGCGTGTTTTGGACTGCACTACTTAAATTTGTACTTCATACTTCATACAATACCATTCAAGAACAAAAGACACATCATCCCGAGCGGAGCGAGTGCAAAATTTTTTCGATTGCAAGACGCTTCTATGTAGTTCATACTTGGCACCTACAGTAGCTGTGTAAAAGCGATATTTTCGCGAGCGAAGCGAGCGCGAAATTTTTTTGATAGCACTACACCTCTGTGTAATCCATACTATTTGGTATGTACATAAGCAATCTATAATCGACATTATCGCGAGTGAAGCGAGTGCGACATTTTTTACCGTTGCACTACGCCACTATGTAGTCCATACTTGGCACCTTCAACAGCAATTTAACAGCGATATGTTCGCGAGCGAAGCGAGCGCGTTTTTTGGACTGCACTACTTAACTGTGTACTTCATAATTCATACAATATCAATCAAGAAAAAATTACACATCATCTCGAGCGGAGCGAGCGCAAAAGGGGAATGCCCACTGTCCATACAACTTTGGGCCCATCGCGGACATGCAAAGATTTATTAATGCATTATTTATTTAGGCTTTTTAGTGTATTTTTAATAATAAAATCTGGTTCAGGTGGCCGCCAGACTAAAAATATGAGAAATATAGCGTATTTTTGTAACCATTTTGGGGTTATGTTTTTGACAGAGAGCTTAATTGTCTGTATTTTTACACTATCCCTGACTTGTTCCTGTTTCAAAATATCACTGTTTATTACTTTAAAACAATAAAACATACGATTAAAACAACAAATACGCATTTCGCAAAATGACAAAAAATAGACATATCAGACCATTCCTAGTTCCATGTATCAGCCAGAGACACCATCTTCAAAAACATGAGTAAAAGGAAATGTCATCTGATGTATAAAAATGAATGTTGCCATTTACCATTTCACTCGTGAGTGAAAATATTTACAATCGATTCTTGAATAATATTGGAACACAATCGGTACTGCAGAGTCACTTAAGCATATGAGAGCCGTCGGTATTGTTAAGACGTAATCCTGCTGTGTATCGCCTATTCATATCATATTTTGATGTTTTATGTCTCCAATCTTGATGACGTAACCTCGCCTCTCTGGACACATCATACATAACTAGTGACCCAGCCCCAGTTTCACACGGATAGTAGAGCATATTACGCCTATACTTTGCAATCTCCTTGAAATGTTCCCTAAGTTATATTGAACAGCATATTGAACAGTATGTAGGCTTATAAAAGAAGTATTGCTCGGCTTATAATGTAGTAATGTCAACGCGGCGCTGGGGTGGTCACTGGTCGCATCTCGTGAGCGAGTCCCGTCATTGCCATTGGGTTGAAATCCTCGTATTTATTTTTGCGCGCGTTCGTTTTTGTTTTGCGATAGCTCCTAAGATATTCATTTAAATTGTATGGTGTAACGCATTATCATAATGTGCATGAAATGCTTATGGTAACTAACGTATTTAAGTTAATATGGATTAATACTGTTCTGTCTGAATAGATTTCCAATAACCGCATGGTATGTGACCATTTTTTTAAAACTTAAAATGGGTATAGTAAGCTATCCTTAAAAGATAGATATATGCCATCGCGGACTTTTCTGTAAATACTTATCCCACCATACCACCACCATAAATTGTTTTGATAAATCTAAAAGAGATTAGGCAGCGTTTTCGATGAAAGCTCCCACGCGGCTTGAATTTTTCCGACATTGTCAACAATTATCGTCATATTTCAACTAATTTACACAAAACCTTGATACACTAAAACCTTCCTCATGAATCACCCTATCTATTGATAAAAACCACATGAAAATCCGTTCGGTAGTTTTTGAGTTTATCGCGAACAGACAGACAGACAGACGCGGCGGGGGACTTTGTTTTATAATATGTAGTGATAAGAATTATGAATACACTTCAAGAAATGAACTAAAGGTCTTTATACAATATAGTATACTTTTCAAATATAAATATACACACACCCATTAAACGCTACACAAATCTGATAATAATCGAAAAAATCGACAGTATCGATTAGTATCATGGTTGATGCTGGCAACATTTTAAAGAAAATGGCTACAACTTGGATCACAGACTATAGATTCAGCTTACTCGAGTCATTATAAATACTTTTAATTTATGAAAATTACTGATAATAGTGGCGGGCTTCATAATATTATGATAATTCGTATTTATTTATTTTAAAATGGTTCTGTAATTTGGATAAATTCTATCGTGCTGTCCGCGGAGGGCCCAAAAGTTGGCATTCCCCTTTATCGATTGCACGACGCTTCTATGTAGTTCATACTTGGCACCTACAGTAGCTGTGTAAAAGCGATATTTTCGCGAGCGAAGCGAGCGCGAAAATTTTATGATAGCACAACACCTCTGTGTAATCCATACTATTTGGTATGTACATAAGCAATCTATAATCGACATTATCGCGAGTGAAGCGAGTGCGACATTTTTAACCCTTTTTTTAACCGTTGCACTACGCTACTATGTAGTCCATACTTGGCACCTTCAACAGCAATTTAACAGCGACATGTTCACGAGCGAAGCGAGCCCGTTTTTTGGACTGCACTACTTAACTGTGTACTTCATACAATATCAATCAAGAAAAAAATACACATCATCTCGAGCGGAGCGAGCGCAAAAGTTTTCGATTGCACTACGCTTCTATGTAGTTCATACTTGGCACCTACAGTAGCTGTGTAAAATTCTCATTTATTTTTAAAACTTGATTGTCGGTTAACGTTTTGTAACTATATCTATCTAAAATAGAAAAAAAATGTAAAATATAGGCGAATATATCGGCCTTTCGGGGCCCCCTTGAGGATGGGGGCCCTGGGCACGGGCCCCGTGTGCCCTTATGGTAAAGACGGTACTGTACAGGAGCATTAAAAACTAGAAAAAGTAAGTGTAAGACGCAGGCGCGTTTCTGAGACGCAGAGAAAAAACCGCACCACGCTCCCTCTGACCACCTCCCGCTCTTTCGTCGCCTGTGCATGCGCGCGCGTACTTCAGCGTGCTACATTCTTTTTTATTTATAAAACCAACAATTTTTGGATTGAAAATGGTAATTACAATTAGTCTTTTTATGGGACGTCATAATGATATTGAAAAAAGTGCCACATCTGTTGGGGGTTGGGGACAGTGCCCATACAATTTTTTGCATAGCCCTTTACCTAACTTTGTGTGCAACTCACCTTTATATTGAAATTTTCATAGAATTTAGTAGTAACAACATTAATAAAACTCTAAATCAGTTATTTGTGAGTTATTTGAACTGCAAGGAATGTAAGGGTTTGCCTACACTTACAAGTAAAAGGGATGTACTTAATATTTATACACAATACGCAGAGAGCTGGCGGTTAATTCTGATGAGGTACATAATTGTGGTTGACATTTTAATATACACCTCTATGATTCTCCTGGCCATGACTGAATTGGGGACCTATAATAATAACCTACATATTGGTCCATGAATGTCCACATTTAAGAAAAATAACAGCATAATTTACATGTGTGTTATGTATTTGTTATTATTGTTATAACAGAAAAGTTCATTGGTAATTTTACCTTTTTGAACTGCAATTAACAGCTACCTGAAAAGCTGCGCGCAAATTCTGATTTGATTTTTGGGAGTTTTGATTTGCCATTATTAAAAGTCCTTTCTCCAGGATGCAAACTGGTTCATTGTTAAAGCCGCGAAACGGTAACAAGCACAAAGAAATACTTCCGAACTCATAATATTAGTGTGGACGCATGGACTTATTTCGTGCCCAATTTATTTGCCAAAGAAAAAAATCGGCCAAGTGCGACGGGCCTCGCTCTTTTAGGGTTCCGTTAAAAAAAATTAAAATTAAAATATTTTCATGTACCCATGGAAATATTTTAATTTAATTTAATTTTTATTATTTGTTGTTATAGCGGCAATAGAAATACAAAATATGTGAAAATTTCAACTGTCTATCTATTACGGTTTACGAGATACAGGCCACTGACAGATGGACGGACGGACTGACGGACAGCGGAGGCTTAGTAATAGGGTCCCGTTGGCACCCTTTGGGTACGGAACACTAAAAATAACTGGGATGGCCTTATTCGTCTACTATGTTATCATATTTATCAGGAGTACATAAAGTAACCATGAAAGATGTCCTTTGTATGTTTCAAAATAATGAATCTATCATTTCACTCAAATTATTTTCCAAAGCTTATCTTAAGTACCTTTTCAAAATTTTCCATCAGCTCTTGGTTCATAAAAATCTAGTCGAGAATTAACCAAACTTAGCCTAGCATTTACCCTTCAATATATCATACAATATGTGTACAAGAAATACAATTATTTTACAGTGTACTAATTTTAAATTTTATCTTAATAGTAATAAAGCTTTAGTTTAGCGAACGCAAATTTACAGATAACAATAACAAAAGGAAAAACACGCAAAATCATAGCTCCGATATAACAATGGCCGAGAAGGTATTTTTTTATAATCCAAATTAAGAAAGAAAAATGCTGTATCATAATATTTTCTATCTATTTTTCCTTAGCTAATTACGAAGTCTTCTCTGAGAAACGTCTTAGAGATGCAACTTTTGCCGATATAAGGGTGATATTAATTTGCTATGACGTCGATAAATTCAAATCATGTCGAAAATAATTTTCAAAAATTAACTATGTCCGCGACTTCGTCCACAGATTTAGATTTTCAAAAATTCCTTGGGAAATTTTTGACTTCTCAGGATAAAAATATAATAGAATATGTGGTTTCCCGGAAATACAAGCTTTTTCCTTGTCACATTTTGTCGAAATCGATTCAATCGGTTCTTAGGCGTGATAAGATAACATACATACTTGAAAACTATGTAATGTGTAGTGTAATGAGCTAATGAGCTTTGTTACATTTAGTTCTTAGGACAGTCACTAATTTTATTATCGGTATCGTTGTCGGCGAAACTTTTGAAAAGATAAATTATATCGGTATTGGTATCGGAACGGTAAAAACCGGTATTGGACGCACGATCACATGATAATGACGAGAGCACACAAAAGTTAGCTACAGAAAAATAGATTGCATATATGTATTAAGATAAAATGTTACAGTACACACTGAAAATCGAAATTTTTAATTAAAAAAAGGACTCGTTTTCAGTGAGATATTTCTGGCGCACGTGAACAATGATATCAATCGTGAAGTGTGCGTGACTTGTTTATGTATGCGTCACATAACTTTTCTGTCAGTGCACGTATTTTTTGCATATGTAAGCTGCGGGACTTGAAAATATTTCTCGTGCATCCATATGTCTACTGAACTCGCCCAACTCAACTCGCCCAGTGTAAAATATTGTAAAAGCCGTGATATTATAATTGCATCATTGGTATTTATTATAATTGCATCATTGGTATTTATTATAATTGCATTATTGGTATTTATTATAATTAGTTTTATTTAATACTAGCTGATGCCCGCGACTTTGTCCGCGTGGATTCAGTTTTTAAAATCCCGAGGGAACTCTTTGATTTTCCGGGATGCTTTACACTCTACAGGTTCTCAACTATACCTATCCAAAAAAATCACGTCAATCCATAGGTTTTTTGCAGCGTGATTGACGGTCAAACCAACAAAGACAAAATGACGTTTGGCTGTCATTTACGTTTTGTTATTCCACTGTCATTTGCGTTTTGTTATTCCATGTCAGATGCGTTTTTGTTATACCACGTTTTATAGTGACTTGACGGAAACGCGGTCGAAAGGGATAAAAAGTATCCTATGTCCGTCTCCTGATGGTTCTAAGCTACCTCTCTACCAATTTTCAGCCAAATCGGTTCATCCGTTCTTGAGTTATAAATAGTGTAACTAACACCACTTTCTTTTATATATATAGATTATATTTCCAACATGTGGTAGCAGATCGTGGTTCGTGGTTGTGGAAGCGAAGTCACACGTAAACTCTAAAAATATAAATGAGAATGACGACGTCTACAAATTATCGGATTGAACTGCTGAAAATTACAACTACGATATGTGGTGTGTGCAAGCTCAAGCAATCTTTATTAAAAATGAATTGTTGACTTATTAATGTTGGAAAAGTAAACACAGCTTTAAATATATTATAATTATTAGTTTTATTTAATATATTTCCAACAGTATTATATTTGGATGGCCTCCTGTGAATCGTCTCAATTTGATATAATCTCACGGGACATATTTTTCATGTCTATGATTATTATTTTCATGATATTGACTAGTCTTTCTCTGCATCATATTCCTCATTTCTAAGGGCTGTGACCCCTTTCCACATTATAATGGGAAGAGTTTCTTGGAACTAAAAAAATATATATGGTGAGTTCCCTGACCCTTTCGACTACGACTATTAAGAGAATACCACTACCACTATGGATATTATCACGGCTTTTACAATAAGTCTTTGTCATACAATAAGATGCATACAATGTTTATTTTATTAGCCACTAGATCAAAATAGACAGCAAACAAATCCATAGCACTTACTTAACATTTCACCTAAGCATACTTCTCCGTCGTTCGGACTTCTCAGTGCTGGGATCCCACTCAGCATCATCAGGGTCGTCTCCCTCGAAGATCAGGGGTGACAGCGGGGACATGGTGCTGGAGTCGTCAAACTCCTCGTCGATCCTGGGTGGGGTGGGCTCGGGGCTGCTGGCTCGGAAGCCCTCGGGCATGTTGGCAAGCATCTCTTGGTACTGGTCGTCTGGGAGTGGAAACTGCCTTGGGGAGTACGGTCTCACTGTCTGAAATTAAATAAGGTTAGGGTTGTTAACATATTAACATACTAGCTTTAGCCCGCAGCTTCCCTCACATGAAGTTGGATTTTTCAAAACCTCTATTTTACCCCTTAGCCCCGCTTGCAGAAACTCCGGCGGGGTGATTACGTAAAACTTTGCAGTAGCGACAGCAGTAGCATAGAGACAGCAATAGCAAAGCGACCGGTTGCAAAATGTCAAATAGTATGTAAAAAAATATACGTAATACAAGTGACATTTAAAGTGACGTTTGGCCTCTGGTATTCTCAGACCCTACCGAGTGTACACAAAAAATTTCATAAAAATCGACCAAGCCGTTTCGGAGGAGTTTGGTTACAAACACTGAACACGAGAATTTTATATAATTACTAGCTGACTCGGCGAACTTCGTACCGCCGACTTACCTATATATAAATAAAACAAATAACTACTAAAACTATCCTATCTTTCAAGTTGGACCAAATTACAGATAGTTACGAAGTTTGATCAAAATCGGTTCAGTAGTTTAGGAGTCCATCGCGGACAAACAACGTGACACGTAATTTAATATTAAGATATAGAAAATATTTATGTAAGCAACTCGCCTCATGTTGTATCGGCGGCTGCATCACAACCTGCGGTTGCGGCTGGGGCTGCGGCTGCGGCTCCAGCAGCGGCTCGTGCGTGTTGTTCTCCGCTTCGGCGTTCGCTCTGCGCGTCCTCTGTTTGCGCATGTAGCGACTCCGCTCGCGGGTCTCGGCACGCGCGTGGCGCGCTTGCACCGCCGCCTCGGAAATGTCCTCGTCCTGGAAACAACACGCGCGGTTTATATAAATAAAATAAAAATTAAAAAGCCTTTTATTCCCATACTAGCTGATGCCCGCGACTTTGTCCGCGTGGATTTAGTATTTAAAGACCCTCGGGAACTCCTTGATTTTCCGGGATAAAAAGTAGCCTAGATGTTGACCCGAGTAATAAGTTACCACGGTATAAAATTTTGTAGAAATCTGTGCGGTAGTTTTTACGTGAAAGAAGGACAAACAAACAGACAGACAAACAGACAAAAATTAAATAAAAATCTGTTTTGGGCTCAGTATCAATAGTAAAGCATCCCCCAACTAAAATTTTCAAAATATATTAAATGTACAGAAATCTTCCAGTTACAGTTTTATTATAAGTATAGAAGATATAGATTTCTAAAAAAATTCCTTTACAATAGACTGTTGTTAGTTTTGTTAGTATTATATTTTGTTAAATCCTAAGTTAGTATGGTTATTAATGATTTGGCTCAATATGAAATATGGGCCCCTTTGCGAGTATAAGCCTCCTCCAACCTCTTCCATATCTCTCTGTCCTTGCCTAGGTTCATCCACTCCTTCCCTGCAATTTGTATTATCATCATCAGCCCACCGTTTGTACGGCCTGCCAACATCCCTTTTACCTTCTGGTCCTCTCCACTGTGTGGTTTGTATTTAGTTTTGTGTATTTTTCTTAATTTCAGTAAACTCCTTTCCCTTTGAGTTGATCTGATTTTGTTTCGCCTTATTTGTGAAAACCCAGGTTTGACAACCATATAGTAAATAAGGAAGTAGACAAGTGTCAACCACAACTTTTTTCAATTTCCCTTAGCCCTCCACCTAGGAAAACAGCGGGGTTTATATATCAAAGCAAAATAGGCATCTTCTGGCGGAGCCCATTTGATTGGTAACAAATTCTTTGGGCACCCCTGCAAACACTGACCAATCAGATGAAGGTATCATGTGATGGTCATATTATAAAAGGCGATGTTATTGTTCGTTCAAGTGGATTATACGGGTCTGCCCCCGATATTCAAATTAAATTTGGTTTCTCGCAATTTGTAAACTAATACGACAAAGTAGGCTTATGGCATTCTAATTGCGCCAATGACAGTATCGTCTTCACTGGTTTATATAAAAACTGACTAATTTCTTAAACTGGACACTTTCAAGTAAAGATTTTTATTTATATCTGTGAAGATGATAGTACCATCGTCGCAATTAGAATGCCATAAGCCTACTTTGTCGTATTAGCTTACAAATTGCGAAAAACCAAATTTAATTTGAATTTCGCGGGCAGACCCGTATAATCAACCTTAAGCCGTCTTTCCCGGTTTATTACCACTAAGGGAGCGGGTAAACTGGCATTTAGCGGCAACGATCGGCCTTTCTGCGACTGCATCTCGTTTTCGCGTCTCAAACGCGTTCGATACGATGCTAGAAATAGCGAAGGTCAGCCTTTAAAAATCGCGGAATGCCAATGCTAAAAAACGCAACTCGATCGGTGCGACTGGCGTTATCGTATAGAAACAAACTCACTTCACTCTC
The DNA here is from genome assembly GCA_029955525.1 of Oeneis ivallda. NCBI lineage: Eukaryota > Metazoa > Arthropoda > Insecta > Lepidoptera > Nymphalidae > Oeneis > Oeneis ivallda. Next base: position 21,379,268 of record JARPMR010000015.1, read on the forward strand.
CATGGACATTCGCGTAGACTTCAAAACGCCGTTATTCAGCGGCGTTTCCGGTATCTCCATTACGCGCCATCTGCAATAACAATAATAAAATATAGTTAACATACATTACAGACAGACCGACAGACACACACAGACACGCACACACACTTGTGGGCAATTTTACAAAATATTTGTTACTTGGCTTGTCAGACTTGATTTTTGCATGGGTTTAGTTGAAGAGTGACATCAGCTACTTTTTATCTCAGAAAGACAAAGGCTTTCATAAATAGGATTTTTAAGAAACCTACGCGGAACCGTCTCTGAGAGCAGATCTACTCGCAGTAGGTCTCAGTAGCTCCGTTGAAGGGTTGCTGATGAAGATGACGCGGACAGAGTTTTGTAAAACAAAGCAAGTAGAGATATAACACAGCTCTTACTGGATAGAAGCAGGCGTTACTTTGCGAAAGTCCATGATTAGCAAGAAAAGGTTAGAATTATTTTGCTATATATATTCCGCCAACAGAAAAAATCTGTATAACTTTTACACTACTCTCGACGCACGTTTCGCCCCGACACCGGAGCATCCTCAGGAGATGTCGACTTTACAATGATGTATTGTCTACGTAATACATCATTGTAAAGTCGACATCTGAGGATGCTCCGGTGTCGGGGCGAAACGTGCGTCGAGAGTAGTGTAAAAGTTATACAGATTTTTTCTGTTGGCGGAATATATATAGCAAAATAATTCTAACCTTTTCTTGCTACACAGCTCTTACTTGGGAGTAATGATCTCCTTGTAGGTCAGTATCTCGGGCCGGGTGTTGGCCGCCACGCTCTGAGGTATCACGATATTGTCGATGTCGTACGACTGGCGACGCATCACGCGCCACTCGGTGCTGCTGCGAGCGCGTCTACAAACAATTTGGGTAACAATAAATAACAACAATTAAAAAAATATATAATAATAAAAATTAAGTGGCACTCGGGGACTGCCGCGGTAAAGCTATTGCATAGCATTTTTAATCAAGTTATGCAATTATAATATTTATGCAATTTTTTTTTGCATAATAAAAATTATGCAAAAAAATAATTAAAAAACAAACAATCAAGAAAAGCGCACTGTCACTACTTCGCGAGTGAGATTCGAACCTGCGACATCATACACCATACGGTAAAGAAAGCGGCGCCCACTGGCCGAACAGAGCTACTTGTGAACCTCTAAAATGTTGAACGCTTACTGAACAACGGTGTTCGGTTTATTTTCGTTACGGAATTTCTTGATTCGGTCGCCGCGCTCAAACTGTTTGTCCTAGTTCAAAGCCCGCGATAAAAGCTATGCAATAGTTTAAAACCGGCCAAGTGCGAGTTGGAGTTGGAGTTGGCTTCCATACCATCGTTCAAGATTTAACACCAGCTACAATTAAGATAAAGCCAAAACAAGAATTTTAGGGCCAATTTCACCACTATCCGTTAGTGTCTGATATATTATAACTAACAGATAAAATAGCTGTTAGATATACTTGTCTAATCTTTTAGATTATCAGAGATTTTATCTGCTAGATATTCTTAATGGACACTCGTGAAACAGAAATTTGAACACTATCCATCAGACAAGTTGTGGATAGGATATCAGGCACTTTATCAGCAAGTGTTGAAACAGGCCCTTATTGTTGCCGGGCGTTTTTCGCTTGTAACTCGGTTTCATTGTCAATGCGTAAGGCGCCATCTCCACGGGCGAGGGAATCGCGACGAATCCGTCCTGTCGTCGGATAGTACCAGTAGTATCGCCCTGTGGAGAGTAGAGATAAGCCCATAGACTTAGTATCGAATTTGGTGGCACGGCGAGACTATCGCCCGTGGAGATGGCGCCTAAGGAATGCCCATTATGCTATGCTTAGTGAGACACTCACGCCTTTCTGCTCGAAACCATTTGTTTATCTTTTAGGACAGCCAAGGAAAAAAAGATTATAGGTAGGCCAACGACATCAGACTGCTGGATAGAAGCGGCACAAGACCGAGGTATGTGAAAAGCTGGCGGTCCTTGTTACGTTCCTGTCTCGTAAATTACGTCCACTTCTGGATAAGACCTTGCATAGCAGCATTAAAGGTAAAGCAAAGCAAAAATAAAAAATATTTTTAAAACACCGACTACAAACGGTAGCGCCAATACAATGGTTACAATTTATTGTTGATTTTTTAAAATCCGCTCGACCGATTTCGATAAAATTTAAATGGGACCACCTGGGAATATACCCTTTGAAACAAAGAATCTTCCAAGTCAGTTCAGGTGTCTGAGTAATCGGTGAACATACATATAAAAAAAAAAAAGATCTGAACGAATTGGGAACCTCCTCCTATTTCGAAGTTGGTTAAAAATAAGAAGAAACAAACCTTTCATGTCCAGAAGTGGACGTTTCGTCATCTCTGTCGCGTTCTTTGGCGATCTTCCGCGACAGCGGCGGGCGGCCTCTTTTCAATCCTGAAAACATCAAAACATACAGAATATGTATTTATATCTATTTCATTATAATGCAGATGGGATTTGCACGTCGACCTTTAAGTTAAGTCCGCTGCCTTGATTGTTATGCTATACCTGGAGTCTAGACCAGATTCCCAAAGTGGTCGACCCCTGGTAAACCGATTTCGACTCCCAAGGGGTTGGGGTCGAAATCGGTTTACCAGGGGTCGACATAAACGAAAACAGATTTTGGGGGTCATCGAGGTCTAAAAATCGACCCCTATTAATTAACACAAGTTCTTATTTGAAACTTTCAAGATACTGTATAAGTTGTGACGTGTACCAACTTGTTATGAAATATGAATAACTTATATCTTAGTTGTACTTTTTAAAAACTCAACAGCTAAGCTTGCAAAAGTTCGTACAAGATGAAAAACTCGGATATACTGAATTTTATGTCTATTTATTTTGTTAAATTTTGATGAGAAAATGATGTCAAGCTTTCTCACTTAACCAACCCCAAAGTTTTTAAATTGGTAAGTAAGTATTTATCAATAGGAAAAAAAATGGAGATAGGATTTTTAAAATAATTTGAGGTATCAGCGCATTTTGGAAAAGGGGTCTCTTGCCCAAAATAGTTTGGGAATCCTTGATCCAGACCAATGGTGCAATTTATTTTCACTGTGGCAAAGAATAGATAACAAGAGTTGAACTGGAATCTTACTGGTGGGCACCCGTCGCACAGGTCTGGGCGTGACGGCGACGGGCTGCAGGGTCGGGCTGGGGTGGTGGGCGCGCGGCGAAGACGAGTGGTGGGCGCCGCGCCAAGCCTTGCCGAAGCGTGAGCGGAACCACGAGCGCGACGATAGCGCTGCCATGTGGATGGCGGGCGACACATCTGAAAACATGTTATTAAGGTCTTTATACTCAATTGGAATCAAAATTTCTATTCTCAATTGGGAAAAAAATGTACATCGGTATCTATGGTATTTTGGTATCAACCATGTGCGATTTAAAAAACAACTTGCTTGCCCATGACATAATTATAGTTATACAGGTATAATGAGGAATGGAGGTCAAAATGCACCCTTCAGTGGATTAGCTTTTAGGATTAGAAAAGATGGTCAGATGAAATTGTAGGCATTGCAGGCAAAAACTGACAGCTGCATCAGGCTCAACAACATCAACAAGACAACTCACCCTTGATGTCGCTCAGTACTGGGTGGTAAGCGGGGTCGACGAGCGCCAGTCGCTGCGCGGGCGGGAGGGTCGAGAAGGGCGGCAGGGGCTGAGTGGCTTCGGCCCTGCCCGTGCACACGGCGCAGCTCTCCACGCGGAACTGACAGCTGCATCTGGACAATGAAAAAGTAGAATTTAGGGAACAAGCATCATAGATCAAATCCTGCCATTTCATATAGTTGTTGCAACAGAGAGTATAGCAACTGACTTGTGGTAATTTTGAGAATAAATGTTTTCAAAGTATGACAGAGCTGAAAATAAGATTTAAATACGTCATGTTAAAAATGAATACTTCTTTAGCCAAGTTGCACTTGACAAATATTCTCCTCTCCCCTCCAAAACATGGGAAAGCTTGAGTTAGGAGTGGGTACGTAATAATGGGATTGGGCCTTAAATTATGTTCAACATTGAATATCCACAAAATAGAAACTCACTTGACATCAGAAGGTTTGGCGGCCTTGTTGGTAGCAATATGCAGATTGTGCATTTGCAGCAGCTTGCGCTTGTGGAAGGTGTCCCTGCGCAGCGGCCGCACGCGGGCGCACGTGCAAGAGTCGGCAGCATCAGCAGCATCAGCAGCATCGTCGCCGGGCAGGCTGTCCGAATAGCCCACCGGCTCGCCCTCAAACTGGACTGGCCCTTTGGCTTCGCGGACCTGCACGTATTGATATTGGTAAGTATAGTTTTTGCAATCCACGAGTGCGAGGGTTGTAAATGTATAAGTGTGAGCGAGAGCTTGCTCGTGACAGGCACGCACTTATGACGGTTACAGTTTAGCGTTTTTTCAACGCGTTTAAGCCCATTTTTGGAAGCGCGTGTAGACTCATATAGTCGCGTACAGTGCCACACGCGGAACTCATACGAGCGTTGACGCGCTTATAAGTTCGTATAAGCGCGAGCCGCGAGAGAAGCCTCAGCCCGCCCACCGTTTCGAGCGAACACGCCGAATTAAGCGCGTTCGGTATTTTGAAGCGCAAAATGTGACGCGCGTAAGAGCGCGTAAACCGATACGAGCTTATACGCGCAAAAATATATGCTAGTCTGAAACCGCTCTTAGGGCTCGCTCCGTCTTACCCGACGGCTTACCTGCGCAAGTTAAATTTGTGCAGTTTGCGTGCACGTGGACGGCAAGACCGTATCACGTGCAGTTTATTGACTTGCGGAAGATTGGACTGCGCAGTTCTCGGTTAAAACTGCACAGGCAAGACGGAGCGTATAGCACCGGAGCATTACGCAATGTATATGAACACGACGTAACCCCTAGTAAAGTGCTTGTGAATTGCAAGAACTATACTAACTTTGATGTACACATTTTGAATAGAGCAACTCCTGAGTTTCTTGCCGACTCTTCAACAGAATCTGCATTCTGAACCGGATTTTAGTCTAGATATGTGTCATTAGAGATACAGGTTGGCCCAAATGAAATAGTTTTGATTTTTTTTACATCTCTAAATTGAAAAACTAAAAATAGTACTTAGTGTCTTTTACACAGAGTTACCTGTGGAACAATAAGGATAACAAAATATTATTATTAGAGAGTGCTCCTCTCTCTATTCCCTCACTCTCATAGTCTGATAAAACAGAAATAAGAGAGATCAAGCACAGTATCGACGCCTTCATGTGCTCTCTAAGGCATGTGGGATTGTGGGTGACAAAGAACCAACTTCATCCAGGCTATCAAACATAATCTACCCAGGGCTAGTTTGATAGAAAAACACAATCTAGACCCGACCCGCGAATCAAACCTCGTCATGTACAGTTGAACATGAAACCAACAACACGACACATAGAATAGGCAGTTGATCTGGCTGATAAAAAATAATGTGTCAAACAAGGCAAAACACAATTTATGTGCATTAATTTCAGTTCTAAGCTTGAGCTGCCCTTGAAAATAAGGTCACTGAACATCTTCAACAGAACCTAATTTCTTCATGTAACTAGGTATTTAGTTAAATGAATGGCTTTTACTCATAACTTCTCATAAGCAAGTAAGCCCCTGCCTGCACTCTCACTTGGTTGTAAGTGATGAAGCAGTAGATAGAAACAGTGGTGGTATTCTCTCATTGCATTAGTGTAGCGATCCCAATTAAGTCTAATTGGGTGGTACTCTCTTGCTATCAGTTAAAATTCATTGATGCAGCAAGAATGCTATAAACTCAACCAACCAGAGGTCATTGTGATAGTTAAGCTGATGCAATCAATTTTAGAGAATCGACACACAGGTGACAATTTAATTTCCTGAAGCACACTTATCATTTCCACCATGTATAAATTAATCCTTATTATTTATAGCCTTTGTTTTAGCTGCTGTATTAAAAAGTATGTGATGTGTATCTACAAGTGAAAATCCATTTACACATGTTTTATGCTTAACAGTTATTGATTTCTCCAAATCATTTCCACTGTAATACTACAAAAAAGCATATTTTATTTGAATTTCTATGATTTAATACTATTTTTTGGTATAGCGTACAAGTACCTGACCCAAGATGAAACAACTCCTTTGTTTACCTTTTAAAACAGCTAAGGAAAAATAGACAGATTACCTGTTTATGGAGATCATTGTGCTGTCGTATCTTATACTCCAGCTCTTGAACTTGCACCTGCAGCCAGCACCAGCGCGACGCGATGGACGCCCGCGTCTTTTGCCACGTCCACAGCGCACGCTTCTCTCTGTAAACAATATTTCTGAAGTTACTATTTACATGTTTTGGAACGAAGTTCCTTATTGGACTGTACGGACTTGTCGGATGGGTGCTAGGCGAAAAAAGTGTAAGAATTTTTGTCACGAGTAATGTAGATGGTGTGCCCATAGGTCAAAGGTCGCATGTGGCGAGAGATGGCGTCGATTCTTGACAGTAATGTTTTCATTATTAGAAGATAATATTTTCATAATATTGTTTAAATAGGTACCATTATTATAATTTAATTTTTTTTAAGTTTAGCTTTAATAAATTAATTAATATTATATACAAAGCAAAAAAACTCAATTTGAGCATAATATTATTACATTGAGTACAGATCTACATTTTACATACCTATTAAAAGGCTGAAATATTATGCAAACATTATACCATGAAAAATCTTAAGTCTCAGAATGTGGATAAACAAAAAGCTTTTTCAGCACAGGATTGTGCTGAAGGAGCCTGATAACAGTTTTCAACAAAATTTCGAAAATACTAATTGCGAACAATAGTAGAACGAAGATTAGAAACATAATATACAAGCATTTAGGTATATTATGGTGGAATCTTACCATTATAAAACTAGTAATGACTAATGATCATCAGTATAATTAAATAATTACTATGTCCCTAACCTATCTCATATAGTAGACTAGTAATTTGCCTGTGATATCATCCATGTGATCTTTGAATTTCCTGGGCTATAAACATAGTTTATAATAACTCTCTTCTTCATTAAAAAGTCATAGCAAAGAACAAAAATCAATTTTGTGTTCTGAGACTGAAGGACAAACCAACCATCCAATTACACTTGCAGCTTGACTTTAGAGGATTAGATAATGGCATATTTCTATATAAATATTGCCTGTTTTTCAAAATAATCTTTTTAGTTATTACATTATTTCCACCAATAAACTCAATTCAGTATACATTTGGCTATGAGTTCATTGATTTTACCAAGTATTGCACAATATCCAAAAGCTGTTGCTTATCAGTTTGATTCCAAATAGCAACTGATACAACATAGCCAGGCTATTTATAACAAGCATAAAATACAACATAATTACATCAAAATCCATTCAGACTATGTTGTAATTACATAAAATTTAATCCATAATATATATTACATACTATTCAATTAAGATTTGAGTAAAGATGACAAAATAATAAAACTTAACTATAATATTTTTTTGTAATTGTAATGTCCTATAGCCTAATATTGTCTAATAGCATAGTAATAAACATCCCTCATATAATATAGACCTCACTACCTGTCCTTAGTCTTAGTATTTCATAAAATCTTAAATATAAAAAACATTTAAATAGTTACCCACTTCTTTAAAACTAATATTCATAATACTAGACATATTCATAACATAGACTTAGTATTATGAATATTAGTTTGATTAGATAATTATATCATAATAATTATTCTAATAAGCATAAAAAGCAGATTGCAAATTGTAACAAAAAGAATTGTACACACGACTCTCAATTGCATCAGACAATTACTAGAAAATAAATAAAATATACAACAACTTAACAGTCTGTAACAAACATTTGAAATGATATATATGAGTATCTGATCAGTTGATCACATTGTGTAATATTTTGTTTATGTTTTTAATACTGTGTGTTATCCATAGAGAGCTATGTATAGCAGTGGAGGTTTAATATTATAAACAAAGAAGAACCAGGTAGTATTGCCACATATTTTGGCCATATTTTATAGGAAAACATTGAAAATCTCAGTATAATATGAATATTTTTTGAACTCAGAAATCCTTTAGACATCCAACTCAGTAGAGAAATAACATTACAGGGGCCACTTAAGAACCCCACTTTCATACAAAACCTGTTTCTATTCATCACAATTCTGTTCTAATAATTAAATATATTTAAACCATAAAGGTATGGGTATACTAAACAAATATAAATCAGTAAGTGTATCTGATTGCCTATTCATTTCATCATCAGCAACCCATCAACAGCTCACTACTGAGTGCGGGTCTCCTCTCAGGTTTATAGGCCATAGTCCACCATGCTGGCCCAATGCAAATTGTCACTGTCTATATATTTATAGAGATTTTCTTCATTTAAATTTCACTTGCTTTAATGATAAAGGTAAAGAAAACATTGCACAGAAGCCTGCATCCCAGAAAAGGTCTCTTTTGATAGACTTTTGAAGATGCCAGCTATTGGGACAGATTTCAGATATCAAAATCTCTTCAGCAGTTGAGATAGTGACATAACAGATAAATAGACAGACTTATAATATAGGCTTACAAACAAAAAGAAAACAGCTGGTGCTTTCACATTTATAACAGTTGTATGGATTTGAACATAAAAGCAAAGTTTAACTCACATTGGCATAGGCTGCTGATGAACGTTGTTGTAGGTAACTGCCTCATCATTGCTCTCTGCTCCTGATGAAGATGCTGTAGCATCCGAGTCAAGCTGATTTTTCACTACTGACAGATGAGAGCGCAAAGCACCAGCAGAGTCTTCTAGCCCAGTCAGAGTGCCTGAAGATATTCCAATAGATGCAGACCTTGACGCATCACCTTTAGACGATCCAGCTTTATAATACTGAGGGCCGACAACCGTGCGAGAAGCAGCACTGGCCTGAAGAGAGGCAGTTGTCTCTATTCTCTTCAATAAGGCCTTCAACCCCATAGGCCTTCCTGCACCATCTTTCCGAGCCCCTCGGGTGCTTTTCTCGAACGTCTGAGCTGCCTCTTCCGATATCCTCTTCCCAATCGCCCGCCCCTGCAATATCCGTAACCTCCGCAGCAGGAATGCACAGCGACGCTCTAATCGGGCTTGTAGCAATCTAATTTTGTCTTCTGCAGCGTCTCCTTCAGAGTCTGCTGTATCGGCCAAGTCAAAGCCGCTCAAAGGGAATATAGCTTCTGGGTCACCTGTGGAGAGGCTATCGCCCCCGCTTTCTAGGGTTTTGATCGCCTGGAACAGGTCGGCCTGGACAAGATCGCTGTTGCCCAGGTCGACGAGGATCTGTTCCATCTCCTGCGAGTCCTTGGCCAGGCTGGGTTGGTTCTGCAGACCCATGTCGTCCTCGTCCATGTGTGTCGCGCGGTTGACGGACGCGAGCGCCCGTCTGTGTAGGGGAAGCTCCTCGGGCGGCTCGAAGCGAGTGAGGTGGGGAGGCACCGTGAGCGCCGGGGCCATGACACGGGTGCCGCCCGCCGCGGACGCCGGCGCGAGACGCGTCAGGGCGGGCTGCCCACCTCACTCATCCCGACCTTATGTAACGACACGATAATGCACTGATTCACAACACTACACGAGTCCTGCACTGCACTGGGAGTTTATTTACGCTCATTCTCCGTTTCAATCCCCCGCCGGCTCACGAAAGGCGTACGGCGAGGTCAGAACGCGTACGGCGCGCTTCTGAAAAACAACGTTTAACACTGATTACTAGCCGGTCTTTGTTTATACCTATGAAACATTGTCGTCCCTGACTGCACGTTAACAATAAACACTCGAAATTCTTTTCCTGCATGCAATATATACGAAATTTGACCCACGTGATAACGAAAAGTTAGCAAGCGGTCGCAGTTGCTTGTTTCTCTACGATATGGAACAGGAAATGGTACACTTCTCAAACACTTTTAATGCAACCAATATCACAATGTTCTCACAGCACACTCTAAACTAGCACGAATGAGCAAAACAATGATAAACGAGCATTTTCAACAGTAATGGCGGATGAAGGCCTAAAAACACTGTTCAAATGAGTAGGAATTCAATTCTTGTGACGAAACAGCGAAAGACCACACCAAACGCCACAAACACCGAGCGACTTCTGAACGTTAAAAAGAGACAGCAAGAACGTCCCTGAAATTAGTACTTGCGCGGTAAAGTCAAATACGCAATACTAGAAACAAATTGGTAAATTTTTTTTAACATTATTTAAAATAAATCTTAGAGCAATAATATTTTTACAATTTATTACTAAGTTAATCAAAAGCAAAATATTATATGTCAAATAAAAACATTAAAAGTTTTGCAAATGATCACTTTTTTGCCTTCCCGCCACGCTATTCTAACAATAGACTTATATTTGTAGGTAGACGAAATCATGACGAAATAACTTGAAATACTTTGAGGCTTTTTACTTCCTATGTATTTGAATTATATAAAATAAATGAACATTAAGATACCAATAAGTGAAAAAACTGGTATATCCAAACGCGTTATTTGTACAAAATGACATAATTTGCGTTCCGGAAACGCTTCTTGTGCATTTACAACGACAGATTCAACAACAATAATTATTTAGTCCTTGTTTATTCGATCAATTTTTTATGATGATTTTTATTATTAAATGAAATATTAAATGTTATTCGTCGAAAAAGAATAAAAATATATTATCGCTATCATTTAATTAGACGTAGTCATTTACACGATAAATTTACTTGCCTACTTCATAAACGCATTCAGACTTGCGTTCCGTTATACGCTTTTACGAGTTCACACTTCACACATTTCCTATTACTTGTAGTTACTAGTATGTCAAATCAAATCACTATGCAGTATGCACAATCTTTGCACAATGCATGCATTAATCCAAATATTATATCTGAAGTATTCTGGATAGTTTTAGTAAATCTTCTTCTTCTTTATCAACCGATAGACGTCCACTGCTGGACAAAGGTCTCTTGCATGGACTTCCACAGGTCTAGGTCTTGTGCCGCCTGGATCCAGCGGCTCCCTGCGACTCGTTTTAGTAAATAATATAGCCTAATGGTAGGTATCTATTTACTTGCGTATATAGGTACCTACCTATATAAAAATAATATATTGTATTAGATAGGTATAGCTAGCCTAGGCTACTTCTTAATTTAGATTTTATTGAACACTCAGGCACTTATCTACCTACCTCTATATAATTTGTGAAACCAACATGCAAATACATACTACTGAATTGTTATTGATGAAACATCATGATTTATAAAAATCTTCTTCACCTCACACATAATAATAGTAGGTATTTACATTACTAATTTACCCATTTTATGTCCTAGCATGATCAAAATCTATTGCTGGTTTCATCAAAAGGTATTCATAAATTATAATCCATAAAAGATTGTCCTAAACTATGCTTGATTTCAAAGGTTTATTTTGGTATTTTGTAACAGTAAATGTTGTTATTAAGCACATGATATATTTGTCCATCACATTAATATTGCTAAGAAGTGTAAATAATTTTGAAAATAATATGCAATACTATGTAATAAATTTAAACATACATAACATGAGTGAATAAGTATTAATAAATAGATTTCTTACCATCAAATTAAGGGACATTTCAGATGTTTGTTGTTTTAATAATCTCTTATTAACAGCAAACTTGTCATCTTCCATTCTTGACTTCACTAAGTGCCTAAAATTGATGAAAACACAAGAAAATAAGGAGTATTCTTTAAAACAAATAATTTTAAAAGTCTTACATTACTATATGGATGACAGCTAACTGACATAGAACTTGCTGTGAGAGGAATGTCAATAGTGTCAAAAAAGTTAATGAAATGTTGTTTTTTAAATCACTATTTTTAATACCTATCTTTAGCTTTAGGGTAGGTAGAGATTGTACAGAACATCCTTTAAAAAAGTATAAAGTTCCAAAATATTCAGAGTAGTGCAAAACAAAACTACTTAAGACTTTTCAATAGGTACTCTACCTGTATGGCTGGATCAACATGAGATCAACACTGTTTAATTTTTTTTATAAACTTACTAGGAAGCTATTTAAAACAAAGTTGGTCTTTTAATAATCACTAAATAGGAATGTTTAATTGGTTACTAAATGTAATTTGTACAGGAGGTATATATTTTAGTCCAAGGAACATATTAAATACTTGCTACCATTTTAGTATGTACCTAGGTAAATGAACTTGTTTGTAGAGCAACACATACAGATGTAATATACTTAATATTAAAAAGCTACAATCTTATGATACTCTACGCTCTGATGTTTCTTAATTTATATATCAGAGCGTAGAGTATCATAAGATTTTAGCTTACATCCTATTGATATGTTCCAATTTTTTTAGACTCCTAGCCAATTGGTTTATTTTTCTAGAGAAAAATAAAATATTTTTGTTCTGCTCATTTCCTTAATGTAATGGAAAAATTAGATTATTCTTTTGGTTTCCTATCTAAAACAAAGACTTTTGTTAATTATTATTAAAGTTGTCATTTATCTCATCAATCAGGTATATTAGCACTTTATTTTTTACTTGAAATTAATAGTTACGATTAAATATTACAACCAATATGAGTTAAAAGATATAGAAACAAGTTGTACATATTAAGATTTAATATATTGTTAAGTAGGTACCTAACTACCTATTTATTTATTTATTTTGTACAACAACTTAAGCTAAAACTTAAAACATATTAATAGGTATTTAGGATATTTAGGATAGGTCTTACAAATAAAATTCCAATTTAATAAAAACAATTTTGCTACATTATTCTATAGGTACATAAATATATACACTGGAAATAGGAATCATCATCATCAGCAACCCATCAACCGCTCACTACTGAGTGCAGGTCTCCTCTCAGAGAAGGGTTATAGGCCATAGTACACCACCCTGGCCCAATGCAAATTGGGGGACTTCACACACCTTCGAGAACTTTATGGGGAGCTCTCAGGTGTGCAGTTTTCCTCACGATGTATTTCTTTGCTGTTTAAGCATGTGATATTTAATTGCTTAAATGCATATAACTTTGAAAAGTCAGAGGTGCGTGCTCAGGATCGAACCTGCAACCTCCCGAATAGGAGACCTAACCACTAGGCTATCACTGCTTATAACACTGGAAAATGGAGTATAGGTTCTCAAATAAAACATTTAACTACTCTACTAATTTATTGTAGTGCCATGGACTGGTAGAGCATTTAAAATTGTTATTTAAGATGGATAGGATTAATATGATTGTGCCTTGGCTGTAAAAATTTCCAAATTATTTTAAAAAGAAATAGATAGGAGGAATTGATTCTACAAAAAGTAGACACTTAAAATACTAATTAGTGTTAACTATTTTTGTAAAAAAATATTAGTGATTAAATATCGGGATTAAAATAGTGATAGGTATTATTGATATTAAGAACAAATATATTTAAATAGGCGTATGGCCTGCAACCTTTCTAAATAGAATATAGAAAACCCCCCAAACTTACCTCCTTGTACCTACTGATCTTAATTTGTACTCAATACTCATGATATATTCATATTATTTTATTTTATTCGCAGACTCAGAGTTGAAAAAGTAGTCAACAACAAAGTCAAGAAAGAAACAGAAAAGCGAAGAATAAATGCCCTAAATATTTTGTGCGTATGTCCAGACGTAAAAATATTAAAAATTAAATTAATTTACCTGAAAAGTGAAAACCTCGCAATAATGTAGAAATTCACAAATAAGTATTAGATTATTATGGGACTAGGGTAACATGAGGGTAACAATGTTAAACCAGTTTCAAAACGAAAGAGCGGAAAGGAAAAGAAAAGAAGAAAAAAGAAGAGCTAGGGATGTCGGAGATGCGAAAAAGTAACAGATATTTTTAAAATGTCACCTATCATTGATTTCGATTAATTAATAACGAAAGATTTTACGAGAATAAATTGACAGCAGCCATAATATTTATAAGAGTCGGCAAACAAAAGAGACACATATCTACATAGTTTTCTTTTCTCTTTCCGCATATTACACAAAAGTGGTGGATTTTATATTTTTCACTATTTTAAATTTTTTCATTAAAATTCTAAATTATTTATGTAGGCCAACCTGTGGCTCATATGACACGTCATGAGTCATATTATTATGACTACCACCGCGCGCCGGTTCGTTCGCATTATAGGTATAGGTTTAACAACAGTTTGTGAATTTGAAACTTTAAGATGAATGTTTTAGGCTGTAAAAACGCAGAAAAAGGTTTATTCCCAGTGATTTTAGGATATAGGTACGCCGTTGTTACTTGTAGTACCTATTCTACGTAAATGTAAATTAGTCGAACTTTCCATTTAAAAAAAATATCCAATTAACTTTTATCTTCTTTAATAATTTTATTCTTCTGATTGATTCTGAATTAGTACCTACATCCGAACATAAAATGTAGAAGACCCTCAAATATAAAAAATTGGTTGTCTGTAAAGTCGGTTTACGGACGATAGTTTTACGTGATAAAGTACGGGCGCTCTCTAGTCACAAGCCAACGCTTGGGCCGATCGTGCCTCTCTATCGCTTGTTCCGCACTCTCGCTTGCACGCACAGGCTCAGGCGGAGTGGATTTATCAAGTTTGTCACTGTTTGAAATGATATTTTATACAAATAGCGTTAAATTGCTGTCTCGTTTTTTTTCGGTAAGTATTACATCACTAAAAAAATAATTTTGGCTTTGGCTTTCATCTGTGTCAAAGTGTCAATTGTCAATGTCAAATTCTAAATCATTGTAAAATACCGGTGCGCGCGTTTTAATTATATTTTTGTAATATCTAAAGAAAGTCTAAAAAGTTGCCCTAGTGATACGATGAATTACGATCGAAGTTTTTCAATGCATTCCATGCAGCAAACTCCTAAAAACAAACGAGTCAGACAAATACTAGTCAGAGAAGACACACTGAATATTTCACCCATACTCAACGAATCATCTATTTTCAAAACCCTCAATGATACAAGTTTGAGGCAAGTGTTGGACGAATCTTCGATTTTAGCAAACACATGCACTGCAGGGGACGGATTGAATGAAGTTTTTTTTGAAATAATACAATCCGCTCGTCCGAGCGAAGCCTTGGATACTCTAGCCAGGTTAGGGCAAGCCTGCTGCGACTCCCTCGAGCTTGTCGAGCCTTGGCACCGATATAATGCTCAGAATTATTGGTTAGCAGAGGAGGCTAACACATGGAAACTCCTGCAGTGTCTATACAATGATTCCATATCTGAACATCCCGAGTCACTGGACAATATTATTCGTGAACCTACACTGTCACAAAAAACTTTAGTCAATGCTTTATTTCAAAGCGATTCCGAGTTGCGTCTTCTTCAGGTACTAGTTGACTGGCTCGAGGCAGCTGCTGCATATCAGGAAGGAGCCACAAAAACCTCAGCACCAGTTATCAGTAATGACATACATTGGGGTAACACTCTGCACCAATTGCTTATTGGATCCAGCTTGTTCAATAAGGAGAAGAATAAGGCCATGATCACATGCATGGATCCAGACGCACCCAAGCGCCAAAACAAAACTATCCACACCGATGACAAAAAGGATGATAATGATTTGTGTAAGAGAGTATTCACTGAAGTTCGGTGTAGTAAGTTTAATGAGGCAGTTTCCCTATGTATTAGTGCTGGGCAAGCGTGGCGTGGTGCTGTTCTTCAAGGCTGGAAGTTGCTTCATTATCAGCAGGATGAGAATGGCACTTTGGAAGTTTCTGGAAACTCTTCAAGAGATTTATGGAAGTGGTGCTCCTTAAACATTGCCAATGATGTCTCAGAAAATGTTTACTATAGAGCTACAGTAGGAATTCTGTGTGGCCATTTGCAGAGCACGCTACCAGCATGTCAAGGAAATTGGGAAGACTTGTTGTGGGCACATTTAAGAGTGCAGATTGAGGCGAGGGTTGATAGGTTCTTAAAAGAGCATCATGCAACAGCCGAGGCGAGCACAACACCACCCGATGTGTTAGAATTGTTGCAAAGTGAACTCCAAGTCGAAGAGCTTTCTCTACAGCAAATTTTCTATGCTGTTAAATCCCTGATGGAAGGCAAAAGAGAGTCAAATTATCAGACGTGCCAACGTCATCTAATGCTCGGACAGATTCGTGCAATAATGGAAGATTCTTTACAATGGCTTGAAAGTACTGAAGAGAAATTCATAAGGTTCCTTGCTCACTTAGTACTTGTACTGAGACAGATGGGCAAAGATCCACAGCACGATGTAGGAGATAGGGTTTTAGAGAAATATGTTTCACTACTAATTGATGGATTAACTGAGGGTACATGTGAATATCCTGAACTCATTGCCTATTACACTTCCACAGTGCCTGTTCAAAGACAAATTGCTTTATATGCAGAGTTGATGGGACAGATAATAAGAAGTGAACATAGAGAGGAAGTAGTCAATGCTGGGATAAAAGCTGGTGTCAATGTAGCTGCTTCTGCAAGGGTAGCAATAAAGAAAGCAATCACAGACATACAGCAAGGTTATGGAAACATAGATGTGACATACACTCAAACATCTGCAGTTGAAAAGGATAAAACTTTAGTTAACAAAGTAATTTCATCTTTAGAATGGTTGTCATTAATTGAGAATCAATTGGAAGAAGCCCTTTGGTTGAGTAATGCCATGATTCGCACATTTATTTTCATTGGCAACACTGATGCTGCACTTTTATGTGTGGGTAGTTTAAACAAAATGTTTGCAGATTACATAAACAAGATACCCTCAAATTCTTCTGAGTTAAGAGAGCATTTGTGTTTAAAATCATACCTAGAAGGTTTAGAAGCGTTTGCTTCTTGGTACAGACATTTTATAAGTGGCCAACCAAAGGACATAGAACCTTTAGCTCCTGATGCGTCATTTTCCGACAAAGTTCACCATGAACAGAGGAGCGCTCAGGTTGAACAACAAAAGGCTAGATGGAAGAATACCATACTACATCAATCTCGGCTCACAAAGAGTTTACTGTACAATACTCTGTTATTCCCTGGTGGTTGGTTGCAAGACGAAACTGACAGTACATCCTCAAACAATTTCACTCAAGAAGAAAAAGAAGAACGCGCTAAGCAGTTAGATACTCTGAGACGACTTTGCATCCCAGAAGTCACTCTTTTGATATTAAAGATCCTGCAAAGCAGTGATGACATTGATAATCACAAGGAAGCTGTTAAGATCAGCAATCTGATCGCTGGAGAAAATCGTTGTTTATACAAAGTCTTCACTAAAAATAAACTTTTGGAAGTATTGGATAGAATTAAGGAGTCTTCTCTGCTACTTCTGGATAAGGGCAGGGATATTTTTGGATATGAATTAAATGAATAATTTCTTATGTTGTTCAATAAAATTTTGTATTTTCAATAGCTCACTTTTATTTTAACAACTTTTCTTACTTACTCTATTATTATTAACAAATTTATAGTTTTTATAAAAAAAATTATAAAATATTATCTAATATTGTTGTAGAAACAAGGCAAGGTTAACGTGTTGTTGCCACATTGTTATTAATAAAAAGTTTGAGAATCGATTTTATTAGTTAACTATAAAGTTTCTACTGTTTTTTATTATGTAGTAAGGTTTATAAATATTATTGAACAAACTGAAGTTGAGTAGAAAAATATTGGGTATAAATATGACAGTATACATTTCTCTAGTATAAATAATAAAATACACATGCCTTCCAGCCTTTTTGTTCTGACAAAGAGCAATGGTGAACTTCAATACATCATTTTCACTGAGAATAAATTTCTAAATCATGAAGTAAAACAGTAGTTAATAAAATGCAACCAGCCCCATTATTACTTAAAAACTAATGAGTAGTCTCATCTGAGATGCTATATTATGGCGGACAATGGAAGTTCTACAGTGTTAGTATCATCTCATCTTTTTCCCAAGTACGGCCAAAAGGAAGGGGTATGATTAAAGCAGTGAGACCCCATAGTCTCAAAAAATTGCGATCATATCGAATGGGATGTCTAATCGAAGAGAAAAAGGAGGAGTTCATATAGTATTATATTCGTATGGAGTTCATAAATATAAATCGTACTAAATTATTATAAATATGAAAGTGTGTTTGTTTGTTGGTTTATCCTTCAATCACGCGGCAACAGAGCTACTGATCGACGTAATTTTTTCCATAGTCCCCAGAGTTACATTTGAGGCCCCGGAGCGATATAGGCTACTTTTTGTTTTAAAAACGAAATCAACGCGGACGATGTCGCGGGCATCAGCTAGTATAGTATAATATTTAAATATACCAAGTGACAGAAAAATAATTTTACTATATTTTTCAGCGCTATCTATCGGCAGGTTTTCTCATCTTGAAAATGCCGAATTTTACATCAATTTTTCTGTAGTCGGGCTACGGTTTTAAACTTTTATCGCATATACAAAATTGCATGATGCATGCTTTACACAACATTTACTACAGGTATCTTATATTCTTATAGTATGGATACAGGGTTAAGGTTGATTAAATCATTGCTGCTCTCTGCTAACTCCGTAATAGACACCCGTCCTCTTTGCTTTATAAACTTGGCGACATCTTCTAGCTCCTTCTGCGATATATAAATGAATTTCCCCCGGTCGTCTATTACACCTGTCAGTTCCCCGGACGCTTGTAGATCTGTTATCCTCTCGATAGCCGCTTGGGTTTTGATCTTGAAGTGTGCAGCAAGATCTTCCAAAAGGACCACTTTCTGTGCCTGTGTTAAAACAAATCTAATTTTAAAAAAAATATTTTTAAAAAACAAGCTTTTATTAGCTGGCTACATCATCAGTCCCTGGACATCATCTAGGAACAGAGTAGTCGTCAAGACCAATCAAGCGAGCCCAAACTCGATGGGGTTACGTTATTTTATTACAGAGCCATCTTTCAGCTCCATCATCAGATCAACGCCATGTCACAACAATTGCATTGTCATCCAATTTACATATTCATGCATAACTCAATCGGAAACCGGGAAGTGGTTCTAATTCATCTTGCAAGATTTGACCTAAACATTACATTACATACATACATTGCAAATTAAAAAGAGCTTGTATAAGGCCCGCTTGCAGAGACGACGGGTAAGTTAACCCAGGAATAAAGTAATTTTGACAGAAGCTTTATAAGAAATCTGCCAAATCTGTCTTTTTAACTCAGAGTTCGCTGCTAACTCTCGGTTAAAAGGCTAACTAGACGTTTCGGCAAGCGCGCCTAAGTTTGTCATATTTATAAATCAATCTTGAACACAGACTGAGGGTGGTTTCAGATAAGCGTTTATTCGGCGCGTATAAGCTCGTTCTTTGAAGCACGTATAGGCGCGTCCTTTGCCTCGCGCTAAGCTCGTATAAGCGCGTAAAATAAAATTATTGTTCGTTGGAGAACAATACTGTTCTCCAACTATTGTTACACTACTACTGACTCATTGATAGGTTCAAGCGAATAACCCCGGAAAAAACGCGTGTGTGCGCGTTCGATTTTTTGAAGAGCATAAGTTGACGTATAAGAGCTTATTTATACGCGCAAGAAACTGCGCCAGTTTTTTATTACATTTTTTTAAATATCAGCCAAGCTGTACTTGCCTAATATTCTCCTCCCTCCTCCAAATAAACTGAAAGCTTGTGTTAAGAGTGGGTACGACAATAGTGCAAAAGGTGGGGATAGAACCTGCGTCCTTTCAGTTTCAGTCACACCTTTCAACTGTTGTTGGGCTATTGAGGCTTTAAGGTGGATTAGGGATACAGGTCTGCCCGCGAAATTCAAACTTAATTTGGTTTTTCGAAAGTATACTAATACGACGAAGTAGGCTTATGGCATTCTAATTGCGCCACTCGCAGTATCATCTTCACAGGTTTATATAAAAATCTTGAAAGTGTCCAGTTCAAGAAATTAGTCAGAAGAACGACTAATTTGTGAGTAACTCACGGCCAACTCGATATTCTGACAAATTTCTTAAACTGGACACTTTCAAGTAAAGATTTTTATATAAACCTGTGAAGATGATACTGCCATCGTCGCAATTAGAATGCCATAAGCCTACTTTGTCGTATTAGTTTACAAATTGCAAAAAATCAAATTAAATTTGAATTTCGCGGGCAGACATGTATAATCCACCTTTATGTAAGATTTTATTGTAAGGCTCACCTGTATATAGTCAATGAAGCGCTTGAGCAGGTTGTCTTGGTCCTGGTCCTGTTCCTCGTCGAAGCCCTCGCCCTCCACGCTGAAGGCGGCCTTCATGGCCTCGTACTCCTCTTGTTCGCGCCTCTTGCGCTCCTCCTCAGCCTGACGCGCCGCTTCCTCGGCTTTGCGTTCTTCCTCCTAAACCAGTAACAAATATAATTTAAAATTAATAAAAAAATTAATAAATTTGTAAAAAATTCTTTTTATACAACCGACTTCAAACTCCCGCTTTACTACATTACACACTATACAAATTATTTAATTTATTGTTGATATTTTAAAAACCGCTCGACCGATTTCGATAAAATTTACATGGGACCACCTGGGAGGTATGCCCTTTGAAACAAAAAAAGAATTTTTCAAATCGGTCCACACTTCTTCGAGTAATCGGTGAACATACATAAAAAAAGCCGGCCAAGTGCGAGTCGGACTCGCGCACCGAGGGTAAAAGTAAAACTACTTACTCCAAAAGTAAAAGTAAAACGATAATATTATATTAATTTGCTTATTTATCGTTAACTTTGTTTGTAGAGGTTTATTGTTAATATAAAAAAAACTATGCTAGTTAGAGCGTTGGTTTTATTTTTCCTGTAAAATATACATAAACCTCTATTGACCATAATTATTTCAGATGTTTCGATTGGTAAACTTCGGAGATAAGGGGGGGGGGGGGGGACGGTATTTTTTTCGACATTTTGGCCGATTACTCAAAAACTATTATATATAGCAATAAATAAAAAACTGTTTTAGAATGCACAAGTAAAGGCCTTTCATATGACACCCCACTCGGTATAATTATCTTACTTTGAAATTTCAAACCCCCGATTTTCCCCCTTTTTTTATCAAACTAAAATAATTTTCGCGTTGCTTTTATTTTTCCTGTAAAATATACATAAACTTCTATTGACCATAATTATTTCAGATTTTTCGATTGGTAAACTTCGGAGATAAGGGGGGGAATGGTATTTTTTTCGACATTTTGGCCGATTACTCAAAAACTATTATATATAGAAATAAATAAAAAACTTTTTTAGAATGCACAAGTAAAGGCCTTTCATATGATACCCCACTCGGTGTAGTTATTTTACTTTGAAATTTCAAACCCCCGATTTTCCCCCTTTTTAGGGTTCCGTACCCAAAGGGTACCAACGGGACCCTATTACTAAGCCTACGCTGTCCGTCCGTCCGTCTGTCAGCGGGCTGTATCTCGTAAACCGTAATAGATAGACAGATTAAATTTTCACATATTATGTATTTCTATTGCCGCTATAACAACAAATAATAAAAATTAAATTAAATTAAAAAAATTAAATTAAAATATTTCCATGGGTACATGGAAATATTTTTTTTTAACGGAACCCTAAAAGAGCGAGGCCCGACTCGCACTTGGCCGATTTTTTTTTAATAAAACTAAAAATAATTTTCGATTTTTCTTTATTCCAATGATGTTGGGCCACTATTATACACAACTATGCCAAATTTCATGTCGATAGCTTTAATAGTAACTGAAATAATCGACTGTGACAGACGGACGGACGGACGGACGGACGGACGGAGAAAGTCTCACCATAAGGGTTCCATTTTTACCATTTTGGTACGGAACCCTAAAAAGATTCCGACGAATTGAGAACCTCCTCCTTTTTTGAAGTTGGTCAAAAACATTTAAGAGGACTGTTACATTTAGCATCCCTCTCTCTCGCACATTCTAATATTTTCAATGATTGTAAAAATCTCAACAGAACACTCTCTTCTGGCTTCTATGTTTCCTGCAACGCGTAAGTTTAAGGCCACGGCCTCACTGGTAAGGCAAATGCGACGCGACGGCGATTTCGTTGAAACAAACTCATATAAACAAATTGGGGCGGCCGCATCAGATAAGCGACGCGCGAAATTTATTTGTTTATGTCGCGCGTAATTTTCAATAGCACTACAACCAATGAAAGTGTGTACGGCCAGTCATTACGCGATGTACGCGCAATTCGCTAGTTTATCGCCGCTGCAATGGACACACAGTTAATCGCGTCGCTAGTCGCCTTACTAGCGCGGCCGCGGCCTGAGGCAAGAGTGAATAAGCTTTTTCGAGGCAAGCGCGTTAGTTAGACTGAGGTCAACCATCATTCTTGATGATGATCGTTGTCAATATGTCTAGTACAAGCCTATCTCCCAAAAAATAAAAGTTTTTATTTTACTTCAATAAATGCAGTATGACTTCGATTTTTTTACATTTCCGAATTTTCGCGCGTTTAGTATGCTGTTATGTAAATATAATTCTCTTCAAGTTTCCTCCTTATAGTAAGTGTATTTTACTCACCTCTCGTTTTTCTTCCGCTTTTTTCTTCTCTTCCTCCAATTCCTCATCTCGTTTCTTCTTCATTTCCCGCATCTGCTCTTCCGCTTCACGCGCTTTTTTCTTCTCCAACTTAGCTTCCAACTTTGCTCGTTTCTATAATAAAGAAATGCGCCATGAGAAATGATCCACTTTGCCAAAAATACAGAATGCATTATTCTGTATATTATATCCATGATAATGATTGTATGATTTCAATAAAATTTTAATGGGACCACTTGGAAAGTATACCCTTTCAAACAAAAAGAATTTTCAAATCGGTTTAGGCGTCTTCGAGTAATCGGTGAACATACATAAAAAAAAATTCTGACGAATTGATAACCTTTTTTGAAGTCAGTTAAAAATGTTCGATTTACGTGTTTGTCATCAAATGCAAGCCTATCTATCTTCTATATAAATAAAAATGAATGTTGGTAAGCGCATAACTCAAGAATGGATGGACCAATTCGGTTAATTTATTTGTTCGTATGTTTTTTCCTTATGGTCCACGGAAGGTTTTAATACTTAATAAAAAAAAAAAAAACAAAAAAAAGTTGGCGGTACGAAGTTCGCCGTGTCAGCTAGTTTTGTAATAAAAAAAACCTATGATGTATGGGAGAGGGCAGACTGGCTACTTTTAGCTGCAGCAATCGCCGTTTTGGCGACTGCATCTGACTCAAAAGTGTTCGATACAATACTAAAAGTAGCGAAGGTCAGCGCTTAAAAATCGCGAAACACCAATGCTAAGAAAAGCAACTCGATCATTGCGACTGTGTGGTTATGCCGAGTTTTAATTCGTTTGACCGTAATAGTTAACTATGACATTAGCATCAAAGTAAAACGAATTATAAAAGTATCGATTTAAAGTCACAAATTGAATACAGACGATTTTAATTTGGAGCGTTTTCGTTACGTAAACGTAAAAGAATACATACACGGAATTGAGCTCTTAACTAAATATTGTTATGGTTTATTTTACTTTGACGGTAATGTCATAGTTTACTATTCATAGTTAACTATCCAATCTTGTGCTAACCCTACTGGCATTTGATAAGTGCCCACTGAAACGTTTGAACGCGGAATCGAGCTTTTGAACAGCATTAAAAAATCAGAAAAACGCTGATCACTGCTGCAAGTAGCCAGTCTGCTCTCTCCCTTATTTAATAAAAATTATAATATACCTTAGCTCCCATCTTGTCATCAATTTCCACCTTCTCAGCCTCAGGTATTCCATCTTCCTCAACGTCCTCTGCTACACCTGGCTCCTCTTCAATGAGAGCTGCTTGATGTCTTGCAGCTGTTGTAAGGAAAAACATCTCTATTGAAACTGTCTGAAGCCCGCCAAATTGTTCATGTAGATTTAGATATTTTTAAAGTATGTCAAGTGGGATTGTGATGTTACCCATTATAAACTAGCTGATGCCAGCAACTCCGTTCGCGTGGATTTAATTTTCAAAAATCCTTGGGAACTCTTTAATTTTCTAGGATAAAAAGTAGCCTATGTCACTCTCCAGGTCCTCAACTATACTCATGCACAAAATCACGCCGATCCATTGCGCCGTTGCTGCGTGATTGAAGGACAAACTTTCGCGTTTATAATATTAGTAAGGATAAGGATACAGATAAAAGTTAATAGTAGTTTTCGACATTTTTCTCTATCAAAATATCATAATAAAACTATATCTAAAATACCCATAATTTAACTTTTGAAGAAAAAAGGATAATAATAATAACTGACCACATTTTGTCAAAAGTATCTAAGATTTTTACAATCATTAAAATATTAGAATTTGCGAGAGAGAGGGATGCGAAATGTAATAGATTTCTTAAGAGGTTGTGTACAACAGAATTAGCAACGTTACACAGTTTAACCACACGAGTAAATATTCCGAACAGAGAGGAAGCTTCCTAACAAGGTCGAAGAAGTATACCTATTCTGCTAGGGTTGTCACCTGATGCATGTCAACAATTTAAGGAAAAAATAAAAATATTTTAAAGTTTGTATAATGTATAATTATGTATAATTTCAGTTATATTCTGAACTTGAACAAAAAATACTTAAATTAACAAAAATATAGGTAAAGAAACAATTTTATTTAATGAACATCAGTATTTTTGCCATAACTTCACAATTAATGTTGTTTCACAAATAATGGCCCAGGGAAGCCTTAATATCGATTTTGAACGAAATCTGTCGAATAACAAAGAATTTCAATATGGCGGTGAGTTTTTAAAATTTTGGAACCCATTTCCTAATTCTTGACCCCAGGGAATCCTAAATATCGATTTTGAACAAAATCAGTCGAATAACAAAGAATTTCAATATGGCGGTGACTTTTTAAAATTTTGGAACCATTTCCTAATTCTTGACCCCAGGGAATCCTAAATATCGATTTTGAACGAAATCTGTCGAATAACAAAGAATTTCAATATGGCGGTGACTTTTTAAAATTTTGGAACCCATTTCCTAATTCTTGACCCCAGGGAATCCTAAATATCGATTTGAACGAAATCAGTCGAATAACAAAGAATTTCAATATGGCCTTGACTTTTTAAAATTTTGGAACCCATTTCCTAATTCTTGGCCCCAGGGAATCCTAAATATCGATTTTGAACGAAATCGGTCGAATAACAAAGAATTTCAATATGGCCGTGACTTTTTAAAATTTTGGAACCCATTTCCTAATTCTTGGCCCCAGGGAATCCTAAATATTGATATTGAACGAAATCGGTCGAATAACAAAGAATTTCAATATGGCGGTGACTTTAAAATTTTGGCATTCATTTCCTCTTTCTTGACCCAAGGGAAGCCCAAATATCGATTTTAAACGAAATCGGTCGAATAACAAAGAATTTTAATATTATTTATTAATTAATTTCATATGTACCTATACATATAAAAAAGTACTTCTCTTTATCTCTCAAATATAAAAAAAGGAAATGTCCTTATTGTCTTTGGGTTGTTTTAAACAAACTGTGCAAGAGTTTGGCATTTTTACACTCTTCGTCTATTTATTTTCACTAAACGCACGACCGTCAGCCCTTACGTTCAGACCCTGAGTGGACCGGTTTGACCCTGAGCGGCGTGTCGGTGAATGTATCGGTGAGAGCTCACGCACACAGTGTTGCGCTGTGTATGGGTGAGCCCGCCGCGAGCCGTTTGTATGTAGCTTCCACTCTGTTACCTTACTCGTGTGGTTTAACTTACCATTAGCTCTCAGCCTTGCCCTCTGATTCCTGACGGCCTGCACCCTGCCCGGGCCCCCATCTCTTTGTGCAACTGCCCTTGGCTTTGCACCAGCTGTAATGTTTAAAAATAGTTGAAACGACAATATGAAAGTTAAAAACTGTAAACCCAACTATGGAAAACTGGATGTGACATCTGCCATATTGATTTTGTTTGTATAAAATTAATTCAAAATTATTTATTTCACATAGGCCAACCTGTGGCTCTTATGACAAGTCATGACATGAGTCATGATGAAGTTCCAAAAAAAAAAAGTACTACAATTCAATTCATGTTAAGACGGGCAGACAGAAGCCTATGTCACCTGGACTATCCTGGTCCAAACTACCTTACTCGGATAACACTACCGTATTCTTGAAGATCGGTTTAGTCGTTCATTCACTACAGTGAAACATTACTCTGACCTTCCAGGATAAAAAATAGCATATGTTACTGTCTAGGTCCTCAACTATACCCATGCAAAAAATTATGTCGATACATAGCTCTGTTGTGGCGTGACTAAAGGACAAACCAACTAACAAACACACTCACATTTATAATATTATAGTGTATGTCACCTGAACTCATGATCATAACACCATCTCATTCTTTGAGATCAGTTCATTAGTTTATATTCTACAGTGGAACATTCATAAAAAATCACATTAATTCCTTTTGGCTTTGCCTGTCAGGAAAAGGCTTAATTAAAGATTCAACTTTAAATTGGACGTAGTTATGCAAAAATGTTCCAACCCACAAATCTTTCAAAATTGAGTCAATGGCACTGGGATACTTTTTTAAAACACCCTTCGTCATATTCTTCGTCATATATTATTCTAAAAACATTCCAGTCCTTACATCATTCTTTTATTTCCAATGTTCCAACCCACAATGCATTAGTAGCAAAAAAACAATTAAAAACTCATCAATCTGTCTGAAAACTTGCTGTAGGTTGGAACGTTTTTGCATAACTACATCAAATTATAAATGAAACATTTCTGTTTTGAAATCAGCTGAAACTTGAATAGGTACAGAACAAGCAATATGTCTAGCTTTTTACTTTAGCTATCACTGCTTCTTTACGTTGCAAAAGTGAACTTAATCTGTAAGACATACTTACTTTGTGGTTTTACTTGTGACACTCGTAAAAATGCAACCGACAGGAGAATAATTACAATAGCACTTAGAACAGCTGCAATAATAAAAGGATCCATGGCCTCTTGTTGATAAACTTAGAACATAACCTAACCTATTAAATGTTTTAAACTTTATGTTATAAAATGTATTTTTTAATCTTGTATCTATTATGTAAAATTGTGTTTTAATTATTTTGAAACCTGGTTTAGCATTTTGTTTTCAAAAATTTACATTTTCTGTAGGATACATAGAAATGACGTTTCTATAAAAAATTAAACGTCATCACCATAGACCACGAACCAAGGAACATTTAATTCTGAAGAGCCACGAACACTAGGATAGTCATCACTCATCACAAAACGTCATCCACCGACCACCATGGAACATGGAACGTAGTGTTTCTATAATAAATAATTGGAACACAGTACGAGTGTTAGTCCACATTCCACACGTTATCAATCGTTGCCCCAATCATGGAACTAGGAATTACGGATTTTGAATCTTTGAGGGATGAACGTATTACGTAGACGAGAATAAATAATCATGCAGTCATGCTGGTGCTTTGATTTGAAATTAGAATATGTACCCTGGGTAAGGGAATCTGAGATTACTTTTATTTATTACTAAATAAATAATTTTAAATAAATTCAAATCAATTTTCACCATTCCAATTTTCCGAGGCCGGCCGATGAGACCTTGCCTTGTTGACTGGATGTGGACTGGATGAGACATAAATCACAGCATAGGTAGCACTAAGTTCCACCCTTACTCTATGGATGACTGGTGACGTGTGTCATGTCATTTAAACGCATTTGTCAAAAAAGTAAATTACTTTCCTTTTTGCCGACTGTTTAGCTTTAAAATGAAGATAATCAATTTTTCTTCGCTCGTCACCTTAGTGTTAGTTTTAGATTTTGCATCAGCTTTATATTTTCATATAGCAGAGGGCGAGAGAAAATGTTTCATAGAAGAAATCCCGGATGACACCACCGTTATCGGTGAGACAGTTTTTCTTGTTTTTTAGCACAATATTTTAACTGTACCCTGTTGTTTTGATAAATGGACTCATAAATAACGTTAAATCTTTCTAGTTAACTACAAAGTAGAGTTGTTCGACCCTCGTTCAGGTGGTTTTATGCCATCGTCACCTGGCATAGGAATGCATGTGGAAGTTCGCGATCCCAACGATCGAGTGGTGCTTTCGCGAGTTTATTCCTCTGAGGGGATGATCTCTTTCACTTCCACGACGCCTGGTGAACATGTACTTTGTATGTACTCAAATAGTACCTCATGGTTCAGTGGATCTCAGTTAAGAGTAAGTAAAATGGAAATAAAAGCAATTTTTCGATATTAATATTTCATTTACAGATACTTTATCAGATTTATTTGTAGTCTCAGACATGTAATTAGGGCTTGCAAATATTCGAAAATTTTTGGTATTCGAATATTCGGCTTTTTTTCGGGTATTATTCGAATTATTCGAATAATATTCGAATAATTAAAAAAAACAAAAGATGTTATAATAATCATATTTTTAACTGCCAATCTCTTACTTTGAGTCTAATAACTCTGAATCAAAACAAAATCTTACTTAAAAATTAAAGAACTGTTTGGAATTTGACTGTTATGGCACTAATTCAGTCCTCTAAAAGATATAAAAAGTTGGTGCTTAACAAGAAAACCACAATATAACACAGTCTTATAAACCGAGATATGAGTGTGAGTATTATAATAATATTTATATAACAATAAAATCAATAATCAATTACAAAAAAACAACCTGCTTAAAATCTTTTATCATGTAACTAGAAATAAATAACTAAATTCTAAACATTATTTATGGTTCTTCATACTACTTACTTCATATTACTTACTAAGAAAACTTAAAAGATTTAAAAGAAAGATTTTCAACGTTGATAGAATACAAATAGGTAATAATTCAGTATTAGAAATTATGAAATTGGACCTACCTAGCTGGACTGTGTGTCCCAGGTATATTATTAACTCGTGCAGAATGTCAAGTGCAATATTCTTAACGAGGGTGGAGTAAAGCATGAGCATTGGACATGATTTTCATCTTTCTCATGTTCATCTTTAGGCCCAACGCTGAGAAACCGTGCTGAGATCGTTGAGCTTTGTATTGAGGTCGCTCAGAGTCTCAGCCGTAACGACTATGTCATTGGCAAATCGCAAGTGAGTTATGTACTCACCGTTTATGTTGATGCCAAGTCCGTTCCAATCCAGAAGCTTAAAGACGTCCTCCAATGCAGCGGTAAATCTTTGGGGAGATTGCGTCTCCCTGTCACACTCCACGCTGCGAGTGGATTGGCCTAATAGTCTGGTCCTGTATACGTACTGACATAGAGGCGTTTTCATACAAGCACTTCAACACTTGGATATACCGGTAGTCAATCCGGCATCCGGCATCTCTGCAGCGACCTCAATAAGGCCCAACTTTCCACCAAATCGCAGGCTTTCTCATAGTCCTCAAACGCTAAGCAAAGTGGCAGTTTATACTCTTCCATCTTTTGTATAACCTGCCGCAGCGTATGAATGTGATCTATGGTGCCAAAGCCTCTTCAGAATCCGGCTTGCTCGGGAGGCTGGAAGTAGTCGAACCTACGAGCGAGACGATTCGTAATGACTCTCGAGAACAACTTATAAACATTAGCAGCTAGATGGGTCTATAATAATTCTTCAACAAGGTATTATCGCCTTTTTGAAGAAGAGAACCACCACGCTCCTGTGCCATGCTTCCGCCTGTATACCCTCGGGAATGACGGAATTGAACAATCGCTGAAAGATCTAAAGTACCGGTTTTCCACCCGCTTTCAAGAGTTCTGCAGTGACTCCGTCATCACCATTGTTGTTCTTGAGCTGCTTGAGAGCCATACTCATCTCGTATAGGCTGACGTCCGGGATATCTTCGGTATAGTGTCGGGTCAGTTTGACTCTGAGATCAAATCCTCAACAGGTTTTTGAGAAAGAGGTCAACAGCCGAATCTAACTCAGCTGGGCAACATTTGGGAATCTCCGAGATGTCTTCTCGTCCGAAATCCCTCAGCGCCTGAAGACTAAAGTCTTCTAAGTCACAAGAACAGTGTGTGTTGCCAGTGTTGACTTACGGATCCGAGAATTGGTCGCTAACTGTGGGCCTCATAAGAAGGCTCAGGGTCACTCGGTGGGTTATGGAGAGAGCTATGCTCGGAGTATCCCTGCGACATCAAATTAGAGATGAGGAGATCCGTAGGAGAACCAAAGTCACCGACATAGCTCAGCGAGTCGCGAAACTGAAGTGGAAATGGCCGCGGCACATAGTTCAAAGAGCCGATGGTCGCTGAGGTCCCAAGGTGCTGGAGTGGCGATTCTGCACCGGGAAGCGCAGTGTTGGCAGACCCCCCACTGGGTGGACTGACGACATCAAACGAGTTGCAGGGAGCCGCTGGATTTAGGCGGCTCAAGACCGAGATATGTGGAGGTCCATGCAAGAGACCTTTACCCAGCAGTGGAAGTCTATCGGTTGACAAAGAAGAAGAAATTATGAGATCAGAATCAGATCAATGTTACATTGCACAAAAATAAAATACGTTTTAATCTTATCATCTAACTTTGGCTTATTCTTACACTTACACGTACAACTTAAGTACCTTCAAGGCAAGAGTGAATAGGTATCTTCCAGGCAAGCGCGTTCCAACCTAGACCTCATCACTGCTTTAACTTCTAAGCATAATTATTGTCTTCTACTTCGAAGCATAATGTTGCGCGCGGAGTTTAAAAGTAATATTTTGTGCATGTCGCAGGCATTTTGTGTGATTCCGCCGTTTACATACGGCGTCGTCAGTTTAGAAACGCTCGCTGTTATGTAATATGGCGAAGACAAAATGACAACTCGTTCAATTGTTTTAATTTCACTGTAGTTTTAGATGTAGTTATTGCGAATCTACGCAATTCCCAAGCACCAGGGCCACGAATCTGCCTCTGAAGTTAGGTTAGGTTGGGGTTCGACACGAACAGTCAGGTGCCCGGCCGCGGGCCGGGCACTTAGGTTCTATTTGGCCAATATACCTTTTTTTACGTGGCGAAATCCATCATGGATACCACCGCGCCCGGGGTGACGCGACAGTTACGTTTTTTTTTTATTGAATAATAAAAATTTACAAACTAATTACAAACAATGTAGCCATCCTCATGAAACTTGAGTGTTTATGTGAGGATGGCGAGTACGCTTATTCTTAAAATACTTAGTAATCTTTACATTGCAACTCACGCGTAAGAAGCACTTCCTATGTCGCGACTAAAACCCCACGATGTTCCTTCTCATCGCCTGGTGACTGGGCAACGGGACCATAATCACGTTCACGCAACCTAGCCACCGGCGCCTGCCGAGATAGACCCTCCTCTCAAATACAGAGTTCTTCACTCATCACTCTATCTGAGGCACACAAGGAACAAAGTGTGTCTCCCAGCCCGAGGACCTTACTCCATCAGGCGATGGACGCGATGAATTTCACTGTAGTTTTAGATGTAGTTATTGCGAATCTACGCAATTCCCAAGCACCAGGGCCGCGAATCTGCCTCTAAAGTTAGGTTGGGGTTCGACAGGAACAGTCTGGTGCCCTTAGGTTCCATTTGGCCAATACTGTTCACACGACCACCCGAATGTTCATGTATAACCCTAACCTAACTTTAGATTTTGGCAAATATAGTACTTGTTAGGCATAAGAAACAGAACTAAATACTTCAATTTGCCGCGGCATTACATAACAGCGAGCGTTTCTAAACTGACGACGCCGTATGTAAACGGCGTAATCACACAAAATGCCTGCAACATGCACATCAATATTCCGAGTTTGGCTTTCGGAAAATTGGTCGAATATTCGAATATAGCAGATATAATATTCGAATATTCGGCAAGATATATTATTCGAATAATTCGAATATTCGAATATTCGAATGCAAGCCCTACATGTAATTCAAATTCTTAGAGGTGTCTTGATATACATTACTTGGTCTATAGACACCTGAACTCTCAGATACAGAATGCATAGGACAGGACAGAATGTTTGTGTTGGTTAATAGCTATTATAACATATAGGTATTTTACTTTTTAATTTAATAGCAATTTGAAACAAGGTCACAGCTGTACAAACAATAAGTTTTCCATAGTGAATTTCTTGTCTATAAAATTATTATACACTTATGTAGTACAAGATAGATTAATAAACTCACATTATAAATTGATTAATAGCTTCATAGTGTGGTTTTTACAATGAGGATAAATAATAAGAGATCTTTTAGGGTAAAAGGGTTTATACAATTACAAATAAATATAATTCTTAATATTTCTGCAGCAATAGTTTTTGTGAACCATCAAATAAAGAACAAAATAACTTAATATTGAGTTATACTTTAGCAGTTTAGAAAATGCAGTGTTGGCAGACAAACCACTAGATGGACTGACAATATCAGACATGTCGCAAGGAGCCTCTGGATACAGAGTGTGCAAGAACAAGGGATGTGGAAGTCTGCAAGAGACCTATGTCCAGCAAAAAACATTTATCGGATGTTCTTTCTACTAAGAACTATGGAAAAACATATTAATATTGGATTTTTTAGGTCCACTTAGACATCCAAGTTGGTGAGCATGCAGTAGACTATGCCAATGTTGCACAGAAGGACAAACTCAGTGAACTGCAGCTCAGGATCAGACAATTGTTGGATCAAGTACACCAGATCACTAAAGAACAGAGCTATCAGAGGGTAAGGGTTGATTCATGCTATATCATGCATAGTCTTATTTTTAATCAGAAAGAGCTTATAATATCTCCTAGTAAAATAATGATGACAAATTATCATAATTTAAGTGCCAGTACAGGGGGTATCTGCTATTTTTGTGAAGTTTACTTTTTAAGGTTTATGAAAGATAATATTCACATTTTTCAGTAGATACCATAATTAATTTAAGTCTGAAATGTACACCCTTTCTACCTACCTAGCTAATATCTATAAACAAAAATTAAAGGTCACCACAGTTGCTGACCATCTGTGTGGATGTAAAGAAAAAAATAAGAAAGCTCTTTGTGTCTTTGGTGGCTGACTCCGGTCATAAAATATGTATCATTTCAAATTTTTCAGCACCGTGAAGAAAGATTTAGACAGACGTCAGAGAGCACAAACTCAAGAGTTCTATGGTGGAGCTTACTGCAGACTGGTGTACTCATAGCTATCGGATACTGGCAGATGAGACATCTGAAGAGTTTCTTTGAGGCTAAAAAATTAGTTTAACTTTTATAGTATAATCTAGATTTCTTTAGCTGTTTTAAAAGGTAAACAAGTAGTTTCTCACAAAAATGCGTAAGCAACGTGCTAAGCATAGGGCATAGGATGCTCTTACCGCTTAATGACAGTAAAACTGCTATAAAGGAAACATTAAAAACAGTGTTGTAATCATCACTATAGTTGTCAGTTTTGAGTTTCTCTGTTAGTCTTGTGTAGTACATGAACTAAGTACTATTAGGAATAAATTCCCTATACTGAGTGAGCATGACGTAGTCTATGCTTAATTAGGACATTGTTTTTTTAGCGCATCATTCACTTGGCTCTGAAGGAGCGGAAACAAGAAACCATACATAATTATAGTACATCATTCATTTAGTGCTTCATTCCTTGTGGTAGGTCCACAAGTCTGTGATTCTGACACTTCTAAAGTACTAATAGTACTAGAAGTCTGAACTAGTACAGTCTTTGGAATGTACTAGTATGGAGTGCTCCTTTTGCAGTTTGTTTACTTTTTAAGACATCTAAGGAAAAATAGATTACAAATGGTAGTATCTTAAAGTGTGAACCTGCTAATTCTACAAACAGTAATTTTACAAGAGCAAAACTTTAGGGTTGCCTGTTCTGTGTGTGTGTGTGTGTGTTGTCAACAGACATTTTGTGCATGGCAATGTCTGTTGCTTACACCTAACAATGTCCACAATCAATATTGATAGCCTTTGGCCAAGAACAAGAATAGAGTTTTCTAATCCATTAATCTCTTATGTAAAACTAGCTGATGCCCGCGACTTCATCCGCGTGGATTTAGTTTTTAAAATCCCTCGGGAACACTTTGATTTTCCGGGATAAAAGTAGCCTATGTCATTCTCAAGGTCCTCAATTATACCCATGCAAAAAATCACGTAGATCCGTGGCTCTGTTACGGCGTGATTGAAGGACAAACCAACAAAAAAACACACTTTCGCATTTATAATATTAGTAAATATCACGGATCTAATCAGTGGTAAATATGATTAGATTATTAAAATTACATAGAACACTAATATTACGTCCATACGATGTATTACATCCATACCTACTATGTAGTATGTAGGTATAATGATCGTTTGGCAAAATCTGACTCCTTTGGAGTAGTTTGACTTTGACAAAATAGTATCCACGATGGCTAAATACGATAAATTACAAATGCCAGCTTAAGATGAGCCGTTCATTCAAAGTATCCTGTAGATTCCGGGGTTCAAGTTATTTGGACCTATACTGAAGATTGTGCTGTCTATAATTTCTGAACTACGAAATTGACGACCTTGAAATAATTACAGGGCAATCTCTAAAGAACCTGCTTTCTAACAAAAAAAGAATGGATTAAATCGGAATACGCCTTAATGAATTACAGCGAAATACACATTTTGACTTTCATCCCCTCTCCCAAGGGAACCGTGCTGAATTTCAGGATAAAAAGTATCCTATATTATACCTCGTAGTATTATCTTAAATCGTGCCAAGTTTCATTTAAATCCGTCCAGTAGTTTCGGCGTGATGCGCGGCCAAGATACAGACAGACAGACAGACAGACAAAAAATTAAAAAAAAATTGTTTTGGCTTCAGTATCGATTATAGAGTGCCCTCAAACAAAAATTTTCAAAATATCTTCAATGTACAGAATTGGACCTGTTACAGTTTTATCATATTATAGATCAAGAACTATGACTGTGCTTCATATTGATCTATTTTGAATCATAAACATTATATAATATCATTTCTCATTTCATATAAAAATGGAGTTAGCAGGTTTATATTTTAAGCCAATAATAATAATTATAATATAGTCATAAAATTTTCTATTTAAATTGAGAACATTGAATCCTTTGCCCAAAAAAATGTAAGTTTACCACTCTTTATTTACAGATAGTTTTGTTGTGATTTACATTTTTGAATAAACTTTTAAAATACCTTTCTCTGCCTTTTTATTTACTCTCAACTTTGAAGTCTAAACCAAGTTAATTGAAAAATTAAGTTGTATAGTTCTTCCAATTCACGAGGGTGACTGACTTATGATTGTGTGTGTGTTGTATCTTTATAAGTGTGAGCGAACGCAATGCTCGCGCCTGCCCGCTCTAACCTAGGCTTTGACAGACACGCACACTTTATGCAATGTGCATGTACACGAAGTAACCACAAGTAAAGCTCACTCGCCTTTGTGAATTGCAAAAACTGTAACACAGTTCAGTATTTTTACCACTGGTTCAAAAAATTTGTGTCCTGATTCAAACTATGAATACAGCCAAAACTTCCAGCTACTCTACAATTCCACTAAATAGTTCCCGAGGTAATGGCCCTCTATGAAGGATGACACTTAAGTTTAGAGGGTTGCAGTTTGGGTGGTGTAAATCCCATTGCAACACACTGTGCAGCTGTTTAAGGGGCTTTATCAGTTTAACAATAGGCTTATAGTGTGTTGGTACTTGGTTATGCCAAAATTAATTTATTTCGTGTATGTTATAAAGCTTTATTATGGAGCTTCAAAATATTCACTATAATTAATCAGATTTACAATATAACCTTTATTCTTAAAACATACATTTTTTTACCCTAAAATAAAGTAATTGAACAGTAGGTATATTATTTTGTTAATCAATAATTTACCAATTACAAAATATATCATCTAAACCACTGCAACAAGGTAATGTGCACAGAGAAATCTGGATGTGTTCCCTAAACAAGCAGCCAAAGCAATGGCAATAATAGAATTCGCAATGTTATAAAATAATAATTATCAATGGTTTAGTATTTCTTTAGTCACCTATAAAAGCGCCATAAAAATAATAAGGATAAAAAGTATTAATAATATTAATTTAAAATAAAAAATTAATTTAAAAAAACCAACATCAAACGCCCCTGCTACTACAAAGTATACAATTTATTATTGATATTTTTAAAACCGCTCGACCTATTTTGATGAAATTTATACAGGACCACCTGGAAAGTATACCCTTTAAAACAAAAAAAGAATTTTCTAAATCCCTTCAGGTGTCTTCGAGTAATCGGTGAACATACATAAAAAAAAGTATCAGATGAATTGAGAACCTCCTCCTTTTTTGAAGTCTGTTTATAAATAGGAATCTAGCTAAATAAGGAAATATCCTTATTTAGCTAGATTCTTAACAGTAAATACACTGTCTAGATATTTAACAAAATTATTTGGTGTAGGTTTTGCCAAGGGGGAGAGCCAACTAAAATCAACAGTTTCCAAAGTGTCTGCCAATGTGTCGCAAGTACAATAGTAAAGATTCCCAGACATATGTAGCTGTTCAGCCAGTTCCATTTGATGGTTGTCCATCAAATCTTCATTTATAACAACTAAAAGTGGTTTATTTGCCTCCAAAGCTTCCAGACAACTTCCCGCTCCAGCGTGACTTATAACCAAATCAGCACTTCTCATATCTTCTTTTAACGAATCTTTAAACCTGTATAACTCAATTTTAACACCTTCCTTCTCATAAACCCTCGGTTCGTAATCACTATTTCCGATTTGAAATGTTATTTCTGTACATCCAAGTTTTTTTAAAGCGCGAAGGACTTCAGGTGTTTGGATGCATTTGCATAGTAGGTCGAAACGTGTAGTTCCTACAGTTATGAAACATTTCTTGTATTCGTGTTGTGTATGCATTTTTCATGAAGTTCACAGATTAGAGGATACTACGTATATGAAGTTTATTTCCATTTGTAAACATTACATTGTACCAATTTGTGCTACACCACCAATGCACCACGTAAACAAAACAAAGAGTACAAAACTATCGTCAAAACTCAAATGTCAATCTGACTGACATTTTGATAAACGTTCACAAACGTTTCACAAATCACTTTTGGA
Organism: Oeneis ivallda; assembly: GCA_029955525.1. Lineage (NCBI taxonomy): Eukaryota > Metazoa > Arthropoda > Insecta > Lepidoptera > Nymphalidae > Oeneis > Oeneis ivallda. The sequence continues at coordinate 21,416,377 of JARPMR010000015.1, forward strand.
CAAAAACAATTAATGCCGCGATTTCAGTTCCACTGGTTCGGGCTTGGTTCGGGCACACGAGTAAGGTTCGGGGCTCTATCCCAAATCGACATCTTATTTGGATTTTTTTGATCCTGTCATGTTTCAGCTAGTTAACAATTGATAGTAATTTCTGCCTTGACCAAATCGATGATTATCCGTCTCGTTATTACTTGGGAAAGTCTCACCAAAGGAGTTCCATGTTTATCATTTTGGTACGGAACCCTAAAAATCGAAATAAATTAGGTACCTAGGTAGTTACCTAAATACCCTGCATGAAAGTAAAAATCGGCCAGGTGCAAGTTGGGCCTCGCTCTTTTAGGGTTCCATACATATGACCAAATATTCTTTTTTTGAAACTAGATAAATATTTAGATATCTTAGTTCTATTAGAAAGTACTAAATTAGCATATTATGGGGGAAAAATGCTCGTTTGTTTTGGTCACAACTTACAAACCGCATTATAAATCGGTGTTTTCAGTTTTTGTTGTTAAATACACTATAAAGTACATAATATAACAAACTTTCAAGTTCCTAACTAGTTTAGTTTTTGAGATAGATCCCCTAACAAAATTAGTCTAAAACCGACAACTTTGACGGCCCCCCATTGCTTCATTTTTGTAGCTTAAAATAAAAAAATATATATTTGAACTCCACTTAATGAGCTCTAGACACTGTCACCCCACATGCCAAGGTAAAAAAATAAAATTTTATTTCGACTCCTTTTCCATGTATGGGAACCCCCTTTATTTTTTAATTTAATTTTATTTTATTATTTGTTGTTATAGCGGCAATAGACATACACAATATGTCAACTGTCTATCTATTACGGTTTACGAGATACAGCCCGCTGACAGACGGACGGGCGGACAGACGGACAGCGGAGGCTTAGTAATAGGGTCCCGTTGGCACCCTTTGGGTACGGAACCCTAAAAATGAAATAATATTTTGAATGACGTGTAAATTAGGCCGTATAATGAAAGTGGCCAAGTGTGCCTCTTTAGTAATTCTCGTAACTGAATTTTTTATGCGCACGACCTTTCACGAGACGGCTCCAAGTAACAAGGGTGTTTTATTTTCATTTCGATTTTATTTGGATTTAATTTTATATTTTATCTTTTTACAATGAGTACCTACCTACCTACTCAGTCAATTTTGACGACCTTCCTGGTTTATGGTGAGGAATGTGGTATTATCAGCTGTAGGATTAGGATGTTCGGTTCGATTCCCAGATAGACTTTCACTGCTTCGTCACATATCTTCATATCATATCAATCTTGCGAGATCTCAGGAAGGGATTAAAACCTACAGATTTTTGTATTATTTTATTAGTTTAAAAACAGGGATTCCCAAACTATTTTTGGCAAGAGACCCCTTTTTCCAAAATGAACTGATACCTTAGACCCCATAGCCAAATTACTTTAAAAATCCTATCTCTAGTTTTTCCTGTTGATACAAAATACTTACCATCTTTGCGGTTGGTTAAGTGAGTAAACTTGACATCATTTTTAGTTATTCTTATAACAAGTTGGTACTCGTAACACAACTTATATAGTATCTTGAACGTTTCAAATAAGAACTTGTGTTAATTAATAGGGGTCGATTTTCAGACCTCGTCAACCTCTATCATCAGTTTTCGTTTATGTCGACCCCTGGGAAACCGATTTCGACCCCAAGGGGCCGATATCGACCACTTTGGGTATCCCTGGTTTAAAAGATTTGACTATATTTACACATCCTATATAAAATCCTCTAAAAACTACTTTACGAAAGCTCACAGTCTGCCATTCACGCAAACTCACATGAAATGTTAACATGGCCCACCTGAGCTCCCATTTCCAATACTTCTAATTAAACAATAAATAAACTAACAGCTTCTTATTAGAAAAATAACTTTTTTTAAGCGAATTATGACTAGAACTTCATACAGAGTGTTGAGAGGTTGTAGAGTTTTCGCGTGGAAAAATGAAATTATGGACTTTTCTCATTGTGTTTGGTTTGTTCGGATACGGGGAAGCGGAAGATTTTCCGTCCCTGATAACGGCGAATGCTTCTATTGGTAAGTAAGAATTTCTGAATGGTAGTTTTTACTTTAGTAATTATTAAGTATTTGGAAAATTTTAAGTAACTAAAGATTTTAATTGATTCTACGGCATGTTTGGAATGGGTACCTTTTGGGGAAAATCCATAGTCTTTTGATTCTATCAACGTTGTTAAGCAGAGCAGAAAAAAGTGAGGGTAGTTTAACAAAGCGTGGTAGCGATAAAGTATATCAGGTGATCGTTATGCTCGCTTTGACCAAGTTATGGACTTTGTAAAGGCTTCAGCCTTTCTTCTTTCCTTTTAGGGTAGGTCTGGGGTGGAACCCCAATTTCAAATTCCTTAATTTGCTTGTATGGATGGGATGGTATATACCTATTAGTTATAGTTTCAATAAAATGTGCTATTTCGGGCATGCAAATAATTAGGTATGTGTAGGAAAACATCGTGAGAATACCTGCATGCCTATGACTCTCTCCATAATGTTCTCAAATATGTGTGAAGTCTGGAAATTTGTGCCCAATGGGCCAACAATGGGTTGAGATGATTATGATGATATGATGATGATGATGATGATGATGATGATGAACTTGGTAACTTATCAACGCAGCTGTGGTGCTGGACCAGCAGTTCCTAGGTGAACAGTACCAGCCTCTTCTAGACGACCTGAAGGATTACATCAAGGAGTTGACGCGAGTGCAACTAAAGCATGGCGGAGTTAATATTCATTATTTCTCGTGGACCGCTATTAGTCTTAAAAAAGGTAAGAAAAGAGAATCCCTCTATGGTCACTGTAGCAGCAGCGCTGACAGGGTATTTTGGCGACCGAGTTTTACTAAAGGTTTTCAACTGGCTGCGAGTCAGTTGCTCCTTACCGGCCGCACACGTCACACTGTTCCACTGTAGGGTTTAGTAATTTCTGTAATTTATTATTAATGTGCAATTGATTAAATATTTAAAGTCCCGAAGCCTCTCTCCTTTAACAAGACCTCCTTACATTAGTAAAGTGACCTCCTATTTCCCACATTGGTGACCACCGCGTCGCTCGGACTATCAAGGTTACACGTGTAAATAAATTTGCGTCGTTGCGTTTTTAAGGCGGTCGGTTCTACGAAAGGGCAACTCAACTCAAGTGGACAGTGTTTTAAGTTAAATAAAGACATTAATTAAATTCAGTGTAAATCGGCGAAAGACTTTTAAAAAATGACTCAACCAGCGACCGTTGTGAAACTCGAAGATTCGGGACTGGCATCCATATCGCTAGCATCCAAGATCCCGGAGTTCTGGACAGACCAGCCCAGGGTCTGGTTTATTCAACTGGAGGCGATACTGGCACCACAGAAGCTTGGCGATGACACCAGGTACAATATGGTGGTAGCGAAGTTAGGCAAAGAGGTCATACAGCAGGTGACAGACATCCTGGTCAACCCGCCCGAGGAACGGAAGTACAAGGTACTCAAGGACAAACTCCTGGAAATTTACGAGGAATCCGAAAATAGGCAGATCCAGAAGCTGATAGGAGAGATGGAGCTAGGAGACCAGAAGCCCAGTCACTTACTCAGGAGGATGCAGGATCTCGCGAGAGGCAAGATAAGTGACGATACGTTAAGCGTTCTATGGCAAAAATTATTACCAGCAGCTGCCCGAGGAGTTCTAGCCGCAACCGAGGCCAAAAGCTTAGACCGTCTAGCAGTAATAGCAGATAAAATTATGGAGAGTATGAGGCCGCAACCTGTCGCCGAAGTAGTGACAACAGACACAGCGTCGAACACTACGTCGGTGTTGGCGGCAGAAATAGCTAAGCTCAGCGCGAGGATAGACCAGATGGACCGTTCCAGGTCAAGTTGGCGAGGCAATCGAGGTCGTGGAAGGTTCCGCGGACGTCCACGTTCCCGCGAGAGAGACAGCAGCAGGTCGAGACGGACACCTGATAGCCCGGACTGGCTATGTGTACATCACTATAGGTACAAAGGAAGGGCCAACCGATGCGAGCAGCCATGCAGCTGGAAGAAGAGTCAGGAAAACTAGAGAAGATGCAGGTAGAACCGGTGGGTACCTGCATCGAATTAGGAAACCACCGCTTATGCGTCACAGACAAGGACAACGGTATGCGATATTTGATCGATACAGGAGCAAACATTTCAGTGTTACCTAAAGCTCATAGATCCGTGCGTAATAGTGCAGTGAATGAAAAATATAAACTTTACGCCGCGAACGGTAGTGAAATACAGACATACGGTACCAAAACTTTAGTGTTAAATTTAAACTTGCGTCGTGCTTTTAAATGGACCTTTGTGATAGCCGATGTAAAGCAACCTATTTTAGGAGCGGATTTTTTGTCTAAGTATAATTTGTTAGTAGATTTAAGAAACAAACGATTGTTAGATCAAGAAACTAATTTATACGTCGTTTCTACAATAGTTAACTCGGAGCATACGTCGATTTTTACTATAGCCGAGTCTCATCCTTGTTATTCTCTCCTAAGTAGGTTCTCTGAATTGACTAAGCCAGCGACATTCAAAGAACCACCACGTCACAACGTGAGACATCACATCGAGACTACAGGTCCACCAGTACATGCGCGCCCAAGGCCACTACCACCAGACCGATATAAAAAGGTAAGAGAAGAATTTCGCCTTATGCAGGAAATGGGTATTTGCCGCCCGTCAAAGAGCGCGTGGGCGAGCCCCCTACACGTAGTACCTAAAAAAGATGGAAATATAAGGCCGTACGGAGACTACAGAGCGCTAAACGCTATAACCAAGCCCGATAGATACCCAATTCCTCACATAAGAGATTTTACGTTTATTTTAGCGGATAAGAAAGTATTTAGCCGTATCGATATCAACAGGGCGTATCACTACATTCCGATAGCGAGGGAAGAAAAAACCGCGATTATCACAAATTTCGGTTTATACGAATGGCCTTGTTTATCTTTCGGTCTTAGAAACGCCGCGCAGACTTTTCAACGTTTTATGAATAATTATGTTTTACAGGATTTAGAGGCAAATTTTCAGCAAAATAACCCCGAATACGCGAAGTATAAAACGGAATTCGTTTTTTCGTATTTAGACGATATAATAATAGCTAGTGAAAATAGAACTCTGCACGAAAAACATTTAGAGGCCGTTTTTGAAAGATTACAGGAAGTAGGTTTAACGATTAATTTAGCAAAGTGTGCGTTTTCGCAAGACAAAGTCAAGTTTTTGGGTCATGAGGTTTCAGCCAATGGCTTAAGGCCGCTGCCAAGCAAGGTCCAAGCTATTGTAGACTTTCCCAGACCAAAAACGGTCGAGGAACTTCGTAGATTTCTCGGCATGGTAAATTTTTATAGAAGTCATTTGCGCCAGGCAGCCCAATATCAGGCAGAATTAAATAAGTATCTTCACGGGGCAAAGAAGCGTGACAAAAGTTGTATAGTGTGGACAGAAAATGCTGTTCAAGCGTTCGAACAATGTAAGTTGGGTTTACAGAACGCCGCATTGTTAGCGTATCCGATTTCAGGTCAGGCGATTGCGATTATGGCAGACGCATCAAATAGTTGCGTCGGTGGAACATTACAACAGAAAGTGAACAACGAATGGGTACCGTTAGGTTAATTTTCGAGGAAGTTGACTGACACGCAACAGAAGTATAGTACCTACGATAGGGAGCTTCTTGCGCTTTATTTGTCAGTGCAGTATTTCAGGAACATGTTCGAAGGTAGGGATCTGATATTGTATACAGATCATAAACCGTTAACGTTCGCTTTCAAAAAGCTAGGGAGTAGCAAAGAAACGCCGAGGAGAACCCGTCAGTTGTTATTTATTAGTGAGTTTACAACGGATATTCGTTATTTGAAAGGTGATGAAAACGCGCCCGCGGACACGTTATCGCGAGTCGAAACGATTTCGTGACCGTCAGTACTCGATTTCGCTGAAGTAGCACGGGCCCAAGTGAACGATAAACAGCTCGCTGGAATGCTTGGAGCAGGAAACGGTAATACGAAGCTAATAAAAATGGATTTGCCTAATGTACCTCAGGCGATTGTTTGTAACTTGCGAGACGATAAGGCCAGGCCATACCTACCGGAGCAGTTTAGGCGTACTGCATACGAGGCAGTTCATAATCTTAGCCACCCAGGCAATAGAACAACGCGAAGGATGGTAGCTAATAATTATTTTTGGCCTGGGATGAATAAGGATATAGGTATTTGGGCTAGGTCGTGCATAGAGTGCCAAAGAGCAAAAGTTCACAGACACACTATGTCACCATTAGGACAATTCGAAAAGGTAGATAGGATGTGTCATGTACATATAGATATTACCGGTCCCTTTAACACTTCTGAGGAAGGATATAGATATTGCCTCACGATGATTGATAGGCAAACGGGGTGGCCGGAAGCATTCCCCATTAAGGATATCTGCGCAAAAACTGTAGCTAAACACGTTTACGAGGGATGGATCGTCAGTTATGGAATATTTTCTAGGTTAAGCTCCGATGGCGGTTTGCAATTTGAAAGTAATCTCTTTAGACATCTGATGAAATACCTAGGCGTACATAAGTTAAGGACGACACCGTACCATCCGCAAAGTAACGGTGCGATAGAACGTTGGCATCGTAGTTTTAAGGCCGCCTTAATGGCGAGGTTAACGAATAATAGGTCATGGGTCGATGAAATGCACACCGTGATGATGGGACTGCGTGCAGCACCGCGTAGCGACACAGGGGTAAGTCCCGCCGAGCTAACCTTTGGGCGAACTCTAAGGCTCCCTGGAGAATTCTTCGAACCATCGGATGGCAGAATAACGGACGGTGAGGAATACCTAAGGCAGTTGAAACAGGTAATTAGTAGCCTAAGACCAAAACCTGATACCCAAAGAGACTCGCGGACTATATTCATTCATCCAGCCTTAAAAGACTGCGAGAAAGTGTTTGTAAGAAACGATGTTATGAGAAAGTGTCTGCAACCCCCTTATGACGGGCCGTATGACGTCATAAAGCGGTTGGACAAAGGGTATGTAATACAGTTACCCAACAGGCAAGCACTTGTCTCCATTGATAGGTTAAAACCAGCGTTTGTCCTGGATGTTAAAAATTCACGACAAACGCCGGGTGAACCAGTAGTTAAGGAAACGCGTCGACTTAGCAGTGACGACATTTTGCCGACCCCAATTATAACTCGTACGACGCGCAGTGGTCGGGTCAGCAAAATGCCAGTTAGGTTTAGGTAGAATACTAAGTGTAACAATTAAGATTATTGGTAATTATTGTGAAATGACCCCGATCCGCAAACTTTATTTTTCATTAGAAGTTAGAAGTAAATTTTATTATTGGGAATTTTAGCACTTCTGACGCTCATAATAATAATTTGGCTATTACGTAAGTGTAACCAACATGCGAAACGATGGGTGCGACGACAGTTGGACGGTGCGGGCTTAGCGACAGAGCAGCGTAATCCTGCCGTAGCAACCCCGGCGCCTCCCGCCCAGGTAGTGGTGACGTCAGCCCAAGTAGTGTGATGCAATAGAGTATGTACCGTGCGTTGAAAGTGAAACGAACAATGTAATAACATTATAAGGGTCGAGTCACATTAGAGTTGTTAGCTAAAGCGGATCTGGATCATTAATAGGGTTGTCAAAAATAAAAGTTGGTATAATTGTTAGAATAAATTTATTACTGTGTACCTAGTTTAAGATTTTTGTTTGTTAATTTTTACCAAGATAAAAATTTGGGGTGGTGTGATGTAGCAGCAGCGCTGACAGGGTATTTTGGCGACCGAGTTTTACTAAAGGTTTTCAACTGGCTGCGAGTCAGTTGCTCCTTACCGGCCGCACACGTCACACTGTTCCACTGTAGGGTTTAGTAATTTCTGTAATTTATTATTAATGTGCAATTGATTAAATATTTAAAGTCACGGAGTAACCTCTTTTAACAAGACCTATAACCTTGATAGAGAACACGGCGCTACATACGGAGTAGTGAGGAGATTCTCTAAACTGGTGACGCAATCATCTCCCACAGTCACATTTGAACCTACGAGTATTACGAGAAAGTAAGTAATTTAACTGGAAAATACTTATGTTAGATACGAATGAGTAAGTAGGTACTAAAGAGAATCGCACCTATATAAGGCATTTGCAAAGCATCATAGAGTAACATTTTCACTTCATGTTTTATCCAAGTACTCGTACAATATAGATGAAAACATAAATTAAAGATGTTATTCTGTAAAAACAGCACTGGAAATTAGAACTCTGGCCAACCGTTTAACTGAGTAGAAGCCTGTTTGTAATTGCTTCAAGAAGAACCGTTCCTGAGGTATACTCTCATCGTTTTTATTAATCAGCAATATTGTCACGTCGCGTCGTTTAAATTAGCAGTAGTTACTCTCACTAAATTATTACAATACTAGATGAAGGTTTTTTTAATTCCCGCGGGAACTCTTTAATTTTCCGGGATAAAATGTAGCCTATGTGTTAATCCTGGGTATGAGCTATCTCCATTCCAAATTTCAGCCAAATCAGTTCATTCTTTGTGACTTTAAAGCGTAACTAACATCCATCCCTCCATCTATCCATTCATACATCCATCCTCACAAACTTTCGCATTTATAATATTAAGTAGGATTTTCTTAAAATTTATAAGCCTAATATTAAATTTTAAATATAGGTATGCCTATGTTCTACTAAGCAGTTGAAGCAGTGATAGCCTAGTGGGAAGCAGTGATAGCCTAGTGGTTAGGACTGTGGTCTATTCGGGGGGTCGCAGGTTCGATCCCGGGTACGCACCACTGACTTTTCGGAGTCAAGTGCGTTTAAGCAATTAAATATCACTTGCTTCAACGGTGAAGGAAAACATTGTGAGGAAACCTGCACATCTGAGAGTTCTTCATAATGTTCTCGAAGATGTGTGAAGTCCGCCAATAGGGAATATGCATAAAATTTTTTGTCTCAAATATTTTTTTCTAGATTCTTTATTGCCTTAACATTATACTTAAAAGGTATTTTTTTTATTTAGTTATTATTTAAACCCAGAAAATATTATATAGAAAGTGAAAAATAAAGGAGGGAAATTCAAACTTACAAAACGCGTCGCCATTGGTCGAAACGAAATGTGACGTCATTTGATTTACGGCGTCGATATTCAAACAGTGTTTGTGAGAAAAATTGTTTAAAACTGTATTCCTGTGTGATTACTTGTGAATTTATATGTTTAGTCAATCTAGGTCGATGACTGAAACTGGTTTTGTCAAAGCACAATCGGATAATCTACCGAAAATAGATGCATTTATGATGTCAGCATATTTTGTATCAAATCTCGATTTTACGAGCGCAGAGATCAAAGGAGTGAAAGCTGCAATGTAATTATTATGTTACATGGTATATTTTAGTCCTTAACATAGATTTTTATCCTTATATGTTTAAATAATACTTAAAACAAAACATAACCTTTAAATAACCATCTGTGTTCCTAAACTCCTAATTTACGTCTATATCATGATAATTTATACGTAATATTATGTTATTGAAGCTCACTCAAGTTTGATATGTTTATACTTATACTTTTTGGTTCCGTACTCTAGTTGGGTTCCGTACTCTAGAAGTAAAAGTGAAAGGATAATATGAAATTAATTTGTTTTCGCTAACTAAGGGCCTCATAAGTAGGCTCAGGACCGCTCAGCGGGCGATGGAGAGAGCTATGCTCGGAGTATCCCTGCGGGATCGAATCAGAAATGAGGAGATCCGTAGGAGAACCAGAGTCACCGACATAGCTCATCGAGTCGCGATACTGAAGTGGAAATCGGCGGGGCACATAGTTCGAAGAGCTGATGGTCGTTGGGGTCCCAAGGTGTTGGAGTGGCGACCCTGCACCGGGAAGCGCAGTGTTGGCAGACCCCCCACCAGGTGGACCGAGGAGGGAGCCGCTGGATTCAGGCGGCGCAAGGCCGAGGCCTGTGGAAGTCCATGCAAGAGACCTTTGTCCAGCAGTGGACGTCTATCGCTTGATAAAGAAGAAGAAGAAGAAGAAGATATACTTTTTGTAAATAAGTATTAGATAAATACGATATTCCGATTTACATGAACAATTTTCTTACACTTTTTTTTCGTACTTTCGCATCTCGTGGAATACGAAAAAACACTTTATCGGGTGTACTAATAATAGTGTTTTTGTACTTAGGTACCATACAATACTTGTAAGAAGGTTTTTTAACTTCTTCCATGGGTTGTGTAGCAATTAAAACAGAAAATAAGTATGAAGTAACTGAAACGCTATAGTAAACAAACACGGGACATGTCGAATGACGTCATCAAAAGTGCGCGCTAATGGTGGCGTTTGAACGGCTCAAATTTATTCAATGTTTTAAATTTCACTTTTAAAAATTATTTGACTATTTTCAAACCTATTTATATTTTTTATATGTTATATAGATGTAAATGATTAATTTAAGAAATTAAAAAAAATCATGCATATATTCCCTATTAGCATTGGGCCAGTGTGTGTGTTCTCTGAAAGGAGACCTGGTTCAGTAGTGAGCCGTTGATGGGTTGTTAATGATGGTCTACTAACAACAAGTCTTGTGCCATTACTTCTTCTCCCCAACGCAATAAGAACACACAAGTTACACCGGCAACTTCGGTCGCAACACGCTGAGAGTACGCGGTGATGGTTGACGTTACCACCTGTCACCACTCCCGAACCGCGCTGCCTTAGAAACCGTCTGATTTTTTAAATCAGCCCAAAAAATATGTTTCTAGTCTTCATGCTATTTCAGGTTTTCTAGCTGTCTTTAGCGTGGCATCGTGCGAAGACACATGGTCTTTATTCTCAAGAACCGAAGAGGAAGAGCTCTTATTATTTGCGTTGACAGAAGTGGACTGTCCGCGGCTCCCCTCAGACTCTGCGATCACGGTGACGTTCGTGGAAGCGGGACAGGAGTTGCCACAGCTGTTCCTGGATTTTAGGACACGGAAGGCGTTTCATTGGAAATCTGCGATAATTCTTCATGATGATAAATTGAGTGAGTGCAAATATTAAAAAAAAATACCTACTTGTAATCAACATTTAAGGTGGAAGACACGGTTCTACCCGCGAAATTCAAATTTAATTTGGTTTTTCGCAATTTGTAAACTAATACGACAAAGTAGGCTTATGGCATTCTAATTGCGACAATGGCAGTATCATCTTCACAGGTTTATATAAAAATCTTTACTTGAAAGTATCAAAAGATCGACTAATTTCTGAGTAACTCACGTCCAATTCAGTATTTTGATTAATTTCTTAAACTGGTCACTTTCAAGCAAAGATTTTTATGTAAACCTGTGAAGATGATAATTCTACTGGCGCAATTAGAATGCCATTAGCTTAGTTTGTCGTATTAGTCTACAAATTGCGAAAAACCAAATTAAATTTGAATTTCGCGTGCAGACTCGTATAAACATCCTTAAGCCGCATTCCTCATTACTGAAGGTCGTGTTCGTACTGCAATCCGTTGTGGCGTTGTAAATCTTTCACCCTGTTCTGTTCTCGGGCTTTCAAATTATAGTTGTAAAAGGGAGCCAGTAGAAACCTCATTTAGTCCACATACCAGCAGTTAGCTGATCGGTCAAACGGCCGAAACCAAACGGGTTTTCCCACTCATCCTTATCCAGAATTTCATTTTTCATTAGTAACCCATCATCGGCTCACTACTGAGCGCAGGTCTCCTCACAGAGAAGGTCATAGTCCACCACGCTGGCCCAATTCGAATTGGCGGACTTCACACACCTTCGAGAACATTATGAAGAACTCTCAGATGTGCAGGTTTCCTCACGATGTTTTCCTTCACCGTTGAAGCAAGTGATAATCTTAAGGGCTATCACTGCTATCCAGAATAATTTGTTGAAATTATTATTGGGCAAGTAGGTTTAATCAAATAATGTAACGAAAATACCTATCCAAGAATTTTTTGGTAACAAATCTGTAAGTCTGTGATATTTCCTCTTTGTCGCTCAGGTTGAGGAAGATTGAAAATAATAACTTCTGCTGGACTATTCTGTTCAATATATCATATCACTTCAGGTCGTGACATGATGTCTCGTGTGGTGAAATCCCTAACATCCGAGATAAATAACGACGACGTCTTGTCCGTGTCGGTGACAGTGTTCAAGATGAGGCATGAGGTGAACGAGTATTTGAGACGGAAGGAGGTCTATCGGGTGTTATCTAAACTGCCTGTTAAATATATTGGTACGTATCTGGTGTCCTCCTTGACAATCCTACTAATATTATAAATGCGAAATTTTGTGAGGATGTATGGATGGATAGATGGATAATTGGATTGATGTTTGTTACTCTATAACTCCACAACTTATTAACCGATCTGGCTGAAATTTGAAATGGAGATAGCTCATACTCAGGATAAACACATAGGCTTTTTATCCCGAAAAATTACAGAGTTCCCGCGGGAATTAAAAAACCTTAATCCACGCGGATGAAGTCGCGCGCATCATCTAGTGTTGTTACTTAAATTAGTTGTTGTAACAGTTGCGAAGCTGTAGTGGCAACGGGCAGAGCATAATATAATTCGTAGAATCGAAATCGGTATAGGCATTGGCTTCTTAAGGTTCTGGATTAGCCACCTCGCACCAAAGAGCGTAGTATACTTGCCTACGCACCCTAGGTCAACAGAAGACACCTAAAGAGTCACAGCATATACCTAAAGCGGCATAAAACTGCGTCATCTGGAACTCTCTACGAGATCTATGTACGGGAGCATGACGGGAGCTGTAGGCTGTGATTTGAGGACGCGGACGGCTGAAGTTCCGATTTGATCGTATCAACCTACATAATAGCATAGATAATAGTGTAGGTTTGTCGCAATAATGCACTGTTATTTTTTTGCATAATCCACATTTCATAGTTCTGGATGAATAAGTGTTTCTGGTTAAATAGAAAATATAATTCTGGTTAAATAGGAAATAGAAGCATGCGTCACTTTGCGGAATTCCATCATCTCCCGATGATGCTCCAGTATCGGAGCGAAACGTGCGTCGAGCGTTTAAAAGGTTTATTCTGTTTGGCGGATTATAGCAAAGGAATGTTAATTTTTCTTTAAATATCTCTGGCTATTCATCATCATCATCATCATCAGCAGCAGCAATTCATCAACGGCTCACTACTGAGCGCAGGTCTCCTGTCAGAGAAGGGTTATAGGCCATAGTCCACCACGCTGGCCCAATGCGAATTGGCGGACTTCACACACCTTCGAGAACATTATGAAGAACTCTCAGATGTGCAGGTTTCCTCACGATGTTTTCCTTCACCGTTGAAGCAAGTGATATTTAATTGCTTGGACGCACTTGACTCCGAAAAGTCACTTAGGTGCGTCACAGTCACAAGTCATAGAGGTGCGTACCCGGGATTGAACCTTCGACTCCCCGAATAGGAGACCACAGTCCCAACCTCTAGGCTATCACTGCTTCAAAGTATTCATAAGAACAGTCAAATGATTTTTCAAATGTTTACACTCCCGGTTCCTTACGTAGTACTGTCCTTTGGTATTTCTAGGTGAGAACTTTTTAGCAATAGTGAGAGCGGATGTTTTGGGCACGTTAATGGAGACTGCCCGCAATCTGCTCATGTCACACACACAGGCGCAGTGGTTGTACGTCATATCGGACACACACAGACGCGCAAGCAATATGCATAATGTAATCAGCGACTTGTACGAGGGCGAGAATATCGCCTACGTGTTTAATGCTACTGATGATGACGAGAACTGTAAGGTGAGGAAGATAAATATGTTTCTTCATATCTTTAGATAGATGCTGGTGTACTTTTTTCACTCGCTGAGCTCGTCTAGTCTGCCAACCTGATACCCAGCCAAGAATTCCTAAAGTTAAGGATAAGTCTGTATTTATCAGTGGTATTCGCTGATTACAACAAATAATAATACTTGGTATGGTTGACCGAACTTTGAATATCTTCAAAATTTATACTTGCATAATTCACAACAGTAAGGCTTTTCGCCAGTGTGAGTTCTCATGTGACGTACTAAATGACTCTTTTGCGAACATTTATACTTGCATAATTCACAACAGTAAGGTGGCCTTTGGCCACCCACTTTGTCTCCATAATGTGTTGGAGACCTCGCTGGTCGATATCTCTCAGTTCTGTATCCTAGATGCCTAGGTGACTAACCTATGACTAGTGGTTCGCCCCGAACTGAGACCTCGCGGTAACGGTATCCCATGATTATTCATTCAATCGATAGATACATGACGACCAAAACTGACATTATTATTATGCCCGTTTTCACCAAACATACCTAAATCATCCCCTATGTAGGAGTCTCTTTACGTAGGTAGCTCCTAAATACAATCCTAAGTCCTGCCGTCCGTCCCAATGTCCTTTTAGGTGTCCCGTACAGGATCGTGATAAAGAAGTTGACAGAAATCATCACCTAACTTATCATAGGTAGCCCGTAAAGGTTAGGGAACTTTAGTGAAAACATTGAATTATTATGTAGGTATTATCGAGTGAAAACCGGGCATCTGTACAAATCGTCATCTATCGACGCGAATAGAAAATATACAAAATGTAGTAAGTAATGAATAGTTTATTGAAGTTTGATATTTAACTAAAGAATAATTTTAATTGAATAATATGTTATTATATTATGTACCTAAATAATAATGGTCGACGCAAAACTGTTTTTGGGATAGATCGTAGTCGTAACTCCTAGTTCCATGGAATAGTTAATGACTGCGCCATCTATTAGCATTATTGTGAAGCTATGTGAAAATTACTGATGCCCATTAAAAATTAAATAATCTCGTTTCTTTATAATATTCATATAATTTTAGTATTTGTTGTTCAAGTACAGGATACAAGTGAAATAAAAAAATAAGTTCAGCTTGAAAATACATAGCTGATTTTGCTAGAGAGCGTCTTCAAGCGAGCGTATATTAAATCTCCACTTTGAAAGCCCCCCATTTCGTCAATTTAAAGGGAAAAATTAAAAAAAAAATTTTGTACTCTGTTCAAAATTGTCTTTAAAAAGATATATTGCAAGTCTATGAAAGGCAACAGAAAATATTTTCCTTCGCATTCACTTCTATGAGAGCCCCCCTGAAATAAAGATTTTTATAATTTTTTATGCAATATTCGGCTGAAAGCCATCAGTTTACATAACATATCTAAATTTGAAGTAATTACGTTCAGTAATTCAAAAGTTATAAGGCTCTGACAGACGGACGGACGGACGGACGGACAGACGGACGGACGGACAAGTGCAAATTTGCTCTAGTAGACTCAGAGACCTCGCTTACGCTCGGTCAATGATGCCTCACTGAAGTGTTTAAGTGGTTATTATAAAACTAAGAAATTCTTGGAGTGCTAAATAATTAATAATACATATAAGAGCTGATTGATGGTGGTTAAGGTCACAAAGCGCTGGAGTGGCGACACCGCTCCGGGGAACGCATCAGTCTTGGCAGACCCCCACTAGGTGGACCGATGACATCAGATGAGTCGCAGGGAGTCGCTGGATACAGGGGACACTAGACGCAGGCCTGTGGAAGTACAACCAAGAGATAGAAGACGAAATATCTGCTATTTTTGGAGTTTACTCCTTAAGAATCGATTTTAGGCGCCCGGTATGAGAAAAATTTGAGGGGTAAAATCTAATTATGAATGACCTTGTTACGTTTTTCACAACGATGCAAATTTCTACCCTAACGTTGAGTAAATAAGGTTGGTTATCTACTCACATGTAGATCAGCGCCATCTTTCGGCTTATGTGTAAACTATTTCGAATAGCAACGCAACACTAAGACCCTGCGATAACAGCACTGCTAACATAATAGTTCGAACTATTTACAATAGATGGCCGTATTTGATATTAAATACCTATTGAAGTATAAAGTAAACTCCAGTCGTGCGTCGGAGTGTGATGATACGAGTAATTCATTTGGTTACATGAAACGAGTATGTTGCTTATAGAATGGACTTCTCTGCTACGCCCAAGAACTGATGGACGCATTCATTTCTGCTTTGGACACAGCAGTTCAAGAAGAGTTCGACGTGGCTGCCCAGGTGTCTGATGAGGAGTGGGAAGCTATAAGACCTACTAAATTGCAGCGTAGAGACACCTTACTCAAGCATATGCAGGTACATTTTCATCAGGTTGTTCACGAATTTGTCCTATAAATACTAAATAGTTTTCATGATGATCATGATAAAATTCATTAAACCCTGATGACAACGAAGATAAAATTAATCTATTAAATTCAGATGATCACAATAAAACTAGTGGTTCGCCCCGAACTGAGACCTCGCGGTAACGGTTTCCCATAATTACTTATTCATTCAATAGATACATGACGATCAAAATTGACATTATTATTATGCCCGTTTTCACCAACCATACCTAAATCATCCCCTTTGTAGAAGTCTCTTTACGTAGGTAGCCCCTAAATACAATCCTAACATCATAGACGAATGATATTTACTAGTTCATTTGTCAAAGCCTAACATCCCATATGTCATTTTCACCTTTAGTTGTCCCGTAGAGGTTTGTAATAACAAAGTTGACAGAAAGTGTCAACTAACTTAACATATGTAGCCCGTAAAGGTTAGGGAACTGTTATAGTGAAATCCTCAAGGCCTCAATCAAACTTAGGTATAGTTTTTTGGAACATTCAAATTGAATTACTTGTACACAGCGTCAACTATCGACACGATCAGAAAACATGTAAAAACAAACTGCAACGTGAAGTTTTATTGATGTTTGCTAAATGACTAAATAATAATTTTAATTGAATATATTATGTTACATATAAGCTGCATTTTCTATATGAGATGAGAGCGCCATCTAAAATTGAAGTAATTACGTTCAGTAATTCAGAAGTTATAAGGCTCTGACAGACGGACGGACGGACGGACGGACGGACGGACGGACGGACGGACGGACGGACAAGTGCAAATTCACTCAAGTAGACTCAAAGACCTTCGCTTCGCTCGGTCGATTAATCCATTAGCCTCCAATGACGATGACAAAAATTTTCCCTTATATTAACATTCCATTAAACCCTGATGATTTAAGATTACTCTATTAAACCCTGATGATGACAAATAGAATAATCCATTGTATCCTGTCAATGAAAAGAATAATACGTTAAAAAGTGTTATAGCTTATTACCATTACATAGAACGTAACGCAACAGTACTACATAGGTTTATCCAATCGAAATCAGTTTTTTTTTTCAAATAATCTATAATATAATAAAACTGTAACAGGTCCAATTCTGTACATTGAAGATATTTTGAAAATTTTTGTTTGAGGGCACTCTATAATCGATACTGAAGCCAAAACAATTTTTTTTTAATTTTTTGTCTGTCTGTCTGTCTGTCTGTCTGTCTGTCTGTATCTTGGCCGCGCATCACGCCGAAACTACTGAACGGATTTAAATGAAACTTGGCACGATTTAAGTTAATACTACGAGGTATAATATAGGATACTTTTTATCCCGAAATTCAGCACGGTTCCCTTGGGAGAGGGGATCAAAGTCAAAATGTGTATTTCGCTGTAATTCATTAAGGCGTATTCCGATTTAATCCATTCTTTTTTTGTTAGAAAGCAGGTTCTTTAGAGATTGTCCTGTAATTATTTCAAGGTCGTCAATTTCGTAGTTCAGAAATTATAGTCATCACAATCTTCAGTATAGGTCCAAATAACTTGAACCCCAGAATCTACAGGATACTTTGAATGAACGGCTCATCTTAAGCTGGCTGCTTAATTTATCGTATATAGCCATCGTGGATACTATTTTGTCAAAGTCAAACTACTCCAAAGGCGTTAGATTTTGCCAAACGATCATTATACCTACATTGTATATTATAACATCTTGACTGTACCATATTCACAAATTAATAAATGAATTATGAATACTACAAGGTATGGATGTAATACATCGTATGGACGTAATATTACAGTGTTTTCCTATGTAATTTAATATTCTAATCATAATTACTAATATTATAAATGCGAAAGTGTGTTTGTTTGTTGGTTTGTCCTTCAATCACGCCGCAACAGAGCCACGGATCTACGTGATTTTTTGCATGGGTATAATTGAGGACCTGGAGAGTGACATAGGCTACTTTTATCCCGGAAAATCAAAGTGTTCCCGAGGGATTTTAAAAACTAAATCCACGCGTACGAAGTCGCGGGCATCAGCTAGTTCTATAATAAAATTTGTGGCACATACTTAGGAAATAGGTAGTGTAGGTCATCAATAATTGGATTTCTAGATATACTTCCACGAAGTGTTAATAAAAGTTTGTGCTTACAGCAATACCTATCACTTAAGAGCGTATGCGGGAACTGTACCTCTTGGCAAGTCAAAGCAGGGGATACTTGGGGCGCTACGTACAGAGAGCAAAGTATTAATAACAAAGCCTCCAAGGGAAACAAGACTGGCCCTGCTAAACATAAGGACACTCAAAACACGGAGCTGTTACATGTAAGAGAGTTTTTTAAGTTGTGGGAGGCTTTGGCCTTGGTTTGTTACCACCCTACCGTCAAAAACGTGCTGCCAAGCGGTTTAGCTAGGTTTCCAGTATAATGGCACAACTAGGTACAGAGACCGATTAGGGGTATGGGTCTTATTGACGCTGCCATACCCCTTCGTAAGTTAGTTCGCTTCCTTCTTAGACTGCATCCTCACTTTCCATCAGGTGAGATCGCAGTCAAGGGTACTGTTACGGTTTATTTTACTTTGATGGTAATGTCATCGTTTACTATATTTTATGTTAACTATCAAATCTTGTACTAAGCGTACAGAACTGAACCATTTCACTTTTTCTGCCGCCTGCTGGGCATTAGATACTTAAGTACAGGATCTCTCACAGTCCATAACGCTTACCAAAGTCAAGATTTTATCAAGAAATTAATATTTCTCATATTAATTTGAAATGTTTGCGCAGTGGGGTGGAACGGCGCATTTTAAGCACTACTCAATAGTATCACCCTCGGTAACTTATGCCAGGAAGTAAAATCGGAGATTCATTGCGGTCACCTTTTCAAATGGTTTTAGGTGGGTGTTTGGCGTCCCATAGATGGATTCAAATTTGATGACGTACTTTTTCCTCATGTGGTACATGGGTTTCGTGGGAAGGAGCTACCAATTATAACATATCATGTAAGTGGACATCTTTTCGAGAAAAACAGGTTTATTTGGTTTTCAACTGTAATACACCGACTTTTACACTTATAGCGAAACATCAACGCATGTCCATGGGTCTGAATATTGATTGATTCTTATAAAATACTGTATTCTTTTAAATGAATAGCGAGCGAACTAGCAGGGTCACCTAATGTTAAGTGATTACCGCCACCCATGAACATTTGTAGCACCAGAGGCACCGCCAATGCGTTGCCGGCTTTTCAGGAATTTGTTGGTCCGCCCCTTGCATTGCCCTATGTTGTAATGAAGTGGAAACACCGTCGAAGAGAGCTGGTTCAACAGTTTATTAGTACGTGGAACAAAAGATCTGGCACAGCGGATGGTCGAAGTGCTGGCACCCAGGTGGTGAGGGTGAAATTCCATTCGGTGGCGTGTGGAATGTATGCGGAAATTAGATTTAAAGAGTGTAATAGAAAAAAATAAGTAACATGTCTCAAAAGATATGGCTTGATTTTAAACGTCTCCCAAAAACGAATACAGTTTTTGCAATTCACGAAGGCGAGTGAGCTTTACTCGTGGTTACTTCGTGTACTGTCAAAGCCTAGGTGGGAGCGGGCAGGCGCGAGCATTGCGCTCGCTCACACTTATACAGATACGACACACACACAACCATAAGTCAGTCGCCCTCGTGAATTGCAAGAACTATACCACCATTATGTACTTAGGTAGGTAATTGTACCAATTTTATTACCAAAAAAAATTTAGAAATTCAACTCCACCTCGATCATTTGTTTTACTTGGGAGGTGTTAGGATCATAATGTTATTTTGGTGGGTGTTTAAATACTCGACATTAATAACCATAAGATATCAATATTATTATTTATTACTAGCTGATGCCCGCGACTTCGTCCGCGTGGATTTAGTTTTTAAAATCCCTCGGGAACACTTTGATTTTCCGGGATAAAAGTAGCCTATGTCACTCTCCAGGTCCTCAATTATACCCATGTAAAAAATCACGTAGATCCGTGGCTCTGTTGCGGCGTGATTGAAGGACAAACCAACAAACAAACACACTTTCGCATTTATAATAGTAGTAGTAGTTTAGTAATTATGATTAGGATATTAAATTACATAGGAAAACACTGTAATATTACGTCCATACGATGTATTACATCCATACCTACTATGTAGTATGTAGGTATAATGATCGTTTGGCAAAATCTGACGCCTTTGGAGTAGTTTGACTTTGACAAAATAGTATCCACGATGGCTATATACGATAAATTTCGCATGCCAGCTTAAGATGAGCCGTTCATTCAAAGTATCCTGTAGATTCCGGGGTTCAAGTTATTTGGACCTGTACTGAAGATTATGATGTCTATAATTTCTGAACTACGAAATTGACGACCTTGAAATAATTACAGGACAATCTCTAAAGAACCTGCTTTCTAACAAAAAAAGAATGGATTAAATCGGAATACGCCTTAATGAATTACAGCGAAATACACATTTTGACTTTCATCCCCTCTCCCAAGGGAACGGTGCTGAATTTCGGGATAAAAGTATCCTATATTATACCTCGTAGTATTAACTTAAATCGTGCCAAGTTCCATTTAAATCCGTCCAGTAGTTTCGGCGTGATGCGCGGCCAAGATACAGACAGACAGACAGACAGACAGACAGACAGACAGACAGACAGACAGACAGACAGACAGACAGACAAAAAATTAAAAAAAAATTGTTTTGGCTTCAGTATCGATTATAGAGTGCCCTCAAACAAAAATTTTCAAAATATCTTCAATGTACAGAATTGGACCTGTTGCAGTTTTATTATATTACTAGCTGATGCCCGCGACTTCGTCCGCGTGGATTTAGTTTTTAAAATCCCTCGTGAACACTTAGATTTTCCGAGATAAAAAGTAGCCTATGTCCTCAACTATAGTACCCATGCAAAAAATCACGTCGATCCGTGGCTCTGTTGTGGCGTGATTGAAGGACAAACCTACAAACAAACACACTTTCGCATTTATAATATTAGTATGATTAGAATATTAAATTGCATAGGAATACACTGTAGCATTAAGTCCATACGATGTGTTACATCCATACCTACTATGTAGTATGTAGGTATAATGATCGTTTGGCAAAATCTGACGCCTTTGGACTTGGAGTAGTTTGACTTTGACAAAATAGGGCTATCCACGATGGCTATATACGATAAAGTACGCTTGCCAGCTTAAGATGAGCCGTACATTCAAAGTATCTTGTAGATTCCGGGGTTCAAGTTATTTGGACCTTATACTGAAGATCTTGATGTCTATAATTTCTGAACTACGAAATTGACGACCTTGAAATAATTACAGGACAATCTCTAAAGAACCTGCTTTCTAACAAAAAAAGATATTAAATCGGAATACGCCTTAATGAATTACAGCGAAATACCCATTTGAACTTTCAGCCCCTCTCCCAAGGGAACCGTGCTGAATTTCGGGATAAAAAGTATCCTATATTATACCTCGTAGTATTATCTTAAATCCTGCCAAGTTTCATTTAAATCCGTCCAGTAGTTTCGGCGTGATGCGCGGCCAAGATACAGACAGACAGACAGACAGACAGACAGACAGACAGACAGACAGACAGACAGACAGACAAAAAATTAAAAAAAAATTGTTTTGGCTTCAGTATCGATTATAGAGTGCCCTCAAACAAAAATTTTCAAAATATCTTCAATGTACAGAATTGGACCTGTTACAGTTTTATTATATTATAGATAGAAGATCACATTCAATTTCCTCAAGCCAAGAGTCAGCAAAGCCCTTTGAAACCCTTTGACCTTGAATATGATTACGTAAGTTTACGTTGATGTTTACGCATCGTCCGCAGAATCCCCCGTGGACAATTCTGCAGCACAACGCATCGGGCTCCATCACAAATTATAGCGGCCTGTTGTTCGACATTGTTAACCAATTGGCCAAGAATAAAAATTTTACGTAAGTCTTTTGTGGTTATTTCTATTGGGTTGAATGTTCTAATCTAGATCGAGATGTTAAATTTTATTGTTTATTAAGCTTTAAATTATTTTGGTCTCGCTCATTTAAACATAGAATGACTTACATTCTGTACTAAAATGGTGGATAAGTTAGGCGAAAATTATTTAATCCCATCTTCTTCTTCTTTTTTATCAACCAATAGACGTCCACTGCTGGACAAAGGTCTCTTGCATGGACTTCCACAGGCCTCGGTCCTGGATCCAGCGGCTCCCTGCGACTCGTTTGATGTCGTCGGTCCACCTGGTGGGGGGTCTGCCAACACTGCGCTTTTGTGCTTTTGCGCTTTTAATCCCATAGTAGATAGTAATTAACGGATGATAATCCCTTTTATTTCAGAATCCGATTTTTACTTCCTGAAACCATCAGACGTAACAATTCGAATGAAACGGCGAGGGATGTGAGTATCCTTGTCACCTTCATGTTTATGTCTAACTGATGCTGATGACAGAAAAGATTTTTATTCAAACAAAGTGTGGTCAAAATATCGCGCATTTCGCTTTTGAGTATGTCTCATCTGTAAAAGTTTATAGGATTCTTTCTCACACAATCACCATCACGTCGTGATACTGTAGAGACTGCTCTTAAAAGGACTATGCAAAAAATTGTATGGGCACTGTCCCCAGATAATGGGTTTTGGCGCATTCGATACAACATGGAGCTGTATAACATCTATAATGAACCAAACGTTGTCCAGCACATAAAGATTGCAAGATTGCAATGGGCTGGACATGTGCAACGAATGGACGAACATCGGAGCCCAAAAAAATTAATGTCGTCACACCCAGATGGTCGCAGAAATATTGGTCGGCCAAAATTTCGTTGGCTAGATGGGGTTCAACTAGATGCAAAGCGTCTTGGTGTGAGAAGTTGGAGGACGAGCGCGAATGACAGAGACGGATGGAGGAAGCTTCTGGAGCAGGCCCGGGCCCACAAGGGGCTGTAGCGCCGCTGATGATGATGACTGTCCCCACCCCCCAACAGACGTGGCACTATTTTGAATATTATTGTAACGTCCCATAAAAAGACATAACTATTTTCAATCCAAAAATGATTGGGATTTTTAAAATATAATACGAACGAAGTACGCACGCTGAACTCTGAAGTACGCGCGCGACGCAGGCGACAGGCGACGCAAGGGTCCGCCCGGAGGTGGTCAGAGGGAGCGCGGGCAGCGCGCGGCGCGGTTTTTTCCCTGCGTCTCAGAAACGCATCTGCATCTTACAATTTTTTTTTTCTAGTTGGTTAATGCTCCTGTATGTTCTTTTTATAGTTGTCATTTACTAAACTGGTATACAAACCATTTCACTGAAAAATGAATAATAAATAATTCTAACTCGATTTGCATGAAAACCCCAATGCTACGGCAGATGTCGTCATAATAAAAAATCATCAGGCTTCCATGGTGTATTAACTGATATATGTTTGAAATCTGTTGGTGGGTGGGGACGATTTTTTGCATGGTCATTTCTAATGCTATGTCGTGGTATTTCAAATGCAGATGTCAACAAGCACCATTTCAATGCTGACTATGACAGCCATCTCAAAAGGACAAGCTGCCCTCGCGGTGGCCGTTTTCACAGTTCTATCTGATCCTAACCAAGGTACACTACGATACGATAATTTTAATTTATGAAGGTTTAGTAGGTATACATTGGAAGCAGAATAGAATAGAATAGAAATATTTTTTATTAAAAAAATCTTTTTTACAAGTGCTTTTGAATCGTCGATGAGTCTACCACTGGTTCGGAATGCTCTTCCTGCCGAGAAGAACCAGCAAGAAACTCGGTTTCACGAATATGGCTATTACGAATTTATTTCAAGAATACACAAGAAATGCTGCCCATTAAGGCTAAGATGCAAGCCACGAGAAAATTTTTGTCTACTCATCACTTGTGAATCTCTTAATCACGAGAAAACCGGTAGACAACATTTTCTCGTGGCGCGTATCTTAGTCCTAAAAGAGACGGATTTTGATTGACTTACCTAATAGACAAAAATGTGAAAGTTATTAAAATTTAGCTTACACAGACCATACAATTTTTGTACATATCAATCACCCGCTGTCTCCTTGCAGGCATAAACTACACAATACCAGTAAGCACGCAGCCGTATTCCTTCATCATTGCTCGACCGCGGGAGATGAGCAGAGCGCTTCTATTCCTGCTGCCTTTTACTACTGACGTTAGTTAATTCATTTTAAATATTTAAGTATTTGCCACCCCTGAATACTGAGAACATGTTTTGTTTTGAAACGATGCGGCAGGTACGCGATCTCTGGTTCCTTTGCTTATTTTACAAATTAAACTAAGCAAAATTGACAGTCAGGTCAATTTTGCACAATTTGAAAACTTTATTTTGAAGCTAGACTAGTCCCACTTGTCCTTAGGTCGTTATCCCGATTTTTTTTGCCTTAAATCCCTTTAATTAATGGGCATTAATATTATAAATACCAATAGTGTGTACATTTCTGCTATCTTTTGAAGATTCAACGCTGAAATCGACGAAGTTTGGCATAGTATATAACTTGCGTCCTAGTAATATTACGCATTCAAAAGAGTTCCACCGGCGTTTTACGATGTCAATCCTTGCGAATGCATCAGCTTCTAGGTATTAATAATGCTTTATTTTCGTAGACGTGGCTGTGTCTAGGCTTCGCAGTTATACTGATGGGTCCAATGCTGTACGTAGTTCATCGGTTGAGCCCCTACTATGAAGCTATGGAGATGTCTCGTGAAGGAGGATTGTCGACAATACACAACTGCCTCTGGTACATCTATGGAGCTTTGCTGCAGCAAGGTAGTTCTCACTTTCTGTTTTTCGAATCTTTTATGAATCTCAGCTGAATACTTCAGTTGGGGAAGATTTTTCCATCTGTTGATGAACAACAGAAATGTGTGAATAACTTATTATAATACCACAAAAGTAGATAATCACTACTTGCAGTAAAATTGGAAGTAAGCTTGAAATAAGTTTTTGAGATTACCAAATACGATAAAACCTGGCTAGAAGCCATGTGGATAGCCTGGCAGTGTTACTTTTTTTTTACTGAAGTCAGTCAAGATTCTTTTTTCTTTTTTAACTTTAAACAATTTCACTTCTGTTCCTTTTTCTAAGTTTTTCTGCATAATGGAATATAGAATTTAGATTAAAAAAAAATAATATTGACGCTCTGAAGGTCACTACTCCTCCTTGTCGACGAAGTGAGAACCTTCTCCTTGACAAAAGGAATCAATTTGTCGGAATCATTTTTTTTATGTTGTTCACCGATTACTCGAAGACCGATTGTTCACCGATTTGGAAAATTCTTTTTTTATTTAAAAGGGTATACTTCCCAGGTGGTCCCATAGTCATCAAGTCAGGATCTGATTATGTGATCCTGGAAAAATCGAGGGCTTGAAGTTGGTTTTTTAAAAATAATTTTTATATGTTATTCTAACACAGGTGGCATGTACCTCCCCCGCGCAGACAGCGGCCGCCTAGTGGTGGGCACGTGGTGGATCGTGGTGCTGGTGGTGGTCACCACATACTCGGGCAACCTGGTCGCCTTCCTCACCTTCCCCAAATTCGAGATCCCGGTCACTACGGTATCGGAGTTGCTGGACAGTAAGACTTACACGTGGTCTATCAAACAGGGCTCCTTTTTGGAAACTCAGCTAAAGGTATGTTTAAGTTTCTTTTAAGAGTTTATTAGACTAACTGATAGCCGCGACCTCGTCCACGTGGATTAAGGTTTTTGATTCCCGCGGAATCTTGAATTTTCCAGGATAAAATGTAGCATATGTCACTCTCTAAGTCCTTAACTCCATGCAAAAAATCACGTCGATCCGTTGCTCGGTTGCAGCGTGATTAAAGGACAAACAGAAAAACACACACACTTTCGCATTTATATTATTAGTGAGCGTTGAAATCTTTTCCTTTTCCTTTTTGCTTTTTTCCCATTACTACCCTTTCACTTTGGCCGTTAGGGTATCAAGCTATACGAAGCAGGTCACCGGAAGAGCAGTTTGTTTCCGGTTTGCCTTTCATGCGAGCAGTGCTCACGACCTCTCGCAGTTCTGTGGTAGACCGTGTAGGAGGAACAAGGCTGTGAATTAGTTACTGAGTGCATTCTACTAAGTATACCTGATAGAAGACTTTTACCTTTAATCGCATCTCCTCTAGAATAAATGTGAACTTTGTACAAACAGAAATATTGTTGGTTCTTCCCTTTTTTTAGGGTTCCGTAATAAACAAGGAACCCTTATAGTTTCGCCATGTCTGTCCGTCTGTCCGTCCGTCCGCGGTTTAGCTCGCAGACTATTGGTACTAGAAATCTGTAATTTGACAAGGGTATAAATATCAATCACGCCGACAAAGTGGGGATGTCATGTAAAGTGGGGATGAATTTTTTTTTCTCGTCTATCCCATAGTGTGGGGTGTCGTTGAATAGGTCTTTCAAAAATATTGTAGGTGTGGGAACACCATTTTTCAATTCAGGGATCCGTTTGTGAAATATGATATATTAAAGTGCTAAATTTTATTAGAGTCAAGTGTCCCCCTTCCCCTCTGCCAGCTAAATGGTTGTATATAGGATACAAGAAAAAATTCACAGCAGTGGTATATATAATGAATTTTAAAGGAAAACTATCACGGCTAAGTAGGGTTCATTAGTTAAGGAGTTATATCTGTTTTTTCTAAGCAAGGTATTACACGTAGTGTAAGTTGCATATTTTGTAGTTTATTATAGTATTTAAGCCATGGAACTCAAAATATATTCAGTATCTTTCAACTACGGAACCCTACACTGCGCGTGGCCCGACACGCACTTGGCCGGTTTTATTAACAAAAACATTTTATCACAGAATTCGGATGAACCTAAGTACGTATCTCTCCTAAAGGGAGCACAGATCACATCTGCGACAGGAGGCGTGGAAGGCAACATGGCAACCAGCCCCGGTGAGAATTTTTCCATTTCCTTGAAAACTTCTTCAACTTGATTTGGTAGATTGATGCTTAAAAATGATCGCAGATTTCAAGAAAAAATACCTTTATTTAATGCCTCATTTTGAACGCCTTCGTGCTACGTAAAATTTTGTACGTAGGTACGTAACATATTTTGTGTAAAAAAAAAAAATAGGGAAACTCGAGGCAGTGGGTAACTCTTTGTCGTCGACTATGAACTTCTACAGCACCAGACAAACTGCCAAGCCATATAGAATTTGTTAATCGTCTTTTAAAAAGTCGTAATTTTGAGAGAACACAGCACGCAGAAGCTGAGTAAAGAGATGTTAAGCACCAGTACCAGGCACTCAGATATTGTCTTTCGGTGAAGTAAACGGACGAGCCAAAATTGGTATCTCTCCAAACGGTAGCAGGGATTTCACGCCTTAAAAGCCTGTCCATTCTGATGGAAAAAGTCTTGTGGTGTCGTGGGACACCAGATAGGAACTAAACGAAGTTATTATTATAAAAATATTAATTTAAAGTTCTATTCGAGGTATAAAGAAAATAATTATTCGGGTATACATTTTTTATCATGATTTTTTTATCAATAAAAATCAAAATGACTCCAGGGAAGCCTAAATATCGATTTTATAAAATATTAAAATTAAAATAATTTTATAAAATAAATAATGAAAATAAAATTGCGCGCTCCCGCCCGGGTGGGCTCGAACCACCAATCTTTCGGTTAACAGCCGCACGCGAGCCAATTGCGCCACGGGAGCGATACGCAACTCGTTGAAATTATTATATAAGATATTTTTTAGGCCATCAAAAAATGTATAAAAGTGTCGTTACAACTTTGGTATTTTATTTTTTTCGTCTAGCCCCCTTTCGCAACGCGCGATAAGGAACTTCGTTCCAAAAACAATACAAACAATGGGTTTATCTGATCACCCCAAGGTGCTAGTATCCTGGACCGCGTGCGCAACAACCGGCACGCGCTAATTGACTGGAAGCTGCGGCTGCGGTACCTCATGAGGGCCGAAACCTTGCGGACCGACACTTGCGACTTTGCTCTCAGTAAGAACGTTTTGACTGCCATGCGTTTTTATCCACAACGTTCGGATCAATGGATCAAATTAATGAATGAGTGACTGATTAATGGATCCATTAATGAATGAGTGTATAGATAAATTACCTAATGAATGAGTTATTGTTTGAATGAGTATTTCTTTAACGTGCACTGTGGTGCAAACATAAAGAACAACACACGTTTTAAGCGTCTTATAATTTCTTGTGCGTTGTAATGTACCATATCCTCTTGAAACTACATTGAACCGTACGCACACATTTGTGCACCAATATATCTCCTGCGTTGGCTAGTCTCTGAAGATATTGGTCACAGTGAGCGTAATTCGCATAGGAGGACATAGATTTAAGGTTATATGATAAATATATAGTTTGAATTTGAACTTTTTCCCCCGTTTATTTTTATGTACAGGCACAGAAGAGTTTATGGATGAACAAGTGGCGATGATCGTACCGGCGGGAAGCCCTTACTTGGCCGTTATTAATAAGGAGTGAGTAGTTATGATAATTATATCAAGATAGTGTGATAGTGGAAGCCTCAATAGTCCAACTGCTAAACTGATTACCCTTTAATCTAAGGGTAATCCATTTATGGGGATAAATGGTCGTCGAAAACCCGTCGCACAACACAAGCTTTTCGCTTATTTGGAGGGAAAAGAGGAAAGTAAGTCAAGTTCTGCTTGGCTAATAATCTTTAAAAAAAATTGTGCTATACTGAAGCATGCTGGATTTGAAGCATAGGTAACTTTTTCTTCTAGTGCCATCTCCTAGCGGAGGTTGGCAACCATTAAGGCTAGTTGTACTTTGATAACTGCAGCTCTGAACAGGGACCTGGAGCTCAAATAACAAATTGAAACACTGGCGGAGGTTTTAAAGATAGGATATTATTTTTCGTTCAGGCCTTGGTCTGCCTTTTATTTTACCTTGAATGACGAATTGCAGTGTGAAGTGAGAAGTATAATTATTATGGCCGCCCATGAACATTTTTGGAGCTTTCAATTTCAGATTAATTATCAGACCCAGATACTAGAGACTTTCCTTTGCACGCTTTTAAGTTCCTCCATGGACTTTTTTATTCGATGATAAGATAGTCCTTGACTGCGATCTCACCTGATGGTAAGTGACGATGCAGTCTAAGATGGTAGCGGGCTAACTTGGAAGGGATTTCTACACACCATCGTGCCGGAACGCTAAATCGCTTGGCGGCACGTCTTTGACGGTAGGGTGGTAACCAGCCACGGCCATACGGCCTCCTCCATTCCTCAAACTCTGTAATACGGTACGATGCGGTGTAGCATACCATATATGCATGCTGCCGCATCGTCGTTTGTTATTCAAACGGCATGTGTGAAATGTGACACTTTATACGTTTTCTTTCAGACTGAATCGTATGCACAGAGCAGGGCTCATCTCAAAGTGGTTGAGCGCTTACTTGCCTAAGCGCGACCGGTGCTGGAAGACCTCAGCCGCGGCTCAAGAGGTCAGCAATCACACCGTCAACCTCAGGGACATGCAGGGCTCGTTCTTTGTGCTCTTCTTAGGTATAACGTCTATTTATTCATTCAATGATGTAATCTCTTCTTGTGCAACTGACGCCTTAGTCGCTGTTTGTAATGCTACAGGATTCTTCACTGCATCGACCGTGCTACTGCTGGAGTGGATCTACAACCGGCGTAAGAAGATGGTCGAGCAAATTGTTATTAAACCCTACATGGAATACATTAGCGTTTTAATTAAACATGCCATTTCCCTTTATATATTACTAGATGACGCCCGGACTGCGTCCGCGTGGATAATGTTCTTAAATTCCCGCGGGAACACTTTAATTTTCCGTGATAAAATGTAGCCTATGTGCTAATCTCCATTTTAAATTTCAGCCAAATCGGTTCATTCGTTGTAGCGAGAAGGAGTAACAAACATCCATCCAGCCATCCATCCATCCATCCATCCATCCATCCATCCATCCATCCATCCATCCATTCTTACAAACTTTCGCATTTAAAATATTAGAATATCCTTTTGGGGGCATAGATTCGAATCCTACCGACTGCGCCACTTGTGACTATTATTATACTTAAATCACAGAGTAACGAAGGTAAGGTTCATATGGTAAAGCGCGTTTTCAATCGACGAATTTCAACGAATCGACGTGACGAGATTTTTTGCATGGGTATAAGTCTTCAAGACTTGGAGAGTGGCATAGGCTACCTTTTATCCCGGGGCAATGCAAAGCCATGCAGGCGAAGCCACGTGCAAAGGCTTGTCGGCTTCTTATCAGAAACAAATCGAAAATCTTCAAGCTAAATACTGATTTATTTACGCAAATTTAATATGAAAACGAGTGGTGTTCATTATTTTCGCCTTATTAAATTAAATCACATCTTTTTAGAAAATAACAAATTTATTTACTGTCAAAAACTCATACTAGTGTCGACTTCCTGATCGAAGCATGGCTATCAAAACAATTTTGTATAACCAAGTCACCATTGTCACGTTGCTTTTGCAATAGAATAGAAATATTTTTTATTCAAATAAACTTTTTACAAGTGCTTTTGAATCGTCAACGTTTACTAGTGCAGACTGAAAATTACAAGGTCGATGGTTCTATCCGTCCCTTGCAATAGTACCGTGGGTTTACGCTTGCTTGTTTGGTGGGGAGAGGGGAAAATTAGTCAAGTTCTGTTATAATAGTATAGTGACATATCATTTATAAAAAAAAACTTAATTAAAACATTTTTTATCAACTTATGCAATTATAATATTTATGCAATATTTTTTTTGTATGATAGAAATTATGCAAAAAATAATTAAAAAACAAACAAACAAGAAAAGCGAACTGTCACTACTTCGCGAGTGAGATTCGAACCTGCGACATCATCAAAGAAAGCGGTCGCTCGCCCACTGCGCCAAATAGACCTACTTTAGAACCTCTAAAATGTTGAACGCTTACTGAACGACGGTGTTAGGTTTATTTTCGTTACGGAATTATCTTGATTCGGTCGCCGCGCTCAAACTGTTTGTCCTAGTTCAAAGCCCGCGATAAAAGCTATGCAATAGCTTAAAAATTGGCACCCTTTGGGATTTCCATAATATAGAGAGGTATCTAACGACCTTGATTAATTGTTTAATCCAGATAATTATGTAGTAGATAATGCGTGTCAATGATCGAAACATCATTATTAATTAAGGTAGGTAAGTAGGTATAGGTAAATGTATTCATGAGAGGTCAACTGTGGGTATGCAATCTAGATTTATCAAGATTCATCTAGATTTAATATTTTTATTTCGGTAGGTATATTAGGACCTATAGTTTTTTATGTGTCGCATATTTAGCGAGCACGTCGAGAGCGCATGACGCTAATGTCAATGCAATGCTATTTCCATAATCGAGACCAAAGCCGGTTGCCACGGCTTGGCTTTCCTCCTAAACTCTGAAGACCCTCGTGAACTTACTTAATTGCTACACGTGTTAACTTTATGACTTCAAGAGCAAACTTAGAATACATGTTACCGTTAGAGAGCATAATAGTTACGTTAATGTGCACATTAACTAGGTAATCTGCATATGCTCGGATACGATGCGTTAAAGTGCAAAATATGAATTAAAAAATCGGCCAAGTGCGAGTCGGGCCTCGCTCTTTTAGGGTTCCGTTAAAAGAAAAATATTTCCATCTACCCATGGAAATATTTTAATTAAATTTTTTTAATTTAATTTAATTTTTATTATTTGTTGTTATAGCGGCAATAGAAATACATAATATGTGAAAATTTCATCTGTCTATCTATTACGGTTTACGAGATACAGCCCGCTGACAGACGGACGGACGGACGGACGGACGGACGGACGGACAGCGTAGGCTTAGTAATAGGGTCCCGTTGGTACCCTTTGGGTACGGAACCCTAAAAAGGTCTTATTTGCACTTTACCTAGTTAGTCTGCACAATAGCGAATGGTACATCGTGGCAATGGTACATGGTGGCAATGGTGCGGCCGGGCACCTGGTTATTCATGTATAACCCCAACCTAACCTAACTTCAGATTTTGCCAAAATATGTATATAGCACTTGTTGGGTTTAGTTTGGTTATGTTAGGTTAGGTTAGGTTAGTCTTCTTTATCAACCGCTGGATGTCCACTGCTGGACAAAGGTCACTTGCATGGACTTCCACAGGCCTCGGTCTTGCGCCGCCTGAATCCAGCGGCTCCCTGCGACTCGCTTGATGTCGTCGGTCCACCTGGTGGGGAGTCTGCCAACACTGCGCTTCCCGGTGCGGGGTCGCCTAGAGTGGCACCTTGGGACCCCAATGACCATCAGCTCTTCGAACTAAGTGCCCCGCCCATTTCCACTTCAGTATCGCGACTCGCTGAGCTATGTCGGTGACTCTGGTTCTCCTACGGATCTCCTCATTTCTGATTCGATCCCGCAGGGACACTCCGAGCATAGCGCTCTCCATCGCCCGCTGAGCGGTCCTGAGCCTACTTATGAGGCCCTTAGTTAGCGACCATGTCTCGGATCCGTAAGTCATCACTGGCAACACGCACTGTTCGAAGACTTTAGTCTTCAGGCACTGAGGAATTTTGGACGAGAAAACATCTCGGAGCTTCCTGAACGCTGCCCAGCCGAGTTGGATTCGGCGGTTGATCTCTTTCTCGTAATTGGACCTACCTAGCTGGACTGTGTGTCCCAGGTAAATATACTCGTCGACAATTTCGAGTGCCGAGTTCTCAACAATTACTGGGTGGGGCGGTGCATGAGCATTGGACATGATTTTCGTCTTGCTCATGTTCATTTTCAGGCCCACATGTTGAGAAACCCTGCTGAGATCGTTGAGCATTGTATTGAGGTCTCTCAGAGTCTCTGCCATGACTACTATGTCATCGGCAAATCGCAGGTGAGTGATGTACTCGCCGTTTATGTTAATGCCAAGTCCGTTCCAATCCAGAAGCTTCAAGACGTCCTCCAACGCAGCGGTAAAGAGCTTCGGGGAGATAACGTCTCCCTGTCGTACTCCACGCTGCAAGTGGATTGGCCTCGTAGTCTGGTCCTGTATACGTACTGACATTGTGGCGTTTTCATACAAGCACTTCAACACTTGGATTACCGGTAGTCAATCCGGCATCTCTGCAGCGACCTCAACACAGCCCAAGTTTCCACCGAATCGAAGGCTTTCTCATAGTCCACAAACGCTAAGCAAAGTGGCCGGTTATACTCTTCCGTCTTTTGTATAACCTGCCGCAGCGTATGAATGTGATCTATGGTACCAAAGCCTTTTCGGAATCCGGCTTGTTCGGGAGGCTGGAAGTCGTCGAACCTACGACGTTAGGTTAGTAATTACCTACAACTAATTAAAATGTTTTATTCAGAACCTGTTTTATGGAATTTACCGTATGCATGGTCGTTAGTCTGCAGATTACCTAGGAATTCTGCAGATTATCTAGTTAATGTGAGAACTCAATTATTTTTTTTCCACTTTAACTGACTCAGCCAGATAATCTGCAGAATACCTCGTTAATCTGCACTCTAACGTGCTCTAACTGATTTACGCAAATTAACGGTAACATACATACTAATTATTAGGTAAGTATAGACTATGGACATAATCTTCTTACTTACACACCTTTGAGAACATAATATCATCAGGGTTTAAACTACCAACCTAGTGCAGAGCTTCAATTTTGTTTTGAGATGTAAATACTTTAAGGTATTCTCATTAAATGACATGTCAAAACAACGTTAACATAGACTTATTATACCTATTTACTACAGAGCTCAATAGGTAGATAAATAGGTACCTACTGCTTTAAGTTTTGGTAGTGTATGCGCAAAACACAGGTAAGCAGGTTTCCTCACGATTTTTCCAAGTGATACGAGCAAAACATCGAAAACCTGCAGATACCTAGGATTTGAATCCCGGACAACCCAAAAGGAGACCGACGACTTTACCACAAGGCTATGTTGTATAACACTGTTATATCACACGAGTAAATATTCCGAAATTACTCATGTGGTTATACCAACCAACAAAATAAAAACAGTATTTACCTACTTACAAGCGAATCTTTTGTTACTGTTGGTAGGTCTTACCAAGGATTTATCCTATAGCTATGCAAGTTATGAAATAAATACCTTGCTGCAATATTAATCAGATCTCAAAAAAACCTCTAATTTGTATCCATGTCTCCGCGCACGTACCTATTTTATAAATACAATGTTTCCGATTAGGAAAAATCCATAGTATTAATAGAAAAATCACAATAAGAATTAATTTTATTAATAAGTATACATAACTATACAAGTAAGTAACGATACCACTACCATTATGAAAATGACTAAGGGCCTCCACGCACTACGTAGGCAGTACCAAGACTGGTCGTGGTCGCAACGTTGAATGTTAAGCTCATACGATTTTTTTTAATTATACACAGGTATAATATAGTATGGTAAGTGAAGAAGCAGCCTAAGATAGAGCACGCTTGTCTAGAAGATGCCTAAATTCACTCTTGATTGATAGGTACCGAACTTACAGTTTGTTGGAAAAAAAATTGGTTGTCTGTAAAGTCGGTTTACGGACGATAGTTTTACGTGATAACGTCATAAAGAAACATTGATGACTAAATGTATCACAAGCCAACACTTGGGCCGATCGTGCCTCTATCGCTTGTTTCGCGCTCTCGCTTGCACGCGCAGGCTCAGGCGGAACGTGACATTTTTTCGTGAGTGCAGCCGGTGTTCATCGATTTACAAGACGTTATCACGTCAAAAGGAAGGCGTAATGGAATTCGAAATTAGTAGCGGTGCAGATCCATGCAATGCTTTGCGGACCGATGCATGGTAGAAGGGTGATTGTGGAACTACATAATTTATATTAAATAGTTCTTGAGCACAGTCGCTGTAATAAGTATATATCTTGTAGAATACCGACAGACAGGTATGAATTGAATTGTAGTACGCTTTTTTGGAACTTCCCCTCATTGTGGAAATATTGTATTCTATTCTACAAAGTTGCATGGGGTAAATCGGCTTGGCATCCAGCTGCCCACAAGATAGTATAATAAACTTATTACAATATAATAGCTACATAATAATATTGTAAAATGATTATTTTGAAAAGAGCAACTGCTGAGTTTCTTGCCGGCTTCCGAATCCGCTTTCCGAACTGGTGGTAGAGTCATGACGTGTCATAAGAGCCACAGGTTGGCCTAAGTGAAATAAATTATTTTGATTTTTTTTTTCAGGCCACCTTGCACCCTCTGTTGCCTCACAAACCAGCGCAAACCAGCGATTCGTTCATAAAGTTTAGTCCCTTTGCTTTTGTCCAGTTACTCGTAGCAGCCATCTGCGTCCTACGTACGACACTTTGCCTGAACGCTGCGTCCACTGCCCGTAGTCGGGCAATTCTCCTAAATGTTGGCTAAGGCATGTCCCAGGCTGGAGAACGTAGGTTTAAACTAACTCAGGTTTATGTAACTTTTTTTTGTAGATACTAGATAGTGTCCTCTATATCGTCCATCAAGAAAAAGTAGATAAAAGAGGTGAGATCCAGCTTAAAAAAAATTTAAACCTCCATTTTCTAACCTCCATGACTGTCCCACTGCTTATGTTGTATGTAAAAAACTTATTTATTTAAAAACATAGTCGATTAAAAATTCTCAAAAAAATATATTTCAATAATGAATAATTAATCTTTAAAATAACAACTGTAGCGTGAGGTTACGTCTTAGAATTGGTTTTTAATTAGTATTTAAAGTCTGTCCCACGACTTTTTAATCATTACCGTGCTCTTGTGCAAACACTATCGTAACTACCCACATATCCATACAATCCGCATCGTCGTCGCGTCTAACGTACAAAGTCAGTTGCCTTGAACAATTCATGTCGAATGACTACGTCGTCGGGTTACTGAAATATTTGGCATTCTGAACGGAACGGCACGGAAATTTCATTTTGGCAACTTTAATCGCTCATTCATAGGACTCTCACCATACCGTAAGTAGTTATCACATTTATATGTTTGTATTTTTTATATATTTCAAATATGTTTTACTTTCTAACAAAGCACATTAAAAAAAATTACTATGTTTACTTATCAAGTAAAAATTTAATTACTAACCAATTCTAATTACCATGATCCTAATTACCATTATTACCAGGGCCATTTTACGTACTATGGTAATTGGGCATTAGCTAGGTAATTAGAGTAATGCTTGAATGTATGGGATCTTCTAGATTTTAACGACCTCTCTGGCCCTGTGGTGAGTACTTTGGTCTTAAAAACTGGATCTTCATGGGTTTGACTCCCGGCTGGTGCAATTTTGGATGTTGTAAAATTGTCTCCAGTCTGGTCTGGCTGAGGCTAGTTACCATCCAATACTCTACCAGCAAAGATATGCCGCGCCATGTGATTTAGCGTTCTGGTACGTATCAGCGTAGAAACCGGTAAGTTGTTTAAGTTTAATACCAGGTAAGCTCGAAACCATCTTAGACTGCATTCACCACTTACCCCAGATTATCGCAGTCAAGGACCAACTTGTAGTAACATATAAAAAGTTATAAGTAATCTGTGTTGAATGATTATGGCTATATTTTGATACTGTTTGGGTGTTGGTAATGACAACATCGTTATATTTACCAACAATAAAATTAACTAAACCGAAAAAGATGGGCAAAAAAGGCTCGAATGGTATGCGAAGATAAAAAAGATCCTATATTATACCGAAAAAGATGGAGAATAAATCTTAATTCTTTTTATAGCTCAATCGCAATCAAACTCGCAGCATTGCAGCGTTGTATGGCGATTGACGACCTTTGGACCAGGTAAACCCCAGAACGTGGATCGCAACCCCTTCACCTTAACCAACAGCCGATATCGTGCAACAATCGCTTAGCTTCCACACTTCAGCATTCCGTGGTCTCCACTGCCAGAGGGACAAAAAGGTAGCTGTCCAGAATAGGGGCATCTTTACTCCTTTTTTTAATGCAACGGACTCTGCAGCGTCTACCTGTGTTTTCCGGCTGAGATGACATGGTGCGAATGTACTCATGCACGTCGCGTCCCTCAGCACGCATTTGCTTTTTTGCCACGGGACGAGTGTCAAGCCATCAGGATGCTTGCCATCCATATGACCCAAACCGGGTGACTCGAGTACACAGTACGCAGGGTACGTTGACCGAGACGAAGGCTGTGCGGACGATATCGGTCAGAGAGTGGTGACGAGAGAATCTGGCCCCACAACGACTGCAACTCAATGCATGGTGGCCGTTGGCTTCCACCATTTAACCGCAGATGCATCGATGGAATTCGCAAACAGGCATGCAACCATGTTGGGAAGTCCTCAGTAGATATGTAATCTTCGGCACAGCAAAATAGTTTTGCAAGAGCGTAAGCGTAACATGGGCCGAAAGATCTTTCCAATGCTCTTGTATGGCGGAGTGGCCTCCTTGCGTCAATGGCTTCCGGAATAGCAGAAGAAACGATAGGAGACCCCAAGAGGAAAAAATTGTCAACGTTAAACTCCTTGAGCCCAGGAACTAGGTCTTCAAAGTGAGGGAACAGAAGACGGGACTCTGGATTACAGGGGAAGAACTCTCACTTAGGCATGTTAACCTTCAAGCCCAGCTCCTTCAAGCAATGTTTTAAAAGCAGTAAGTCACGTTCCACAACTTCAGGTTTGCCTCCTATTGTACCATCATCGAGTTACCAGATATTAAGGGGGGATTTGAGGTCGTGAAGAACTTTCTGAATGCTGAGGCTGAAGATGAGGTCTAAGCGGATCTCCCTGTTGGACATCAATCTGCGAAAGGATAGAGGTTTGATTATAGAAGACATTGGAGGGGGAATGTTAAAATTGCTGAAGAAAAGGATACAGAGTAGGAATCATAACTTTGTTTCGCTCAGTAGAATGTCCTTTTCCAGTGTATTGAAAGCGTTATGTATGTCAAGCTCCATGATAACACAGTCCTTGTTGCTTGGGTCTATAGCGAACAAATGCGTTGCGTGGATAGCCTAGCTTAGTGTCAAGACCTAACAGGTGCGGTCGCAGGTAAGTCACTATTTCCTCCAAAGGCCCTAGACCCTTATTTGGTAAGAAGATTACCGAATATATAGATCTCATCAATGACACTGACAATTCTGTATCAAAATTTATATTATAATAATAATTATTAATTATGTTTGGCATGTTATTTGAAGAATATTTTGTGTACATGTTAAACTCATAATATAAGTAGACGCTTTTTGTAGGTAAGCCTAGGTAGGTCTGATAGGAAAATAACTGAATTTATTGATCTCGTCAGTAAGGCAGACTTTTGTTATGAATCTTTGTACGATTATGATTGGCATGCCGTTTTTACGAGATTTAATTAGACGCTTCTTCTAGGTAACTAATTAACTATAAATAATCGGAATTGAATCAAGAAAATTTATGAGTGACATTTTTATCTATTTTGTAAATCGTGATTGATACATTTGATTTATCAATTTTGAGCACTATTAATAAGTACCTACTTACCTAAGCAGATTTTTTTTATATTTTGTTGAGGCCAACGGCTTGGCCAACGAGTCAAGGCCTGGAACACGAAGTATAGGGGCCCATCAGCTATAACCTGAGTCCAGGGTCGCTGCCCTAAGGGCCTTTAACCGCGGTCAGATTTGTTCTCAACGTAACTTAATGGTAGGGTTGCACTGACCTTCCTTTGCAGCATTCAATCCTTGTACGGCCTGAGATAGTATGAGAGTGGTGGTGTGGTGTATTGTGGAGTTGAGTGTAATGTGAACTTCTCAGGCCGCTAGCAGTAGCGGGCAGGCTGCCAGCTATGGCCTGCTGAAGACGCTGGGCTGGCGTGGCACTGTACACTCGGCTTGTCACTAGTTTGGTCCAACGAGAGCTGGTCTAAGTCACTTTTTCACACTTGGCGTGGCGCGCAAAAAACCACTTGTTAAGGGTCGCCTTTTGTTACAAATAACACGTTAACAATGATGCTTATAGTTAGGTCGACACATAGACCGCTTAACGGCGCAACAAAACCGTAATAATCCAAATCTAGACACTCAAAACAGCAAAAACGTGCGCGAGACGACCGGAATTTTCGTGAAAACGTGTTGGCTGTCAAAAGCGAAAAGGGCTTGCAAACCACACCCAAAAATCGCGGCAAGTTTTACCTTTCAAGTGTCATCTGTCAATTTCATTGCGAGCCAAAGAGGTTGCTAGCGCCATCGACCATGGAACAAGGAATTATGGCGCGAACAATCCCCCCGCCCGTGGGCGTAAGGATTTACGTCCACTTACTAGTAAATAGGTAAACGTGATAAGGAGCAAACGGCTCGCTGCAAGACAGAGTCTCCAACCATTACCTCGGCAACCCTGGGAACCCCATCAGACCCGTAGATCAGCTTAAGAATGCGCCCACGGCGCCAGTATAAAGGCAACAAATTAGGTTCCTTAATCAGCACTAGGTCACCAACTTTGGGTGGATCAGATTTGT
Organism: Oeneis ivallda; assembly: GCA_029955525.1. Classification (NCBI taxonomy): domain Eukaryota; kingdom Metazoa; phylum Arthropoda; class Insecta; order Lepidoptera; family Nymphalidae; genus Oeneis; species Oeneis ivallda. The sequence goes on from JARPMR010000015.1 coordinate 21,456,125, forward strand.
CAGCCCACTTAACCCGCTGCTGCAAAAGATGCAAATACTCTAGTGACCAACGGTGCCAAAAACTCTGAGTCATCTGTTGCAGCAGCTCAAACCGGGACAAACGTGAGACCTTCACGTCCCTGAAGGGGTATTCGGGTAGAGCGTTAAGGGGCTGACCAATCAGAAAATGACCGGGAGTTAAGACCTCCAGGTCATTTGGGTCAGATGAGAGGGGACAGAGTGGCCGAGAATTGAGTACAGCCTCAATTTTGCAAAACACGGTGGCGAGTTCTTCAAAGGTTAAAACAGTTTCGCCTATAACGCGCCGGAGATGAGTCTTGGCCACCTTAACCACAGCTTCGAATATTCCACCCCAATGAGGGCAAGCTGGGGGGGTCAAACTTCCAGATTACCCCCATCTTGGACAATGCTGTACTTAATCTAATCTTATTGCTAGACAGGAAGTCGACAATCTCTTTTAAGTATCTATCAGTGCCCTTATAATTGGTGCCACAATCCGTGCGAATCAGGTCAGGCAATCCTCGACGAGAGACAAATCTACCTAGCGTGGCTACAAAAGCTACAGTGCTTAAGGCACTCACAAGTTCTAAATGTACCGCCTTGGTAGCAAGACATACAAAAACGCAGAGGTAGGCCTTGAGCGATCTGGCGTTGCGGAGGTTAGAGCTCTTGATGGCAAACGGGCCAGCAAAATCAGTGCCAACCCCAGCAAAGGGTCGAGTGGCTAGAACGCGGTCGGAGGGCAGATCACCCATCATCGGCTGTGAAGTATTAGCCTTCAAGCGGTAACACGGAATGCATCTGAAAGTGACGTTCCGGATGGTGCGTCTCCCTGCCAGAATCCAAAACTCGCGCTGTAAAATAGCCGAGAGTGCATTACAACCAGCGTGGGCATTTTCAAGATGGTAGTGTGTCACTAGCAATTTGACAAAGGTGCCGTCCTTAGGTAGCAAAAGGGGGTGGCGAGCACCATAGGGCAGATTGGAATTCTTGAGGCGTCCTCCAACGCGTAGCATTCCGTTATTGTCCAAAAAAGGGCTTAGGCGAGCAAGGGGGCCCTTCAAAACTAAACCTCTCTTTAGAGTGTCAATCACGGATGAAAAATGCTCCACCTGAACCACATGCACCCAGTAGTTCCGGGCGTCTTGGCGTTCAAGAGGGGAAAGCACAGGACTCAAATTTTTATTTTCTGAATTCCGCCCATTATGGATAAAACGTCGAATCCAACCGGTAACACCAATTAGTTTATCAAGGGAACTGTAACGGTTCAAAAGAAAGTTCAAGTCGGGGATCTGTTTATCCTCAACCACTCCGACTCTTAAGCCCGGCAATACTTCGGGAGCGGAAAACCTATTTTGAGGCCAAGAATAGAATAGAATAGAATAGAAATGTTTTTTATTCAAATAAACTTTTACAAGTACTTTTGAATCGTCAATGAGTCTACCACTGGTTCGGAATGCCGTTCCTGCCGAGAAGAACCAGCAAGAAACTCGGCAGTTGCTCTTTTCAAAATACTTTTACAATATACTTAACAGATATTCTATGTATGCAGAGTTTCCACAATGAGGGAAAGGTCCACAAAAGCATACGTAATTATTTCTAATTATAATTCAACACATGTCAAGACGGGCAGACAGAAAGTAGCCCCATTGCCGCTGGTGGCACCCGTTCACGAGCATGACGCATGACCCAGCCATTGCTTCGCTCAACCATATTTTAGGGAACGCAACAACCCGCATCACACGACACCACCGCAGAAATGTTAAAGAGAGTGTGACATACTTATGTAGGCTACCCATCTTAAGGCATCGAATTGAAACTAATATTCAAATCAAATACTCATTTTAAAATATGACTTGTACACAAATAAAGTGGAAACTCTGAATAGAATAGAATTATTTTGGTATACAATTATACAGGTTAATCATTACCTACTGTCTCATGAATCGCCGGAACGAATTACATCCACGCTTTTTTGTCATTTATATAGTCTTCAATCGTATAATATGCTTTTTTCATGAGCGTAGTTTTAATCGATTTCTTAAACTTGTGTAAAGGCAAGTCCAAGATCGACTGTGGAATTTTATCGAGACTATTGACAGATATTGACAGATACGGATATTGACAGTCGAGGAATCACGAGCCTATTTGGATCTCTAACCTGCCTATCTCGTAATTCACCCTTTTTTTTGTAATTCACAATGTTTTGTCTGACAAATATTATATTGTTATAAATATATTGTGAAGCTACTGTAAGAATGCCTATTTCTTTAAATTTTTCTCGAAGCGAATCCCGCGGCTTTAAATTATAGATTGCGCGAATCGCCCTCTTCTGCAATACAAAAATTTTTCCAATATCGGCCGCTTTACCCCATACTAAGATTCCGTATGACATAATACTATGGAAATATGCAAAATAAACAATTTTTGCAGTTTCTATGTCAGTTATCTGTCGAATCTTCCTAACAGCGTAAGCAGCAGAGCTGAGCTTGCCAGCAAGTACTGCTATATGGGTGCCCCATTGCAGCTTTGAGTCCAGGGTTAATCCCAAGAACACTGTGGAGTCCTCTGTTTTCAAGGATTCATTACTTATCTTTAAATTTATACTGACAGTTCTGGTGTTAGGCAATAAAAACTCAACACACTTTGTTTTTTTAGCATTTAAAAGTAGATTATTTGCCGTAAACCATTCAGAAACTTGAGATAATGCATTATTTACATCGTCAAAATTGTCTTTTTTCCTATCGACTTTGAAAATCAAAGACGTATCATCAGCAAATAGTACAATATCGCAAGTATTATGGACAAAATATGGTAAATCGTTTATGTAAATCAAAAACATGAATGGACCTAGAATAGAACCCTGGGGTACACCCATTACTGAGGCTGATCCGGATAATTTTACATCATTGACACACACTCTTTGAACACGATCCCTTAGATAAGACGCAATGAGGCTAAGTGCAATATCTTTAATACCATAGTGGCTCAGTTTAAGTAAGAGGGTCTTGTGATCAACGCAGTCGAAGGCTTTTGATAAATGACAAAAAATACCAAGTCGTCTCGGATTGGGATAGCCAACTTGGATCCCACCAAAGGTGATGGTGGACCAGTGAAGAGGCCTCACAGCCGCGGGAGGCGCAATCGGCCGGGTTCAGTTCTCCGGGTACGTGTCTCCAAATCACCGGTACTGCAGAGCTCTGAATTTGGGAGACCCGATTCGCAACAAAGACCTCTAAGTTGTGAGGCGCGGCTCGTAGCCAGCAAAGGACAATCTCACTGTCCGTCCAAGCATAAACGTCGGTCAGATCGACCGCAGATGCCAAAGAGGAGCGGACGTGGTTCAAGAGACGTACCAGAAGGGCGGCGCCAGACAATTCTAATTTCGGGATAGTTAACCGTGACCGAATAGGGGCCACCTTGCTTTTTGCCAAGACGAGATGCGTCGCGACCTCACCGGCGACATCGACAGTCCTCAAATATACCACGGCGGCGTATCCTCGTTCGGAGGCGTCGCAAAACCCGTGGAGACTGGCATGACACCTTCCTGTTGGTAGGAAGCGTCGAGGCATGGAAATTCGGTTAACTTCAGGAAGTGAAGACACAAGGGAGTTCCACTCCTTCAATAACTTCCCAGAGAGTGGTTCGTCCCAACCGAGTTCAGCAATCCAAAGCTTCTGGAGGAAACATTTAGCCAAAAATATTACGGGAGTGATCCATCCATTGGGATCGAAGGTGCGAGCAACCGTAGACAATACGGAACGCTTAGTCCAGACCTTAGGAGGTGGGTCTAATTTGACCCGGTAGGTGAAAACGTCTTGGACGGGCTGGTACTGTATTCCAAGGACCGTCAGCAAATTGGGATTTTCGGGATTTTCAAAAATATGAGGATCCTGCTGATCCTTTCCCGGAAGATCCTTCAAGACGTGAGGGGAGTTGGACAGCCACTTGCCCAACTCATAATCTCCGGACTTCAGTATTGCAATCAACTCATCGCGAAGAGTCAGAGCTTCCTCAACGCTCGAGGCTCCCGTGCAAATATCGTCCATATAGACTGACGATTCCAAGGTGGCTGATGCGCGAGGGTAATTCAGTCGCTCCCGGTTAGCTAGTTCTAACAAGGTCCTGATAGCAATATAGGGGCTTGACTTGAGTCCATAGGTCGTGGTGTTCAATTCAAAGACACGCATTGGCTCATTAGGATTTTCGCGCCACAGAATCATTTGGTATCTCCGATCATCGCGATGTACGATCGACTGTCTAAACATCATCTTGATGTCAGCTACGAAAACAATTTGATGCCGGCGGAAATGCGTGAGGATATCGGAGATATCCTTGATCAGCTTAGGACCGGAGTGCAAGCATTGGTTCAATGTCACCCCGTTGGATGTGGCCGCGGAGCCGTCAAAAACCACTCGAATCTTCCCCCCAGGGGTCTTCAAGACGGCATGGTGGGGTAAGAAGTAGTGCTCGTGTGCGCGCCAATCAAAATTGGATGGTGACATATGCCCCAGGCCCTCGTACTCGCGCATAAATTCAACGTACTTGGAGCGGAAGGTGGAGTCGCGCCGCATGCGCCGTTCCATAGACAAGAGCCTCTTTTCCGCCAAGGCCCGCGATTGACCAAGCGGGGGGCGAGAAGCGAGAAAGGGCAAGCGAGTTACAAATCGCCCATCAACACGGCGGCCTGTGTTGTTTTGATAAAACAACTCACATTCAAGGTCAAGAGGGTCAACTCGTGCGGCATGCGGCGGCTCCTCAACTTCCCAAAAGCGCTGGACCACGTCCGACAGTGTCAAGCCGGCTGCTTGCAATTGGTCCAGCACCGGTAGGTCCGAAGACCATAGCACGGGTCCAAAAAAGCTAGAACCGAATATAGTGGACATGGCACATAGGCCGTCCTTCTGCAAAACCCTAATTTCCCCTGACAAGACCAGGCCCAACACGTCGGAACCCAACAAAAGGTCCGTAGGACCGGGTTCAGTCCAGTGGGGGGTCAGCTGGGTTTAGGCCTGATGCACAGGACACCGCAGCGTCAGTTATTCGGACCTGCGGTAGGGGACCTAAGATATTGTCAAGGACTGACACCTTGACCAAGACCCTAAGATTGCCCGTAACGGGGCCAAACATTAATTCCGCTTCCCCGGTAGGAGTCGAGGGCTCTATACCCCCGATACCTATCACCCGTCCTGTTCGAGGACTCCAAAGGAGCCCTAGCTCACCCACCAAACGAGAAGAAGCAATACAGCGCTGTGAACCCGAATCCAAAAGGGCGCGAACGATTAAAAATTCACCCTTCGGGTTGAATACCTTCACTGAGACAGTCGGCAAAAGAATGGTCTGACAGACAGACTGCCGGAGATTCAAGGTCTCAGGAGAAGTTGCTGTGGTGGGGGCTAGGGCGGCAACTACCTATTGGTGGTCGTCCTCATCAAACCCGTCCTCTAACCGGGGAATCTCATATTGAGACTCAGGGGGGACCTCCAAAGGTGAGGGGGAAGGACCTCCATTTGGGTAAACCCATGCGTCATCTCGTGGCGGCAGCACGGGCCTAGTCATACGGGCTGAGGTCGGTAGGCCGTAGTAAGGCTGTCGACCCGCTCGAGGTGGGCGGCGTTCGAGGCGTGGCCACTCATGAAGCGGAGGTGAATAGCGGGTAGGTCGAACCGTAGACGGGGCCGCCACAAATCTCCCATCAGAACGTCGAGGGGGGTTGGCGCCCCCCTCACGGGGGGATGAAGCCCCCATAGGCGGGGTCGAAATCCGGACGCGTCGGGATTCATGGCCCTGATCAGGGGACCGACGCAAATAATCCGGGGAGCGATTGGTAAGAGCGCCCCCGCCCGTGCGGGGCGCGCCCTCACTCTCCACCTGGCGACCAACACCATTCTTGTTGGCGCACAAAATCTCCAGGTGGTTACCCCTACAAATTGGGCATGGCCGTTGCTGTTGGCAGTCCCGTTGCATGTGAGCTCCCAGACAGCTATAGCACCAGTGGCGGTCTCTTGCAACGCCCCTCCGATCCTTGATCCGCTTAGAGAGAAACTGGGGGCAAGAAAGCACCCGGTGGCCTGGACGCCTGCAATAGTTACAGGGGGCGGGTTCAGTGGCAGCAAGTCCAGTGTAAACGGGCATTGGTCTCCGGTCGGAGGTCCTTTTACCAGGGACGCCAGTGTGACCCCTTTCCTTCCTCAGCTGGGCAGGCCGCTCTGGGGTCCTTGAAGGACCAGCAATCCCGGAGTTATCAGCCTGCCGGCACTCTTCCTCAAGGAACTTTAAAAGGTCCGAATAGGGGGGCAGGTAGCTGGCCCCGTCCCCACCATACCTTTGCTCAAAACGCAGTTTCAACTCGGGAGGTAGGCGGGACAACACAATGTGTAATAAAAGGAAGGACCACTGGTCCACGGGAAGCTCTAAACGCTTAAGAGCGTTGCAGGCTACAATCAGTGGATTTAAGAGCGATTCTCTTAAATGAGACACCCCATAGACACGTGGCAGCGCTAGAATTTGTGCCACGTGTGTGTCTGCTAACCGGCGCACGTTGGCATACCGCCGAGTCAGTAGTTCCCGCGCGGTGGTATAACTCTCCTCGGAGAGGTCTAGGTGGCTAACTAAACCCAGAGCCTCTCCCTGCAGGGAAGAGAGTAGATAGGCCAGTTTCTGGCAGGGAGACAGGTCTCTTCTCGCGTCCACCAGGCTATCAAAGAGGCTGAGAAAGCCTAGCCACTCGCTCAGGTTGCCAGAAAAGTGGGGCAAGTTTATTGTTGGCAACTTGCCCTGTAACGCAGGCTGCGTGGTGGGTCTGGTGGGAGACTCAAGAATAGAGCTCATTCTCGCCTCCTTCTTGAGCCTCGCGGCCTCCTCCACCAGACCGTCTGTCAGCTCAAAAAACTGTTCGTAGTCCCGCACTGAGGACTCCAGCGATTCCGGAGGTAGCTCCAATGCCATGAGGTCTCGGAAGGCCCCTTCGACGACCGCCTGCCTGGTCCGCACCTGCTCGCACCGCTGGAGCAGTGCGGATGCCCGGTCCTCCCGGCCTACCAAGGCGTTGGCTGTAGCAGCCCAACGCAGCTCTGATTGAATTTGCACGCTCAATTTTTTGTGGGCTGCCATCTTAGGTAGGTACAAAACAACTTAAATAAAGGTCGTTACCGCAAATAGATAACAAAATCAAAACAAAGTTATTTGTTACAAGTTATGTTTCAACTTCAACCAAACAAATTAATAATCAAACAAGAATTACCCACTTTAAACACAAACAAATTACTACTTAAATACTATTTATTAATTAGAATTATTTACTTTAAAACAAGAATTATTTATTTTAAATACATCAAACAAACTACTCTGTTACCTAACCAGGAGGGGTTTTAGTAAACAAACAAAGTATTTGTTGGTTAAAAGTTCCAAAAGATACAAATTAAGCTATCAACAATCTATGTTAAGTCAATCAATAACATAAATTAAGATAAAAGAAAAATTAAGTTTTTAATTACCCGTACTAAGCCACTAGACTCATACTAGGTACTGCAAATTACAAATTGGCTTGGTAAGAACCCTACAATTATCAAATTATATTAATATTAAGTTTATTTATTTACAATCTACATCTAACTGTTGGCCAGTTACGGGCCACAAACAACAATTAGGTACTATTAATTATTAATCAACAAAAATTAACAAAACAAAATCTCAATAATTGCAATCATTATACAGGCCTACATGTGACAAGGTAGGCTATGTACTAGTAACTCAATAAGCCTGTGTATTAATAAGTTATAAGGTCCATTAATTTACAATAAATGAGTTAACCCTAGAACGGCCAAGTTAAGTCACAGTAATGCCAAATCTGTCCGCGGAATCAATTTAACCGCGCTCTGACTACCAAATGTTGAGGCCAACGGCTTGGCCAACGAGTCAAGGCCTGGAACACGAAGTATAGGGGCCCATCAGCTATAACCTGAGTCCAGGGTCGCTGCCCTAAGGGCCTTTAACCGCGGTCAGATTTGTTCTCAACCTAACTTAATGGTAGGGTTGCACTGACCTTCCTTTGCAGCATTCAATCCTTGTACGGCCTGAGATAGTATGAGAGTGGTGGTGTGGTGTATTGTGGAGTTGAGTGTAATGTGAACTTCTCAGGCCGCTAGCAGTAGCGGGCAGGCTGCCAGCTATGGCCTGCTGAAGACGCTGGGCTGGCGTGGCACTGTACACTCGGCTTGTCACTAGTTTGGTCCAACGAGACCTGGTCTAAGTCACTTTTTCACACTTGGCGTGGCGCGCAAAAAACCACTTGTTAAGGGTCGCCTTTTGTTACAAATAACACGTTAACAATGATGCTTATAGTTAGGTCGACACATAGACCGCTTAACGGCGCAACAAAACCGTAATAATCCAAATCTAGACACTCAAAACAGCAAAAACGTGCGCGAGACGACCGGAATTTTCGTGAAAACGTGTTGGCTGTCAAAAGCGAAAAGGGCTTGCAAACCACACCCAAAAATCGCGGCAAGTTTTACCTTTCAAGTGTCATCTGTCAATTTCATTGCGAGCCAAAGAGGTTGCTAGCGCCATCGACCATGGAACAAGGAATTATGGCGCGAACATATTTAAAGAAATACTACGATATTTCTTTCAGTTTTATTACTGTATTTTTCCACATTTACATATTAAATTAAATAGATTTTATTAACAAAAACACTTACGTTTTATTTTTGTTTCTCATTCACAAAATTTTAACAAATTACCATATAGCATATTCTAATCACCATATTCCGGACCTCATTACCATGTCACAATTTATCCTTACCATGGACACCATAATTACCAAATACGCTATTTCTCCAAGAAAACTAGGTTTTGGTGGAGGCCTTCCTCATCACTGTGATAAATGAAGGCACCTCTCTGTCAAGGCATACTTAAAAAACAAATAACTCAAAAAAAAAATTTTTTTTTTCGTCGGACGTTTTAGCCAACAATTAGGAGAACTGCCCAGTCGTGGTGTAGTGCGCATGGTCCCCAAAAATGACTAAAACCTGTCTCAGGTTGTTTCTTTACCACATAAATAGAAGTAGTATCCGACCGGTCTCAGTTTTCAATTGGTTTCCGTCTGATACGGTCACTAAATTTCTGTTCATTCAGTATTGTTTTATTTTCTTTTAATCAGGAAAAATTTAGGTGTCAATGACAAGATCTCAGAGAAAATACGCGATAACCGACAACTTTTTACCAAGGTTAGTTTATCAATACATTATTCTAAATTTTAAGGAGCCATAACCACCCATAACTGCGATAAGTAAGAAGTGCATGACTTAAGGTTCAAAAGTAATTTATTGTATGAACTAGGGTTCGCCTCAAACTCAGACCTCGGTTGATGGTTGCTATGAATAACTTGTTGATTAATAATTTTTAAATTCTTACATTTACGGTAACATGTACCTCATCATCATCATCATTAGCAACCCATCAACGGCTCACTACTGAGCGCAGGCCTCCTCCCAGAGAAGGGTTATAGGCCATAGTCCACCACGCTGGCCCAATGCCAATTGGCGGACTTCACACACCTTCGAGAACATCATGAAGAACTCTTAGATGTGCAGGTTTCCTCACGATGTTTTCTTTCACCGTTGAAGTGATATTTAATTACATATTGTACACCATGTATCTATGTTACCGTAAATCTAGTACCTAATGTGTAAAGAGAGCATAATCAGTAAATAAACTGTTTGACGGTATTTAAGAAAATTAATTACATTCTATAATTAGGTACCTATTATAATCTATATAATTTTATATAAAGACTTGTCCTGACTGACTGACTGACTGATCTATCAACGCACAGCCTAAACTACTGAAGCTAGAAACTTGAAATTTTGACAGTAGGTTCCTTTTACGACTAAAAACCATTGCTTGAGAATTGAATTGAATTGAATTGAAATTCCACCCCCAAAGGGGTTAAATGGGGGTTTAAAGTTTGTATGAAAGTTCGTCATTTTAGGGTTCCGTAGTAAACAAGGAACCCTTATAGTTTCGCCATGTCCGTCCGTCTGTCCGTCTGTCCGTTCGCGGTTAAGCTCAGAGACTATTGGTACTAGAAATCTGTAATTTGACAAGGATATAAATATCAATCACGTCGACAAAGTCGTGAAATAAAATTGTGAAAAATATTTTTTTTTAGGGTACCTCCCCTACATGTAAAGTGGGGATGAATTTTTTTTTCTCATCTATCCCATAGTGTGGGAAGCCGTTGAATAGGTCTTTCAAAAATATTGTGGGTGTGGGAACACCATTTTTCAATTTAGGGATCCGTTTGTGAAATATGATATTTTAAAGTGCTAAATTTTATTAGAGTCAAGTGTCCCCCTCTGCCAGCTAAATGGTTATAGGATACAAAAAAAATTCACAGCAGTAGTATATATTATAATGAATTTTAAAGGAAAACTATCACGGCTAAGTAGGGTTCATTAGTTAAGGAGTTACATCTGTTTTTTCTAAGTTACGTATTACACGTAGTGTAAGTTGCATATTTTGTAGAATATTATAGTATTTAAACCATGGAACTCAAAATTTATTCAATATTCATAAATAAAACAAAAGCACTATCCTACGTCAGCAATAATATTTGAGACTTTCAGCTACGGAACCCTACACTGCGCGTGGCCCGACACGCACTTGGCCGGTTTATTCAAGTTATATCTACCCACGATTATCGGTATTTGAACTTTAAATTAAAAATAAAGAATTACGTGTTTCACAGTTTTTGAATATTTCACCCACACAAAGGAGTTAAATAGGGGTTGAATATTTGTATGATAGTCTTTCATTTTTCAAGTAATTTTTCAAGTTATGATTATGAAACTTGGTATTTTGGCTCTTGATTAAAAATAAAGAAGTACGTATTTTACATTTTTTGAAAATTCTACCCCCAAAGGGGGTAAAATAGGGGTTGATAGTTTGTATGAAAGTCCGTCATTTTTCAAGTTATACCCATGAAACTCGGTATTTGGGCTTTAAATAAAAAATAAAAAATTACCTACGTATTTAAAAGTTTTCGAAAATTCTACCCCCAAAGGGGTTATATAGGGTTTGATAGTTTGTATAATAGTACGTCATTTTTTAAGTTCTATCTATGAAACTTTGTATTTGAGCTTTAAATTAAAAATAAAGAATTATGTGTTTAACAGTTTTTAAAATTCTACCCCCAATAGGGTTAAATAAGTGTTGAATGTTTGACAGTCCTTCATTCTTCAAGTTATTCTTTCAAGTTATGTTTATGAAACTTGGTATTTTGGCTCTTGATTAAAAATAAAGAAATACATATTTTATATTTTTTTTAAATTCTACCTCTGCAGGGATAAAATAGGGGTTGAGAGTTTGTATGGAAGTCCGTCATTTTTCAAGTGATGTTTATGCAACTTGGTATTTTGGCTCATGATTAAAGATTAAGAAGTACATATTTTACATTTTTTGAAAATCCTACCCCCCAAACGGGTTAAATAGGGGTTGAAAATTTGTACGACAGTCCTTCATTTTTGAAGCTATTTTTCAAGTATGTATATGAAACTTGTTATTTTTGGCTCTTGAATAAAAATTAAGGAGTATGTATTTTACATTTTTCGAAAATTCTAAATACCCGAAGGGGTAAAATAGGGATTGATATTTTATATGAAAGTGCGTCATTTTTTAAGTTCCATCTATGAAACTTTGTATTTGGGCTATCAATTAAAAACAAAGAAGTATATCTTTCACAGTTTTTGAATACTCTATCCCCAAAGGTGTTAAATAGGTGGTTGAATGTTTGTATGAAAGTCCATAATTTTTCGAGTTAGTAAAATCGAGCAACGGAGCTACGTGATTCTGTCATGGGTTTGGTTGTAGACCTGCAGTGTTACAGGTTACTTTTATCCCGATAAAACCAGGAGTTCCCAAGGGATTTTCACAGAATCTAATTCCACGCGGACGAAGTCGCGAGGGCAACAGCTTGTCTTAACTCTTAATATAAAGGAAAGGAACTGTGACTGTCTGACTGATCTATCAACGCACAGCTCAGACCACTGGACGGATTGGGCTGAAATTTGGCATACAGATAGCTATCATGACGTAGGCATCCGCTAAGAAAGGATTTTTGAAAATTCAACCCTTAAGGAGGTTAAATAGGGGTTTGAAAAATCGAACTTAAAAGTTAGTAAATAAATAAATAAAATTCACTCTTGAGTTGAAGGTATAACTTCCCAAGTTATAGTTAGTCAGAAAAACGGAAGCCGCAACTCGCAAGGGCATTCCAAACAGCCGCGCGTATTTTAGGCAAAGCGCAGCGTTCATGAGTTGTCAACCACATGCGTAGCAGTGCAGATTTTTTCTGTACCTAGGCGGTTCAATGGTAGAAGGATCTAAATCCACTCTGAGGAGTAAAAGTTATCAAGTTCAAGGTACAATGATAAAGCACTGAGAGAACGGTTATTTTTGTAACCACACTAGTAGCCGAAGAATCGCAAGGGTCAAAGTCCCCTCGTCCGGCATGGAGGACCTGTTATACTTTGTTATTATAATAGCTTGCTTACCCGGCTGTGGATTACGAGTTTTGACAGTTATTGGTTAGCAACTAACTGTGTGTTAACTAACCCTAACTATTGCAACCAAAACTGTTTTCTTTTTGGTGGTATGCAAAATTTAACCATCTGATGTGCTGATGTGTAGCTTTATGTCTGCTCTAAGTTACATTTACTCGAAATAAGTTGTAGCTCTTACTCTTCTAAGGAAACCCAAGAATCCTGTAGCGAGATAGGCTCTCGACTGGAACCCACAGGGAAAGAGAAAGCGGGCCAGAACAATCTTGGCCGCGTAGAGTTCTGGCGAAGGTTGTAAGGACAGGGTTAACGAGGTACTCGTAGCTCAACACCGCTTAGGACTTTTGGGAAAAATCGCTTAGGATGGCGTAGTACTGCTGTCATTCTCTAAAACTAATTGCTACAGCGTGAGGATCGCAATAATTGTCTCTGACTGGCTGATATACTCACTAGCTATTGTTGCTGAAAGAACGCGATAAATTCTGTAGCAATGTTAGATGTTGCTTTTACATTGGCCTTTAAACGCCCTCTACCCCACGCGTGGGCCATTGGACTAAACTACAAGTTTTAGCGTAACGTATAAGCGTGATCGAATACCCGTTTGGTCGGTTTTGTTTAATATATTGCGTCGACGAATGTTTACAAAGGAAATGTAAATCGGCGGTGTTTTCTAGATGATCACGAGGGCGTCGCGTGCTCAAAACGTGCTCGCTAGTCTTTTTACATCAGACGATTTTATTTTATAGAAATTGAATTTATTTAATTTATTGTCGTCCCCGACATGTGAATCTATGACCGGACTATATACGATATACCTTATATCCTGTTACCCAGTTTTTTGCTCCATCATTAGATCTACTCCTCGATCCTCGATAATCATCTGTCTAACACCTACTCATTGAAACCATTCTACTGAGCCCAAACTATACAATATCTGTTGTAAGTTTCCTAAGGAGTTGGGTATCCCGCAGCTCAAGGTTACAATCCTTAGAAATAATTCAAAGTATTAGACCAAATAGTATAGATCAAATTTCAAATCAATCGCACCAGTGAAAATTTGTAACTTAATCTAAACTTCGTTTATGGGGCCGTACTTATGTCAAAATTGTGTCAACTCAGTCGCGTATTGAACAAAAAAATTGTTTTAGATAGGTACGGCGATATCGCGTCGGCCTGGTCTTTAGAGCTTTAGCTTTGACCAATTTCGACTCCACAAGTAAATTGTGACACCACATTTTATCACAGACATTGAAATTTTACTGTTTAGATTAAACAAAAAATTTAGTTTGGAAAAAATTAAAGTTTATAGGAGGTGATTAGGATTGTAGGTAATAGACCGGGTGCACTGACTTTGAGCTACAGAATAATAATTATACAATACGTGTTATTATGATAATATATTCGTATGGGGTATGTGAGAGAAAAGGTTTTAAGGGTCTAGCTGGAAGCTTTTAAATACATTGTATGCTGTAGTTAACATGCAACTTTCACCGCACATTTTATGTGTATTTAACATACAGCTTTACACCGAATGGGTAAATTCTAGACTTTTGCATCAGGGTGTGATAGTGGTCAAGCATGTGCCTATAATGTAAAAAGACCTAGGTAGGTACTTTAATTTTAGTTAGCATCGTGGATGAGGCTTTCTATGTCTCGTGAGTGAGACTAGTGACCTATTTAAGGGACATATTGTAGTAGGTTACCCACCTACGTTTCTCCGATTCAAGCCCTACACAAAGCGCTGCAGATGCGCGGTCTCTCGAAATAAAGCGAAATAACAAGCTTTATTTTCCGTTTTTTTTTGTTTTGATGACATTGCATGTTCGTCTCGCATTTATGATTGTAGGACAAGGTTTCATTCAAGATTAATTCAATTAATAATTTCGGCAATCGACATCATAACTATCGGTATACCTACCTATGGAAGACCTATAGGTATCTTCACCTTACGTAGGTAGGTATAACAAAGATAAAGATACGGTCTTTTCCTACTCTTACTACTTAAAGTTCTGGCTACTTCGATGACTTCGATGTCCGACTTCGAGCCAATATATTTACCAATATATTTGAGCCATTTATGACCATTTATTACATTGTATGATACGTAAGGAATATTTTCTAAGAACATATGTGTTGAGGCCAACGGCTTGGCCAACGAGTCAAGGCCTGGAACACGAAGTATAGGGGCCCATCAGCTATAACCTGAGTCCAGGGTCGCTGCCCAAAGCGGCCTTTAACCGCGGTCAGATTTGTTCTCGTCTAAGTGTGGACTTAATGATGATAGGGTTGCACTGACCTTCCTTGCAGCATTCAATCCTTGTACGGCCTGAGATTGGTATGAGAGTGGTGTATGTGGGGTGTGTTGTGAGAGAGTGTAAGGTGAACTTCTCAGGCCGCTAGGCGCAGCAGGCAGGCAGCCAGCTATGGCCTGCTGAAGACGCTGGGCTGGCGTGGCACTGTACACTCGGCTTGTCACTAGTTAAGGTCCAAAACCCTGATCACACACACACTTCGCCGAGCGCGTGGCGAGCACAATCGGCGGGTTGCAAAAAATGTTCTTTTGTTACGGACAGCACGTTAACAATGATGCTTATAGCTAGGTCGACACATAGACCGCTCAACGGCGCAACAAAACCGTAAAATAAAATAACTCTAGACACTCAAAAGCAGCAAACGGTGCGCGCGCGACCCGAATTTTCGTGAATACGTGTTAGCTGTCAAAAGGAAAAGGGGAACTTGCAAAAACCACGCCCAAAAATCGCGGCAAGTTTTTTTTCAAGTGTCATCTGTCAATTTCATTGCGAGCCAAAGAGGTTGCTAGCGCCACGACCATGGAACAAGGAATTATGGCGCGAACAATATGTATAATATGTTCTAAGAAAATCTATTATTTGCAAATGCATTGCATTTTAGCATAATATATATAATATATTATTAGACCTGGAAGACCTTGTTGTCCTCTCGTTACTAATAGGTATAAGCTAATAGATTAAGTTATAACTAAAGGCTCAATCTTGAGTTTATGTTATCATACTAATATTATAAATGCAAAAGTGTGTTTGTTGGTTTGTCCTTCAATCACGCCGCAACAGAGCTACGGATCGACATAATTTTTTGTATGCGTATAGTTGAGGACCTGAAGAGTGGCATAGGCTACTTTTTATCCCGGAAAGTTAAAGAGTTGCCGAGGGATTTTAAAAACTAAACCCACGCGGACGAAGTCACGGGCATCAGCTAGTTATTAATAATTGCTGCATTTGCGTGGTTGAATGTAAAATCGTCATCAATACGAGTGAAAAGGAAATATTACTATCAAAGTACGGCTGCTATTTGGTGGATTTAGTCAAAGTAGCCTATGGTAAAGTAGCCTATAGGTCCTCAACTATACTGTTGCGGCGTGATTGAAGGACAAACCAACAAACCAACAAACAAACACACTTTCGCATTTATAATATTAGTATGAAGCATGATTAAATAATAAAAAATAAGTATGTAAAATGCAATAAACCCTTGAAAACAATATTCAAATGAGGATGATGGCATCGCAACAGACTATTGCATCAGGTAGTTAGTCCAGTTTTACAACTCTCGGGACGTAATGCCATCGTTATGCTAATCAATTAGTTTATGCAGCATCAGCAATGCGTTGTACCAATAATTTATCATTTTATACCTTTAGCTGGAGTAAAAACTTGAATTAGTTTACGGATTTAGGATTTTAAAAATTCAGTGAACACTTATAAAACTATCCTATGTCGGTCTTTATGAATACATTTCTCTGTCCGTACATCAAGATGAGTTCAGAGACAGGTCTACTTTGCGACCCACTTTCGCACGGTTGCAATTTACTGGTGAACAAATTGAGATTTTCATACGAAAAATACTTTAAAAAATATATAAATTTTCTACTTGTTAAAGCCTGAAAGAAAACCTGAACAGACAATTTCGAATTTATAAATTCCTAGATTGGCCCTGCTGGGAATCTCGAGTCCTGTAACTTATCTTCTTCTCTAATTATAAAAGGAAAAGGTGAATGACTGACTGTCTTACTGACTGATCTGTCAACGCACAGCTCAAAGCACTGGACGGTTTGGGCTGTTTGGCATACAGATTGCTTTTACGACGTAGGTAGGAAAATTCAACCCCAGGGGGGTAAAATAGGGGGTTGAAAAATCGAACTTAACGTGAGCGAACGTAACGCCGCGGGCAAAAACTGATAGGCAAGTTATAAGACCTCTAGGGAGGTTGACAAGAAAGTGTAATAACCAAAGAGTAAATGTGTATTAATAATAACTAATAGGTTACTAACATCTCATTGCTAATTTACAAGTTACAACAAGGTTGTTAGTTTAAGGTAATAGTCTCTTTGGGCCGCTCTTCACCTTCACAAAAGCTCTTCGGCTATAAGCTGAATTTTTAAAACAGAGAACTTATAGCTTATTACCAACAAAAAATAATTTTCTGTGGTTTTTGTTCGACCATTTTGTTTTTGGAAATTGCAAAATTACAGGAAATCATTATAATGTTTCGCTTCATGAATCTCAATTTCTACGAGTATACTGTGTGTATCTATTCTCTTTCCCTGACACCCGGCTTCTATTACAGTCTATAGAGTAACTGATAGAGATCTCTTATAGAGATACCTAATTGTTTCCTTGTCCACCATTTTTTTGTTTTTTAGACGTTGTTTGGTACTTGTTCTTTATAAACCGATAGACGTCTATTGCTGGACATACGGTTAGACTTCCACACATACTTAGGTATGTACAACTGATTGTCTGGGTTAACCTTTAAGAAAGGCAGAAAAAATTTGGACCGGGACCTTCAGAGCAATAAACAAGCAGTGATCTAAGCAACATTTAAACACAGAAAATCAAATAATGCTCATGAGATTTCTAAAAACCAAAATCCACGCGGGCAAAGACGTAGCCATCACGAACTTAGAATACTACTCATACTTAAATATTTTTCCCATTCCAGGCTGTGTAAAAACCTGTGCACCAGAAAAGGCAGCCGTCGGGCGAATACCGGGAACCGCTTGGAACACGCTGTGCTCACCCACATCCAGCACGTGCCGTAGATTCACCTCCAGCCCGTCTCCATCACCCATCATCATCATCCCCCAAGCCCCAGCTAACACCATGGCCCGCGGTGATGAATTCAAGACAGCCACCAAGGCTACTAACGCCTGCAAGCAATTTGACGTCTCCGCTCCTATCAAGTAAGTGATCTGTTACATTCAATACAGTAGACACATCACCAAATCATCAGCATCATCTCCCAAGCCCCAGCTAACACCATGTCCCGCGGTGATGAATTCAAGACAGCCACCAAGGCTACTTACGCCTGCAAACAAGTTGACGTCTCCGCTCCCTTCAAGTAAGTGATCTGTTACATTCAATACAGTAGATACATCAACAACTCACCAGCATCACCCATCATCATCATCTCCCAAGCTCCAGCTAACACCATGTCCCGCGGTGATGAATTCAAGGCAGCCACCAAGGCTACTTACGCCTGCAAACAAGTTGACGTCTCCGTTCATATCAAGTAAGTGATCTGTTACATTCAATACAGTAGATACATCACCAACTCATCAGCATCACCCATCACCAGCATCCCCCAAGCCCCAGTTAACACCATGGCCCGCAGTGATGAATGCAAGACTTTGTGACGTCTTCGCTCCTATCACGTGATGAGTGAGTATCAAGTGATAAAGAATTTTAGTTAAAGGTAATTACTTAACATCACTGCATCACAAAATAATATAAAACAAAGATCCTCAGCCAAGTCTGGTCTGTCTGTGCACGCTTACTTATATCAGAAATTTCTGAAGAGTATCTTTCTGAAACAGATATCTATTAGTGAAATCCATACAAGTTCTTGATGATGGTGCAATCTGGTCTATAGAAAAATTCAACTCTGCGACGCCGAGACTAATCAGCTAGGTTGTAATATTCATTCTCTTCTCTTACAGAAAACCAAAAGAACTCCAATCCAATAACCAACCAGTAAAAAAACCGGAGCAGAAGAACTACGGTGCTTGGGGTCCCACCTTCAAAGACAAGAAAACCTTCCTGGACATGCACTTCTGTTGATTCACCAGCTCTCATCACCATCGCCGCTTATCATCGAAACGTCACCAGCGCAAAAAAACTCCATTGAAATAGGCACGACAAAAGTATAGCTTCTGAGAAAACTCAAAAGCTTGCGTATACATTTTTATATATTTAGCGGATTATCCTAATTTTCTCACATGATATTCTTATTAACTGCAATGACTTGCTAATTACGTTTAAAAATTCTAATTATGACGTTTTAGAATGCGCAAAAAATTTCAACCTTATCTCTCGTTTTGGCAATATTCCTATAAAAATTTTCAGATTCTGGTTAAGAGATACCTAATAACTATTTGTTCTTACTAGACTTGTGAGTAATTAAGAGACTATCTATCAGATAAGATAGGACCCTCAGTCGTTAGGTAAATATAAGACTAATGAACAAGTCAAAGATCAAAAAAATCAGTATGCTACAAGTGGGTTTCATCCAATTAAGTTCCCAAAAAATAAATTAGGCAACAAGTATATTTTAAAATAAATTACTAATTTTGAAAAATGATCGTGTCGTTTCAGCTTATTCTTATTTTTTCTCTGGTTAAGGGTAACCTCGCGTACTAACATTATCATGTACATTTTAATTAAACTTTCATCATCTGCAGTAGTTTTTATATTACAATAAAACCTGTTGATTTAGGACTGAGACTAAAAATGTTGATTGGTAGCAAGTTAATAAATACGATAAAATTTTAATTATTTATTGGCACCTCTAGGATTATTATTTTTCCCCCTTGAGGTGTTATGAGAATTTAAATAGACTAGAACTGAAATAATGAATAGAATAGAACTGAAATATTAAAAGGAACATCTGAGTGCCTACGTATTAAATAAACTTCTAACTAGTAAATAAATAAAAAGAATAGATACATTGAATATAGGAACTGGCCTTCAGCTAAGTAGAGAATAGATTATAATTCGGTTGTTTATGAACGCACAAGCAATCATACTTAATATTATGAATGAGAAAGTGTGTTTATTGGTTTGTCCTTCAATCAGGCCGCAACAGAGCTATGGATTGACGTGATTTTTTGCATGGGTATAGTTGAGGACCTGCAGAGTGACATAGGCTACTTTTTATCCCGGAAAATCAAAGAGTTCCCGAGGGACTTTAAAAACTAAATCAACGCGGACGAAGTCGTGGGCATCAGCTAGTATTATAAATGCGAAAGTGTGCTTGTTTGTTGGTTTGTTGGTTTGTCCTTCAATCACGCCGCAACAGAGCTACGGATCGACGTGATTTTTTGCATAGGTATAGTTGAGGACCTGGAGATGTAACATAGGCTACTTTTTATCCCGGAAAATAAAAGAGTTCCCGAGGGACTTTAAAAACTAAATCCACGCGGACGAAGTCGCGGGCATCAGCTAGTAGATAGTAATAATCTATACATATAATAAAACAGAAACGAAACCAATTCTGTACATGAAATAGATTCAAAAAAGGGTTTTTGCTTCTAATTGTGTTCAAGATACAGATATCAAAACAGAAGCTAATTTTTTTTGTCTGTTTGTCTGTCTGTTTGTTTGTCCTTCTTTCACGTAAAAACTACCGCACAGATTTCTACAAAATTTTATACCGTGGTAGCTTATTACTCGGGTCAACATCTAGGCTACTTTTTATCCCGGAAAATCAAGGAGTTCCCGAGGGACTTTAAAATCCACGCGGACAAAGTCGCGGGCATCAGTTGGTTAAGTATATACAAATGAATACAGCTTGAAAGATTCACCACAACGAAGATTTCAAACGAGAGAATTCTTTGCTGCCATTCAAAATGGAACTAAACCTCGCTTCGTTATGAGAGCTCGGGGCAAATCTATTGATTATGCAATGATTGCATTAGGTTTGAAAATCGCACTGAATGTTGCAGCTCTGTCTGTAATGAGCCGACGCTCATTGACATACCTATAGGCGCTAACTCTACTTATAGTCCGGGAGGAATCGGCGCATGCGTATCGAAAACTATTCCACCTCAATTTTTTTATGCGATCCTCTTCAAATGGCCCTCCTAATTATATAAATGCATGTTGCCAGGGCGCCACCTGGTGCCATATTGTTTAAACCGAAATTGTTTAAACAATTGCAAGGAATTGTTATTTTTCAACCGGACAAATTTTTTTTATATTCTTTATTGAAATACCAATAAAAAAGGTCCTATGACTTTTCACGATAAAGTTAATATTTTTAAAGATATGAATTTTTAAAGGTTCGAAAAATCTCAAATTTGGGTACTTTCGACCTATGAAAAATATATTTAAAAAAAAACATAATGCTTTAGTAATATTTTTTTTTAATTCTCTATACAATAGTTAATAATATTGTTAATAGAGATTTAAAAAAATTTCATTGTTTATATCTTTTTTTTAATTGTTAATTTCGCGCGCTCACAAGTATGCGTCGCTTATAGTCTAGATTTCCTTACTTGAGTATTCAGGTAAACAAACACCTCTTGATATAAATATCACTTATTTACACTCCAACCACACATTTTGAACTGTGTTTAACTGTCTAGATCTGTTCATTAAACACATTCGTTACGATTTACACTTGAATGTTTAGAAAAAACATTCAAATGAATTGAATAATAGTTATTTATGCAACTGTTGTATAATAAGGGGTATTAAAACACGAATGCGGGTTTATCACACGAGGCGTAGCCGAGTGTGATAATAGTATCACACATGTGAATCATATGTGTGTCATAGTATCACATGAGTGTGATAAACCCACATTCGTGTTTTAATAGTATTTACTGTATTGTAAATTTGTTTTGAAAAGTTGAAAAGAGCAACCGCCGAGTTTCTTGCTGGTTCTTCTCGGCAGGAAAGGCATTCCGAACCAGTGGTAGATTCCTTGACTATTCAAAAGCACTTGTAAAAGTTTATTTGAATAAAAAATATTTCTATTCTATTCTATTCTATAATACCCCTTATTATACAACAGTTGCATAAATAACTATAATTCAATTCATTTGAATGTTTTTTCTAAACATTCAAGTGTAAATCGTAACGAATGTGTTTAATGAACAGATCTAGACAGTTAAACATAGTTCAAAATGTGTGGTTGGTGTGTAAATAAGTGATATTTATATCAAGAGGTGTTTGTTTACCCGAATACTCAAGTAAGGAAATCTAGACTATAAGCGACGCATACTTGTGAGCGCGCGAAATTAACAATTAAAAAAAGATATAAACAATGAAATTTTGTTAAATCTCTATTAACAATATTATTAACTATCGTATAGAGAATTAAAAAAAAATATTACTAAAACATTATGTTTTTTTTTAATATATTTTTCATAGGTCGAAAGTACCCAAATTTGAGATTTTTCGAACTTTTAAAAATTCATATCTTTAAAAATATTAACTTTATCGTGAAAAGTCATAGGACCTTTTTTATTGGTATTTTAATAAAGAATATAAAAAAAATTTGTCCGGTTGAAAAATAATAATTCCTTGCAATTGTTTAAACAATTTCGGTTTAAATAATATGGCACCAGGTGGCGCCCTGGCAACATGCATTTATATAATTAGGAGGGCCATTGGAAGAGGATCGCATAAAAAAATTGAGGTGGAATAGTTTTCGGTACGCATGCGCCGATTCCTCCCGGACTATTACAGAGCTTCTAAGAATAATGTATTCTTTTGTCCACGAGATCCTAGTGTTACTTGTGATCACAAAGCTGAGCATTTCGTTCTTTCTTATGTCATCATCATCATCAGCAACCAATCAACGGCTCACTACTGAGCGCAGGTCTCCTCTCAGAGAAGGGTTATAGGCCATAGTCCACCACGCTTGCCCAGTGCGAATTGGCGGACTTCACACACCTTCAAGAACATTATGAAGAACTCTCAAGTGTGCAGGTTTCCTCACGATGTTTTCCTTCACCGATGAAGCAAGTGATATTTAATTGCTTAAACGCACTTGACTCCGAAAAGTCAGAGGTGCGTACCGGGTTCGCAGAGGTGCGAACCTGCGACCCCCCGAATAGGAGACCACAGTCCTAACCACGAGGCTATCACTGCTTCAATATCTGTATAATATGCTATCTTTTTATGTATGATCCGTGATTCTGCTATCAGCATAATAACCTCCCGGCTGAATTGGGTCATAGCGGTCAATCACCACAACACACCACATTTGCGCAGGAGATATTATAGTGCACAAGTGTGGGTGCACTCTCTATTCCGTCATTCTCATAGTCTGATGTGACGAAAATCCGACACGACCGGAGAAAGATCAGAGCAGGACCGACGGCTTTACGTGCTCTCTGAGGCACAACACTGGGTTAGTAGATGCTGAGAATTTGTTTACAGAAAACCTAATACCTACATTTTTTGGCCTGAACCAGGGATCGAACAAGGAATCTCGTCATCCGCCGTATCTACACGTTAGTTAGATATTATAAGCTATCTAACTTAAAAACCGACTTCAAACACCCGCGGCACTACAAAGTATATAATTGATTGTTGAATTTTTAAAAACCGTTCGACTGTTTTCTATAAAATTTAAATGGGCCTACCTGGAAAGCATACTCTTTCAAATAAAAAAAGAATTTTCAAAATCGGTACAGGAGTCTTCGAGTAATCGGTGAACATACATAAAGAAAAGATTCGGATGAATTGAGTACCTCATCCTTTTTTGAAGTCGGTTAAAAATCAGCCACAACGGCTTTTATTCAAACCTGGGATTTTAATGAGGTAAGGCTTCAACAAGACGTACGTACACCTGTCTTGAAAACATAATTGTAAGTAAGTACCTATAATTTCATAAAAAATTATATCTCAGCTTTAATCAAATGTTTTCAAAATGCAATGTCGTTTCCTGCTCATTTCATAACACACTGAAGAAGTAAATGCCCTCAGTTTCTCAAAAAGGAATTGCAACTTTATAATCTAACAAATATAGAACAAATTGGTTTGTTTTATGAAATTTAATATAGTTTTTCGTAGAGGCAGTTTTACTAAGAAGTCTTATGGAATTGGATGTTTGGAACAATACTAATAGATATTACGTATATCTTAAAGTATTTGTAGCGTTTGTTGATAAAATTGATATTCGTACCAACTAATGATTGTTTTGACTCTTTTTTTCATTAGCCGCGCGCGCGGAGTGTAACACTTTCATGGAGGCCTTCAAAGGCTCCCTACGCCTATCGGCACGCACGTGTCGGCGAGCGAAACCCTTTCATGGTAGCCTTTAAAGGTAAGTTTCGCTTATCGGCACGCACACTAGGTGTACGTGTCGGCGAGCGTAAACTAGCAAAAAGCTGAGCTTTGTGAGGGCTCGCGTAGTTTTTCTAACGGGTAATAAGTTCTGTTGCAGCGATGTTAACTCTTTGGTTTTCTAACAGATGGCGTTAGTAGTACAATAACATTCTATCCAATGAATACAACATTGTTAACGTTCATTTTTATAATGGTTATATAAAATTATTATATTTTTGACAGATAACACATCTGGATATGAAGTTAAATTATTATGTTAAAGCACAAATCTATAGGCGTGATAGTTTTTCAGTAAAGTGTACCACAAAATGCTCAGGTTGTGGGATAGTATTAGGGCGCGCTTCACTCGCCCTAATAAACGACGCCTCTCACACATAGTTCGTTTTGTGGTTACACGATCGCGGCGCGGCGTCCCGTTCCACGTTGTATGGAATTATCGGTCTATTGTCGAAACTTTTTTAGTCCAGTGATGGAAATTGAAAGTTGGAAGTACTTCTACATATAACCTAACTACTACTAACTACTACGACATGCTAAAACATTTTGGATGTTTTGAATGTTTTTGAGGTACAAAATATTATGTACTCCTAATGGTAGCTAATATTAAAATAAGCATGGATTTTAATGAATATTCTAGTGCTTTGTATATTCGCGTTAAATCTAAGTGTAACTCCAAAGATATTAATTTAACTTTACCTTATACTTTTTGGTATTTTGCTAGTAATTGCTTAGCTACCTACTTTACCGTACTTAGTAGTAAAAAATTCGAAAAAAATCAAAATTCAAAATTATTTACTTCATTTATTTATTTATTTATTTATTTTATATCTAATTAGAACGGCGGCGTACAAATGCCACTTACACTAACTAGATAATATAGTAACTGCTTAATACATCCTAATAATATACTTAACTGCTAAATTATTCATATAAAAGATCAGTCAATGCTCTCGGCGTACTTAAGCAACTCCGAAAACAGAGCTGTCCACCCGTCATTGAATGGGTCCCATTGATCATTCTTGTCCAAGAGCGCGTTGAAAGATGCCAGTGAACGCGGAATAGGTGCCATGGCTCGGGCAACAGTGCGATGACGTGGGACCACGAAAAGTTTATTTTTTCGCGGACGCAGATTATTATCTTTGGGGACACGTACACGACACAACTGGTCGTGAAGATCAGGAGCATCGACGTCTCCCCGCAAGATTCGGCACATTATTTTAAGTTGGTCACAAGTCCGCCTGACCTCCAAGGAGTTAAGTCCTAAGCAACCTAAGAGAAATTTGGTTGGATATAGGAAAGGGTAATATCCATAGCAACGTTAGTAAAGGTATCTTAGGAAAGCCTCTTGCACTTTTTCTAGTATAAGTCCATACTTTTTCTCATACGGATGCCAGACGCATGTGCTTGTTTCCAGTTTGCTTCATGTTATGTAGGCCAACCTAGGGCTCTTAATATGAAACGGCAAGAAGTGTAATTATTTGTAAATAGCATTAATATTTTACTATCCGAAAATGGTACAAAGGCAATCTAATCGAAAAATAGCAGAAGAGCAGAAACAAAGCTGCACATATAAATAAGTTCCTCCATATACGAGTATATATGTTCCTCCATATATAAATCTCTGGGGTTTAATTTTAGCCTATTTATTACCGTTGGCCATCGCTTTTCCAATACAAAATGAAACTGGACAAATATTTTATCTTCACTGAAATGGAAACGAGTGGTGAACATTTTTCAGTTTTTCTCATGTCAGTAACTTTTTAGGCTTTCTATTATATTTTTGTTGAAAACATTATTTTATATTATAGATTGTTGGTAAATAATAATTGATTTCATATGAAGATACCTACTCAAAATAGGATACTTTGGTGAAACGAGGAGAAAGAAACCTTTCTTCTTTCTTTTTAATATATTACTACGTTTTGCCTGCGGCTTCGCTCACGCACCCCTATTTTACCCCCTTACCTAGGGGTTGAATTTTCAATAATACTTTCTTAGCCTACGTCATAATAGCTATCATATCAATTGTACTAACGGCAAGTACGTATGTCTTTCAGCTCGATACGTCCAGTGCGTTGATGGTTCAGTCAGTCTGTCAGTCAGTCACCTTTTCTTTTTATATAGATACTAGACGATGCCCGCTACTTCGTCCACGTGGATTAAGGTTTTTTGATTCCCGTGGAAACTCTTTACTTTTCCAGGATAAATTGTAGCCTATGTGTTAATCCTGGGTAAGTATGACCTATCTCCATTCCAAATTTAAGCCAAATCCGTTCAGTAGTTTTTTGCGTGAAAGAGTAACATACAGACAGACACACAAACTTTCGCCTTTATAATATTAGTGTGATAGTGTGATGTGATGTGATTTAGATAAGGTTAATATTCAAATAAGACTATTTCGATTGTAATTAATTGTACCTATTAAAGAGTGCATCATTATTATCAACCTATCAATGGCTCACTACTGAGCGCACTACTCTCGGACATCTTGTGCCTAGGATTTCCACCACGCTGGCCATATTATGCAAATTGGCAGACTTCACATTATGGAAAACATTATGAACTTTATGAAGAAGCTTCAGCCGTGCAGGTTTGATGTTTTCCTTGAAGCATGTGATATTTAACTGCTTAAACGCACATAATTCCGAAAACTGAGAGGTCTGTACTCGGGATTGAACCCATAACCCCCGAACAGGAGACCGCAGCTCTAAATACTAGGCTATCACTGCTCTATGGAGTTCGCTCGTTAAATATTAATTGTTAGTGAAAGGGAAGTGAATTCTTTACTTAATAGCTGCAGGAATATTTGGGAAACGGCTGTGAGCCAACGAGCAACGCCATAACGACAGCTGTTCCGGAAAATAACGACCAGTGTTTCCCAATGAAAGTGGAAAAATGCGCGCAATATAGCAAATATATTAAAAATTATATACGAATGGTACTTTTTACTTTTAAAATTTTTGTACGTGCGTCTGAACGGTTAAACCGATTTTAAAAGGACTTTTTCAGACAGGAAGGCAGTTTTGACGATTTTAAAAGGAGTGATTTAGGCAACTTTTTATTCCTTAAGAGTTACTTCTATATACTCTATATAGACTCTAATTTGTATTAGAATCCTAATTTTGCGTGCCATAATTGGCTGATTGTAAAGTGTTCGCACTATGTATTTACAATTATGTAAACTAGTGGTTCGCCCCGAACTGAGACCTCGCGGTAACGGTATCCCATGATTATTCATTCAATCGATACATGATAACCAAAACTGACATTATTATTATGCCCGTTTTCACCAAACATACCTAAATCATCCCCTAAGTAGGAGTCTCTTAACGTAGGTAGCTCCTAAATACAATCCTAAGTCCTAACATCCGTCCCAATATCCTTTTAGGTGTCCCGTACAGGATCGTGATAAATAAGTTGACAGAAAACATCAATCACCTAACTTATAGGTAGCCCGTAAAGGTTAGGGAACGTTAGTGAAAACATTGAATTATTTATCAAACATTGAATTTAACTCGTAGTTCCATGGGAATAGTTACTGACTGCGCCATCTATTAGCATTATTGTGAAGCTATGTTGATGCTATATGAATTACTGACGCCCATTAAAAATTAAATAATCTCGTTTCTTTATAATATTCATATAATTTTAGTATTTGTTGTTCAAGTACAGGATATAAGTGACCTAAAAACATAAAATCAGTTTGAAAATCCATAGCGGATTTTTCTAGAGAGCGTCTTCAAGCGAGCGTATAAAATCGCCACTTTGAAAGCCCCCCATTTCGTCAATTTTAAGGGAAAAATTAAAAAAAAATTATTTTTGTACTCAGTTCAAAATTATCTTTAAAATGATACGTAACAATTTTATGTAACGCGATATTTTTTTTTTTACTTCGCATTCGCTTCTATGAGAGCCCCCCTGAAATAAAGATTTTTATAACTTTTTAAGCCATTTTCGGCTGGAGGCCATCGGTTTACATATTATATCTAAATTTGAAGTAATTACGTTCAGTAATTCAAAAGTTATAAGGCTCTGACAGACGGACGGACGGACGGACGGACGGACGGACAAGTGCAAATCGCCCTAGTTAACTCAAAGACCTTCGCTTCGCTCGGTCGATAAATCCTTTCTTTCTTTCTTTCTTTCTTTCTTTCTTTCTACAGACTGACACTAAAAATTTCTTCTTTCAACCGATCATAGTGATATCAGATTCGCTTTCCTTTTCTATCTTTAGGTATTGCCGTAAAAGATTTTTTCGCTCCCCACTTCTTTGTATGTCTTTTTACGGTAGTAAATATATTAAGTCTATGGTTTAAAAATAAGTGTAGTTAAATTGAAAGTGCAACTGCAAGACAATGCAGTGTTCCCGGTTCCCGCGCCATCGACCGTAGTGCGGGCAGCACGATTCTTGCGCGCGCAATTGAAACCAGGAAGTGATACTAGAAAATACTCCGAATGTATTGAAATTTGTTTACTTTAAAAATACTCGACATAGGCACAGTGGTGCGTGTGGCAAGATATTCCGGGTTTGATTTTGCCGATACGGTCAATTTATAAAAATCGTTAGCCGATAGACGCCCACTGCTGGACATAAATATCTTGTAGGTACGTCCACACATCGCGATCTTGCGCCGCTTGTATCTAGCGGCTCCTTTTGAGAACATTACTCTCTCTACTTTAAAAATACTCGACATAGGCACAGTGGTGCGTGTGGCAAGATATTCCGGGTTTGATTTTGCCGATACGGTCAATTTATAAAAATCGTTAGCCGATAGACGCCCACTGCTGGACATAAATATCTTGTAGGTACGTCCACACATCGCGATCTTGCGCCGCTTGTATCTAGCGGCTCCTTTTGAGAACATTACTCTCTCTCTCTCTTATTCGGGCCCTAGCAGAAATTCTGCTGGATACATATTATGTAACCACAGCGCTGATATTCTGCTGCAGAATATCAGCGCTGTGGTTACATATGTATCCACAGCATTTTAGCTGAGCTAGAACCCTTTCATTGGCATGACACATAGTAGACACTAGTTAAGTTAGATTGTAATTACTTTCTGTTTTTCCATTTTCATGTGTATTTCCATTTTATTTTATTTTATTTTATTTTATTTAGGAAAACCAACAGCTTATAATTCTATATATACTTAAGAAATAATGTAACTAACAGCTAATAGGTTTTCGCAGGTAAATACTAAATACACATAGGAGTACCTGGATAGACAACAAAGATTCTGAAAGTTGTAAAGTTCTGTAAAGTATATAACTTTAAGAAGTTAAGGATGCACTAGACTGGATTAATAACTTAGTTAAATTCCTACGTAAACTATTCAAATTGCCACGAAACAAGTCAACATTAGGTTCATTGTAAACAGAATTTAAAAGGCGAGAAGCACGAATAATAAATGAGTTATATCTGTAATTGGTTTTAGTTCGGGGAATATTAAATATCTTATTGTTTCTAGTCACACGGAGTAAGCGTCGTGAAGGCACTATTATACCTAGCTTCGCAAGTAGTTCCGGACAGTCAATTGACCCCCTGACTATCTTGAGTAGAAAGCAAATATCAGCAATATTTCTACGTATGTAAAGAGGTACAAGGTGTAATTCGGAACAGGCTTTAACATAAGATGTTTTTGGAAGGTGAAATTTTTGATTTAGAAATCTAATGAATTTGCGTTTGATACTTTCAATTTTGTTAATGTGAACTTGATATGCAGGGTTCCATATTTGGCAAGCGTATTCAAGATGACTGCGGACCAAAGAACAATATAGAACCTTTATGGTTTTCATTTTCTTAAATGGTTTCGTAGCGCGAATAATAAAACCTAAAGCTTTGTATGCTTTACTCACAATAGCATCTACGTGCTGGTTTAGAATCAGTTTAGAGTCTAGTCGCACTCCAAGATCCCTTATTGTGTCAATTCTAGTTAATAATTGATGTTTTAGACTAAAGTCATAACAAAAAGGCTCTTTTTTCCTAGTGTAAGATATCAAATTACATTTCGATACATTAAGATCAAGTTTATTTTTGATACAATAGTTATCAAATCTGAGCAAATCATCTTGCAAAAGCTTCGCTTCTGTAATGTTGTTCACTGGACGGAAAACCTTCAAGTCATCGGCGAAGAGTAAGAATTTGGAATTAATAAATAAATAAAATAAATAAATAAATAAATAATAAAGCATTGATCTATATCATTGATGAAGATGATAAATAGGAAAGGTCCCAGCAAAGGCCCTTGAGGTACACCAGAGGGTACTGGCATCCAGTTGGATTTGAAACCATTGAGCACCACTGATTGTAACCTGTTATCTATGTAGGATGAAAAATTTTGTTTGTTATATTTTGTTTTCATGTCAATGAATAAATAATATTCTATTCTATTCTATTCATTATGGAAATCTCCCAGGTGGGTAGGTTTATCACGATGTTTTCCTACACCGTTGAAGCATGTGATATTCAATTGCTAAATCGCACATATCTATAAAAAGTCAGAGATGCGTGCCCGAGACCGAACCGGCGACCCCCCCGAATAAGAGACCACAGTCCTACACCACTAGGCTATCACTGCTTAAAATTTTATTTACATTATTTTTGGAGTTTATTGGAGTTTACTCCTTAAAAATCGATTTCAGGCGCCCGGTATGAGAAAAATTCGAGGAGTAAAATCTACTTATCAATGACCTCGTTACGTTTTTCACAACGATGAAAATTTCTACCCTAACGTTGAGTAAATAAGGTTGGTTTTCGTGCGAAAGAGCTTTCCGAGGGATGCCGTGGCCTCGTTACGTTTTTCACAACGATGCAAATTTCTACCCTAACGTTGAGTAAATAAAATTGGTTTTCATGCGAAAGAGCTTGAGCTTGCGAATGCATTACGACGTTGTAAGGAGTAAACTCCAGTCGTGCGTCGGAGCTGACACACACACTTTTTATTTTATTTTATTATAGCCAGCAAACGAGCAGGCGGATCACATGATGTTAAGTGATTACCGCCGCCAATGCAAGGAGCTAAAGAGGCACCGCCAACGCGTTGCCGGCTTTTCAGGAATTTGTTGATATTTCCCATGAATAACCCCATGTTGAAATTAAGTGAGAACACCGTCGAAGAGAGTTGGTTCCACAATTTGCATTCTGACTTGGAAATATTGATCCATTTTTGAAGTCACTTTAATCAGTTGCACTCTTAGTAAAACGATCGAATACAAAATTTTTTGAATGATTTTAGTCAAATACCGACCTAATAGAAGAATAAGCTTCACAATCTAGGTAAAACAAAATTCTATAGCAGCTTAAAAATATTGGCATATAGTAAGTAAATAGGTATAGTTTTTCGTTCATTCCCGAAAGCTAAGATTTTAAGTCTAGGCAATGAAGCTAGTGGACCCCAACAGCAATTCCTCAGGCGACGAAACTTTACAGAATGATAAAGTATCATTAGTTAAGTTCCCACCTTTCTCTATTAGAAGCTGCGAACTTTCTAAAATAAAGCCTATATTAATTAGTTGTTAAGTTCAAAATCCCTTGTATTTTAGTTTGTAACTAAATGAACTTTTCTGACCGTGTTTGCTACTTACAAGTACTATTGATTTTTCTGACCGATTTCAAAAAAGGAGGGGAGTCAAAAGTTTATTGCCAAGTGAAGGGAAAGGGGGAAGAAAAGTTGGCAATGTATTGTTGTCAATTATGAGATACAAGTGTAAGTCATGGTGACAGAAGGGCTGGCTCATTTTTTGCGTAAAGGATCAGCCTGACTGTCCAACGCAGAAATGCAGCCAGTATTCTTGGCACCATTCCACGCGGGCATGACTTGTATAGTAATTAGATTATTTTAGCTATAAGTTTTATTGTAACACTAGCTGATGCCCGCGACTTCGTCCGCATGGATTTAGTTTTTAAAAATCCCGCGGGGACTTTTCATTATCCGAGATAAAAAGTAGCTCTCCCGGTCTGAGGAACCACTACTAAATCCATTACTATACCCATGCCAAAAGTCGCATCAATCCGCTGATCTGTTGCGACGTGATTGAAGGACAAACCAACAAACAAACACACTTTCGCATTTATAATATCAGTAATGCTTTATTATAACACTTTTTATAATTGTTAAATTTTTTACCATACTTAACCAAAGACAAAATTACGTTAAGCTTTCATTTACGTTTTGTTATTCCACTGTCATTTGCGTTTTGTTATTTAGTCTAGGCAATGAAGCTAGTGGACCCCAACAGCAATTCTTCAGGCGACGAAACTTTACAGAATGATAAAGTATCAGTAGTTAAACGTATTTTATAAATATCCAAAAAAAAATTAGAACGGAAGTTAGGTATTTTTACCTAAACTCTTTTATGCTTAATATCTCAGTTCGGCAAAATGCTCGGTCAAAACTTTCTTCACCTGAAACATTCATGTAAAGTCTAGAAACAAAATATAAAATATCCAAAATAGACTCCTAGTTGAAACCACCAAATTTTGAAAAATAAGTTTTTTTAATGTAACTTGCAGCGTAAAATTGCTCTGTGAATTTTTTTCACTGGAATGTCCTTTTATAGCCGTTTTGTACCTACAACTTGAAAATCCAAACAATATACCAAGAGACTATATTTTTTTCAAAAACTACCCTTTTACTCACAGTGTAAAATTTCTCCATCCGTTTTTTTTGTTGATATGATTACAATTATTTTTTTTGTATCAAGTTTCAAAATATCCAAAAAATAATCAACTATAAACATTTTAGAAAGAAATATTTTATATTTAATCCATCAAGGGAAGCAGGAGCGTGGTGACGTCACGAGACCCGACATAATATTATCTGCCTATTATATCGACATATTTTTTCTACGGTGACGCGAGCCTTCACTCGATAATCGACTGTATTTCTTGAATCGACAGTGCAATTTTCAATCAAAAACTGTTGCCAACGACGGTAACTATGAAGATCAATTATTCGTTATGATTTATGAACTATACCGAAGATGTCCCAGATGTCAGTCAGCCTATACGAGATTAGTATGGCTCTCAAACAGCTCAAGAACAACAAAGCGCCTGGTGATGACGGAATCATTGCGGAGCTCCTGAATGCGGGTGGACGTTTATAGGTTGATAAAGAAGAAATAGATATGAATATTTTTTACTTTAAAATTAAAAAATAATAATTTTGATGATATAATGTTTTGGCTCAAGGTGCCTTACGACCATTACATAGTGTAGTACCATTAGTAGTGACCTATTTATTAGAAAATTCATGTTTAAGAACACCAAAAGTCTAGGTCGTAAACGACATTTTTAGTGAATATTGAGACGTAAATAAGACAGATCGAAATAGCGTAAAAAACTGAGTATGATACCATTAATAAGTTCAAGTTTTGGCCAAAATGTCCTTTACGCCCTTTGTAATCCGAGGCCCGTGTGTAATCCGATACATCGACGCTGGAAATTTAAAATTTTGTAAGCGACAAACCCCTAATTTTCAGGAGGACCAAACAAAATTTTACCTTTTAAACTGTCATAACTCTCATTTTTAGGGTTCCGTACTCCGTACTAAAAACGGAACCCTTATAGAATCACTTCGTTGTCCGTCTGCCTGTCCGTCTGTCAATACCCTTTTTCTCAGGAACACGTGGAGTGTATCAAGTTGAAAATAGTATCAAATACTCAGGTCTGCAATCCCTTGTAGCGGTGATAAAGTCTAAGTCGACGCAATCAAAAGATACGGCCTTTTATGGTCCGTCTATGCCGCATATTGTAACACTCGCAAGACCTAGAGGGTACTTCCTGTTGACCTAGAATCATTAAATTTAGCATGAAGCAATGTCATGTAGCACAAGTAAAGGAAAACATCCGAAAATCGTAAATTTGTAGTTGCATCACAAAAAAATATTTTTTTTGTGATGCAGTATATCCTACTGACCTAGTTCCTATTAATATTATAAATGCGAAAGTTTGTGAGGATGTATGGATGGATGTTTGGATGGATATTTATTACTTTTTCACGCTACAACGAATGAACCGATTTGGCGGAAATTTGGAATGGAGATAGCTTATAAACAGGATTAACACATAGGCTACTTATTATCCCGGAAAATTACAGAGTTCCCGTGGGAATCAAAAAACCTTAAATCATGCGGAGGAAGTCGCGGGCATCATCTTGTGTATAACAAAAAAATATGAATAATCAATTTAATATAATAATATCGTACAATTTTGGAATAAAATAAAAAAAAATGGTTGTCTGTAAAGTCGGTTTACGGACCATAGTTTTACGTGATAACGTCATAAAGAAACATCGATGAATAAATGTGTCACAAGCCAACGCTTGGGCCGATCATGCCTCTCTTGCTATTTGTAAATAAACTAAGCTAACGCCTTTTGCTGTTTATGTCGTTTAGGCTAAGGTCGATTCTTAAATATTTAAAACTTATTATTTCAAGACCAAGTATGTTAAAAACAATATACTTTGTAATGTCTTTGGATGTTATCTAGCACATTCGATTGGAATCAAACCATTGCATAGACAGGGTCGTCTTAACCACACTGGACGCCGGTGTGTAAAAATCCGCATGCGCCCCCCTTGCCAACAAAAAAATAATAATTAATTTTCCATTTTTGTATTAATTTCTCTAAAATAAAGTTAGATACTTTATAATTGACTTCAAAAAAAGGAAGTTTATATCGGCGCGCAATCGGCTCGTATTTTTTTCCATGTAGGTATGTACACCAATTTCTTCGAGATTTCAGACCGATCCGCATTTTTTTTTATTTGAAAGAGAATGTTTGCTATTAACTATGAAGATTTAGAAAATATCGATTGTGTATTAATAATGTAAGTAATAGGTATCAAGCATAGACTACATCGTTAAGCTCGAGGCCCCAACTCCTCAATTCTGATGCTGCAGGGTGCTGCACTCTTAAGCTGTGAAAATTTAGGAATTTTTGATTGTGAATTCATTTTGTAAAGACCAATTACCTTTAGTTAGACTACACCATGAACTCCAGATTCTATCACCTGACCTGAAAATCAGACCTGATGCTGCAGGATATTGCACTCCTAGGCCACTAAAAAGCTTAAAATAATAACGATTTTCAAAAAACTAACTTCAAACGCCTCTATAAATTACATAATATATAATCTTTGTTTCTACACGTATGTTGAAGTCGGACGGGCATATAAGAAACGTCGAAACAAACGGAGGCACAATGCACACCAGTGGCGGATTTACACATTTGCCGCCAGTAGGCTATTCAAATTTTGCCGCCCCTACAATTCTCTACAATATTGTGTCAGTTTCTAGATTATTTTAACAACCCAATGATTTAATTAAGGCTAGCTGAGTCTGGTGGGCCGAAGCCCAGCAGCATCAGGATTGAGGAGTTGGTACCTTGAGCTCAATGATATAGGCCAGTGATTAATGGCCCTACTACGCAGCTATGTAATCCATACTTGATACCTAAAATATCAATCTGTAATGGAAATTTTCGTGAGCGAAGCGATCGCGAAAATATTTACTAAGTCAGAATCTAAAATTTGGTCTATACGACCTAAAATTTTACTTTTTTCATTTTTTTATTACTTACTACAAATATTACATCTCGTATCTCCAGTCCTTATTTATAA
Source organism: Oeneis ivallda (assembly GCA_029955525.1). NCBI lineage: Eukaryota > Metazoa > Arthropoda > Insecta > Lepidoptera > Nymphalidae > Oeneis > Oeneis ivallda. Next base: position 21,491,648 of record JARPMR010000015.1, read on the forward strand.
GAGATATCAAAATTTAAAATATACAGATCGATAGAGATAAAAATTTCAAGTTCAATGGTGTATCAAGTGTACTTAGGACAAAATGTCCCTTACGACATTTGAAATTTCCAGCGTCGATATCAATTCGTTGCTACTTACGTCAATGTTAATTCAAAATTTTTAAATACCAAAATAGATTTTAGATTGTAAAGAATTTTTAATTTTTGTAGACGCGTTACAGCATAGAAACCAGACAGTTTGAAATGAATTAAGACATTACAAAAAGCTACAAGAAAGTAAGAATCTAAAATTTGATCTATACTAACTAAAATTTTAGTTTTTTGTTACTGACTACAAAGTATTACATTTCGTATCTCCAGTTCTTATTTATAAGAGATATCAAAATTTTAAATAATTATACAGATTGATAGAGAGAAAAAGTTCAAGTTCGATGGTGAATCAAGTGTACTTACGACAGAATGTCCCTTACGACATTTGAAATTTTCAACGTCGATATTAGTTGCATAAACTGTCTAGCATTATGCTTTAAACAGTTTGCAAATTTCTGGCGTGCCAAATACTTACTTAAACAAAATATATTTAATACATTTCCTCCTTTATTTCCTCAAATCCAAGTAATGAAAAAAAATTGAATTTTAAGCTATTGCATAGCTTTTATCGCAGGCTTTGAACTAGGACAAACAGTTTGAGCAAGGGCGACCGAATCAAGAAATTCCGTAACGAAAATAAACCTAACACCGTCGTTCAGTAAGCGTTCAACATTTTAGAGGTTCACAAGTAGCTCTGTTTGGCGCAGTGGGCGAGCGGCCGCTTTCTTTACCGTATGGTGTGTGATGTCGCAAGTTCGAATCTCACTCGAGAAGTAGTGACAGTGCGCTCTTGTTTGTTTGTTTTATAATTATTTTTTTGCATAATTTTTATTATGCAGAAAAAAAATATTGCACAAATATTATAATTGCATAAGTTGATAAAAAATGCTATGCAATAGCTTTGCTGCGGCAGTCCCCGAGTGCCACTTAATTTTTTATTTTAATTTACTTACCTAGACTTATGTCTACAAAAAAAAAGCTATAAAAAAAATTACAAATTTATCTTGTACAAATAAAGTAATGTTCAGTTAGACCACGGAATGGATTTGTTTAATCAGTGAGTTAGACGTTTAATGTTCAATATTTAGCATTGTAGAAGGCATGTAGTAACATGTATATTATTTTGTGAAGTCGCTTCGCTCGCGCACGCTAAACTATACCCAATGATTCAAGAATTAAGGTGCATTATCGCGAAAACGCAGTTTAGATTTCAAAAATCTGTTTCAATATCGATGTTCTTCGTGATATTTTTTTTGGAAATTTAGGATAAGAGTGTAAATGTGACTACTTACTATGATAAAAAAAAGAAATTGGATTGAGAAATTTTTTATACCGAGTTATAAACAATTTTCAGTTGAAGTAAGATAAATAGATTTTGGTATGGATTTTTTTTTGGATTTTCTTACACGTTATGCTAAATTACATTTTAAGGACATTTAAAAATAAAAAATTGACTGAGCAATTTTGGGGTCGAAATTACGGACAAAAAAGGAAACCTCTTTAAAAAGTGACAGTTACGTTTGAAAAAAGTTTTGGATTTTTATCAAGTACCTCTTATTAAGGCTAATAATTAGTTTGGTAAAAAAAAATTGGACGGAGAAATTATACTGTTCAAAATATTGAGCTATTTGTACTTGAAGGTATAAATACCTAAATTCCGCATGGATTTTTTTTTGATATTTTTGTGTAAATTTTGGGTCATCCCATACTACAACCCTTCCAAATTTCATCGACTGAGGATTTGATGCGGGGGTCTCCATACAACAGACCGCCCCATTGCCTAGACTATTTGGGATTCGGTCGTGTTATTGAGTAGGTACGCAGAAGAGGTAATCTAAGATGCTAAATTAACTAAAGAATCAACTTGTGAGCTTCGCTTGTTGAAATGACGCCAATGGTTTCTTAATAGCCATAAAACGCCCATAAATATTTACATTTTCACATTCCACAGGTTATTTTAATGGCTTGTAGTTGGATTAAGCCTGCGATACAATCGCGAGCCAAATTCATTCGACTTTCTTTATAAATCTACCTTAAAAGGGTATTTACCAAATTTTACGGAATATTAATCTTTCTTTTCTTTTATCATGCAGTCTGATCAAAATATTACTATAGAAATACAATGAGATCAAAATGTAAATTTAGGTTAGACTTGTCAAATACGGCTAATGCCCGCGACTTTGTCCACGGGGATTTGATTTTAAATTCGCATGGGAACCCTTTGTTTTTCCGGGATAAACAGTAGTCTATGTCACTCTCCAGGTCCTCAACTATACCCATGAAAAAAATCACGTCGATCCGTTGCTCTGTTGCGGCGTGATTGAAGGACATAGTAACAAACTAACAAACAACACACTTTCGCATTTATAATACTAGCTGATGCCTGCGACTTCATCCTCGTGGATTTAGTTTTTAAAATCTAACGTAGAAACTTTTAAGGAAAGACCGCCTTGCTACTCCGAGAAGTCATATTATATATTATTTAATTATATTAATATTTGGTTCATCTTGATTACCTACACGTTTCCATTAAACGTGGAAATTTAACTACTTGACGTGACCTTAATTCCACATGAATAATTTAAAGTTTAACAATTTCACATTTTAACCCATTGACATTCAAACACCAAGAATATTACCTTCCCTCAGGATGGGAATAAATAATTTATTATTTCTTCTTCTTCTTTATCATCCGATAGACGTCTATTTCTGGATTTAGTTTTTTTGCATAGATTTCCATATGACTTGATTTTGTGCTATAATATGTATCCAGTAGTTCTCTGTAAATTAATGAGAGACATTCTGACAGTTTTTGTATTGAAACACGTTAAATTCATTCGTTGTTTGGCTAAACTAGGCGATGATAATATTGGCATTATAATTATTATTATTTAAATTTATGTGTAACCACATTAAAGATACCTCTTTTAAATTTATGTAGATTTTTAAGATTTTTAAAAGAGGTTTCAAATATAGACACTTTCCTTCATACATAAGGGAACTCAATAGATATATTATAGAAAAACTTAATTACACTTATGAGAAAAAATACTTACATTACATAACTTAAAACTACGAATGCAAAGGCGGCCTAAGGAGCAATATCTTCCAGGCAACCTTTGGTGAGAGGACATTCCTTTCACCTGAGTATCTTTGGTTTTTATTATATCAAAACACACAAACCCCTTTCTTTCTAAACAAGAACCTGCAAGTGCTCTCACGATGGAGTGTTTATTGTTGGTTAATTTAAGAGTTACGCGCGCTTTATCGATAACACCGCACGCTAGATGCGGCATTGCCAGTGATGCCGGACCTCAAGCTTTCCCTATTTACAGACAAAATTTACTTTGGTAACAGTTTACTTACTTAATTACAAATGCGTTACAATTTACAATGACCAAAAAGCAGGAATAGTGATGGTGGAAATTAATTAGATATTAACAAACGTTCTAATGAATTTATATTAGTCTTTTTTCTGAAACAAAGTTTAATTAAGTTTTGGCAAACAAGAATATAAAATTCCATTTCCTAGGTGGAGACCCTAGGTATAGTTTTATTTTTCTAGTAAAAAAATATTAAAAATAGGGAACTAATAGTAGGTTAAAAAAATTAAATTATGGGCTCCGTGCCAGAATTTGTTAATAGTGAAGTCTTGATTACACTCGTTAAAATGACTAAAATCAATTCATGGCTTACCACTCGCACGGCGTTTTAGCGTTAGAAAAACAGCTGATCTAAATTATTGACATAATGAATGAATAATTATAAGAGAAGTGATCTAGCCTACTCGTAAGGGTTACGGACTCCTATTCGTGGGTTCGATTTAGCCAGCTTATAATTAGTTATAACGGCGTACTCCTTCCAGAGAAAGGTTATAAGTTATAACCCTTCTCTGAGAGGAGTAAGCCGTGGTAGAATCTTGACGTGTCATAAGAGCCACAGGTTGGCCTACATGAAATAAATAATTTTGAATTTTGAATTTTTTTTTGATGGGTTGCTGCTGCTGTTGATGATGATGATGGTGATAGGCTGTTTTGAATGTGTTTTCCTAATCATAAAGATACTATCGGGATAGAAAGCGGGGAGAAACCGCCTTGTCGTCTGGCATCCCTGCAGTAGTGTAGGAGCACCGCTACGTCAGATGCCGCATGGCCGAGCGCGGGAAACACCGCGTCGCGCCTGTACCGGCGCCGACCAAGAAGCAGTACGCGTACTCGCCGTGCCCGCGCTCCGAGGAAGTGGGCACCGAGTTCGCGCTCCAGCTGCTCAGGACCCACCACGAGCCGCCCACGCCAGACAAGCAGCCCGGTGAGTTTGACAGCTGTCATCACAGTGGCGGGAAAACTTTCGTTCGGAAATATCGAGCACGTTCGCGCTACTTACATCCTTACTAATATTATAAATGCGAAAGTGTGTTTGTTTGTTGGTTTGTTGGTTTGTCCTTCAATCACGCCACAAAAGGGCTACAGATCGACGTGATTTTTAGCATGAGTATAGTTGAGGACCTGGAGAGTGACATAGGCTACTTTTTATCCCGGAAAATCAAAGAGTTCTCGGGAACTCTTTGATTTTCCGGGATTTTCTGCGTGGATTTAGTTTTTATAGGATTTTAAAAACTAAATCCCCGCGGACGAAGTCGCGGGCATCAGCTAGTTGATAATAGTTGGTACACCTAAAAGCTACTTTTTGAATTGAATTGGGCATTGAATTAAATAACATTATTAATGGTTTTACGCTCACTTAACTACACTGCTACTAACAAAAAACAAAAATTAGACTTCACCCCCCAATATAGTTAACAAACTAGTGTTTTTCGTTCGAAAACGTTAGAGTTATAAAACTGGATGTGTTATTAAATTCACTCCTTTGCTCCTGGCGCCAACCGACAAATAGTGTGCGTACTATCCGTAACAGCATTCTAGGGCAGACAAAGAGCTGAATTCTCTCTTCGGCTGTTGAGAACGCACCACAACTCACAAGCCGCCCGCGCCTGAGAAACGTCTGAGTTTGACATCTGTCAGTGTACAATGGAGGGAAAACTTTTTACGAAAACAAAAGTGTTTTTGTTCTCTAACTCTCTATGCATCGTATTAGGACCCGTTTGCGACTAGGGTTTTTAAAAGTTAATTCATTTGGAAAGACGTACCTACTTCTCTTCCATTAATTAAGTATATTTTACTTTTGCCGTTGAAAACCAGCGCTGCAACTTTCTGTGGCTTGGTGCCGAGTGGTGTACCATCAATTTTGTTCCACATCTACTTTTACTGTTTTCAGATGTACTTTTTTTATTAACTTTATTGCACAATAATAGTACAATATGTGGACTTAATGCTTAAAGCATTTTCTACCAATCTACCTTTAGGCGTGCGACAACATTGTGCACAAAAAGAGAAGGTAAGGTACTTTGTAGGTAAGCATGTTATTCTATTCGTAAAAGTTTCCTGGAAAAATAAAGAAATATCGTATCTATCTACTAAAGTTCATATCCAACATTTGTAGGATTTGTTTTATAACGTTCGGAAACTTTAAATGTTACTCACGTAGATTTTGTAATTTATAATTAAATATCACTCTGAATGACGTTCAATGATACTCGTTTAAGAAAACATAAAATTAAATTTAACATCAACATCTCGGAAATTGTTATGACATGTCAGACAAGCTAATTTAAATTTATAATAATCATTAATGCCGGTTCCTTTTTCAGATAGTGTTGGTTATTTCAGTTGAAAGATTATTTTGAATGTTTTATTTACGTTTATAAACGTAGCATCATAGACATATATTTTTGAAAGCTCTATGAACAAAACGAATAATTTACAAAAAAAATCTTCTCGTATAGAAATCACTGTACCCCTCACAGTTCAATCTAGCCTTTCGGCTTTGATTTATTCTAATTGAATAATTTTGCATACTAATTATAGTCTAATTTACCTAGTTAAAGTATGGCAGTCGTATGGTAAAAAATTGATTTTCTCAAAACAAAAAAAAAAATTACGTTAAATTTTAGACTTATTGTTTTTTTTCTAATATAAAGATAAACATTTGTCCGCTTCATTACGTGTTTTGGTACAAGAACAATAAAAATTAAAAAAAAAATTATCATAGGTGGAAAATTCTTACGGGTAAAATTAAACGTGCTAATGCGTAATAAATCTCATTCAGAGTTCATTCACGGCTCAATTTCCGTTCAATCGAGCGATCAATGAGCCGTTTACCCGTTTTCGGAGGAATTCCAAACGTGAAAATTAATCTTGAATTTTGTAAGGCCTCGCTCATATTGGTTGAAATCTTCGAGACATTTTAAGTCTTTAAACTCTTTAATATTAGAGATGAATGAAATGAATTATTATATTTGTAATCATTCATTCATTAGTGATTAGTGATAAATAATAATTATCATTTATTAACAAATATAAAAAAAGAAAAGGTGACTAACTGACTGATCTATCAAGGCACTATCTGAATTCACTAGCGTAGCATCCGCTAAGAAATAATTTTTGAAAACTAAACTAAGGGTTTGAATAATCGTAAGCGAAGCCGCGGGCAAAAGCTAGCGCCAAAATAAAAACGGGATAATATTATGCGCCTAGAATAGCTTCATTTAAATATCTATTTGCGTATTAATAAACAGGCTATAAATTGTGTTTAGTTTTTGTATAAATTCATTTTAGTATTTCTATCGTAGGGTATCGTATTAAAAAATATAATATTCCGTAGCGAAACGAAGGTCGAGTAGTTGAAGCTGAATGAAAGAGCGACGGAGCGAGTCTTCTGGCGTAGCCCATCTGATTTGTAGCTTCGCTCCGTTCCGGTCCTGCCACAGTTTTGTGGTTATTTTTTATAAAAATCCACAATACTTGCACCCAGAAATCCTTACTGTTGGTTAGTTTAGGGTAGGAAGGGGAGCCCCCCACTCCTTTCGACCTCCCTCCCTTTCTTTTTTCACCTTCCTGCCCCTTCACTAAGCGAGGTTTTGCTCGAATTTCGGCAAAAATAACCTAAAAATTTACAAGATTAAAAAAATATTTCGAAAACTATCAGAATTCGACGGGTTTCCCTTGGGGAGGGAATCACCCCCTCCAACCCCCCCTCCACCTCCCCCCCACTCCTACCCCCCGTTGCGTCAACCGTACTAAAGTTGAGCCATATTAACAATTATTAGAATACTGGGACTTCTATTCCTGCATTTGTACTGAAATGGATCTCATTCTTTAATTTAATGTATTCCTAAATTCTAACATCAACCAACCCTTGTTGGTCCTTGTAACAAGTGTCACTCCAAACCACCCAAGGTTAAGGGTAGGTACTCTGAAAATCTTTGATCTGATTTAAATTTCTCGTCGAAAATAATTTTTTTCCTCTCTTTTTAAAAACAGTTTGCTATGACGTACAGAGCTTAGATCATGTCTAAATCAAAACTGCTTGCAGCTTTTCTTTTCTTAGATTTTCCATCTTCTTCTTTTACTTTATCAACCAATAGACGTCCACTGCTGGATGTAGGTCTCTTACATACCTCATTTCCGCATTTCATTACATGTATCTTGCGTCGCCTTTATCCAGCTGCTTCTTGCAACTCTGATATTGTTATCAGTCCACCTAGTGGGAGGTCTGGCTACACTGCGCTTTCCGACTGCGACCTGCGAGCCTGTGACTCCATTTTGGGGCTCCAATAGAATAGAATAGAATAGAAATGTTTTTATTCAAATAAACTTTTTTACAAGTGCTTTTGAATCGTCGATGAGTCTACCACTGGTTCGGAATGCCCTTCCTGCCGAGAAGAACCAGCAAGAAACTCGGCGGTTGCTCTTTTCAAAACGAGTCCACAGTACAATAGATACTATGCTATGTATGCAGTGTTTCCACAATCAGGAGAAGTTCCACAAAAGCGTACCTAATTATAATTGAACACATGTTTAGACGGGCAGACAGAAAGTAGCCGCTCATTCCCGCCGGTGGCACCCGTTCACGAGCGCGACGCATGACCCAGTCATTGCTTCACTCAACCATATTTGAGGGAACGTAACAACCCGCATCACACGACACCACCACAGAAATGTTTAAAGAGAGCGTGACATACTTAGGCTACAATGACCATCAATTCTTCAAACTATATGGGGGCCCATTGCTGCTTAGCTTCGTGACTCCAACCAATTTTCTATATTTGGTCACAATTGTGAAGTATGGTTGAAGACTTGACTTAAAGAGAGTGACATAGACTAACTTTTATCCCGGAAAACAGAGGGTTCCCACGCGACTTTTAAAAACTTACCTCTACGCGGATGAAGTCGCGGGTAATAATGAGTGGAGTAATAATGATAATACATAATAATATACAAAATCCTCGGTAAGTACTTGACTACTTTTAAAAAGGGAACTAATTTTTTGTGCTGTTATTTAAATATTCGAGATGCTATTATGATCAGTTGAAAACATATTGAGCAGTTATTTAATTTAATTGCGGTTGATTAATTATTGCGACAGTAAAACATGGACAGTAATAAAAAATCAATTAGTCGGTTATTTTATCATACAATGTCAATTCTAAAAATAATTGAGCAGTCCAATAACTGAATGAGCGGTAAAAATGATGGAATGAGCGCATAAATAGTTCAGCAGATCATAGCGAGCGGTGACACCCAAACTCAACTCGCGTTTTGAATTCTTGAATTTGTTTTCGTAATAAGCTATCTTACTAGGAATATAGCTATAATACGAACGCGATCTAGCCTAACAAAAACTATATTTGCCAAAATCTAAAGTTAGGTTAGGTCAGGGTTTGACCACTCAGGTGCTCACTCACTCACTTAGGTTCTTTTTCGTCAATACCTAAGTTAATTCTAAAATTACCAAAGATGTCTCAATTAAGAAATTATCTCAGTGATCGTCGATTTTACCACCTCATTGTTTATAGAATTGCTTAGAATGAGATTTCTTACCGACAAATTCCGATTTATTACCCACACGTTACTGCTCGTTTAATAATTTTTACCGCCCATTTAATTATTTTCCTGCTCAAGCATATATTCACTGATCCATTTCATTATTTTTTATTACTCATTTTTGTTTACTTTACTGCTTAGTTTTAACTGCTGAACTAGTTATTAAACGTGCCATTTATAATTTTTAACTTACCAAAACTGCTATTTACAACTGTCTCTTTAAATCAGTGCCTTTTAAAAATAAAGATGGCATAAATAGTTGTTTTCAGCATTTAAAATGTCAGTCTTAGTATCTCAGAGCCACTTAAGAAAATCTGACTTGGTTTTTATTAGATGCTACACAGTTCGCCATTCATTTTCTTAGCGCCCACTAACCGTATAAAAATGTAAATTATCCGTTTCAGAAGTTTAACTTCTTTATCAAAACCCAAAAGATTTATCGTTAATGACTTATGAAATAGGTAGTTTTATTATTAGCTTTGGTGGTAAAGAGATAGTTATCAAATTTTTTTTGGATGCAAATCTATATATATAAAAGAAAGTGGTGCTAGTTACACTATTTATAACTCAAGAACGGATGAACCGATTTGGCTGAAAATTGGTGGAGAGGTAGCTTAGAACCAGGAGACGGACATAGGATACTTTTTATCCCGTTCGACCGCGTTTTCGTCAAGTCACTATAAAACGTGGTATAACAAAAACGCATCTGACATGGAATAACAAACCGCAAATAACAGTGGAAGAACCTGGAGGGTGACAGGCATCCCGGAAAATCAAAGAGTTCCTGCGGGATTTTAAAACTAAATCCACGCGAACGAAGTCGCGGGCATCAGCTAGTGATGGAATAAATTTTTCTCAATAAAATTATTATTATTACAGATTGTGTAAAAGTACGGGATCAAAATATGATGATAATATTAAGAGCATTGATTGGTAATTTTTAACACATAATATTATGTAAAAACTTAAAAACACATAATCAATAAGCAGAGGTAATGTAGGTATATATTAGTGAAATAAAAAAAAAATAGAGATAAAGACAAAGTTGCATGGAAGCAATCTGCTAAGATTGATCAAATTAAATCAATTCAAATCAAATCAATTCTTTATTTGTAAAATGTGTGTCGATAAGATAGTAAATACAATTATTGGTCCAGCACATTAGCCGTATCGGCGTACAAATATTTTGGGAGTCTAATGGAACATTTTATATCAATATTTTTACAATACACAATATAATAATAACAATGCTAATCTTATTAATTAAAACTTAAAATCAAAATGTCAAATGGCTATTAAAATTTCAAAATCATGTCAAGAGTTAATAGATTGTTACGGCAATTAAAATGACAAAATCTTTTTTGTCGTTTTAATTGCCGTAACAATCTATCGTAATCGTATTGAAAGAATTCTTCTAAGGAGTAAAAATTTTTCCCTTGCAACCATTTTTTAAATTTATGTACAGAGTATAGTTGGAATCAATCTGTAATGGAAATTTTCGTGAGCGAAGCGATCGCGAAAATATTTACTAAGTCAGAATCTAAGATTTGGTCTATACGACCTAAAATTTTACTTTTTTCATTTTTTTATTACTTACTACAAATATTACATCTCGTATCTCCAGTCCTTATTTATAAGAGATATCAAAATTTAAAATATACAGATCGATAGAGATAAAAATTTCAAGTTCAATGGTGTATCAAGTGTACTTAGGACAAAATGTCCCTTACGACATTTGAAATTTCCAGCGTCGATATCAATTCGTTGCTACTTACGTCAATGTTAATTCAAAATTTTTAAATACCAAAATAGATTTTAGATCGTAAAGAATTTTTAATTTTTGAAGACGCGTTACAGCATAGAAACCAGACAGTTTGAAATGAATTAAGACATTACAAAAAGCTACAAGAAAGTAAGAATCTAAAATTTGATCTATACTAACTAAAATTTTAGTTTTTTGTTACTGACTACAAAGTATTACATTTCGTATCTCCAGTTCTTATTTATAAGAGATATCAAAATTTTAAATAATTATACAGATTGATAGAGAGAAAAAGTTCAAGTTCGATGGTGAATCAAGTGTACTTACGACAGAATGTCCCTTACGACATTTGAAATTTTCAACGTCGATATTAGTTGCATAAACTGTCTAGCATTATGCTTTAAACAGTTTGCAAATTTCTGGCGTGCCAAATACTTACTTAAACAAAATATATTTAATACATTTCCTCCTTTATTTCCTCAAATCCAAGTAATGAAAAAAAATTGAATTTTAAGCTATTGCATAGCTTTTATCGCAGGCTTTGAACTAGGACAAACAGTTTGAGCAAGGGCGACCGAATCAAGAAATTCCGTAACGAAAATAAACCTAACACCGTCGTTCAGTAAGCGTTCAACATTTTAGAGGTTCACAAGTAGCTCTGTTTGGCGCAGTGGGCGAGCGGCCGCTTTCTTTACCGTATGGTGTGTGATGTCGCAAGTTCGAATCTCACTCGAGAAGTAGTGACAGTGCGCTCTTGTTTGTTTGTTTTATAATTATTTTTTTGCATAATTTTTATTATGCAGAAAAAAAATATTGCACAAATATTATAATTGCATAAGTTGATAAAAAATGCTATGCAATAGCTTTGCTGCGGCAGTCCCCGAGTGCCACTTAATTTTTTATTTTAATTTACTTACCTAGACTTATGTCTACAAAAAAAAGCTATAAAAAAAATTACAAATTTATCTTGTACAAATAAAGTAATGTTCAGTTAGACCACGGAATGGATTTGTTTAATCAGTGAGTTAGACGTTTAATGTTCAATATTTAGCATTGTAGAAGGCATGTAGTAACATGTATATTATTTTGTGAAGTCGCTTCGCTCGCGCACGCTAAACTATACCCAATGATTCAAGAATTAAGGTGCATTATCGCGAAAACGCAGTTTAGATTTCAAAAATCTGTTTCAATATCGATGTTCTTCGTGATATTTTTTTTGGAAATTTAGGATAAGAGTGTAAATGTGACTACTTACTATGATAAAAAAAAGAAATTGGATTGAGAAATTTTTTATACCGAGTTATAAACAATTTTCAGTTGAAGTAAGATAAATAGATTTTGGTATGGATTTTTTTTTGGATTTTCTTACACGTTATGCTAAATTACATTTTAAGGACATTTAAAAATAAAAAATTGACTGAGCAATTTTGGGGTCGAAATTACGGACAAAAAAGGAAACCTCTTTAAAAAGTGACAGTTACGTTTGAAAAAAGTTTTGGATTTTTATCAAGTACCTCTTATTAAGGCTAATAATTAGTTTGGTAAAAAAAAATTGGACGGAGAAATTATACTGTTCAAAATATTGAGCTATTTGTACTTGAAGGTATAAATACCTAAATTCCGCATGGATTTTTTTTTGATATTTTTGTGTAAATTTTGGGTCATCCCATACTACAACCCTTCCAAATTTCATCGACTGAGGATTTGATGCGGGGGTCTCCATACAACAGACCGCCCCATTGCCTAGACTATTTGGGATTCGGTCGTGTTATTGAGTAGGTACGCAGAAGAGGTAATCTAAGATGCTAAATTAACTAAAGAATCAACTTGTGAGCTTCGCTTGTTGAAATGACGCCAATGGTTTCTTAATAGCCATAAAACGCCCATAAATATTTACATTTTCACATTCCACAGGTTATTTTAATGGCTTGTAGTTGGATTAAGCCTGCGATACAATCGCGAGCCAAATTCATTCGACTTTCTTTATAAATCTACCTTAAAAGGGTATTTACCAAATTTTACGGAATATTAATCTTTCTTTTCTTTTATCATGCAGTCTGATCAAAATATTACTATAGAAATACAATGAGATCAAAATGTAAATTTAGGTTAGACTTGTCAAATACGGCTAATGCCCGCGACTTTGTCCACGGGGATTTGATTTTAAATTCGCATGGGAACCCTTTGTTTTTCCGGGATAAACAGTAGTCTATGTCACTCTCCAGGTCCTCAACTATACCCATGAAAAAAATCACGTCGATCCGTTGCTCTGTTGCGGCGTGATTGAAGGACATAGTAACAAACTAACAAACAACACACTTTCGCATTTATAATACTAGCTGATGCCTGCGACTTCATCCTCGTGGATTTAGTTTTTAAAATCTAACGTAGAAACTTTTAAGGAAAGACCGCCTTGCTACTCCGAGAAGTCATATTATATATTATTTAATTATATTAATATTTGGTTCATCTTGATTACCTACACGTTTCCATTAAACGTGGAAATTTAACTACTTGACGTGACCTTAATTCCACATGAATAATTTAAAGTTTAACAATTTCACATTTTAACCCATTGACATTCAAACACCAAGAATATTACCTTCCCTCAGGATGGGAATAAATAATTTATTATTTCTTCTTCTTCTTTATCATCCGATAGACGTCTATTTCTGGATTTAGTTTTTTTGCATAGATTTCCATATGACTTGATTTTGTGCTATAATATGTATCCAGTAGTTCTCTGTAAATTAATGAGAGACATTCTGACAGTTTTTGTATTGAAACACGTTAAATTCATTCGTTGTTTGGCTAAACTAGGCGATGATAATATTGGCATTATAATTATTATTATTTAAATTTATGTGTAACCACATTAAAGATACCTCTTTTAAATTTATGTAGATTTTTAAGATTTTTAAAAGAGGTTTCAAATATAGACACTTTCCTTCATACATAAGGGAACTCAATAGATATATTATAGAAAAACTTAATTACACTTATGAGAAAAAATACTTACATTACATAACTTAAAACTACGAATGCAAAGGCGGCCTAAGGAGCAATATCTTCCAGGCAACCTTTGGTGAGAGGACATTCCTTTCACCTGAGTATCTTTGGTTTTTATTATATCAAAACACACAAACCCCTTTCTTTCTAAACAAGAACCTGCAAGTGCTCTCACGATGGAGTGTTTATTGTTGGTTAATTTAAGAGTTACGCGCGCTTTATCGATAACACCGCACGCTAGATGCGGCATTGCCAGTGATGCCGGACCTCAAGCTTTCCCTATTTACAGACAAAATTTACTTTGGTAACAGTTTACTTACTTAATTACAAATGCGTTACAATTTACAATGACCAAAAAGCAGGAATAGTGATGGTGGAAATTAATTAGATATTAACAAACGTTCTAATGAATTTATATTAGTCTTTTTTCTGAAACAAAGTTTAATTAAGTTTTGGCAAACAAGAATATAAAATTCCATTTCCTAGGTGGAGACCCTAGGTATAGTTTTATTTTTCTAGTAAAAAAATATTAAAAATAGGGAACTAATAGTAGGTTAAAAAAATTAAATTATGGGCTCCGTGCCAGAATTTGTTAATAGTGAAGTCTTGATTACACTCGTTAAAATGACTAAAATCAATTCATGGCTTACCACTCGCACGGCGTTTTAGCGTTAGAAAAACAGCTGATCTAAATTATTGACATAATGAATGAATAATTATAAGAGAAGTGATCTAGCCTACTCGTAAGGGTTACGGACTCCTATTCGTGGGTTCGATTTAGCCAGCTTATAATTAGTTATAACGGCGTACTCCTTCCAGAGAAAGGTTATAAGTTATAACCCTTCTCTGAGAGGAGTAAGCCGTGGTAGAATCTTGACGTGTCATAAGAGCCACAGGTTGGCCTACATGAAATAAATAATTTTGAATTTTGAATTTTTTTTTGATGGGTTGCTGCTGCTGTTGATGATGATGATGGTGATAGGCTGTTTTGAATGTGTTTTCCTAATCATGAAGATACTATCGGGATAGAAAGCGGGGAGAAACCGCCTTGTCGTCTGGCATCCCTGCAGTAGTGTAGGAGCACCGCTACGTCAGATGCCGCATGGCCGAGCGCGGGAAACACCGCGTCGCGCCTGTACCGGCGCCGACCAAGAAGCAGTACGCGTACTCGCCGTGCCCGCGCTCCGAGGAAGTGGGCACCGAGTTCGCGCTCCAGCTGCTCAGGACCCACCACGAGCCGCCCACGCCAGACAAGCAGCCCGGTGAGTTTGACAGCTGTCATCACAGTGGCGGGAAAACTTTCGTTCGGAAATATCGAGCACGTTCGCGCTACTTACATCCTTACTAATATTATAAATGCGAAAGTGTGTTTGTTTGTTGGTTTGTTGGTTTGTCCTTCAATCACGCCACAAAAGGGCTACAGATCGACGTGATTTTTAGCATGAGTATAGTTGAGGACCTGGAGAGTGACATAGGCTACTTTTTATCCCGGAAAATCAAAGAGTTCTCGGGAACTCTTTGATTTTCCGGGATTTTCTGCGTGGATTTAGTTTTTATAGGATTTTAAAAACTAAATCCCCGCGGACGAAGTCGCGGGCATCAGCTAGTTGATAATAGTTGGTACACCTTTAGGTGTACTACTACTTTTTGAATTGAATTGGGCATTGAATTAAATAACATTATTAATGGTTTTACGCTCACTTAACTACACTGCTACTAACAAAAAACAAAAATTAGACTTCACCCCCCAATATAGTTAACAAACTAGTGTTTTTCGTTCGAAAACGTTAGAGTTATAAAACTGGATGTGGTATTAAATTCACTCCTTTGCTCCTGGCGCCAACCGACAAATAGTGTGCGTACTATCCGTAACAGCATTCTAGGGCAGACAAAGAGCTGAATTCTCTCTTCGGCTGTTGAGAACGCACCACAACTCACAAGCCGCCCGCGCCTGAGAAACGTCTGAGTTTGACATCTGTCAGTGTACAATGGAGGGAAAACTTTTTACGAAAACAAAAGTGTTTTTGTTCTCTAACTCTCTATGCATCGTATTAGGACCCGTTTGCGACTAGGGTTTTTAAAAGTTAATTCATTTGGAAAGACGTACCTACTTCTCTTCCATTAATTAAGTATATTTTACTTTTGCCGTTGAAAACCAGCGCTGCAACTTTCTGTGGCTTGGTGCCGAGTGGTGTACCATCAATTTTGTTCCACATCTACTTTTACTGTTTTCAGATGTACTTTTTTTATTAACTTTATTGCACAATAATAGTACAATATGTGGACTTAATGCTTAAAGCATTTTCTACCAATCTACCTTTAGGCGTGCGACAACATTGTGCACAAAAAGAGAAGGTAAGGTACTTTGTAGGTAAGCATGTTATTCTATTCGTAAAAGTTTCCTGGAAAAATAAAGAAATATCGTATCTATCTACTAAAGTTCATATCCAACATTTGTAGGATTTGTTTTATAACGTTCGGAAACTTTAAATGTTACTCACGTAGATTTTGTAATTTATAATTAAATATCACTCTGAATGACGTTCAATGATACTCGTTTAAGAAAACATAAAATTAAATTTAACATCAACATCTCGGAAATTGTTATGACATGTCAGAAAAGCTAATTTAAATTTATAATAATCATTAATGCCGGTTGCTTTTTCAGATAGTGTTGGTTATTTCAGTTGAAAGATTATTTTGAATGTTTTATTTACGTTTATAAACGTAGCATCATAGACATATATTTTTGAAAGCTCTATGAACAAAACGAATAATTTACAAAAAAAATCTTCTCGTATAGAAATCACTGTACCCCTCACAGTTCAATCTAGCCTTTCGGCTTTGATTTATTCTAATTGAATAATTTTGCATACTAATTATAGTCTAATTTACCTAGTTAAAGTATGGCAGTCGTATGGTAAAAAATTGATTTTCTCAAAACAAAAAAAAAATTACGTGAAATTTTAGACTTATTGTTTTTTTTCTAATATAAAGATAAACATTTGTCCGCTTCATTACGTGTTTTGGTACAAGAACAATAAAAATTAAAAAAAAAAATTATCATAGGTGGAAAATTCTTACGGGTAAAATTAAACGTGCTAATGCGTAATAAATCTCATTCAGAGTTCATTCACGGCTCAATTTCCGTTCAATCGAGCGATCAATGAGCCGTTTACCCGTTTTCGGAGGAATTCCAAACGTGAAAATTAATCTTGAATTTTGTAAGGCCTCGCTCATATTGGTTGAAATCTTCGAGACATTTTAAGTCTTTAAACTCTTTAATATTAGAGATGAATGAAATGAATTATTATATTTGTAATCATTCATTCATTAGTGATTAGTGATAAATAATAATTATCATTTATTAACAAATATAAAAAAAGAAAAGGTGACTAACTGACTGATCTATCAAGGCACTATCTGAATTCACTAGCGTAGCATCCGCTAAGAAATAATTTTTGAAAACTAAAATAAGGGTTTGAATAATCGTAAGCGAAGCCGCGGGCAAAAGCTAGCGCCAAAATAAAAACGGGATAATATTATGCGCCTAGAATAGCTTCATTTAAATATCTATTTGCGTATTAATAAACAGGCTATAAATTGTGTTTAGTTTTTGTATAAATTCATTTTAGTATTTCTATCGTAGGGTATCGTATTAAAAAATATAATATTCCGTAGCGAAACGAAGGTCGAGTAGTTGAAGCTGAATGAAAGAGCGACGGAGCGAGTCTTCTGGCGTAGCCCATCTGATTTGTAGCTTCGCTCCGTTCCGGTCCTGCCACAGTTTTGTGGTTATTTTTTATAAAAATCCACAATACTTGCACCCAGAAATCCTTACTGTTGGTTAGTTTAGGGTAGGAAGGGGAGCCCCCCACTCCTTTCGACCTCCCTCCCTTTCTTTTTTCACCTTCCTGCCCCTTCACTAAGCGAGGTTTTGCTCGAATTTCGGCAAAAATAACCTAAAAATTTACAAGATTAAAAAAATATTTCGAAAACTATCAGAATTCGACGGGTTTCCCTTGGGGAGGGAATCACCCCCTCCAACCCCCCTCCACCTCCCCCCAACTCCTACCCCCCGTTGCGTCAACCGTACTAAAGTTGAGCCATATTAACAATTATTAGAATACTGGGACTTCTATTCCTGCATTTGTACTGAAATGGATCTCATTCTTTAATTTAATGTATTCCTAAATTCTAACATCAACCAACCCTTGTTGGTCCTTGTAACAAGTGTCACTCCAAACCACCCAAGGTTAAGGGTAGGTACTCTGAAAATCTTTGATCTGATTTAAATTTCTCGTCGAAAATAATTTTTTTCCTCTCTTTTTAAAAACAGTTTGCTATGACGTACAGAGCTTAGATCATGTCTAAATCAAAACTGCTTGCAGCTTTTCTTTTCTTAGATTTTCCATCTTCTTCTTTTACTTTATCAACCAATAGACGTCCACTGCTGGATGTAGGTCTCTTACATACCTCATTTCCGCATTTCATTACATGTATCTTGCGTCGCCTTTATCCAGCTGCTTCTTGCAACTCTGATATTGTTATCAGTCCACCTAGTGGGAGGTCTGGCTACACTGCGCTTTCCGACTGCGACCTGCGAGCCTGCGACTCCATTTTGGGGCTCCAATAGAATAGAATAGAATAGAAATGTTTTTATTCAAATAAACTTTTTTACAAGTGCTTTTGAATCGTCGATGAGTCTACCACTGGTTCGGAATGCCCTTCCTGCCGAGAAGAACCAGCAAGAAACTCGGCGGTTGCTCTTTTCAAAACGAGTCCACAGTACAATAGATACTATGCTATGTATGCAGTGTTTCCACAATCAGGAGAAGTTCCACAAAAGCGTACCTAATTATAATTGAACACATGTTTAGACGGGCAGACAGAAAGTAGCCGCTCATTCCCGCCGGTGGCACCCGTTCACGAGCGCGACGCATGACCCAGTCATTGCTTCACTCAACCATATTTGAGGGAACGTAACAACCCGCATCACACGACACCACCACAGAAATGTTTAAAGAGAGCGTGACATACTTAGGCTACAATGACCATCAATTCTTCAAACTATATGGGGGCCCATTGCTGCTTAGCTTCGTGACTCCAACCAATTTTCTATATTTGGTCACAATTGTGAAGTATGGTTGAAGACTTGACTTAAAGAGAGTGACATAGACTAACTTTTATCCCGGAAAACAGAGGGTTCCCACGCGACTTTTAAAAACTTACCTCTACGCGGATGAAGTCGCGGGTAATAATGAGTGGAGTAATAATGATAATACATAATAATATACAAAATCCTCGGTAAGTACTTGACTACTTTTAAAAAGGGAACTAATTTTTTGTGCTGTTATTTAAATATTCGAGATGCTATTATGATCAGTTGAAAACATATTGAGCAGTTATTTAATTTAATTGCGGTTGATTAATTATTGCGACAGTAAAACATGGACAGTAATAAAAAATCAATTAGTCGGTTATTTTATCATACAATGTCAATTCTAAAAATAATTGAGCAGTCCAATAACTGAATGAGCGGTAAAAATGATGGAATGAGCGCGTAAATAGTTCAGCAGATCATAGCGAGCGGTGACACCCAAACTCAACTCGCGTTTTGAATTCTTGAATTTGTTTTCGTAATAAGCTATCTTACTAGGAATATAGCTATAATACGAACGCGATCTAGCCTAACAAAAACTATATTTGCCAAAATCTAAAGTTAGGTTAGGTCAGGGTTTGACCACTCAGGTGCTCACTCACTCACTTAGGTTCTTTTTCGTCAATACCTAAGTTAATTCTAAAATTACCAAAGATGTCTCAATTAAGAAATTATCTCAGTGATCGTCGATTTTACCACCTCATTGTTTATAGAATTGCTTAGAATGAGATTTCTTACCGACAAATTCCGATTTATTACCCACACGTTACTGCTCGTTTAATAATTTTTACCGCCCATTTAATTATTTTCCTGCTCAAGCATATATTCACTGATCCATTTCATTATTTTTTATTACTCATTTTTGTTTACTTTACTGCTTAGTTTTAACTGCTGAACTAGTTATTAAACGTGCCATTTATAATTTTTAACTTACCAAAACTGCTATTTACAACTGTCTCTTTAAATCAGTGCCTTTTAAAAATAAAGATGGCATAAATAGTTGTTTTCAGCATTTAAAATGTCAGTCTTAGTATCTGAGAGCCACTTAAGAAAATCTGACTTGGTTTTTATTAGATGCTACACAGTTCGCCATTCATTTTCTTAGCGCCCACTAACCGTATAAAAATGTAAATTATCCGTTTCAGAAGTTTAACTTCTTTATCAAAACCCAAAAGATTTATCGTTAATGACTTATGAAATAGGTAGTTTTATTATTAGCTTTGGTGGTAAAGAGATAGTTATCAAATTTTTTTTGGATGCAAATCTATATATATAAAAGAAAGTGGTGCTAGTTACACTATTTATAACTCAAGAACGGATGAACCGATTTGGCTGAAAATTGGTGGAGAGGTAGCTTAGAACCAGGAGACGGACATAGGATACTTTTTATCCCGTTCGACCGCGTTTTCGTCAAGTCACTATAAAACGTGGTATAACAAAAACGCATCTGACATGGAATAACAAACCGCAAATAACAGTGGAAGAACCTGGAGGGTGACAGGCATCCCGGAAAATCAAAGAGTTCCTGCGGGATTTTAAAACTAAATCCACGCGAACGAAGTCGCGGGCATCAGCTAGTGATGGAATAAATTTTTCTCAATAAAATTATTATTATTACAGATTGTGTAAAAGTACGGGATCAAAATATGATGATAATATTAAGAGCATTGATTGGTAATTTTTAACACATAATATTATGTAAAAACTTAAAAACACATAATCAATAAGCAGAGGTAATGTAGGTATATATTAGTGAAATAAAAAAAAAAATAGAGATAAAGACAAAGTTGCATGGAAGCAATCTGCTAAGATTGATCAAATTAAATCAATTCAAATCAAATCAATTCTTTATTTGTAAAATGTGTGTCGATAAGATAGTAAATACAATTATTGGTCCAGCACATTAGCCGTATCGGCGTACAAATATTTTGGGAGTCTAATGGAACATTTTATATCAATATTTTTACAATACACAATATAATAATAACAATGCTAATCTTATTAATTAAAACTTAAAATCAAAATGTCAAATGGCTATTAAAATTTCAAAATCATGTCAAGAGTTAATAGATTGTTACGGCAATTAAAATGACAAAATCTTTTTTGTCGTATTGAAAGAATTCTTCTAAGGAGTAAAAATTTTTCCCTTGCAACCATTTTTTAAATTTATGTACAGAGTATAGTTGGAAAATTATTGAATATTTTAATTGCCATAGCATAACAATTTTTATTAAAATGTGCTGTTTGTGGTGCTATGGTAAAAATAAGTTTATCGGGATCTCTCAGGGATCGCGTATTTATATAAATCATTGTCATGCTAGGCCTTGAAGTTATGCATATTCATTTTTACAAATTTCGATATTTCCAAAATGTACATGGATGGAAGAGGCAAGACCTTGAGCTTTGTGAAAGCCGATAAGCTACATATTTTAACCCTTTTGTATTGAAAAAAGTAACTGCTGAGTTTCTTGCCGGCTCTTCTCAATAGAATCATACCGTTTATGACTTGTCATAAGAGCCACAGGTTGACCTACATGAAATAATAATGAATTATGAATTTGAAATCTTTAATTTGAATTGAATAAAGAAGCAAGCGTAGCTAATACGAAATTCCGTACTCTTTCAGGAGAACATTGCGCAAACAACTTTTTTGGCCGGACCGATCTCGCATGCCTACTTAAAGTGGTAAGCGAGAGATATGGGATGAAGTTTTTCTTAAAAAGTTTAAGCTTAATTTATTCGAATAATTGTTAACTATACCAATTGCCTTAAAGAGTTTTCGATTCCGCATGACGGGTAATATAGTGTTCCCGGCTTGCGGACCATGAGCGCTCAACTTCCAGAGTCGTGAGTGTGCAAACTATAATAACAGTAACAGTGTTGCCAGTTACGAGTATAGTCGATATCATCTAATTATATCCTTCCGCGTACTCGCAGCGTATATCTGCCGTGTCATTGGCACCTCGCGAGGTCTATTTATTGCGTGACATGAATTGAGCAACAGGCATGAATGATAGCTGCATCATACATACTGACGGATATGAGATGAGATTCCGATGCTACACACGAATGTATGTAACTATAACTAACTAACTAAACCTTTAAAACAAGAGTGAATAGGCATCTTCTAAGCAAGCGCGCTATATCTTAGGCTGCATCTTCACCTATTTTTTTTATTTGGATCATGTTAAAACTAACATAAAAACATACAATAATTGTAACCTACTAGACATGATCACAGCATACAAGAAAAGATAACCAACGCTAATTACAAACTGAGAAAACCTACAAAATTGACTTAAAATAATATATTACTAATAGGAAAAAATAAATAAAAACTAATTAAGATATTATACAAGAAAAAGAAAATAATACTTAATCATTAGTGGGTCAACTAAAAAAGGGGTGCTAAGTTAAGTATATGTATAAAATTACATCTTAAATTTTTTTTAAAAGAGGTCAAAGAACTTGTAAATATGTCACAATTGCTCCTATGCAAGTTAATTAGGGAGCAAATGCGATAGATGGGCGCGTGTTGTGCCGCTCTGATGCGACAAAAAGGCAACCGAAACGGTTTCCGATTTTGTACACGGTACACGGTACACGGCTTAGCTACGATCATACCTATCAGGTATGATCGTAGCTAAGCGCTACGATAATGCTACGCCACAAACAGAAGCGAAACCATAGAGATTTTAATCATAACCTAGACATTGTATAGTGTGTACTAGCTGATGCCCGCGACTTCGTCCGCATGGATTTAGTTTTTAAAATCCCTCGGGAATTATATGGCGTATACAACCTCTTTTAGTAGGTTTGTGAATAAGCCAGCTGTCGGCGTGAACTGTTTGATGAAGATGCGCAAATTCATTCCTTATCGTCTACCATCCAGGCTGGCCAATTATAAAATTCCCGTGCTATTTTTATTTTATTTATTACTAGCTAATGCCCAGGGATTCGTCCGCGTGGATTTAGTTTTTAAAATCCCTCGGGAACTCTTTGATTTTCCGGGATAAAAAGTAACCTTAGATGTCACTCTCCAGGTCCTCAACTATACCCATGAAAAAAATCACGTCGATCCGTAGCCCTGTTGCGGCGTGATTGAAGGACAAACCAACAAAACAACAAATAAACACACTTTCGCATTTTTAATATTGGTAAGGATTGTATTTTATAAGTTCCATCTTTCAAGTTAATTAATTAATTCAATCCAAGTGCTATTTACTGAATCAGAGTTTTATTGAGTAACACGCAAGTAACGTTTGTGGGTGCCATCACCTACAACTACCTATTTGATTTTCCGAGACAAAAAGTAGCCTGTCACTCGTCCTCTGCTATACGAGTACCTACCCATGTAAAAATCACATCGATCCGTAGCTCTTTTGCGGCATGATTCAAGGACAAACCAACAAACACAATTTCGCATTTATAATATTAGTAAAGCATTAGTATAGTCGACCGAGCGAAGCGAAGGTCTCTGAGTTTACTAGAGCGATTTGCACTTGTCCGTCCGTCCGTTTGTCACAGCCTTATAACTTCTGAATTACTGAACGTAATTACTTCAATTTTAGATATGATATATGTAAATCGATGGCCTCCAGCCGAAAATGGCTTAAAAAGTCATAAAAATCTTTATTTCAGGGGGGCTCCCATACGAAATGGGGGGCTTTCAAAGTGGAGATTGTATTCGAGGCTAGATTTTTAAAACCACTTTGTTTTAAAACTTGAAACTTACGCATAATTTGAGTTATATTCTGTACTTGAACAACAAATACTAAGATTAGATAAATATTATAAAGAAACGAAATTATTTGAGTTTTAATGGGCATCAATGTTTTTAACAAAACTTCACTATACTGTTACTAGATGGCGCTGTCTTTAATATTGTAAATATGCATCCCATCCACAAAAGCAGATGACGATTGACGTCATCAGATTCGGCGCGTTTTAATTACAATATAATATAGTTAAAACTACCTTATGGGAATTATGGGATACCGCGAGGTCTCAGTTCGGGGCGAACCACTAGTATAGTATAATGCGATCCATGACAGCAACTTGAAATAGAAAATATCAGGCTTAGTTAAAGTTGGCATTCACTTGAATAAAAGTTATATAACAGTGTAGGCTTCTTGGGAGTAAAAATAAAAGCCCAAGGTGGGACAGTGGAGCCTGCAGCCGGTGTGAGAGGCCCCACATAGGCGCATTGCGGACGTGTGTGTTTACCAACTAACTCATAACAAAGTCATTGT
Source organism: Oeneis ivallda (assembly GCA_029955525.1). Taxonomy (NCBI): domain Eukaryota; kingdom Metazoa; phylum Arthropoda; class Insecta; order Lepidoptera; family Nymphalidae; genus Oeneis; species Oeneis ivallda. Next base: position 21,515,863 of record JARPMR010000015.1, read on the forward strand.
TTCAGTTATTTGGATATTTTGAGCGCTGAGCGTTAACTACGTCGTTTTCCATTAGATGAATGATTAACTGATGAGTTTGCAACACCATCTCTCTCGTTGCATAGTATTCCTCATTGTTGAATGTCGCAACCTCTTTCCATTATTCATACCTATAATGGTAGGACTTTTCATGGGATAGTAATGCGCTGAGTTTCCAGTGTGGTTAGTCCGAGTTTTAATTCGTTTGATCGTAATAGTTAACTATGACATTAGCATCAAAGTAAAATGAACCATAATAGACACAAATTCAATACAGATGATTTTAATTTGGAGCGTTTTCGTTACGTAAACGTATAAGAATACACACACGAAATTGAGCTCTAACTCAATACTTTTATGGTTTTTTACTTTGATGGTAATGTCATATTTTTTTACACAGTTTACTATTCAAAGTTAACTATCCAATCTTGTACTAAACCAACTGATCCTTCCGCATAAAGGTATATTGTGTGCGTAGTAAGTAATAATTTCATGAAAGGTTTAAACTTTATGGATATCTTCAGGAACCGTTAATATATACTTAGTTTACATAATAAAATCCAACGTTAAACCCGAAGAGGTCAACTGCTATTCGTTTACAATATCACAAGCATCTTCGACACCGTACCAAGACAAAATACCTGTAGCCTAAGCACGAATATTTTCACTATCGAATAGTTAACGTAAAGTTAACGCCGACGAGATATTTTGTATGAAAACAGGCGTTGCACTGTGCGGGCGGTGCAGTCGTTTTCATACAAAATATCTTGTCGGCGTTAACTTTAAGTTATCTATTCGATAGTGAAAATATTCGTGCTTAGGCTACTGTTAGCTTGTTGCACCAAACAAAAAACCTAAGCCACATTATTGTTGCATATAATCTGCACCTATTGTCAAAATAACGTCACAATTGAAATGTGAAAATTTTACGTAGAAATCTCACAATGACTATATTATTATTAACGCGCGCGCAGGTTCACGCTTGATGAGAATGATTTTGTTTGGACGAACTTTGAAACTAGCTCAGATTTTGATCAGCTTACATCCATAATTTTTGAAAAAAAAAAAGTTGTCTGTAAAGTCGGTTTACGGACGATAGTTTTACGTGATAACGTCATAACCAACGCTTGGGCCGATCGTGCCTCTTGCCTTGCCTCTCTTGTTCCGCGCTCTCGCTTGCACGCGCAGGCTCAGGCGGAACGTGACACTTTTTCGTGCGTGCAGCCGGTGTTCATCGATTTATAAGACGTTAACACGTCAAAAAAGAAATAGGTAATATAAAGATTCTTGGAATGAAATTATTGTATCTGTATGCCTAATTTCAGCCCGATCCCTTCAGTGGTTTGAGCTGTGCGTTGATAGATCAGTCAGTCAAGTACCTTATCCTTTAATATATTAAGAAGAGAAAAGAAGAAGATTTATAATGGCGTTCTGAAATTGTATTAAGGGTTAATCACATACGATTTCTTACCGCTCGATTTTTTAAACTCTTCTTGTGTAACTGACGCCTAAATTTGGGGAGTCGGGGAATAAACTTAATCTGTGGCAAACAAGTACCAAAATTTTCACAGAAATATCGATTTAATCACAAAACTCGAACTCGAAATCGTTTAATTAAGCCAATACAAGAAAGTGGAGTTGAACCAGCCGACACCACAGTCCACACAAGCACTTGAAGCGCTTTGTATAGCTGCAACAGAAATAATTAAAGCGGTCAAGTGCGGACCAGTACAGTCGGGCTTGTTAGCAGACCGTCTCGGTCGCAGCAGCTCATTCCGACTATTTCTTTTATTTTTCATGCCGGTAGGCTAAGCTATTTTAGATGGCTTTCAGTTAAAATGTGTTCTTTGATTCTGTATAGCCTTGCTTTAGCTACAACCTGAATTACTTTTTGATTTGCCTTGAGAAATAACAATTTAACGTCAAAATAAATAAAGTACCTACTTCTGACTTTGCATAAATAAAAATCTATCTTTGTAGGTATATCTGACTTTCAGAAAGACAGGTAATAGATTCTGTTACATGTTTACAAGTTGTTTGCATTCTGGATACAGAAATAGAAAAATCGGAAAATCAAGGAAAATCAAAGAGTTCACAGGCCGCCGATGCGGATGAAGTCGCGGGCAACAATGTAACTTATGGCTGACATAACCTATTCATATCTGTGCATAATAGTGCCTGCAATCTTAACGCAAAAATTAGCCATTCTATTGTGATGAATCATCTGAATCATCACATGGAATCGGGATTAATTTTTTTATTTTCCCTGTAATGTTATTTCAACACATATTAATTGCCCATTTATTTATATAATAGCTTTAGTAGAGCATAAATTAATATTTGTTCTTTTCGTAACAAATTATAATATGTATCACTTTATGAGTGAGTGGAGTATTTCGTCCCTTACTGGATACGGCCATTTCAGCGGTGATTCTCGCTCTTGAAATGCTGGTTTCATCTTTAATATGGTATTAATATGGATAAAAAAATTAATTAATATTAACAATGTCGATCATGATTTACATTTCGCTTCACCTACCAAATAAGCTAATGAGGAGTGGGCACGAAAATAGAATAGAATAGAAATATTTTTTTATTCAAATAAACTTTTACAAGTGCTTTTGAATCGTCGATGAGTCTACCACTAGTTCGGAATGCCCTTCCTGCCCAGAAGAACCAGCAAGAAACTCGCCAATAACTCGGAAATAGATTAGAATCGTCGACCTTTCAGTTTTCAGTCCGCTCGTTTAACTGTTGAACCATTGAGGCTTAACCAAAGGGCCTGCAACCATACAAACCACCAACGAACTATGATATTAACTTATGCTAGGACTAAGCACGACAATAGGTCGTGCTTAGTCCTAGCGTAAGCTCTATTCTTGGGGGTGAAAGGGGAATATTAGTCTAGCATTTGCCCGCGACTTATAGACTTCGTGGAGTTGGATAAAAATCCCGCGGTAACCCTTTGTTTTCCGGATTAAAAAATAGCCTGTCACTCTTTTTTCTCATTCACGTCATTTTTTTCTCTCTATTTTTTTAAATTTGTGTGTTTCTATCAGTGGCTTGAAGACAAACTCAATAAAAAGCCTCAAATATTGACCACAACGACGCAGTTAGGCTGCGAGTAGGTGTTGGAGCCGCGGGGCGAGACGCGATCCGCAATTAGTTTTAAATTGCACTCATCGCTTCGTTTGCATTTATGCTCTCGACTTTAATTGCTACATTTTTAAAATTTTGCTGTAATTTAAAAAATATACCAAGGTAGCTGCTTATTAAAGAGTGCTTGGAAAAGTGCTTAATTCACTCGTCGTTACTAGTTAGCGTGGTTTTGATTTTTTTTATATAGTCAATAGTGGGCATCTTAGCTAGACAATTTTGTCTTTCCCTTCTTTTCTAGAATTAAATATGACAATATTTCAAGGGGCACATTGAAACCTAGGATCTTTTGGATTTCAGTTTACTTTTGTTTCATATTTTCATGTGTCTCTTCTCGAATGAGAAGGAGAAGACGAATTCATACACCTTTGAGATTATTATGGAGAACTCTAAAAAATGCAGGTTCTTTAATGAAGAACCTGCATTTTTTAGAGTTCTCCATAATAATCTTTCACCATTTGGTTAAAAGAAATGATACTTGTAACTCCGAAAATGCAGAGGTGGAATTCCGGACCCACCGAAAATGAAGCAGGACTTTTAACCACTGGGCTATCACCGCTCAATATCCTTACTCTACCCTACTCATACCCTTAAGCCTCCAATATATTAGATGTCAGTCCGCCTGTCTAGGAATCGAGGTTTGTCAGTTGTCACCAAAACAAAATAGAACAATTGAATAAAGTATCAAATCCCTTAAATCTAGGTTAAACTGAACTTTAAATGTAAGCTATAAGCTCAAGTTTTCATACAAACGTAGTTTCGAGAAACTAAGTTAACTAATTACCTAGGTACATGTTAGATTGATAGTGCAGAATCCCTTTGCTTTCCTTTTGATAGCATTATAGGTTTGCTGTAGGATTGTCTTACAAGTGAGAGTTGACCCCGCACACGAAGGGTTCCGTAATCCGTACCATCGTACAAGATTTTACGCCAGCTCTTTCATTTTTATCTGTATTTTTTTATTAAGTATTTGTTGAGCGGCAATAGAAATACAAATTCTGTAAAAATTTCAAGTGTCTATCTACGGGGGGCGGTTGCTGCTCGCGTCCGTAGGATTTACCACCTTATCCTAAGGCCCACCCTACACGTGTCCCCCGGGTGGTGCTAAACGAGCGGCAACGCCGAGTCACAGGCGGCGGTTAATTAACCTGTTATTGGCTACTGCGAGCCATGAGGCATTAAATACCCTCAAAAAATGCAGCCTTAGCACCTTGGGAAAGTGCTACTGTATAACTCCCAACCCTTCGTAAATATGGAAATGTCAGATAATGAGAATGCGATGTCATGCGATCCGGCCAACCCCCGGCGCTCTCCGGTATCCGGGCTGGAGAGTGTGAAATATGCTACCGAAGGCTCCCCAGGAGTGAGTTCCCAGGCTCCTGCTGCAGCAAATGTTACTGGAAACAAAAAATGCGTACAGCAACTTTTTCACCCAAGTTTCTTTATACAAAGACCTAGGAGCTCATCTCTTGGAAATATTCCTGCTCCAAATCGATCTAGTACTAGTGAAACACAGTATAGTTCTTGTAACAATCAACAAGCAGAAAATAATACTGAGAGTGGTAAGCACCCTTCCTGGCAAAGAATACCAAGTGTGAGAAATCCTAAAAGAAGAAAAACATCTATCTCGCCCACCACAGAAGGTATTGATACGTCAAATAGATTCAGTCAGCTACCTGTAGACCAACCTGAACTAGATAGTCAGAATAAGGAAAGAAAGCCTGCTAAGCCGCCACCAATAATACTATATGGCATAGATGATGTAAACAAACTTACAGAATTATTAGGAACAGTCGCAGAAAAATCTACATTTGTATACAAAATTGTTAATAGAAATCAACTAAGAATCAACAGTAGTGATGTCGAGGTCTACAAAAAATTGATATCCTTGGTCAGAGAGAATGGTTTAATAGGACACACTTTTAATAGAAAGGATGAAAGATGCTACCGAATAGTTATTAAAAATCTTCACCACACAACTCCGCACGATGCAATAAAAGAATCCATAGAGCTCACAGGTAACACTATAGCTGGTGAAATTATCAACGCAAGGTATGGCCCTGAGAAAAAACCGACCTCCACGTTCTTTGTAAACCTTCACCCTGGACCTAACAACAAAGCGGCTAAGGACATAAAATTTATATACCATCAGTCAGTTATCATTGAAGACCCTAAGAAAAGGAAATCTTTGATTCAATGTCAGAGATGTCAGCAATATGGACACTCGAAAAATTATTGCTTGAGGCCATACCGTTGTGTAAAATGTGCACAGGACCATAAAACATCAGAATGCCCTAAAACTAACCGTAATACTCCCGCTACATGTGCACTTTGCTTAGGTGCACATCCTGTAAATTATAAAGGGTGCCAAGTATACAGGGAAATATTACAAAGAAAAACCAAACTACCATCATATAGAAAACCAAGATATGAAGAAGACAAAGATTTTCACAAAACCAACACTGACAACCAACAACAAAGAAGAACAGAAAATGTAACAGATAAGAAAACTTATGCAGAAACTCTGAAATCACCTAAACCTAACGAGAATAGAAATTCTGAACAACCAAATAACTACATAAAAATTGAACAGTTAATCTTAAAACAATCTGAAAAATTTGACCTAATCTTACAACAGATGAACTCGCTCATGAGTCTCATAACTACTCTTGTCAGTAAACTATCAAATATTATTCCTTAAAGATAGCGACGTGGAACATCAACGGACTAGCCCCAAATAAATATGAAGTTGATACTTTACTAAAACTTCATAAACTCGATATACTGCTCGTCTCCGAGACTCATTTCACCTCTCGTAATAAAATAAAAATTCAGAACTATGATATTTACAACACTGATCACCCCGATGGGTCCGCTCATGGAGGCAGTGCAATTATTATAAAATCATCAATAAAACATCATGAACTTCCATCTTTTAAAACTGAGCACATTCAAGCTACTTCAATATCTGTACAAGACAAAAATGGAAACATCACTGTGTCAGCTGTTTACTGTCCTCCAAAACACAAAATAACTAAGGAGCAATTCTCCCAATATCTGACCAGCCTAGGGAATCGTTTTATTGCGGGTGGTGACTGGAATGCAAAACACGTCCCCTGGGGATCTAGACTAGTGACAACGAGAGGTAGAGAGCTTTTGAAGACAATAAACACTCTACATCTCGACACTGAGTCGCCGTCTGAACCTACATATTGGCCTACTGATCTCAACAGACAACCAGATGTGCTAGACTTTTTTATTACTAAAGGCTTATCACGGCTCTTCTTCAAGGTGCAAACGTGTCTAGATGGTTCATCTGATCACATTCCTGTCTTACTCACCGTCAGTACTGCAGTGCTCAGCTATGACAAGCCTCTAAAGCTATACAATCGTCAAACAGACTGGGATGCTTTTCGAGGATTGCTCGATGAAAAACTGCAACTCCAAGTAGCCCTGAAAACGGAAGTAGATATTGAAAATGCAACCAAAGAACTTACTATGACAATACAGGAAGCTTGTTGGAGATGTACACCAGAGATTTCAAATTTGCAACCGCGACATAAGGTAGTTCCATGCGAAATTAAGCATAAGATCCAGGAAAAAAGACGTCTTCGAAGAATATGGCATAACACTCGCCATCCAAGCAATACGTGAGTTAAAAGACATGATTATAGAAGCAGATGAGACAACAAATCGGATCCACATCGAATCACTGTCACCTACCAGAGCTTCGGATTACTCTTTATGGAGGGAGTTTAGAAACATCACTCGACCTGTTGCTCTTAAGCCCCCAATAAAAAATCCAGATAATAATTCCTGGGCGAGGACCCAACAGGAGAAGGCCGATATCTTTGCCACTCACCTAGCAAAAATATTTACGCCAAATGAGTCCTCACCAGATGTAAACGAGTCTGACATAGATGAGATCTTAAAACAGGACTTCCAGCTAGACCCACCTCTTCCGTGTGTTTCACCCAAAGAGATTCAAAGAGCAATCAGGACTCTAAAAGATAAAAAAGCCCCAGGTTTTGACTTAATAGATAAAAAAATTCTCAAGGAGCTTCCAAAAAAAGGCATCATGTACCTTACCATTCTTTTCAATGGCATCATCAGATTAGGATATTTCCCACTTTTATGGAAAGTTTCCCAAATAATAATGATCTGCAAACCAGGTAAACCAAACCATGATGTTACATCTTACAGACCGATTAGTTTGCTCCCATTGATATCGAAACTATTTGAGAAGATCCTGTTAAAAAGATTATTAGGAGTAATTTCCGAAAGAAAGATTCTCCCTGATCATCAGTTTGGATTTAGGAGAGAACACGCAACAATTGAACAGGTTCACCGTGTGTGCCAAGTAATTAGGAAAACCCTTGAACAAAAAGAATATTGTTCCTCCGTATTCTTAGATATAAAACAAGCATTTGATAAAGTCTGGCACAAAGGTTTGTTGTGTAAGGTTAAAATGCTTCTACCGCACACCTATTTTGGCATAATTAAATCGTACTTAGCGGACAGAATGTTCCAAGTTAGAGAAGGTGAATGCACATCAAGTTTCTTTGATATCAAAGCTGGAGTGCCTCAAGGGTCAGTTCTAGGTCCAGTCCTTTATACATTATTCACTGTCGACCTACCTCAAAGTTCTGAAGTGACAGTTGCAACCTTTGCTGACGACACTGCAATACTTGCATCTCACAAAGATCCTGTAAAGTCGTCTGAAATCTTACAGAAAAGTCTTCAAGAAACTCAGAGCTGGATGGACAGATGGAGAATTACCGCCAGCGCGACAAAGTCACTCCATATAACTTTTACCCTCAGAACAGGAGATTGCCCACCAGTGAAACTCGGTGGTACCGAATTACCACACACAAACTGTGTAAGATACCTCGGCATGCACTTAGATAGAAGACTGACCTGGAGCCAACACATCAAAGCGAAAAGAGAGGAATTGCACTTAAAATATCGAGGTCTATACTGGTTACTTTCTAGGAACTCAAAGCTGTCGATAGACAACAAACTTTTGCTATACAAGGCAGCACTTAAACCTATTTGGACGTATGGAATTCAACTGTGGGGCTCTGCTAGTGACTCCAACATAAAAATAATACAACGAGCAGAAGATTCCATTCTGAAACAAATAGCAAACACCCCATGGTTTGTTAAAAACAGCGAGCTCCATGAACACCTTGGCATAAAAACAGTGAAGGAAGAGATAAAACTCTGTAGTGCCAATTACAAGCACAGGCTGAAGAACCACCCAAATCAGCTGGCAGTACAACTCACTGTCCCTGACTGTATGAGCCGCCTGAAAAGAAAAAACATTTTAGATCTGGATAGACCTTAATCCAGCGGCTTTGGAAATAAGATTATGACTATTCCAATGGGAATAGTCTTACAGACAAATACATTTTCATATCAACACATCTGCTCATAGTCGGAAGGCTGATCGCAAGATATCGCCCAGAATAAAAAAAAAAAAAAGTGTCTACCTATTACGGCAGAAGGACGGCGGAGGCTTAGTATTAAAGGGTCCCGTTGGTTGGCAGCCTTAGGGTACGGAACCCTAAAATTGATAGCTATATTGTGATAACCGCAATAACCTGATTGGCATGCATTTCATGCAGGCCAACTTATAGTTCATAAGATAAGTCAGGACTTCTGATTCCGCTAAGAAGAGCCAGCAAGAAACTCAGCCGTTGCTCTTTAATAAACAAAAGGACTAAAACTTACTGGACTTATGTATACAATGCATAGATGCGGGAACGACATACATTCAGCCAATCAGAGATGATTGCGACCGTTGCAATGTATGTGCAATTATTTTAATTCAATCCCACAGTACAGCATAAGATAGACTGCATCGAAATACATTCCTGATTTCATAATTTATTGCCACATAAAACAACAGTAATTATCTAGTTTAAAGCAAGTTTAATTCGGAACAAAATGTTTATGGCAAAGTTTCTAAAGTTATTAAGTGCAGCTTCACGCTTGCGGTGACGGCGGGGTTTCCCCGTTACATAACACTGCACAGTAGACTGTGTCACTATTTTACACCCTAATAAATTATATTCTATACACTTTATCTCCATAAAATTGTGAGTATACTCGCAGTTTCAACATTTTACACGCCCTGTACATACAGGAAAATTCTGTAGCCCATATCAGAACTTCAATATTATTATGTACTAGCTTTTGCCCCGCGCGGTTCGATTTTCAAACCCCTAATACCCCCTAGGGGGTTGAATTTTCAAAAACCCTTTCTTAGCGCATGCCTACATTATAATAGCTATCTGCATGCCAAACAGCCCGATCCGTCCAGTGGTTTGAGCTGTGCGTTCAGTCAGTCCGTCAAGGTTGACTGACTTCCTTTTATATATTTAGATTATCTAAAGAAAAACATATTCATTTTATTATTAATTTTTATGGCACGCGCTAGCTGATTTCCAATTTTTACTCAATACTTTAATGGGTATAGGAACATCAAAATTCAGAAATTAAAGTGCCGCCTTCCGACCAATGCACAATGACCTTGGTAAAAAATCCGTCAAACTTTTTAGACTACAGAGCGTGGCAAAGAAGTGGACATACTACCATCTTCGAAAGTCGTGTAAAACCACGCTGCGCCTCAGCGTCACTCCGCTTCGCTGGATAACTCTAAAAATGTAATCAACTAAAACAATGATCCCTTTTAATTTATGTTCATTTTCAACTGAATTGTGAACCTCAACTAGTTTCGCCAATTTGGAGTCTGCAAAAAAGTTACATGTACCAATTTGTTGAACAGTCCGAACCTACGTTATGCGAAATTGGCCCAAACACTCGTATGCAGAGTTTTCAGGCATATTTTTGCAAAGATTTTTAATTTTTTTTTGAAAAGATTTTATTTTTAACGCCGTCGTTACCGCACCGGTGACCTACATCATACTTCATTCTATCTTATTTCATACTAATATTATAAAGGCCAAAGTTTGTGTGTCTGTGTGTATGTTTGTTACTCTTTCACGCAAAAACTACTAGACGGATTTGGCTTTTTGGAATGGAGATAGATCATACCCAGAATTAACACATAGGCTACAATTTATCCCGGAAAAGTAAAGAATTCCCGCGGGAATAAAAAAACTTAATCCACGCGGATAAAGTCGCGGGCATCGTACTAGTAGAATCATAGTTCTACTATAGTTCGCTCAGCATGCAGATCACGAGTCTTTCTCTTTATCAACCGACAGACGTCCACAGGTGGACCATGCATACCTGAGAGGTCTCCATAGTGTGCTCAATGGCGTGTCATCATAATCATCATCAGCAACACGTCAAGGGCTCCCTACTGAGCGCAATCTCTTCTTAGAGAAGAGTTATAAACCCTTGTCCACTATGCTAGCCCAACGCAAATTGACAGACTTCACATACCTTTGAGAACATTATGCAGAACTCTCAGGCGTGCAGGTTTCCTCGCGATGTTTCCCTTCACCGTTGAAGCTTATAATATTTAATTTCTTAAACGCACATAAAGGCACATGACTTAGGAAAGCCAGAGGTGTGTGCTCGGGATCGAACCTGCGACCCTCAGAATAGGAGACTGCAGTAATAACCACAAGGCTACCACTGCAAAGGCGTGTGAAGTCTGCCAATCCGGACTTGTTCAGCTTAGTGGATTATGGCCTAAGGGACTATGCCTGGTTTAGATGAACGCTTACTTTTTCGCATTGCAAATAAAAAACCACTGTGTGGGCTAACCTCTGCAATTTTTGGCACTAGAACTGAATTTCAAAACAAGCCTGATACAGTAAGCACAGATCGTTTGTATGCCCCCGCGTCCGGATCGTGACGTGAATTGAGGTTGAATTCGCAATCGAAACGTGAAAACATCGAGAATTTTTAATTTCGCGGCTGCGGCTTAACTGCAGTTAGATTTGGCTTTTTTATACGCTGTTATCCCATTCATAACGAACCTGTACTGTACTCGTAAGTTATAGGAGGTATTGGTTATCATACGTTTCGTGCAAACGATAGAATAGAATAGATTAGAATTATTTTTTATTCAAATAAACTTTTACAAGTGCTTAAATTGAATCGTCGATGAGTCTACCAGTGTGTTCGGAATGCCCTTGCTGCCGAGAAGAACCAGCAAGAAACTCGGCGGTTGCTGTTTTCAAAACAATTTTACAATAGGTACTAATATGTATGCAGTGTTTCCACAATGAGGGGAAGTTCCAAAAATTTATAATTGAAAACGTGTTAAGACGGGCAGGCAGAAAGTAGCCCCATTCCCACCGGTGGAACCCGTTCACGCGCATGACGCATGGTCCAGCCATTGCTTCGCTCAACCATATTTGATAAAAGTCTTCTATCCTCAAAATATAGCTAATTACTCAATATAGCTAGGTATGCATATAATAGTTAACTATTAATTTTATAAAAGAATATTATAATAATTAATAGTCTGTCTGCTTGTCGATCTGTATCAAGAATGTAATAGGGTATTTGACTGATATTTTTTTATATGTTTAAAATAAAGCTTTAAATATTATAAATTCAATGCGACTAATCTTTTTTTAATATCTTAACTAGTTTCGGAAATATAGAGCTTCAAAGTTTCCTGTTAGATAGAGAGAGCGCTACTGGTGTGTGACGTCACAATTCATTAGTGACATAGACTCTCCATAGAAAATTTCGTTTTAGAAAGAGACAGTCACAATAAAACAGCTTATAACTTATTTGTTTTTTGATCGATTTATTTTCTTTTTTTACAATTGTTATTCTAATATGTTACATTTTCGATTTATTCAAATACTGTTTGCCAATTGTTGCATCTAATATTTTAATTTACACGAAAATTGAGGCTAAGGACTATTAATGTATTACAACTTTTTATCTACGTCCTACATGTGCCTATTTAAGTTAAGGACTTCAGTTGCTAGTACCTACTTAAAACTTGCTTATTGTTTACTACACGTGTAAATCGATTATAACTTAAATGCTTATAGTTAGTATACACTAGTGAAATTGTAAGCTTTAAATAAGGCGCAAGTAGAGTGGGATGTTTTACTGAGGGAAAATCGTGGCGAATGCATCGCATTAAAAATGCAGACGATTTGGGACTGGCGCATCGCGAGCCGCCGCCCGTAAATGTTACCTGAATAAAACACGACCATTACGCTTGTACAAAGTTAATCACACTTACGCTTTTAGGATGGTAATTACTGGGACGTTAGCTGTCAGAATAGAATAGAATAGAATAGAAATATTTTTATTCAAATAAACTTTTTACAAGTGCTTTTGAATCGTCTGGCTCTACCACTGGTTCGGAATGCCCTTCCTGCCGAGAGAACCAGAAAGAAATTCGGCGGTTGCTCTTTTAAAAAGAAATTTACAATACAGTACAGGTTAATCATTACTGTCTCATGACTCGGTGGAGCGAATTATATCCACGCTTTTTTGTCATTTATATAGTCATCAATTGTATAATATGCTTTTTCCATGAGAGAAGTTTTAATTGCTTTCTTAAACTTGTGTAAAGGCAAGTCTAAGATCGACTGTGGAATTTTATTATAGAACGTCACGCCCATTCCCGCGAATGTCTTTCGGACCCTCTTGAGGCGCAGTCGAGGAATCATCGAGCAGAGTCTAGTGGGAGGCTTTGGCCGTGGCTAGTTACCACCGTACTGTTAAAGACGTGTTACCAAGCGATTTAGCGTTACGGCACAATGTAGAAACCCATTAAGAATTAGAAGTATGGGTTTAATTAAAATTGCCATACCCCTTCCAAGATAGCCCGCTACCTTAATAGCCTCTTATCCTTACCATCAGATGATATCGCAATTACTATGTAATAAATAAGCTAAAATTCACAAGTACCTACCTATGATTATTTCAAATTCACTCAATGTTTTAATTTTCTATTTTTTTTCTTATAATATACAGGTTCCTACGTGCGTTATATAAGTTGTAATAGCCTTACATTCGTGCATAAAAGCCATCTTGTTTTGTACTTAAAACCTTAAAACTTAATTAACGATCGTAAAGATACGTAACATTAAGTATTACTGTGTTCATTGCTTGCTTGGTTGCGTAATAGTTAAGTAAACAATAACACAATGCCTCCGAAATATCGCCAAGCAACAGATTAGTAAAAATATAGTGAATTACTTTTGAAAACACTTTCAATTTAAGATACGCAAAAGATACGTTGTCCTAAGGTCAAGGAATCGTTATCGCAAAGAAGGAAGTTTCGAATGATAAATTTTCATTTCTGTAGAGTAGTGATACCTTTTTCTTTCACGGTGTTAGTGGGACTTATCATCATCATCATTAGCAACCCATCAACGGCTCACTACTGAGCGCAAGTCTCCTTTCAGAGAAGGGTCCTTTCAGAGAATCGCATTGGGCCACCACGCTGGCCCAATGCGATTGGCGGACTTCACATATCTTCGAGAACATTATGAAGAACTCTCAGATGTGCAGTTTTCCTCACGATATTTTCCTTCACCGTTGAAGCAAGTGATATTTAATTGCTTAAACGCACTTGAATCCAAAAAGTCAGAGGTACCCGGGATCGAACCTGCGACCCTCCGAAGCAGTGATAGTTTTTTAGGACTGTGGTCTCCTATTCGTAGTGGGACTTAAATTGAGTACCTATTATGCGATCTTTGCTAAGCCATAACTTCTAAACTACAAAGGCAATGCCTTTCATAATTTTATTAAACTTTTTGGGTACTCAATGCCGATTTCACGAACGTCGAGTGACGCGTTTAACCTAGAAATAAATTGCCAAAATATCTTTACGCTCGGACAAGACTTAATTTATGTTGACGAAATCGGCCCTTAATCTGAATATTAAAAAAATGCAAACAATGTAATGCTCCGATATCTTGATAATTAAAAATACATAAATAATTCGTTGACTTAAAATATTTATCGTCATCGTATAAAAACAATCAGTCAAAAGTGTTCTGAAGAAAATTTTAAAATCCTCAATCCACGCGATTAAACTTTGAAGACTGGCGGTTTAAATTTTAATAAATATTTTTTTATTTTTACAATAGAAATTGCCGAAACGCACTCAATTCGGGTCACGTCGCTTTATAATAGTACTGCATTTAAGCGATCTGTTTGTGCGAGAGCGCGGCTTATACAAAACTCAATGTTTTGTTTTTAAACCGCTTAATTGGATTTGGTTTTGGGAACAGTTGTCTGTGTTTTGTTGAAATGTAAATGTAGTTTGCTTATCGTTATTTAATTATTAAATGATTTCATATTTCTTTTTAACTAAACACTAGCACTCTATTGCGATCCACGATACCTACCATCTGATGGTAAATGAAAATGCAGCCTAAGATGGAGCGTGCTTGCCCAGAAGATGCCTATTACCTCATGACCTACCCAAGTTATAATTAATTGAAAAAATGTAAGCCGGAGGGGCATTTTAAATTTTGGCAGTACGATTACCTACTTAATTTTAAGAATTCGACTTACTTTCAATTAATAAGTGGATACTCTCTGAATATACATTTAGCGCATTTTTGGAAAGTAACTTGATCTGGAGTAGCGACATAAAAATAAGCAAAGCAATAAAACTAAGTTAAGTACGCAAATAAGCTTAGCATAAATTTCTTGGCAAAGAACGGTAAATAGTTTATGGATGCAAAGTTGCTCTTTATTCCTACTGTTTGGTTTGAAAGATTATTTATGAAGATCTAGTATCTTCTTACTTTAAAAGTATATAAACAGGATTCTTTTTTAATGAAATCTAGAAACATTTTAGCTCAGCCAGTAAAGGAAGAGTTCTGTCATCTATCTCCGATAATATTTATTAGGTCTTCACCAACATTAGACAAAATTTATCTGATGGTAGACACTTTCTAATATAGACATAATTATCAAAATTGGTTCAGGTTTGACGAACTTATGGAGCAAAATCGACAAAAACAATCACTATCCCCAAGTTTTATTATTGCGATAAAAGTATAAAAGGTACCCCAGTCCTTTCCCAAGGTGCAATCCACTCCACTAGTAGTAGTAGATTAGATTGCTACGGCTCGCTATGCCACAGCACAGCCTAAATTAACGTAATATTCAATATCGTTGAATGGAATTGAATCGCAATTTACGTGATAGCTGCCTTTATAACATCAGTGCCAAGCGGTACCGTCGTTAAACAAGCTTGCAGCAACAACCCCATTACGAAATTATCTATATGTGACGATCGCATCACATTACTCTTCCTCATGTTCCTAATCAAGGTAGATAGACAGACGTAACCCACTAGACATAAGTCTCTTCTATTACTCACTGTGTGACGAGAATTTGCCTGTTAAGATGACGCCTTGGACCAAAAAACACGAAAACGAGTACTTTTGAATGCGTAGTGTGAGTGCAACGAATGATATAATTAGAATTTTAAAAATATCGTAAAAAAGGGGAAAACCTGTATAATTTCTTAAACCGGACACAATTTTTAAAAATAGTCTGACTTATTTTTAAAAAAAAGTACAAACTTCACACCAAAAAAGTTCAAATGCTTGGAATTATCAGCGACAACATCCTATTATTTTTTACGAATAAAATAGCCAGACCGTTATTCTATTTCATAGATCGAGAAGTTATTTTATTTTATGCTTATGTTATGAGTAATTACATAAAAATCCAGTCAAAGTCACCCGCTGGTACGGTCCGGTCGAGTGCGACGCGTACAACAAGTCAGGGTGAGCGGGGAGTGCGAGAGAGAGAGCGATACTCAATTTTTTGAAACAATAGTTTATCAATGCGTCGCCTTAAGTAACAATCTGATTCGATTTTGAACATTACGTTACAATACTGTTTCACTGACTGACGAGCATTAGCCTATAATCGTATTAAGATTCATTTTAAGTTTGAGTTTGAGTTCGAATCAGTTTTTTTTAATGGCATGAGGCATAGATGTTACACATTGTATCATGGCTGTTATGAATTCATCAGTTCAGTTCTGCTCACGCACTGGTGTAATCCTCGATTTTAAACTGATATTGTAGCCCAATGCTCCTGATGAGGAACCACCTTAAGCATTGCCATAGAATACGATCTTATGCAGTATTTATAGCCTCCGAGCGAGTTGCTTGATATTATCCGTCCTCCTAGTGAGTGTCTTCGATAACAAAACATTAATTAAAAGTTACATATAACGTTACAGGAGGACATACTTAAGCAAGGTCTTACAGGCTTAGACCAAGCTAACAGGCTACCCACGGATTCTCTGAAATGGTAACGGTTGTTAAAGTTGGGAAACTCATTCTATTTTCGATTGGGTCAATGATTCAACAATCATGATGGATTGATTTAGATACGCTATATCCGATATAGCGTACTCCGATAGCAGTGATAGCCTAGTGGTAGTGGTGGACTGTGGTCTCCTATTCGGGGGGTCGCAGGTTCGATCCTGGGTACGCACCTCTGACTTTTCGGAGTCAAGTGCGTTTAAGCAATTAAATATCACTTGCTTCAACGGTGAAGGAAAACATCGTGAGGAAACCTGCACACCTGAGAGTTCTTCATAATGTTCTTGAAGGTCTATGGCCTTCTCTGAGAGGAGACCTGCGCTCAGTAGTGAGCCGTTGATGGGTTGCTAATGATGATGATGATGATATCCGATATGCCGTAATACCTATCAGATACTTTAGAGCCATATTTTGGTAAAAATGACAAGTAAATTGAGCCGGTACCAACTATTGAGACGATCGCAATGTTTTGTAATACAGGCCACTGCTGTTAATGTCTTATCAAACCGAGCAAATTACTAAACATTTTGAACAGAATTATGATTGTTTTTTTTTTTGCAGGCAAAAGGCACGCAATTTTCAGCAAGTTGATATTTCATTAACATTTAGTCCAAATAAAGTTTTTAATTTTTTCTCTGCTTCAACAAAATTATGAAATTGTAGCGACTCTAACCCACAGTCTTTTTTACTAACTAGCTTTTGCCCGCGACTTCGTCCGCGTGGAGTTAGGACTTTAATGATCCCGCGGGAACCCTCTGTCTTTCCTGGATTTAGTAGGCTATGTCTCTTCAAGCCCTCAACTATACCCATGCAAAAAATCATGTTGATACGTTGCCCTGTTGCAGTGTGATAGAAGGACAAACAAACACGCTTTCGCATAATATTATAAGTACCTAAGGATGCCTGCAGGATTCATTTAAAGCATGGCTTACTGCCATGCTTTAAATGATCTTGTGCACATAATGTATGTGTGATACACGTTTTTGAGTAGTACCTACTGTTCGCGATTAAACATTCAACTTGCTGAGCTCGCGGGCCCATTCAGAGAAAAGGAAACTGCACTAAAAACTGATGGTATAATATCATGAAATAAAAAGCCGTACCTACCTACTCGTAGTCATCACAAACTTATATTTAACTTGCAATGTATGTATGTATGGATGTATATTATGTGTGTACCTACCTAATATGTATGAATGTGTGTTTATGTAAATCTTGCGAGCTTAATAATTAGAACCACTTCCTGGTTTCCGATTGAGTTGTCCGATTGACATGCAGCTGATCTGATGATAGAGCTGCAAGGTGGATTTGGGAACTCTGTAATAAAACGACGTAACACCATCGAGTTTGGGCTCATTTGATTCATCTTGATTAGTAATCTAGTCCTAGATGATATCCAGGGTCTGATGATGGAGCTGGAAGGTGGCTATAGAAACGACGTTAAGCGACGTAATCCTATCGAGTTTGCGCTCATTTGATTCGTCTTAACAAGTACTCTGGTCCTAGATGCAAAAAAAATCCGCAGAGACCTGCGGATCAACGTCAGCGGGTTTAGATTTGAGAAAAACGCAAAACCACGCATGATCACGCTCATGGTCCAGGAGCCGGTAACATCTAATTTCCTGTCATGCGGAATCGAAAACTCTATGGGAATTAGTACATATATGCGTTATTTTAAATAGCCGAAAAATTAAAAAAAAATGCAAAATTTACCTTTACCGCGGATAATGATTGTTTGCATTGTATTATATAGAAATGTTGGTACTTTTTCAGAAAAACGTTATGCAAATGCATAAGATGACGGAGAATCTTATCCCTTAACGTACAATAATTTAAGTATGCAGGCGAGATCCGTCCGGCCAAAAAAAGTTGTTATACAATGCAAACAATCAATATCCATGATGACGGTTTTATATTTAGGCATTGAAAAAAACCCTTTTTTTTAACATTTTTTTTTTGGCTATTTAAATTAACACATATATATACCTACCAAGCTAAATTTAATCGTTTAATTGTTAATACTAGTTTTCGATTCCGCATGACGGGAAAGTGTTACCGGCTACCGGTAGATATATATTTGTGTTTTGGCGTTGTTGCGTTTTTGACAGTGACAAAATCACCTAAGTTTAGCTCGTAGCTAAAGTTACTTAAAAGTAGGTAATAGAAATGAGCTGGCGTAGATTGAAACGTTGCATTTAACCCCAGCAAAGACCAGGCCGGCCGCCACGATTTTAGTTGAAAACTGCATTCATCACTTCGTTTCAACTAATTGCTTTTTACCCTTTCATTTGACTCGCGAAATTATTACGTAGATATTCTACTTTTATAATTTTTTTATATTTATTGTTATTTATCTATTTAATGATACGCTACGTTATTATAGCTTTCCGATCTTTCAGACTATGCCTATAGAATAGAATAGAATAGAAATATTTTTTATTCAAATTAACTTTTACAAGTGCTTTTGAATAGTCAATGAATCTACCACTGGTTCGGAATGCCTTTCCTGCCGAGAAGAACCAGCAAGAAACTCGGTCCTATAGTCCTATAATATATTTCTAGCTGACCCAGCGAACTTCGTACCGCCAACTTATCTATATAAATAAAACAAATAAACTATCCCAATCCAAAAAACTATCCTATCCTTTAAGTTGGACCAAATTACAGATAGTTACGAAGTTTGATAAAAATCGGTTCAGTAGTTTAGGAGTCCATCGCGGACAAACAACGTGACACGTAATTTATATATATTAAGAAGATTATTAAACAGAGTAAAGAGCGCAGTCAGATTTTAACAGAATCGTTGCAGTTTTTGCTTTTACAACAGTGTAATTACAGAATTATGTACAAATGCATGCTCTAATGGGCTTTGTTGTTAGAATAGAAAGAAAGGAACTCTCCACGACTACAGACATACAGTAGTGGGTCAGGGATAACTGCATAAAACTCTTGAATGACGAACTATTATTTCAATATTATTATTCTTACAAAAAGCTTTAAGTTTAAGGTACTCAGTGGTTTTCCAGATGCTTTTAACACCATTATGAGTTGAACCAGTCTAGTTTATTGTCAACGAGCTTTTGCCCGCGGCTTCGTTCACGTTAATTTCGATTTTCACATCCCTATTTTACTCCCGGGGTTGAATTTTCAAAAATCCTTTCTTAGCGGATGCCTGAATACCAAACAGCCCGATCCGTCCAGTGGTTTGAGCCTTGCGTTGATCAGTCAGTCAGACAGTCAGTTATTTTTTACCCGACTATGGTGAAGCTAAAAGGAAGGTTTATGGTTTTAACAGTCTATGTATGTAATGTATAACATGTATGTTTGTTTGCATGTTCCACCGTTGCGTCTAAACTACTGAACTGATTTTGATGAATGTGGTGTCAATCGATTAGTTATCATGATCCGGGTGACATACAAACATAGGCAATATGACTGATTACATCCAATTTTTCGTGGTCAGTGCGTTTAGTCCAAGTTTTAATTCGTTTGATCGTAATAGTAAACGATGACATTAGCATCAAAGTAAAATGAACCATAATAGTATACATTTAAAGTCATAAATTCAATACAGGCGATTTTAGTTTGGAGCGTTTTCGTTACGTAAATGTATAAGAATAACGAAATTGAGCTCTAACTCAATACTGTTATGGTTTATTTTACTTTGATGATAATGTCATCGTTTACTATTTATACTTAGTTAACTATCAAATCTTGTACTTAGTGTACTGGTGTTACAGTTTTTAAACTTTTTTGGTAGGTTCTCGAACCCGGGACCTCATGATTCACTACAACAAGCCAGCTACTAGACCCACAAGGAAGTCATGTATCTACTTAACGTAATATACAAAGTGTACCAGATGCTCACTGCATGTTCTAGTGTACTTGAAATATCTGCAATGCCACGTTTCAATTCTCAGACTTAACTGCATCGCTCTGTGGTCTCTCGATACCGTTAACATTTTATTCTTATTTTTTTATCTGATCCAACGGAGTTTCTTTATAATTAGGTAGCTACTAGCTACTCTTCTCGTTGTTTGGGTTCCGTACTCAATTACCAAGCCTCCGCTGTCCGTCCGTCCATCTAGCTCCAATATAATTTTAACCGACTTCAAAAAAGGTGGAGGTCCTCAATTCAACGCGTATTTTTTAATTATTATTTTTTGTGATGTTACTCCATAACTCCGTTAAATCTGAACCGTTTTCAAATATATATTTTTTTATTTGAAAAGACATAACGTCAGGTTGGCCCCATTTAAATTTGGTGAAGATCTGATAAATATCTTCGGTGATGGAGGACGGAACTCCTCAATGAATAAGAGCAAATCGCTCGCGATCAGACAATGTGTAGATTGATCCTATGAAGCTACACTAAAAAGCGGCTAGTTGGGTTAAGTCAGGTTAGCGTCACGCATCGGTTTCATCGTTTCTATTTAGGCCCGCCCGCTTTCGACATAGTACGTGTCCAAATTTTATGTGTAGGTACAAAATGTAAAATTATTTTATACTTTTTGTGGCGTTAAACGACTTCAAAAAGGAGGAGGTTATCAATTCGTCGGAATCTTTTTTTCATGTATGTTCACCGATTACTCGAAGAGGCCTGAACTGATTTGGAAAATTCTTTTTTGTTTGAAAGGGTATACTCCCCAGGTGGTCCCATATAAATTTTATCGAAATCGGTCAAGTGATTATTAAAATATTAACAATAAATAAAATACTTTGTATAGTGTGTGTGTGTAATGTAGTTAAAGCGGGAGTTTGAAGTCGGTTGTTTAAAAAGAATTTTTTATATAAAAGTATGTATTTGCTTCTTTATCTAGCAATTTCTGTTCCAATACATTGTGCTGTTTTTATGTCGAGAAAAGTTTATTATAATAACAGCTAGATATATTAACCGCGAGTGATTGATTGATTGCTGATTGAAGTGCTGATTGAAGTGCTGATTCGTACACAAAATTACCAATTTTGATTTTATCGATTTTTCAGTTTTTAGTTAGACGAATAGCTATTGATTGTTGTATAAGTACATACATATATGTATGTTAGAAAATAGCTTCAAACCTGGATTTTGAATTTAATAACTTGTGAAAATAGCTCAAATAATGCTGTAATAAATGATATTCGCACCGCAAAATTGGCAGTTGAACCGGAGCGGAACGGCAAACCAGCGTGAACCGTGAAATATCTCCACTTTTCAAAGCGGTTTAGATCGTTGATTTATGATCTGCTCTCTTGCTGCACCGTTTCTGACCTTTATTCAAATGAATGTTGGTAGCTTTTATCGATAGTTATTTTCCAGTTCTTAGTATTTACACAAACTTAAAAGTCCTAAAACTCGACTGCACGATGCAAAAATTAGATTAGTCGTTACTAGATACCGCCCTTCCTACAAACAATAGCCCCTTAAATGCGGCAACATAATACCTATCTTATAGTTTGTTTGAAAATGTCAATCATTGGTCACTACGAGACTATGTAGGTATGCCAGTTTAACTAAGAATTGCCGCAATTTACTAATACGCCGACGGAATTTAGCAATTTAGTAGGAGTGAAGCGACTACAAACCCTAAATGTATGTTTATAAAATCATTTCTATATTTTTAACTCAAAATTCAACTTTTTCGAGTTGTTGCCCTATTTTATCAGAGGATAAGGAGTAAGGACTAAGATTTAATAAAAATATATCCTTTATGTACGTACATAGCGCAATAGCGTTTTCTTTTTGCTCCGTATTAATTTTACCTTTGTTTACCACAGTATATGACCGGCTTCACAGAAAGTAACCGGGAACGTTTTGTTTTTAGTAAATAACAAAAGGTTGTGTATCAACAAAACGTAGTTATTCGTTTCACTATAAATGAAACTAAAACAAAGGAATGAAACAAATTATATTAGGTTTAAAAGGAACTCTTTTTCTTTCTTTTTTATTAACCGTTAGACGTCCACGGCTGGACAAAGGTCTCTTGCATTTACTTCCACAGGCTCTGGTTTTATGCCTCGTGTATCCGGCGGCTCCCTGCGACTAGTTTGATATCGTCGGTTCACTTATACCTACTTAGGTAGTCAGAAAAACGGAAGCCGGAAAGAAATTCCAAATATTAGCGGTAAAAGTTAACTTATTTCTCAGTAATTTCATGAGGGATTTCAAAATTTTTCGTCTCATGATTTATTATTTTTAATCTATAATAATTAATTATTTTCTTTGTATAAGTAGGTACTTGTAATTTATTATTTTAAAAGCAACCCTCTAAGTTCAGTATACTTGGGAACATTTCGCCTCTGCGCCAATTTGTCTTAAATATTAATAAAATAGTGGCTTTTATTTTCAGACTTAGAAATTGGAAGATGCGATCTTTCATCGAAACTGAAAAAAGTTTTACGTTAGAGAAAATACCTATTAAGCCTATAATGACATAAACGTGCAAAAGGCAAAAAAGAGACACTCTTAATAGTAATAATAAAAATAAAAAAATAAAAACAAAACTTTCAGGTTCCACCGAGATTTGAACTCGGATCGCTGGATTCAGAGTCCAGAGTGCTAACCGTTACACCATGGAACCGATGTTAGGTACCCTGAAAATACTTATCACTATCAGATGACACATACTTAGCTAGATGGTATTTTGGTAGGTATAGTTGAGAACATGGAGAGTCACATGTATGCTACTTTTTATCCCGGAAAATCGAAGCGGTTCCCGAGGAAAGGGATTTTAAAAACTAAATCCATGCGGACGTAGTCGCGGGCATCAGCTAGTATTAAATAAATTTATTTGCCAAATTGTGGGTACATAACAGGTCATACCTACATCAATTAATAGCTCCCTTATACAATCGACTGTCACCGACAGTGTGAAAATTTTAAAATTGAAATTAGATTACAAAACTATACAAAATTAAAATTGCATTACAGAATTTTTGGTATTCTACTCCTAGATAAGTTGAAGGGTTAAAATTACGATAAAAAGACAAATGGCAGCTGTAAAGCAAGAGCGGGTATGATGTCTTCGTACACGGTAATGCCCTTGAGGAACTCCGAAGCACGCAGGCTCTCTTTTACGTTACGTTCCCTCAAATATTATGGTTGAGCGAAGCAATGGCTGGGTAATGCGTCATGCTCGTGAATGGGTTCCACCGGCGGGAATGGGGCTACTTTCTGTCTGCCCGTCTTAACATCTGTTGAATTATAATTAGGTATGCTTTTGTGGAACTTCCACTCATTGTGGAAACACTGCATACATAGCATAGTATCTATTGTAAACTTGTTTTGAAAAGAGCAACCGCCGAGTTTCTTGCTGGTTCTTCTCGGCAGGAAGGGCATTCCGAACCAGTGGTAGACTCATCGACAATTCAAAAGCACTTGTAAAAAAAGTTTATTTGAATAAAAACATTTCTCATTTCCGCCTTTTTGTACTTACATTTTAAGTTTTCTTTTTTGTAACCTGTAATTCATTTATGTTTTGTGGTGCAATAAAGTATATACATACATACATACATTTCTATTCTATTCTACTCTTTGTGTTCATGAAGCGCGGGGCGCGTGTTTCGGTGCTTATAGAAGCTTATCGCACTCACGCCTTGTATCAGTAGATAATGGTTAAGATTACGATAAAAAGACAACTGGCAGCTTTTTAATCACTTTATTAAAGTTCATTAAGCATTAGCAAGAGCGGGTATGATGTCTTCGTACACGGTAGTGCCCTCGAGGAACTCCGAAGCACGCAGGCTCTCGTTGTGTTCGTGAAGCGCGGGGCGCGTGTTTCGGTGCTTATAGAAGCTTATCGCACTCACGCCTTGTATCAGTAGATAATGGTTAAGATTACGATAAAAAGACAACTGGCAGCTTTTTAATCACTTTATTAAAGTTCATTAAGCATTAGCAAGAGCGGGTATGATGTCTTCGTACACGGTAGTGCCCTCGAGGAACTCCGAAGCACGCAGGCTCTCGTTGTGTTCGTGAAGCGCGGGGCGCGTGTTTCGGTGCTGATAGAAGCTTAGCGCACTCACGCCTTGTATCAGTAGATAATGGTTAAGATTACGATAAAAAGACAATTGGCAGCTTTATAATCACTTTACTAAAGGTCATTAAGCATTAGCAAGAGCGGGTATGATGTCTTCGTACACGGTAATGCCCTCGAGGAACTCCGAAGCACGCAGGCTCTCGTTGTGTTCGTGAAGCGCGGGGCGCGTGTTTCGGTGCTGATAGAAGCTTAGCGCACTCACGCCTTGTATCAGTAGATAATGGTTAAGATTACGATAAAAAGACAAATGGCAGCTGTAAAATCACTTTACTAAAGTTCATTAAGCATTAGCAAGAGCGGGTATGATGTCTTCGTACACGGTAATGCCCTCGAGGAACTCCGAAGCACGCAGGCTCTCGTTGTGTTCGTGAAGTGCGGGGCGCGTGTTTCGGTACGGGAAGAAGCCGAGCGCGCTTACGCCTTGCTTACGTATGTACCGCGAATCCGTGCCGCCGGGGAACGTACGCACTTTCAGAGGCACTTTGCTGTAATTAACAAGAAATAATGTGAGCTTTAACGGTGAAGGATAACATCGTGGGTGGATCTGCATGCCTGAGAGTTCTGTATAATCTTCTCAAAGGTGTCTTAAGTCCGCCAATCTGCACTTGGCCAGTGGTGTAGACTACTGTCACCTACAGGAGACCTGTGCCCGACGATGGCTTGAGACGGATATCAGATTAGCGTAGGAATTACAGATAATGACAGCTACGGGGAGAAAAATTCACGAAGTTTTTTGTATCTCGTTATCGCACCAAATAAGGCGATCAGCTGGTTAAAACAGGCGTAAGACCGCAGCGTGTGGTAGTCCTTGTGATAGATTTTCATGTCCAGCAGTGGACGTCTATCACCCATTCCATCCATCCAGTTGAGTCAAGCCGAGTTTACAACCCCAGCTAAAACATCCATCAAAGCACGGAACTCGTATAGCGAGTGACTCGCTTCCACACAGAGCCAGCATCTGTAGGGTTAGTATAAGACTAAATTCGATTGATCGTATTCGTATTCGATGACATTAGCGTCGAAGTAAAATGAACCTAAATTATATTGATTTTAAAGTTACAAATTCAGTACAACCAATTTTAATTTGAAGCGTATCGTATGTATACATAAAAGTATAAGAAATGCATACACATGTTGTAATTTGTATCTATATAATATATAAAAGAAAGTCGTGTTAGTTACACTATTTATAACTCAAGAACGGCTGAACCGATTTGGCTGAAAATTGGTAGGGAGGTAGCTTAGAACGAGGAGACGGACATAGGATACTTTTTAATATTATTAATGCGAAAGTGTGTTTGTATGTTGGTTTGTTTTTCAATCAAGTAGCAAAAAAGCTACGGATCGACGTGATTTTTTGCATGGGTATAGTTGAGAACCTGGAGGGTGACAAAGGCTAAGTTTTATCCGGGAAAATCAAAGAGTTCCCGCGGGATTTTAAAAATGAAATCCACGCGGACGAAGTCGCGGGCATCAGCTAGTATACTTAATATAAATTTTTATTTGACGCTAATGTAGAATACGAATAATCGAATTAAATCTTATACAAAAACTACTGGTCCAGTGAAGTTGTGAAGAAGTAAACAGTTTTACTAACAGCTTGTCGACAGCAGCTTTGAAGGCTCGCCAGTAGATGTTAGTGTCGTCAACGGGGCTGGGCGCCACGTAGTCATCCTTCTGTTCAAACTCGTACGTCACACCGTCACCCGCTTCCGAGCACCACTGTTTTATCTGAGTCACAATTCATTCAATAGTTACTTAGGTATTAGGTAAGTACCATACCTTAAAAATTAATTTTTTAAATTCAGATAATCTGTCACTAACCAACTTCATGAAAATTTGAAATAGAGAAAAAATAATAAATTAAAGAAAATTAAATTAAATTCTTCTTCTCCTTCTTCAGGAAGCGGCCACACAGAAAATGGACATGGTTGAGTCCCGATGGTTCCACGAGAAATGAGATCGACTTCATTATGTCGACCAAGCGGCATATATTCAATGATGTCTCTGTGATCAATAGGGTGAAAACCGGTAGCAATCACCGGATGGTAAGAGGCACGTTGAATATTAATGTAAAGCTGGAAAGGGCCAGACTGGTGAAGTCCACTCTCCGACCTTCTCGTGCTCATATCCAAAATCCCGAAAACTTCCAACTCGAACTGCAGAACCGATTCGAGTGCCTAGCAGACTGCGTTTCTGTGGACGATCTAAACAACAGGTTCGTGGAAACTGTCCATACTGTGGGGTCTAAATTCTTTAAGACCCATCGCAGGAAAAGAACCGAACAGTTCTTGACCATACTCTCAAGCTAATGAAGGAGAGACAAGAGATGAGGCTGCAGTCATCGGCAGACGCGGCTGCCTACCGGCGGATTAATAGGCAGATCTCTAAGGCACAAACTCGCGACCTCCGTGTCTTTAATACCAAGTGTATTAAAGATACCATTGAGCGGAACAAAGGCTCAAAAGTGTTCGCGAGAGATCTGTCTATCGGACAGAGCCAGCTGACGCGGTTGAAAACTGATGACGGCCGTCTCGTCTCTTCTCGACCTGAGGTCTTGGGAGAGGTTGAGAAGTTCTATGGACAGTTATATACCACGACACAAAAACCTGTTGAAGATTTGGCGAAAGATCCCAGAGCCAAACTGACCCGACACTATACCGAAGATATCCCGGACGTCAGCCTATACGAGATTAGAATGGCTCTCAAACAGCTCAAGGACAACAAGGCGCCAGGTGATGACGGAATTCAAAATTCAAAATTCAAAATTATTTATTTCATGTAGGCCAACCTGTGGCTCTTATGACACGTCAAGATTCTACCACCGGTTCGGAAAGCGGATTCTGCTGAAAAGAGCCGGCAAGAAACTCAGCAGTTGCTCTTTTCAAAATAATCATTTTACAATATTAATAAGTAGCTATTACATTTTAATAAGTTTTTATACTATCTTGTGGGCAGCTGGATGGCAAGCTGATTTAACCCGTGCATCTTTGTTAGAATAGAATATGACATTTCCACAAAACGTACTACAATTCAATTCATGTCAAAGACGGGCAGACAGAAAGTAGCCCCATTCCCGCCGGCGGCACCCGTTCACGAGCATGACGCATGATCCAGCCATTGCTTCGCTCGAACATATTTGAGGGAACGTAACAACCCGCACCACACGACACCACCACAGAAATGTTTAAAGAGAGCGTGACATACTTAGTCTACCCGTATCAAAGCATCGAATTGAATAATATTATTCAAACACTAATTTTAAGATCCCATGCAACTTTGTCATTAAGAAAGTCATTAACTTTGTAATAAGCGCGACTCAGTAAGTGAGTTTTTACGCATTGTTTAAATTTGTGCAGTGGCAAATCTAGCAATTCCTTCGGAATCATATTATATAAGCGTACGCTCAACCCCACAAAGGATTTTTGCACTTTGCGCAGGCGACATGATGGAATTTCTAGTTTATGACGATTTCTAATGAGTCGATTGTGTGTATTGCCTCTTTGTTTATGCAGATGAATATTTTGTCTCACAAAGACTATATTATTATAAATGTACTGTGAAGCTACCAATAAAATGTGTAAGAATACCAATCTCTTTAAACTTTTCACGAAGAGATACGCGCGAACCGAGTTTATAGATAAATCGAATGGCTCTTTTCTGTAATATAAAAATAGTTTCAATATGAGCTGCTCCGCCCCACAATAAGATTCCATAGGACATTACACTATGGAAGTAGGCAAAGTAGACCAGCCTAGCCGTGTCTACATCGGTAAACTGTCTGATTTTTCTGACAGCATAGGCAGCTGAGCTGAGTTTACCCGCTAATGTCTCTATGTGAGCGTCCCACTGAAGCTTACTATCCAAGGTCACCCCCAGAAAAACTGTGGAGTTCTCAATTATAAGGTTTTCCCCGTTTATTTTTATTGTTTTGTCAATTTTTTTAACATTTGGTACAATAAATTCTAAACACTTAGTTTTTTTAGCGTTCAAGAGCAAATTATTAAAAGTAAACCAACGCGATATCTGAGATAAGGTATTGTTCACATCGTCAAAATTTACTTTGTTTCTGTCAGTTTTGAATATTAGAGATGTATCATCTGCAAACAACACAATATTGCAAGCATCGCGGACATGATATGGTAAGTCATTAATATACACCAAAAATAGAAAAGCACCCAGGATAGAGCCCTGTGGGACACCCAACAGAGTAGATGAACCCCGCGACCTCACGTGACCTACGCATACACTTTGTGTTCGATCACTAATCACTGCGGAACTCCTGAAAGCGGGTGGAAAACCGGTACTTAAGATCTTTCAGCGATTGTTCAATTCCGTCATCCACGAGGGCACAACGCCGGAAGCATGGCACAGGAGCGTGGTGGTTCTGTTCTTCAAAAAGGGTGATAATACCTTGTTGAAGAATTATAGACCCATCTCGTTGTTGAGTCATGTTTATAAGTTGTTCTCGAGAGTCATTACGAATCGTCTCGCTCGTAGGTTCGACGACTTCCAGCCTCCCGAACAAGCTGGATTCCGAAAAGGCTTTGGTACCATAGATCACATCCATACGCTGCGGCAGGTTGTACAAAAGACGGAAGAGTATAACCAGCCACTTTGCTTAGCGTTTGTGGACTATGAGAAAGCCTTCGATTCGGTGGAAACTTGGGCTGTGTTGAGGTCGCTGCAGAGATGCCGGATTGACTACCGGTATATCCAAGTGTTGAAGTGCTTGTATGAAAACGCCACAATGTCAGTACGTATACAGGACCAGACTACGAGGCCAATCCACTTGCAGCGTGGAGTGCGACAGGGAGACGTTATCTCCCCGAAGCTCTTTACCGCTGCGTTGAAGGACGTCTTTAAGCTTCTGGATTGGAACGGGCTTGGCATCAACATAAACGGCGAATACATCACTCACCTGCGATTAGCCGATGACATAGCAGTCATGGCAGAGACTCTGAGAGACCTCAATACAATGCTCAACGATCTCAGTAGGGTTTCTCAACAGGTGGGCCTGAAAATGAACATGAACAAAACGAAAATCATGTCCAATGCTCATGCACCGCTCCACCCAGTAATTGTTGAGAACTCTGCACTCGAAATTGTCGACGAGTATATTTACCTGGGACACACAGTCCAGCTAGGTAGGTCCAATATCGAGAAAGAGATCAGCCGCCGAATGCAACTCGGCTGGGCTGCGTTCGGGAAGCTCCGAGATGTCTTCTCGTCCAAAATTCCTCAGTGCCTGAAGACTCAAGTCTTCGAACAGTGCGTGTTGCCAGTGATGACTTACGGATCCGAGACATGGTCGCTAACTAAGGGCCTCATAAGTAGGCTCAGTACCGCTCAGCGGGCGATGGAGAGAGCTATGCTCGGAGTGTCCCTGCGGGATCGAATCAGAAATGAGGAGATCCGTAGGAGAACCAGAGTCACCGACATAGCTAAGCGAGTCGCGATACTGAAGTGGAAATGGGCGGGGCACATAGTTCGAAGAGCTGATGGTCGTTGGGGTCCCAAGGTGCTGGAGTGGCGACCCCGCACCGGGAAGCGCAGTGTTGGCAGACCCCCCACCAGGTGGACCGACGACATCAAACGAGTCGCAGGGAGCCGCTGGATTCAGGCGGCGCAAGACCGAGGCCTGTGGAAGTCCATGCAAGAGACCTTTGTCCAGCAGTGGACGTCTATCGGTTGATAAAGAAGAAGAAGAAGAAGAAATTAAATTAGTCTGAAATCTGAAAAATCGATAAATAAATAAACATATAGATACGAGTGTTTTGAGAGCGGACAATTTGAACTACACTAGCGGCACGCTATGATGGCCGGTTTGACGTTTGTCCGCTCATGAAGTTCCGTATTAATTGATAACGACTTTGAAGGAAATAATTGTATTACTTTATTGACGATAGTGATGTGCAGAGATTCATAAATTTTATCGAATGTAGTTTTAGGTTTAGGACTCAAAATTTATTTATTAAATTGATTTCTAAAATGTATACAAGTGTAGAAAAATCAGTTTGCACCATTTAAGGGGTGAATGTACTTGTGAATATGAACAATTTTCACTATGTGGACAAACCTCTGAAATCGCAAAAAAATATCAGCTGTTTCATACAAAAGGTAAAATTTTTATTTTCGACCGAGCGAAGCGAAGGTCTTTGAGTTAACTAGGGCGATTTGCACTTGTCCGTCCGTCCGTCCGTCCGTCCGTCCGTCTGTCAGAGCCTTATAACTTTTGAATTACTGAACGTAATTACTTCAAATTTAGATATAATATGTAAACCGATGGCCTCCAGCCGAAAATGGCTTAAAAAGTTATAAAAATCTTTATTTCAGGGGGGCTCTCATAGAAGCGAATGCGAAGTAAAAAAAAAAAACGCGTTACATAAAATTGTTACGTATCATTTTAAAGATAATTTTGAACTGAGTACAAAAATATTTTTTTTTTAATTTTTCCCTTAAAATTGACGAAATGGGGGGCTTTCAAAGTGGCGATTTTATACGCTCGCTTGAAGACGCTCTCTAGAAAAATCCGCTATGGATTTTCAAACTGATTTTATGTTTTTAGGTCACTTATATCCTGTACTTGAACAACAAATACTAAAATTATATGAATATTATAAAGAAACGAGATTATTTAATTTTTAATGGGCGTCAGTAATTCATATAGCATCAACATAGCTTCACAATAATGCTAATAGATGGCGCAGTCAGTAACTATTCCCATGGAACTACGAGTTAAATTCAATGTTTGATAAATAATTCAATGTTTTCACTAACGTTCCCTAACCTTTACGGGCTACCTATAAGTTAGGTGATTGATGTTTTCTGTCAACTTATTTATCACGATCCTGTACGGGACACCTAAAAGGATATTGGGACGGATGTTAGGACTTAGGATTGTATTTAGGAGCTACCTACGTTAAGAGACTCCTACTTAGGGGATGATTTAGGTATGTTTGGTGAAAACGGGCATAATAATAATGTCAGTTTTGGTTATCATGTATCGATTGAATGAATAATCATGGGATACCGTTACCGCGAGGTCTCAGTTCGGGGCGAACCACTAGTTATATGATATATACCACAACTCGGCATTTGGTTTTCTAAATTGAAAATTTTTAAAAATGGAATCTAATACGATCGTCACATAGGATCGCTGGCTAGCACAACTACTACCTCCGGCAAACTCGCGTCAATGCTCAATGCAAAACAAAGCAGTTTCGAATTGACGTTGCTTCGAAAAGTATAAACTGTCAGTGCAATGCGATTGTGATATAGTTTTGACCTGGCTTTGGATTTCAAATATTGATACTGCATTACTGTTGACCCTTGCTCGTTAATTTGGACTCTGTTCAAGCCCTTTGTTGTGGATTTCGTCGATATGACCGAACGTACGCAGAGAACTGTTCTAAATAGTCAGACACGTGAGTTCGTAATACGCCTTCGTAACTATTTCGATCGTGAAGCTCAAAATGGAGGGCCAATTTTGTGTATATTCATTTTCATTCAAATATTCAGTTCGTTCAAATAAATTAAATAAACATATACATTTTTGTTTTATTAAACCTATTTAATCAGGTACAAAAACAAAACTTAATTGTTTTTTGTTCGAGAATAAATTGACATTCCACATCACTATTGTAATGTGTCAAACCGGCCATCATAGCGTGCCGCTAGTGTAGCGATAGAAGAAAGTGTTAAATCCAGGGAACTTCTACTTACGTATGTCTATGTACCTACTTACCTACTTCGCGATGCAATCTGCGAAATTTACAATCTCTGTTGTGCGATTTGTTACAAAATTTTTATAATTTGCGCATACTCATAACTCATCAGTATGGTTAGTCCGAGTTTTAATTGGTTTGATCGTAATAGTTAACTATGACATTAGCATCAAAGTAAAATGAACCATAATTGTATCTACTTAAAGTCACAAATTCAATACAGAGGATTTTAATTTGGAGCGTTTTCGTTACGTAAATGTATAAGAATACATACACGAAAATGAGCTCTAACTCAATACTGTTATGGTTTATTTTACTTTGAGGGTAATTTCATAGTTTACCATTCATAGTTAACTATCTAATCTTGTACTAACCCTACTGAACTTTAGCTCGATAATCTTTGAAGGTAATTTTTATTTTCTTTAAAATTGACCGACGGAACGGTAGAGCTCTTTTGACTGGCTGCTCTAAAAACCACATTCTGTATGGTCAAACGATATTATATTATAACTTCATACAAGCTTCATACCTTATTTTCGAATTCCTCAAGGTTGACCGATAAAGCTAGTCGTATATCGAAACTCGCGGTAAACTTCTCTGGAATTATATTGGCCTGGATACCACCCTGTGGATATTGACAAGATTATTATAATTAGTTTTATTGAACCCACAGGTATTCCTACGTACAAACTGACGCTCGAAAAACTTTACCTCCCTTCGGCAGTCGGGTAAAAATAACCTACTTTATTTGACGATGTGCTTAAACTCTAGGAGGATTCTACCTCCTTTTCGGGGGAATCGGCGTTAAGACCTCGACCTCTGACCTCTGAATTTTTGGATATAATGTCCGATAAAAGCAATTAAATATAACTGGCTTTAACGGTGAAGGAATACATCGTGAGGAAACCTGCACGCTTGTGAGTTCTCCATAATGTTCTCAAAGTCTGCCAATCTGCATTTTTCCAGCGTGGTAGTCTATGGTCTAAACTCTAACATCTAAACATTTGCTTCCGTTATCTCTGGTCTAATAAACTCAAGAAATCTTACGTCTGAATAAGCTGTATAGTCATAGATCTTTGCCTGTCCTGAAGAGGGTGAATGAAAAACTACAACATATCTCTGGTCTAAACCCTTCTCAGTCGAGAGGTGACCTGCGCTCAGTAGTAGGCCGGTGATAGGTTCAGATGAATGAATATGTATGCTTACGCTTAACATGGTAAGATTAACGCTGGTCACATCTCCTATTGTTAATTCGGGATGGCTTTCCAGCTTCGCTTTTGATTCTTTTCGGAGGTCCATAAATTTATCGATGATGTAGCGCATCTGCAAGAAGACATTTTGTTACTAATAATTTTGGGAAATCCCTCGAGAACACTTAAAGAAAACATTTAGCTATCGAACTCTAACTCTTAGAAGCACAATAGTCGATGCGGTGATAAGCCATTTTCAGTAAGCCTTTAAAGGCCGACTGCGCAGTATCGTCGTGTTAGTAAGACGATCTCGCAGAAAATTATTAAAAAAATGACGTAGTACTGTGCTGTGAAAGGGTGTCATTCATCACAATAACCATAAAACTATCAGTACCAGTACCTACCAGTAAATAATTAAGTACATAGCTAGCTCATTGGTTGTTTTTAGCCTACGTTTTGGAGCAGAACTTTGTAAGAAACTTTCTTTCTTAGAGTTTTAATTCGAAGCTTATATAACTTTTTAGGTGTTTACCAACCTAACCAAACCAACTATTTAAACATGGGTAATGGGTATAGTTCAAGACTTGGAGATTGAAATAAGCTACCTATTATCCCGGAAAACAGAAGGATCCTGCGCGATTTTAAAAACCTAAGTCAGTTTTTTTTTATTCGATGACAAGATAGTCCTTGACTGCGGTCTCATCTGATGGTACGTGACTATGCAGTCTAAGATGGTAGCGGGCTAACGTGTAAGGGGTATGGCAGTGAACATTCAACTCATAACCCTAATCGGTTTCTACACGCCATCGTGCCGGAACGCTAAATCACTTGGCGGCACGTTTTTGACGGTAGGGTGATAACTAGCCACGGCCAAAGCCTCCCAAGTCCCACCAGACCAGACCAGAGACATTTCGGAAATTATAAATTCCCAAATTGACCCCGCCGGGAATCGAACCCGAGACCTCCCAGTTATAAGCGCCTCCCAGCGCTCACCACTGCGCCAGGGAGGTCGTCAAAAGTTAAATTTTAATGTCAATTTCGATGTTTCCTTGATAAGATAAACTCGCGCAATTCTATTGTTGTAGAAACAGAGTCCAACAAGCCGATCTGGATAGACGGTAACTTATTGCTTGGAGGTTGGCCAAACGGTTAATGAAATCGATTTATAATTCACAACCAACATTCAGATAATCACTGTTGACCAAGCTTCAATGCATATTTTAGTTGAGGCTTTTAAGGGCCTATAGCTATCTATACCTACATACTCGTATATTCTATAGACAGGTCTCCACGCACCAAAGCATCCGGAAATCATATTATATAACTGGGATATTGGAATGTTGCTGTTATGTCTAGAGTGGTGACGTTACTAATAATATTAACTTTTATCGCTCTTAGGCCCGCTTGCAGAGACGCCGGTTTAGGTTTAACCCAGGAATAAATTTTTAATTTTCACAGAAGCTTCATACGAAATCTGTCAAAGCAGCAGCTAACTCTGGGTTAAAAGGATAACCCGGCGTTTCTGCAAGCGGGCTTTATTCTGTATCAAAAACTAGGTAGGTATGTGATACTAAAAACATGTCCAAAATCTTTTTCTTCTTGCGTCGCTTCCTCATTGCTGAGGATCGATGATGGTTGACATCTAAAATATCCGTAATTTAACTGTCGAAGATTGACCACATTTTGTCAAAAGTATCCGGGATTTTTACAATCATTGAAAATATTAGAATGTGCGAGAGAGAGGGATGCGAAATGTAATAGTGCTCTTTAGTTTAATATAAAAAAAATATTTTTCAGACAACCGACTTCAAACTCCCGCTTTACTACATAATTACACACACACTATACAAAATATATAATTTATTGTTGATATTTTAAAAACCGCTCGACCGATTTCGATGAAATTTATATGGGACCACCGTCCACCTGGGAAGTATACCCTTTCAAGCAAAAAAAAGAATTTTCCAAATGAGGTTCAGCCGTCTTAGAGTAATCGCTGGACATACATAAAAAAATTTCGACGAATTGATAACCTCCTCCTTTTTTGAAGTCGGTTAAAAATATGTAAAGCTCCTGAAAATATGGGCGACAAATTCCTAGCGAGCGTCTCATGTAATATTCACCCACCTTCTCGCCGCAGTTGTCCGGGAGCAGCAGCGAGCCGTGCCCGGATTTCCCCGGACACACCACGTTCACATCTGTTTGGAGAGATATGTTTCGTTTGAGTTTTTAAAGAACAAAGAAACTTTTGTACTTTAAATTGGAATATTTAAACTTTAACTTTTAAACTTCTATACTAGTGGTTCGCCCCGAACTGAGACCTCGCGGTAACGGTATCCCATGATTATTCATTCAATCGATACATGATAACCAAAACTGACATTATTATTATGCCCGTTTTCACCAAACATACCTAAATCATCCCCTAAGTAGGAGTCTCTTAACGTAGGTAGCTCCTAAATACAATCCTAAGTCCTAACATCCGTCCCAATATCCTTTTAGGTGTCCCGTACAGGATCGTGATAAATAAGTTGACAGAAAACATCAATCACCTAACTTATAGGTAGCCCGTAAAGGTTAGGGAACGTTAGTGAAAACATTGAATTATTTATCAAACATTGAATTTAACTCGTAGTTCCATGGGAATAGTTACTGACTGCGCCATCTATTAGCATTATTGTGAAGCTATGTTGATGCTATATGAATTACTGACGCCCATTAAAAATTAAATAATCTCGTTTCTTTATAATATTCATATAATTTTAGTATTTGTTGTTCAAGTACAGGATATAAGTGACCTAAAAACATAAAATCAGTTTGAAAATCCATAGCGGATTTTTCTAGAGAGCGTCTTCAAGCGAGCGTATAAAATCGCCACTTTGAAAGCCCCCCATTTCGTCAATTTTAAGGGAAAAATTAAAAAAAAAATATTTTTGTACTCAGTTCAAAATTATCTTTAAAATGATACGTAACAATTTTATGTAACGCGATTTTTTTTTTTTACTTCGCATTCGCTTCTATGAGAGCCCCCCTGAAATAAAGATTTTTATAACTTTTTAAGCCATTTTCGGCTGGAGGCCATCGGTTTACATATTATATCTAAATTTGAAGTAATTACGTTCAGTAATTCAAAAGTTATAAGGCTCTGACAGACGGACGGACGGACGGACGGACGGACGGACAAGTGCAAATCGCCCTAGTTAACTCAAAGACCTTCGCTTCGCTCGGTCGATTATGTTTACACTAGCGCATCGTACATATTTTTGGTTGAATATATATATATATATATATATATATATATATATATATATATATATATATATATATCAATTATATTTTTGGATTGTTGTTAATTCATCATAATCATCATCATAAGCAACCCCTTAACGTCTCACTACTGAGAGAAGGATAGGATAGGTCTCCTCTCAGAGAAGGGTTATATGTAGAGTATGGACCATAGTCCACCATGCTGGCCCAACGCAAATTGGCAGACACACCTTTGAGAATATTATGAAGAACTATCAGGCGTGTAAATTTCCTCGCGATGTTTTCCTTCCCCGTTGAAGCATGTGATATTCAATTGCTTGAACGCACATAGCTCCGAAAAGTCAGAGGTGCCCGGGATCGAACCTGCGAACCCTCAATATGACACCAGTCCTTACCTCTAGGCTATCATCACTGCTGCAATAAAACTACAAAATAATAAAAAAAATTACTATTTGTCGTGAGTTACAAGTAAATAAATAAATCAATCAATAGGCACCAAAAATAAGAAACGTATGTCCAACTCACGCCATATGCTCCTCTCGGCGTTGTATACCACGAAGCTGTTGTCAGCGTTGGCCAGACCCTCGTCCAACGCGAACCCAACGTTCAGGTTGCGGTAGTTCTCCGTCAACACGAAGTCACCCATTCCCTTCTTGCCACCAACTTCTTCTTCTAAAATAAATAAAACGACAGGAGCAGGAGTAGAGATAAGTTAAAGAAGTATAATAATAATAATGTCCTCCCGACCGAATCCACTGAAATTCCATCTGCCATCTGCGCGGGAGATATTATAGTGCACAATTGTGTGCGCAAACATGGGTGCACTCTGATGGGACGGAAATCCGACATGACCGGAGAGAGATCAGGCACAGGGCCGACGCGACGGCTTTTCGTGCTTTCCGAGGCAAGGGGTGGCACACTGCTTACTTCCTAACTCCGGGCTAGTAGTACCTACTGAGAATTTCTCGACAGAAAAGCCCAATACTTTGTCTTGACGACCCGAGAATCGAACCCGGGAACTCATTATCTGCAGTCGAACAGGTTAACCACTAAACCAATTTTATCCCTGAAAATCAAAGGGCCCGCGGGATTTTAAAAACTATATCCACGCGGATGAAGTCGCGGGCATCAGCTAGTTTTTCATAAAATTAACAATTGAATCGTCCAAATCAGCTCAAACCTACTATTCAGAATATTCTTAGGTAAACTCGGTCTTTCGATTTCATGTCAATGAACGATCGATCTCATAAACTTTCGATATGATGAAAGGTCGATAATTATGATAAGCTATCGATCTCACGGGCTTTCGTTGTTGTGTAATTCGATGCGGCGTATGGAATCCCTCTGAAATAATGATTAGAGTTGGAAACCGCAAACAAACAAACGGGTCAAAGACAAAACCCAGTGTTTTTCGTCTGGGGTGAAAGCAAACTGACCTGGAACGAAGCTCATATGCACGGTCCTCTTCAGCCGGATGCCTTGATTCTTCAGTCGCCTCACCGCCTCGATGTACTGAATCCCTGTCGTCTTCATGTCTTGGACTCCGCGCGCGTAAATGACGCCGTCCACCAAACGCGCTTCGAACGGAGGGTAGGTCCAGCTTTTCTGCATTATTCATCATCATCATCAGCATCATTAGCAACCCATCAACGGCTCATTACTGAGCGCTGCAGGTCTCGCAAAGACGGGTTTAGGCCATAGTCCACCACGCTGGCCAAATGCAAATCGGCATTATGAAGAACTCTCAGGTTCTTGCCCGGGATCGAACCTGCGACCTCCCGAAGGAGACCGCAGTACTAACGCCTATCTATCTTTCTATCACTATTTTATTACAATAACAAAATCGTATAGAGTTGATTCTGGATAAGGAGATGGAATACTTTTATTGCCGCCTGCCGGTTATTCTCACTAATTATCTTATTAGTAAGTGCCAAAAATGCGGTGTAAACGTACCTTACGGTAGTAACTAAGTGCTGCTGCTATGTTTATGATAAATAGTAAGTAATACTTTATTTATCAATATCCATAATTCCATACTTCTTCTTCTTCTTCTTCTTTATCAACTGATAGACGTCCACTGCTGGACAAAGGACTCTTGTAGGGACTCCCGGTCGGGGTGAAATAGGGGATGACAATTTTTCGCCATGCTCCATAACTTTGCCAAACCTTAGTCGATAATTCTTTCTTAATTAGGAAGTTTGTACGATCAGGTAATTATTTTTCAATTTTAATGAAGATCTTATAAATATGACTGGAGATAGAGGACAGAATTCCTCAAAGATCACGCATTCTATTCATGAATAGAGTCTTGACCTTAGACAGATACAAATATTTTTTAATACTTTGTAGTGGCGCGGGCGTTTGAACTTGGGTTTTTGAAAGAATTTTTATACAAAACTTAAATAGATGCGATAAATATGCATATACATAGTGGTTTATATGAATACCTAACCGAAAAATAATCGTAACGTTTTTAATTCAAAGCACGAAACCTTCACATCGTAAGCCTGATTCGCTTTTATGCGTTTGTTTGGGCCCCGAAAACTTCTCAAGTGAGTTCAAAAAAAGCCGGCCAAGTGCGAGTCGGACTCGCGCACCGAGGGTTCCGTACTCCAAAAGTAAAAGTAAAACTATAATATTATATTAATTTGCTTATTTATCGTTAACTTTGTTTGTAGAGGTTTATTGTTAATATAATAAAAACTATGCTAGTTAGAGCGTTGGTTTTATTTTTCCTGTAAAATATACATAAACCTCTATTGACCATAATTATTTCAGATTTTTCGATTGGTAAACTTCGGAGATAAGGGGGGGGAACGGTATTTTTTTCGACATTTTGGCCGATTACTCAAAAACTATTACATATAGAAATAAATAAAAAACTGTTTTAGAATGCACAAGTAAAGGCCTTTCATATGATACCCCACTCGCTATAGTTATTTTACTTTAAAATTTCAAACCCCCGATTTTCCCCCTTTTTTAATAAAACTAAAAATAATTTTCGATTTTTCTTTATTCCAATGATGTTGGGCCACTATTATACACAACTATGCCAAATTTCATGTCGATAGCTTTAATAGTTACTGAAATAATCGACTGTGACAGACGGACGGACGGACGGACGGAGAAAGTCTCACCATAAGGGTACTATTTTTACCATTTTGGTACGGAACCCTAAAAACAAACAAACCTCAAAAACAGGCACAACATCCATATGAGAGTTGAGCAAGATGCTTGGCAGGGTGGGCTCCAGCCCCTCCCAGGTCATCACAAGCACTGGTATCTTGGGCGCCAAATTGAACACCTGGACAGGAACACCCAGCTCGGAGGCTTGACGTCGAAGAAACTGGAGGCACTCATCTGTCAACATGAATTACTCTTTTTAAACCCCGACGCATAAAGAGGGGTATAGTTATGAGTTTAACATGACTGTATCTGTGTTGCGTCTATCTGTGCGTCTGTCTGTTCCCTCGTAGCAGTCTCCCCAATGGACCGATTTGATGCAGTTTTTTCTGACTGAAAGCTAATGTAATCTAGATGGACCTTAGCTATAATTGATGAAGATCTGCTGAGGCGTTTGAAGATCGTCAGCTCATTTCACTTGTTTAAATGGGTCTTACAAGCTTTCACTGGTGCGATTGATTTAAAATTTGGTAGCTGCAGTTACTTCGGATTATTTCCAAGGCATGGAAACCTTGAGCTGATGCTGCAACATCAAGTAGTCTGTGGGATACCCTTATCCTTAACAATTTACAGCAGATATAGTGTGTTTGGGCTTATTAGCATGGTCTCAATGAGTAGGTGTTGATCGAGGATCAAGGATTGAGGAGGAGGATCTGATGATAGAGCAGAAAACTAGTAAATCTAAATAAATACAGAAAACTCGGTAACAGGATGTTAGGTATATCATGCATAGTTCGGCAATATATTCACATCTCGGGGGTGTTTTAAATTCTTAATCTTATTTAAACAAGAAAAAGGTTATAAACTGTAACTGAAATTGGATGTAACGTAAGCCATATTGATTTTGTTCGTATAAAGTACCTAATTAGTGGCTGGAAACTGAAAAATTTCTCGCTATGCGTATCAGACCAAGCACGTTCCGTAATTAATATTGGGGTGAGTGTTGCGTATTCGGAATTAATCCCGGAGATTGTTCACCGCGGGCTCGTTAGCGTACTCTGTCATTGTTACGACTTACGGCAGGTATGTAGGTATTGCCACAGGTATTGCGGGCAAAATTTTCAAGCTCAGAATTAGCTCGCTTTTTACTCTGCTTATAACAAGCAAATTATTAAAATAGAATAAAAACCTCGACTGCTTTAAAGAAAACCCCTGCGTTAGACAAATGCTAATTATTTTTCACGGGCATTTATCGACGGAAATTCTTGAATTTCGAACTGAAAAAACCATCTTAAAGAATGAACAAGTGTAAATTAAAATAAATATTTTTAAAAAACAAGCTTTTAGCAGCTGGCTACATCATCAGACACTGGATATCGTCTAGGATCAGAGTACTTGTCGAGACGAATCAAACGAGCCCAAATTTGATGGGATTACGTCGCGTTTTATTACAGAGTTCCGATAGCCATCTTCCAGCTCCATCATCAGACCAGCTCCATGTTACAATAATATTGCATTGTCATCCGATTTACACATACATGCAAAATTTCGGCTCAATCAGAAACTGGGAAGTGGTTCCGACAACCGATTCATTTTGCAAGATTTGACCTAAACATACATTAGATACATTGCAAGTTAAATAAAAGCTTGTAAATACCCGACTATTTTAAATAAATACACCTGCGTTAGACAAATGCTAGTTATTTTTCACGTGCATTTATCGACGGAAATTCTTGAATTTCGCACTGAAACAATCATCTTTCTTATAGTATAAGTAT
Source organism: Oeneis ivallda (assembly GCA_029955525.1). Taxonomy (NCBI): domain Eukaryota; kingdom Metazoa; phylum Arthropoda; class Insecta; order Lepidoptera; family Nymphalidae; genus Oeneis; species Oeneis ivallda. The sequence goes on from JARPMR010000015.1 coordinate 21,557,396, forward strand.
AAAAATCAGGGAATACGCCCACCAGCGGGACAGTACGTACCGTAATTAATATTGGGATGGACGCTGCGTATTCGGAGGTATTCCCGCAGTTTGTTCACCGCAGGGTCATTAGCGTAATCTGTCATAGTTTCAATATTGCGCGCAAAATTTTCCAGTTCAGAATAGGTACACTTTTTCTGGGACGTTTATGAAATGTTTTCTATTTCGTTCTACTAAATTAACTGTACACATAGTTCAATGTAAATTGTATTTTATATTTGAACTACTAACCGCAATTTCGTTAAGTAGTTTGGGGAACGATGCACCATAGCGATTTTTTAAGAATATATACATGGACTCCATGGACTAATTAACCATGTATTATTTTACATGTACTAATATTCTCCTTTCCTCTCCAAATTAAGTGTAAAGCCTGGGTTAGCCACTAAAATACAATAAAAGTAAAAATACGATAAAGTATTATTATAAATACTTACTTAAAAAAAAATATAAAAGTACCTAAGGAAATATTTTTATTTTTTATGTAAAAAAGTTATGATTGATTTATAATATCAGTATATTATAAAAATAAACACAGACAAACAAAGAGAGTTTACTCGTTGTTTTTCAGTGTTCATTGTTTTTTAACCAATGATATTGTATTATGTTTAAAAATATTTTCAACATAAATATGCAAGCGCCTGGTTCGTGGGTAATGATTCTACCACTAAAAATACGTAATTATTTACATAAAATCAAGCCTCATCTGTGTTGATTTACGTTTCTTAAAATCCTGTGGTAGTTCTTTGTTTTTTTTTCTGAAAAACAACGTACCATATGTCCTTTCTCAGGATGCTAGCTTTCGATTTCATGCACAAAGTTTGTCGAAATCTGTTCAGTGGTGTACGCATGAAAAGATTGATAGGTAAGATAGGTAACTACCCACATTTTGTACCTAGAAAGAAGGTTATTACGAATAGGAACTATTCGTATAATTAGTCGGCTATTTTCGGTAATGGTGGATAAGTCAGGATGGCCGAGCGGTCTAAGGCGCTGCGTTCAGGTCGCAGTCCACTTCTGTGGGCGTGGGTTCGAATCCCACTTCTGACAATGTCTTTTTTTTAATTATTATTAGTAACATCTTAAAAGATTGCCATGATACATAAACTCATTTAAATATGAGCAAAAATCAACTGACTAACATTATTGCCGCATAGCTTTAACCTGGGTGTAGAAACTTAAGATTTTACATGTAATTTTCTTCAGAGTTTGATATCCACAAAGAAAGGATTTTCATATATTCCGTTCGAACGAAACTGGGACGTCCCTACAGCTTGTAAAGTAATTTGTTTTATTCTTCAGGCAATCATCGACCTTATAGGCAGAATTGTGTTGTTGACTGGAGTGTCAAAATGTTGACATTCATTAATTATAATCGAAAATGTAACATGTAAGAATAACATTTTTAAAAACAGATATAAATCGGTCAAAAAATACATTAGTTATAAGCTGTCTTATTGCGAGTATTTCTGTCTCTTTCTAAAATAAGATTTTCTATGACGACTGTATGGAGCTACTGTCTTGTGACGTCATACGTCAGTAGAGCCATAGTACAAACAGAATAGTAGGCTAACTTCATACAAAGTGGCCGCTGCCGGTTTGAATGTATGCGTGAGCAGCGGGCGCCGTGTACGCACGGAAGTTTCACGCACACATTCGCAAAATCTCAACCGGCTCAATCGGCCGGCAGTACGGGCCGCGCGGCGCGCCACAGAGTGCTTTTGTATATATCGCGCCGCTGTGCTAATCGCGCGCAATTGCGTATTACGTCGCACCCTCGCTCTTTTTTGTTTGTTTAATTTTTCAATAAAAGTAGTAACCTACCTATTAATAATCGCGGGCATCAGCTAGTCAAAAATAAAAGTGACAACCCTAGGCGTCAACGCAAGAGTAGGTAATTAACTCGCCGATCGGCCTTAGTTAGCCTACTATTCTGTTTGTACTATGGTAGAGCCCTCTCTGTCTAACAGGAAAACTTAAAACTCTATATTTCGTAGAATCCTTCCTACTAATATTATAAATGCGAAAGTTTGTGATTATGGATGAATGGATGGATGTATATTTGTTACTCTTTCACGCTATAACCAATGAACCGATATGGCTGAAATTCGGAATAGTGATAGCTCATACCCCGTATTAATACATAGGATACATTTTATCCCCTAAAATTAAGGAGTTCCCGTGGAAATTAAAAAACCTTATTCCACGCGGACGAAGTCGCGGGCATCATCTAGTAGTTCAGGTATTTTAAAAAATCGGCCAAGTGCGAGTCGGGCCTCGCTCTTTTAGGGTTCCGTTAAAAAAAATTAAAATAAAAATATTTCTATGTTTAACCCATGGAAGTATTTTTATTAAATTTTTTGACCGAGCGAAGCGAGGTCTCTGAGTTTACTAGGGCGATTTGCACTTGTCCGTCCGTCCGTCCGTCCGTCCGTCCGTCTGTCAGAGCCTTATAACTTTTGAATTACTGAACATAATTACTTCAAATTTAGATATAATATGTAAACCGATGGCCTCCAGCCGAAAATGGCTTAAAAAATTATAAAAATCTTTATTTCAGGGGGGCTCTCATAGAAGCGAATGCGAAGAAATTTTTTTTTATTTGCGATTCATAAGTTTTCTGTGTATCATTTTAAAGACAATTTGGAACAGAGTACAACCGTATTTTTTTTTTAATTTTTTTCCTAAAATTGACGAAATGGGGGGCTTCCAAAGTGGCGATTTAATACGCTCGCTTGAAGACGCTCTCTGGGAAAATTTTCTATATATTTTCAAGTTGTACTTATTTTCTTACTTCACTTGTATCCTGTACTTGAACAACAAATACTAAAATTATATGAATATTATAAAGAAACGAGATTATTTAATTTTTAATGAGCATCAGTAAATTTCACATAGCTTCACAATAATGCTAATAGATGGCGCAGTCATTAACTATTCCATTGAACTAGGAGTTACGACTATGATTTATCCCAAAAACAGTTTTGCGTCGACCATTATTATTTAGGTACATAATATAATAACATATTATTCAATTAAAATTATTCTTTAGTTAAATATCATTTTGTATATTTTCTATTCGCGTCGATAGATGACGATTTGTACAGATGCCCCTAACCCGTTTTCACTCCTTAGTACCTACATAATAATTCAATGTTTTCACTGACGTTCCCTAACCTTTACGGGCTACCTATGATAAGTTATGTGATGATTACTGTCAACTTCTTTATCACGATCCTGTACGGGACACCTAAAAGGACATTGGGACGGATGTTAGGACTTAGGATTGTGTTTTGGAGCTACCTACGTAAAGAGACTCCTACATAGGGGATGATTTAGGTATGTTTGGTGAAAACGGGAATAATAATAATAATGTCAGTTTTGGTCGTCATGTATCGATTGAATGAATAATCATGGGATACCGTTACCGCGAGGTCTCAGTTCGGGGCGAACCACTAGTTTAATTTAATTTAATTTTTATTATTTGTTGTTATAGCAGCAATAGAAATACATAATATGTGAAAATTTCATCTGTCTATCTATTACGGTTTACGAGATACAGCCCGCTGACAGACGGACGGACGGACAGCGTAGGCTTAGTAATAGGGTCCCGTTAGTACCCTTTGGGTACGGAACCCTAAAAATGGCATTGTGATTTACAATATTTAGAACTTTATTTTATATTAATAAAAAAACATGAGCAAGATACCTTATTCCATCTGTCAGCCATTGGTCTAGGGCTAAGAAATCCGTATTTAGTGTTCTAATTATACCTAGGTTACCCAGTTATTGAGAGGCTACGATGATGGATAAACACAAAAATATTTGATACCGAAGATTAAATCATTAGCAACCCATCAGCGGCTCACTACTGAGCGCAGGTCTCCTCTCAGAGAAGAGTTATAGGCCATAGTCCACCACGCTGGCCCAATGCGAATTGGCGGACTTCACACACCTTCAAGAACATTATGAAGAACTCTCAGGTGTGCAGGTTTCCTCACGATGTTTTCCTTCGCCGTTGAAGCAAGTGATATTTAATTGCTTTTAAACGCACTTGACTCCGAAAAGTCAGAGGTACCCGGGATCGAACCTGCGACCCCCCGAATAGGAGACCACAGTCCTAACCACGAGGCTATCACTGCTTCGAAATATTATAGATTAAATATAAAACTTTATTTTTATTAGTTGATTGTTCATAAGACGAGAAACAGTCAGATCTTGAGGATCAAATGGAGGATTTTGGGCTACAAGTGACGACGCTGTCCTGTACCACCTCATTATAATCGAGTCGGTTGATTATTTGCTTCGTGCTTGGCTTCATCCAACCAGCGTTACCTGAGTCGTCCAAGAGGACGTTTTCCTTATCCCTATGGCCTATTGGATGTGCCAAATACCTATGATTTTCTTGCAGCACAATCCTCTGCCATCCTCTCTAGATACCCAAACCAACGGAATCTCAGTGATCGTCTAAGTTGGGATGGTGATTTTATTATTTTAATTTTATTTAAGTCCCTATTTGATAATTAAGTAGTAACCACAAGTTCGCTATTAGTTAAAATAATGATAAGTCGCGAGTACACGATCTTGGCCCTATGCCAATTTAATACTAATATACACTTGTCTACAGGAAATTCTCTTACATTTTATTTCCGACGTCAGGATTAAACTATTTTATAAATAGATGCACTTTGGCTAACCAGCTCGCATGTTAAAAATCACGTATAAAGTCGCAATCTGCATTTTTATTTGTAATCGCTTATCGTTAAGCATCTTACCTATATTAAATTCCTCAGTTGAATGCTCAACCGTTCAAAGTCGACGTACCACCTATACTCAGCTTAAACAAATAAAAATAAAGTATGAATACAAATATTATGTTATTGTAATATAATTTATTTCAAGAACTAGCCCATTGTTGATTGTATTTTATGCATAAAATATCTTAATTTTATAAACTACTTTTTCTTGGTAATTGTATAACTGAATAACATGATAATTGTATAATTAATTAACAAACAAAATTTGTAATCTGACCCCAACTCACTCGCTCCTTGCTCGCTGGCCTTTATGAAATATTTTATCAAAAAGCCACAATATTTATTACCACAGATAACGGTTACACTTCCATTGCATTCCGATACAATATATTATTATTTAAATGACCTATATAAGAAAATTGTTCCACTTTTTCTGCTATATTTTGCGGTAGATAAATATTTTAGATATCTACAAAGGTACATTTCCTACTGTATTTCTATACAATTTTATGGAACTGGTTTGTTTATTACAAATTATAATAGAATATAGATATAAATGTCCTTTTAAATATTTGTATTTAAGAAAATGGAATCGGCTTTTGCACCGATTGGTACCAAACTTAAACCTTTTTGGGATTTCGTTTAATAAGATTTATTTAAGTATTTTTGTACGTTATTAATACAAAAAATGATGCGCCAATCAAGCAAAACCACTAAACTGATTAAGATAAAACTTTTATGTTTTCAAAACCATTAGGTTATAGGTACTGTATACCTAAATATTATACCTTCAATTTTACCTACTAGCTAGCCCCAACACTATATTATGCTACAATCGTATAATAATTAATAAATATTTTATATTTTATGTAGAACCATTACATTATTACTTTTAAAGTTGTTACTTTTGGTAGATGACGTATTATAATTTATAACACATCAAAATACTTAAAGAGCGCCATCTATCAAAAGCTTATTCCAAACCCTGAAATCAAGCCAAAAACAAACGTGCTTGGAAACAGCCCCCTGAATTTCAGCGCGTTGTTAAAACGCTTTCATAGATGGCGCTGTAAAGGGTTATTGTTTGTTAACTGATGGCTGAAGCTTTGAATAGATGGCATTGTAACAAATTATGTAGATGGTAGAAGTAAGGTTTTAACTTTAGTTCTACTACAGAACACTAGTGAGCGTTGATGATCAAAAAACATAGCTGAAAATCTACAGGCACAAAAGGCTTTCTTAAGTTACCTATACGAACCACTTAGGCGTGGGACAACCCTTCCTATCAAATTAAAAAATGTGACACGTCTAAAGGTGCCCTAGAATGGTTACCATTCCTCGCTCTATTTTCTTCATTGTCTTGACATTTACGAGCACCGAGAGCTGAAAGCCATTACAAGATCTCCATTATGTTTCATGTTCAGTTTTATTTCTTCACTCTAAATTGAACATTAAGTGCAATTCTTTTAAAGGTCTCATGACCACAGACTTTTGAAATGTAACTGGTTAAAATAGCTAAGGACATAGTCTTTTATAACGTTAGTATATCACAGAGCGAATATGATACGATATTATTACCATTATACGTATGAGATTGTGATTGAGGTGATACTTTGCAGTTTGAAAGCTTTTCATTCATTCATTTCAACCCATCGCTGGCAATTTCTGGGAACGAGTCTTCCCTTATGGGATGGGATTGGGGCATAGACCTCCACGCTGGCTAAGTGGGGGTTGACAGACCCCATACCTTTGAGAATATTATTGGGAACTCTCAGGCATGCAGTTTTTCACGGTTCGTTTTCCTAAATATTTATTTGCTTAAAATGCACATATCTGCGAAAAATAGCCGAACCCAGGACCCCCTGAAAAGGAAGTTTCTACCACTTAACCAGCGCCGCTAGACAAGGAAGTCTATGAAAGCTTTTATTAAAAGCCAATTCACATTTTGCGCAATTGATTTTAAGTCGGTAGTACACAATCGCTTAGCTTAATTGACCGACTTAAAAATAGTTTTATATCCTTTTTACAATGTTACCTTTTGAAAAGATAGCATTATTATAACTTTAAGACAGATGGTATACAACAGTATTAGCACCAATATGATCGTGAGACATAATACTGTTCTCTTTCATTAAGATCTGTCCTTTGAAAATATTAAGTAGATAAGACAAGCTGGCAAAAACTAATATCCACTTACTACCTACTGAAAAATAATGATAGTCTTAGAAATACCCGAGAGAGGCAAAAAAAAATCTTTTCTGAAGTGTCTGTTGTCTTGTGTGTGAGATCTAATAAAAGGCTTCTACGCTACTTCTAAGCTACGGCGTAGCATCCTGCTACTAGCCGTAGACAGCAGTCGATTTCGCAAAACCGTATCCGCGACGCGCGCGCGGCCCTCGTAGGTACTTTGAAGTCTACGCTTAGCCTTGTAATAGCACAAACTACTCCATAATAGTATTGATACGATGTAATATATAGAATTTTGCAGGCCCTCATCTACTCAATCTTTGCAAATAAACGAAAGTCTTCTCGGGGAACCGGAGTTCGAATCACTTTTCGCAGCTATGCGTAATGCGAGTTTTAAGCATTCAAATATCACTTGCTCTAACGGTGAAGGAATACATCGTGGCGAAACCAGCGTTTCTCAATAATATTTCAAAGGTGTGTGACGTCTGCAAATTCACACTCGTCTAGGCGTGTTGGACTTTGGCGTAAACTCTTCTCCTTCTGAGAGGAAACCCGTGCCGATTGGGTCCGTGATGAGATCAGATGATGATAATGATACTGTGGTAAATTAACGTAACATGGGGTCAAGTTGTCTAACATGAAAAGCAACGCTCAGGGCACACAGGTTTATTATGTAAGTTATCGTGACTCCATACACACGTAAAACTTACAGCACCCCTCTTTTTTTGTCGGAGGTTAAAAACCAACGCTCAGGGCACAGGTTTATTGTTCCCACCTTATCTTCACCCGTGACGAATTCTTGATTACTTCCGTTAGCCGAAAAAAATTTACAATAATATTCTTTGGACACGCGAAGATTGCATTAAGCTATTTTGCTAAATTACTGTGATTAAGTTTTCGAAAACTTATAGGCTCATAATAGTTTTCTAAAGCACAGGCTTGATTCAAATAAGTAATAGTGGAAGGACAATGAGTTTAGATATGTCCAAACTATAGACAAAATGAGACTGTTCTGTGGTCTATAATCATTGCCATTATAAGAATCCATTATAAGAATCTGTGTCTTATTATGGACTTTCATTTTGTACTTCGTTAATCTATTTCAACGATGTAATAGCAGGTTCAGACGAGGCGAATTTTGTTGAATGTCACCATAGCCGTCTCTATCTCCTGCAATACAGGAGGTATCCGTCTAGGAGTCACCATGGCCGTCTCTATTTACTGTATTACAGGAGACACCGACGACTATGGTGACATTCAACAAAATTCGCCTCGTCCGAACCCGCTATTTGAAATCGCCAATAGACGAGCAGATCAAACGTCGTAAATGGTGGTGGATAGAATAGAATAGAATAGAAATATTTTTTATTGAAATAAACTTTTTTTACAAGTGCTTTTGAATCGTCGATGAGTCTACCACTGCTTTGAAATGCCCTTCCTGCCGAGAAGAACCAGCAAGAAACTCGGCGGTTGCTCTTTTCAAAACAAGTTTACAATACAGTAGATACTATGCTATGTATGCAGTGTTTCCGCAATGAGGGGAAGTTCCACAAAAGCAACCTAATTATAATTCAATACATGTTAAGATGGGCAAACAGAAAGTAGCCCCATTCCCGCCGGTGGAACCCATTCACGAACATGACGCATGACCCAGCCGTTGCTTCGCTCAACCATATTTGAGGGAACGTGACAACCCGCATAACAGGATCGGCCGCACTCTTCCAAAAGAACCCAACAACATAGCGAGACAGGCTTTGGAACACTCAGGGAAAGAGAATGCGGGGCAGGCCTTAACAAACTTGGTGGTGGGTGATGCGAGGATACCTACGTGGAACGAGGTCAGGGGTGTCCGTGTAGCACAAAACGACTCGGAATGGTGTAATACTGTAAACGCCCTCTGCCCTTCTACTAGCGGAGCATAGTGTTAAAACACATACCTATTTTCTAAACTTTATTATTCATTCGATTTTAATAAATAACGTGCCGTTGGCTTCATAGTTCCGCGTATTATAAAACTATAATAGACTTACCTGTAACAAATATAGCATGGTTGCCACGATAAAAATTTATCGAGAAATAAAAACGGCCAAGTACGTGTCGGGCCACGCGCAGTGTAGGGTTCCGTAGCTGAAAGTCTCAAATAATATTGCTGACCTAAGATAGTGCTTTTGTTTTATTTATGAATATTGAATAAATTTTGAGTTTATGGTTTAAATACTATAATATTCTACAAAATATGCAACTTACATTACGTGTAATACCTAACTTAGAAAAAACAGATATAACTCCTTAACTAATGAACCCTACTTAGCCGTGATAGTTTTCCTTTAAAATTCATTATATATACTACTGCTATGAATTTTTTCTTGTATCCTATGTACAACTATTTAGCTGGCAGAGGGGGGACACTTGACTCTAATAAAATTTAGCACTTTAAAATATCATATTTCACAAACGGATCCCTGAATTGAAAAATGATGTTCCCATACCCACAATATTTTTGAAAGACCTATTCAACGACACCCCACACTATGGGATAGACGTGAAAAAAAAATTCATCCCCACTTTAAATGTAGGGGAGGTACCCTAAAAAAAATTATTTTTCACAATTTTATTTCACGACTTTGTCGGCGTGATTGATAAATATTCCCTTGTCAAATTACAGATTTCTAGTACCAATAGTCTCTGAGCTAAACCGCGGACGGACGGACAGACGGACAGACGGACGGACATGGCGAAACTACAAGGGTTCCTTGTTTACTACGGAACCCTAAAAATTAATCTTACTAATATTATTTTTATTAATATTATAAATGCGAAAGTGTTTTTGTTTGTTGGTTTGTTCTTCAATGTCGCAGCAACGGAACAACGGATCGACGTGATTTTTAGCATGAATATACTTGAGGACTTGGAGAATTTCATAGGCTACTTTGAATACCGGTCAATCAAAGAGTTCCCGCGGGATTTTAAAGACTAATTCCATGCGGACGCGTGGAATTAGTCTTTTTGGCTTTTATAGTAGTGCCAAACTCAACAACGAGATATTTAATATGTAGATGTATATCATTATGTAGATTTCGAAATCCTAATACATAATATAATAATAATTTGCATAAGAAAAAACTAATGTCCTTCCGTGGTAGTTTTACATAATGGAGTTTTTTTGTTTGACTGATGCGTATTTTTTAATAATAATTAAATTCACTTATCCCATGATAATGAAAATGATCTTGTCTATTCCTTAGTTCATTTTAAGTTAATTTAATTCGAATTAAATTAATTAAAAATTCACATAGGATATATTAAGATTGGGCAACCACTTATAATTACGTTTATTTAAAAATATCCCATGTAAGCAAGAAACTAAAGTCTTTTTCATTTTAATTGATTACATATTTATTTCGTGTTCTTTTACGTAATTGTTATAGTTTACTATCTTCAATGGCATCAATTTGACGAAGTCTCTACTTAACGTAACAAGTTGAGCAGTTCAGTGTGGTTATGCCGAGTTTTAATTCGTTTGATCGTAATAGTTAACTATGACATTAGCATCAAAGTAAAATGGACTCATAATAGTATAGTATTAAAGTCACAAATTCAATACAGACAATTTTAATTTGGAGCGTTTGCGTTACGTAAACGTAGAAGTATTCATACACGAAATTGAGCTCTAACACAATAACTGTTATGGTTTATTTTACTTTGATGATAATGTCATAGTTTACTATTCACAGTTAACTATCCAATCTTGTTCTAACCCTACTGTTCATAGAGCACGTACGTGATTGGTGAGCTGCGGAGCGCTGGCTGTGGCTTTCTACTCTGTAGAGCACGTCTGCATTCAGGAAAAGCTGAAAAAAATTAAGAAATTTTTGAATGAACCTGAAAAATAATAAAATTGTCAAATTATCATAGCTTTTAGAACATTATGGAGAAATTTAGAGCATGAAGGTTTCCTCACGATGTTTTTCTTCACTGTTAAAACAAGAGTGATACCTACTTTTTTTAAACACATAATATCTATATATATTTAACTTCAAAAAGTTAGAGGTCTGGGATTCGAACCCAAGGACACCTCGAAAAGGAGGCCGAGGTTAACTTCCATTATTTATGTGTACTTATTGCTTGTATAATTTATAATATATAGGTATTATAATGTACGCTGGTAATTTTGAAACACTTTAAAATCCTACAAATATTATAAATGCGAAATTGTGTTTGTTTTTTGGTTTGTCCTTCAATCACGCCGCAACAGAGCTACGGATAGAAGTGATTTTTTGCATGGGTTGCATGGTTGAGGACCTGGAGAGTGACATGGGCTACATTTTATCACGGGAAACCAAAGATTAATTACTGTGATTAAGTTTTCGAAAACTTATAGGCTCATAATAGTTTTCTAAAGCACAGGCTTGATTCAAATAAGTAATAGTGGAAGGACAATGAGTTTAGATATGTCTAAACTATAGACAAAATGAGACTGTTCTGTGGTCTATAATCATTGCCATTATAAGAATCCATTATAAGAATCTGTGTCTTATTATGGACTTTCATTTTGTACTTCGTTAATCTATTTCAACGATGTAATAGCAGGTTCAGACGAGGCGAATTTTGTTGAATGTCACCATAGCCGTCTCTATCTCCTGCAATACAGGAGGTATCCGTCTAGGAGTCACCATGGCCGTCTCTATTTACTGTATTACAGGAGACACCGACGACTATGGTGACATTCAAAAAAAATCGCCTCGTCCGAACCCGCTATTTGAAATCGCCAATAGACGAGCAGATCAAACGTCGTAAATGGTGGTGGATAGAATAGAATAGAATAGAATAGAAATATTTTTTATTGAAATAAACTTTTTTTACAAGTGCTTTTGAATCGTCGATGAGTCTACCACTGCTTTGAAATGCCCTTCCTGCCGAGAAGAACCAGCAAGAAACTCGGCGGTTGCTCTTTTCAAAACAAGTTTACAATACAGTAGATACTATGCTATGTATGCAGTGTTTCCGCAATGAGGGGAAGTTCCACAAAAGCAACCTAATTATAATTCAATACATGTTAAGATGGGCAAACAGAAAGTAGCCCCATTCCCGCCGGTGGAACCCATTCACGAACATGACGCATGACCCAGCCGTTGCTTCGCTCAACCATATTTGAGGGAACGTGACAACCCGCATAACAGGATCGGCCGCACTCTTCCAAAAGAACCCAACAACATAGCGAGACAGGCTTTGGAACACTCAGGGAAAGAGAATGCGGGGCAGGCCTTAACAAACTTGGTGGTGGGTGATGCGAGGATACCTACGTGGAACGAGGTCAGGGGTGTCCGTGTAGCACAAAACGACTCGGAATGGTGTAATACTGTAAACGCCCTCTGCCCTTCTACTAGCGGAGCATAGTGTTAAAACACATACCTATTTTCTAAACTTTATTATTCATTCGATTTTAATAAATAACGTGCCGTTGGCTTCATAGTTCCGCGTATTATAAACTATAATAGACTTACCTATAACAAATGTAGCATGGTTGCCACGATGAAATTTATCGAGAAAAATTAATCTTACTAATATTATTCTTACTAATATCATTGTAAATGCGAAAGTGTTTTTGTTTGTTGGTTTGTTCTTCAATCTCGCAGCAACGGAACAACGGATCGACGTGATTTTTAGCATGGATATACTTGAGGACTTGTAGAGTTTCTTAGGCTTCTTTGAATACCGAAAAATCAAAGAGTTCCCGCGGGATTTTAAAGACATAATTCCATGCGGACGCGTGGAAGCTTGGTATCAAATTTTAATACGTTATGCTTTATGGCTTTTAGTAGACCAAACTCAACAACGAGATATTTATTATGTAGATGTATATCATTATGTAGATTTCGGAATCATAATACATAATATAGATAAATTTTGCATAAGAAAAAACTAATGGCCTTCCGTGGTAGTTTTATGATGTAAAATCAACATATTTTACATAATAGAGTTTTTTTGTTTGATGCGTATTTTTTAATAATAATTAATTTCACATAACCCATGATAAAGAAAATGATCTTGTCTGGTCCATAGTTCATTTTAAGTTAATTTAATTCGAATTAAATTAATTAAAAATTCACATGGATATATTAAGATTGGGCAACAACGTTTAATTACGTTTATTTAAAAATATCTGTTGTAAGCAAGAAACTAAAGTCTTTTTCATTTTAATTGATTAGATATTTATTTCGTGTTCTTGTACGTAATTGCTATAGTTTATTATCTTCAATAGCATCAATTTGTCGAAGTCTATTTACTCTACTTAACGTAACAAGTTGAGCAGTTCAGTGTGGTTATGCCGAGTTTTAATTCGTTTGATCGCAATAGTTAACTATGACATTACCATCATAGTAAAATGAACGTAGTATCGTTTTAAAGTCACAAATTCAATACAGACAATTTTAATTTGGAGCGTTTGCGTTACGTAAACTTAGAAGAATACATACACGAAATTGAGCTCAAACTCAATACTGTTATGGTTTATATTACTTTGATGGTAATGTCATAGTTTACTATTCACAGTCTATCCAATCTTGTACTAACCCTAAGTTGTTCAGAGAGCACGTACGTGATTGGTGAGCTGCGGGGCGCTGGCTGTGGCTTTCTACTCTGTAGAGCACGTCTGCATTCAGGAAAAGCTGAAAAAAAATTAAGAAATTTTTGAATACCCCTGAAAAATAATAAAATTGTCAAATTATCATAGCTTTTAGAACATTATGGAGAAATTTAGAGCATGAAAGTTTCCTCACGATGTTTTTCTTCACTGTTAAAACTAGTGATACCGACTTTTTTTTAAACACATAATATAGATAACTTCAAAAAGTTAGAGGTCTGGGATTCGAACCCAAGGACACCTCGAAAAGGAGGCCGAGGTTAACTTCCATTATTTACGTGTATTGCTTATATTATAATGTATAGTTCTCCTCCTTATACTGTGGTATAGGTATTGTAATGTACGCTGGTAACTTTGAAACACTTTAAAACCCTACAAATATTATAAATGCGAAATTGTGATTGTTTGTTGGTTTGTCCTTCAATCACACGTAACAGAGCTACTGATCGACGTGATTTTTTGCATGGGTATAGTTGAGGACCTAGAGAGTGACATGGGCTACTTTTTATCCCGGGAAATCAAAGAGTTTCCGCAGGATTTTAAGAACTAAATCTAGTAGTACTCATCAGCTAGTACTTTGATAAATAGGTTGACAACAGATTCATCTTTGTCACCTCAATAGCCTCAATAGCTCAATGGTTAAAGGGTGCCATTAAAACTGAAAGGTCTAAGGTTCGATTCCCATACGTTGCACTATTTTCGTACCCACTCCTAACACAAGCCTCGTACGTGCATCTGCTCGTAACTTTGAAACCCTTTGAAAGATTGATAAGTACTCGTAAGTTGCCTTCGCCTTGAATGAATGTTTAAATCATTGCAATGTAAAAATTAAAAATAATACCATGAAATATTCATAAAAATAACCTTGCGCCAGCCAGTCAGCTGGTGCTATACCAAAAAATATCATCATCTGGTATCTAACCTAATTAGTTACTTTTGAACCCCGACAGAACTAAACCCTGACCTCGGGCCGTTTATCAAGATCGGCATCGCCGATATTACACCCTGAGTGACCAGCAGTGTTAGGGCGATCCCCTCAGTCGACGGATCGGTCGCGACCCGACACCGTCTCGCGTATGCCTTTGCCTCGAAAATAAACACGAAAAAAATACAATGATTGTCTATGCACGTGTAAATAGAACAAAAGCATTCGAAATTTAAACAGGCTGAGTATGTGCGGGAAAAAGGCGGGAAAGTGCGCGATTTAAAAAATTGAAAATGACTTGATGTTTAGATGTAACTCTTTAGTGTTAGTGTTTAGTGAAACGTAGTGTTAATAAATACAAAAAATGTTTGTGTAAAATATCTAAAAAATACACGGTAAGGTTGAGAGCTAAGCAAGATGATGATCAGTGCCTTTTGGTGATCTTAAATGAAAATGAATCAAAAAATTATGGCTTAAAAAGGCTAGATCCCAGAGCAGTAAAATCAGATAAAAAATTAAGAAAAAAACTGATAATGTTAGTTTTCTGTTACTTTTGGCTTTTAAAGGCCTGTATTACCACCTTCTGATAAGTGTTGGGTAGCCTAACCATAAATTTTGTCACTTTCTTACTTTATGTCTAAGTGACAAAGACAAAATATGCGATTAAACTATCCGACACTTGTCAGAAGGTGGTGAAAAAGGCCCTTAAAGTCGTATAGCTATTGTAGATAAGTAGCTATTTAGCCTAATAAAATTTAGCCTAGTTTTTATCTTACTGATAAGACTTTCCACTATATTCTTGTAGCATTAGGTACATTGAAATCATGATGTACTTTCCCTTAAAAAATATTTAAATACATAGCTACAGAAGGCGTGATTGTGATAGTGCTTTAGTTCACATAATGGTAGGGGTTTTCTTGGTATAATAATGCGGTGGGCTGCCAAATCCTAACGAATTCTGCTACTGAAACATTTATATCTAACCGTAGACAGTTAGTCATGCATCGTTTGCTTAATCCTCATTTTATGGAGCGTGAAGCCAGATTTTTGTCAAGGTAGCCTACAAACCAACGATTCATCGCTTTTGGGTATCCACTCGGAACTAATAAGTTATTATACGCCTTTACGTGAAAAACAACATTCAAGGCCCATCGCGTAAGTAGGTAATAGGTAGGGAGAAATTCGTATACGCTTGGGGAGAGGGTAGACTGGCTACTTTTAGAGGCAGCGATCGGCGTTTTTATTGTTTGTAGTCGCTGTTCGGAAGCTTGATTCCTCGTCCGAAAACTTCGGTGGACACACAACAAACGCCAGTCTCAGCGATCGAGTTGCGTTTTTAGCATCGGGGTTTCTTCAATAATTTAAGCATTGTATCGAAAGATTTTGAGTCGCAATAACGCCGATCGCTGCCGGCAAAAGTAGCTAGTCTGCCCTCACCTACAGCAGATCAATATTGTAATGACCGTTTAATTATTCCTAACTCTTGTTGAAAATTGTAAATGAGTGCCCTCTATTTAAGTTTCCATGTTAATAGACGTTACACCCATAAATGCTGAAGTAAGGAGACATTAAATCACGATGTTTGCCATCGTTACATATGAAATTTGAATAGTTATTTGTGTTATATGGGGCCAAAGAAATGTTTTGTTCCCCGAGGGCATTATTTCTCGCTACGCTCAGGATTCTACTTTAGAATCCTTCACTTCGCTCTGAATTCAATATACGCCGCCCGAGAACAAAATATTTTGGCCCCGAACGACACTCACTATTTTTCATCATTACCTATGGGAAAAAGCTAGGAGTATCAACCTACTATGTATAGACATTACCTATACGCATATTGAAAGTTTAAATAAAATACAAATAAATTATTATGAAATAATTAAACATTAATCCAATCGACAAATTGATCACGTGACTTATCGAAGACAACAGCTTCTCAAACATTTTTGAATTTCAAACGGAATGAGCCATTGACAGGTTTCTGCAACGAATGCAGTAGTAATAAGCAGTTAAACACATACTAAAGCACGAACGCGGACCAATCAGAAGAGAGAAATGAAAGTCCCATGGGGTTCAAATTCAATTTTGCTCCCGCTATCCTCTGAAGCCAATATTCGTTTTTCGAATAGGTATGATGTAATAGTTATTTGTGTTGATGGGGCCAAAGAAAGTTTTTGTTCCCCGAGGGCGTTATTTTGAATTCAGAGCGAAGTGAAGGATTCTAAAGTAGAATCCTGAGCGTAGCGAGGAATTCAATATACGCCGCCCGAGAACAAAATATTTTGGCCCCGAATGACACACACTATTTTTCATCATTACCCATGGGAAAAAGCTAGGAGTATCAACCTACTATGTTTAGATATCGTATATTGAAGGTTTAAATAAAATACAAATAAATTATTATTAAATAATTAATATTTATGTGAATGAAGTAATCAGTCTATTATTTACTGCAATCTTTTTTAGTATTAGTCAACATTATAAAATATTACTGAGTTTTATAATTGAAAACTATGAAAATAAACCAAAAATAGCCACCAAACTTTCAGCTAGATACCGAATTTTCTAAATTACATCCCCTAAAAAACCTTCGCAAGCCAACAGAGGCTTCCACGGCCCTTAATGCTTTATCTTTCGGAAAATTCGAATTCGGATTAAAGAGCCCCCTGAAATCTATGTAAACTGCAATATTTATGTTGGATACAGTATGGGTATATTTAACTGGTCGACAAATTTGATCACGTGACTTCTCGAAGACAACAGCTTCTCAAACATTTTTGAATTTCGACACATACTAAAGCACGAACGCGGACCAATCAGAAGAGAGAAATGAAAAATCCCATGGGGTTAAAATTAAATTTTGCTCCCGCTATCCTCTGAAGCCAATATTCGTTTTTCGAATAGGTACTTATGATGAAAAAATTTTGATAAGTGGCACGTCGTTAGATTCGCCATGCCAGCGCGAGTATCAACAAGAACATAAAAATTTGAAATAGTCAAAATGGCAGATTTTTAACGCCATAATGTGGGGTTCAAAAATTATTTTTCTTCAAATCCTATTGAGTGGGGTATCAAATTAAAGGGTTTGAAAAGGTGATTATGAAAATATATTTTTCATTTTTTTCTAATAAATTTGATAATTGATATTTTCATTGATATTCTTTAAAGCAGTCGGGCTTTTTATTCTTTTTTAGTATTTTGCTTGTTTAGCAATGTTTTTAATTAGCTATTTGAATGCAGATGCAAATAACCTAATAACTCTATTAGATACACACTTCAATTGCTTCCAATCAACTTTTTCTTTAAAAAAATCATTAATAACTGTGTAGGTAAATTCCGATAGTTACTGGAAAAGCCATGTGCGAAATAGCCTTTCGATACGATATTATTACCCGTAGTACTATTATCCGTTCCAAGTTAGCACACTTTGTATCTGCCACGTGAGATTGCAGTGAAGGGCTAACTTTGCATATTTTTTTAATACATACTGACATTAAGTATACATAAAGTATATATAAAGTATCAATGCCACACTATAAACTAAAGCCGTTCAATCAATCATCCTTGGATATCCTTTGAGCTAGCTTGCCAAGTTTCCGTTCCAAACAAACAAGTCTACATATCATAACGAACCGTCGTAGGTATAAATTCAAACAATTTCTACATAGGATTTTCCTATTTCGAAATAGTGCAAATCTTAGTAACTTAAAAAAATGCTTTTTAAAATCACCACATTCAATCTAAAGTTTGAAAACTGTGTTAATACGGTAATTGGAAATCTATTTAGATGGATACAGTATCAATCTTTATCAACTTAAATACGTAAGTTACCATAAGCATTTCATGTACGTTGTTAATCGTTTACACCATATAATTGAATATCTTAGGAGTTATCGCAAAATAAAAACGAACGCGCGCGAACAAGCTGATGCGCCGATGACCGCGACAGAAAAAACATGTAGGCATAAAATACTCTACTACCCGTGCGAAGCCGAGGCGACCCGCTAGTTATAATTTTATAGTAATATTAGTAAGTATAAGTGAAAAAGTAAGACTGTCCGTTATCTTTTGATGGCTAAATCAGCCGGAACAAAGCTTGGCAAAAAGGTTCTATCTTATTAAAAACCACCATCATTATTATCACCAGGATAGCTTACTAAGTATTCTGGTAAAGGACATGTACTTATTTTTATTTCGTAAATCAAAGAGGAGGTAAACGCTGGATTTTTACTGAATCCAGGCAGACGAACTTCTTCACTTCACTTCTTTCTTCTTTGTGAACCGATAGACGTCCTCTGCTGGACAAAGGTCTCCTGCATGAACTTCCACAGGCTTCGGTCTTGCGCCGCCTGAATTCAGCGGCTCCCCGCGACTCGTTTGATGTCGTCGGTCCTCCTAGTGGTAGTAGTTTGACCTGAAGATGGTCGTTGGGACCCCAAAGACCATCAACTCTTCAAACTATGTGCTCCGCCCATTTCTACTTCAGTTTCGCAACTGCTGAGCTATGTCGGTCGGTGACTTTGGTTCTCCTACGGATCTCCTCATATCTGATTTGATCTCGCAGGGTTACTGCGAGCATAGCTCTCTTCATCGCCCGCTGAGTGACCCTGAGCCTTCTTATGAGACCCACAATTAGCGACCATGTCTCGGATTCGTAAGTCATCACTGGCGACACGCACTGTTCGAAGACTTTAGTCTTCAGGCACTGAGGGATTTTGGACGAGAAGACATCTCGGAGCTTCCCGAACGCTGCCCAGCCAAGTTGGATTCGGTTGATCTCTTTCTCGAAATTGAACCTACCTATATACTGTGTGTCCCACTCCCAGGTATATATACTCGTCCACAATTTCGACTGCAGTGTTCTCAACGATTACTGGGTGGAGTGGAGCATGACCATTGGACATTAATTCACTTGGTACTCATTAAGTACTTTCTCGTACATAGTAGTTTTTAAACAAGTTGCAAGTATTCCCTCGTATATTTCAGAGACTTCCAACCGGAAGCGAAGCTCATTCAACTAAATATTATTAATTAGTTACAACTTGAAACATTTTTCATGCACTTGACCAATTTTCATGTTTTCAGGGCATGTTTTAGTTTACAAACTACTGGTTTTAAAGCGCTCTAGCCATTTCAGAAGCACTTATTAATACCTACTTTGGGTTTTCTGACAAAATAATCATAGCTGAGGTTACCACTTGGGGAGAGGGAGTTCTCAAAGTTTCCAAAGTTAATACAGTAATTGTATTATTTTCACATTACTCACTTTTGTTTCCAGTTTGGTTGGAAATTTCTTCAAACTCAAGTCTATATTTAGCGGTTGTACACAAACTGTTGAAAGTTACTCAGCAAGTCGCGAAACTGAAGTAGAAATGGGCGGGACACATAAATCCGAGAGCTGATGGTCGTTGGGATCCCAAGATGCTGCAGTGAGGACCCCGCATCGGGAAGTGCAGTATTGGCAGACCCCCCCACTAGGTGGACCGACGATATTAAACGAGTCGCTGGGGAACCGCTGGATACAGGCAACGCAAGACCGAGGCCTGTGGAAGTCCATGCAAGAGACCTTTGTCCGGCAGTGGACGTCTATCGGTTGAAGAAAAAGAAGAAGATAATGGTAGCCGCTGCTATTTTGATGAACAAAATAGCTGTCATATTTGTTCACAGTAATTGTCTAAAAATTATTGCTACAGTGTGACGAAAGCCATAATGTTGCAAGAATGCCATAAATCCAGCCAATCACCGCAAATGAGACTGTAGCAATTATTGATACAGTTATGCCGCAATAGACCAGCTGGGTTGCAGTAGTTCTGCCAACAGAAGCTCATAATGATCAACCATCATACGTGATTTCATCGTGAACAACGATTGCAATGGAAAGCAGCTGAGCGTTGCTCTGAAAAACGGTCACATTATTATGATTAATACTAATTTAAAATCGGCCAAGTGGTGGTTATTTTTGAATGACATCAAATAAACAAAATTCTTGAAGCAAACGAAAGCTGACATTTTGGCGTTTAAACCGATTTTCATTTTCATTCGTATTAAAAATAAATTGAAGAATTTTTTTGCGCTCATTATTGGTTATTTTTACTCTTCAATGATTCCGCGAATAAGATACTTTGATGTCTCTACATTTTGGGACTATAGGTAGGTATAAGTACCTAGACCTTTAATTTGCAAATCGGCTTGGCATCCAGCCGTCCGCAAGATATAATTTAACTTTAAATCACATTGTAATAACTACGTAGGTATAATATTATTACTGTAACATTTTGTTTAGATAAGAGCTTGGTTTTTTAAATATCTTCTCAGCAGAAATTCTGCTTTCCGAACCGGTGCAGCGGTGGTAAAGTATTACTTATTGACTTGTCATAAGAGCCACACGTTGGCCTACATGAAATAAGTACTTTTTGTCATCAAGGGAACTGATACTTTTTGGAGTTGTCTTCCTTTTTTGGAGTAGAAGTGTCACATAAACTTTATACGTGAGTAGCAAACGAAAATATGTTTCTACATACAGTAAGGGTCTACACAGACTGTTTTGGACTGCAAAATTGCAATTGCTGAGGTTACGGACACACGTGCACGGTCTAGGGTAAAGTTTTCAAGTTACGTGCGTAAATGTGTACTTTATGTGAACCGATTCCCATGACACAAACCCTCATTGCGTAACCTTTGTAAAGTAATTGCGCAATCGTTTCTACCGAAGAGGACCACCGGCGATGCGCCAGCGGCATGGGAAACGAGCACGATACATGCAGTAGTCCCTAACTCGGCTCGATAGTTTTAAGACGTTTAATTTTTAGGGTTCCGTACCCAAAGGGTGCCAACGGGACCCTATTACTAAGCCTCCGCTGTCCGTCCGTCCGTCCGTCCGTCCGTCCGTCTGTCAGCGGGCTGTATCTCGTAAACCGTAATAGATAGACAGTTGAAATTTTCACAGATTGTGTATTTCTATTGCCGCTATAACAACAAATAGTAAAAATAAAATTAAATTAAAAAATAAAGGGGGCTCCCATACACGGAAAAGGAGTCGAAATAAAATTTTATTTTTTACCCTGGCATGTGCGGTGTCATTTTCTAGAACTAACTAACATTAAGTGGATTTCAAATATATATATTTTTATTTTTAGCTATAAAAATGAAGAAATGGGAGGCCATCAAATTTGTCGGTTTTAGACCAATTTTGTTAGGGGGTCTATCTCAAAAACTAAACTAGTTACGGAGTTTACGGAACCCTAAAAGAGCGAGACCCGGCTCGCACTTGGCCGATTTTTATTAATTATAATTAATTTTAAATAAAATTTCAATTTCTTTTTCTTTTTTAAAAAAGCATAATAACGCTCTCGAAATTTGACTACTTCTTACTAATTTGTTTGTTTTATTGGTTTGTCGTTTAATTATGTAATTCTAAATATTAATAGGATAATCTCTAGTCTTTCACAATTTGCGGAATTCGGAAGAAGTTATTGTACCTACTGAATTTGTGACTTTATCAATACATTTAGGGTTCATCTCTAGTCTTAACAAGTTAAGACTTCAAGCAAAGTGTACGTGATTGGCAATCTTATACTAAAACTACAGCTCGTTTCCGTTTATGTTATGAGCGGGTGAAACGAAATATTTGTTTGTTGAAATATTTCTCAATCTTCACATTAAAAAAAAAATTAAGCAACTCTTCAAAAATTTAACATCACACACAACACAAAAAACAAGCTTAACTTCAAAATTTAGATTTTAACCATTTTTGCAATAAAAAATCTGTCAAATTGTATAACGGTTTTGTTGCGGACGGGAGCAACGCACCAAGCGCGGCGTCGGCGGTGAATGACGCTGATTGGTCAGCCGCGTAAGCCCCCGCCCCCGCTACGCCCTCACCACCCGCGATCACCTTGTCTCTCGCTCGTCATGTTCTTACGCGCATGCCGGGTGGGAAAATTGTATATAACAGCCCCCTTTTGGCGATGTTAATCAGAAGAAAAGAAAAAAAGATATCCTAACATCTTTGTGGTCTAGGCCACTCGGTCACGTTGGGTTCTCGGCTAATGTTAACACTAATCTCATTGCGCGATATCTTGGGCAAAGTGCGGATTGGATGTGAAGCAGTGCTGGCGCAGCGGTGGTCCGACGGAGAGTGCTCGTTCAGTGTTTGTGTTGTGATTGGTGAGGTGTAGTGTCCTGGGACGGTCCGTGAGTACACTTTGTAGCTGTAGGGTTGCAAGTAGGTACTCACCCCCGCCCCACCGGGCGGGGACTAAGTTCCCCCTTAGGAACACACCTCCCTGCCATGGCAGGGAGTCAGGCTGAGGCCATGTCGATAGAGGATGAAGGCGGAGAGTCATCCAAGCGTGGATTCACGCTGGAAGACTTTCCCGGTAGCATTCTCCTGTGGATGAAGGTCCACTGGGAGAAGGGCTACGAATTTTACGAAGCTGAGAGGGCGGAGGAGACCCGCGCTCTCAAAAAGCTTCGTAAAGCGAAGCAAAGCCAGGAGCTGGCAATCAAAAAAATGAGAGATGAAGAGGATTCGAGTTCCTCGACAAGTGTCCCCTCAGGCTCGTCCGATGCGAGGCCTGAAGAGACCTTAAAGTCTGGCGCAAGCGGCGCACAGGTGCAGGCTCCTTCTGAGCCGTCTCAGGCACCAGATGCGGCCGCAGAAGTAGGTGCTGAGGACGGCTTTACGGTCGTCCTTGGAAAGTCCAAGAGCCAAAAGCGTAAGCTGAAGGCGCAGTCAGACAACCCCCCCAAGAAGGTGTCCAAGGACCCTTCAGCCAAGAAGGGCCCGCGCGACGCGACCAAGGAGGGGTCCCCTAAGGAACCCTCTGAGGACTCCCCGATGGAGGAGGAGGAACAGGGTAGGGCGGAGAAAGTTCCTCCTCTGTTCATAAGAGAGAAGAGGTCCTGGGAGCGAGTGGTTCCCCTGTTAGACGGAAAAGGCGTCACGTTCTCTGACGCTCGCTCGACTGCCATAGGCATTAGGGTCCAGTGCCCTACCGCGGCTGATCATCGTAGCTTAACTACGATACTCAGATCGGAAGGCATAGGTTATCACACCTATGCCCTTCCAGACGAGCGCGTACTCCGCGTCGTCATTAAGGGACTCCCGCGCGAGCTCGAAACAGAGCGCATTAAGGAGGACCTAATAGGTCAAAAGTTGCCCGTTCGGGAGGTACATAGAATGTACCATCCGAAGACAAAGAAGCCATACGAGATGGTGTTAGTGGTGCTTGACCTCTCCCCGGAAGGGAAGAGAATCAACAACATCACATCTGTGTGCAGACTGACCGGTCTCACGGTGGAGCGTCCGCGAAACCGTGGTAAGATCGGCCAATGCCACAGGTGCCAGCTTTACGGGCACTCAGCCCGTAATTGCAACGCCCGCCCCAGGTGCGTCAAGTGCCTGGGGGACCACGGGACAACCGATTGCCCCCGCAAATCCCCGACCGAGGAGCCCCCCAGCTGTGTGCTGTGTCAGTCCAAGGGGCACCCAGCGAATTATCGCGGGTGCCCTAAGGCGCCACGGCCCAAGAAGCAGGGGGCTAAGCCGGCCGCCACCAAGGCGCGCCCGGCCCCTCAGCCCCCCAAGGAAACCTTCGTCCCAGCACCGGTGCCTGCCACCAATGCTTGGGACAAACCCCTCCCCAGAGCCGGCACCACGGCTCCAAAGTCAGCCCCCGCAGCTGCCCCTCAGGCGGCTAAGGTAACCCCACCCAGCCCGACGGGCTCCCAGTCCTCCGCGGCCGCTAGGGCCGTGGATAACTGGAAGTTCATCAAGCTCGTCCTAGCCTCTATTGACATAGAGCAGATGGACGCATTCGTTAGAGAAGCGAAGGTAGACGTTCAGGCTGCCATAGAAAATCACCTGAATCTCCTCCTATCGATTAAGCGCCTTCAAAGTACTATCAATGGCTAATACAACCTTTGGTAGACTGAAGCCGCGTTCATTGACTGTCGTGTTTTATAACGCAAACGGTCTTAACGGTCAAATAGATGAAATACGCGATTTTGTTTGTGCACATCAAATCGATATTCTACTAGTGCAGGAGACCTTCTTAAAACCTAGCAGACGCGATCCGAAAATAGCTAATTTTAATATGATAAGGAATGATAGACTCACCGCGCTCGGGGGTACTGCTATCTATTACAGAAGATCTCTTCACTGTACTCCTCTTGACCCCCCTGCCCTGACTAACATGGAAGCTTCAGTCTGTCAGGTGGGTATGTCCGGTCATCCATCGGTCATACTAGCATCTGTCTACTTATCCCCGTCAAAGGAACTACTTGAGAGTGACATTCGAGCACTCTTGGCCCTTGGAGACTCTGTCATTTTGGCAGGAGACTTCAATGCCAAACACCAGCGCTGGAACTCTCGCTCCCCTAACGTACGAGGACGGACATTAGAGAGACTGACGAACCGTCCTGACCTTAACTTCATTGTTATAGCCCCCGACGAACCGACACGCTACCCTGACACCGAAAGACCTGCTGACAGACCGGACGTGCTCGACATAGCGCTCTTGAAGAACGTCGCCCTTCAGGTGAGTCCTCTGAGAGTGCTGTCTGAGCTAGCTTCGGACCATCGTCCTGTCCTACTCCAGCTAGGACCCCCGACCTCCACGGCCCCCCCGACCAAACTAGTAGTTGACTTTAAGAAGCTCGCTGAGCACCTTAAGTCACTAGACTCAGTGCACCTATCCCAAATTCCTGACAGACTAGAGGCCCTTGAAGAAGCGCAGGCAGCTTCACTGCACCTCACGAACCATTTACGCGATGCACTCGACGTGTGCTCCAGGGAAATGCCGAACGGGTTCACCCGGGGGCAACTTCCGGACGACGTCAGAGAGTTAATTAGATTCAAAAACGCGAAACGTAGAGCCCATGACGCCTTCCCTGACGCACAGAATCGGAGTGAACTCTGGAGAGCCCAGAGAGAGGTAAAGGCCCGCCTTGCCGAGCTCCGTGACGAACAATGGGACAGGAGACTGAGCGAGCTCTCGCCGTCACATGTAGCTTATTACGGACTGGCGAGGGCTCTGAAGGCCGACCCTGTCCTGCCCACCCCACCGCTTCTGCGTCCCAACCAGCCGCCCGCCTTTGAGGACACCGATAAGGCCGAGTGCTTAGCCGACAGTCTAGTAACTCAATGCTCCCCCAGTACAACCTCTGTAGATAGGGCCCACATAGAGCTGGTTGAGAGTGAACTGGACAAGTTCCTCACGTCCGAGCCGGAGGGAGAACCGCTCGCTCCCACGACCTACGGCGAGGTTCGTGGCATCATCAAGGACCTACACGCCAAGAAAGCCCCAGGCCCAGATAGGATTTGTAACAAAACACTTAAATTACTGCCCGACAAAATAATACAACTTTTAGTTATTGTTTTCAATCTGCTCATGGCGGGTTGCTCCTTTCCAGATAGGTGGAAAGAAGCGACAGTAATAGGCATTCATAAACCGGGAAAACCCCGGAACCTTCCGTCTAGCTATCGCCCTATAAGTCTACTCAACACCCTGGGTAAGGTGTATGAGAGACTAATACTTAATAGACTCATAAAAGTCGTGGAAGAGAAAAAGCTTCTTAACGACGAACAATTCGGCTTTCGAGCCAGACATTCATGTGTTAATCAGGCCCATCGCCTGACTGAGCACATCCTTTCAGCTTTCAACCGCACGAGGAGAGGTGTCCCAACAGGGGCACTGTTCTTTGATGTGGCGAAAGCATTTGATAAGGTATGGCACGCGGGCTTGATTTACAAGCTCTTCCGTATGGGCGTGCCAGGGAAGCTCGTACTCTTGCTGCGAGACTTCCTCAGTAATCGCACCTTTCGGTACCGCTTAGAAGGTACCCTCTCCTCCCCGAGACCGATCAGAGCGGGAGTTCCGCAAGGCTCGGTGCTCTCACCACTCCTGTACGCGCTCTTCACGAGCGATATTCCCACAACCCCCGGTGTGCATATAGCGCAGTTCGCGGACGACACCGCGCTGTACACATCGGACTCGATAGGGCTGCGAGTTAGAATGAGACTCCAGAGAGCGGTCAGTAGCCTAGGCGACTGGTTCCGCCGCTGGAGGATCGATGTTAACCCCGATAAGAGTGCCGCCATGATCTTCTCCAAAAAACCTAGGAAAGTTATTCCTAGAGAAATTAGGTTATATGACAGTCCTATCCCTTGGAGGAAGGAAGTCAAATACTTGGGTGTAACCTTCGATGTCACGATGAAGTTCGCTGCACACATACGCCGAGTTCGGAATAGGGCGGCGTATGTGTTAGGTCGCTTATACCCTATGCTATGTAATAAGAGTAAAATGTCGTTACGACATAAGATTACTCTCTATAAAACGTGTATCCGCCCCATTATGTCGTATGCGAGCGTTGTGTTTGCACATCGCCCATACAAGTCATTATACAGACTCCAAACGTTGCAGAATAAGTTCATGCGTATGGCCACCGGCTCTCCGTGGTTCGTACGTAATGTAGATCTCCATAGAGATCTCGAACTCCCCACTATAGTTCAACATTTTAAACAGCTCTCCAAAAGCTATTTTGAGAGAGCTAGTAGACATCCTAGCCCCTTGGTAATTCAAGCGTGTGACTATACCCCCGACCGCAACGATCCGCCCGATAAAAGGCGCCCTAGGCACGTCCTTGTCGACCCTGACGACGTAATCACGACCGACAACGAGCCCTATATGTTAGGAGCACACACACACACACACACCACACTACAGCGTCTTCGCCGGCGAAGGCGAGGTCCCCGCTTCCTCACATCTCCCGGTCGTGGCTTCGTACCGCGACCGAGGGGGTCATCGGACTCAATCCGGCCAACTCCTCCATCCCCGACGTCAACCTAAGCCGAGGTCCGAGTCTCGTAGGAGACGCCCTTAGGCTAGACGTCTGACCGATTCTTTCGAGTCCTTAGTAGGACTCAATTACAGGCGGAGCTTCGCGCTCGCCACCCAGCCCGGTGACGTTGTGACGGCCGTCAGGCCAGCAACAATATCAATCCGAAACAACAACGATTTTAATCAGTTCGCCTACAGCTCCCGAAGAAGACTGAACAAGAACTACGAGCTACGAACTTCGAACATTGTGAACTAGAACATTGTGAAACATAGTGATCAAGATAATACAGTCCACTTGAACCACCGAGGAATTTTATTTAAATCCCTCCCCAACATCTTTGGTCCTTCGAGCCGGATCAAGAATCTTAAGAACCGAAGTCTGAAGCCTCAAGAACTGAAGTCTGAAGCCTCAAGAACCGAACTCTGAAGCCTCAAGAACCGAACTCTGAAGCCTCAAGAACCGAAGTCTGAAGCCTCAAGACCCGAAGTTTGAAGATCTCAAGAACCGAAGCTCGATCAAGATGGTTCGAACCAGGAGTCAGGACTCACAGCGTGAAGATGAACACGACGAGCACATTGCGCCGCAAGAACCGACCCCTCGCGCGCTGAACCCTGCACGTCCTGTTCAGATTCGCTTCATGGAGTCATCTCCGTCAACCAGTGCCGGTCCATCTAGGCAAGAACCCATCATAGGAGCACGAAACGTTATTGGGGAACAAGCCCATCGTGATCGCCCTCCTTCGCCGACGCGATCAACCCGATCACAGCGATCTACAGCAAGCACGGCTGCCCGCGTTAAGCAAGCAGAATACGAAGCGGCAGAGCGCCTGGCAGCCATTAAAATGCGTCAACTAGAGATCGAAGCCGAGCTAATTCAGAAGAAACTTGAAGCTGATCTAGCTACCATCCAAGATGAAGATCAAGGTAGCACACAAGGGCCCGAGGAAGCGATCAACACGAATCGACGTACGGAGGATTGGTTGCGACATGCCGATCCTACACGAGGGGAGCCAACCTCGGCCTTACCTGCGGGGGAAACCCGAACCCCTCCCGCAGCTGCACCCCCTGTGAGACCCGTCACGAACCAAAGTGAACCTCGACCCGAACACCGAGGCTACGAAGATCGCCGAGCCCGCACGCCTACGCCAAGTCGCTCACGGAATCGCAGCATTGAAGCCTTGGTCGAAAGCTTCGAACGACTGAGCAACTATCGACCACCACCAAGATCATCGACTGAACTGCCAAGCTTCAGCGGGTCTGAAAACGAGTGGCTGCCTTTCAAAGCATCAATGCGAGACTCAACGCGCCTTCACAAGTTCTCGTCAATAGAGAACATGCAACGCCTACGCAATGCATTGAAAGGAGCTGCCCGCGACGCCGTCGCTTCTCTTCTGTACACGGCTTGTGACCCTAACGAGATCATGGAAGCCCTAGAACAGAGTTTTGGCCGTCCAGAAGCTTTGATCTACAAGGCGTTAGAAGAAATAAAGCAGCTGCCACGCTTGGGACCAACAACTACAGAACTAAATGTTTTCGCGGTCAAAGTGAGAAACATTGTAGCCACGATAACTAACGTCGAGGGTCTAGATGGATGTCTTCAAAACCGCATGCTCACCAGAGACATCGTGGAAAAGTTACCTCCAGACTTACGAAGAAGTTTCGCCAAGTATGCGTCAGAGAACCGACGCCAGGGAGAACCACACATCGTGATCCTGTCTCGATTTTTAAACAACGAGGCTACAATAGGTTTAGAGTTCACTTACTCGAAACCTACAACATCGGCAGCATCTACTCGGAAGGAACAGAACCCAAAATCTTCAAGCGCATTTCAAAGACCGAAGAAAGCCCGAGAAGCCAGCGTATTCACCGCTGTTGAGAAGGAACAATGCCTGTGCTGTGGTGGAGACCACGAACCACCAAAGTGCAAGAAAATTAAAGAGATGCCTGTCAACGCACGCTGGGAATGGGCCAAAATGAACAAGATCTGTTTCAAGTGCCTGACAAAGAAGCATCGTCGCACAGCATGCAAGGCTAAGCAATGTAGCATCGACGGCTGCATACATTCACATCACCCGTTGTTGCACCAGAGAAGCCTTGAGATGGAGCCACCAGGATCAAACTCGGAAACAACACGAGAAAATCAATCTGAGGAAGTGGTGGCATCGACTGCGACCGACATGGATATGAACAACAAAGTGTTGCTGAAAGTGTGTCCGATCGTCGTCTCCAACTCTGAAGGCATCGAGATCCACACGTATGCCCTACTGGATGAGGGTTCCACCATAACCCTTATTGAAGAAGATCTAGCAGACCAATTGAACCTGGAGGGACCTGCGCATTCACTAAATATCCATGGGCTGAACTCCACTCAAAAAGAAGAAACCAGCAGGATTGTCCGTTTGAAGCTGAGAGGCAAATGTTCAAATGCCTCACATATCGTACGGGCGAGAACTATTCGAAACATCCAGTTGCTAAACCAAACTGTACCGACACGTCTCCTGCAGTACCCACATCTTCGGAACTTGGAGCCGGGTAGCGTATGCTATCAACAGGCTCGACCACGATTACTCATCGGCTCTGATAACTGGGATCTTATAGTATCGAAGCAGTTGCTAACCGGACGACGCCACGAACCTGCGGCGTCACGCACTGAACTTGGCTGGGTGATACACGGTTCTGCACCGCGTGCCACTCTCCGTCGTGAGGAAGACCACGTTCTTCATATCAGAACAGGGAAGCGAACAGAACCAGCCAGCGATGATAGACTTGACACTTTAGTACGATCGCACTTTGAACTTGACGCCATCGGTATCTCTCTCAACACCAAGATCCGAAAAGAAGATGAGAGAGCTATAAAGATCTTCGAAGACACTGCTCGACGAGTCAACGGTCGTTTTGAAGTTGGCCTGCCATGGAAGAGTGATGACGTTACTCTACCATGCAATTACGCCGAAGCCTTCACTCGATTAAGAAACATCGAACGCAAGATGGATCGAGATGAAAACTTCAGTGAAGAATACGGCAAACAAATAGCTAACCTATTGAACAAAGGTTACGCCGAACCTTGCAACGGATCAGAAGTCAGCAAACGCCGGTGGTTTCTGCCTCACTTTGCAGTGCGAAACCCCAACAAACCCGGAAAAGTGAGATTGGTTTTTGATGCAGCAGCCAAGCATCAAGGAACTAGCCTGAACGACAAATTGCTGGATGGCCCAGATCAACTGAAGTCACTGCCTGGCATCCTCTATCGATTCCGAGAACGAGCAGTAGCGGTCACAGCAGACATACAGGAGATGTTTCTACAAATCCGAATCAGAAAAGAAGATCAGCCAGCACAACTATTTTTATGGCGCGGCAAAGATCGACGCAGCCCACCGACGCAGTACAAAATGGTGTCATTGATCTTTGGGGCTCGAAGCTCGCCGTTCCTCGCACACAGCGTGCGAAATAACAATGCGCTGGATTACGCAGAGACACACCCGAGAGCACTACGAGCCATCACTGAAAACCATTACATGGACGACCTGGTCGACAGTTACGACACAGAGCAAGAAGCCATTGAAACCGCAAAAGAAATAAACTTCGTGCACAAGCAAGCCGGGTTTATTCTGCGCGGTTGGAACTCGAACAGTCAAAGAGTACTGGCAACAATCCCTGAAGAACTCCGAGCGCCCACGCCTACTCATTTGGGATCTGAGCCCAACAACCAAGAGAAGACCCTTGGGCTGCTGTGGATACCTGCTGAAGACACACTTGCATTTAATACCACAATGAATCGAGTTCCGAGGCAGGTTTATAACCAGAACCGCGCACCTACAAAGAGAGAAGCTTTGAGTGCGGTCATGTCAATTTTTGACCCACTCGGACTGCTGAGTCACTTCACGATAACAGCGAAGATCCTTTTGCAGAACCTGTGGCGCCTAAAAGTCGGGTGGGAAGAACTTGTACCCACTGAAATCGCCAACGACTTCTGCGCCTGGCTAAGGAACTTGGAAGAAGTAAAAGAGTTTCGACTCCCACGCCACTACAATACGAGGGGAGCACGATCCACAGAACTACACATACTCTGTGATGCCAGCGCTCAAGCCTACGCAGCGGTGGCTTACTGGAGAATCCTGCGCAACAATGGCACCGTAGACCTAGTGCTCATCGCAGGCAAGGCCAAGGTGGCACCACTGCGAGCGCAAAG
Organism: Oeneis ivallda; assembly: GCA_029955525.1. Taxonomy (NCBI): domain Eukaryota; kingdom Metazoa; phylum Arthropoda; class Insecta; order Lepidoptera; family Nymphalidae; genus Oeneis; species Oeneis ivallda. The sequence goes on from JARPMR010000015.1 coordinate 21,588,981, forward strand.
CATCCCACGTATGAAGCTACAAGCAGCTCTCATCGGGGCCAGGCTTGCAAAATCCATCATGGAAGAGCATCGTGTGAAGCCTGACTTTCGGTGTGCTGACGACGAACTCAAGAAAGCGTACTCCGAGTGGAAGACTGCTCTTAGTGACTTGGGGCTACAACACCGCATGCAATGGCGCTTTATACCCCCCGGAGCACCGAATCAAGGAGGAGCTTGGGAACGTCTAGTTCGCTCCGTCAAGGTGGCCCTCAACACTGCACTACGTGAAAAGGTACCAAAGGAAGAGGTACTTGCCACATTGCTGTCAGAGGCGGAGTACAGTATCAACGCTCGCCCTCTGACGCACGTGTCAGTAGATCCCGCTGATCCCGAAGCCCTGACACCGAACCATTTTTTGTTGGGGTCTTCGACTGGCTTGCCACACACAGGACCCTGTGAATCAGCTGATCGACGCACTTGGCGAGCTGCCCAGGCGCTCGCTGATAGCTTCTGGCGTCGCTGGGTACACGAGTACCTTCCAACGCTCGTACCTCGTGGTCAGCCAGCATCGAACCAACGCCAGCTCCAGGAAGGTGACCTAGTGGTGATCGTGGATCCCGCACTGCCACGAAACGTCTGGCCACGCGGTATTATAGAACGTGTGCATCCTGGACCTGATGGAGAAGTGCGCAGTGCCACCGTGAGAACACGAGGTGGCATATTTCATCGGCCTACCAGGAAGCTCGCCGTCCTGACCACAGCTGAAGAGAAGCTACGCGAAAGCTGCGCTGAGGGGAGAAATGTTGCGGACGGGAGCAACGCACCAAGCGCGGCGTCGGCGGTGAATGACGCTGATTGGTCAGCCGCGTAAGCCCCCGCCCCCGCTACGCCCTCACCACCCGCGATCACCTTGTCTCTCGCTCGTCATGTTCTTACGCGCATGCCGGGTGGGAAAATTGTATATAACAGCCCCCTTTTGGCGATTTTAATCAGTTCGCCTACAGCTCCCGAAGAAGACTGAACAAGAACTACGAGCTACGAACTTCGAACATTGTGAACTAGAACATTGTGAAACATAGTGATCAAGATAATACAGTCCACTTGAACCACCGAGGAATTTTATTTAAATCCCTCCCCAACAGGTTTAATTAAAGCTTCTAAAATCCTTTTGGGGTAAGACCGTATCAATCAAAAATCTGTATTTTTTTGTTTTATTATGAAATATAATTAATAAGCCTAAAGCTTACGTTAGGAGGATTGGGTACGATAAGAGTGCAACAGGAGGGAATCGAACTGTCGACCTTTCAGTTTTCACTCTTTCAGCCCGCAGCCTGTGTAAGCCTCAATATAGCCCAATGCGGGTTAATAAATAAGCCGCATTGGGCTATATTGAGACTTATTAAACTGACTTACTTACTTACTAATGGCGTTTCTTTTTATTAGAGTCAACCTTAGTTTAATGTCATTTAGTATGTACCTTTGTACCGTAATAACGTATATATTAATTTTGAAAAATCAACGATTGGTGCCTTTTGTGCACAAGGGTAGTATAATAGTAGTACTAACCTAACATTAATATTCAAAAAACTCAAATAGGTACTTTAAAACACAAAATACAGACATTTGCGTGTAGTAGTAGTAAGTAATATAAATTATAATTTACTACTCTGACTCGGCGAACTTCGTACCGCCAACTTACCTATATAAACTAGTGGTTCGCCCCGAACTGAGACCTCGCGGTAACGGTATCCCATGATTATTCATTCAATCGATACATGATAACCAAAACTGACATTATTATTATGCCCGTTTTCACCAAACATACCTAAATCATCCCCTAAGTAGGAGTCTCTTAACGTAGGTAGCTCCTAAATACAATCCTAAGTCCTAACATCCGTCCCAATATCCTTTTAGGTGTCCCGTACAGGATCGTGATAAATAAGTTGACAGAAAACATCAATCACCTAACTTATAGGTAGCCCGTAAAGGTTAGGGAACGTTAGTGAAAACATTGAATTATTTATCAAACATTGAATTTAACTCGTAGTTCCATGGGAATAGTTACTGACTGCGCCATCTATTAGCATTATTGTGAAGCTATGTTGATGCTATATGAATTACTGACGCCCATTAAAAATTAAATAATCTCGTTTCTTTATAATATTCATATAATTTTAGTATTTGTTGTTCAAGTACAGGATATAAGTGACCTAAAAACATAAAATCAGTTTGAAAATCCATAGCGGATTTTTCTAGAGAGCGTCTTCAAGCGAGCGTATAAAATCGCCACTTTGAAAGCCCCCCATTTCGTCAATTTTAAGGGAAAAATTAAAAAAAAATATTTTTGTACTCAGTTCAAAATTATCTTTAAAATGATACGTAACAATTTTATGTAACGCGATTTTTTTTTTTTTACTTCGCATTCGCTTCTATGAGAGCCCCCCTGAAATAAAGATTTTTATAACTTTTTAAGCCATTTTCGGCTGGAGGCCATCGGTTTACATATCATATCTAAATTTGAAGTAATTACGTTCAGTAATTCAAAAGTTATAAGGCTCTGACAGACGGACGGACGGACGGACGGACGGACGGACAAGTGCAAATCGCCCTAGTTAACTCAAAGACCTTCGCTTCGCTCGGTCGATAAAACAAATTACTACTAAAACTATCCTATCTTTCAAGTTGGACCAAATTACAGATAGTTACGAAGTTTGATCAAAATCGGTTAAGTAGTTTAGGAGTCCATCGCGGACAAACAACGTGACACGTAATTTATATATATTAAGATTGATAGGTATGAATGACTCCACATGGTGAATTTACGAATATTAATTGACAACTATTTTCCTTACCCAAGTAGTACCTAACGAAGACAAGGTGAACTTGAGATAACAAGGTGAAATTCGATTTTTAAGCACCAAGAAAGCTCAAACTTGTACGTGAGCGGAAAACGATGGATGTGACTTATTGACTTCTTATCTTGTGAGACGGTTGGGAGCGATTTGTTAGATTTTACACTTTTTTATAAGGAATAATTTATTTTTATTACGAGTGTGTTGTTAGCAAAATTCAGTTCGATATACCTATGTACTCTATTTAAATAAGATTCCGCGGCTTTTAGTAAGAAAATATCTTGCATCCTGAGGAAGAAAATAAGGTAAGTACTTTATATGATTGTTGGTTTGATAAGTTTTGTCGCTGTATTTTATCAAACAACATGGGTTGTTAGAATATAGTTTTATGCGGTTCAGAAAACATGAGTATTTTTTGGATTGCCTTTTAATTAAGAGATCCCGCATTCGATGTCTGGTTAGATCTGTTTGTTTTATCCCGTAAGGCCGACGTATTTTGACGTTTTGACAAATTTTCAGTACAAAAACTGTCAAAACGTCCAATTTACTCCTCCCTCTAATATTTAATCTGAGACTCCTCCGTTAAATATTATTCGGCAATGGTGCAATTGGCACTAAGTAGGAATAAGAAAAACGTGTTAAAATTACCACTTCGTACTTGGGTAGATTCTATAGAGTCATCATCATCATCATCATCATCAGCAACTCATCAACGGCTCACTACTGAGTGCAGATCTCCTCTCAGAGAAGGGTTATAGGCCATAGTCCACCACGCTGGCCCAATGCGAATTGGCGAACTTCACACACCTTCGAAAACATTATGGAGAACTCTCAGATGTGCAGGTTTCCTCACGATGTTTTCCTTCACCGTTGAAGCAAGTGATATTTAATTGCTTAAACGCACTTGACTCCGAAAAGTCAGAGGTGCGTACCCGGGATTGAACCTGCGACCTGCGAATAGGAGACCACAGTCCTAACCACTAGGCTATCACTGCTTTGTTCTATAGAGTACCAGAAGAACTTACCAAATTACCGAGGAAAATCAAAGAGTTCTATCGGGATTTACAAAACAATATAAATCGTGGGCACCTGCTAGTCCTTCAAAGAATTACAAATGAATTTTAAAACAAATTCAGTCTGACACTCGTAATGCTTTGACGCAAGTCGTGTTTAAATACGTTGTCTTTGATTCTATTTTGAGATTGAAACGACTTTGCATTCTTCTATAAAAATAATACATTTCACACGATTCCGAGTTTCAACCTGTGGGTGTCGAGTGGCCAACTTTTACAATAAAATATTTCTAATTTGCCCACGCTAGGTGATTGGCAATTCAGTCTAAGCTATAGTTAATAATATGATACAGTTTATATAGGTCGACCGTTTAACTCGCGTATCGCCTGCGCGGTAAGAAGGGAGCGGAGGGAGATGTTAGAGATGTTAAAACTTAAAAATAAATACTTAATTCTTTACCAACAATGTCTATCTCGAGATAAATCTTTGGATTATTGACTCCGTGTGTAGCGTTACCCGCCCCCGCTCCCTTCTTACCGCGCAGGCGATACGCGAGTTAAACGGTCGACCTATAGTTTCAAAAGTCATTCCCATTCAAATTCATTCATTCATTCGTCCCACCGATTTCACCTACTGAACAAAAAATTATCATAGCTCCAATTAATTATTAAATTTTAGAAAAGCATGTCTCTCCTACACAAGCCCACCATTTTGCCTGGAAATAGCTTTCAATATAATATTTTAAAACGCGCGAGACGCCTATGAACGCTTTTCCACGTTCAGACAATGGAGCGTCGCAGATTGCAAGCTCCAAGAAATAAGTACCTGCTCCATCGTAATATCAGAAATTACATAATACTACAGAACACAATAATAGTACCCCTTTTTTTTTATTATTCGATGACAAGCTAGCCCTTGACTGCGGTCTCACCTGATGGTAAGTGACGATGCAGTGTAAGATGGTAGCGGGCTAACTTGGAAGGGGTATGGCAGTGAACATTCAACCCATATCCCTAATTGATTTCTACACGCCATCGTACTGCCGGAACGCTAATTCGTTTTTTGCCGTGATAACGTCTTATAAATCGATGAACAACGGCTGCACGCACGAAAAATTATCACGTTCCGCCTGAGCCTGCGCGTGCAAGCGAGAGCGCGGAACAAGCGATAGAGAGGCACGATCGGCCCAAGCGTTGGCTTGTGACTAGAGAAAATTGTAATTTTCAATGAACTCCTTCTTTACATTATACAAAATAATGATAATTCGGTGATAATAATTCAATAAAATTCATAAAAGTATGCAATTTTTCATCAATGTTTCTCTATGACGTTATCATGTAAAACTATCGTCCGTAAACCGACTTTACAGACAATCAATTTTTTTTAGTAAATAACTTTTTCTACCGCTGCTTGGTAATGTACCTATTGTAAGATCTTAATAAGATCTACTGTAATATGTGTAGCCCGGTCATAAATAACGACCGTACATTATTACCTACTTGTCATATGAGCTTACTACGTACTACCTATTTTCCGATATTTTCCAAGGTGCTTATTATCTTCCTAACCGAAAACTAAATGTAGACTTTCAGATACCAGACCACGATACGGGACTTTAAAGTGTCGCACGATTAACTGCTAGTTAAGTAATTACAATTAGAATAGAATAGAATAGAAATATTTTTTATTCAAATAAACTTTTTACAAGTGCTTTTAAATCGTCTGGCTCTACCACTGGTTCGGAATGCCCTTCCTGCCGAGAAGAACCAGCAAGAAACTCGGCGGTTGCTCTTTTCAAAACAAATTTACAATACAGTAAATACTATGCTATATATGCAGTGTTTCCACAATGAGGGAAGTTCCAAAAATGCATACCGACTAACTTATATCCTAAGATGGGCAGACATAAAGTAGCCCCATTCCCGCCGGTGGCACCCATTCACGAGCATAACGCATGACCCAGCCGTTGCTTCGCTCAACCATATTTGAGGGTACGTAACAACCCGCATCACACGACACCACCACAGAAATGTTTAAAGAGTGCGTGACATACTTATGCTACCCATGTTAAGGCATTGAATTGATTGTACTTTATACATTTCTAAGCAGGTACTTAAAGTCTTAAAGTCAGCCTAGATCGCATACTCTGAAAGAACCTAAGAGGAACCAAGAATCCCTTTTTCACCCATAATTGGTCATAGGAATCACTTCAAAGAGCTTCCACATCCATCCATTAACCCATAGACAGCCCATTAATGGGTATCAGAATGAGAAGGATTTAGGTCATGTTCCACCACGCTGGCTAATTGCGGATTAGCAGACCTCACATACAATGGAGAACATTATGGAGAACTGTCAGGTATGCAGGTTTCCTCACAATGTTTTTCTTCACCGTTAAAGCAGGTGATAATTAAAACGCACGGAACCCCGAAAAGTTAGAGACAGCTCGGGTCTAAACTCACAACAACTAGGCTATAATCGGACCTAATATCCGGCAATTTTTTTTTTCAGTTGTTAATATTTGACACTCGAGAGTTCTACTCTATCGTTTTAAATGGTTTAATCTTCAGGTTTTTGCAATAAAAAGCACATATCCGAAAAGAGGGGTTCATGAAACACATTGCGCTGTAAGTTTAAGTTAGTGAGCTAAGGTTAATACCTAATTACGTATGCCTACAACGTTTCGTAACAGGCGACTCTCTAAGAAGCTTTTCCGATCCAGCGACAAGCGCTTCAATCCAAAGAGAACCGTATGTTATCGATTTCGAGTTAGGTGAATAGGTACACAATTTACATAATCATATCGTTAAATTGGAATAATTTACTCGCGAAGTTTTTTTTAGAAATGTTTATTATTAACCTTTTTGTATGTTGTACACAAATATTCGCAGCAATGGGGGAAAATGAAAATAATTATAAAAGAAATATTATCCATTATAATTATTCTTCGATAACAGAAAAAAAAATTCTGTGGTTGAAGATGACGTCATAAAAGGAATAACATCGTGTCACTATCCAAAGGGACTACTATATTTAGCGACTATGTTTTAGATTTTTAAGTTAATCATAACAATAAAGGTTCATACATCGAAAAAATCTGCCAGCACTTTGCAAAAGTACCTACTTAGTTAATGAAAAAATATCAAACTGAAAGGCTTAAAGAATGCGCTTCTCAAATTGCATAATTATGCAAATCGCATTGTTTTTCTCAGTGTACCGTTTGCTGAGTCTTGTTTAATATACAGAGTGTTTACAAAACAATACTAGAGAAATGATGAGAAATGAATATGTTTATTTTCCAGCATTTCTTTGGCAAATTCCACTCATTATTACGAATTTTATATTAATTAATAAATTAATAAGTAATACTTATAATACAACTGATGCGAAAGTCTACTGTCTTAAAACTGTCTCATAGTTACCTTTTCACGGCTAAAGAACTGAATTAATTTCGACAAAATTTGGCATGGAGATAGCAAGTATCCGGTGAAAGCAAAACATATCGTAAATCCAGACGGACAAGTTATGCAAATTAATAAAATTGAGCGCTATGTCTGTAATTTTGAAATTATTATCTCTTCTGCAACTCTTAGGATTATTTGAACGATAGCTTGATTCTCCTAGGATTATTAATTGAAAGATAAACCAAACAAGTATTTATTAGTGGGTCTGCTTAATTATTTATCAGCTGGCTTATTCGGATTAAAAATTATAAAATGAGTTTCAAGGCTAGACACTCATTTTACAATTCTACTCTAGTGTAGAGTCTTAACTCCTTTTGATCTCGGAAAACCAAAGAATATTTACCCGCGATTCATTAAAAACCCTAGTAATATCACGCGGACGCAGTCGCAGGCCTTAGCTAGCTTATTAATAAAGTAAATAGGAATTTTACTCAGCCAAGGCCCTCATAATAGGAACACATTTTAGCTGTTACAAATAGTCAACACGAAACCCAAAGAAAAACTACAATAGTTTTTTCTTCATGAAAGATTTACTTCGCATTTCCGCCCAATTTCCGCCATGGTGAACGAAGTGACCATGGATGTATAATGGTAGGGTTTTGCTGCAGCACTACATCTAAAACTATACTTCTTGTACTTTTACATAGCTGTTTAATATGTTATACAAGCTGTTTCCCCTGACATTGTCCGCGTGGAGTAGGTAAGATTTCTGAAAATCTCGCGGGAATCCGGATTTTTTCGGGATACAAAGACAAAAACCTTATTTCACTGTCCAGGACCTCAAGGGGTAATTTTCTAAAACAGCTTAAACAGCTTTTTATTATTTAAAACTAATGCGGATTTTTATGTCTCTGATACAAAACATATGACTTTCGTATAACCCTCAAACCCCCATTTCACCCACTTTAGAGTAGATTTTTTCAAATCCACCCCAAAGGGGTTAGTAAAAAAAATCATCATGAGCAACCCATTAACGTCTCTCTACAAAGCGCTGCCAGGTTTCCTCTCAGAAAAGTGTTATACGCCATAGTCCACTTACTAGATTAGACACACCTTTGAGAAAATTATGGAGAACTCTTAGGCGTGCCAGTTTCCTCACGATGTTTTCCTTCACCGTTGAAGCATGTGATATTTCATTGCTTAAACGCACATAACTCTGAAAAGTCAGAGATGAACCTGCGATCTCCGTTCAGGAGACCGCAGCTCTAACCACTAGGCTGTAACTGCTTTACAATAACACAATACACAATAAATAAATACTCAAGGGAAAAGCGCTTCGACGTTGCAAGATATTCCATTAAGGTTGAAGACAAGGGTCTTCCCGCGAAATTCTAATTTAATTTGGTTTTTCGCAATTTGTAAACTAATACGACAAAATAGGCTTATGGCCTTCTAATTGCGCAAGTGGAATTATCATCTTCACAGGTTTACATAAAAATCTTTACTTGAAAGTGACCAGTTTAAGAAATTAATCAAAATACTGAGTTGGGCGTGAGTTACTCACAAATTAGTCGATATTTCGATTAATTTCTTAAACTGGACACTTTCAAGTAAAATTTTTTATATAAACCTGTGAAGATGATACTGCTATTGTCGCAATTAGAATGCCATAAGCCTACTTTGTCGTATAAGTTTACAAATTGCGAAAACCAAATTAAAATTGAATTTCGCGGGCAGACCCTTGTCTTCAACCTTAAAGTTGTTTGGGGAGCGAATAGTTCCCGACTTCCGCCGTAAGGTAGTGACCGTGGCCTGGTATGGTAACAAGGGGGGCCTTGAAAGCTAGAGCTACAACTTAAATGCCGTAATAAAGGTTCGGTGATTTCGCCTCCAAAAATGTCTCTACCATAGAGGCTCTACGCACAGACTAGAGGTAGCAAAAACGCATCTTCGGCAAGATTGGATCATTTGTATCTTTAACCAGTCCAAAGATTCTGAACTGAACTGCTCCATTTGATCGATTCTCAACTACAGCAGAAAGTATATTCTTGCGTGGTTAAATTGATTATTTTCACCTATCGCATTTAATTGACCTTTGCTCTGTTAAGAATTTAATACATTGTATTAAATTCTGAATGGGTTGATAATGATGATGATGATGATGATGATTAAATTCTTAACGCAATATCGCATTCAATGGAATGCGATATTTGTTCTTTTTGATAAAACAACAAGTGAAGCGTTCTATCTCGATATATTTTTTGGTTCCTATTCACGCTTTTGCATAGTATCTACGTTTAATGTAGGCCGGTGGTATACCTATTTGCGAGAATTAGAAAGTAGTGTCGCCTTAATGAATTCATTAAAATGTACCTCATGTTTTGTATATGTAATGAAATTATAAACTTATTTAAGTTCATGAAGCTTATTTGGTTGAACAGATTGAGTTAAACCAGAAATGTAAATGTAAAACTAATCATTGCTATCTACACGGGGGTAGTTCGAAATTAACGAACAGGCCGGACTTCCGGCCGCCGCGCCCCAACAACTATAACAATAACTATATAACTGGAACTGCTGCCGTAGAACAGAACGATATTTAGTTAAGGTCAAGTTTTTGTAGTAAAAATTTGGTACGGAAACTGTCAAACAATTATTTCACATGTTTTTCAATAAAGTAAGAAAAGTTCTGTATATTTTATATTTTATATTCTACTAGCTGACCCAGCGAACTTCGTACCGCCAACTTATCTATATAAATAAAACAAATAAACTATCCCAATCCAAAAAAACTATCCTATCTTTTAAGTTGAACCAAATTACAGATACTTACGAAGTTTGATAAAAATCGGTTCAGTAGTTTAGGAGTCCATCGCGGACAAACAACGTGACACGTAATTTATATATATTAAGATAAGCTTCATATTTTAATAAAAACGATAGTGACACAGAATGCAAATGAAGCCAACGACACTTGGGGTGAGATTTATATGGGACTACCACTTCAGCTCAGACTCAAGACTGAGTCAAATCGAGACAGATTTATGTCAAAACAGTACGAGGAAATAAGGAAGGTAATTTATTTTTGGAGTTTACTCCTTAAGAATCGATTTTAGGCGCCCGGTATGAGAAAAATCCGAGCACTAAAATCCATTTATCAAATCAATGACCTTGTTACGTTTTTCACAACGTTGAAATTTCTACCCTAACGTTGAGTAAATAAGGTTGGTTTTCGCTTGAGTTGTCGAATGCCCGTGTCACATTTTTCACAACGATGCAAATTTCTACCCTAACTTTGAGTAAATAAGGTTGGTTTTCGTTCACATGTATATCAGCGCCATCAGTTTACACATAAGCCGAAAGATGGCGCTGATATACATGTGAACGAAAGCCAACCTTGTTTACTCAACGTTAGGGGTGGAGATTTGCATCGTTGTGAAAAATGTGACACGGGCATTCGACAACTCAAGCGAAAACCAACCTTATTTACTCAACGTTAGGGTAGAAATTTCAACGTTGAGTATGAAGTAAACTCCAGTTGTGCGTCGTGCTGACACACACAAATTTTTTTTATTTTTAGCCGACTTCAAAAAAGGAGGAGGATGTTCTCAGGTTCTCAATCCGACGTGTTTTTTTATCGATGTTACTCCATAACTCCGTCAATTCTGAACGGATTTCAATTTTTTATTTGTTTGAAAGTACATATCGTCAGGTTGGCTCCATTTAAATTTGGTGCAGATCTGATAAATATATTCGGTGATGGAGGACGGGACTCCTCAATGGTTAAAAGCAAATCGTTCGCAATCAGAGAATGTGTAAATTGATTCTATGAAGCTACAAGCTACATTAAAAAGCTTAAAATAATAATAGGATGTAAAAATTAATTTAAAAAACCGACTTCAAAATAGTTTCAAGTTGTATAAGTATGTTGAATCGTGCTAGCGTTGCACTGCATCGTTACTTTTTAGCTTACGGTAGTAAATATAAGTATGTATATTATTATGCTATTTAAGAACCTCAAGAGTCGTCCGTTAGACATTTGACTCTAGCTCAGGACCGGAAATAGTTTGTGAATTTAATATTCTTTAGATACAAGAGAATTAGTGAAGAGTTACCTTGTCACAGTTTTATATAATAGTATCAAAGCCATTGCCTATGACATGAAACCTTACTCTGCATTAAAATCAAGCTTAACCGGTTTATAGGCGACATTGCAGATCGCGTGACGTGTCAGATCGTATGCAGTTGAATCAATGGCACCCGATAAGGGCCGTATCACGGAAATACAACTGCCTCGTTGGTCTAGTGGTTAGCATACTCGACTACGGATGACAAAGTCCCGCGTTCGCTTCCCGGGTCGGGCCAAAAAAATGTATTGGGTTTTTCTGTCAAGAAATTCTTAGTACTAGCCCGGAATTAGTAAGTTGGCGGTAACTCGGTAAGGTACCCCCATGCCTTGGAGAGCACGTAAAGCCGTCGGTCCTGGGCCTGATTTCTCGCCGACTGTGTCGGATTTCCGTCCCATCGGACTATGAGAGTGAGGGAAGTGATTGAAGAAGTGATTCCACCTGTGTTTGCGCACACACTTGTGTACCGTACCTACTATAAATAAAGTTCGAAGAGGTGATATTTTCGCAGTTTTTGAGCCCTGAAAAATTGCAATTATAATTTGTAATAAATTGCAAAATATTTTACGTTCATCTAGTTTTTATAAATTTTGCAATGAATCTGTTTTATTTCTTTAATAATATAAAAAAATATTTTATAAAAACCGACTTCAAACACCACGCCACTATAGTTACCCGTATATTTTATTGTTTTAATTTTTTTAAACCGCTCGACCGATTTCGAAAACCTGGGAAACAAAAAAAGAATTTCCCAAATCAGTTCAGGCGACTTCGAGTAATCGATGAAATTACATTTAAAAAATGAAAAAAAAAACCAACGAACGAACCTTCTCCTTTTTTGAAGTTGGTTAAAAAGAATATTATTACTTATTGATTAATATTCCCCTCTCCCCTCCAAATAAACATAAAGCTGTGTTAGGGACAGGGCACACTGGCTACTTTGAGCTGCAGCGATTGCGCGTTTTAATGGCCCATTAGCGTTTTTATGGCCTTTTGCGACTGCATCGCGTTATCGCGACTCAAACGCGTTCGCGTTTTTATGGCATTTAGCGTTTTTATGGCCTTTTGCGTTCGATCATGGAATCGCGCAGCAGACGCAAAAGGCCATAAAAACGTTAATGGCAATAAAATCGCCTGGATCGCTGCCACTAAAAATCGCAGTTTGCCCTCTCCCTTAGGAGTTAATACGGCAATTAGTGCATCGAGTGGGGATTGAACCGTCATCCTTTCAGTTTTCAGTCCGCAAATTCAGCCGTTAGGCTATTGAGTGAGGCGTCTTTGTTGATACGCATTACCTACGGCTTAAGGCCATTGGAGGCTCCAAACTCTCTAAAAAAAAATTAAGTGGCACTCGGGGACTGCCGCGGTAAAGCTATTGCATAGCATTTTTTATCAACTAATGCAATTATAATGTTTATGCAATATATTTTTTTTTAAATTAAAAATTATGCAAAAAAATAATTAAAAAACAAACAAACAAGAAAAGCGCACTGTCACTACTTCGCGAGTGAGATTCGAAAATTACATTAAAAAAATGAAAAAAAAAAATCCAACCAACGAACCTCCTCCTTTTTTGAAGTCGGTTAAAAAGAATATTATTATTGATTAATATTCCCCTCTCCCCTCCAAATAAACATAAAGCTGTGTTAGGCACAGGGCACACTGGCTACTTTGAGCTGCAGCGATTGCGCGTTTTAATGGCCCATTAGCGTTTTTATGGCCTTTTGCGTTCGATCGCGGAATCGCACAGCAGACGCAAAGGGCCATAAAAAGGCTAACGGCAATAAAATCGCCTCGATCGCTGCCACTAAAAATCGCAGTTTGCCCTCTCCCTTAGGATTTAATACGGCAATTAGTGCATCGAGTGGGGATTGAACCGTCATCCTTTCAGTTTTCAGTCCGCAAATTTAGCCGTTAGGCTATTGAGTGAGGCGTCTTTGTTGATACGCATTACCTACGGCTTAAGACCATTGCAAAGATTGGAGGCTCCAAACTCTCTAAAAAAAAAAATTAAGTGGCACTCGGGGACTGCCGCGGTGAAGCTATTGCATAGCATTTTTTATCAACTTATGCAATTATAATATTTATGCAATATTTCTTTTTAAAAATATTAAAAAATTATGCAAAAATATAATTAAAAAACAAACAAACAAGAAAAGCGCACTGTCACTACTTCGCGAGTGAGATTCGAATCTGCGACATCTAAAGAAAGCGGCCGCTCGCCCACTGCACCAAACAGAGCTAAATGTGAACCTCTAAAATGTTGAACGCTTACTGAACGACGGTGTTAGGTTTTTTTTCGTTACGGAATTTCTTGATTCAGTCGCCGCGCTCAAACTCTTTGTCCTAGTTCAAAGCCCGCGATAAAAGCTATGCAATAGCTTAACAAATCAATTGAATAGCAATTACATGTGACCTAAAAACCTATAGGTAGATCTTCCACACTAACGATATTCCAGTTTCAAGCATGTCGATTTGGACCACTTCCAATTGACGGCATGATCTGATGACAGCTTCGCACTCCCGTTTTACACCTATTTACCTCGCACACTGTATTGCAAGACGTTTATTTTCGCAGTCATTAATACCGATCTGGACACTGCATAAATCTCGTTACATTTCTTTCCTCGATATTTCAGGGAGCTTTAACAAGTTGCAATGCAAAATTCTCCTGCATTATTTTCTTATCTTTTATCATAAATTAGAAAGTGATTGTTCGCGCTGCAACGTTGTAATGGATCGACGATATTTTTTGCATACAGCTTATCTTCATAATATATATAAATTACATGCCACGTTGTTTGTCCGCGATGGACTCCTAAACTACTTAACCTATTTAGATCAAACTTCGTAACTATCTGTAATTTGGTCCAACTTGAAAGATAGGATAGTTTTTTTTTTATTAGGATAGTTTATTTGTTTTATGTATGTAGATAAGTTGGCGGTACGAAGTTCGCCGGGTCAGCTAGTACATATAATTATATAGCTTAAAATTTCGAGTGTGATATACTGCCGTCATAAGGAAGAAAGACGTTTCTACTTAAAGTTCAAAACGAAGAAAAAAAATAATTTGTAATTTAGTAATATTTAGGCCATTTCGAAGATGCGTCCCATATATTAAGATTTGAATAGGGTTGTGTTAATTTTATGTGAAATATAAAAATATTGTTAGAACGGTTTTTTTTACTCATGCCGATTATGACGTGTCTAACTCAATTTCTACATAAAGTTCAAAACGGAGAGAAAAAAAAATTGTAATTTAGTAATAATATGTATTGGGGTCATTTCGCAGATACGTCCTATTTAAAAGTAAGATTTTTAGGGTTGTGTTAATTTTTAACCGACTTCAAAAAATACAAAAAGAGGAGGTTCTCAATGCGACGCGTTTTTTTTTATACGAAATATTAAAATCATATAGACCTATCTCCTTGCTGCCTATTATGTCAAAGCTGTTTGAAAAACTCTTACTTAAGAGAATGAAACCAATTCTAAATACTAAAAACCTGATACCAGATCATCAATTTGGCTTCAGAGAGAAACATTCAACAATTGATCAAGTCCATAGAATTGCCAGTATTATAGAGAAAACAATTGAAGAAAAAAAGTGTGCTCCACTGTATTTCTTGATATTGAAAAAGCGTTTGACAAATTCTGGCATGATGGTCTTATTTATAAAATTAGAAATATGCTACCCAAGGCGTTTGGAGATATTTTAGAATCTTATATTACAAATAGAGCATTTGGAGTAAGACAAGAAGAAGCCTACTCTGAACTTAAACCTATAAAAGCTGGAGTTCCGCAAGGAAGTGTTCTAGGTCCGGTCCTGTACCTATTATATACCTGCGATATCCCAGAACTCGGAAATAATACCATTGCCACTTTTGCTGATGATACAGCTATTATGGCTATAGGAGAAACGCACAGTGAGGCAGTGGAAAAAGTACAAACAGCGCTAAATAAGGTGTACAATTGGACCAAAATATGGAGAATAAAGTTGAACGAAGCAAAATCAGTACATATTGATTTTACTAATAAAACAGGGAATTATCACGCTGTTTTCATTAATGACAAACAAATTACATACGTGGATACAGCTAAATATCTAGGAATGACACTTGATGTGAAGTTACGCTGGAGGGCTCATGTCAAGACAAAAAGAAAAGAACTTGACTTAAATTATAAAAAGTTGTATTGGTTACTGGGAAGACATTCAACTCACTATCAATACACAACAAGTTAATTTTATATAAACAAGTCCTGATGCCGGGTTGGACCTATGGAATACAGCTTTGGGGCTGTACCAAAAAGACTAATATTCAAATTATACAAAGGTTCCAAAACAAAGTACTGAGGAATATTATGAAAGCTCCTTGGTACATCAGAAATGACGACATTCATCGGGACCTGAAAATTGAATTCGTCGACAAAATTATACCAAAATTTGCCGAAGCCCACGATAAACGGCTTCACCATCATGTTAACGTTGAAGCAATCCAGCTGCTTGACGTAACAGAGCTAGTGAGACGATTAAAACGAACAAAGCCTTTTGAGTTGGTGTACAGTTAAATTAAATAGTGAATAGTGAAATAGTGATAGTGTAGTGTTAGTGCTGCCTGAAAGAACACATGAAAAAAGTGTCTCTAAAAACTATTATCAAGAAAAACTAAGATGTGTCATTGGACAATCTCTTAGTATATAAGATAATAATTTATAAGTTTAGGTTAAATTAAAATTACTCATTAGCCAACTAAGTTAGGCTAGATTGTAATCGTTATATATATTATATGTATAACGATTACAATCTATATTAAAATACTGGTCTTTTTTTTACTCATGCCGATTATGTGTCTGTGTTGTTTTGAATAAAAATCAATTATTAAATGAATTAAGATTCGTCTAAAAATCGTTTTTTACGTGCCATCGCGGTATGTACAAGTAGGTATGTACCGGTAGGAGTTACCGATTTGCGATCAGAACCTATGTACATTGTACAGTAACCTCTTGTGAAACAAAATAAATTGCTTAAATCATTTTTTTTTGCCCTCCGACTGTCCTACATTCACAGCTTATTGAAATTTGAAATGCAGTATCGCGACTAGCGTGACTTTTACTTGTTTAGACCAATCATCAATTATTGATTGCAATGCAATTATCGCTATACCTACCCACTCAATATATAGTACTATACCCATATAGTAGCGGATACTTCGTAATACGAAGTTCGTGTAGACTTTAATGATGTGAATTTGAATGTACCTTCCCTATGAGACAGTTGTGAATGCTCTATTATGCCATGTATACCTATAAACATAGTATTCCTTCATACCGTGAGTGAATACCTAATTATTGTATACCTAGCTATTGCATCTGTTACGTAAGGCATGCCGCATTACTGGCTAGGGTCCGCTTAAGAGAACCTAAAGCGAGTGGGTTCGACAATAACGCAACGAAAAGGATTTCACCCATCAACCTGTCAAACCTGTGGTTTTCAGTGCGCGCCCTGACATTTAGCGCAATTGAAGTTTCCGTGTCGCAGCAGTTGGTAAAATACACGCTATTATCTGTAAATTATTAAAATATTTAGTTTTTCAAATCCCGCGGGAACTCTTTGATATTCCAAGACAAAAGTGCCTATGTCACTCTCCAGGTTCTTAATCATACTCATGCAAAAATCACGTTAATCCGTAGCTCTGTTGCAGCGTGTTTGAAGGACAAACGAACAAACAAACACTTTCGCATCTATAATCCAATAAAAATCTTGTGAATTCGTGTGGCTTAAATAAAAATATTATCTAAATTCTGAAAAATATTTTGCTGCAGTTTTTACAATATATTTTTACGTCAAAAAAGTATGTAAACGACACAAACGAAACAATGTGTAAGTTATTTAATAATGTGCAGTGTTTAATTCACACTTTCTTGGAGATTCATAAAATATCAAGATATACTACCTACTTATCTTTGTCGGTATTACCACAGAGTATTAACATTACTTTGGTATTACTTAGCTGTATCCTTTACCTACTTATATCGGTATGGATATTGGGTTTTTGCCGATACGATATCATACTGATATCGTATCGACAAAAACCCGTACCTATCTGGATTCGGGGCATCCCTAAATACTTTCCAATTTTACGCTACACTGGCCATGTGCCTGAATTAACAAAGGACGTCCTGAAGAACGTAACTTAAAATAAAAATTAATTATAATAAGTCACCTTTTTTCCCCTTGCCTCAGCATTATTCTATACTAGATCAGGCCTGCGATTTTACCTGCTTGGAATTAATGAATGTTTTTCTAAGAATCCTGGAGACAAAAAAGGAGGACCGAAAAGTCGAAAAGTCTCCCAGGATTTTAAAAACCGAAATGATAACGTTTATTTACGCTATTGAAAACAGTTCCAAATATAAAAAAATTCAAATAGATTTACATCCCGCCCGCTTGAGAAGTTAAGATCGGATACAATTTTAATCGGATTTAACTCTCCACCGAACTTATCCGAACGCTAAATTTTTACGTGTTACTGTTGTATGTGCAATGTTAAAGAATTGTAAAATAATCTGATTAAGGCCCAAAGAATATCTTCGATGGAGCACCACTCATTATATCACCATTTATTGTGGATTTCAATAAAAACACTACAGTAAAAAAAATATTAACCTTTAAGTACTTTAATTAGAGTTAAGTATAATTACTTATTTTGACTTGGAATTATATTGCTCTTTTTCAAAATTTTCACTAATAAAAATTCATTTAATTGGACCATTTTCTCTATGCCCTTATCTCTATGTTAACTGGTAGAGTTAAACCACTTTGCCGCTATAGTAGCAAACATACCCCGATATTGACCCGCGAAAATAACGAACACAATGCCTTCAAAAAAAATTGAATAACTGTACGAATAAATATAATTTATTCGTCCAGTACCCGTACAAATAGTCACTTCGGACAATTTATTGTGAAGCACGTTTGCCCAACTGCAGACCAAGCCGAGATCTATAGATGGCACTCATACTCAGCTCAAGACTGAGTTAAAACGAGAGAATGTGGTGCATCTGCATCGGCTAAAATGCGAAAGTGTGTTTGTTTGTTGGTTTGTCCGTCAATCACGCTGCAACAAAGTTACGGATTGACGTGACTTTTAGGATAGGTATAGTTGAGAACCTAGAGGGTGACATAGGCATCCCGAAAAATCAAAGAGTTCCCGCGGGATTAATCCACGCGGACGAAGTCGCGGGCATCAGCTAGTATTATAATAATCCGTTTCAGAAATAGGACGTTGGTTTGTATAATATGAGATAATATTATATATTTAAACTTTGAAATGAAATGAACGTTGCCTGACTAACATGGCGACCTAAAAATTAATGTCGTGAATTAAATTTTAACATTCAGCCTTTGATGCGGTATAGAAATCAAATGTGCTACGCGAGGTTCATTTTAGAGCGTATGAAAAGACTGGAACTAGGTAACCTAGAGCTATTAATATTTTCCCCACATTAAAAAAATATATATATAATATTAAAGATTCACGAAAAGATTTACGTAGCACCAATATAAAGTAGCGCAACCACTCAACCAGTTTAGAACAAAATTAGCACTGGCTAAAAATAAGGATTAATTTAGCTAATTTAAGAACAACTCAGAATCATTGATGCTATAAAACTAATAAGCGTGCTCGACTTACGAGTTTGATCGTGATAGTTAACTATGTCATTAACATCAAAGTAAAATGAACCATAATAACATCGATATAAAGTCAAATTCGATACAGACGATTTCAATTTGGAGCGTTTTCGTTACGTAATTTATGTATAAGAATACATACACGAAATTGAGCTTTAACTCAATACTGTTATGGTTTATTTTACTGTGATAGTTATGTCATAGTTTACTATTTATAGTTAACTATCCAATCTTGTACTAACCCTACCGATAAGCCTTTCAGTTTCTAGACTTCGTTAATTTACAAAATTAACGAAGTCACGTTTCTTCACGCAAACTGAGTTTTATTAATTCTGAATATGCGACGTGTGTAGAATATATAGTTGTTGTTGTTGTTTTAACTTTCTGGCTTTATTTAGAACTGGCTGATGCCCGCGACTTTGTCCGCGTGGATTTAGTTTTTAAAGTCCCTCGGGAACTCCTTGATTTTCCGGGATAAAAAGTAGCCTAGATGTTGACCCGAGTAATAAGCTACCACGGTATAAAATTTTGTAGAAATCTGTGCGGTAGTTTTTACGTGAAAGAAGGACAAACAAACAGACAAACAGACAAAAATTTAATAAAAATCTGTTTTGGGCTCAGTATCGATAGTAAAGCATCCCCCAATTAAAATTTTCAAAATATATTAAATGTACAGAAATCTTCCAGTTACAGTTTTATTATATGTATAGATATATTATAGTTAAAGAGTGTAGAATATAATATACCTAATATGCTCAAAAGGGCACCAAATCCAAATACTTATCAAAAAAATATTAGGCTAAGCAATTAAGTAAATCACATGCTTTAACGGTGAAAAGTTCTCAAAAGGTGTGTGAAGTCTGCCAATTTGCATTGGGCCAGCGTGGAGGACTATATGCAGTGGCGTAGCTTGGCATTTAGGCAAAATGCCACGGGTACCCAGCCGGAAGGGGCCCCCAGCCCAAGAAGTTCCCCATCCTATAAATTGCCACGGGCCTCGAACAGTATAGTTACGCCACTAACTATATGGCCTATAACCATTCTCTGAGAGGAGACTCTTACAATGATGATCATGAGGATATTCAAAGGTCCAGTAAAGCCGCATATTTAAATAAAAAACCGGCCAAGTGCGTGTCGGGCCACGCGCAGTGTAGGGTTCCGTAGTTGAAAGTCTCAAATATTATTGCTGACCTAGGATAGTGCTTTTATTTTATTTATAAATATTGAATACATTTTGAGTTCCATGGTTTTTTAAATACTATAATATACTACAAAATATGCAACTTACAATACGTGTAATACCTAACTTAGAAAAAACAGATATAACTCCTTAACTAATGAACCCTACTTAGCCGTGATAGTTTTCCTTTAAAATTCATTATATATACTACTGCTGTGAATTTTTTCTTGTATCCTATATACAACCATTTAGCTGGCAGAGGGGGGGACACTTGATTCTAATAAAATTTAGCACTTTAAAATATCATATTTCACAAACGGATCCCTGAATTGAAAAATGGTGTTCCCAGACCTACAATATTTTTGAAAGACGTATTCAATGATACCCCACACTATGGGATAGTCAAGGAAAAAAAATTCATCCCCACTTTACATGTAGGGGAGGTACCCTAAAAAAATTGTTTTTCGAAATTTTATTTCACCACTTTGTCGGCGTGATTGATATTTATACCCTTGTCAAATTACAGATTTCTAGTACCAATAGTCTCTGAGCTAAACCGCGGACAGACAGACAGACAGACAGACGGACGGACATGGCGAAACTATAAGAGTTCCTTGATTACTACGGAACCCTAAAAAAGCGGATGTTCAAAAACAAAACTATTGGAGGCTCATAGAGCAAAAGTCCAACCAATATTAAAAAAAAATTATAAAGCGGGCAAATACGAATGTCTGCATATTTTAATGTTCCAACCCATCACACTAATGATCTCCACACATGCAAGTGTTGAATTAATTAGAGTGAACGTGTAAACTGTTCAAAATGTAACTTTGGTTTCAAATATTCACTTTGACGAAAATCATGTCTGATGGAAAGCGATTAAAAGTGATGATGCAGTCTAGGATTAGCCTATACACTCTGGTACTTAATTATGAGTACCTTAAAGGCAGGCAAGAGTGAATAGGCAATTTTCCTGCCACGTAATAAACGTAGAAAAAGAAAAGAAAGCTGAGCAAGCGTTTCCCGTTCCAGTTTCTGAGAACCCAAAAAATATAAATATTACCTATGAATTGCGTTAGGGTAGGTATGTATCTTGTTGTATAACATGGATTTTGTCCTTTTGAGTAAAAGTATATGAAGATGAAACTATGAATTATTTACGGACAATTAATGTAAATCAGTGTAAATAGGAAATTAAAGCAGAGCTGGCGATCATCCAAGATATCACACCCCTCGTCTCGGAGACATGAATTGACTTGTTTACATTATTTCTATGAAATATACCTACCATACCCATATTTTAGGTTCATGATAGTTTTACTTGCCTTTCATCTTCATTAGCTTTTCCCTGCTTTTCACTAGATTACTTAGGTATATTTTTTAAGGTAGGTAACTATTGTAAGACAAGATGGGGCTTCAATTTATAAGCAGCCTTAATTCAAAAAAATCATCATCTTAATTCTTTAAAAAACATCCTAAAATTGAACCAGAAGTACCTTTAGTTACAAATAATACAAATGAAAAGGTTTATGTCCACTTGCACCGAACCGTTAAATTTTCCATACCCTGTCCTTTTCTTGTCAATCCTGGGATAAATTTGACAAAAAGTTACAGCATTACAAAATTTAACTACGAGTATACCAGATTACTTAAGCAGTTTGGTGCAAGTCGACCTAAAGCTATTAGCTAATCTTCGGATATTATTATGAACTCCAGTGTTATCAGTGTTAAGCTCTCATGTTATATCAACTCCAATCCAAGCATGTAGGTACCATTAAACTGTTATCGTATGCAACACAACTTAACATCAAAGTGCTTTACATAATAGTTCCATTAATTACCATCGGCCTATCGTGGGCCTATCTATGCATACCTACCTATTTGTGCTTAACCAACCAATGCCATCAAAGGCAAAAAAGGCACGATTGATGAAGACATTGATACAATTTTTCCGAAATCGATCAGTCCTTCAACAGAGACATTATAGTTCAAACAACATCAAAAACAGCTTTATAAAAGTTTAAGACATTTCAGTTATATTCACCGAACTGAAAAATCAATAAATACACAATTAATAAAAACAAAAATATAATTGATGAAAAGTTAAAAGCAAAAATAAAATTTTACGAATTCGTAGCACTTTGCTACGATCAATGATTTATCTAAATTAGTAAATCAATGGCTACGATCTCCAAAAAAACTCTATACTACTCAAACTAACGTCACATTAGTTGGTAGTTAGTACAAGGTGTACTATTTACCAAAATATTATTACAAGTAACACGTCCAATTTGTTGTATGTTGAACGTTAAATAAAATGTTAAATAAATGAAAATGTATGTTCCCCGATTACTGAAAGACGCCTGGACCGATTTGGAAAATTCTTCTTTTGTTTGAAAGGGTATACTTCCCAGGTTAACAGGTCATGATTCGATGATGGGATCCTGTAGAAATCAACACATACATTTTATAGGCACATTTGAAGCGATTTGGGTATTTTTATAGTGACTCATGCATTCGGAAAGCACAATTTGGTGAAGTCGAACTGATTATGAGTCATCATAATCATAGATAGGACACGTAGTTGCAATATGTTTACTTAGTGTGGTTTGAAGTCGGTTTTTAAAAAGCGTTTTTACCTATATATTATATCATAACTAGCTGACCCAGCGAACTTCGTACCGCCAGCAAAAATATTTAGTGGTTGGTCACCCTTATCATTTAGGGCTATGAAAAATAGATGTTGGCCGATTCTCAGACCTACCCGATATGCACACAAAATTTCATGAAAATCGGTCCAGCCGTTTCGGATGAGTAAGGTAACTAACATTGTTACACGAGAATTTTATTTAATAGAGATATTTAAATCTGTTCTTCACGCGTATCGTGTTTGTACTCACCTTTCCACCCGTCTACAACGTAAAAATACTAGCTACAATAATAATAATTAGAGCTATTGTAGACAATGTTAGGTATAAAACAAACTGCTTACAACAATGTTTATGATAAACACTAAACACACATCTTCGTGTCACACATAAACACTAAACACACATCTTCGTGTCACACATAAAATCTAACGGACATAAACTTTGGTGAAAATACGAAGGGACGTAAAGAGTCTTAGTACAAGAGTGGACCGCATCTTTAATCCCTTAGCCGAAAACTTGGCCAATTTATATTGTATTATTACACAACTTTTATTAGAAACTTTTTCTGTACCTAGAGAGGAGGAGGGTTTTATGAAATCTAGATTTTTATGATTAGATAATTAAAACGTGTGTACCGAATCGCGGCTTATTACGGTTCCGTACCAAAATGGTAAAAATGGAACCCTCATGGGAACATTCTCCGTCCGAATCGCGGCTTATTACGGTTCCGTACCAAAATGGTAAAAATGGAACCCTCATGGGAACATTCTCCGTCCGTCCGTTCGTCTGTCACAGTCGATTATTTTAGTAACTATTAAAGCTATCGACATGAAACTTGGAATAGTTGTATATAATAGTGGCCCAATATCATTGGAATAAAAAAAAATCTAAAATTATTTTTAGTTTAAGTAAAAAAGGGGGAGAATCGGAGGTTTGAAATTTCAAAGTAAGATAACTGTACCGAGTGGGGTATCATATGAAAGGAATTTACCTGGACATTCTAAAACATATTTTTATTTATTTTTATACATAATAGTTTTTAAGTAATCGTGCAAAATCTCCGAAGTTTACCAATCTAAAAATCAGAAATAATTATGGTCAATAGAGGTTTATGTATATTTTACAGGAAAAATAAAACCAACGCTCTTACCAGCACAGTTTTTTTTATATGAACAATAAACCTCTACAAACAAATTTGACGATTAATAAGCAAATTAATATAATATTATCGTTTTACTTTTACTTCTGGAGTACGGAAGCCTCTCGGTAGAAATTAGCTTAACTAATTAGTTATTAACTTGGCGTTGTTGTGTCCCAGAAACGATCTATACTAATAGTTCACATTATCTCATCATTTCAGATTGAATAAACAATTCACTCACTTAGCAGCTAAAGTTTAACAGTTGAAGTTCCTAGTAATCGGCAAAATGGACTAAGGAATGTTCCAATAGAATCGATACTGAAAGATCAATAAACTAAACATTACTTATTTATTTCTACAAGATACATTTTCGAGAGTGTACTGAATAACTATTTAACTTAGTTCCCCCATTACCCTTCTAATATATCAATCATCAAGGCATTTAGAATAGAATAGAATAGAATAGAAATGTTTTTTATTCAAATAAACTTTTTTACAAGTGTTTTTGAATCGTCGATGAGTCTACCACTGCATTGCATGGATCTGCACCGATAAATGGTCGAAAGCCCACAATCGTGCAGCGCTTTGGCTCTTCCTAACTTGTAGGTAGTACCTTCAAAAAGAAAACTTTCCAGCTAAATTTTCCAACTAACTATAAATTCTTCTTTTTCGTAACACTCTTGGCGAAGCGGTCGTGGTCACCACGAAGTGACGTCTTTAACAACGATGTCATTCACCTCACGACCGTCCGACACTTCTCTCTGCTGGCTGACAGCCTGGTACCCTCATGCAATGTACCGCCCACTGCAGACCTTACTCGTGCTTTAATCGGTCCATCGCGTGGCCGACCTTCTTTGCCCTCTGGTGCCCTCCACTTTGCCCTGCATGACAAGGCGCTCGATGGACTCACTCTATAGGTAACTTTAACTTACCCAACCCTTAAATCAAGGGTGAATAGGCGTATTCTAGGCAAGTGCGCTCCATCTTGAACTGCACCTGCACTTACCATTAGACGTGGTCACAGTCAAGTGCTAGAATACTTATACCTATTGTACCTATTTAAAAAAATAGCGAGGTAGAAGGTACCTAATCTACCTAGATAATTTTATTGTTTTGCGTTATGTACTTACTTCGTATAATTTCATGATACAACAAAGAATTGGGAAAAGCTAGGGTAGCTTAATGTTCGAAAACACCCAAGAAAATCTTATTGCAGTAGATATGGCTTTAGGTAGAAACCACAAAATTCTAAATAATCTAATAGAAATGCTATCTTGCCGTCTTTTAATATCGGCCAGCGCGCAGCGGCGTGATTTTCAACTCATCGATTCATCTAAATTCTAAATCAATAAATAATTGTAAAACACAATTATTATCTCTTGCATCAGCAAGCAAAACCAAACTCTATGCGACTGTTTTTACAGTTACACGTATTGCTGTGGGGTTGTTTTAAAATGATTGCTACACTGTGATGACGATTGGCTGGTAGTTAGGTATACCCTTTCGCTATTAAAATGCGTAGATGCAGCAAGAGCGCTATTTTAGCAAATCAGAATAGAATAGAAGTATTTTTTATTCAAATAAACTTTTTTACTAGTGCTCTCGAATCGTCGATGAGTCTACCACTGCTTCGGAATGCCCTTCTAAAGAACCAGCAAGAAACTCGGCAGTTGCCCTTTTCAAAACAAGTTTACAATACAATAGATATTATGCTATGTATCCAGTGTTTCTACAATGAGGGGAAGTTCCAAAAATGCATACTACTTACAATAATTATTCAATATATATTAAGATGGGCAGACAGAAAGTAGCTCCATTCCCGCCGGCGGAACCCGTTCACGAGCATGACGCATGACCCAGCCGCTGCACTGCTTCGGTCAACCATATTTGAGGGAACGTAACAACCCGCATCACACGACACAGCGAGATGATTGCTATCGTGACGATGTAGCAATCATCTTTAGACAATCCCAAAGCTGTTTCAAATTCAAATTCAAAATTATTTATTTCACGTAGGCCAACCTGTGGCTCTTATGACAAGTCATGACTCTACCACCGGTTCGGAAAGCGGATTCTGCTGAGAAGAGCCGGCAAGAAACTCATTATTTACTCTTTTCAAAATAATCATTTTACAATATTATTATGAAGCTATTACATTGTAATAAGTTTTTTATACTTACTTGTGGGCAGCTGGATGCCAAGCCGATTTAACCTATGCAACTTTGTTAGAATAAAATATAATATTTCCACAATGAGGGAAACATCCAAAAAAAAAGTACTACAATTCAATTCATGTTAAGACGGGCAGACACAAAGTAGCCCCATTCCCGCCGGCGGCACCCGTTCACGAGCATGACGCATGATCCAGCCGTTGCTTCGCTCGACAATATTTCACTAAACTTCTATACACTAATCTGAATACTGGTTGCACTAATAGCGGCTGAAGGCTCCGACACACAAAATGTTATTATTATTTTCGTGCTAGGAAACTCCAGAGACATAAACCACTGAAAATGAAAACTCTCATTAATTCACTGACCTGTATTTTACGCAAACTAATGGGTACACAATACTGATTAGATTTTACGTACAAAGACTTTTATAACTCCCCGAAGACACATAACTTTATGACCTCCCATGATATCAATAAAGTATCTAACTAGTTCGTTCAGCCTTATGGGCCACAAATTTTATTTTATATTCCTACAGGAAAATGGCTGATTTTTAGGCCTACTTATTGAGTGGCCTACTACCTGCAAATAGAGTGGCTCTAGCTAGTTTCGAACTGCCTAGTTCATTCTTAAAAATCGGAAAAAACGATAAAACGCCCTCTATGGGATAGGGCTCACTCCTATCCCATAGAGGGCGTTTTATCATTTTTAGGGTTCCGTACCCAAAGGGTACAGGACAGGACAGTAACAGGACCCTCTATTACTAGCCTCCGCTATCCGTCTGTCCATCAGTCTGTCTGTCAGCGGGCTGTATCTCGTAAACCGTAATAGGTAGACAGTTGAAATTTTCAGAGTGTGTATTTATATTGCCGCTATAACAACAAATAATAAAAATTAAATTAAATTAATAAATAAAGGGGGCTCCCATACATGGAAAAGAAGTTGAAATAGAATTTTATTTTTTACCCTGGCATGTGGGACGTCATTGTCTAGAACTCATTAAGTAGAGTTCAAATATATTTTTATTATTTTTATTAGCTATAAAAATGAAGAAATGGGGGGGCGTCAAAGTTGTCCGTTTGAGACCACTTTTGTTACGGGGTCTATCTTAAAACTAAACTACTTAGGAATTTGAAATTTCTGTATATTATTATGTATTATATAGTGTATTTAAACAACAAAAATACTGAAAACACCGATTTATATTCCGGTTTGTAAGTTGTGACCAAAACAAACGAGCATCTTTTCTCATATACTAATTTAGTACTTTCTAAGAACTAAGATATCTAAATATGTATCTAGTTTAAAAAAATGATTTGGTCATATGTACGGAACCCTAAAAGAGCGAGGCCCGACTCGCACTTGGCCGATTTTTTAGCCTAACTGGGACGTTCTGTATTTTATTACTGGTTGGAACACATTTTATAGTTTCTAAATTGCCTCTGGGGTCAGTTCTGATGCGAGACTTCGGTAGCGGCTTGTTGATAACGTCTGCCCTTTCATGACAGACGGAAGAATCTAAGTACAGCCATTTGTTGCGAAATACTAATAATCGTGATCTTCTTCACAAGCATTTCCTTTGACGAAAAGTTAGCGAAGTAAAGTTAGTAGTTACGTCAAAGGTCCGAAAAGCTAAGTTTTAAATGCATTCCTTGTTTGAAACTACAAACTTTTGCCTTCTTAGTTACCTATGCGAAATTAGGTACACCGTCCACTACGATTTATTGCTACATAACAAAGTGAAACTCCTACAGACAATTTTACTAACAGTTAAGGAAATAACAATAAAGATTTTAGTTCAATATACGAAACATAATATAAATAAAGTCATTTTACCGTTTAAAAATATTAGGTTAATTTTTTGGGGATTAAGCATTTTATTTTTAAAACACTTCGAGCTGTTTTCCGACACATACTTTCATGTTTCTTTTTAAATTAAACTCATTGTTCAACAAATCTAGGTAGGTACAACAACAAACAAGAAAAAAAAAAACAAAACTTTTGCGATTCTTATAACAACCTATAATCTTACCTACACAATATTATTTCCTATTTCTGTCGTAGCCAATACTATAATCCTTGACATTAATAGAATGTAAGCTTACAAATAAGCGAGCTTTTACCAAAATTAATTTTCTATTCGACCTCGATAAAATCCCCGACACCGGTGTAAATACTATTGACTAACTATATAATTCTCAACACCGCCTCTGATCATCTTGCTAGCGCGTTAACCGTAACCCGTTGACTGAGAACAATCAGCAGCCAAAACTAAACAGTGAAACAGAGACGTGCGGTTCCTAATATAAACCAACTAAGTCTAAACTAATTAGTGATTTAATGAGTGCGAGCGAGACCTACGTGGCACGCATCCAAGATGAATCTGATGTTTCGGAAGAACTTCACGACGGAGAAGACCGTTTCGAGCAGCAGTGGAGGGGGGAAGGCCAAGGGGGCGCTCGGCGCGGGCAGGAACGCGAAGCGACGGGACCGGGAACGCTACTCGTGCATGGAGGAACACCACTACAGAACCCACCTGTTCTTCTCAGCCCCCCGGGCCAGTACGCAGTATAACGACGGCTCAGGTAACTCGGGAAGTAAGGTCTAGTTCCATTTAGTTTAGTGCGTGTGCCAGTGTTTGCGGTTTTCGGCTGTGGCGTAAGTTTTTGTTTACAATTTTCGAATGTCAGGAAAAGAAAATGATGGAGGCCCTCGTGAAAACGCGTGCTCTTATATGTAGTTAACCCAAGGTCCTATTTGCAAGAAGATGACATATTGGAATCGTAGATAAAGCTACGTGCGATAATTTTTGATACATCTACAAGAATTGTTTTGGCAAGACTAACGACACAATTATGTTAGTTACGAATACTGTTTTAAATACATTAGCTGTATGCAATAGATTTGAATCGTTTTGAGAATTTGATTTATTGGCGCCTCTTTGGTCTATCATTTTCTTTTTTTCCAAACAGGAAATTGGCTGTGTTGTTTATAATAAACTGTTCTATTATTGTGGTAACAATCTTTCTAACAATTATTGTATGTATAACTTTTACAGCAAAAAGTTTACTCGTAAATAATGTTTTGGTTAAACAATTTGTAAGCTTATCCTTCTTTTTTAATATTTATTTTTATAATTACCTTTCTTTGTACTACTTTATGTTCTGTTTTCAGTTGGTCTATGACCAATTTTGGTCTAGGTATGTTGGTCTTTTCCTACCTATCTGAAATATGGTCTGCATGGTACTACAACACGAGTTAGGTAGGTAAGTGGGTACTGCAATTTTGTAAATAATAATCTCATTATTCTGTTATATATATCTACTTACTTATAGGTTAGGTATGTAGATAATACATGTACTTGCCTACCTACTTATATTTTGTAATATTTGGACATTGCTTAATTCTGAGCTTTTCGATGGAACTCTATTTTCGAAAAATATCTTGTTTGTTTTTCTATAATTCGTGTAAGAACCCTTTATTACCTGAGATAGAATCTATCCTCTATCCTTCTCCAGGATAGAAAATACTAAACGATACTAGCAGACGTCAAGATCAGTTTAAAAGTGATTTTTTTGTAAAAGGTACAGTCATTTCTATATTAGCAAGACATGGTTTTTAGGAATGCGCAACAGCTAGATCGGTACTAAATTATAGTATGTAGGTATATGTCTTAATACGCCCGACGTTTCGTCAAGAGGCTATAAATAAAATAGGCTAACGCAGATGTTTGTGCACCGAATACCTTGCGGTTACCTATAGCATCAGTTATGTCGTAGTTAAAAGATACTCTAAGGAAGAGTGAGAGGTACAATAAAAAACCACCATAACAGTAACTATCAAACGCACTTTGTTTGCACCAGAGATTTGGTAAAGAAATATTTGATTATCTTCTTAAAATTACAAGCTCTCGTAAATCTAATTAGCAGGTCAGGTCATGTTATGTCTTCCAGATGTTACACCATTATTTTTATAGATGTTATTCACGGGTTAAACAGTTTGAACATATTATCGCTACTACCGAAAATGAATTGTATACCTATTGTTTTATGTTAGCCAAGCAAAGAAAAAAAATGGCCTGCATTATATGTATTTCTACGTCTATTCAAACCAAACCGTTAGATATGTATACCTTTAGGTAAATATTTATATGTTAGAGTTAGTTTTATTGCAAAACTTCTGACCTTTAATTATTTTCTTTAAAATAATATTCTTAATTGATCATTACTGTCACAAATCATTCCATCAAACGAAATCATAATTTTATACGATAACTAATATAAAACATGATAATGTGAAAAGTAGAGGAAAATTTTAATGAGGCGTCATACATAAATATTATTTTTGCGCCTCCAACACGCAAAAGAAATCACGACAGCTTTTATTTTGGGGTAATGGGATTTGGGAGTGTATATTTTTAACGGTAGGTTAATTTTTTTCATGTTAAAGCGACCTACCTAATTTCTATTTTTCAGGCCTCACATAATATTATAATTAGAGGAACACACAACGTCCACCAAGGAAGTGGAGTGGCACTGAGGCTGAGATCTGCTCTGCTCAAGACTAAAGATAGAGTTAAAATGAGACACAAATATGTCCTGACATAATTCTGTCTCGTTTTAACTCATCCTCGAGTCTGAACTGAATGAGAGTGCCATCTATATATCTCAGCCTAAGAGTAGAGACTCAGCATATTAAAGCCCAAATAGCGCAATAGTCAGGGTACGGAAACCTGAAAGGTCACCGTACCACGCCCATTTTACTATAGGCGTACCTTCTCCTAGCACAAGATAGTATAAAAACTTATTACAATGTAATAGCTACTTATCAACATTATTGTAAAATGATTATTTTGAAAAGAGCAACTGCTGAGTTTCTTGCCGGCTCTTCTCAGCAGAATCCGCTTTTCCGAACCGGTGGTAGAGTTATGACGTGTCATAAGAACCACAGGTTGGCCTATGTGAAATAAATAATTTTGAATTTTTGAATTTAGCACAAGCTTTAAGCTTAGTTGGACGTATTCTTTTGCTATAAGCTAAAACTCAGATTTATTTCCTTGAGCATAGGGGCGGCGATTCAAAACAGCACGCTAGAGCTGTCAGTAACTCTGGTTGTTCTATGGACAGCTCCTCCTATGGAGGCCCATAGGTCTTGCGTTCTCATCATCATCAGCAACCCATCAACGATGATAGGTTCAAATTGACGTCTCGCAATTCCGCAAGGGTGCAGTCGCGTCGTGACACAGCCCATGCAACATGGATCGGAATATATCGACATTTTCCAATAAAACAATAGGGAAAAATATAGTTTCATTTGGCGTCATCCTAAAAGATTATTATCTAAGAATATTATTCCATACGACAAAACTAAAAAATAAAGTTTTATTTAATTAGAAAACATTAAATAAAATTGCTATAATTCCGGCCATGGTTACGTAATAATACGTTCCGTGATCTCGAATGACGTCACAGTCCACACTACCTATGGGATGTGGAATTGTCATTGTTTGAAATGTGAACTGTGACGTCATGAGAGCAAATGGAACGTTTCGGCGGCAATTTATTTTTTTGAATTTATTTCTCGATTTTTATGAAAAATACTGAAAATTATGCCGAAATATACGTTTTGTTAGCTTCAGCATAGCATTATTAACAATTTAAGATGTTTTTCTAAAAGTAGTCAAATACCCTATTATCATGGAACGTACTCGTATATGTATCTATAATTATGTCATTAAACCGAAATAAGTCTAAAATGTTCTAGTAAGATGCACTTCGTAGTGACCATAACCTTTTCTGGTCGTTCCAGAACGATGTGGTCCAGTGATCGGCGGCGGCACGGGCCCGGAGCCGGAGCCCCCGCAGCCCCTGGTGACGCGCGACATGCGGGCCGCGTCCGTCTCCCTCATGCGGTGGGAGAAGCCGGCGGCCACGGAGCGCCGCCGCACGGAGCCCGTCTCCCTCGCCACCCTCGAGAGAGACTGCTTCGTGATCCCCGCGCACGCGCTCGACCGGTTCCTGCCTGATGGTGTGCCAGTAGGTTTTTTTTGGAGTTTACTCCTTAAGATCGATTTTAGCAGCCCGGTATGAGAAAAATCCGGGCAGTGAAATCAATTTATCAATGACCTCGTTACGTTTTTCACAACGTTGAAATTTCTACCCTAACGTTGAGTAAATAAGGTTGGTTTTCGTGCGAAAGAGCTTTCGCTTCGGGTAGCCGAGCGCGTAGGGGTCCCCGAAGCGAAAGTCGGTCGGCGCGCTCGGACCCGAGTCGCGCGCATAGAGAAGGATATAGCGTCGCGCGTAAACTCCAGTCGTGCGTCGGAGGCCGGAGCTGACACACACTTTTTTTTTCTTTATATGTATTAGTAAGAAAAAAATTTTGAAGTAAAAACTTCTTTAGGCGCGTTGAGCACTTTTTTTGACCATCATTATTTCTGATTTTTCGATTGGTAAACTTCGGAGATAAGGGGGGAACGGTATTATTTTCGACATTTTACCCAATTAATCAAAAACTATTATAAACAAAAATCTGTTTTAGAATTTACAGGTAAATTCAGGTATTTACAGGTAAAGGCCTTTCATATGATAGATACCCCACTCCGTACAGTTATTTTACTTTGAAATTTCAAACCCCTGATTTTCCCCCTTTTTTAAGAAAACTAAAAATAATTTTCGATTTTTTTTTATTCCAATGATGTTGGGCCACTATTATACACAACTATTCCATATTACTTTATTATCCACAAATTTCATGGCGATAGGTTTAATAAATAGTTACTGAAATATTCGACTGTGACAGACGGATGGACGGACGGAGAAAGTCTCACCATAAGGGTTCCATTTTTACCATTTTGGTACGATACCCTAAAAATCAGATGTGTACCTATGTAGTTTCTGTTGACGTATACGATTTCAACAGGAGGTACAGGATGTCAGTCACCATAGTGACAAAAAATATTAAGATAAAGCTTTCCCTTTCATGATTAAGATTCTGCTAATTCTAATAAAGAAAGTCTAAAAACCAACAAAATAATTTTGATTTGTGTTCCGTTCCAGCTGCCAGTTCCTCCGCCAACGCCAGAGAAGGGGATGCAAACAAAAACTGCCCAAAACTCCCTCAGCGTCCTCGAAGTGGCTGATCCGAAGCTCTGTATACTGGCGCACCTGATGAGTCCCTTAGAACCCATAGAGCCTATCCTAGAATCTCCACTTGCCAAACCTATCGTGAAACAGAAAACTGCCGCGGGGGAGCTACTCAACGACGTAGCTCACGCCAACACAGCTGTCGGGGGAATGCTGTTAGCCAATATGGAGAAGAACGCAGACTTTCCATTCATATCGTACTATGTGATAAACACGACGCAAACGGACCCGTTGCTGTTCTATAATAATATGAGAAGTGCCTCGCTGTCGAAATTCGATCCAAAAACTATTAGGTATTCCGCTGCTCACACCCTGGATTTGTACAGTGAAGTCGCGATGATATGCCGGCCGCCCTTCAGCGATCTCGCCGGTGGACCAAAGAAGTCGCACACGCCTACGACGGGTTTCATCATTAGTGTTTATAAGGTAATTATTAAAGGCGCCATCTCCACGGGCGAGAGTATCGCGGCGATAGTCTCGCCGTGCCACCAAATTCGATACAAACTCTCTCGTCATAACTCCGCGATAGTATCGCCCTGTGGAGATAGAACCATAGAGTTTGTTGTTTTACGTTCCCTAAAATATGGTTGAGCGAAGCAATGGCTGAGTCATGCGTCATGCTCGTGAACGGGTGCCACCAGCGGCAATGGGGCTACTTTCTGTCTGCCCGTCTTGACATGTATTGAATTATAATTAGAAATAATTATGTATGCTTTTGTGGAACTTTCCCTCATTGTGGAAACTCTTTGTAAAAGTATTTTGAAAAGAGCAACTGCCGAGTTTCTTGCTGGTTCTTCTCGGCAGGAACGGCATTCCGAACCAGTGGTAGACTCATTGACGATTCAAAAGTACTTGTAAAAGTTTATTTGAATAAAAAACATTTCTATTCTATTCTATTCTATTCTTTGTATCGAATTTGGTGGCACGGCGAGACTATCGCCGCGATACTGTCGTCAGTGGAGATGGCGCCTTACAGAATTTATATTATACCAAGTTAGCATGAATATTATGTCGTCCAGACATACAATCATAGGATTATCTGTGTACTTGGTTAGTCTAGACAGGGAATAGTCTCTGTCTACGTATTTAACCACATTCAACTGTACGCAGCTCGCCACATAAAAGTCGACTTTGATTGTGCTAAACTGAAAAAGTCAACAATATGGTATTTCAACATTTTGTGAATTCAACTTTAAAAGATTGACTTCTTAAAAGAAGTCGACGCGACGTAGAGGTCCTAAGCTCCTAAATGATACTGGCCAAGGGCACGTAGTAGGGTATAAATCTCAGAACTAAATTATAATGAAAGTCTCAGAAGTAGGTACAATTAATATGGCTTTCCTTTTTTACTTTTATTAAATTACCTACTAGATGTCGCTAGCAGTTGCCTAAACTGATTGAAAAAGTAGATACGTATCACTAATTTTGATGCTGACGTCAGTTCGTTCGTGGCTGTGGTGTAAAGCCAACACACTCGGGCGCGATTCCCAAGAGATGTGGGTTCGAGCCCCGCCAGCCTCGGAATTTGTGATATGTGTTTATGAATTTATTCTGATATTTCCTTAAGTGTAGGTTATTGCACCAATTATTTTCGTGCATATTTTGGTACATAATATAATATTTATTAGCTAATGCCCGCGACTTCGTCCGCGTGGATTTAGTCTTTAAAATCCCTCGGGAACTCTTTGATATTCCGGGATAAAAAGTAGCCTATGTCACTCTCCAGGTTCTCAACTATACCCATGCAAAAAATCACGTCGATCCGTAGCCCTGTTGCGGCGTGATTGAAGGACAAACCAACAAACCTACAAACCAACAAACCAAAAACAAACACACTTTCGCATTTATAATATTAGTATGATACGAAAAATTGCATAACAACCATTATTTATTTAGATACCTACCAATGAAAATATGCCTGCCTAACTCGATGCTGTACTTTTCCAGGTTTTCGAGGGCGACGACGGTGAACGTTTCGAGAGGAACTGGCTCTACTGGACGGGAGCCAGGATGCTGTACCGGCATCTGCCGCACTCCGTCGGCATGAGGAAAATCGCCTTACACAAATCCGTCGCATCCCATGGCGATAAGATGTACCTGTTGGTCTGCGAGTGTGCCAACTTGTTGGACGACTTGTCGGGTGCCGCCATGTTGATTACTGCGTTGCGAGCGAGGCTGTGCGGTTACACGGGTCTTTATAGACCTATTCAGACTTTTTAGTAGAGGTGATCTTGTAGGGACCATCATATAACTTGAGTTTAATATAAAAAGTGTTTAACTAGGGCCATGAAAATTAAAAAAAAATGATTAAATTCGCGCTCACTGCGCTCGCGCTGTTGTTCCATTGTTTCCATTGGTATGTTCTTATTATTTTGTATGAATTTGTTTGTCTACATTTGTTTGTCATCATACCACACAGTATTCCCACCAGTTTAGAAGTAACCACGATATATCTGCGCGGACGTCATTATTTTTTATCAACCGACGAAAAAAGGCAAAGCTCACGGCGGCATCGTGTGGGTTCATATACCTCAGTATTTGTTGTAGGTTTTCCTATTATTAGTTTTGCTTTCTAAGAACAAATTATTATATGGTATATCGCATCTCTTATTTCGGAAAAATCAGAAAATTAGAATAATGTTTTTCATTATAATAGGCAATGTACATCGTACACCACAATATAATGAACTGTCTGTGTGTGTAACTGAATTTTGAAAAAAAAAGATAGTTAAACCCTTTTTATATTTCAATATCGAGTAATTAATGCAATGATTGATCTGAAAATTTGTAATTTGTAGGTTTAAGGGAGCATCAGATAATAATTTAAATAGGATTGTCGAGCTTCGGATGCGAAGTGATTTGTTCAATATTATAGATTCGCTAAATAGATATTACTAGATATTTCTATAATAATTATTATTCTTCGCATAAAGTCCATTTCAATTGTGCTAGTTTCGCTGTTGAGTATTTTTTGCTTTTGTGGTAGAAAGGTAGGTATGTTATTGTTGAAAACTTAAACAGGATGGAAAAAATAATTGCCAGCGCACAGTTATCATTTCCATCCTGTACATATGCCTACCTACTTTTTTTAAAGGTACTTGTAAGTAAGGCTTGTTTTTAACCGATTACCAAAAAGGAGGAGGTTCTCAATTCGGTCGGTATCTTTTTTGTCTAATTGGTCGATAACTCGTAGACACAGCTCGGCGAAAGGTATTATATCCTACCCGTAAATTTTGATTGAAATAAATAGCATTCTACCACACACGATTACTTGATATTAAAAAAACATTTAAAAGAATACTCCAGAATTTTAGAAATCACCTCTACTCCTAATGCTTCGCTACCCCGATACGGGCTTTTAAGGCAGGCGTAAGATTTGCCCGCAAAGAAAATGCATTTCCCATCGACCAATAAAATTGATCCTTTAGGTAATATACCTGCAGTATATTATTATGTAGTTCCTGTTTTATTTTGTGTATGAATTTTATTCTTACCACGAAACTTTAACTTAAGAAACGAATATTACTGCATAACTTCGAAAAATCTGCAATATTTTGGCCTGATAGTTAAGTAAGTCATAGTGCGTATGGTCAAATTTACGTTGGCTGATTTTAAATTAATCGAACATTTTCTTGTTTTGTTCATTCACTTCACCGATCATGATATTTGAACGAATGAAACTTAAGTCCATAATTCGGGTGGGCCTAGCACCAAAATTAAACATAATCATAATGAGATATCTAATCATTTTGCAGCGGTCAAAATTTTGGTAGTACACTAACGGTCACTGCTTTTTAATGCTTTCAAAATCAGGCTTCCTATATCTGTCTTGCTCACATGCGCCTTACACTGAGTAAGACAGAAATAAAAATGGCGACCTCTCATCTCTATTTCTTACGTCAATCTTATTTTAGCGATGCACGATGCCCAATTTTAAGCTATTCGCCTATTTCCTTACATATCTCCGAAGACATATCACAAGCAAGCGCTTTATTTTAAATGTTTCTTCTTTTACTTTTAATACCTTTAAACGCATATTATACAATATTGCAATAAAATAAAATAAATATACAATATTGCAATAAAATGAAATAAATGAGTAAATGATTTGAAGAGAAGATGGATCTACATTACACAAGATGTATGGAAGAAAAATCACTTAGTAAGCACATGTTTTCGTTTAAATGAAATAGGTACATATTTCTATGAAATAGCATCAAATAGACGGAAAACCTTACCACCATGACCAAAGGCAATTATTGAGGGTAGAACCATAAAATATATTATTTTAATAATACATATTATTTTTGTGTTTTTATAAATATTTTGAATCGATATCTATATTTAAATAAAAAAAAATTATATAGGTACTAACTTTTAATGCATACCATTGTAAATAACTATAGAAATACCTATTGTTTATTTCATAGGTGAGAACGAATAAGTAAGACCAAAGCCAGGTACCAACTAAGTATTAATAAAAATGTGATTCACAAAATTAATATCTACTTATTAGATTATATTTATTAAAATAATCTACGCACATACTTAATATAAATTGGCTAAAAATGCTAAAAATTGTATGTACTACAAAATACTAACATACTACATAACTATCTAATAACTAAAATATGATTAATTAATTCGTATACTTAATTTAATTTTTAATGGAACAAAGCTTTTTATTTACTAACATTTAAGATTAATTTGTAGGTTGCATTGGTTTTTAAACTTAATTAATACATAAATTAAGTTATATAATAGCATTGACTTCTTTGCTTTAGGTTTTTGTTTTTGGGAAATTGTTTTGATCCCTCCCACAAATAATTGTAAATTACAATTTATTGTAAAATATTACAATCTGCACACTCAGGTCAATCACGATGCACAAACCATTATATTTTACCTAGGTAGGTACTTACCTACTACCTGTAAGGGTGAGTTTACAAAAGCGGTCAGTGAAAGTGTACATCTTAAAATAGATATAAAACCCAATCGTTATACCTAACCTCACATATACTGGTGGAAAGGAAGATTTTTCTTTATAAGTACCTACAGCCATATATACTTTGAGTAAATACTAGGCTCAGAAACTCTTCGCAGACTTTACGCATTTGTCGTCATTCATTAAGTTATTATAAACTAACGCTTTTGTAGAATACATAGCCATCTTTTGAATATTCAACGTACTTTTTTATATGTATAAGATTTATCTAGTTAGAAAAGCACTTGAAGTTCAAATTATGCAATGCGATCTATTATTTTGCCGTGGTGCTACTAGTCAATTTTATGGATAGCTATAAAAAAATAAGGCTTTCTAGATTTATAAATTACTAGCAAGTCTAAGATTAAAAACACGGAGTTAATAAATGGTCGATTTGATAACGAAAACTAAAACGTTTCCAAAAATCTAAGCACACCTTAAGGTTTGATTGGAGGTTGTTGCTTTTCTGCAACGCAAGCCTCAAAAACAATACAAAACATTTTTAAGGTGCGCTTAAATAACGGATATACTTAAGAAGCGTTTCAGTAATCCGATTTGTATTTGTAAAAATAATATGTAATTTTCAGTATTCTTCAATAAAATTTAAGGGCTGAATTTAGGGCTGACTGTAGATAAGATTACATACCATCTAAGTAATTTAAGATCTTAAGTCTAAGCACAGTCTCCTTTTGCCAACAATCCTTTCAATTGTTTTTTTTAAAAACACACAAACTTAAAACTATATATGAAGCGCCTTGCTATTATTATTACCAAAAATTATAATATCCCTATGGTTCATTAAGGGCCTTATCGGTTTAATACTCAAAGGCCAAATGCTAACAGATACGTCTTGACACCTCCTACACAATAAAACAATTGCTATAAGTATTCTGAGGCCTACCGATACCGAATAATAAACGAGGCGAAATAGAAATGCAAGAAAAAATTTATCGCTTATTTAACAAATTAAGGGGTTGAAATCCTAGTCTCTAACCTGCCTTGACCGTAACTATGAGCCGATTTTTGGTAACAGCGAAAACTTTTAATCTGCGAAAATTTTTATTGAGGGTGCTCAAAAATATTTGGCAATAATTTTGTACCCCTGGACCGCTAGCATCTAACTTGTGATTAGGTTCATTGCGACTGTAATATTTTAACTTGGGTTCCATACCAAAATGGTGCAACTTGTTAAGAGTGGGTGTGCGCTCGTTAACAGTAAACAGATTTGATTTTTACAGTAGTAGATCAAGTTTCAACTATCCGAAAAAAAACACGCAAAAATAACATCATACTGCCAAGGGACGTGCTTGGGCAAAAACATAAAATGATGAAATTTGTTCGATAATAAAAAATCGCGAAGTTAGGTCTAATTTTTAACCAATATTCATTTATTTTCAATGTGTTACATATTACAGAGCCAAAATTTTTACATTAAATTCCGATTGATATTATCAAGAGAGTAGCCTAGTGAATTGAAAAGAAAATGAATATTTTACGAGTTACAAAGTATTTGGCGCTTACTACACTCCTATTCCGCGCAAAACGCTTTCTTTTGTCGCACCTCACATGAGGTTGCGGCTATGTTTTATCTGATTT
The DNA here is from genome assembly GCA_029955525.1 of Oeneis ivallda. Classification (NCBI taxonomy): domain Eukaryota; kingdom Metazoa; phylum Arthropoda; class Insecta; order Lepidoptera; family Nymphalidae; genus Oeneis; species Oeneis ivallda. The sequence goes on from JARPMR010000015.1 coordinate 21,628,915, forward strand.
TTTTTGGCGTTATACGCGTTCTTAAGAGCGAATGTATCAATCGTCAGGCTCTTTTAACGACCCCTGGCCGCAGCGCTGAGCGTTGTAGAGTGGGAGGTCCCACGTTCAGTCGCCGGCAGAGACAAGTTGGGGAAAAAAGAGAGAAATTACAATACCTCGGGCCTGTATTACCACCTTCTGATAAGTGTCGGATAGCCTAACCGTAAATTTTGTCACTTTTTTATTTTATGTCAAGTGACAAAGACAAAATATGCGAATAAGCTATCCGACACTTATCAGAAGGTGGTGAAAATGACCCCTATAAGTACGTCAAGCCATTTCCGAGAAAAAGGGCCTTGACATTAAGTGCTAGGCCCACAGACAGACGGACAGAGTGATCCTATATACCAGTGGTAGACTCATCGACGATTCAAAAGCACTTGTAAAAAAGTTTATTTGAATAAAAACATTTCTATTCTATTCTATTCTCAAGTTCTCATTTTTAGGGTTCCGTTTTTTTCGGAACCCTAAAAAATGAGTCAACTTGGAAAATCTTGGAACTCTTGGCGGTAACCTAATCATGGGGCCAATTTAGGAATTACCTAAATTGGCCCCATGATTAGGTTACCGCCAAGAGTTTCAGCGTTCCGTTACGACGACGCCGCAAATAAACCGAAAACTAAGTATACTTGTTCCAGGTTAGCCATCTTTCATCTTACACTGCATCGTCACTTCCCACCACGTGCGATCGCTAACTTGTCATCGCATATCCAAGTTTTTTGGTATAATTCACACCAACTCGAACTACAATCGAGTCGAGTCGAGTTACGAGTTTGATGCTAGGGGTAAATTGTCAAGGGTAACTTGTACCAACTTAGATTGTAAGAGCAAGTTAGATTTTAAATATTTTAGCTTAAAAAGCTAGTCTTCATTACGGGCAGAGCTCTTACATTAAATACAATGTAAAGAACTATTTTTATAATAAAATTTCAAAGTTGTGTCTTTTATTTCATTTAACCTCCTTTGATTAGTTTGTAACTACCCTGCTCTGAAATATTCATTAAATTATAATTATTTAATGAGTAACTGACTAACTTTTAAATATATATTTTTCAAATTATATTTACTATAGAGATAAGTAAATATAAACTAACGATAAGCAACTCTGAGTGAGGCAATAAGTTCGATTCTTGGATATACCTTGAATACCTAAGTGGACAGACAGACAGACCATTTTTCTATATATACAATATAAATTTGGTCTATGAGGAAGACAAGTCGACTAACTGATTCAGAGATTCGGTTTTGTTAACTGCACCAGATAAAATTAATATCATGCCTATGTCCGGTGTTGAACTAATTATTAAAAATGCAATTGTCATTAAAACCAACAACTTATTTATTAACTCTAAATTATAAAACAAACACTTTCACATAATTATTCCTACACTACACTAATATTATTTATTAGTAACCCTTATGCCCCCTGAATCTTCTTCTGGCATCAAGCTGTAAACAAAAACACAATGTATGTTAATATGGCACAGGGTCACTCTATATAACATAAGCATCTGCAAAGAAAAAAATTGAATTTATCGTGAGCGAAGGCACTGGCAAAAGTATCAATAATGAGCAGATCATTTTAAAAATTTAATAAGGACCAGCTGTTTTAAATATTAACAAGCTCCGAATTGCATTCACCTTGAGTTTTGTCAAGTTAAATGGCATGTAAGAGTGAATCTAATTTATATATTCTACTAAACTCGCCGGCATATTTAGCGGAACATAAAAAAAAGGTCCATAATTAAAAAAATATGGTTTTATTTTAAAATCTACTTACTACACTTCTTTTGTTATTTAAAGTTTCATTTGTTTTACTTAAAATGAGATCACATTAAGAACAGATTTTGCGAGTAAAGGCTATTTGTGAAAAATTGTACATTTTTGAACTTTTCATGTAACCGGGAAAAGTGAAATTTAATATTAAAATAACAATTAATTAAATTAGAAAAATGGTGATTAATATCGAGTATTTCCTCCACGTGCTCTTATTAAAGTTTCTACCCGTCTAGGCATACTGAGAATGATGTTATCAATGGTCTCCTGGGATAGTCTCCGCCATTCCTCAACTACGGCGACTCGCAGTTCTCCCACATTGGCAGGAGCTGGAATTCTGGACTTAACTTTTCTTTTCAGCAAGTCCCAAACATGCTCTATTGGGTTCATATCCGGTGATCTCACCGGCCACTCCATAACAGTGATATTCATATCATTAAGATAAGCTTGAGTTACCCGAGCTGTATGCGGCCGAGCATTATCCTGCATAAAAACAAAATCGTCACCGATATATGGGGCAAAGGGTGCGACATTTTCTTCTAAAACTTCTCTGATATAGCGGTCTGCAGACAGACTACCTCTGTCAATCACTACCAAGTCTGTGCGAGCTCCCAAACAAATGCCCGCCCAAACCATTATTGATCCACCACCGTATGCAACTGTAGTTTCAAAATTTGTCTAAATATGCCGGCGAGTTTAGCTGACTCAGCGAACTTCGTACCGCCAACTTACCTATATAAATAAACAAATAACTACTAAAACTATCCTATCTTTCAAGTTGGACCAAATTACAGATAGTTACGAAGTTTGATCAAAATCGGTTAAGTAGTTTAGGAGTCCATTGCGGACAAACAACGTGACACGTAATTTATATATATTAAGATAGGTATTTCTTTCAAACTTGAAACTGTTAAATAATACTCACCAAGGACCGTTTACACTCAAAGAAGGTATGTCTTAACTGCAAACATTCTGTAGGGCAACTGCTATCCTTGAGACACTCCCGAGGGGTCTTTTTATCCTGAAAATATGAGGGATAAAACATCTATTATCATCCCATAAGGGAATCCCTGCTACATTGTTTACATGTGACATTGCCACTGCTTGTCAGAAGCCTGCTGGAATTAAAACTTTTTTTAAAGGTACAAGAAAACATCATGGGGAAACCTGTGAATTAATTTGTATTATATTGGCCGAATCAGCTTACTGAACCAGTGGTAGAGTCATGACTCATGACAAGTTATAAGAGTCACAGGTTGGCCTATGTGAAATAAATAATTTTGAATTTGAGAATATGTAGGTAAGCATTGGAAAAAATTTAAATATCTTCATACAAAGTAGGTACCTATTTTCAATAAACAAAATGCGAATTGATACTAGCAAGTTTGATATCACCCTAAAACCTTCTGTTCTTCTTCAACCACTTTGCTATGTAACTATTGATGACCAATGCTGAACCAATTCAATTCAGTTCTTGATTCAGTTAACACTACAGTTTTAGAGAGGAACTTTTGTAGACGCTGTAGTATATTATAGTAGATGCTGGCTTCAATAATTTACAATGATTAAAAGTTACCTTTTTACAGCAATCACTGTTTAGTAAACACATTTTTAGATCGGCGCGTATTGCGGCGCAAGGTGACGTATCCTCTAAACCGACTTCTTCCGGAGTGAAAGTTAACATGTTGTTTTAGTTTTAGTAAGTTTAAAAATTATTATGTCCCCTCGCCTGCGTAGTTCGTACTATTTTTAATTTTTTATCAAATATTTAGGGATTTTTGCGATTATGATCGCTAGAACAACACAGTTGACAGTATTGTTGTTCCCATTCTCTTTGGTTGTTCCTGGGCCCTGGCACAGATTGTTCCTGGTCTGTGACTACTAGTCTTTGATATCATGATAATCTATGAGCTAACAAGACTATAATAATATACTCTGTGTGATTAACCAGTGTTGCCAACTCCTGTGAGGTGACTGAAAGTGACGTCGTCTCAAGTGACATTTTCAGAAAAAAAAACGAAGAAAATAATCAGCTGAGCACTGAGCAGTGATTTGTTTTTCTAAACCGTGAAAAGTTACGAAAACGAAAAATTAAACTGTTGTGACATGTGATCAAGATCGTAAAAGTGTGAACACAATGAGAAAATTATTTCCAATCTTCACGAGAAAACTCACGCACGTGTGCAGTTTAAAACCCTACAAAGATACAAAATGGTTAATGCCGAACGGTAATCCTACAGGAGCGTATGTTTACAACTGTGTCGCTGAAGAAAAGGTTCCTATAATACTAAATGACCCGACTATCGCTACTTGGTACTCATGCGGTCCCACTGTATACGACTCTGCGCACATAGGTCACGCGTGTTGCTACGTGAAGCTAGACATTATACAAAGGATATTAAAGTCCTTTTTTAAAATCAAACTCGTCACAGCTATGGGAGTTACAGATATCGACGATAAAATCATTAAAAAAGGTCTAGAAACCAAAACTGATTTCAGAACTGTAGCTAAGAAGTATGAGCATGAATTCTGGTTGGATATGGCAAGATTGAACGTCGAAAAGCCGATGATTGTAACTAGGGTATCCGATCACATCGATTCAATCAGTCAATTTGTGAAAGGTCTTATTCATTCAGGTGTAGGCTATGTTACTAAGGATGGCTCAGTCTATTTTGACACAGCAAAATATCCTGCTTACGGACGGTTACAAAGAATGCAAGATGGTGGTGAACCTAGTAGTGAAGTAAAGAGGAATAAAATGGACTTTGCATTATGGAAAAGTCATAAGCCTGGGGAACCTAGTTGGCAAACCGATTGGGGTGAAGGAAGACCTGGGTGGCATATAGAATGTTCAGCTATGGTCAGTAAGATATTTGGTTCTCAACTAGATTTCCATGCAGGAGGTATTGACTTACAATTTCCACACCATGAAAATGAGGAAGCACAGTCCTGTGCCTTTCATAATACAAGACAATGGGCCAACTACTGGATTCACGTTGGACATTTAAATCTAAAAGACACAAAAATGTCCAAATCTCTTCAAAACACCATATCAATACCCAGTGTTGTTAATAAATATAGTGCAGATACTTTTAGAATGGCTTGTCTAATGTCAAATTATAGGTATACAATGGAATTCAGCGATGAATTAATGTTAACAGCAGAAGATGTTTTAAATAAGTTCAAATTCTTTCTAAAAGATGTCAGCATTTACGCCAACAACAATAGCTCATTGCATGCTGATTATAACGATTCTTTATTGAATGAGTTACAGAAAATCGAAGAAAGCAATCTAGAAAGTTTAAGAATGGACTTTGATACAGCTTCTTGCATGAATTCCTTACTTCATTTAGTTACTTTATCAAACAAAATATTGAAATCAGATACATCCAATTACTACCCTGTGCCTATTATTTTAATAGGGGAATATATTGTACATATTTTGACAGGGTTTGGGTTAAAATTGACTGAGTCTAAAGAAGATCAACTCTCAAATTCCCTAATAGATACTTTAGTGGAGTTCAGGCATATGGTTAGATCAAATGCTTTAGAAAGGAAGGATAAGCAATTGTTGGCAGCTTGTGATGTTGTAAGGGACAAAATGAAATCTGTGAATGTACAAATTAATGATAGTAAAAAGACACCATCTTGGGTTTTAGTTAAGTAATTACTTATTATAAGTTGTAACTACAAAATTATTAATAGTATTTTATATCAAAAAAAAGTGCACTGATTTGCTATTAAATAATGTTGTTTATACTGTATATTTAAAATGAAAATAATCAAATTAATATTTTTAACTTTCATTTTAGTTATTTATTGAACAGTAAATCATCATAATGATACAGCTGGTACTATTTTATTATCATTTACTATTTTACAATATTGTAGTATTATTGTGTTATCATTTTGATGCTTAATTAGATAATCCTTCTTTTTAACTTTTCAAGTTAAAGATAACTGTGTGCCTGTAAAGATACTTGATCATTTTTTTGCACACTGATAATATTAACTTGGAATTTAAAAATGTGCTCAGGGGTGGGGCTCTGTTATACCTGCTTAGTTATATAAAAAAACTATTATTTAATGCTATTTGCTACCAACTAGAAGAAATCAGGGCAATAAAAATCATAACTATTATGGCAAGTATGTAATATATTTGTTCATTCTTTCAAAGATTGTTTTTAATTTTTTGCTCTTATAAGAAGAAATCATGTATATCTCCACACAGCATGAACTAAATATGATAATATAATCGGAAAACTTAAACTACAACTTAGTTAACGTCAGTCTTAAAGATTTCCAATTACAAGCAAATTCCACTTAAAACAATTGCCAAAGTGCAACACAACACCATAGTCTCAAAAAAAAATAGAAAATCTTATATCAATTTTTTAAATTCATTGGTAGTCTGTTCAATAAGTCCATGGGTTACTTTTTTCCATTACTGGTTCCACATTTATAGTGTGCATATTTTATTTTTAATAAATTCAGATTCCTTTTTATCTAAAGTATCAAAACTGTTTGATTCATCGATGACTCTATCAGTGTTGCTACAACTTATATTTCAATTTACCCATAAACTGACTTATTAAACAGACTATACATAATATATATAGTACACGACATAGATCTCATGATAAAGGCTTTTCTAGTGTGGATCCCCCAGTTATATGAATAGGGGAAAGAAATACAATGAACTGGAAAGGTACTATAGATTACTAAAAAGACATGTGATAAAATCATTCAAAAGGGCCGATTTCACCATCGTAAAATAAGTCTTATCTGAGCGTTGATATTTTGGCAGATTTCAGAATGCCCGAAGTTGTATTGAAAAATCAAAATTTCTGCTTTATTTGTTGGTTTAAGTTTACTTGGTAATGGTGAAATATAGGCCCTAAATATGATAAAACCTTTGTATATCGTCGCACACCGTATGTCGTATACACTTCTACGTTGTCGCGTACTTTATTCAAGAAGGTATGGAATATACACATTTGAAAATTCATTGTGAGATGAGGTCTGTGCTGCGCGAAATCGCGTAAGTCAGTATTGACCATAACATTATATTTTGCTTGACTTCCAAAATAATAGCATATTGTAAATATTAAGTACATTACAAATAACAGATCCAAATAAGGTAATAATTTTTTCAATTTGTTTAAAAAATAGAGCCGTCATGGTATTTGACAAAAAGCGGGTCTGTTCAATTTTGATACTTTGAACTATTTTAGTTTTGATTCACAATACTGACCGTTAATTAATTGACGTTAACTAATTGTAAACGGTAACAACTAAAGTAAACTGACTTTTTAGGTTAACCTTAGTTCACTTTTTAGCCACGACGGCTTTTAACTCTTAACCAGACTCTAATTATTTTGGTTTTGCTTTGAATCCCCGCAATATTGAATTTATGGTAGCATCATGACTTATATTTTGATCAAAACTCATGTCCAAAATTATATTTTGAAAAATGTAAATGTAGTGGTTTATCATTTTCATTACAAATGTGTTTCACAAAATTAAAAAAAGTAAAGTACTTATGTTTTTTTTCACAAATATTGGAAGATTTTGTTATCAATAAATATTAATTAAATGAATCTGACTTGTACTTAGACTAGAAATTTGTCAATTATAAGTAAAAATTCAACATTTTTACTATCACATGGTCGACATAAAATTAGTGATACAGATTATAAAATTGCAATAAGTATGGAAGTTGTGGTCTCATTACTTCATAGTTAATGTAGCACAAAGTAAAACAATGGCACTAATTTGTTTGTACACAAATCTTTAACTTCACTTTACAAAACGGGCCCAAAATAAGGATTTTGCCAGCTAATCAAACAACTACATAATATAGCAGCTTGTATGAAGTAGTGAACTGTGACGTCATAATAACATTTGACGCACTATTAGGAGTTTAAACGAGAATTAATTTAAAATAATAAAATGGTAAATAAACTTAAAACTAACTGTGGATGTGTAAATTTAGTAGACCCTCTTTGATAAAATAATAATTAAAATATTATTTTATCAAATAAAGACATCATTAAGTTTTGAAATATTATGCAGAGGTTACATCCTGTCCTTTTTTGCAAGGTACATTATGAACTTTTAGACCCGCTTAAGTTGAGTACAAACGAATTAGCACCGAAACATCAATTAAAAAAATATATTTTACACAACGCGAACAAACCTTTACACAAGTACAGTCAGCAAAAAATATCCTTAAACGAAAATGTGCGCGGGAGATACGACAATTTACACTGCGCTACATATCAGTTAGTCGATTGCATAGCGACATTTTTGTCTTGTATCATGTTCTCGGCCTTGTACACCTTCCACGCGACAAGATAGTCGCGCGCCATCTTGAACAGCGTGTAGTAGTTGATGAACAGCAGAATTAGCACTGCGAGGAAGTTGTGCCATGCGAACGAACTGAACAGCAGGCATAGCTGTATCGCTACTAACGCTAGTTGTAGGCAGAGAAGAAGGCAGAGCAACTTCGAGGGGTTGTTGAACACCGACTGTAATATAGAGAAAGGATTTCATGAAAAGCTTCATCCTATGTAAGGGTTCTAAGGCGCCCACTGACACGGCATGGCACGGGATTTTTATGTGACGAACAGAAATGTACCTTAAAAGTATGACAATAAAATTTCAATGTTGGTCATCGTAGGTAAGGTAGGCATCGTGTTTTTGTACCTACGGTGACCATCATTGAAATTTCAATGTTATGGTTATACCATTAAGGTATATTTCTGTTCGTCGCACGAAAATCCCTTGCCGTGCCGTGCCGTCAATGAGCGCAGGCCCTAACACAGAAATATTTATTATAAAGACTAGTTTTTCACCGCCCATTTCACTTTCAGTTAGGTTTTTAACATCCCTCTGGAACCGGATTTTACCGGGATAAAAAGAAGTCTATGTCACTCTCCAGGACCTCATATCCATGCAAAAAATCACGTCGATCCGTTGCTGCGTGATTGAAGGACAAACCACCAAACACATTTTCGCATTTACATATATATTGGTAAGGATACAACATAAAAGTGGGGGGGCAATTTGCAATAAAAAGCAACAGCAGAGCCAGCCATATATCTACGGCTAAGGCTTGAGATCTATAGATCGTAACCTGGCTATATTCAAGACTCAAGATAGAGTTAAAATGAGACACAAATATGTCCTGACATAAATCTGTCTTGTTTTAACTCAGTCTTGAGTCTGAGCTGAGTGAGAGTGTCATAGATCTCACCCTAAGAAACAAGACTAGATAAGCGTTACTTACGTAAAACCTTGTGTGATGCGCGTCAGTGGGATGCGCGCATACAAGTGGCGCACTGGCTTCATACACACAGTCGGACACGCGTACGCGCGCCCCGTGGCGCCACCACTTGCTGCCCGACCATTCGGGCACCTCGCTCGTGTCTGATGCAGACTCTGGAAGTGTCAAGTCGAAGTTTAAAGTGGGATGCGCGCATACAAGTGGCGCGCTGGCTTCATAATAATATTATACACAGTCGGTCAGGCGTACGCGCGCCTCGAGCCACCACCACTTGATGCCCGACCACTCTGGAGCTCTGTCAATCCAAAGAAAAAGGAGACGTCCAAAATTGTATTGAGTCTGGGTCTAGTCTTGTACCAGTGATAAAATAAAAGAAAATAGAATATGAACCCATTTTTGATTAATCAAATCCACGAACTCATCTAAATTATGGAGCAAAAAATTATTTATTATCTCCACGTGACGTAACTTAACTAGCTAGGTTTAATCTGGATAATGGCGGGCGGATTCATGTTTTTTGACGTAATGAGGTTAGCTGTCAAAATAGATGCGCGTCTACATGATACCTATCTTCTCTATAGCTTAAACTCGGATTGAAGAACGCCATCTTGTAAGTGTTGCAAGTAGTACCGAAAAACTTGAAATTATTTTTATTTTAGCAAGTTATTTATTGCGATGTTCTAATTTATTTTATTTTTAATGAACTTTCTGTATTTTTCTGCTTTTCATGGTATAGTGTACAAGAGTACACCCAAAGTGGACCATCTCCTTTGGCTACGTTTTTAAGTGAAAACTTCTTTAGGCACGTTGAGCACTTTTTTCGGCGAGCAAAATCATGGATTTCACGAAATCGTCACCGACACCATCGTCACCTGGAGATTTCAAATTCAAATTCAAAATCATTTATTTCATGTAGGCCAACCTGTGGCGCTTATGACAAGTCATGACTCTACCACCGGTTCGGAAAGCGGATTCTGCTGAGAAGAACCGGCAAGAAACTCAGCAGTTGCTCTTCAAAATTACACATTTTACAATATTTTTTGTAGGTAATATGTATTTACATTTTAATAACTTTTTATAATATCTTGTGGGCAGCTGGATGCCATGCCGATTTACCCCATGCAACTTGTTAGAATAGAATATTTCCAACAATATGATGATATAATATTTATAGAACTCCAAAAATACATAAGTACAATATTCAATACATGTCAAGACTGGCAGACCAGCAGCCCCGCTTCCGACGGTGGCACCCGTTCACGAGCATGACGCATGATCCAGCCATTGCTTCGCTCAACCATATTTGAGGGAACGTAACAACCCGCACCACACGACACCACCTACAGAAACGTTAAAGAGAGTGTGACATACTCAACTACCTATGTCAAGACATCGAATTTATCTAATCTAATACAGTACTAGTACTATTCAAATACTCTTTTCAAGATCCTATGCAACTTTATCATTAAGAAAGTCATTAACTTTGTAATAACCGCGACTCAGTAAGTGAGTTTTTACGCATTCTTTAAATTTGTGCAGTGGCAAATCTAGCAATTCCTTCGGAATCAGATTATATAAGCGTACGCTCAACCCCACAAAGGATTTTTGCACTTTACGCAGGCGACATGATGGTATTTCTAGTTTATGACGATTTCTAATAAAACGATTGTGTGCATCGCCCCTTTGTTTATACAGATGAATATTTTGTCTCACAAAGACTATATTATTATAAATGTACTGTGAAGCTACTGTAAGTATCCCAATCTCTTTAAACTTTTATTTATTTATTTATTTATTTATTTATTTACAAGCTTTGAATACCCAGTTTGGGTGTAGCAACAATAGTGTAATTTATTGTGGTAGGGAGACCGATTTTACATATTATGCTTATCCGTATCATTAAAAAAATCATTGATTGCGTAGTAACACTTTTCAATTAGGTACGTTTTTAATATTTTTATAAACTTTATTTCCTTTTCAATGTTTCTGATGTTGTTAGGTAGATTATTGTAGATTTTTATTGACATTATGTAGGGGCTCGAACTGTGCAGTGCTAATTTTGATAGTGGGAGAATTAATTTGTTTGTATGTCTCTCGGGGAATCGGCGAGTTTTGTCTTCTTTTTTAGTATAAAATTGTATGTTTTTCCTTACGAATTTACACATTTCGAATATATAAATAGAAGTTAAGGTCAAGATTTTCAGTTCCTTGAAGTGAGGTAGGCACGTGTCTGTAGGTTTTATATTTACTAAAATGCGGATGCACTTTTTTTGTAATACAAAGAGATCGTGGACATTTGTACTGTTTCCCCAGAGTATAATACCGTATCGCAAAAATGCGTGCCCATAAGCGTAATACGCGGCTAATGCGGTTTTTAAGTTGGTAGTCCTTTTTAACTCCCTGAGGCCATATATAAATTTCGATAATTTACTTCTTGTTTTTTGAATATGGCTCTTCCAATTTAAATTAGTGTCAATATTAATTCCTAAGAATGTTAAGCTATCTACGCATTCTATGTCATTGTTATTATAAATAAATTTAATGTCTAGTGGTATTTTCTGATACGGTCGAAATTGAATTATTTTAGTTTTATTGCAATTTAATTCTAAGTTATGGTCAGTCATCCAATTGGTGATAGTATTTAGTAGTCGAGTCATTTTATCATTTAAATCATTATTATTTGACAGAGGCAATAATAAGGAAATGTCATCAGCAAATAGTACGCAATATTCGTCAAAAATTTTTGGCAAGTCATTTATATAGATTAAAAACAAAATACACCCAAGGACGCTTCCTTGGGGTATTGAGTTAGTCATGGTTTTTACGTCAGATCTCGTGTAGCTTACTAGTCCCGTTTTTTGGTCAAAATTTTCTATGTCAACGTAGTGTTCGCGTTTTTCCAAATAGGATTTAAACCATTCGTGCGGTGTGCCACTTATGCCTATCCCGTATAATTTATTTAGTAATATATCATATTTTCACGAAGAGATACGCGCGAACCGAGTTTATAGATAGATCGAACGGCTCTTTTCTGCAATATAAAAATAGTTTCAATATTAGCTGCTCTGCCCCACAATAAGATTCCATAGGACATTACACTATGGAAGTAGGCGAAGTAGAGAAGCCTAGCCGTTTCCACATCGGTAAACTGTCTGATTTTTCTGACAGCATAGGCAGCTGAGCTGAGTTTACCCGCTAATGTCTCAATGTGAGCGTCCCACTGAAGCTTACTATCTAAGGTCACCCCCAGAAAAACAGTGGAGTTCTCAATTTTAAGGTTATCTCCATTTAATTTTATTGATTTATCAATTTTCTTTACATTAGGTACAATAAATTCTAAACACTTAGTTTTTTTGGCGTTCAGGAGCAAATTATTAACAGTAAACCAACGCGATATTTGAGATAACGTACTGTTTACATCGTCAAAATTTACTTTGTTTCTATCAGTAACCGTTCAACATTTTAGAGGTTCTCAAGCAATCTTGTACAGCGCAATCGGCAAGCAGCCGCCTTCCTTACCGTTTAATGTATGATGTCGCAGGTTCGAATCTCACGAAACGTGACAGTGCGCTTTTTTTTTAATTATTTTTATATTTATTTTTTTATTTTTATTTTATATTTGTTTTTAATTATTAGCAAATCTAGTTTTCACTTCTATCAGCAGTCCCTATGACTGCCAATTCTATTTTATTGTAGCGTGGTAAGAGTGACAGGTCAATACAATGTGACATTTTGTACCCTACCGAAGTAATCATAAGGTTCAAATTTCGAAAACAGATTTTCTGAATAGTTGATCGAGCGAAGCGAGGTCTATATGAGTCTACTTTGAGTGAATTTGCACTTGTCTGTCTGTCCGAGCCTTATAACTTCTGAATTACTAAACGTAATTAGTTCTTTAAACATTATGTAAAACGATGGCCTCCAGCCGAATATTGCATAAAAAGTTATACAAATCTTTATTTCAGGCTCTCATAGAAGCGAAGGCGAAGTAAAATACTTTTTGTTGCGATACATAGGCTTGCGATATATCTTTTTAAAGATGATTTTGAACAGTATTTGACATGGGGGGCTTTCAAAGTGGAGATTGAATTCGAAGCTTTATGTCAAAAACGGCTATATATTTAAAGCTGAAACTTGTGTTGAGGTCGTCATTTTGTATCGATTGAATGCATTGTGGGATACCGCGAGGTCTCAGTTCGGGACCAAACACTATAGTTGTTATTATTCAGGGGCCGCGGGGTTGTCTAAAAACTTCTACATTATGACAAAATCAGTTACCGGTCACCGGCGTCCACCGTCCCAGATGCCTGGCGGCGCGGTGCGGCGCGTCGGCGTGCGTTGCGGACAGCAGCTGCGCCGCGTACCGGCCGCACAGCGCGCCCCACGCCAGCCCCACCTGCTGCGCCGCGCCCGCCGCGTCGTAGTGCAGGTACGACTGACAGAGAATAGCAAATCAGTTACCGGTCACCGGCGTCCACCGTCCCAGATGCCTGGCGGCGCGGTGCGGCGCGTCGGCGTGCGTTGCGGACAGCAGCTGCGCCGCGTACCGGCCGCACAGCGCGCCCCACGCCAGCCCCACCTGCTGCGCCGCGCCCGCCGCGTCGTAGTGCAGGTACGACTGACAGAGAATAGCAAATCAGTTACCGGTCACCGGCGTCCACCGTCCCAGATGCCTGGCGGCGCGGTGCGGCGCGTCGGCGTGCGTTGCGGACAGCAGCTGCGCCGCGTACCGGCCGCACAGCGCGCCCCACGCCAGCCCCACCTGCTGCGCCGCGCCCGCCGCGTCGTAGTGCAGGTACGACTGACAGAGAATAGCAAATCAGTTACCGGTCACCGGCGTCCACCGTCCCAGATGCCTGGCGGCGCGGTGCGGCGCGTCGGCGTGCGTTGCGGACAGCAGCTGCGCCGCGTACCGGCCGCACAGCGCGCCCCACGCCAGCCCCACCTGCTGCGCCGCGCCCGCCGCGTCGTAGTGCAGGTACGACTGACAGCGAATAGCAAATCAGTTACCGGTCACCGGCGTCCACCGTCCCAGATGCCTGGCGGCGCGGTGCGGCGCGTCGGCGTGCGTTGCGGACAGCAGCTGCGCCGCGTACCGGCCGCACAGCGCGCCCCACGCCAGCCCCACCTGCTGCGCCGCGCCCGCCGCGTCGTAGTGCAGGTACGACTGACAGCGAATAGCAAATCAGTTACCGGTCACCGGCGTCCACCGTCCCAGATGCCTGGCGGCGCGGTGCGGCGCGTCGGCGTGCGTTGCGGACAGCAGCTGCGCCGCGTACCGGCCGCACAGCGCGCCCCACGCCAGCCCCACCTGCTGCGCCGCGCCCGCCGCGTCGTAGTGCAGGTACGACTGACAGAGAATAGCAAATCAGTTACCGGTCACCGGCGTCCACCGTCCCAGATGCCTGGCGGCGCGGTGCGGCGCGTCGGCGTGCGTTGCGGACAGCAGCTGCGCCGCGTACCGGCCGCACAGCGCGCCCCACGCCAGCCCCACCTGCTGCGCCGCGCCCGCCGCGTCGTAGTGCAGGTACGACTGACAGAGAATAGCAAATCAGTTACCGGTCACCGGCGTCCACCGTCCCAGATGCCTGGCGGCGCGGTGCGGCGCGTCGGCGTGCGTTGCGGACAGCAGCTGCGCCGCGTACCGGCCGCACAGCGCGCCCCACGCCAGCCCCACCTGCTGCGCCGCGCCCGCCGCGTCGTAGTGCAGGTACGACTGACGGCGAATAGCAAATCATCAGCTCTTATTGATGGTGCTCCAACATTCCTAAATTGGAATTCGGCTTAAAATAATAAACGGGCTTATTAGACCAGGGTAGAAGCCTTAAAAAATAATAAAAAGTGAAAAAAATAATAGTAGGATGAAACCCATTGGAAAAGGAAGAGAATGCAACAAAAATGAAAGGAAAAATAAATTACGGGCGATCTGAGGTCGGGAAGTGGGGGGAGGGAGGGGGGGGGGGGGTTAAGGGTAAAAAAAACGGTTTATCTCAATTTCTGGAAAAACTACAAGTCCTATGGAAAAAAGTTAAATGACAAAGTTGTAGGTAATAAAAAGATCTACAACTTTTGTATTTAGACTTTTTTCACATAACCTCAAAATGTATGTGAGAAATTCAAATAACCAAGTTTTTGGTTTTTTATTTTTATCTTTTACAAAAAAAAAATTTTTTCACTAAATTTGGTGAAAACTTACCTTTTTATGTCCCAAACACACTGTAATTTTTTTGATTTAAAATATTTATTTTTTCACCTTTTTTTTTGACTTAATATTGAAAAAGCATTCAAAGCAATGCTCCCAGAAAATGCAGAAACGAAATAAGAAATAACAGGTAGTAAGGCCCAGACCCTCTAAGCCCCTATAAAATACCTTTTAAATTACATGCGTAGATGGCTATTTATTGTTATTTTAAGATAACTTATATACGTGAGTGACCTACGGAAAATTTTAGCCCATCAAAAGGTATTTCATAGAGAAGTGGGGAAGGGGCTAGGAGGCCTTACTACCTGCTATTTCGTATTTCGTTTCTGCATTTTCTGAGAGCATTTACCATAGTAATGTATATTTTTTTTATTAAAAGTAGAGATTTCAACGAACAAAAAGCTCACCGACTTTTTTAAAAAAGCAGATATTTTGACGGGAGAATTTTCGATTGAAAATTAGGTGCTTTTTCAATATTAAGTCAAAAAAAAGGTGAAAAAATAAATATTTTAAATCAGAAAAATTACAGTGTGTTTGGGACATAAAAAAGGTAAGTTTTCACCAAATTTCGTGAAAAAATATTTTTTTTTGTAAAAGATAAAAATAAAAAACCAAAAACTTGGTTATTTGAATTTTTCACATACATTTTGAGGTTATGTGAAAAAAGTCTAAATACAAAAGTTGTAGATCTTTTTATTACCTACAACTTTGTCATTTAACTTTTTTCCATAGGACTTGTAGTTTTTCCAGAAATTGAGATAAACCGTTTTTTACCCTTAAACCCCCCCTCCCCCCCCACTTCCCGACCTCAGATAGCCCGTAATTTATTTTTTCTTTCATTTTTGTTGCATCCTCTTCCTTTTCCAATGGGTTTCATCCTACTATAATTTTTTTTGTTTCCAAAAATTATCTACCCTGGACTATATAATAATAAATCGGCTTGGCATCCGGCTGTCCACAAGATAGTATAAAAAACTTATTACAATGTAATAGCTACATAATAATATAAGGTATTGTACAATGATTACTTTGAAAAGAGCAACTGCTGAGTTTCTTGCAGACTCTTCTCAACAGAATCCGCTTTCCGAACCGGTGGTAGAGTCATGACGTGTCACAGAGCCACAGGTTGGCCTACGTGAAATAATTTTGAATTTTTTGAATTTTGGAATGCCCTTCCGTTCTTCCAAATAATTATAACTTGGGTACCTTTAAATCAAGAGTGAATAGGCATCTTCTAAATGATAAACTATATTTCAATGAAAGAATTATGCCCGTTTTCACCAAGGTTCTATATCTTTTATGGGCTACCTAAGCAAGTTAGGTGACGCTTTCTGTTAATTTCGTTTTCACGAACCTTTAGGGAACACTTAAAGGTGAAAATGACTTTGGGTAAGGTATTGTATTTAGAGGCTTCAAGCTACCTACGTAGAGAGACTCCTACTTAGGTTATCATTTACGTGTTGTTGGTGAATACGGGCATGAGAGAATTTTCTTGTTCAACAGCTATCTATATAATTCACTGTTTCATTTATTTATACAGCTTTATTGCGTACATAAATACAGGAGTAAATGTTATATAAATATATGAAATGCAATGTTAGCAGTTAAGCATAATCTGTGTTGTTGTTAAGGATGATCATACGAGTCTGCCCGCGAAATTCAAATTTAATTTGGTTTTTCGCAATTTGTAAACTAATACGACAAACTAGGCTAATGGCATTCTAATTGCGCCAGTAGAATTATCATCTTCACACGTTTACATAAAAATCTTTACTTGAGTGACCAGTTTAAGAAATTAATCAAAATTCTGAGTTGGACGTGAGTTACTCACAAATTAGTCGATATTTTGATTAATTTTTTAAACTGGACACTTTCAAGTAAAGATTTTTATATAAACCTGTGAAGATGATACTGCCATTGTTGCAATTAGTTTACAAATTGCGAAAAACCAAATTAAATTTGAATTTCGCGGGCAGAACTGTGTCTTCCACCTTAAAGACTTAAAGAAAAAAATCTTACAGTACAACACTTCGATGACATTGACAGAAGGGTGTGAGTGTGCTAACAGCACATACAAGTTCTGTCATTATAGTATTTTTTTCTATGAGTGCGGTGCTAGTTCCAACTATTGCCACATGCCAAAAGACTTGATCATACTGTATTACCTGTGCAAAGCAGCAGGGCACAAAACTGCTATAATACGCCCCCAATATGGAATTGAACAGGATTTTCTTGATCCTCATATTGAAGTCCTGCCTCAGAACCTCCACTTCTGTGCGTATCTGCTCCGGCTCGTGCGAGCAGCTGTGCATGAGCGGAGCGTCGGTGTTGTGCAACTCCAGGAATGGACTTGAGTTGATTCCGAACAGTATGAAGTATATTAGTGCTCTGTAAACAAGGTTTAAAAACTGTAACCCGACTTCGGAAAGTTGGACGTTAGGCGTTGTCTCCGCCGGCGAGGAAGCGACTAACTATAGGCTATTTTCTCGCTCATGAAACCTACAAAAGATATGACATTCCGTGTAAACAAAAAAATTAGGTAAGTGGCACTCGGGGACTGCCGCGGTAAAGCTATTGCATAGCATTTTTTATCAACTTATGCAATTATAATATTTATGCAATATTTTTTTTTGCATAATAAAAATTATGCAAAAAAATAATTAAAAAACAAACAAACAAGAAAAGCGCACTGTCACTACTTCGCGAGTGAGATTCGAACCTGCGACATCATACACCATACGGTAAAGAAAGCGCCCGCTCGCCCACTGCGCCAAAACGAGCTACTTGTGAACCTCTAAAATGTTGAACGCTTACTGAACGACGGTGTTAGGTTTATTTTCGTTACGGAATTTCTTGATTCGGTCGCAGCGCTCAAACTGTTTGTCCTAGTTCAAAGCCCGCGATAAAAGCTATGCAATAGCTTAAAAAAGATGCATATATTAATAGTTGATCGCTGTCGCTGTCTGTTTACATTGCCAGCGAAGACTCGCTCCACTAGTTTGTCGCTGAGCGACGTGAGCTATCAAAGACTGAGGCTGAGATCTATAGATCGTACTCTCGCTCTGCTCAAGACTCAAGATAGTTAAAATGAGACACAAATATGTCCCGACATAAATCTGTCTCGTTTTAACTCAGTCTTGAGTCTGAGCTGAGTGAGAGTGCCATCTATAGATTTCAGCCTGAGTGCCCGTCTAAGTTTAATAGTCCAGCGACAAAACTATCGGAACTACACACGCGTTTCCCGCTGCTCGCCTACTCGTTTCTATTAGAGATGAAACGGATAGTGGTTTGGCCGGATACCGGATAACGGATATTCGGCAAGCTACGAGGCCGGAGCGCCGGATATCCGGCTGCCGAATATTCGGCTCTTTACATATTAAAAATGCGGAAAATTTGGTATTCATTCACCACAATTTGCCACTTTGAATTTTGAGTACTAAATTTTTATAACACAATATGTTTATATGTGCGATTATAAAAATAAACAGTGTCAATAACTTATTATTTTGTATAATAATATTTTTAAAAAAGTATAGTAATAATATTTTTTAAATTTTACTATCCGGTATCCGGCCGAATAGTGAAAACAAGGCCGGATAGGCCGGATACCAGATAGTTAACGGATATCCGTTTCATCTCTAGTTACTATAGTTCTAGCTCTACTCGCTTCTCGTTCATCGTCGGCGGTGAGACAACTGCCTTATACACGTCATATTGATTTTGTTGAATAGATTGACTGATTAATTCATTCATCAAAATCGGATTAGCAGTTCAGATGCTTCGGTGGAACATATTTGAACAGGATTTTTTTGATCCTCATATTGAAATCCTGCTGCGATACCTTTACATTGTATTTTAAAAATTGCCAAGAGGAGCCAAGCGAAGCGCAAGGGCACTACCTACCTTTTCTCGAAGCGCTTCGTCATTTTTTTTGAACCCTCATCACTTGGGTTTGGATTATACCAGATAAACAAAATTTTCGGGATATGATGTCAATAGTAGACTTATTAAACTTAATATAAAATTTCAATTGCAGAAATCTTATATTTTAGATATTATTGATATCTAAAAAACCCCGATTTCGGCACTGGCTCACTCACTAATCAAAATTCTTATGGTTAGGTTTCGTTACTACAAGAACTATTGTACAACAGAAAAGTAATGAACAGTGAATAAATTTTTCACCTTACGCCCATGTGAATGTAGCGAAATGGCCAAGCCACATATTTTGACTACAGTGTAGAATTTGTGAAGTTAGGGCTTGTAGAGTTAGAAGCCTGGTCCTTCATGAGATGTGATAACTTTTTGACAGTGCAAGCCATATGGTCTCGTGTTGGCAACATTTTACATGAAAATGTTTTTGGTGGGGTAGTTTTGTTTTGAAAATAGAAACTACTGAGTTTCTTGCTGGCTCTTCTTAGCAGAAGCTGCATTCTTGCCTGATGATGGTAGAGTTTTGACTTGTGTGAAGTAAATACTTTTGAATTTGAAACATTAAAACAAAATCATTTAAACATGAAAATGCGAAAGCTGAGTAATTCTTTTTTTTATTATATGACAATATAGTCCTTGACTGCGATCTCACCTGATCGTAAGTGACACTGCAGAGAAGAGAATTAATGTTTATAAGAACTGATTTTAATTAAAACATATTTAGTTCCCATACTTACGGGTAGCACAAGTAGAATATCTTGAGAAGAGGGTACTTGACCATTATGAAGTATGTGCACCACGACAGCGCGCCTAGCACTACTCCCAGGATGAACATCCTGAAAATTACAATGTATACTTAGTAAGTATACATTACATTACACCGCGTAAGTATTACTTACATTATTAAGTAATTATTACTTACACAGGGTTTAATACTGTATATGGGACATGTTTATGAGTGAATACACTTAATGCCTACAATTAATTAATGACGGGTTACCAATATTTTTAACTTTTGAGTACACAGTGTATCGAGAACAACGACCGCCGATACCTATACGTGTCGCAAGCGGGGAAATGTTAAAGTCACGAAAAGACTGATGAAAAATTTAAATACTGAGCGACAAAATAATTACACCCTCTATTATTTTTAGTGCAACCAGTACGAGCCCAACAATATTTTACTCTTTTTTTGTGTTCATTAATAATAATTGTGTGATAAGATTTAAGAATTTCTGCGATTTTTTCGCAAGCTTGATTTTTCGAAAATCCAAAATATAAAGCCTCAATCCTATGATTGAGGACCTATGACGTCAACTATACTCATGAAAAAAAAACATATCACTGTTGCTCGTTTGCCCTGTGATAGAAAGACAAATCAATAAACCAACAAGCACGTAATAAAAACCTAGCTGATGCCCGCGATCGTCCGCGTGGGTTTAGTTAAATCCCATGGGACTCTTTGATTTTCCGGGATAAAAAGTAGCTTATGTCACTCTCCAGGTCCTCAACTATACCCATGCAAAAAATCACGTTGATCCGTAGCCCTGTTGCGGCGTGATTGAAGGACAAACCAACAAACAAACAAACAAACACACTTTCGCATTTATAATATTAGTAATAAGTAAAATAGTCTATTCTATTCTTCTTGGTGTGCAGCTATGCAGGTGCTGAGTCCCTGTAGTACGTCCACCGTCGCCGGTCCATTGTGCTCGCCACAATTTATAGCTCCTCTCCGATTCTCATTGCTGTCAGGAACAGCAGCTCTTTCTTGGCTGGGATGAGTGTAGCCTCCTCAGGGTGCAAGATATGTTTCCCTAGATGGGTGCTTCGTATATGCTTTAAATGTCCCACTTTACCTTACTTCCTACTTAATATTATAAATGCGAAAGTTTGTGAGGATGTTTGTGTGGTGTTTTGATGTATGTGTGTAAGGATGAATGGATGTTTGTTACTCTTTCACACTACAAGAAATGAACACATTTGGCTGAAATTTAGAATAGCGATAGCTCATACCCAGGATTAACACATAGGCTACTTTTTATCCCAGAAAATTAGAGTTCCCCCAGGATTTAAAAACTTTAATCCACACTGATGAAGTCGCTGGCATCATATAGTAACAAATAATATGCAACTGTGTATCCACCGATTCCTGGCACAGCCTGCATATATCTGAGCTGTAGATGATAGTTTAGGTGCATGTATTACCTAGCTGCAATGGTAACATGTGGCATCTTCTTAGGAGGGACGACACATCTGAGCAATGCAACACTAACACTTAAAAGCAGTCTGCGACTGAGCAATGTCACTATGAACGCCACCAAATGTGGATCAATCAAGTAGAAGTTCTGCAACAAATATAAAGTAACTAATCAATGGGTATTTATTAGTGTAAGGGCTTAACTGAGCTTTGCCATACTGACAGTTTTTGTATTGAAAATCCTGACAAGATCTTACCTTGTTGGTTAAAGTTTACTTGACAATTAAGTAATAAATAGCGTCTTAGTATAAAATGCACTGACTGTCCCAAAAAAGGGCAAACCAGCCTTGCGATCGTCCAAAGTTATTCGTGATCGTTATCGTATTCAATGACACTAGCGTCAAACTAAAATAAACCATAATACATTGAATTAGAGCTCAATTTCGTGTATGCATTTATATACGTTTACGTATGTAAGATAAGCTCCATATTAAAATTAGTTGTACTGAATTTGTGACTTTAAATCAACACTATCAAGTATTATTAATTCGTATTTGATGACTAATGTCATCAAATACGAATACGATCAATGGAATAACTTTTGGACAATGGCAGCGATAATTGAGCAATTATAAATTCCCAAATTGTTCCTGCCAGGAATCAAACATAAGGCCTCCCACTTAGGAAGGTCCATCAGGCCATGAATATGAATTAGTGCATTCTGCTAACAAAGGATCAAGCAGTCTCCTATTCGGGGGGGTCACAGGTTCAATCCGGGCATGCACCTCTGGCTTTATGTGCATTGTGTCACAAACATCAAAGGTGAAGGAAAACACTGTGAGGAAACCTTCACATCAGGGAGTTCTTCATAATATTCTCAAAGGTGTGTGACGTCTGCCAATTTGCATTGGGCCAGCATTGTGAACTATGGCCTATAACCCTTCTCTGAGAGATCTGCACTCAATAGTGAGCCATTGATGGGTAACTGACGATGCGGGTTGTTATGTTCCATCAAATATGGTTGAGCGAAGCAACGGCCGGATCCTGCGTCATGCTCGTGAACGGGTGCCACCGGCGGGAATGGGGCTACTTTGTCTGCACATCTTAACATGTATTGAATTGTATGTATACATTTTTGGAACTCCCCTCATTGTGGAAACACTGCATAAACTACATACATAGCATAGTACCTATTGTAAATTGTAAACTGTATTATAAAAGAGCAACCACCCAGTTTCTTGCTGGTTCTTCTCGGTAGGAAGGGCTTTCTGAACCAGTGTTAGATTCATTTGACGGTTCGAAAGCACTTAAAGTTTATTTTAATCCTACTAATATTATAAATGCGAAAGTTTGTGAGGATGGATGTATGGATGGATGTATGGATGGATGTTTGTTACTCTTTAACATGACAACGAATGAAACGATTTGGCTGAAATTTGGAATGGAGATAGCTCATACCCAGGCATAAGACTACATTTTATCCCAGAAAATTAAAGAGTTCCCGTGGGAATTAAAAAACCTTAATCCACGCAGATGAAGTCGCTGGTGTTATCTTAAAAAATATTTCTATTCTATTCTATTGATGACGACTAGCAAAGGATGTGAAGGCTACTAATATTACCATGGCCTGTGTAGTATGAGAGTGTGGCAACCACCACATAGTCCTGTACAAATTTAAGAACTGCAGTCCCATGGCTACGGTTGTAAACACAAAGGTCATCATCTCAAACAGCAGCTCCCCATCCTGGGGTATGTATGGGAACGGTATGTGTTTGGGTGGCACTGGGTTGTCTGCCAGCTTGATGTCAGCCACGGGAGCAGTCGACGACGGCGATAAGCGTGGTCTGCTGCGCTTTCCATTAATATCTTCGTCAGAAACCTGGGGTACTGCCCCCTGTAAAACAGATGAATTAAAGTTTTTTTTTTGTTAAAAGAAAGCTGTAGTAGTAGAAGTAGTTATAGTTGAATTTGCAGTAGTAGATGTAGTACTAGTTGTAGTAGAAGTAGTTGTAGTAGTATTTGTAAAAGTATTCGTAGAAGTGGTTGTAGAAGTGGTTGTAGAAGTAGTTGTAGTACTAGATGTAGTAGTTGTTGTAGTAGGTGTT
Organism: Oeneis ivallda; assembly: GCA_029955525.1. Lineage (NCBI taxonomy): Eukaryota > Metazoa > Arthropoda > Insecta > Lepidoptera > Nymphalidae > Oeneis > Oeneis ivallda. Next base: position 21,652,458 of record JARPMR010000015.1, read on the forward strand.
GTAGAAGTAGTTGTTGTAGTAGTTGTAGTACTATGTGTATGTTGTAGTAATTGGTGTTACTAGCTGATGCCCGTGACTTCGACCGCGTGGATTTTGTTTTTAAAACCCCTCGGGAACTCTTTGATTTTCCGGCATAAAAATTGGCCTATGTCACTCTCCAGGTCCTCTAATATACCCATGCAAAAAATCACGTCAATCCGTATCCCTGTTGCGGCATAATTGAAGGACAAACCAACAAACCAACAAACAAACACACTTTCGCATTTATAATATTAGTCATAGCGAAAAAATTCTAAGTCTATGATATTAGTAAGGATTCTGCTTGTTTTTGAGTGAAACCTATGGACGTGTAGTTAAGTAACTACGTAGCTAACGTAGCCTTAACGTAGCCTACCTTTTTGGCAGTTCCCGAACTCTTTTTCGCTCCCGGAGCCACCATTTTAGTAGCGATCGGGGGTAGTGGTCGCTTTACGAGCGGATCTTTGATAATTTTTCGACGCCGAGAGATCGCAGTAGACGACGTATTGCTAACTTGGGAGTACGCCCAGCGTCTCGCAAGGAGTATTGTCAGGCAGCCAACAACCGCTGGTAAGAAGAATACGACAAAAGGGCCACTTTCATTTTCGGTACAACTCATCACTTACATGATAAAATTTCACATTAAAAATATTTCGAATTTACACACTCGCGACAACGCGTGACGCGTCCTTCACCTTCACTTCCAAAACTAAATAAAATGTCAAAATCACGTCAAAATCATTTGTCAAATGTCATTATAATCAAATGACACATGGTCGGGTATGTTCCGATATACACTGCGAGCACTGCTTAGTGCTCGCACTGGTGAAAAATTGTGTTCGTTATTATGGACTGCCAGAACACTGCCGCAGTACCCTAGGGTACAGTACCCTAGCTTATGTATATATGTGTATGTATGTTATACCCTAGCTTATGTATGTATGTTATGTACTAGGCATGGTTAAAAGTTTACACATACTCTGATCGCGAGTGATTTCCTCTCATTCATTGAGGAGCTCCGTCCTCTATCTCCGAAGATATTCATCAGCTTCACCAAAGGGGAATGCCAACTTTTGGGCCCTCCGCGGACAGCACGATAGAATTTATCCAAATTACAGAACCCTTTTAAAATAAATAAATACGAATTATCATAATATTATGAAACCCGCCACTATTATCAGTAATTTTCATAAATTAAAGGTATTTATATTGACTCGAGAAAGCTGAATCTATAGTCTGTGATCCAAGTTGTAGCCATTTTCTTTAAAATGTTGCCAGCATTAACCATGATGCTAATCGATACTGACGATTTTTTTCGATTAATATCAGATTTGTGTAGCGTTTAATGGGTGTGTGTATATTTGTTATTATTATTATATATTTTTTTTTTTATAAATGAAGTTTAGAAGTTTAGTTTATTTTTCAAATTACAACTTAAGCTTAACAATATAATGAATTAAAGTATAATATACAATATAATGAATTAAAGTTGTAAAAATTGTCTACATTTACGAAAACTTTGTGCACCTGTTCTCCGAACTATAACCTATGGCTGAGGTACAGATACACTTACTCCTAAGGTAAATTAGGTACATTAATACATTAAGAAAAACTATTGTCCCTAAACTAGGTAAAAACCTGTATTTTAGGCGACAGCACTCTCCTTAAATTTTATTGACCTGTGTGTGTGTGTGTGTGTGTGTGTGTGTGTGTGTGTGTGTGTGTGTGTGTGTGTGTGTGTGTGTGTGTGTGTGTGTGTGTATGTGTGTGTAACATACATACATACACGCATACATACATACATGCATGCATACATACATACATACATACATACACACATACATACATACATGTATGAACATACATACATACAAAAATGTATGCATGCATGCATATTGGCGCATAATTTAAGGATAAATATGTGAAAAGTAGCATACGAATATCCCGCGGGAACTGTTTGTTTTCCCGGAATAAAAAGTAGCTGTTGTCACTTTTCAAGTCCTCAACTATCCCTATCCAATAAACCATGTCAATCTGTAACTCCGTTGGCACATAATTTAAGGATAAATATGTGAAAAGTAGCACACTAAAATCCCGCGGGAACTGTTTGCTTTCCCAGGATAAAAAGTAGCCTTTGTCACTTTTCAAGTCATCAACTATGCCTATCCAAAAAACCACGTCAATCTGTAACTCCGTTGGCGCATAATTGAAAGATAAATATGTGAAAAGTAGCATACTAATATCCCGCAGGAACCGTTTGTTTTCCCGGGATACAAAGTAGCCTGTGTCATTTTTCAGGCCCTTAACTTTACCTGTGCACAAAAATCACGTCAATCTAAAACTCCATTGCGCGTATTTTGAAGGACAAATGAGTAAAAAATAGCGATGCTATCCCGCAGGAACTGTTTGCTTTTCCGGGATAAAAAGTAGCCTATGTGCTATTCCAGACTATAATCTATGTCTGTGCCAAATTTCAGCAAAATCGGTTCATTCGTTGTCGCGTTAAAGAGTAACAAACATCCATCCATCCTCACAAACTTTCGCATTTATAATATTAATAAATAAATAATAAATATTTATAATTATAATAATATAATAATAAATAATAAATCGTTTATTTCCATCATTATACAGAAACATCAATTTGATCTTGAACAAAACTTGATACCTATCTACAAAAATTGATGCCTACTACTAATTGAGAAGTTTACAAAGAGTACAAGATCAAGAACTGGCTATCCTAGCTAGATTTTTAGATCTGTGTTAAGGATAGCCTGCCCTCTCCCTCGAGTAGCCAAAACTGTGCACAAGCACATGTTTTTCAAAAATAAATAGCCTTAGGCATTATACAATACAAATACAACATTAATAGATAGTTTACACACTTTAAATTTATCTAATAACTGGCGTGTAATATGTGTGTGTTTGTGTATGTTTGTGTGTGTGTGTGTGTGTGTGTGTGAGTATGTTTGAGTGTGTGGGTGTATGTTTGTGTTCAGTGTGGATGCATGTGTTTTATAAAAAATTATAATATGAACGAATAACTGGTGAATTAATTTATGTAACAATATAGTTTTTATTATAAGAAAATATATAATTATAGGTATATGTATCAGATTGTAAGGAAGTCTTCTATTTCTTCATAAGATTTACCCAGCAAGAAAGATGTTACTAGTTTTTTGCACTGAGTAAGTGGGAGATTATAAATGGGTAATATTGCATTAAGCTTGTTGTACAAAAATGGGCCAAGATAGTAAAGAAAGCGCTTTGTGAATGCTAATTTAGGCGCATGCAAGGTACAAATCTTGTGTTTGCGACGCTCCTCAATAGGTCGAAACGGAGTCACCTTGTGCTGATACAGAATCACATTAAGAATAAACAGCTTTCTAACACTAAGGACGCCACAGTCTTTGTACAACAAAGTGGTAGGGAAGAGTATTGGTCTAAACGTTGACACTTTTAGTATGGCCCGTTGGGCAATTTCAAGGGGCTTTAGTGTGGTTTTAGCGATGCCTCCCCAACAAGTTATGCAGTATTGAATGATGGATTGGCACAAAGCAAAATAAACATTACGGATTACGAGTGGATTTGCAACGTTTCGTAGATTTTTGAAAATAAAAATCAATTTACGGACCCTGTTTGTAAGTAGATCGATATGGTTTTTAAAATTTAAGTTTTGATCTAAAACAATGCCTAGATATTTAATTTTATTAGTAGAAGCTATAGACTCACAGTTACAATTTGAACTAAGCCTATCAGAGCAAGAATGAACTTTAAGAGTTACCGGAGTCTCAGGTTGTGAAGCATTTCTTACTGAATAGGTTATAAGTTTAGTTTTTGAGATGTTTAAAGTTAAAGAGTGCGATCGTAGCCAGTCGTTAATAGAGTTGAATCCAAGTTGAGCAGCTTCTTCAAGATCAGACCAAGAATTAGCATAGAAGGTGATGGCAGTATCATCGGCGAAGGAGACTATTTGGGCATTTTTAATGCGGAGATTGCAAAGATCATTTATGAAGATTAGAAAAAGTGTTGGGCCAAGAATACTACCTTGTGGGACGCCATACGATATTGGTAGCTCGTCACTCAAGTTGTTATCGATTTTGGTCATTTGCGTTCGACCAGAAAGGTAACTGCAGAAGAAATTTAGTTGATTGCCACGTACACCCATTTTTTCTAGCTTATTTAAGAGAGTGGGAACAGGAACTGTGTCGAAGGCTTTAGCAAGATCCAAAAATACTGTAAGGACTTTGTGACCATTATTCAAGAGGCTAATGATATGGTCTGTTAATACTAAAACAGCATCATTAGTACTTCTTCTTTTCCTAAATCCAAATTGTTGTGTAGAAATTAGTTTGAAGTGCTCCAGATAAAGAACAAGTCGATAGCAAACCAATCGCTCAAGTACTTTTGACAAGGCTGGGAGTATAGCAATAGGTCGGTAATTGTTAATTGATTTAGCGTCACCACTTTTGTAGATTGGAATAATTATCGCCTTTTTGAGGGCCGTTGGGAACAGTCCTATCGCAAAACTTAAATTGAAAATATGACACAGAATAGGGGCCAAAATTTGGGAATACCTTTTTAATATTATTGAGGAAATCCCGTCCCATCCAGTAGCGGCATTAGTTTTTAGGGATTTAATAATAGAATTTATTTCATCAGTGTCAGTAGGTTCTAAAACAAAAGAGGACAAAGAATTTATTGAAGTGTAATCTGTAGAAAAACTTGTACTGGGTAAATTTTGCTTTATTTTGTCAGCGAGATCTTTACCTATATTTACAAAAAAAGTATTTGCATTGTTACAAGACTGTAGTGCAGAACAGTCATTGGACAACAATTGAGTACTATTTTGTTTTTGTTTTGAAGTAAAGCATATTTTTTTAATCGTATCCCACAACTGCTTTTTATTATTTCCTGCTCTGTTTATTTCATGAGAATCATAAAGCTGTTTTGCTTTTTTTAAAATTTTAGAACAGTAATTTCTGTACCGTTTATAAGTAACTTTGAGGATTTCATTTTCTGGAGATTGTTTTACTTTTTTGTGCATCGAGTCTCTGTTTCGCATACATCTTAATAGACCTTCTGTGATCCAGGGTTTCAAGATCCTCTTTTTGCTTGGCACCCTTGAAACAGCCGTGTTTTCACTGATAGCTTGAGACAGAGACCTAATAAGACAGTCAGTTGCTATATCAGGACTAACTATTTTATAAATATAGGACAAATCCAATTTATCAATAGTCCTATCTAAAGTTTCATAATTAACTTTTGTGACTGTACGGATTGTTGGAGGTGAATAAACTTGTTTAGGAAGACTAATTAGGGTTGAGAAATGGTCAGTTATAGTGGTATCTAATATAAGTGTTAATGATGGTAATCTAGAGCGTATTATAACGTGGTCTAGACAGTTATTTCCACGAGTTGGAGTTGTGTGGGCTGGTAGATATCCATAAAAAGCAAGGGTATTTAGGTATTCCTGAGAGCTCGAAACTAGAGAACCCGGCTTTATATCTAAGTTTAAATCGCCTGTAATCACTACTGTTTTAAAACCACTAAGTGAGGAAAGTATACTACTAAGAGAAAGAATAAACGTATCAATGTTATCATTTGAAGGAGATCGATAAATACTAAGAATAGCTATATCACAAATAAATTTAATGATTAGTCCTGAAGCAGAAAATTGAAAATCTGGCTCTTCAATATTATGGCTAATGTCAGAATTCACAAAAACAACGACACCGTCACTCTGGTTTAAATGCGTTGAGGTCTGGTGCCTAGAGTAATTTTGAATGGACGGTATAACTTGGTTATTATTACATGGCAGCCAGCATTCCGTTAAAACAATGATGTCATTCTCAAAAGGTATACGCTCCAATAGAGATAAGAAACCATTGAAATTGCAATTTATAGATCTTATATTTTGGGTTAAGATTTTTAAATATTTTTCCGGATTTTGAAGGTAAGTGTGTGCTAGTTCAGGAGTACTGGTGTAAGAATCGGATACAGAAAATTCATCCACGCTTGCATTTAAATCATTTATTTGGTTATGCACTGTAAAAGTTATATAAGTTGTTGGGTGAAAGATTTATATGAGACAGGAATAATATAACTAGCATAATTACGGTTATAGTGGGTAGATTAAAAAAAGTTTGGTAAAAATTCAAAATAGTGAATAAACTGATAGTACAATAAAAAAATTTAGTTTGTACTTTGTATGATGTGGTACTTAAGGTTGATATATTGTGTGTTTGTGTTGTAGCTTGTGAGTGTGAATTATGAATGATATGTGATATAATACTAAGTTTAAAAAAGTTTTGTGTAATATGTGTAATTATATAATGTAAATCAATGACACTAATTGCATAACAATATCTTGTATTAATTAAGACATGCAACAAAAAATAAAGAAAGGAGAAAGATTTTAAAAATAAATTAAGCATTTTTAACAAGATACAGAGCTCAAGACATCGATTGTGGTAATATAGTCATTTAGGCGTTAAATTAATTCGTTCACACGCCACTTGCTTTTGTTGCGCGTGCATCAATGAATTAGCGCTCGGGGTGAGACGAGCGGGGAGCGCGGGCGCATCGTCCGCCGGCCGCTGCGACGAGGCGAGCTCGGACAGCTCGCTGCGGACCACGATCGCTGGTTCTGCTTTGTGTTTACGTAAATAGATTCTGCCATTCTTCACCCAGCAGTGTTCATATTTATGTATTTTAGCTGGCGGGACTTAAAGTAAAGGAACTTTAGTTTTGGGCTCAGAAGCTCAGATATATAAATATTCCTTATTTCACTGTGGATACCCATGTGCTTAGTGCATAATTTCTCTTTATTTTGTTTGATATGCTGCTTCACAGCGGACAGAATATCTTGTTTGTAACTGTCATTATTCAGTTCTAGCAAAATGTGTTGAGAGTTCTCTTTATAAGTGCGCTTACGGAAAATTTTACATATGTAGTTTGGCTTAAAGTCAATGTTTAGCGAGTTACATAATTTGCTGACGTAATCCATAAGGTTCTCTCCTATTGTAGGTGTTACATTACGGATTTCAATAAATTTAGACGTAATGTAGCTTTGCGCGTCATCAAGTTGCTGTTGCATTTCGTGCGAGCTCTTTGTCATTTCGGCGATTTGTGTTTTCAGATGATTATTTTCAGTGAAAAGGACCTTATTTTGCTTACAAAGATCGTCGTAAAAACCTGACAAGCCATTCAGCGAACCCTCTGTTGTCGCTGGCAACATTGATAGGTGGCAACACCGGTCGATTGAGATGGGCGACTAACGCCTTCTTGGAAAGCGTGGATGGGACGTCATTTTGGCTATGCGGGAATAGAGTAAAATATTGGGTTGACAGTCGTCAAGGGCAACTGCGTAGTAACGGAATAATAGAGGATTTAAATAAAGGCTATTAAAATAATATTGGATATTTGGTATTGTATAAATATAACATTGGATGATACTATGTAGATTAAGGAACTTTATAATATAATTATTGTGTAATAACAAGTGTTTCTGTCATCAGAAGTGGGATCGTACCTTGCATAATGCCGCCCGCAAAGAAACGGAGAAGCAAGAGAAGAACTTCCTCGACTTCAAGTGTAAGTTCGAGTTCTTCATCGTCATCAAGTAGCGACAGCAGCAGTAGACGGTCCAGGCGAAAGGTGACGCGTAAAAGAAGAAAACGCAGGCACCACTCTCCACCCGTGTGTTATGTTTATGTTTTATTATTTAATATTTGTGAAAAAATAAAACTCCATTATAAGATGTCTTTTTCTAATGTCTGTCTTTATTCTTTTTCTTTCAAAGCACATTACATATTCAAAATAGTTCTAATACTAAATATAAAAGAGATCTTATTACAACATCTCCCTTTTTTTATTCACGATACCTGAGTGGTGGTCGCACTACACGGCCATACGAAGTTTTGTACAGCGATGGTTGGATGGTTGGAGTTATTCCAGTTTCCACATCTTCATCATCATGAATATAAAAAGGTATAAAATTTAAAGGCTTAATATAGAATCTATTCCTTATAAACATTCTCCCATTCTCTCCCATTATCTTGTACGTTCTGTTATAAATTTTTCCTTTAATTATCCCTTTTTTCCAAAATTTCCCTATTTAAAAAAAAACATGTTCTCCAAATTCCAAATCTCTTAAATTAACCTTATTCCTGTTATAATAATATCTATCCTTTTCCTGTTTATGTACTAAATTTCGCCTTAAACTCTTATCAACCCTCGGAAGAAATGCCTTCTTAGCCATTGGTACAATGCCTCTTAATTTTCTATTAAATAAATTTTCCGCGGGAGATGCAATTACATTAGAAATGGGACTGTTACGAAATTCTAACATTACTAAATATGGATCCTTCTTATCATATAGAGCTTTCTTAAGAAGCCTCTTCACTGTTTGTATCTCTCTTTCAACCATACCATTTGATTGAGGATACTCTGGACTTGACCTAGTATGTTTAAAATCATAGTCCCTAGCGAAATTCTTAAAACTATCACTAGAAAATTGCGGCCCTCCATCACTTAATAATTCCCGTGGAATTCCATGCCGACTGAAAATCTGTTTTAATTTATCAATAATAAATTCACTTGTAGTAGATCTTAATAAATCTATCTCAGGAAACTTTGAATAATAATCTAAGTATCCAATCATATAATTACACCCATTTAATTGAAATAAATCTACACCTACTTTCTCCCAAGGTAATTCTGGTACAGCATGCGGCATTAAAGTTTCTTTTCTATTATTATTACTAAAAAGTATACATGTTTCACATTTTGAAACCATATCTGAAATCTCAGACATCATTCTTGGCCAATACATAACATCATTTGCCCGTAACAGTGTTTTTGTTATTCCTAAATGTGGAAAATGTACACGTGCCAGCATATCTTTTCTTAATTCAGGCGGCACCACTAAGCAATTGCCCTTGAATATTAAATTTGATTTATAAGTCAAACTATCTCTTACATTCCAATATGGTCTAATTACTTCCGGCACTGAAGCTTTGTGATCAGGCCAACCCTTTAAAATACAATCTTTTAAAAATCTCATCTCATCATTTTTATCTGTCAAAGCCTGATAATTATTTAACTGTTCCTTGCTAATATTTAACGAGCCTATCACCATGTCTATATTGGCTTCTATATTATCTTCATCTAAATCTATTTGCAATCGATCATTCACATTAAACGATCTAGATAAAGTATCAGCTATATATAACTCTTTTCCACGTTTGTAGATTAATTCAAATTGATATTTTTGTAACTTAATTAACATTCGCTGGATTCGTGGTGAACAAGAATTCAATGGTTTTTTCATAACACCTATTAAAGGATTGTGATCCGTCTCAATAGTGATATTCCTACCAAATATAAACTGATTGAATCTTTCACAACCAAATAGAATTGCTAATAACTCCTTTTCAATCTGCGCATACCGTTGCTGACATTCGTTTAATGCCTTGGAAGCATAAGCAACTGGTAAACTATTTTGTAAAACAACAGCACCTAAGCCATCTTTTGAAGCATCAACAGATAAAACAATAGGTAACTTTTCATTGAAAAACTGCAGTACAGGCTTTTCAGTTAAAATCTTTTTAAATTTATTAAATGCTTTTTCGTGATGCTCCAACCAAACAAAATCTACATCCTTTTTTAATAAACCTCTCAATGGTGAAAATAATTCCTGAAAATTGGGAATGAACTTAGAAATATAATTTACTACTCCTAAAAATCTTTCTAGCTCTTTTCTGTTCTTTGGACTCTTCATAGATGTAATCGACTTTATCCTACTATCATCAAGAGTAATACCACTCTTACTTATTACATGTCCTAGGTATTTTAATTGCTCTACATTTATCTTACAATTTTCTTTGTTTAGTTTTACGTTTTCCTGTCTAAGTCTATCAAAAACATTTTTTAATCTCTTATCGTGTTCTTCTTTTGTTCGTCCCCAAATTAATATATCATCAATATAAACCTCTACGCCATCTAAATTATCTAGTATTTGACGCATTCGATGCTGATAAACTTCCGAAGCACTACATATACCAAAGGGCATTCTAAGAAATTTATACCTACCAAATGGAGTATTAAAACAACATAAGTCTGAACTCGCTGCGGACAACTTTATGTTCCAGAATCCATTTTTTACATCTAGTGTACTGAAGAATTTAGCACCTGAAAGTTTACTAGTAATCTCTTCAAGCGTTGGCAATTCAAAGTGCTGCCTTTTTATAGCTTCGTTAAGATCTTTAGGATCTAAACATAACCGCAAATCTCCATTGGGTTTGTATACAATAACTAAAGAATTGACCCACTCTGTAGGATGCGTTACCTTACATATTACTCCCATTTTTTCTAGTTCTTCTAATTTCTTTTTCAAATTAGGTTGTATTGCAAGGGGAACTCGCCTGCTTGCATGAACAACTGGAGTAGCATCCGGTTTTAATTTGATGTCATACTCTTCCTTCATACATCCTAATCCATGAAACAAATCATCATACTCAGACGTAATACTTGCAATATTTTCAGTTTCATTGATATTTTTTACCGGATTAACCAAACGCATTTTAATTGCTGATTGTAACCCTAATATATTACATGCTTTATCTGATTCTACTACATAAAATTCTAATACATAATTCTGACCTTCATATTTTATAGGCAGTGAACACTTACCAATACAATTAATTACCTGACCAGTATATGATGTCAGTTTGACTTTTGACTGGCAAAGATTATGTTTATCTAAACCTAAGGGTAATAACATATTAGCTGATAAAATATTAGCTTGAGCTCCTGTATCGACTTTCAAATGAAGAGGTACGCTGTCAACTCCAGCTGTGATTATCCAATCCTTCATATGCTTTTTCAGTGCATTAACAAAAACTACTCCAAATTTTAAAGTTTCTTCAAAATTCTCGTCTAATGCATCATCATAATTTCCATCTTCTACTTCATGAACAGAACGTCTTTTGCATTGACTTTTAAAATGGTTGTAACCATTACAACTGACACAACGTTTACCATATGCAAGACACTTCCTCATTGGATGATTATAACCACACTTTTGACATACTTTCCTCTTATAAGCTTCATTAAAATCTTTTCTATATTCACTATTTAACCCAGGTTTGCTCAATTTATTCTGTTTTTTATCAAACTTATGTATGTTATAGTCCGAATCATTGCTACTATGTGCATTATCCAGAGAACTAGACGAACATATTTGCTCCAACTGCATTTTTGTCTCTTGCGATATACGACATATGTTAATAGCTTTATCCAATGTTAAGTCTTTTGTACGTAAAAGTCTGTCTTTCACAGTTGTGTCTGTAATTCCATAAATCAATCTGTCTCTAATCAAAGTTTCTGTGAGAACTCCAAAATTGCATGTGCTGCTTAAATCTCTTAGCACAACTAAAAAATCTTCGTAAGAGTCACCATCTTTTTGAATCCTGGTGAAAAATTTATATCTTTCGTACGTTTCATTTTTTTCGGGATTAAAATGCTCCTCGAATTTTTTAATTACTTTTTCTATATCATAACGATGGTCGTCTTTTTCAAATGCAAATGTATTATATAACTTAAGACCTCTGTCGCCTATTGCGTTTAATAGCAATGCGGTCTTTGTTTTTGGGTTTTTACTATCATTGGCCGACGCGATTATGAATAATTCAAATTTCTGTCTGAAAAACCGCCAATTTTCAGCCATTGAGCCCTGCCAACTAATTTCTGATGGTAGGTTTATTGACCCATTTTCAGTGACAGTCTTGGCTTTCTCCATTATAAAATCTTAATACTCGCACGTAGTAAATTGTCTGGTTTTACTATATTATTTTATCCCTTACCTTTTTTTTCCTTTTTAAACGATTACCGACTGCGCCATGTTATGTTTATGTTTTATTATTTAATATTTGTGAAAAAATAAAACTCCATTATAAGATGTCTTTTTCTAATGTCTGTCTTTATTCTTTTTCTTTCAAAGCACATTACATATTCAAAATAGTTCTAATACTAAATATAAAAGAGATCTTATTACAACACCGTGAGCCAAAATGTTATATTGTCATCCGTCGTACCAGAGTTTGATCCACTGGTTGATGATATATATACGTGGATTAATGTTGTAGAAGCCAACGCGAGCGCGTTTGGCTGGCCAGATCGAGTTATAAAATATCAGGCATTGCAAAAACTGAGAAACACCGCCAAAACGTGGTATGATTCACTCCAAAAGAATGAAACGCGGTGGACCGCGTGGCGCTGGAAGCAGTGGCGTAATGTTTTGCTAGATACATTTGAAATTAAGCGAAATATGTACATGATGCTAAAAGAATTAACTCATACAAAACCAACGGAGGGTCAATCACTTTATGAATTCTATTTTCAGCAGAAAAGTAGAATCGATAAACTACATTTGTCTTTTTCTGAGCAGGATATAATTTCAATTATTGTAGGGTCGATTGGGGATAAAAATATAAGTACAGCGGCTGAAGCCGGTAGTTTTAGGCATTGCGAGGACTTAGCCTCATTTTTACATAGCAAAATACATTCAATGTCAGAACAAAAAGTTCAAAGCAAGTTAAGTCTGACTAATAGAAAGAGTGATCCCCAAAAAGAGTTAGTCGTTAGAAACAATTCTAATTATACAAACATAATAATATACGTTGTTATCGATGTGGGGAAAATCATAAAAAATTGATTGTACTTTACCGAAAAATGTTAAATGCAATTTTTGTAACTTTTTCGGACATGTAGAACAGGCTTGTTTTGAGAAAACTAAAACGGAAAAGATTGATAAGGAAGAAAAAAAAGTTGAGGTTAAGTTAATTAGTGAACCTAATGCAAAGGATAAATTTTAAAAGGATGCTCAGTGGGAATGGGGGAAAGATCAAAGTGAAGCTTTTATCCGTTTAAAAGCTGAATTAGTGAGTGATTCTTTGCTTGCCATATTTGACCCAAAATTGCCGATAGTCTTATATACAGACGCTAGTCGAGATGGATTAGGGTGTATTTTAACTCAAGCTACTGACAAAGGTGAAAGACCGATTCATTTTTATAGTAGACAAACTACCACTGAAGAGAAACAGTACCATTTATTTGAGTAGGAATTGTTGGCCATAGTTGTAGGCCTTCAGAAATTTAGACATTACTTACTAGGTGTGTCATTTAAAATAATCACAGATTGTAACGCAGTGAGGTATACGATAAACAAACAAGAGGTTAATTCACGTATCGGTAGGTGGGTGTTATAAACATAAGAGTTCACGTTTGAAATTATGCACAGGCCTGGTACTCAAATGCAGCACGTTGATGCTTTAAGTAGGAACCCCGAGATCACACATGTAAATCATTCTAATGTAGACCAAACTGTCATGTCTATAACAGAGGCGGATTGATTGCTTTCAGTTCAATTACAGGATCCGAGCATCTGTGTGATTAGAGTAATTTTGTTGTCAGGGGAAGCCGAGCTGAATAAAAATTTTTTTTTCAAAATTCGTTTTTATTGCGCCAGTACGTAACACCAAAAGTAAAGTGGTTATAAATGAGTTAAACAAAATTTTTAAAGTTTTTGGTAATCCAAAGAGAATTATATGTGACGCTGGGAGTGCATTTACGTCTAAACTTTTTAAAAATTACTGCAATGATAAAAGCATTATACTAGCGGCACGCTATGATGGCCGGTTTAAAATTTATAAATTAATAAATTTTGAGTCCTAAACCTAAAACTACATTCGATAAAATTTATGAATCTCTGCACATCACTATCGTCAATAACGTAATACAATTATTTCCTTCAAAGTCGTTATCAATTAACGGAACTTCATGAGCGGACAAACGTCAAACCGGCCATCATAGCGTGCCGCTAGTATAGGCATCATGTAATTGCGACTGCAATGCCCCGATCGAATGGCCAAGTTGAGCGCTATAATAAAACTATCCTCGAGGCTCTACGCAGTATGGGTGCAAATACAGATTACAACAAATGGGATCAACATATTTACAGTATTCAACAAGGCATAAACAGTACCATAAATAAAACTACATCGGCCATACCAAGTGAAGTACTGTTTGGATATCGATTACAAATGGATTCTGATAAAATATTGACTAACGAGGAAGAACAAGTAGTTGATGTTACTTTGTTACGGAAACAAGTAGATGATAATATAGTGGTTAACCACCACTATAAATGCTTAATTCATGTTGAAGTCCCTGAGCTCTTCATCAATGAAAGATTGATTATATTTTCACTGTATATTTGTTACTTATAATATTACAGAACACTGAGAAATCACTATCGCGAAACTGAGTTGCGGATTGAACTTTGTGTGATAGACTGAATTAATTACTTTTGAATGTCAAAGGTCAGGAGATGCTTTCGCTTCAAGGTTCGGAAATTGACTGAATATAAATATATACAATAATAGGTCTAAGCTCGCACGACCTTCTTGATAGAAATCTAGAATGTGAATGACCAGCGCGCACATCAAATCACGCATCAGTCTACCACACGATTTCAAATTACGAGCACGTTCCTTATATAAAAATAACATTCATCGAAGTAGAAATTGTTCGGACAGACAAGCGGCCAGCATCAGGAACGCGGCCAGCTACGAAGTAGGTTTTTCCACCACATCGCTCCCCCACGGAGATTGGAAATGCAAGGAAAGAAAAAGAAAAATGTTAGTAAATTCTATACAGCGAAATGTACCCTTCGACCCGACCGGGTCCTAACGACCGGTCTGTCCAAGTGGTCTAATTCAGTAGTACCTAATATAAAAGCTAGTTTCAGCCTATCCACTGAAACTTTTTCTGTTCTACCGCTAAAATCTAAACTAAAATACTTATCACCTCTCTCCAATACTTTAAATGGGCCAACATAAGGGGGCTCTAATGCCTTACAGAATGGACCTCTGCGAACGAAAACAAATTCCGAGGATAGAAGATCCTTCGGAAAATGAAAAATTTTCTTACTATTGTGATCAGAAGCGGGTACTGGAGATAGGTCTCTAAAATACGATCTAAGTCTATCTATAAAAGAAGAATAATCAACTACACGATCTACTATAGGGTTAAAAAACTCACCCGGTAATCGCAAGGGCTCACCATACACGAGCTCTGCGCATGATGCTCCGAGGTCCTCCTTCCACGCACTCCTGATGCCCAGGAGTACCCATGGAAGCACCTCGGTCCACCTCGGGCTAGCGTGGCACATGATAGCTGCCTTCAGCTGCCGGTGGAGTCTCTCTACCATCCCATTCGCCTGGGGATGATATGCGGTGGTCGACTGATGCTTGGTGCCAGTCAACTCAAACACCTTCTGAAACAGATGCGAACCAAATTGAGATCCACGATCAGTTTGAATAGACCTAGCTTGGCCAAAGCGACTCTGCCAACCAGAAATGTAGGTTGATACACAAGTCTCAGCAGTAATGTCTGGCATAGGAAGAACTTCAGGCCAACGAGTGAACCTGTCGATGATAGTTAGACAATACTTCATGCCAGCTGAAATGGGTAACGGTCCTATAATATCCATATGAATATCTGCAAATCTTTCAGAGGGACAGGGAAATTTAGAAAAAGGGGCACTAGTATGACGTACCACCTTAGATGACTGACACGCTTGGCACGCGCGTGTCCAAACACGGCAGTCCTTTCTCATAGACGGCCATACAAAACGTTCCGAAATCAATTTATAACTAGCACGAGAACCAGGATGACTTAAATTGTGAAAACTTTCAAAAATACTTTTCCTAAACTGCGGAGTTACATAAGGACGTGGTTTACCTGTTGAAACGTCGCAAGTAATTCTTACTCTAGTACCAGGAATAGTGATACGGGTTAATTCTAACGATGTCGAATCGCCCAGCGTTTTCAATTCTTCATCGGATGCTTGCGACTTCGCCAGCGCCAAGAGTATGTCTTCGGCAGTGACGGCCTCAACACGAGAGAACGTGTCGGCAACAATGTTCTCCGCACCCTTGACATGTTGGATTTCCGTAGTGAACTGCGAAATGAAAACTATTTGATTCAGTTGTACGGGAGGAAGCTTGTCGCGTTTTTGTGTAAAAACGTAAAGAAGAGGTTTGTGATCTGTATAGATCGTTGCGTGCTGAGCTTCTAGAATGTGTCTAAAATGTTGGACACTTTCATAAATCGCTAGGAGCTCACGGTAATAAGCCGGCCAAGTCGATTGCTTGGTAGTCAGCTTTTTACTGAAAAATGCGATAGGTTGCCAGCCCTGCTTAATCTCTTGCTGCAGGCATGCACCGACATGAGAGCTCGACGCATCTGTGAACAAACCTAATCTAGCTGTTGAGACTGGGTGAGCTAAAAGAGTTGCATTAGCTAAGCTATTTTTGCACTCCGAAAAACACTGCTCTAAGTCAGGGGTCCAAGTAAAAGGTTTAGCGCCTTTACCTTGGATCTCCGATAAAGCATCTATTAAAGGAGCTTGGAATCGCGCTATACTGGGGAGAAATTTACGATAAAAATTTATCATACCCAAGAAACGCCTTACACCTTGAACGGTTTTGGGTAGCGGAAAATCCTGCAGACTTTTAATGCGGTCAGCAGGAGGGCAAATCCCCGCAGCGCTTATCTTGTATCCCAGGAAACGAACTTCTGGAACATTAAAATGACATTTTCTCTCGTTAATAACAATGCCCTATTCTTCCAAGCGTTTGAAAAGAATACGTAAATGCTTTGCATGTTGTTCGCTGTCTTTTGAAAAAATTAAAATATCATCAACATATGCGAAACAGAAATCTAAGCCGCGGACAACCTCGTCGATGAACCTCTGGAACGTCTGACCTGCGTTTCTCAAACCGAAAGCCATAAAAGGGAACTCATATAAACCGAAAGGTGTCGCCACCGCGGTTTTACATATGTCCTCTTTCGCCACTGGGATCTGGTGATATGCTTTTACAAGATCTATGGTGCTGAATACCGATGAACCAACCAAATTTTGGTTAAAATCACCAATATGCCTTACTGGGTAGCGGTCTGGGATTGTTCTCGCGTTTAATGCGCGATAATCACCGCACGGGCGCCAATCCGATTCACCTTTTGGAGCTAAATGCAAAGGGGAGGACCACGGAGCATCATGCGCAGAGCTCGTGTATGGTGAGCCCTTGCGATTACCGGGTGAGTTTTTTAACCCTATAGTAGATCGTGTAGTTGATTATTCTTCTTTTATAGATAGACTTAGATCGTATTTTAGAGACCTACACATTGAATTATTTCCCCAAAGATTATTTTCAATTTGTTTCTTCCAATATTTAAATTCACATATAACAAGGACCCCCTCCACGCGCGGGGTCACTGTTGGGAATGGGACCTCCAACTCCTCAACATACTTCGTAAAAATTTGTAAAAATTTTCTTCAAACACTTCAATCACTTTAATGAAAATTCATCATACAATGCGGACCCCCTACGCGCGGGGTCACCAAATTATAGTGGTTAACCACCACTATAAATGCTTAATTCATGTTGAAGTCCCTGAGCTCTTCATCAATGAAAGATTGATTATATTTTCACTGTATATTTGTTACTTATAATATTACAGAACACTGAGAAATCACTATCGCGAAACTGAGTTGCGGATTGAACTTTGTGTGATAGACTGAATTAATTACTTTTGAATGTCAAAGGTCAGGAGATGCTTTCGCTTCAAGGTTCGGAAATTGACTGAATATAAATATATACAATAATAGGTCTAAGCTCGCACGACCTTCTTGATAGAAATCTAGAATGTGAATGACCAGCGCGCACATCAAATCACGCATCAGTCTACCACACGATTTCAAATTACGAGCACGTTCCTTATATAAAAATAACATTCATCGAAGTAGAAATTGTTCGGACAGACAAGCGGCCAGCATCAGGAACGCGGCCAGCTACGAAGTAGGTTTTTCCACCACATCAATATAAAGAAAAATGCAGAAAGACAAAAACTAACATTTGATTCTAAAAGAAAAGACGCTAAGTTGTATGAAGTAGGAGATCTAGTGGTGATAAAAATACCCAGTCAATCCAATGAGGGACAAAATACAAAATTATTACCAGTTTTCAAAGGACCGTTTCAAGTGACAGAAGTTTTAGGTCACGATCGATATAAAGTTACGGATATGAGGGGTGCTGAACGAACAAGTAAACGTTACGAGGGAATCACCTGTGTTGAGAATATGAAACCATGGGTGAAGATCGGTAATGTGGAGGAATAATGTAACGACGATGTAGGCGCCGGATGTTGTCAGGTATTTAAGTAGGTAAATATAATAATGTTGAGTTTATTTCTGACGATTGGGATGTTTTTGGTTGGTTATCGAAATAATTTATATGGTACAGTTTGTAGTGACATGCAACTAGGGTTGGCTATGTGCATCGCCTAGGGTAAGCTGCAAGCTGTATAGAATTGTTCCGTCATAACCTACTTAAAACAATGTCAGTGTTGGAGATAACACTGGTGTGCATCTTAGATGTGGGCTGGCCGGCGATGGGATAGTCCACTAGGATGTACACAGGTTTAATCCAAGGTAAATGAAGTGGTATATAGTTTTTTTTAGCTGGTTATCAAAACACACGCAGTCACGGTCACAGTTTGTAGTGAGATGCAACTAGGGTTGGCCATACGCATCGCCTAGGGTAAGCTGCAAGCTGTGGAAAACTGCATTGGGATACCAACTAAAAAAAAAATATAGATAATTCAAACGGTGTATATCTTATTGAAGGGCTGGCCGGCGATGGGATAGTCTTCTGGGATGTACACAGTTTAAATAATTCAGAGTTTTTGGATGTCTGGTGCATACGCTTCGAACAAATCAATTTTGGGTGGTTATTGAACAACAGCAACTTGGTGATGATAATAATTGCCTGGTAAAAGTTTTGGAAAGCTGTTCTGTTTGATAACCGGCTCAAAACCGAACTGGTCTGTTTAAATCGTTGTAATGCTTAGTATCTCTGTTCTCAGCTGCTGCACCAGACTACAACGCTATCCCAGGAGGGATGCGTGACCAGTACGGCCGGATGTTGTCGCTGGCAACATTGATAGGTGGCAACACCGGTCGATTGAGATGGGCGACTAACGCCTTCTTGGAAAGCGTGGATGGGACGTCATTTTGGCTATGCGGGAATAGAGTAAAATATTGGGTTGACAGTCGTCAAGGGCAACTGCGTAGTAACGGAATAATAGAGGATTTAAATAAAGGCTATTAAAATAATATTGGATATTTGGTATTGTATAAATATAACATTGGATGATACTATGTAGATTAAGGAACTTTATAATATAATTATTGTGTAATAACAAGTGTTTCTGTCACCTCCAACGCTTCCTGCTTCTTTTCAATTAAACTGACTTTACTATTAAAGTTGCTTAGTTCTTTGCTCAATTCTTTTTGCGTAGCCGCCATTTTGTCCAAAATTTCAGATTTGATTACATTCATGTCAGTTTTAAACTTTTGTAAAAAATTATTGAATAATTCTCTTAGTGAGTCAGTGGTGATATTTGAATCTTCACAACAAAATTCGTTTATAAGTTCTTCGTCACTGGAATGCGCGTCATCAGGTTCAGCTGTTGCTGAAGCTACCGGCGTTTCGTCGCCGCGTCTGCCCCGGCCCCCGCGGAGTTGAACATTTTGCACATTTCCATGACGATTTCTTAATCTTGTTGTAATTGGTAGAAGAAATATTTAAACACTTGCAATGAAATGACAACTTGCAATTTGCGCAGGTCAATACGTTGTCTCGCAGGTTCTTAGCACAGCACTCCATTGTTGTTGTTAACACGTAATCTAACAATTTAGCAACAAAAACAGCACTGAAACACTTATATTTATCAAAATACTAAACTTAATTTTATGAAAACTAGTTGATATTTATTTGGTACTTGTTAGATATATATTAATTTACTAAAGTTACAAACAACACGTCCGTTCGTGTTGACAGCTGACGGGGCGGGGGTGTAATTAATAGGATATTATCGCTTATCACAAATTACTTATCTTATTGGTTTAATTTTTTTTTATTTTAAATTTGGATCCTGTATTTCGGAGTGACCGAGATTCAATGTGGGATTTGTGAAGGGCGAGGGATAATTCTTAGGTTCAGCATCAGTTCTCGACCGGTATTTGGGCTACTTGAACGAAACTTCAGGATAATTTGGAACAGCAATTTATTTCATAGAACTGAGAACTGATTTGATCAATAAATAGTCACAATAGCCATGGTCCAGAAACGGGAATTATTACTGAAAACTAATCAGGCTTTAAGAGCACGCATCTCTTAAAACGCTGAAACCCTACCTAAAGCCGTCTCCAACCACCCCTATGACGGCCCCTGACCTCACATCTAATAATTTTAACCACAACACGACAGACAAACCACTATCTGAACGTGAGGGTAGTCAACAAAATGCACAAATTAATTGTCAATTATTATGACTTAGGCGAGTCAAAATATTTGTAGCGATAGTTAATTATCGCTACTCACTATTTACTTATCTTATCGTAAGTCAATAATTACTTATCTTATCACTAATAACATCTTATCGCTAATTACTAATTACTAATTACATATCTTATCACAAATTACTTATAGTTTATCACTAATTTCTTATCTTATCGCTTATCGCTTATCACTAATTACTATCACTAATAACTTATCTTATCGCTTATCACTAATTACTTTTCCTATCGCTTATCACTAATTACTTTTCCTATCGCTTATCACTAATTACTTATCCTATCGCTTATCACTAATTATTTATCCTATCGTTTATCACTAATTTCTTTCTTATCGCTTATCACTAATTACTTATCGCTTATCACTAATTACTTATCGCTTATCACTAATTACTTATCGTTTATCACTAATTACTTATCGCTTATCACTAATTACTTATCGCTTATTACTAATTACTTATCGCTTATTACTAATTACTTATCGCTTATTACTAATTACTTACTTTTACTTATTACTATCTTATCGCTTATCACTAATTATTTTACTAAACGCTAATTACTAATAACTTATTTTATCACTTATTATTTATCTTATCGTTTATCACTAATTACTTATCTAATCGTTTATGACTAATTACTTATCGCTTATCACTAATAACATCTTATCGCTAATTACTAATTACTAATTACATATCTTATCACAAATTACTTATAGTTTATCACTAATTTCTTATCTTATCGCTTATCACTAATTACTATCACTAATTACTTATCTTATCGCTTATCACTAGTTACTTATCTTATAGCTTATCACGAATTACTTATCTTAGGGCTTATAACTAATTACTTATCTTATCGCTTATCACTAGTTTTTTTTCCTTATTAAAGGGTTTGTTCACTTATGAACATGACACCCTCATAATTCACAATCAACATAAATCTGTTTACATCGATCTGCGCTTAAGAACTAATTACTTATCTTATAGCTTATCACTAATTACTTATATTATCGCTAATTACTAATGACTAACTACATATCTTATCACTTATTACTTATTAAATCGTTTAGCACTAATTTCTTATCTTCTAATTACTAATATCATATGTTATCACTAATTTTTTATCTTATCGCTACTCACTATTTACTTATCTTATCGCATTATCACTAATTACTTATCTTATCGCTTATCACTAATTACTTATCCTATTTATATTTCGTTTATCACTAATTTCTTATCTTATCGCTTATCACTAATTACTTATCCTATCGTTTATCACTAATTTCTTATCTTACCACTAATTACTTATCTTATCGGTAATTAATAATTACTTATCTTGTCGCTAATTACTCAAAACATATCTATCACAAATCACTAACGAGACCAGATGAGACCAGATGAGACCAGACGAGACAAGACGAGACCAGACGGAACCATACAAGACCAGACAAGACGAGACCAGACAGGACCTGACGAAATAGGAACAGACTAGACCAGACGGAACCATACAAGACCAGACAAGACGAGACCAGACAGGACCTGACGAAATAGGAACAGACTAGACCAGACGAGACCAGACCAGACCAGACGATAAGAGACCAGATGAGACCAGAGGACTAAACGAGACTAGACGGGACCAGACGAGGGCATACGATGAGACCAGACGAGACAAGACCAGATGAGACCATACGAGTCCATACGACACCATACGAGACCATACGAGACCATACGAGACCATACGAGACCATACGAGACCATACGAGACCAGACAAGATCACACAAGACAAAACAAGACCAGACCAGACCAGACCAGACCAGACCAGACAAGACCAGACAAGACAAGACAAGACAAGACAAGACCAGACCAGACAAGACTAGACAAGACCAGACAAGACCAGACAATACAAGACCAGACAAGACTAGAACTAGACCAGAGAGACGAAACTAGACCAGACTAAACCAGAGGAACCAGACGAGACCAGACGAGACCAGACCACACGGGACCAGACGAGATCAGACGAGATCAGACGCGACCAGACCTGGCGAGACCAGACCATGCAAGGCAAGACACGACGCAGCAGACGGGTGACACCGCCAGACAGATGACACGCAGTGGCACCGTGCCTGGCGCTGCGTCAGGAACTGACGCGCTCGCCAGCGCACTGACAGGTGGCGCGCAGTCGCACCGTGGCTGGCACTGTGACAGGTCCCTCCCTGCGAGCTCGACAGCGCAATGGCAGGTGAGGCGCAGATTCGCCGTGGCCGGCACTGCATCACGCCTCTGCGTTTTCGGCAGGTGAGGCGCAGACGCTCCGTAGCCGTCGCTGCGACGAGCTCAAACGCGCTCGGCAGTGCACCGGCAGGTGAGGTGGAGACGCGCCGTAACTAGCGATGCGCCGTGCTCCAACGCGCACGGCAGCACACCGGCAGGTGAGGTGCAGACGCGCCGTGGCCAACGCTGCGGCACGCTCAATTGCGCACTGCAGCGCACCGGCATGTGAGGCGCAGATGCATCGTGGCCGGCGCTGTGCAAGGACGCGCTCAGCAGCGCACCAGCAGGTGAGGCGCATACGCGCCGTGGCCGACGCTGCGACACGCCCCTGCGTGCTCGGTAGCGCATCGGCTGGCTAGGCGCAGACGCGCCGTGGCCAGCGCTGCGACATGCTCCATTGCGCACTGCAGCGCACCGGCATGTGAGGCGCAGATGCATCGTGGCCGGCGCTGTGCAACGATGCGCTCGGCAGCGCATCAGCAGGTGAGGCGCAGACGCGCCATGGCCGGCGTTGCGACACGCCTCTGCGTGCTCAGTAACGCACCGGTAGGTGAGGCGTAGACGCACAGTGGCCTGCGCTGCTCTTCGACGCGCTCAGCAGCGCACGAGCAGGTGAGGCGCAGACGTGCTGTGGCCGGCACTGCGAGGTGCTCCAACGCGCTCGGCAGCACACCGGCAGGTGAGGCGCACACGAGCCGTTGTCGGCGCTGCGCTCAAATACGCTCGGCAACGCACTAGCAGGTAAGGCGCAGACGCGCCGTACCCAGCGCTGTGACACGCTCCATTGCACACTACAGCGCACCAGCATGTGAGGCGCAGATGCATCGTGGCCGGCGCTGTGCAACGACGTGCTCAGCAGCGCACCAGCAAGTGAGGCGCAGACGCGCCATGGCCATCACTGCGACATGCCCCTGCGTGCTCGGCAACGCATCGGCTGGTGAAGCGCAGACGTGCCGTGGCCAGCGCTGCGACACGCTCAATTGCGCACTGCAGCGCACCGGCTTGTGAGGCGCAGATGCATCGTGGCCGGCGCTGTGCAATGACGCGCTCAGCAGCGCAACAGCAGGTGAGGCGCAGACGCGCCGTGGCCGACGCTGCGACACGCCCCTGCGTGCTCGGTAGCGCATCGGCTGGTTAGGCGCAGACGCGCCGTGGCCAGCGCTGCGACACGCTCCATTGCGCACTGCAGCGCACCGGCATGTGAGGCGTAGACGTGCCGTGGCAGGCGCTGCGACACGCCTCTGCGTGTTTGACAGCGCACCAGCAGGTGAGGCGCAGACGCGCCGTGGCTGGCACTGCGACAAGCTGCGACCTGCTCAGCAGCGCACCGGCAGATGAGCCGTACTGAGCCAAGCTGCGAACGGTCCACCATCTAGAGCGAGAATGACACGCAGACGCAAAGCATCAGCCACCTGTATTTATACCAAAGCATGCTTGTTATCAATGCAACAATACAACTACAAGATAATGCACCACAATACAACAACAATACAAGAAAAGACAAGAATAGATGAGCAAAGCCGAGCCGAGCCGTTCCCAGTAGAGCACCAGCAGGTCAGGCGCAGACGCACCGTGGCTGGCGCTACTACGCGCCCCTGCGTGTTCGACAGCGCACCAGCAGGTGATGCGCAGACGCGCCGTGGCCGGCGTTGCGACGCGCCTCTGCGTGCTCAGTAACGCACGGGTAGGTGACGCACAGTGGCCGCACAGTGGCCGGCGCTGCGCTTCGACGTGCTCAGCAGCGCACCAGCAGGTGAGGGCGCAGACGCGCCGTGGCCGACGCTGGGACACGCCCCTGCGTGCTCGGTAGCGCATCGGCTGGGTAGGCGCAAAGGCGCCGTGGCCAGCGCTGCAACACGCTCCATTGCGCACTGCAGCGCACCGGCATGTGAGGCGCAGACGCGCCGTGGCTGGCACTGCGACAAGCTGCGACCTGCTCGGCAGAGCATCGGCAGATGAGCCGTGCTGAGTCAAGCTGCGAACGGTCCACCATCTAGAGCGAGAATGACACGCAGACGCAAAGCATCAGCCACCCGTATTTATACCAAAGCATGCTTGTAATCAAAGCAACAATACACCTACAAGATAATGCACCACAATACAACAACAAGACAAGACAAGAAAATACAAGACTAGATGAGCAAAGCCGAGCCGAGCCGTGCCCAGTAGAGCACCAGCAGGTGAGGCGCAGACGCACCGTGGCCGGCGCTGCTACGCGCCCCTGCGTGTTCGACAGCGCACCAGCAGGTGAGGTGCAGACGCGCCGTTGCGTGCTCAGTAACGCACCGGTAGTTGATGCGTAGACGCACAGTGGGCGGCGCCGCGCTTTGACGCGCTCAGCAGCGCACGAGCAGGTGAGGCGCAGACGTGCCGTGGCCGGCGCTGCGAAGTGCTCCATCGCGCTCGGCAGCACACCGGCAAGTGAGGCGCACACGAGCCGTTGTCGGCGCTGTGCTCCAATACGCTCGGCAGCGCAACAGGTGAGGCACAGACGTGCCGTGGCCAGCGCTGCGACGCGCTCCAACGCGCTCGGCAGCACACCGGCAGGTGAGGCGCACACGAGCCGTTGTCGGCGCTGCGCTCCAATACGCTCGGCAACGCACTAGCAGGTAAGGCGCAGACGCGCCGTAGCCAGCGCTGTGACACGCTCCATTGCACACTACAGCGCACCAGCATGTGAGGCGCAGATGCATCGTGGCCGGCGCTGTGCAACGACGTGCTCAGCAGCGCACCAGCAGGTGAGGCGCAGACGCGCCGTGGCCGTCGCTGCGACATGCCCCTGCATGCTCGGCAACGCATCGGATGGTGAAGCGCAGACGTGCCGTGGCCAGCGCTGCGACACGCTCAATTGCGCACTGCAGCGCACAGGCATGTGAGGCGCAGATGCATCGTGGCCTGCGCTGCGCTTCGACGCGCTCAGCAGCGCACGAGCAGGTGAGGCGCAGACGTGCTGTAGCCGGCACTGCGAGGTGCTCCAACGCGCTCGCAACGGTAGCGCATCGGCTGGTTAGGCGCAGACGAGCCGTGGCCAGCGCTGCGACACGCTCCATTGCGCACTGCAGCGCACCGGCATGTGAAGCGTAGACGTGCCGTGGCCGGCGCTGCGACACGCCTCTGCGTAATTGACAGCGCACCAGCAGGTGAGGTGCAGACGCGCCGTGGCCAGCGTTGCGACGCGCCTCTGCGTGCTCAGTAACGCACCGGTAGGTGAGGCGTAGACGCACAGTGGCCTGCGCTGCGCTTCGACGCGCTCAGCAGCGCACGAGCAGGTGAGGCGCAGACGTGCCGTGGCCGGCGCTGCGAGGTGCTCCAACGCGCTCGGCAGCACACCGGCAGGTGAGTGCTGAGTTAAGCTGCGAACGGTCCACCATCTAAAGCGAGAATGACACGCAGACACAAAGCATCAGCCACCCGTATTTACACCAAAGCATGCTTGTAATCAAAGCAACAATACACCTACAAGATAATGCACCACAATACAACAACAAGACAAGACAAGAAAATACAAGACTAGATGAGCAAAGCCGAGCCGAGCCGTGCCCAGTAGAGCACCAGCAGGTGAGGCGCAGAAGCACCGTGGCCAGCGCTGCGACACGCTCCATTGCGCACTGCAGCGCACCGGCATGTGAGGCGTAGACGTGCCGTGGCCGGCGCTGCGACACGCCTCTGCGTGTTTGACAGCGCACCAGCAGGTGAGGCGCAGAAGCGCCGTGGCTGGCACTGCGACAAGCTGCGACCTGCTCGGCAGCGCACCGACAGATGAGCCGTGCTGAGTCAAGCTGCGAACGGTCCACCATCTAGAGCGAGAATGACACGCAGACGCAAAGTATCAGCCACCCGTATTAGACCCGTATAGAACTCCTACAGCTTCAACCCGATACTCTAACTTCTCTTAATCTTGTAAACAATTATTTTGTGGAAGTGGGTAACAGACTGGCGACACAGATTCTCTCAAAACCGAACTTTTCTCATGGTAGTAACATGGATGTTTCTATCTCCCCTGTTAACTCATTCGGGTTATTACCGGTAGATCAAAAGGAAATAGAAACCATCATAATGAGCCTAAAAACTAATAGCGCAGTTGGATGGGATGGTATTCCAACTAAGGTTTTAAAAACAAGTTGTACTACCTTAGCTCCAATTATCTCGAGAATTTGTAATCTCTCTTTATCCAAGGGTATTTTCCCAAAATGTTTTAAGAAGGCTTTGGTGATACCAGTTTTCAAAAGCGGCGATAGAAGCAGTGTCAATAATTATAGACCCATTTCAATGTTGACTGCGCTTTCAAAAATATTTGAGAAGGTCTTAAATAAAAGATTAGTTAGCTATTTAGAAACACAAAAACTCTTATCCCCAAATCAGTACGGTTTTAGGAAAAGGAAATCCACGGAAGACGCGGCTCTCGATTTAACTGAGACAATTACTAGATCGTTAGATCAGAAACTAAAATGTGTTGGGGTTTTCTTAGATTTATCCAAAGCATTTGATACTGTTTCTATCCCCATACTTCTGGAAAAATTGGATAAAATGGGTATCAGGGGTATAGCGCTGGATATTTTCAAAGATTATTTGTCAAACCGCACTCAACAAATTAAAGTTAACGATTACCTAAGCGATGATATGCCTCTTACCTATGGTGTCCCCCAGGGTAGTATACTGGGCCCCACGTTATTCCTTATATACATAAACAATCTCTGTGAACTGGCTATTCCAAATTGCAAAATTATAGCTTACGCAGATGATACCGTCTTACTCATTACAGGGAACACTTGGGAAAGTACCTTTAAAAATGCTGAAATTGCTCTAAAAAAGATATCAGATTGGTTGGCTGCCAATTTACTCAGCCTAAATATTACTAAAACCAAATTCCTTACCTTTTCACCCTCTGCTGCCTCTCAACCCTCTGCTAATAAATGCATATTGAAAGCCCATATCTGTAATTCTTTTGAAAATAAATCAAATTGTGACTGCCCTGCAGTAGAATATGCCAGCAACATAAAATATCTTGGACTTCTTATAGATAATACTTTGTCTTGGAAATTGCATATATCTAATTTAACATCAAAAATAAGAAAATTAATATATATTTTTAAAAATCTTAGATCATCAGCAAATAAAGATACTATCTTTATGGTATATTGTGCAGTGGTTCAGTCGTTGCTCATATATTGCGTGTCGGTCTGGGGAGGTAGTAATAAAACTGCGATGCTACAGATAGAAAGAGCGCAAAGATCGATTTTGAAAGTAATGACTAAAAGACCTTTCAGATTTCCTACAATAGATCTATATAAAGACTGCAAGGTTCTAACAGTCCGCCAACTGTACTTGCTCCACATTATAACACGCAAACATAATTCCGTTAGTTATGATAAAAATTTGTCAAAGAGAAGAATAGATCAAATCTTTCAAACAGAAAGACATAAAAGTAAACTTGCTGCGAGACAGTATTATATCATTAGCGCTAGACTGTACAATAAAATTAATAAAGCTATTAACATTTACCCTTTAAATAGAAACGATTGTAAAAGGCGTGTTAAACAATGGTTGCTCAAGCAAACGTATGTTGATACTGAAAAGTTGCTGGAAGTTTTGGGTTAACGGAATATTATTTCGGACATACTAGACATACTGAGTACGCGCGCGCGCACGCACACACACACACACGCGCATACACACACACACACACACACACACGCACACGCACACGCACACACGCACACGCACACGCACACGCACGCACACATCTTTGTCAATAAAATGTCATCTTTGCTGCTGTCGCCTAAGATACAGGTTTTTTTTTTACCTAGTTTAGGGACAGCAGATTCTTGAATGTATGAATGTACTATCTTTACGCTGGGTTATGACGTATGACGTATGACGTATGACGTATTTATACCAAAGCATGCTTGTAATCAAAGCAACAATACACCTACAAGATAATGCACCACAATACAACAACAAGACAAGACAAGAAAATACAAGACTAGATGAGCAAAGCCGAGCCGAGCTGTGCCCAGTAGAGCACCAGCAGGTGAGGCGCAGACGCACCGTGGCCGGCGCTACTACGCGCCCCTGCGTGTTCGACAGCGCACCAGCAGGTGAGGTGCAGACGCGCCGTGGCCAGCGTTGCGACGCGCCTCTGCGTGCTCAGTAACGCACCGGTAGTTGATGCGCAGACGCACAGTGGGCGGCGCCGCGCTTTGACGCGTTCAGCAGCGCACGAGCAGGTGAGGCGCAGACGTGCCGTGGCCGGCGCTGCGAAGTGCTCCATCGCGCTCGGCAGCACACCGGCAAGTGAGGCGCACACGAGCCGTTGTCGGCGCTGTGCTCCAATACGCTCGGCAGCGCATCACCAGGTGAGGCACAGACGTGCCGTGGCCAGCGCTGCGACGCGCTCCAACGAGCTCGGCAGCACACCGGCAGGTGAGGCGCACACGAGCCGTTGTCGGCGCTGCGCTCCAATACGCTCGGCAACGCACTAGCAGGTAAGGCGCAGACGCGCCGTAGCCAGCGCTGTGACACGCTCCATTGCACACTACAGCGCACCAGCATGTGAGGCGAAGATGCATCGTGGCCGGCGCTGTGCAACGACGTGCTCAGCAGCGCACCAGCAGGTGAGGCGCAGACGCGCCGTGGCCGTCGCTGCGACATGCCCCTGCGTGCTCGGCAACGCATCGGATGGTGAAGCGCAGACGTGCCGCGGCCAGCGCTGCGACACGCTCAATTGCGCACTGCAGCGCACAGGCATGTGAGGCGCAGATACATCGTGGCCGGCGCTGTGCAACGACGCGCTCAGCAGCGCACCAGCAGGTGAGGCGCAGACGCGCCGTGGCCGACGCTGCGACACCCCCCTGCGTGCTCAGTAACGCACCGGTAGATGAGGCGTAGACGCACAGTGGCCTGCGCTGCGCTTCGACGCGCTCAGCAGCGCACGAGCAGTTGAGGCGCAGACACGTGCCGTGGCCGGCGCTGCGAGGTGCTCCAACGCGCTCGGCAGCACACCGGCAGGTGAGGCGCACACGAGCCGTTTTCGGCGCTGCGCTCAAATACGCTCGGCAACGCACTAGCAGGTAAGGCGCAGACGCGCCGTACCCAGCGCTGTGACACGCTCCATTGCACACTACAGCGCACCAGCATGTGAGGCGCAGATGCATCGTGGCCGGCGCTGTGCAACGACGTGCTCAGCAGCGCACCAGCAGGTGAGGCGCAGACGCGCCGTGGCCGTCGCTGCGACATGCCCCTGCGTGCTCGGCAACGCATCGGCTGGTGAAGCGCAGACGTGCCGTGGCCAGCGCTGCGACACGCTCAATTGCACACTGCAGCGCACCGGCATGTGAGGCGCAGATGCATCGTGGCCGGCGCTGTGCAACGACGCGCTCAGCAGCGCACCAGCAGGTGAGGCGCAGACGCGCCGTGGCCGACGCTGCGACACGCCCCTGCGTGCTCGGTAGTGCATCGGCTGGTTAGGCGCAGACGCGCCGTGGCCAGCGCTGCGACACGCTCCATTGTGCACTGCAGCGCACCGGCATGTGAGGCGTAGACGTGCCGTGGCCGGCGCTGCGACACGCCTCTGCGTGTTTGACAGCGCACCAGCAGGTGAGGCGCAGACGCGCCGTGGCTGGCACTGCGACAAGCTCCGACCTGCTCGGCAGCGCACCGGCAGATGAGCCGTGCTGAGCCAAGCTGCGAACGGTCCACCATCTAGAGCGAGAATGACACGCAGACGCAAAGCATCAGCCACCCGTATT
This sequence comes from Oeneis ivallda, assembly GCA_029955525.1. Lineage (NCBI taxonomy): Eukaryota > Metazoa > Arthropoda > Insecta > Lepidoptera > Nymphalidae > Oeneis > Oeneis ivallda. The sequence goes on from JARPMR010000015.1 coordinate 21,682,980, forward strand.
TATACCAAAGCATGCTTGTAATCAATGCAACAATACAACTACAAGATAACGCACCACAATACAACAACAATACAAGAAAAGACAAGACTAGATGAGCAAAGCCGAGCCGAGCCGTGCCCAGTAGAACCAGCAGGTGAGGCGCAGACGCACCGTGGCTGGCGCTACTACGCGCCCCTGCGTGTTCGACAGCGCACCAGCAGGTGATGCGCAGACGCGCCGTGGCTGGCGTTGCGACGCACCTCTGCGTGCTCAGTAACGCACGGGTAGGTGACGCACAGTTGCCGCACAGTGGCCGGCGCTGCGCTTCGACGTGTTTAGCAGCGCACCAGCAGGTGAGGCGCAGACGCGCCGTGGCCGTCGCTGCGACATGCCCCTGCGTGATCGGCAACGCATCGGCTGGTGAGGTGCAGACGTGCCGTGGCCAGCGCTACGACACGCTCAATTGCGCACTGCAGCGCACAAGCATGTGAGGCGCACATGCATCGTGGCCGGTGCTGTGCAACGACGCGCTCAGCAGAGCACCAGCAGGTGAGGCGCAGACGCGCTGTGGCCGACGCTGGGACACGCCCCTGCGTGCTCGGTAGCGCATCGGCTGGTTAGGCGCAGACGCGCCGTGGCCAGCGCTGCAACACGCTCCATTGCGCACTGCAGCGCACCGGCATGTGAGGCGTAGATGCATCATGGCCGGCGCTGTGCAACGACTCGCTCGGCAGCGCTGATCAGGTGAGGCGCAGACGCGCCGTGGCCAACGCTGCGACACGCCCCTGCGTGTTCGGTAGCGCATCGGCTCGTTAGGCGCAGACGCGTCGTGGCCAGCGCTGCGACACGCTCCATTGCGCACTACAGCGCACCGGCAGGTGAGGCGCAGACGCGCCGTGGCCAGCGCTGCGACGCGCTCCAACGCGCACGGCAGCTCATAGGCAAGTGAGGCGTAGACGTGCCGTGGCCGGCGCTGCGACACGCCTCTGCGTGTTTGACAGCGCACCAGCAGGTGAGGCGCAGACGCGCCGTGGCTGGCACTGCGACAAGCTGCGACCTGCTCGGCAGCGCACCGGCAGATGAGCCGTGCTGAGTCAAGCTGCGAACGGTCCACCATCTAGAGCGAGACTGACACGCAGACGCAAAGCATCAGCCACCCGTATTTATACCAAAGAAGCAAGACCAGACGAGACAAGACCAGACCAGACGAGACCACAAAGACCAGAGCAGACGGGACCAGACTAGACCAGGCGGGACCAGACAAGACCAGACGAGTACAGACGAGAGACCAGACGAGACCAGACCAGATCAGACCAGACGGGACCAGACGAGAACAAACGATGAGATCAGACTAGACAAGACCAGACCAGACCTGGCGAGGTCAGACCAGACGAGACGAAACTAGACCAGAGAGACCAGACTAGACGAGACGAGACCAGATGAGACGAGACCAGACCAGACCAGACCAGATGAGACCAGATGAGACCAGGCGAGACGAGACCAGACCAGACCAGACAAGAGGAAACTAAACTAGAGACGAGACGAGACCAGAGAGACGAGACCAGACGAGACCAGAGGAGCCAGACGAGACCAGACCAGACGCAGACGCGCCATGGCCGATGCTGCGACTCGCCCCGACGTGCTCGCCAGCGCAGACAGGTGGTGTGCAGTGACACCACGGCTGGCGTTGCATCAGGAGGTGACGTGCTCGCCAGCGCAACGAAAAGTGGCGCGCAGTGGCTAGCACTGCGACAAGCCCCTGCGAGCTTGACAGCTGAGGTGCAGACGCGCCGTGCCTAACGATGCGCCGTGTTTCAACGCGCTTGGCAGCGCACCGGCTGGTGAGGCGCAGACGCGCCGTGTCCAGCGCTGCGAGGGGCTCGGCAGCACACCAGCAGGTTTGGCGCAGACGCACCGTGGCCGGCACTGCGACACGCCCCTGCGTGCTCAGTAGCGCACCAGCAGGTGAGGCGCAGACGCGTCGTGGTCAGCGCTGCGACGCGCTCCAACGCGCTCGGCAGCGCACAGGCAGGTGAAGCGCAGACGCGTTGTGGCTGGCACACACGCCTCTGCGTACTTTGCAGCGCATCAGCAGGTGAGGCGCAGAAGCGCCGTGGCCAGCGCTGCGACGTGCTCCAACGAGCACGGCAGCTCACTGGCAGGTGAGGCGTAGACGTGACGTGCTCCAACGCGCTCGGAAGCACACCGGCAGGTGAGGCGGATACGAGCCGTTGTCGGCGCTGCGCTCCAATACGCTCGGCAACGGACCAGCATGTGAGGCCCAGACGCGCCGTAGCCAGCGCTGTGACACGCTCCATTGCACACTACAGCGCACCAGCATGCGAGGCGTAGATGCATCGTGGCCGGCGCTGTGCAACGACGCGCTCGGCAGCGCATCAGCAGGTGAGGCGCAGATGCGCCGTGGCCAGCGCTGCGACGCGCTCCAACGCGCAAGGCAGCTAACTGGCAGGTGAGGCGTAGACGTGCCGTGGCCGGCGCTGCGACACGCCTCTGCGTGTTCGACAGCGCACCAGCAGGTGAGGCGCAGACGCGCCGTGGCTGGCACTGCGACGAGCTCCGACCTGCTCGGCAGCGCACCGGCAGATGAGCCGTGCTGAGCCAAGCTGCGAACGGTCCACCATCTAGAGCGAGAACGACACGCAGACGCAAAGCATCAGCAACCCGTATATACCAAAGCATGCTTATAATCAATGCAACAATACAACTTCAAGATAATGCACCACAATACAACAACAAGACAAGACAAGAAAAGACAAGACTAGATGAGCAAAGCCGAGCCGAGCCGTGCCCAGTAGAGCACCAGCAGGTGAGGCGCAGACGCACCGTGGCTGGCGCTACTACGCGCCCCTGCGTGTTCGACAGCGCACCAGCAGGTGATGTGCAGACGCGCCGTGGCCGGCGTTGCGACACGCCTCTGCGTGCTTAGTAACGCACCGGTAGGTGAGGCTTAGACGCACAGTGGCCTGCGCTGCGCTTCGACGCGCTCAGCAGCGCACGAGCAGGTGAGGCGCAGACGTGCCGTGGCCGGCGCTGCGAGGTGCTCCAACGTGCTCGGCAGCACACCGGCAGGTGAGGCGCACATGAGCCGTTGTCGGCGCTGCGCTCCAATACGCTCGGCAACGCACTAGCAGGTAAGGCGCAGACGCGCCGTAGCCAGCGCTGTGACACGCTCCATTGCACACTACAGCGCACCAGCATGTGAAGCGCAGATGCATCGTGGCCGGCGCTGTGCAACGACGTGCTCAGCAGCGCACGAGCAGGTGAGGCGCAGACGCGCCGTGGCCGTCGCTGCGACATGCCCCTGCGTGCTCGGCAACGCATCGGCTGGTGAGGCGTAGACGTGCCGTGGCCAGCGCTGCGGCTCGCTCAATTGCGCACTGCAGCGCACCTGCATGTGAGGCGCAGATGCATCGTGGCCGGCGCTGTGCAACGACGCGCTCAGCAGCGCACCAGCAGGTGAGGCGCAGACGCGCCGTGGCTGGCGTTGCGACACGCCTCTGCGTGCTCGGTAGCGCATCGGCTGGCTAGGCGCAGACGCGCCGTGGCCAGCGCTGCGACATGCTCCATTGCGCACTGTAGCGCACCGGCATGTGAGGCGCAGATGCATCGTGGCTGGCGCTGTGCAACGATGCGCTCGGCAGCGCATCAGCAGGTGAGGCGCAGACGCGCCGTGGCCAGCGCTGCGACGCGCTCCAACGCGCAAGGCAGCTAACTGGCAGGTGAGGCGTAGACGTGCCGTGGCCGGCGCTGCGACACGCCTCTGCGTATTCGACAGCGCACCAGCAGGTGAGGCGCAGACGCGACGTGGCTGGCACTGCGACGAGCTCCGACCTGCTCGGCAGCGCACCGGCAGATGAGCCGTGCTGAGCCAAGCTGCGAACGGTCCACCATCTAGAGCGAGAATGACACGCAGACGCAAAGCATCAGCCACCCGTATATACCAAAGCATGCTTGTAATCAATGCAACAATACAACTACAAGATAATGCACCACCATACAACAACAAGACAAGACAAGAAAAGACAAGACTAGATGAGCAAAGCCGAGCCGAGCCGTGCCCAGTAGAGCACCAGCAGATGAGGCGCAGACGCACCGTGGCTGGCGCTACTACGCGCCCCTGCGTGTTCGACAGCGCACCAGCAGGTGATGTGCAGACGCGCCGTGGCCGGCGTTGCGACAAGCCTCTGCGTGCTTAGTAACGCACCGGTAGGTAAGGCGTAGACGCACAGTGGCCTGCGCTGCACTTCGACGCGCTCAGCGGTGCACGAGCAGGTGAGGCGCAGACGTGTTGTGGCCGGCGCTGCGCTCCAATACGTGGCGCAGATGCATCGTGGCCGGCGCTGTGCAACGACGTGCTCAGCAGCGCACGAGCAGGTGAGGCGCATACGCGCCGTGGCCGACGCTGCGACACGCCCCTGCGTGCTCGTTAGAGCATCGGCTGGCTAGGCGCAGACGCGCCGTGGCCAGCGCTGCGACATGCTCCATTGCGCACTGCAGCGCACCGGCATGTGAGGCGCAGATGCATCGTGGCCGGCGCTGTGCAACGATGCGCTCGGCAGCGCATCAGCAGGTGAGGCGCAGACACGCCGTGGCCGGCGTTGCGACACGCCTCTGCGTGCTCAGTAACGCACCGGTAAGTGAGGCGTAGACGCACAGTGGCCTGCGCTGCGCTTCGACGCGCTCAGCAGCGCACGAGCAGGTGAGGCGCAGACGTGCTGTTGCCGGCACTGCAAGGTGCTCCAACGCGCTCGGCAGCACACCAGCAGGTGAGGCGCACACGAGCCGTTGTCGGCGCTGCGCTCAAATACGCTCGGCAACGCACTAGCAGGTAAGGCGCAGACGCGCCGTACCCAGCTCTGTGAAACGCTCCATTGCACACTACAGCGCACCAGCATGTGAGGCGCAGGCGCGCCGTGGCCGTCGCTGCGACATGCCCCTGCGTGCTCGGCAACGCATCGGCTGGTGAAGCGCAGACGTGCCGTGGCCAGCGCTGCGACACGCTCAATTGCGCACTGCAGCGCACCGGCATGTGAGGCGCAGATGCATCGTGGCCGGCGCTGTGCAACGACACGCTCAGCAGCGCACCAGCAGGTGAGGCGCAGACGCGCCTTGGCCGACGCTGCGACACGCCCCTGCGTGCTCGTTAGAGCATCGGCTGGCTAGGCGCAGACGCGCCGTGGCCAGCGCTGCGACATGCTCCATTGCGCACTGCAGCGCACCGGCATGTGAGGCGCAGATGCATCGTGGCCGGCGCTGTGCAACGATGCGCTCGGCAGCGCATCAGCAGGTGAGGCGCAGACACGCCGTGGCCGGCGTTGCGACACGCCTCTGCGTGCTCAGTAACGCACCGGTAAGTGAGGCGTAGACGCACAGTGGCCTGCGCTGCGCTTCGACGCGCTCAGCAGCGCACGAGCAGGTGAGGCGCAGACGTGCTGTTGCCGGCACTGCAAGGTGCTCCAACGCGCTCGGCAGCACACCAGCAGGTGAGGCGCACACGAGCCGTTGTCGGCGCTGCGCTCAAATACGCTCGGCAACGCACTAGCAGGTAAGGCGCAGACGCGCCGTACCCAGCGCTGTGAAACGCTCCATTGCACACAACAGCGCACCAGCATGTGAGGCGCAGGCGCGCCGTGGCCGTCGCTGCGACATGCCCCTGCGTGCTCGGCAACGCATCGGCTGGTGAAGCGCAGACGTGCCGTGGCCAGCGCTGCGACACGCTCAATTGCGCACTGCAGCGCACCGGCATGTGAGGCGCAGATGCATCGTGGCCGGCGCTGTGCAACGACACGCTCAGCAGCGCACCAGCAGGTGAGGCGCAGACGCGCCGTGGCCGACGCTGTGCAACGACGTGCTCAGCAGCGCACCAGCAGGTGAGGCGCAGACGCGCCGTGGCCGTCGCTGCGATATGCCCCTGCGTGCTCGGCAACGCATCGGCTGGTGAAGCGCAGACGTGCCGTGGCCAGCGCTGCGACACGCTCAATTGCGCACTGCAGCGCACCGGCATGTGAGGCGCAGATGCATCTTGGCCGGTGCTGTGCAACGACGCGCTCAGCAGCGCACCAGCAGGTGAGGCGCAGACGCGCCGTGGCCGACGCTGCGACACGCCCCTGCGTGCTCGGTAGCGCATCGGCTGGTTAGGCGCAGACGCGCCGTGGCCAGCGCTGCGACACGCTCCATTGCACACTGCAGCGCACCGGCATGTGAGGCGTAGACGTGCCGTGGCCGGCGCTGCGACACGCCTCTGCGTGTTTGACAGCGCACCAGCAGGTGAGGCGCAGACGCGCCGTGGCTGGCACTGCGACAAGCTCCGACCTGCTCGGCAGCGCACCGGCAGATGAGCCGTGCTGAGCCAAGCTGCGAACGGTCCACCATCTAGAGCGAGAATGACACGCAGACGCAAAGCATCAGCCACCCGTATATACCAAAGCATGCTTGTAATCAATGCAACAATACAACTACAAGATAATGCACCACCATACAACAACAAGACAAGACAAGAAAAGACAAGACTAGATGAGCAAAGCCGAGCCGAGCCGTGCCCAGTAGAGCACCAGCAGGTGAGGCGCAGACGCACCGTGGCTGGCGCTACTACGCGCCCCTGCGTGTTCGACAGCGCACCAGCAGGTGATGCGCAGACGCGCCGTGGCCGGCGTTGCGACGCGCCTCTGCGTGCTCAGTAACGCACGGGTAGGTGACGCACAGTGGCCGCACAGTGGCCGGCGCTGCACTTCGACGTGCTCAGCAGCGCACCAGCAGGTGAGGCGCAGACGCGCCGTGGCCGTCGCTGCGACATGCCCCTGCGTGCTCGGCAACGCATCGGCTGGTGAGGTGCAGACGTGCCGTGGCCAGCGCTACGACACGCCCCTGCGTGCTCGGTAGCGCATCGGCTCGAGGCGCAGACGCGCCGTGGCCAGGCGCTGCGACACGCTCCATTGCGCACTACAGCGCACCGGCAGGTGAGGCGCAGACGCGCCGTGGCCAGCGCTGCGACGCGCTCCAACGCGCACGGCAGCTCACAGGCAGGTCAGGCGTAGACGTGCCGTGGCCGGCGCTGCGACACGCCTCTGCGTGTTTGACAGCGCACCAGCAGGTGAGGCGCAGACGCGCCGTGGCTGGCACTGCGACAAGCTGCGACCTGCTCGGCAGCGCACCGGCAGATGAGCCGTGCTGAGTCAAGCTGCGAACGGTCCACCATCTAGAGCGAGAATGACACGCAGACGCAAAGCTTCAGCCACCCGTATTTATACCAAAGCATACTTGTAATCAAAGCAACAATACACCTACAAGATAATGCACCACAATACAACAAAAAGACAAGACAAGAAAATACAAGACTAGATGAGCAAAGCCGAGCCGAGCCGTGCACAGTAGAGCACCAGCAGGTGAAGCTAGTAGCGCACGAGCAGGTGAGGCGCAGACGTGCCGTGGCCGGCGCTGCGAAGTGCTCCAACGCGCTCGGCAGCACACCGGCAAGTGAGGCGCACACGAGCCGTTGTTGGCGCTGCGCTCCAATACGCTCGGCAGCGCATCAGCAGGTGAGGCACAGACGCGCCGTGGCCGGCGCTGCGACACGCGCTGGGCAACGACGTGCTCAGCAGCGCACCAGCAGGTGAGGCGCAGACGCGCCGTGGCCGACGCTGCGACACGCTCCATTGCGCACTACAGCGCACCGGCGGGTGAGGCGCAAACGCGCCGTGGCCAGCGCTGCGACGCGCTCCAACGCGCACGGCAGCTCACAGGCAGGTCAGGCGTAGACGTGCCGTGGCCGGCGCTGCGACACGCCTCTGCGTGTTTGACAGCGCACCAGCAGGTGAGGCGCAGACGCGCCGTGGCTGGCACTGCGACAAGCTGCGACCTGCTCAGCAGCGCACCGGCAGATGAGCCGTGCTTAGTCAAGCTGCGAACGGTCCACCATCTAGAGCGAGAATGACACGCAGACGCAAAGCATCAGCCACCCGTATTTATACCAAAGCATGCTTGTAATCAAAGCAACAATACACCTACAAGATAATGCACCACAATACAACAAAAAGACAAGACAAGAAAATACAAGACTAGATGATCAAAGCCGAGCCGAGCCGTGCCCAGTAGAGCACCAGCAGGTGAGGCGCAGACGCACCGTGGCTGGCGCTACTACGCGCCCCTGCGTGTTCGACAGCGCACCAGCAGGTGAGGCGCAGACGCACCGTGGCCGGCGCTGCGACACGCTCCATTGCGCACTACAGCGCACCGGCGGGTGAGGCGCAAACGCGCCGTGGCCAGCGCTGCGACGCGCTCCAACGCGCACGGCAGCTCACAGGCAGGTCAGGCGTAGACGTGCCGTGGCCGGCGCTGCGACACGCCTCTGCGTGTTTGACAGCGCACCAGCAGGTGAGGCGCAGACGCGCCGTGGCTGGCACTGCGACAAGCTGCGACCTGCTCGGCAGCGCACCGGCAGATGAGCCGTGCTTAGTCAAGCTGCGAACGGTCCACCATCTAGAGCGAGAATGACACGCAGACGCAAAGCATCAGCCACCCGTATTTATACCAAAGCATGCTTGTAATCAAAGCAACAATACACCTACAAGATAATGCACCACAATAGAACAAAAAGACAAGACAAGAAAATACAAGACTAGATGATCAAAGCCGAGCCGAGCCGTGCCCAGTAGAGCACCAGCAGGTGAGGCGCAGACGCACCGTGGCTGGCGCTACTACGCGCCCCTGCGTGTTCGACAGCGCACCAGCAGGTGAGGCGCAGACGCACCGTGGCCGGCGCTACTACGCGCCCCTGCGTGTTCGACAGCGCACCAGCAGGTGAGGTGCAGACGCGCCGTGGCTAGCGTTGCGACGCGCCTCTGCGTTCTCAGTAACGCACGGTAGTTGATGCGTAGACGCACAGTGGGCGGCGCTGCGCTTTGACGCGCTCAGCAGCGCACGAGCAGGTGAGGCGCAGACGTGCCGTGGCCGGCGCTGCGAAGTGCTCCAACGCGCTCGGCAGCACACCGGCAAGTGAGGCGCACACGAGCCGTTGTCGGCGCTGCGCTCCAATACGCTCGGCAGCGCATCAGCAGGTGAGGCACAGACGCGCCGTGGCCAGCGCTGCGACGCGCTCCAACGCGCACGGCAGCTCACTGGCAGGTGAGGCGTAGACGTGCCGTGGCCGGCGCTGCGACACGCGCTGGGCAACGACGTGCTCAGCAGCGCACCAGCAGGTGAGGCGCAGAGGCGCCGTGGCCGACGCTGCGACATGCCCCTGCGTGCTCGGCAGCGCGTCGGCTGGCGAGGCACAGACGCGCCGTGGCCAGCGCTGCGACGCGCTCCAACGCGCACGGCAGCTCACTGGCAGATGAGGCGCGGACGTGCTGTGGCTGGAGCTGCGACACGACCCTGCGTGTTTGACAAAGCACCGGCAGGTAAAGCCATATATTAAGGCTTATCACTAATAAATTATCTTATCGATTTTATTAAACGAGACGAGACCAGACCAGACCAGACCAGACAAGAGGAAACTAAACTAGAGACGAGACGAGACCAGAGAGACGAGACCAGACGAGACCAGAGGAGCCAGACGAGACCAGACCAGACGCAGACGCGCCATGGCCGATGCTGCGACTCGCCCCGACGTGCTCGCCAGCGCAGACAGGTGGTGCGCAGTGACACCACGGCTGGCGTTGCGTCAGGAGGTGACGTGCTCGCCAGCGCAACGAAAAGTGGCGCGCAGTGGCTGGCACTGCGACAAGCCCCTGCGAGCTTGACAGCTGAGGTGCAGACGCGCCGTGCCTAACGATGCGCCGTGTTCCAACGCGCTTGGCAGCGCACCGGCTGGTGAGGCGCAGACGCGCCGTGGCCGGCACTGCGACACGCCCCTGCGTGCTCAGTAGCGCACCAGCAGGAGAGGCGCAGACGCGTCGTGGTCAGCTCTGCGATGCGCTCCAACGCGCTCGGCAGCGCACAGGCAGGTGAAGCGCAGACGCGTTGTGGCTGGCACACACGCCTCTGCGTGCTTTGCAGCGCACCGGTAGGTGAGGCGCAGACACGCCGTGGCCAGCGCCGTGGCTGCGAGGGGCTCGGCAGCACACCAGCAGGTTTGGCGCAGACGCACCGTGGCCGGCACTGCGACACGCCCCTGCGTGCTCAGTAGCGCACCAGCAGGAGAGGCGCAGACGCGTCGTGGTCAGCTCTGCGACGCGCTCCAACGCGCTCGGCAGCGCACAGGCAGGTGAAGCGCAGACGCGTTGTGGCTGGCACACACGCCTCTGCGTGCTTTGCAGCGCACCGGTAGGTGAGGCGCAGACACGCCGTGGCTGCGAGGGGCTCGGCAGCACACCAGCAGGTTTGGCGCAGACGCACCGTGGCCGGCACTGCGACACGCCCCTGCGTGCTCAGTAGCGCACCAGCAGGTGAGGCGCAGACGCGTCGTGGTCAGCGCTGCGACGCGCTCCAACGCGCTCGGCAGCACACAGGCAGGTGAAGCGCAGACGCGTTGTGGCTGGCACACACGCCTCTGCGTGCTTTGCAGCGCACCGGTAGGTGAGGCGCAGACACGCCGTGGCCAGCGCTGCGACAAGCCCCTGCGTGCTCGGCAGTGCACCGGCAGATGAGACGCAGACGAGCCGTGGCCTGCGCTGCGACAGGCTCCGACATGCACGGCAGAGCAGCGGCAGCCGCGCCCTGCTGAGCCGAGCTCCGAACGGTCCAACATCTCGAGCGAGAATGACACGCAAGGCATCAGCCACCCGTATTTATACCAAAGCATGCTTGTAATCAATGCAACATAATATAACAACAAGACAAGTTAAGACGAGACGAACCGAACCGAACCGAACCGAGCCGATCCGATCCGAACCGAGCCGAGCTCCGAACGGTCCGACGTCTCGAGCGAGAATGAAACGCAAGGCATGCTACCCGTATTTATACCAAAGCATGCTTGTAATTAATGCAACACAATACAACAACAAGACAAGTTAAGACGAGACGAGACGAGACGAGTCGTGCCGAGCCTAGCCGAGCCGAACCGACCAGACGAGCCGAGCCGACCAGACGAGCCGAGCCGAGTCGTGCCGAGCCGACTCGAGCCGAGCCAGACGAGCCGCGCCGAGCCGAGCCGAGTCGTGCCGAGCCGAGCCGAGCCGTGCCGAGCTCCGAACGGTCCGACGTCTCGAGCGAGAATGAAACGCAAGGCATGCTACCCGTATTTATACCAAAGCATGCTTGTAATCAATGCAACACAATACAACAACAAGACAAGTTAAGACGAGACGAGACGAGTCGTGCCGAGCCTAGCCGAGCCGAGCCGAGCCGAGCCGAGCCAAGCCGAAATACAAAACACTATTTAATATTTTGCATTTGAAATAGGTCGATCAAAAAAGTATTTGCATTTTGTATTTTAGTACATTTCTTAAACTATTTTGTACAACTCTGCAAGCTAGGTAGGTTAAATTTCGAGAAAGAGATCAACCGCCGAATCCAACTCGGCTGGGCAGCGTTCGGGAAGATCCGAGATGTCTTCTTGTCCAAAATCCGTCTTCTAACAGTGCGAGCATCCTCGCGAGATCAAAGTATAGAGAAAAATATTGGGGTTCAGTAAATGAAAACCGGTGTTTATCGGTTTTTACGAAAACCGGTATTTTTTAGTTTTTTTTAAAACCGGTTCACATCACTACTGCTGAGTATCCTAGTGTTCGTGGTCTATGCTGCTGAGAAGAGCCGGCAAGAAACTCAGGAGTTGCTCTTTCCAACATAATCATTTTACAATATTATTATGAAGCTATTACATTGTAATAAGTTATAAATTTTATCTTTTGGGCAGATGGATGCCAAGCAGAATAGAAAGAGAGAGAGAAAGAATAGAATAGAATAGAAATGTTTTTTATTCAAATAAACTTTTACAAGTACTTTTGAATCGTCAATGAGTCTACCACTGGTTCGGAATGCCGTTCCTGCCGAGAAGAACCAGCAAGAAACTCGGCAGTTGCTCTTTTCAAAATACTTTTACAATATACTTAACAGATATTCTATGTATGCAGAGTTTCCACAATGAGGGAAAGGTCCACAAAAGCATACGTAATTATTTCTAATTATAATTCAACACATGTCAAGACGGGCAGACAGAAAGTAGCCCCATTGCCGCTGGTGGCACCCGTTCACGAGCATGACGCATGACCCAGCCATTGCTTCGCTCAACCATATTTTAGGGAACGCAACAACCCGCATCACACGACACCACCGCAGAAATGTTAAAGAGAGTGTGACATACTTAGGCTACCCATCTTTTTGTTAGAATGAATGAATGTGCATCAAAATATCATAGACCTATAAATGTAATCAAATGCATTGCCCTGGCCGAAATGCAGTGCTGCCAACTGCTAGCTTTACACAGTTGCTAGACATTTTTCAAAATGTTGCTAGATTGCCAGTTTTACCCCAAAAAGTTGCTAGATTATCAAAATGTTACAGTAGGTTGGTAGGTTACAATAAAATGTTTATTTCTGACAATCATTTGTATCATGGAACTAGGATTTGCGACTACGATGATTTGTATATTCATGCAAGAGAATTAAAAATGTCTTGTGTACCAGTGTACGTCATTAAATAAAAAAATAAATAAAGAATTAATCAATTAAATATCTTCCTCTTTAATTGATTAATATTTAATTAAGGGTTTTATTCAATGTCCATGTCCAATATTATAGTAGTGTATTATACTGTATTCATTGGTTGTAACTTGTAGCATAGCAGGAAACGGGGAATTGAGAATTCGCAACCAACGCCAACCTGTACCTACCATAGCATCTATGACCATACCATACATCTACTACTCTACATACGAATTTCGATAGCCATACGTCTCATGATGAAAAGTTGCTAGAAAAAGTAGCTAAAAAGTTTAGCTACAAGTTTCATGAAATTTTAGCTGTCCGTCACCAAAAAATAGCTAGATCTAGCTATAAAGTTGCCAAGTTGGCATCACTGCCGAAATGGCCATTGACTGATTGACATTGACAACAGACAGATAGTATCTGTCAGTTTGCTGTCAGTTGTCCAATGTGTGTCCAATAAGGTTCAAATTGTTGTTCCTGGTCTGTGGTTCAAATTCAAAACAAACTCGTCTTTATTTCGCGTTATCTAGATACTAAATTGGAACGTATTACATACACCATATCTATAATTTTATGCTAAAACTAATCGATTTTGTCGAGCGCCGGCTTCAGCGGTCTGTGTGTGGAGTGTGGACTCTAACCACGTAAAGCTTTACAAAATAAATTATTGAAATGCAATAGAAAAATAAAATTTAACTAAATATTGGCAAAATATGTCGTTTACTGTTTTGTGCTCGTTTGTCTTGGCATTTTACGTTGTTATCTGGTTTTTCGACTCATTTTTCAAGGTGCGATCCGCACTAAATTTTTTTTTGTGCAAGGTTTGTTTTTATATTTCTATTCGTGTTTTCATAAATGGTTTTTCCACTTACAGAGCTGTATGCATTACCCGTATTATGCCTTTTTGGAAGGAACAGGACTTAAAGTTGGAGTTCTCAATTTCACGTGGAAAACAACTGCTTTCAACCGATTTATATACAGATGGAGCAAAAACCTAACTCGTGTTTTACGAAAATGGTTCAACTTCGGCTTTGTATTTGCCATCACACTGTTCCTACCATTTGCTCTATGGACTTTGCTAAGTTTTATATTTGAGCATTTTCACGAGTCTATACAGATTAACAGTGTGCCTGAAGTGAAAGCTATGTTGCCCGGTGTAAATATACCCACTTCGGACTTTTGGGTATACTTTATGGCTATTGGTTTCAGCTCAATTTTTCATGAGCTTGGCCATGCTGCAGCCGCAGCACAAGAGGATGTGCAACTCCTTGCAGTTGGTGTTTACGTCTTTGCTATAATACCTATAGCATTTGTAGAGCTTAATACAGAACATCTGAACAGCCTCAGTATAACAAAAAGACTAAAAATATACTGCGCTGGTGTGTGGCACAATGTTGCTCTGGCATTTCTAGCCATGTTACTCTTTTTTTCTGCACCAATTCTTTTTAGCATAGCCTACAAAAGCGATATAGGAGTTAGAGTAATAGGGTTCACAAGTGATTCTCCTTTAAAAAATGCTAGAGGACTCGAAGATGGTGATGTTATTTTATCTATCAATGATTGTTCAATAAAAAATGCAAAGGATTGGTCCTATTGCCTTCATGTTGCCCATGACAGATATGGTATATGCACGAGTGCAGAATATATCGCACAAAATGATGAAATAATGATGGAAACAATAAAGGAAAATGATGTGGTTGAATGCTGTAGAAAAGATGCTCTGTTCAGCTTCTGTTTTGAGTACATGGAACCTAAGTCCTTAGTGGATACAGCGCTAGCCGGCCAATATTCATGCTTAAAACCTAGAGACATGGTCAAAAATAAACTTATCAAGTGCACTGAAGCGAATGGGTATGCGTGTCCACGAAGTATGCACTGCTTAAAGCCATCATTAAACAACCAAACATATCTTCTGATCATTGAAAGGAAAGACAATAATGCAGTTTTATATTTAGGATTGCCGTACGATTTGCACAAAACAGTTTTTGTCGATCAGTACTTCCCAAGAAGTGCCATAATTTCTTTTTTTTCACCAATGCAGTTTGAGAAACTTCTACATTATATTTTTATATTTTCTTTAGGCATAGGGTTTTTAAATGTGCTGCCCTGTTATGGTACTGATGGGCATCATATAGCTAGGAACATGATACAGTGGTTAGCTGTGTATTTGAATAAAAATGGGGACTTTATAACATTCTTTACTGTGTTTACTGTGGTTGTAGGAACTGGAATCACTGTGCCAATATTATTGTATTTGTTCTATAAAACTATATTTATAGATAACTATTAGGTGGACAGTGGACTGACATCAGGAGTTGCAGGGAGCCACTGGATTCAGGCGGCACAGAACAGACATGTAGAAGCCAATGCAAGAGACTTATGTCCAGCAGTGGGCATCTATTGGTTGATACAGAACAGAACAATTAGAATGAAATTAAACTGAGTATTACAGAGGTAGTAAATAATTGAAAGTATTATAGGCCTGTCACTTATGTATGCGTTTTATGTCATGAATCATAAATGATAAAATATAATCTAGCTGATGCTAGACTTTGTATGTGTGGATTTAGTGTTAAAAATCCTCCTGGAACTTAGATTTTCCGGGATAATAAGTAGCCTTTGTCACTCTCTAGAACCTTAACTATACCCATTACATTGCACCCAAGCAAAAAATCAAATCAATCCGTAGCTGTTATGGCGTGATTGAAGGACAAACCAACAAACAAACACTTTTTTGCATTTATAACATTAGTAAGTAAGGATGTTTTATTCCAAATAATATGTTTAGTAAAATAATATGGTAGTTTTTACAATATTATATAATAAGTCATTAAATTTTGTAAATACATAATTAGGCAAATAGAAGTAGAACAAAGTAATTATTGGGTAATAAATGATTTATTTGTTTTTATTTTGTTGTTCTTATTTACAAAAACATACTCCTAAATGAAGTGGGCAAAGACATACATCTAGTAAGTACCTATACATCTACACTAAAAATTTCGTGACACAATGTATGTTTGGGATAAACTCGAAAACAACTGAACCGATTTTGATCAAACTTCGTAACTATCTAATTTGGTCCAACTTAAATTCATTTCATTTCATTTCAAATAAAGTTTCATTTCATTTCAAAAGATAGGATAGTTTTTACCAGAATTATTGACATCAATATTTGTTATTGCAAATTAAAATATGTTAATTACACAACAGTCATGTATTATACAGTTCGAGATTTGCCTAGCAACCTAAATCTCAGAATGATGTTAGATTGCGAGATATTCTTAACCCAAATAGACTACTTATCTTACTAATATTATAAATGCGAGTGTTTGTTTGTTGTTTTGTCCTTCAATCACGCCACAAGAGAGCAACAGATTGACTTCATTTTTTGCATGGGTATAGTTGAGGACCTGGAGAGTGACATAGTCTGCTTTTTATCCTGAAAAATCTAGAGTTCCCAAGGGTATTTAAAAACTAAATCCACACAGACGAAGTTGTAAAAAAACTTCAATAACAATATTTATAGTTATTTATTGGCATCTATCTACAAAAACTGACTGATATTATTCAACAACTAAATTATTCTAATTAAACAACAATTTTTAGTTTAGAGAAAACTTCCAAGATTTTGTACAAAGTTCCCAAAAGTATTGTTGGTAATTTAATCAGACTAGGGTAGTAACCCTAGGGTAGTGGCGACCCCGCACCGGGAAGCGCAGTGTTGGCAGACCCCCCACCAGGTGGACCGACGACATCAAACGAGTCGCAGGGAGCCGTTGGATTCAGGCGGCGCAAGACCGAGGCCTGTGGAAGTCCATGCAAGAGACCTTTGTCCAGCAGTGGGCGTCTATCGGTTGATAAAGAAGAAGAAGAAGAAGGGTAGTAAATCAAATAATGATTATGAAAAAATACATTATAATTATAAGACTAGATAATATTATCTAGTCTTATATGCATTTGCAATATATTATAGTGTAAATACTAGCTATCACTCAGTGCAAGTGACTTTTTTAAATCTTCTAGCGATTTCCTTCCGTAATGTAGCATAGATTTGATTGCAGTTTCATCATTGTGATGTTTCTTATTCCTAAAATCTGTCCTAGCCCATTCCTTCAACTCCAATCGAGTACTTTCATCTGGCACCTTCTTAATGGTTCTGAAAATATCTCTGTACAGTTTAAGAACTTCTTGCCGCAATAGGAACTGTAATCAAAATAAATATGTCCAGCTGTAGATGTGTGGTGATGAGGATAATTTTAAAGCTTTTTATATGGATAATCATACAGACTAATACCATAGGTATATCTAAAGCCTTATTGAGTATTTGACTGATATTTTTTATTTATTTAAAATAATGTTTTTAAATAATACAACACAATGCCATTACTCTTATTTAAATAACTTTACTAGTCTCTGAATTATAATAAGCTGCTTTACTGTGACTGTATCTGTCTCTTTCTAAAACGAAATTTTCTATGGTGTGTGTATGGAGCTGCTGAATTGTGACATCACACTTCACTAGTGCTCTCTCTATCTAACAGGAAATTTTAAAGCTCTATAACTTGTTTTGGGACTGATTTATTTTGTTTTTACAAATGTTATTCTTACATGTTAAATTTTCGATTAAGTATAAATAATGAATATCATTTATCAACATTTTCACTACAGTCAAATATCCAATTATGTCAAGTTAAGTCTCTACTCTCTATGTTATTGTAGCCTTCAATCAAATCTTTTTCAAATGGATCAATCAAACAATTTCAAGACATTTCAGTTTCGTAATAATTGTACAAATTAATTAAACTACGTAGGTATTAAATAATTAATACTCGCTTGTTTTAAACTTAGCGTTTTCCTAGGTAACTTCGATGCCATCTTTTTGAGGTTATTATTGATTCAAAATAGAACCCAAGCACAATCCTCCAATAAATATTTTTATCATTTCAATTTACTTATTGTGTGCATTTTTATTTTCACTAGGAAAATCCAATGATCAATTCACAAAAAAAGCCCGAGAAATGAGAAAAACAATAAAGTTTATTTTAATTGTTGTGACATATGGACATAATGCATAGAGTAAAGTAATATATATAATGACAATTGACATTGATAGTTGACACTGACAACAGTGAGTGCACATCATGGAAGATCATGGAAGTAGGAATTGTCCTATTTCTATGTGGAAGATGCTATTCCTACTTCATAGAGGAATGATAGTAGTACTTCCATGATTCTAATAATAAATGTTAGCCATTAGTCTATTTGGCGGCAAAATTTGAAAATAATTTCTCCTATTTTGATCTATAATGTCTCCGGTGCTATCAAAAAGTTTGTGATTTGAATGCTTAATTATCTATACTTCTATATCTATACTTACTAATTGACCGAGCGAAAAAGGAGCGAAGCGAATGTTCTACTTGAGTGAATTTGCACTTGTCCGTCCGTCCGTCCGTCTGTCAGAGGACTATAACTTCTGAATTACTGAACGATCCAGCCGAAAATGGCTTAAAAAGTTATAAAAATCTTTATTTCAGGGGGCTCTCATAGAAGCGAATGCGAAGTAAAATATTTTTTATTTTGCAATAGGGTATTTGACTATATTAAAAACTAGTACCTATTTCGCTCGGTGCGCGAGCTGCTAAAGCAGCTCGCGGGAAGTGTTTTACTAAAAGTAAGGCGCGTGGGTGCGCGGCCCGCTAAAGCGGACCGCGATTGTTCGGCTTTATTTATTTCGCTGACGGCGGCAATTTATTTTTTTGAATTTATTTCTAGATTTTTATGAAAAATACTGAAAATTATGCCGAAATATACGTTTTGTTAGCTTCAGCATAGCATTATTAACAATTTAAGATGATTTTCTAAAAGTAGTCACTACCCTACCCTGTAAATACCCTATTCATAGGGTTGCTGTATCATTTTAAAGATAATTTAGAACAGAGTAAAAAAGTATTTTTTTTTAAATATTTTTCCTAATATTGACGTAGTGGGAGGCTCTCAAAGTGGAGATTATATTTGACCTCAGAAGTCACGATCGCTTGAAAGGCCGTGCTTGAAACTTTTATAATTATTAGCGTTATATCATTTACTTGAACAACAAATACCAAAATTTGATAAATATAATAAGGAAAAAACTAAATTATTTAATTTTTAATGAGCTGCAGTATTTTTATCAGCACTTCACAATGATGTCAATAGATGGCGCTCTCATCTCATATTGCAAACGCAGCAGAAGTACTAAAACATTAACATAATATTCAATTATTTAAAATTATTATACATCTTAATATATATAAATTACGTGTCACGTTGTTTGTCCGCGATGGACTCCTAAACTACTTAACCGATTTTTATCAAACTTCGTAACTATCTGTAATTTGATCAAACTTGAAAGATAGGATAGTTTTTATCTTAATATTAATTTAATCTATTATACCTACTGGGTCTTTAGGAGTTTTAGTGACCGAAAGACTGGATATCTAACATAGTTTTTATTGATTAATAAACAGTGGTACATATCAGAAACATAATTTTTATTTAAATTAAATTTGGTGCAAAGTCACCCCTTCGACGGGGTGACTTTGCACCAAACACACGCCCCCACATACTTTATGGAGAAAATCTTAACTGAATGTCATAATTTTTTATTATCTGATGACAAGGTAGTCCTTGAGTGCAATCTCACCTGATGGTTAGTGACGACGCATTTAAGATGGTAGTGGTCTAACTTGGAAGAGGTATGGCAGCGTAAATTCAACCCATACCCCTAATCTATTTCTAATGCCATCGTGCCGGAATGCTAAATGGCCTGGCGGCACGTCTTTAGCCTGGCCAATAGCTATGGCCAAAGCCTTCCGCCAGAGCAGACACAATTCATAAATTATAAATTCCCAATTTGCCCCGCCGGGAATCGAAAGCAGTCTGCAGTTGTTCCCTTTTCATTTAAGTCATTAATGAGACCAGGATATAATCTCTCATCTTATTTCACCACCATAAATGACTCTTTAGACACGCCTCTCCTCTTTGAGTCAAGCTTATGGTCGAAGTGTATGAGTATCTCCTCATGGCTGCTGGGCTCTAAAAGGCAACCATCAGGATAATCTGAATCATCATATTATTATTGAAATGAAGCTTTGTACGACCTTCCTGGCACAGTGGTGAGCGCTGTGGTCTTATAACTGGGAGGTCTCGGGTTCGATTCCCGGCGGAGTCAATTTGGGAATTTATAATTTCTGGATTGTCTCTGATCTGGTCCGTTGGGATACTTTGGCCGTGGCTAGTTACCACCCTACATTCAAAAACGTACCTAGTCCACTAGCATCTTAGACTGCATCGTCACTTATCATCAGGTGAGATCCCAGTGCATTCAAGGACTATCTTATCATCAAATAAAAAAAAGAAAGCTTAGAAACCTCAATATGAGCTAATTAGCCAAAGTAGTTAAATATTTCGTCACATAAGTCAAAATGAGTCTGGTGCAGTCACCCCATTTTACCGACATTTCGATCTAACGATAAAAAAATCGGCCAAGTGCGAGTCGGGCCTCGCGCTTTTAGGGTTTTTAATTTAAAATAAAAATTAATAAATTTAAATAAAAATATTTCCATGTACCCATGGAAATATTTTAATTTAATTTTTTTAATTTAATTTAATTTTTATTATTTGTTGTTATAGCGGCAATAGAAATACATAATATGTGAAAATTTCATCTGTCTATCTATTACGGTTTACGAGATACAGCCCGCTGACAGACGGACGGACGGACGGACAGCGTAGGCTTAGTAATAGGGTCCCGTTGGTACCCTTTGGGTACGAACCCTAAAAACAAAGCTCAAAATTACATCCATTGAATTAGGGGCTGAAATACCTTCTTTTAAGTAAAATAGAACTAATAACGCATAAAATATTACTAGGTTTAGGTACCTGCTTATGTACAATGATTGTGCAGGTAAACAAGGATTTTACAAGGCTTTCTTTTTAGGGTTCCGTAGTAAACAAGGAACCCTTATAGTTTCGCCATGTCCGTCCGTCTGTCTGTCTGTCTGTCTGTCTGTCTGTCTGTCCGCGGTTTAGCTCAGAGACTATTGATACTAGAAATCTGTAATTTGACAAGGGTATAAATATCAATCACGCCGACAAAGTGGTGAAATAAAATTGTGAAAAATATTTTTTTTTAGGGTACCTCCCCTACATGTAAAGTGGGGATGAATTTTTTTTTCTCATCTATCCCATAGTGTGGGGTGTCGTTGAATAGGTCTTTCAAAAACGTTGTGGGTGTGGGAACACCATTTTTCAATTCAGGGATCCGTTTGTGAAATATGATATTTTAAAGTGCTAAATTTTATTAGAGTCAAGTGTCCCCCCCCCCTCTGCCAGCTAAATGGTTGTATATAGGATACAAGAAAAAATTCACAGCAGTAGTATATATAATGAATTTTAAAGGAAAACTATCACGGCTAAGTAGGGTTCATTAGTGACGGAGTTATATCGGTTTTTCTAAGTTAGATATTACACGTAGTGTAAGTTGCATATTTTGTAGTATATTATAGTATTTAAACTATGGAACTCAAAATGTATGTTGAGACTTTCAACTACGGAACCCTACAATGCGCGTGGCCCGACACGCACTTGGCCGGTTTTTTTGAAATAATTTCAACTTTTACGTTGTCAAGCGTTGCACAGTTAATTGCAGGAATACTAACCTGTCAACTTTCTCGACAGACGGTTTGTGAAATATGATATTTTAAAGTGCTTATTAGAGTCAAGTGCCCCCCCCCCCCTCTGCCAGCTAAATGGTTGTTTATAGAATACATGAAAAAATTCACAGCAGTAGTATATAAAAAGAATTTTATAGGAAAACTATCACGGCTACATAGGGATCATAAAGTTAAGGAGTTTATTACACGTAGTGTAAATTGCATATTTTGTAGTATATTATAGTATTTAAACTATGGAACTCAAAATATATTTAATATCATTGTACTAATATTAGGTATAAATGCGAAAGTGTGTTTTTTTGGCGGTTTGTTGGTTTGTCCTTCAATCACGCCGCAACAGAGCTGCGGATTGACGTGATTTTTGCATGGGTATATTTGAGGACCAGGAGAGTGACATAGGCTCCTTTTTATCCCGGAAAATGAAAGAGTACCCAAGGGATTTGAAAAACTAATTCCACGCGGACGAAGTCGCGGGCATCAGCTAGTTCATAAATAAAATAAAAGCAGTATCCTAGATCAGCAATAATATTTGTGACTTGCAACTAATACGGAACCCTACACTGCGCGTGGCCCGACACGCACTTGGCTGGTTTTTTGAAGTTAAATTGGGTATAGTAAGCTAATATGCCATCGCGGACTTTTCTGTAAAGACTTATCCCACCAGATCAGCACCTACATTGTTTTGATATATCTCAAAGGGATTAGGCAGCGTTTTCGATGAAAGCTCCCAGGCGGCTTGAATTTTTCCGACATCGTCAACAATTATCGTCATTATTCAACCAATGTACACAAAACCTTAACAAATTTTACCTACACTAAAACCTTCCTCGTGAATAACCCAATCTATTAGTGAAAACTGCATGAAAATCCGTTCGGTAGTTTTTGAGTTTATTGTGAACAGACAGACAGACGCGGCGGGGGACTTTGTTTATTGTTTTATATATGTAGTGATAGTGACGAGTAGATACGTAGTTCCGAGAAACTATTGGGCCCATAAACAGACAAAAAAAAAACATGGGCAGTACCCACGCAGCAGAAGTGAAAACACGTCATACTCAATACAGTCAATACTCATATTATTCTATTAGCTGCAGATGCAAAAGCTCATGAGCTTTTCCCCTAAGTACCAAAAGTCGTTCAACGTGCCTAAAGATCACGTCTTCAAAAATTAATAAAATCATCCGCCCAATCTCTACAAAAAGCTCCGCCCATACGTTTCCGTTTCAACGAGGGAACGTGAGCGCGGGAAAGAGCTTTTGTCTACGAGAACTACGAAACTACGACATCAAGTCGACGTTAGTCGTTACGAAATCACGATTCACGAAGTGAGAAGTGAGAACACTGAACAGTGAACAGTCGCGCAGTGGACGCCGCGCGAGTTGTATGCGTTATACTTAGTATGGCTTAATAATCGCCTCGATGTTTACGCGTACGTAAAGTTTAGTTTACCCTGAAAAATAAAACAAAAACTTTTAAGGACTAGCCTGCAAATTTAATGGTAGTATTTAGTGTAAATAATTAAAAAGTGAACGAATATTAATGATAAGAAAATGGACAAAAATACAAATCCTTCGTCTCCCCCGAAGACTAAAGTGAAAAAGGAAAATGAAGAGGAAATCAAGGTAAGCTTAAAGCTAAGTTTAGAGTACTATGCGTTGATACTTTTCATGACATTGACGGCGAATTTCCGTATGAAAATCATCGTGTTTCATCGTCGTTTGGCAAGCGGCCTGTTTCATCTCTCGTAGACTCCCAACTCGTAACAGGAGACGCCGTGTCGTATTTATAAATTTGATCCGCTCGCAGCCGTGAGCCGATCCGTGGGTCCCTTCAAAAGCTTCAAAGTCCCGAATCGCGGGGTCACGTCGAATAAATTATGCCGTATACGATTACAATATTAATTACATTTTGCGATACACAATAAAATGCGTGTAATATCACGTTTTCGAGGCCTTTTCCAGCCATTAAAGTGTGTAACGCGATATCTGAAGCGCGCTCGGATCGCTGTAACCAGAGTCGGTGGATGTTTTGATAATAGATATAGGCGGCGGCTCTGTGTGCGTGTGTACGGACGGGCCGAGCGCTGCATGTGTGCGTGCGGGGTAATTTTAGACGTTCCTTTGCTCAAAACGTAATCCGAGACCGTCCCAGGCCGCAAGCCGACGCTACAATTTATTGTTTTCATCTGATTATTATCGCATTCTACTCGTATGGTAATATCGCGTAATAAAGTTGCGCATGTAACTCGCCCCCGCTGATACGCGCTTTTATTTTGGCGCCTACCTACGGAAATAGTTTGACATGTCAATAACCTCATTTGCAGTGACCACGCGAAGATGACGTCACGGGACAGCGCAATTTCTTCAGAAAGTTTGAGGTCGCTTTAATTTATAGGCACATATTATATTAACGCGTCTAATGCCCCAAATCGTTGAAGATGTAATGGGTTTTTATTTTCGTGGTTTTAGCTGGGTGGAGGTCTAATTCTACACGAGCTTAGATATATAAATCATCCGAACTACTTTTGGCCGCGTGATTTTTTTGTGTATTATATTTGGATAATATCTATTAGCATCATTAATGACGGGTAGGTATATAACACTTTCAGTGTAAAAAGTATTAACAACACCAACTACGCAACTAAAACCCTTAAACTAAGATCAAATCTAGTGGAATTCCCCCTGCGGAATTTAGCTACAGTGAAATGGGCAGTGTGCTCGAGCTCGGATGAGATGCCCGCGCCGTAGAAAGTTTTTCGCGCGTGTTTTTGTTTTCCGGAGATGGACAAAAGATATCTACTTTTCATTCCATTAAAATGTTCTCCATGGAACTACTTACCTACCTATTAGAGACATAGTTTTTTGTTTTATTAACCGACTTCAAAAAAAAACAAAAAGAGGATATTCTCAATTCGACGCGTATTTTTTTTCGATATCCATCCATATCTCCATCAAATCTTAGCCGATTTCAATATTTTTTTTATTTGAAAGGGTGTATTTGCAGGTAGGTCCCATTTAAATTTGGTGAAGATCTGATGAATATCTTCGGAGATGGAGGACGGAACTCCTCAATGAATGAGAGGAAATTGCTCGCGATCAGAGTATATGTAGATTTTCAACCATGCTTAGTACATAACATACATCATAAGCTAAATTGCTATTTATCATCTTATTTTTCCAAGCTTTTATTTAACTTGCAATGTATGTTTAGGTCAAATCTTGAAAGATGTATTAGAAGAATTCCCGCTTTCCGATTGATCTGAAAGGCGGAAGATGGCTAGGTATGGGAATTCTGTAGTAAAACAATGTAACACTATGGAGTTTGGGCTCGTATGATTCGTCTTGAGAGGTACTCTGGTCCTAGATAATATCCAGGGTCTGATGATGAAGCTGAACGTCGGTTATGACTTATGAGCACTCTGTAATGAAACTACGTAGCCATATTTAGTTTGGGCTCGTTTCATTCGTATTCATAAGTAGTCTTAAATGATATCCATGGAATGGCTCTGATGATGCGATGAAACTGCAGCTAGGATACCCAGCACACTAGTACACTCTTGAAAAAATAATAGCAGATATGTCGTGTTTGAATTCGTTTTGATCAGTATTTCATTCTACATAGAATGCAATGGTGCCACCATTGAGCTGATGAGCTGATGCTGCAAAGGTGAAGATCTGATGAATATCTTCGGTGATAGAGGACGGAACTCCTCAATGAATAGAAACAAATCAATCGCGATCAGAGAATGTGTAGATTTATCCTATGAAGCTACACTAAAAAGCTTAAAATAATAATATATAAAAATTCTTTTAAAAAAACCGACTTCAAACGCCACTGAAAAGTATAAAATAATTTCAGTTTGTACACGTATGTTGAAGTCGGGCGGGCTTCAATACAACTATGAAACTGCAACGCTAGCCCGAATTCAACATACCTGTACCAAGTACTATATTAAGTATATTCTGTGCCTGGACCTACAAACTAAAATTTTGGCTAGCGTGGCGCATTTGTTTCATCGTTTCTGTTTAGGCCCGCCCGACTTCAACATACGTGTACAAACTGAAATTATTTTATACTTTTCAGTGGCGTTTGAAGTCGGTTTTTTTAAAAGAATTTTTATATAATAATATATGTATTAAATTACTTCATAACGTGGGTACATAATTTCTGTAAAAGCTAAAGTAGCGAAATGAAATTCAATATCGGTAGTGTCTAATTAATTATACATAGACCGAAAGGGCAAACAAGCTCCTTGTGTGACGCATTTTCTTTGTCGTATCAAATAACACACCCGAGCTTGTAGTTAACAAGTTTAATAAAACAGTATTTTATCTTACACATTAGTTTAGAAAGTATAGTTGATAAGTAGGTACTTTTCAGAGCCAATCGTTGTGTTCAACCACATATAAAAGATATCTCAGATCTAGAATAGATCAGATATAGCAGATCAGAGATAAAAGAAGCAAGGTAACCCTTGCTTCTGGAATTAGGTCGCCTTTGTACTCTGTGTTTTTTTTTATGTATGTATTAGTCATGTAAGCTGTTATCCTGTGGTGTACAATAAAGAATATTTTCATTTTCATTTCATTTCATTTCATTAGGATATAGGATCAGAGATAAAAGAAGCAAGGGCTAGGAATTAGGATATAGGATCCGAAATAAAATAAGCAAGGTTTAGTGTTCAATTGTTTAGGGTCTATCAGCTCTTTTGCCACGGTGAAGAGTCGTTTGATGTTTGGCCGAGTGAACCGAGGTCTCCGAGTCTACTTTAGTTTTACACTTGTCCATCTGTTTGAGTCTGCTAGAGCCTTTATATATAACTAGCTGATGCCCGCGACTTTGTCCGCGTGGATTTAGTTTTTAAAGTCCCTCGGGAACTCCTTGATTTTCCGGGATAAAAAGTAGCCTAGATGTTGACCCGAGTAATAAGCTACCACGGTATAAAATTTTGTAGAAATCTGTGCGGTAGTTTTTACGTGAAAGGAGGACAAACAAACAGACAAAGAAAAATTTAGCTTCTGTTTTGATATCTGTATCTTGAACACAATTAGAAGCAAAAACCCTTTTTTGAATCTAAGTATTTCATGTACAGAATTGGTTTCGTTTCTGTTTTATTATATGTGTAGATGAACCATATACATAGCTAATCAAGTCGCAAAGCTGAAGTGACGATGAGCGAGGCACATGGTTTGAAGAAACGATAGGCGTGGGAGTGCCAAGGTGCTGGAATGGCAACCCTGCTCCAGCGGACGGCTCAGTTCCACCCCATAAGTGGATGGACTCTGGATCCGAGACAAGTCGCTGCTGGCAGCTGGATGCAGGCGCACAGGATCATGTTCTGTCATCTGTGGTGGCCATTTGAAGAGACCTATGTGCATCAGTGGACATCGGTTGAGATGACAATGATAATTTGAGGGGGGCGCCCATAGATGAAAATGCGAGCATTTCCTTCCAAAACAGTCAAAAAGATCTCTCCTCCCATTTATGGGTCAATAATTGACTTTATTTAACTCACTTAGCAGGAAAGCGGACTCTGGCGTATGCCGGGACAAACGCTAGGAAGAAGAAGAAGAAGAATTGACTTTTTAGGGTTCCGTACCAAAATGGTAAAAATGGAACCCTTATGGTGAGACTTTCTCCGTCCGTCCGTCCGTCCGTCCGTCCGTCTGTCACAGTCGATTATTTCAGTAACTATTAAAGCTATCGACATGAAATTTGGCATAGTTGTGTATAATAGTGGCCCAACATCATTGGAATAAAGAAAAATCGAAAATTATTTTTAGTTTTATTAAAAAAGGGGGAAAATCGGGGGTTTGAAATTTCAAAGTAAAATAACTATCTATACCGAGTGGGGTATCATATGAAAGGCTTGTGCATTCCAAAACAGTTTTTTATTTATTTCTATATATAATAGTTTTTGAGTAATCGGCCAAAATGTCGAAAAAAATACCGTCCCCCCCCCCCCCCCCCCCTTATCTCCGAAGTTTACCAATCGAAAAATCTGAAATAATTATGGTCAATAGAGGTTTATGTATATTTTTCAGGAAAAATAAAAGCAACGCGAAATTTTTTTTAGTTTGATTAAAAAAGGGGGGAAATCGGGGGTTTGAAATTTCAAAGTAAGATAACTATACCGAGTGGGATATCATATGAAAGGCCTTTACTTGTGCATTCTAAAACAGTTTTTTATTTATTTCTATATATAACAGTTTTTGATTAATCGGCCAAAATGTCGAAAAAAATACCGTTCCCCCCCCCCCCCCCTTATCTCCGAATTTTACCAATCGAAAAATCTGAAATAATTATGGTCAATAGAGGTTTATGTATATTGTACAGGAAAAATAAAATCAACGCGAAAATTATTTTAGTTTAATTAAAAAAGGGGGAAAATCAGGGGTTTGAAATTTCAAAGTAAGATAATTATACCGAGTGGGGTATCATATGAAAGGCCTTTCCTTGTGCATTCTAAAACAGTTTTTTATTTATTTCTATATATAATAGTTTTTGAGTAATCTGCCAAAATGTTGAAAAAAATACCGTTCCCCCCCCTAATCTCCGAAGTTTACGAATCGAAAAATCTGAAATAATTATGGTCAATAGAGGTTTATGTATATTTTACAGGAAAAATAAAACCAACGCTCTAACTAGCATAGTTTTTTTAATATTAACAATAAACCTCTACAAACAAAGTTAACGATAAATAAGCAAATTAATATAATATTATCGTTTTACTTTTACTTTTGGAGTACGGAACCCTCGGTGCGCGAGTCCGACTCGCACTTGGCCGGTTTTTTTTAAACTATCTTTACAAAAGTCCACATCAAATCAAACGAGTACCTAACAATATCAATCACAAATCCAATAGCCTTTTTGTAGAAAACCAACACTAACACAATCCCAAAGATTATTTTACAGTGTTGCAAATGACGTGTCTGAAAATTCGATATGCAAAACACTGCTACTGGTAAACTTCTGTAGAACTACAAACTCATTTTCGATTTATATGCAAAATCGCGAAGAAACGATCAATTTCCTATTGTCGGCTAGGCTATGGCTATGGTATTTTAGATTTGGGCAAGAACATGCAAACGATATGATAAGTTCTGACACGTGATTGTAAATTACATCTATTTTGGAAATTATATTGGGCTTGTGCAAAGCTTTTCCAAACGTATTCCACTTCGGTCATCAAATGGAAGACATTAGAGGGAAAGGAAAATATATAAATTATTCGATATCAATTTGATTGATCCAAACAAAAATTAGAAATAGTATAAACCTAACCAAATAACACGTAGGTAGGTACTAATTTTATATTTTACATTAGGTACTAAATTCTTAATTCATATACAAACTATGACGCCTTAGTACGTAAATATTCTATTTCTGTTGGTATAATATATCCGTCTGTATGTACCTCTTGTTTAGTATTTTATGTCCGTTAGATTTAATTAGGTATATAAAATTATTTTTTTACACGATAAACTCACATAAAATTTAAAAACAATAGAATAGATGAGTTAAAGAAAGTTGAGAAGAGAAAAGAGGATTATTGTATTCAAAAATACGATGGATATTTGAGTTAAAGCTAAACTCAGTGTTACAGTCCATGCCATGGAATTATTTCCAACACGCAGGAAACATTGAATATACTGAATTGCTACGAATTGAAGACGCGGAGACAAGGTATTATACACTGTCATCGTATAAAGGGCAGGCCAGTCATAAACGTTAAGCTAATAAGCAGATTAAATTATCAGATTGCGCTGCAACATTGGATCTAAATAGAATGTTTTCCGCATGCGAACCAACGTCAGCGACATTGCATCGGATGCGCTCGCGCAGTATTGGGCCAAGGTCGTTGAACGGTCATACAATATGTGATGCACTGAACGAGATTTTTTTGGTCTTGGCAAAGATATCGTTGGTACGTATATGCGTCGATGAAAGATTCAAAGGATCGAAATGTTAAAAAAACTCATATTACTCAGGAAAAAAAGAAAAATTTTGGGCAGTACCTATAAGAATTAAGATGAAGTCAAAGGAACACTCACCACCACAAAAACATAAATGTGGCTATCATTTGCAAGTAGAACCCCAAACAGTGTCAGACCCGTTAGCCAATTTAAGACTGGCATTCACATCAGTAATCGCTACCCTTATAGGATTTCGTATCTTGAAAAGCAGAATTCTGATAAAGACGAAAAAAAAAATCTTAAAAATTTAATAAAGACCAAAAAGAAATAAAATAAGCGCTTTCCTGTAATAGACGGACCTAGGGATAAAGTTTGTTTAATTTTATTGATGATCGTTAGGTCTCGTTTATACCAACATTGGGAAACCAATCGCAATGATCAATTTTACTGACTTTTGAAAAATAAAACAGAGTCTTCCTATGAAAGTGTCGATAGAAGAACGGCAACAAATTAAAATAAAATTTATGCCTTGTTCAGACTAAGAATTATGCATAAAAAAAAATTAAGTGGCACTCGGGGACTGCCGCGGTAAAGCTATTGCATAGCATTCTTTATCAACTTATGCAATTATAATATTTATGCATTTTTAGGGTTCCGTACCCAAAGGCTACCAACGGGACCCTATTACTAAGCCTACGCTGTCCGTCCGTCCGTCCGTCCGTCCGTCTGTCAGCGGGCTGTATCTCGTAAACCGTAATAGGTAGACAGATGAAATTTTCACATATTATGTATTTCTATTGCCGCTATAACAACAAATAATAAAAATTAAATTAAATTAAAAAAATTAAATAAAAATATTTCCATGTACCCATGGAAATATTTTTATTTAATTTTTTTTTAACGGAACCCGAAAAGAGCCAGGCCCGACTCGCACTTGGCCGATTTTTTTTGCATAATAAAAATTATGCAAAAACATAATTAAAAAACAAACAAACAAGAAAAGCGCACTGTCACTACTTCGCGAGTGAGATTCGAACCTGCGACATCATACACCATACGGTAAAGAAAGCGGCCGCTCGCCCACTGCGCTACTTGTGAACCTCTAAAATGTTGAACGCTTACTGAACGACGGTGTTAGGTTAATTTTCGTTACGGAATTTCTTGATTCGGTCGCCGCGCTCAAACTGTTTGTCCTAGTTCAAAGCCCGCGATAAAAGCTATGCAATAGCTTAAAAACAAGAAATTTGTTAAATAAGGTTATTTCCATTTTTAATGGAGGTACATGAGTTATTTTCGTTTAATTTGCCGCCATTTTTGTCTCCGCGTTCATTGGGCAGACTCTAGACTATTCTAGAGTCAACGTTCGCTATTGGAGCTACATCTGAT
The DNA here is from genome assembly GCA_029955525.1 of Oeneis ivallda. NCBI lineage: Eukaryota > Metazoa > Arthropoda > Insecta > Lepidoptera > Nymphalidae > Oeneis > Oeneis ivallda. The sequence goes on from JARPMR010000015.1 coordinate 21,713,580, forward strand.
TTAACTATCAAAAGGTCAATATGTTAATTAAAACTATAAGCTAACACGTTCAAACATGAAAAGTTGCACGGGTGTGATGGGAGAGACACCGGATAGCCAGTTGTAACTTGTAACCGACACCGCGTATGCGATGCATTGTACATCATTGCGCCATAGAGGAGCCTGGATAACAGATACGACACTGTTTTTGTGCTAATGCTATATAATTGTCTTCTTTTGCAAAAGAAAACTTGACTTATATTCTCCTCACCCCTCCAAATAAGCCTAAAGCTTGTATAACGGGTACGGCAATGCAACGTGTGGAGATTGAACCGTAGACCTTTCGTCGGCAGTCAACACCTTTAATCGTTGAGCTATTGAAGCTTCGATTTTTATTATTTGTTCCTACTGTAGTGGACCCACTTAGCTTGGGGTTATAGAGCCAGAGTTTATATTTTAAAGAGATGTGAGTGCACGATGTGTAAAATTTTAGCGAGCTGTGTGATATCTACCAATCATATGCACTCGATACAAAGGTGCAAAGCGTGGCCATACAGTGTATGATACAACTCTGCAAGAGGGTAGTGTTTGATAGTTCTTTATTTGTTTTTTTGCTTGTTTGTAGGTTCATCTATTCTCTTTCTCGCTTCAAGCCAAACAATCAAACCACTCGTGACATTTTCATAATCTTTGGCTTTGAATTAGGTCAAAGCGTCTTAGATTATGGTCTATATTATGACGTTTACAAATTGAAATGCAATACGGTAGAAAATTTGACTTAAATAATATAAATGGAGTACCTACCAAAATATAAAAGACTGCAGATTCCGAAATATATGGATATTTCAACAATCCGTGGTTAATTTTCAAAGAGTTTGTAATGCACGAGTTTTAACTTTTAAGCTTCTGAACATTATCTTTTGTACCACTGGCACTAAACTGGCACAGGTAGAGTGCTAAGATGAAATAATCTGTGGAAATATGTACAGCTAATAGGAGATTAGCCTGCGGGTTAGCTGAAGTGTGTTGATTTCGAAAATTTATTATTTGTAGATAAAAGCTAAAAAGTTTTCCTTATGTGAATTTTATAGATAAAAAGTGAAGTTTTACTTTTTAAAAATACGTTGACCATATTATCAACAACCTAATGGTACATAATACATAAGCATAACACTGTACCTCTGTTACGTCCATTATCTTTGTCTAGGGGGTGAATAAACACCACCTCGCAGGCACAGGAGGCGTGCGTGAGCGTATCATGTATTCCATGACCAGCTGTTTTTACTGCTTTGTGATTTATCCACGTAGTAATAAGGTCCATAGTAGAACAGACTCATGGGAGGGATGAGCTAGATAAATCTAGCACAGTTTTAGATTTCAAAACGTTATTCCGAGGATCGCTTACAGTTATATTCAGTATGGAGTATGTTCTTGATTAGCCATCCAATTAATATCAGCCTTCCTCGAAACTAAAATTAGTATAGTAATATTTTAGGTTGTTAATATGTGAGTAGGGGTAGTATCTATACCTACATAGAGAGTGAGTATCTGTACCTAGCTCCTAAATAAACCTACCTCCTACGCGAAATCTTCACTTACCATCAGCTGAGATTGCAGTCCAGCGCGCAGCGGTAGCCTATAATATTGTAAAAAAAAGTCAGTCACTTTACATACCTGCATACCTACCAAGTTTTTAACTACTTGCACGGATAAGGTTGCTGCCATCTGCCGTTCCAAAATATGACTTCTTTTCAACATGTATAAATCACCTAACATAAAATAAACATAGGTTGTAAATGTTATTTTATTATATTTACCGAATATATCGCGTTACGATGAAAAAATTGAGGATAAAGTTACCGAAACGCGACACTCGCTTGGGTTGCGAGTATACCAAAACGGAATTTAATTTTACTGTTACTGTTACGAAGCAAGAGTAATATAGCTATTTATGCAACTGCATCGTAATGAGGGTCATTTTAATTCGAGTGCTGTTTTTTGATACGAGGCTTGCCGAGTATCAAAATAGGATAGTACGAGAATTAAAATGACTAATTACGTTCAGTTACATACAAGATTTTATCTACGACAAGGAAAATAAAATCATAAACAAAATACGCCGTAGGCTCAATAAAGTAACAAAAAGTAACTCCGTAAGCCTCCACCAGCTGCCTGTGGCGCCTCTGTCAACAAAAAGTAACTCCGTAAGCCGCCACCAGCCGCCTGTGGCGCCTCTGTCATATGAACGGTACAAAAGTGCCAGAACTCAGAGCCTTAGCTTTATAGTGCAGATTTCCTTACTTGAGTATTCGAGTAAACAAACACCTCTTGATATGAATATCACTTATTTACACACTAATCACACATTTTGAACTATTTATAACTGTCTAAATCTGTTCATCAAGCACATTCGTTACGATTTACACCAAAAATTGCTTCGAATTTACCATTATAAGATATTTATTTTCTCAAAAACGAAATATTAGTAGAACTCATTTGCACAGATTAGGAGAAAGTGACATTTCGTAACCCTAGATTGTCTATGAATCGTTGAGGTGGGGACAGGCGAATGAGTGACCTTAAGAGCGGATTGAATCGATGGAACTAGGAATTACGACTTCCTATTTCAATGATTGAATCATCGTTACAGTAGAGGTGAGTAACTTTAGAAACGTGAAATATAATGGATATTGATAAAAAATAAATCACTAGCAGAAAATGATTGTAATGGTTAACTTAAATAAAATTAGATAGTATTATAAAATAAAATATAGATAATCTTAATCTATATTATTTCCAAACTATGAAGATAACAAAATATCAATCAATCAATTTCTTTATTTGCATATATACGGGTACGGACAAGGTGTTACACATACCCATACCGATATCAAAACAATACTCTTACCATACGTTATGTATGAATTGCCGATAGTTTTAAAAAAGCGTTAAAGAAGCGTTAAAAGAATCAATCTTTTTAAGGAAATCATATTTTACTATCACCTTTATGCCTTTGACGATATCTAGGCGACGCCAAGTGTGTATATAATACAATAAATGTGCCAATAACGTTGATGATAACGTTAAAATTATTTCTAACGTTATCATCAACGTTATTTTTAACATTATAAATACTATAATTATTGAGTTACATACGTTGACGATGTTGAGTTGTTGTTGTTTGTTGATGAAGTCGTTGATGTAATAAATTGCCAAACCTATTCATTGGTCTCGTTATCATTCCGCCATTATTATTTACTGAAGAAAACAAGTAAATAAAAATACAATACGAAATATTTTTAAGAAAATTGTTTGTATCACAATGTTACCCACAAATGGGGGATACTTTAGAATAGGACAAAAATCTGATTAGTAATAAATCTTCGTTATTTTTTTTCTTGTAAATTCCTCTTTTTAATATACTTACGAAAAAGATATTGTTTAGTTACTTTTTACGTCAAATTTGTAGTAATGGTAGGTACATATCTATGACCATCGCAGTTGGGATGAAAATCATTCAATTGTATAATGCTTTCACATTCGTTTAATCGCTCATGCGATAACTTCCCAACCCTATAAATTGTCTATGGTTAACATTCGGCCATTATTGTTTACTCGAATACTCAAGTAAGGAAATCTGGACTATAGGTATCCTATTTTAAGAAGATAACCATTTCGATTCAGCTCCCATACAACGAGCTGCATCGAAATGAGAAGCAAAACCGAAAGAGGGTTCATTTCGATTCAGCTGTCAAATTCGAAATTGGAACTTTTCGATGCTGGAGTAGATAAAAATATTTTCGGCTTATGACAATTATTACGATGTTTCCACAAATTACTCTCGTGTTACTACTGGTAGTAAATAGGTGAGACTGTAATAACACGGGTAACGAATGATGTAAAAATCAACAAGATGGATTTTATTTTGGTTGCCTCATATAATCATATTGTGAGAAAAGACACTTTAGTATAATAATTGTTATTTTACTTGTAGACGAAGCTTTGGAGTTTGGAGGAAGGTAATTTACTCTGGTTATTTACGCTGCAGTTCCTAGTGCGTTGACGAATTCACCGGCTAAATTAAGTTTGAAATGTAGCTGTAAATGAATACAAATTACAGTGTCTAATATTATAATATCAATTTATATGGTTACCCTAGTGTCCGTATTTTTTTTTATACGACGAAACGAATTTTCGGTTTCGATCAGTATTGAAATAAATCCAAGTCTATAATGTTTTTAAGAAGTTTGAAGGAAAATGTATCTTCGCTTAAAAATCTTGCATTTGTCGATTGTGCTCGCGCTCTCTAAACATTTGGATATTTTAGCTTCTTACTTAGGCACGCTTGTAGAAACGCCGGGTTATCCTTTTAACCCAGAGTTAGCTGCTGCTTTGACAGATTTCGTATAAGGCTTCTGTCAAAATTACAAATTTATTCCTGGGTTAAACCTTAACCCGGCGTCTCTGCAAGCGGGCCTTATTACCGCCACCCATGACCTTAGTACCTATTAGTTATTACTACCGTAAGAAAACACACAAAAGAGGGAGGAGCGAAAAAATCTCTTACGGCAATACCTAAAGATAGAAAAAGAAAGTGAATCTGATATCGCTGTTACCAGATTCAAAGAAAAATTGGTCACATTGGTCACGCCAAAATAAGTGCTATGGGCTTAGATTAATTACTCGGCTATGGGGTTTATTATGAGTGCTATATTTCTTTGAAGTTTGATAAGTCAAAATCGGTTACGCGTTTTGCGGCTGTCAGGTGGTCTACTTACAGTAGTAAATATCACGTCTATGCCGTCACCCAACGTTCGGTAAAGTACGAGGTCATTACAGCATTATTTAAATATGTAAGAACATTATTGTTTAACTGCATTGTATTTCCCGTTAAAAGTTTCAAATGTCTTAAAGGAATTGGTCGCAAACAAAGCAACCCTTCCACCGTAGCCCGTAAGCAGACACCGGCGGACGATGACATTCGGTCTGCTTTTAGCGCGGTGTCAAGTGACGGCGATCGCGTTACATGACCTGCTTTTTGGGTAGGTATTATTGGTACTCTGAAGTCCTGTGGTTTTTAATTATATAGTTCTATACACGTAAAAATACTAGTACCCTATGGATTTACACACATGTTACAATAAACTTTGATGACAGCAAGCAAGTATTTATATTTCTATTTTGGGCGTGATTGATATTTATTTTGATAAAATAAAACTATAAAATACAGCAATCCGCAATATTGGATTGGAATCCAATCAGAGCGATACGTCACGTCTATTTTCAAACTTTGAACTGCTATGAAACAACATAGAGGTGACGTCACGAACGACACCATACTAGTTCATACTACTATTATATATTCTGTGACTATACCATGACACCGGCGAGCGTTTTTGCTTGAATTTTAAAACTTAAAATTGAATTGAAATCTAGCAAACCTTTTTTTGCTGTAGTAAGATATTTTTTCGAAATAGAAGCTATGTAGGTAGTAGGTACGTAGGAACATCATCCAACAGTTTTTCAAAATCGATCATCATGCCACGTTAGACTGGGCTTCGACGGCGCGGTTCGCACCCGCGCCCGCAGCGGTTGCGGTACCGCTAGTACTGCGCCCGCCGCGGGCGCAAACCGCGCCGTGGAAATTGAAACTTCATTTTCCATACAAATCTGCATTCTACGGAGGCCGCGGGCATGCAACCGCTGCGGGCGCGGGTGCCGAACCGCGCCGTGGAAACTCAGTCTTACACGTTCGGTTTAGTTGTAGGTAGCTTAAGGTGGATTATACGAGTCTGCCCGCGAAATTCAAATTTAATTTGGTTTTTCCCATTTTGTAAACTAATACGACAAAGTAGGCTTATGGCATTCTTATTGCGCCAGTAGAATTATCATCTTCACAGGTTTACATAAAAATCTTTACTTGAAAGTGACCAGTTTAAGAAATTAATCAAAATACCGAGTTGGACGTGAGTTACTCACAAATTAGTCAGTATTTTGATTAATTTCTTAAACTGGTCACTTTCAAGTAAAGATTTTTATGTAAACCTGTGAAGATGATAATTCTACTGGCGCAATTAGAAGGCCATTAGCCTAGTTTGTCGTATAAGTTTACAAATTGCGAAAAACCAAATTAAATTTGAATTTCGCGGGCAGACCCGTATAATTATGCTCCGTTTCCTTTTCCACTTCACATTCCGTTTTCTTTTTCGTTTGCGTTTCCGTTTCTTTTTGTTTCCCCCTTGCCTTATTCCTCTTTCCATTTCTCCTTCTCTTATTCTTATAAATAATTTACAAACTATTCCATAATAAATATAATTAATGAATAGCACGATTATCCGAGTAACGATCGTCCCGACTAATTTTCAGACGTAACTGTACCGTAGAGACACAAATAGGGATTTTCCGAATTCGATCGATCAATCTCTAGCCAGGGCACATAAATTAAAAAAAAACCGTTTTTATTACAAAATATTATCAGGTTAATCGTTATTTAAATTATCAATGGAAAATAAAAGAGTCGCGTATAAAATACCTATAAATACCTAATTTATGCATGTACCGGGCGATGACATTTCGGATGGATAGCGTGGTATATCGGGTTGCAAGGTTTCCGATATCATCATGACTTGGTCGTTTGTTAGGAGCGGTAGCATTCGAGTTCAATGTTATGAATTTTGTATCTTTTTACCCATCTTCGGCAAAACCAAAAGAAGGGTTATGATTTTAAGAGTCGTATGTATGTTTGGTGTATACCTATTTCTATTAGCGTATGTTCCTCCGTGGCGCTTAAACTACTTACCGTTACGTACCTTACCGTTTCATCAGGGTGACACAGGCTATTTCGCGTTTTAGCGATTTTTGATCGCTGATTTTACCTGCGTTTGATGTACAATCCGATCAAAAATCTCTGAAAAGCGATGCAGTCGCGATATCGCTAAAAGCCATAAAAAATGCCGATCGCTGACGCTAAAAGTGGCAGCCTGCCCTCTCCCTAAGGCCATAGTTCACCATGCTAAGAGCGGATCGGCAGACTTCACACACCTTTGAATACCTACTTACGCAAGATGTTTAAGCGTCTATGTTAGTTTAATCGTATTGCCAGCCGGCGACTACTGCTTTTCCATACATAATTCAACTTTTCGTTCACACAAAAACGGCAATACGCTATGCCTAGTCCGTGACTTTCGGTGATCGGCGACCGATTATCATACCTACTAATTACTACGCCACTAGCACTACAATGACATTTGCATGGAACTAGGAATTAGAAGCAGTGATAGCCTAGTGGTTAGGACTGTGGTCTCCTATTGGGGAGGTCGCAGGTTCGATCCCGGGTACGCACCTCTGACTTTTCGGAGTCAAGTGCGTTTAAGCAATTAAATATCACTTTCTTCAACGGTGAAGGAAAACATCGTGAGGAAACCTGCACATCTGAGAGTTCTTCATAATGTTCTCGAAGGTGTGTGAAGTCCGCCGATTCGCATTGGGCCAGCGCGGTGGACTATGGCCTATAACCCTTCTCTGAGAGGAGACCTGCGCTCAGTAGTGAGCCGTTGATGGGTTGCTTATGATGATGATAGCACTACACACCGCAGACGTTGATTACCTATGGAGTTACGGCGTATTGTATTTGTAAGCATAATGTGAACGAAAAATGCAGTATTTCACGTTCATAGTGAGCCTGCACACAATCGACGGCTGAGTATCCGTTTGGTGTGTACAAAGCCTAAAGATAAGAAAGCAGGTTTATTTTACACGCTGCTGTTGTACTCATCGTGTAATGGAGACGATTTTTAATTATAATAATCCGAGCCGTGGGTTTCGATCGTGTTTTAATTATCTCAGTAGCTGAGCGAACCGACACCAGACGGGCAACGCTCACTTTAGTGTAAGACGAGACGAGACGCCAACGCAGCAGCCCGACGGCGCTTTTCAATAAACAAAACTGATAAAACTGTCATAAAAGAGTCCCGTGTGGTGACGGCAGATTATAAGTAGTTGTCTCCACCCCTCCTCTTCCCGCGGGTGTCGTACTAGGCGACTATGGGAATATGCGAATATGGTTGAGCGAAGCAACAACTGGGTCACGCGTCATGCTCGTGAACGGGTTCCACTGGCGGAAATGGGGCCACTTTCTGTCTGCCCGTCTTAACATGTATTGAATTATAATTAGGTATGCTTTTGTGGAACTTCCCCTCATTGTGTAAACACTGTATCATAGAATAGTATCTATTGTATTGTAAACTTGTTTTGAAAAGAGCAACCGTCGAGTTTCTTGCTGGTACTTCTCGGCAGGAAGGGCATTCCGAACCAGTGGTAGACTCATCAACGATTCAAAAGTACTTGTAAAAAAGTTTATTTGAATAAAAAATACTTCTATTCTATTCTTATTCTTATATAAATTATAATGTCCTCCCGACCGAATCCGGCCACGGCGGCCAACCTCCTCAAAGATTAGCCATCTGTGCGGGAAATATTAAAGTGCAGAAGTGTGAGACAACTGTGAGAAGAGTGTTGCACAAATTGTTAAATGTTTTAACAATAATTTAACCCTTAACCCCAACTTTACCCTTGGTATGGAGGTTTGCAGATCACTCCGATTGTTTCATTTCAATAATTGTGTTGATAAGCGCTGCCAAAAAACAAACCAAAAACTTGTAATTGTTTTAACTTTGTTTTTTGACAGTTAGCATCCATCAATCAATTTAAATTTAATCAATTAGTAAACATTGGGAGGAAACCTGCACACCTGTGAGTTCTCCATAATGTTCTCAAGGTATATGTGAAGTCTGAAAATTCTTATAAAGGAATGTCAAACAATGACAATTTAAAATGTCAACACAATACCTACTGAAAAATATTGAAATACCTACTACGCGTTCGTTTCAAGTTGAGCCCTGCACCATAGAGTAAAGAAATCTTCACCCCTTGCGCTTCCCCGCACCGCTCCTCAAGTCCTTTGAGTAATAAACCAGCAATGGAGAGGAATTGACGCCTAATTTATTTGCAAAAAAGTCTGTCAATTACGGTGGGGGGCGAGGTAGCACACATGAAAACTTGCTTACTACAGGTGCATTTTTCCATCACGTCGCTATGCACGCACACAATATAATTATCAAACACTACCTTAAATTATATGCACACAATCACATTCACACACAGGGACGCTCTATCATTACATGAAACAATCGCATCATATGTGTAAGCATTTTAGGGATTTGACACTATCGATTATCGACTTTCGATAAGTTCTTCTAATAATTATTTACAACAGAGTTACTTTATTCGAGAGTAAATTTCTTTGTTCGAGATCTTTAACATGGTAGGTACCTATATAGAAGCGCTAGGAAACGAGGCTCTTGCCGTTATTTTAGTCATAATATGCCTTTGCTATTAGATTGACTCTTTGTAGGCTTTTAGTACTTGCGTAAAGATACAGCTAGAAACTTTGACCTATATTGACGATGGAAAGCGATCTAGCTTATTTCGAAAAATAACAAAATTACTTTTTTATATATTTGGAAGAAAAAGATACTGCGTCGGATTGTTGGATTTTCGTTTTCCTACGACATTATTTTTCTAAGATACTATGTTGACCTTCTCTGCATGTTTATAGTATATATTTTTTGTTATTCATATTTTTAAACGTTCTCAAAAATGCTGTAAATACTAAGACACAATCTATTTTTCAATATTATACAGATACTTCAAAAAAGTTATCAATACTTTTTAGCAGTGCAGTGCACTTAGGTTTACTGTTAGGACTTAGGATTATCTGATTATTAACAGATTTTGTAGATACCAAGATATTTACTCCGTCACTATACTCTCAATCTCATGCTGAGAGCATGCTGTAGGTACCATAGTATATCACCTTAGAGAAGCTGTTTAGTTATGATTTAAGATTATAAGCCACCAGGGAGTGCTGTACTTTGTCATAGGTTTTTATAATTTTTAATAATATTGTTTATTAAGTTGAGAGACATTTAATTTTTATTTGAATACGTAGTGGGTATTAATATTGAACACATTGATTTTTTAAGTAATCTTGTTTAAATAAATATACAGCATTTTTAATGAAACATCATTTGTTTTATTTATGTTTAAAGCGAAATTTACGATTTATCTATTACTAAAAAGTATATTAAGTACAAACTGTTAGGACTACATCATGTTTCCTTAAAAATAGATACATCATAATCAGCATTTCAGAGTTTAGAGTTATTTCGTGGTTTCATGTCTTTCAAATACCAAGTTACAGCAACATTGCTTCTTGAAATTGAAAAACTACTACTTTAGAATTATATAATTAGTATCATCTGATGTGTTACATTAAAAAATATGATTTTTGAAAAAAATCTGCTCCTGATAGCTTATTATGAGCTGTTATGATTTTTTAAAACGTTATTGGCTCTGGTTTAAAGTTCACTTTTTCGATTTACAAGATCGTTTTCCAGCGTTGAATAATATTTTCTCAGTCCAGCATGGAGGAAACATAAAAAGTAAAAACTGAAACCTAAAAAAAAATTTGATTTAAAGTTATGATTGGTAAGTTAAAAGTTGTACCTACACACTTTACTTGGAAAGCTTATTTTTTTCATCTACTTCATCTGAACGAAGTGTATATTTGTTTGTAATGCTAGGCTGCCGCCATGGCTATAGTGGCCACCCCATCTGTTATAAAACACCGCCAAGCTATTTAGCTTTCCGGTAAACCTAGCGCGATGAATAAGAAGTATGGGTACTTTAATTCAATTGCCAAGTTTTAATGAACCAAATAATATGTATAGAATTTAAATTATTTTTTTTTCGTCAATGAACCATTAGTAAGACGATAAAAATATCTCGGTATAAATAATTTATACAATCCCCCCACCAATATCGACATATGAAATCTTGCTGTCCAGCCCTAATTTTATTGCGGTGTGGCCGACTTCATAAAATTAAAGTCCTAATTTTCGACTAAGAAAGACTTACGTGGAACTAATCATTATTATTAAACAATTTTTTAGTCTCGTTTTCATTATTTTTTTGTATTATATTTGTAAAAATCCTTTCTTAGCGGATGCCTACGTCATAGTAGATGTGCGTTGATAGATCAGTCAGTCAGTCACCTTTTCATTTTATATATTTAGAAAATTATACCACACTGGCTATATGGAAATATATACCTATAACTTTTGAAAAAATTGAGTAAAAAAACTAATTTTATGAATTCGCTGAGTTTATGGAGCTCTAGCTGCATCAATGCATTTTAAACAATAGTGGGAGAGTACCAGCCAATCAGACACCATTGCGATCGTTATAATAATGCAATCATTTTAACCGACTTCAAAAAAGGAGGAGGTTCTCAATTCGAATTTTTTGGTATATTTGTTACGCAATTATTCCGCCAAATAATGAATGGAATTTGATATTTTTTTTGTTTAGTAGGGCATACTTCAGAGGTGGTTCCCATATAAATTGTTGTTGATATAATGTTAGATGTTACTCCATAACTACGTCAAATCTGAACCGATTTCAATTTTTTTTTGAAAGAACGCATAATAAGGTTGGGCCTATTTAAAAGGTGAAGAGAAGGTGATTCATATCTTCGGTAATGGAGGAAGGAACTCAATGATTAAGAGCAAATTGCTCGCGATCAGAGATATACACTAAAAAGCTTAAAATAATAATGTAAAAAAAAATATCTTTAAAAAATCGACTTCATACGCCGATCGGGCAAAGTTGGGCTAGCGTCGCGCATTGGTTTCATCATTTATATTTAGGCCCGCCCGACTTCAACATACATGTACAAATTAAAATTGTTTTATACTTTGTAGTGGCGTTTAAAGTTGGTTTTATAGAAAGAATTTTTATCATTATTTGATAATCCCACAGACGATCAAAGTTCGTATTTATATATCTAGTCATATTTTACTTAAAGCTTATAAATTAGTCGTTCACCCCTTCCTATTCTATCGTGATTTTAATTCTATGGGATCAATTTATAATGCAGTTCATGAAAAAGGTCTCTAAACGAATAGTAAGTAGGAAGATTAATTTTCAATATTTTCCCCAAATTATTTCATGTACGATTAAGTAGCAACATTTTCAGATCGACAGTTTTCTTAAGTTTTCTGCATAAGTATTGCATTATTTGGATAAAATAATACATGAGAAGTAAATAAATGTTATCCTTTAGTAAACTGGATTTTTTAAATATTTTTTTAGAATAAAATACTCTCATATTCGGCATTTATAGCGGAGCTCATTCCCCGCTAACCATACGTAGTTGACAGGCGCGTGACTCGAGTCAAACAGTTTTATATAACGAGTATGAGCACTGCTCATACCCAACTTACAGAGGGGTACGCGCGTCAATTCTTCTCCTGTGTTGGTTTATTACTCAAAGCTCAAGTCAGACCCACAGTAAAGACACAGTATAAGAAGATGCAGTATAATAGTTTATCTATTGTTTTATTTATTTAGTACTAGCTGACCTGTCTTAACTATGAATATTGAATTCGAATTGGTATATATAATAAAATATATATTAAAAAAGTGTTTATTATTCTAATGCTTTACGATATACAACATTCTTAGTTTTTTTTTTAACCAAACCTACCAAAACTCCTAATATCCAAAGTTCAATTCAATAAATTGAACTTTTAATACGTAAACTTAGAATAAGAATTATTATTAAATATTATTTTTGCATGCCTATCCGGCAGATTGTAAGGACTTTTCTTATAATGTAACACCATTGTACTACTCAATCTGTGCAAATAAATAATTTGAATTTGAATTTGAAATTTATTTTTAATAAGCATTGCGTCGCGAGCGGTTTACTAAGTGAGTCTGACTTGAGGTGCGGTGCGGGGAAGCGCGAGAGAGCTAGGGGAAATTTGTAACGCGTAGTACCACTAGATCAAAGGTGTCAAACTACTGCATATCCTATACTGTGTCCGTACTGTCGGCATGGAACTAGGAATTACGACTACGTCGATTACTTTGCTCTATGGTGCAAGGCTCAACTTGAAACGAACGCGTAGTACTATTTTTGGCGTTGTTGCATGGTGTAGGCCCCCAGAGGACCTTGTAGGTAGGGCGCGGTATCTCAAAAAAATCACAGAAAATAGAAACGTACACATAATTATTCGAAAGTATTAATTTCTTTATTCCCTTTCCCCCTCAAGCTGCAACATTAGGTACTACGATTTGCGACAAAAGCAAAAGAGAATCATCATATCTCTGGTTGGTTAGTGCTAAGAGACATTTTCTCTTCTTCTATGGACCTCAATAATATACTATTTATGACCTGAGTTTCGTTATTGGCAACAAAAGAAATAAAAACCGGCCAAGTGCGTGTCGGGCCACGCGCAGTGTAGGGTTCCGTAGTTGAAAGTCTCAAATATTATTGCTGACCTATGGTTGACCTATGGTATGAGTTCCATGGTTTAAATACTATAATATACTACAAAATATGCGACTTACACTACGTGTAATACTTGACTTAGAAAAACAGATTAAACAAACTCCTTAACTAATGAACCCTACTTAGCCGTGATAGTTTTCCTTTAAAATTTATTATATATACTACTGCTGTGAATTTTTTCTTGGTTCCTTTATACAACCATTTAGCTGGCAGAGGGGGGGGGGGGGGGGGGAGACACTTGACTCTAATAAAATTTAGCACTTTAAAATATCATATTTCACAAACGGATCCCTGAATTGAAAAATGGTGTTCCCACACCCACAATAATTTTGAAAGACCTATTCAACGACACCCCACACTATGGGATGGACAAGAAAAAAAAAAATCATACCCCACTGTACATGTAGGGGAGGTACCCTAAAAAAAATTATTTTTCACAATTTTATTTCACCACTTTGTCGGCGTGATTGATATTTATACTCTTGTCAAATAACAGATTTCTAGTACCAATAGTCTCTGAGCTAAACCGCGGACAGACAGACAGACAGACGGACGGACATGGCGAAACTATAAGGGTTCCTTGTTTACTACGGAACCCTTATAAAAACCGGCCAAGTGCGTGTCGGGCCACGCGCAGTGTAGGGTTCCGTAGTTGAAATTCTCAAATATTATTGCTGACCTAGGATAGTGCTTTTATTTTATTTATCAACATTGAATACATTTTGAGTTCTATGGTCTAAATACTATAATATACTACAAAATATGCAACTTACACTACATGTAATACCTAACTTAGGAAAAACAACTATATCTCCTTAACTAATGAACCCAACTTAGCCGTGATAGTTTTCCTTTAAAATTCATTATATATACCTACTACTGCTGTAAATTTTTTCTTGTATCCTATATACAACCATTCAGCTGGCAGAGGGGGGGGGGGACACTTGACTCTAATAAAATTTTGCACTTTAAAATATCATATTTCACAAACGGATCCCTGAATTGAAAAATGGTGTTCTCACACCCACAATATTTTTAAAAGACCTATTCAACGACACCCCACACTATGGGATAGACGAGAAAAAAAAATTTTGTGTGTGTCAGCACGACGCACAATTGGAGTTTACTTCATACTTAACGTTGAAATTTCTACCCTAACGTTGAGTAAATAAGGTTGGTCTTCGCTTGAGTTGTCGAATGCCCGCGCTACGCCTTTCACAACGATGCAAATCTCCACCTATTCAAATAGTTTACACATAAGCCGAAAGATGGCGCTGATATACATGTGAACGAAAGCCAACCTTATTTACTCAACGTTAGGGTCGAAATTTGCATCGTTGTGAAAAACGTGACACGGGCATTCGACAACTCAAGCGAAAACCAACCTTATTTACTCAACGTTAGGGTAGAAATTTAAACGTTGTGAAAAACGTAAGAAGATAAATTGATTTTACTGTCCGGATTTTTCTCATACCGGGCTGCTAAAATCGATTCTTGAGGAGTAAACTCCAAAAATTTCATCCCCACTGTACTTGTAGGGGAGGTACCCTAAAAAAAATATTTTTCACAATTTTGTTTCACCGCTTTGTCAGCGTGATTGATATTTATACCCTTGTCAAATTACAGATTTCTAGTACCAATAGTCTCTGAGCTAAACCGCGGACGGACGGACATGGCGAAACTATAAGGGTTCCTTGTTTACTACGGAACCCTAAAAAGAAGCCAAAAGGTTGCATTGCACCGTCCTTTCAGATAATATGCGGCCATTTTGAAAATTGAAATACACTTGTACTAACCTGAAATAAAAGTTTGCACGAATATTCTGTAAAGGAAGATGGCTACAAAATTAGTCTCAAATCTCCCTGACTCGCTTTATATATCGGATTCGGAGATATTGTAATGGAGAGGATTTTTAATTACAATAATCTGAGCCGAGGTTTTAATTATCACGGCGCAGACAGTCGACACCGGCGGACGCGCTCGCTTTAGTGAAAGTAGAGATGTAGAGATGCGCCCGCAGTCTATGTAAGATAAAACCGCGGCTAAAACTAGACTAGTTTCGACACTATAGAGTTGCTAGTTTAAAATGATAATGTTGAAACTATATTTCAATATATCACTAATCATTTCGGTTTTAGAGCCTCAAAGGTGCGTTTTCTTTACGAGAAAAATCGGAAAACTGGAGTCAAAATGTTTTTTTTGAAGTTCTCGATTTGATTAAGACAGGGTAAAACCTTTCTTGATAAAATCGAGTTTTTTTAGACATAGTAGTAAATGCCTTTTTAACCAACTTCAAAAAAGGAGGAGGTTCTCAATTCATCGGAATCTTTTTTTTGTTTGTTTTTTAAATTTGTGCACCGATTACTCGAAGACGCCTGAACCGATTTGGTAAATTCTTTTTTTGTTTCAAAGGGTATACCTCCCAGGTGGTCCCATTGAAATTTTTACAAAATTTAAGTGGTCGAGCGGTTTTAAAAATATCAAAAAGAAATTATTAACTTTGTAGTAGCAATTGCCGAATTGAAATCGCGTATTTCAGCGATTGTTCGATGCTGCTTCACCTTTGTTTGGGCAACTTGCTTCATTTGATCGTGGTTATGAAATCACTCGTTTTAGCGATTGCTTCGTTGATGTGTGCGGATTATAGCGTTTTAGCGCGTCATCGAGCCTCCGAAAACCAACTAAATGGCCGCACGCTGATGCTCTATTTTAATTATAAAAAATTCTTTTAAAAAACCGACTTCAAACGCCCGCACCACTACCAAATCTTATATGTATATATAAAAGGAAATTGGTGTTAGTTACACTATTTATAACTCAAGAACGGATGAACCGATTTGGCTGAAAATTGGTCGAGAGGTAGCTTAGAACCAGGAGACGGACATAGGATACTTTTTATCCCGTTCGACCGCGTTTCCGTCAAGTCAATATAAAACCTGGTATAACAAAAATGCATCTGACATGGAATAACAAAACGCAAATGACAGTGGAATTACAAAA
Organism: Oeneis ivallda; assembly: GCA_029955525.1. Lineage (NCBI taxonomy): Eukaryota > Metazoa > Arthropoda > Insecta > Lepidoptera > Nymphalidae > Oeneis > Oeneis ivallda. The sequence continues at coordinate 21,729,976 of JARPMR010000015.1, forward strand.
CGTAAATGACAGCTAAACGTAATTTTGTCTTTGGTTAAGTATGGTAAAAAATTTGACAATTATAAAAATGATAGCTAAACGTAATTGATAATATCATCAGTAATATGTTTTCTCTTTGAATCATCATTAACAATGCCGCGATTAATATTATAAATGCGAAAGTGTTGGATTGACGTGATTTTTTGGATAGGTACAGTTGAGAACCTGGAGGGTGACAGGCATCCCGGAAAATCAAAGAGTTCCCCCGAGATTTTAAAAACTAAATCCACGCGAACGATGTCGCGGGCATCAGCTAGTATATTATAATTTATTGTTGACTTTTTAAAACCGTTCTACCGATTTAAATGGGAACACCTGGGAAGTATATTATCTATCCTTTTAAACAAAATAAGAATTTTCGAAATCGGTTCCGGCCTCTTCGAGTAATCGGTGAACATACATTAAAAAAAAAAAGATTCCGACGAATTATTGAGAACCTCCTTCTTTTTTGAAGTCGGCTAAAAAAGCATCGTGCATGCTATGGCCCTAATTAAGATCTGGCACCGATGTATAAGTAATATTTTCGGTACAGTGTTAGCTGCGTTGAGTGTCGGCAGTCAGGGAGTGACGCAAGCGGTGTCCGGTGTCGGCTAGTTGAGCATTAATTATGCGCGGCTCGGGTTCGCTACGGTCGGACACTTCTGTGGAAGGAACGCTAGATTTCAGCTCCAATATGCAAGATGCACTAAAACAATTAAACTCCCTGAGTGTTGGAAGACCAAAATCTTATACAAGTGTTAATTGAAAATTTCAAACACCCCCGACATGAGAATCTATGGCTCTCGAAGTTATCAATTAATTGTCATTTAACGATTGTACTGGCACGCGTGAAGCACTTAATCGAGTTATCAATTATCATACGCCAAAAGTGTCGTACATCATTTTGGAAAACAGCTGATACTCTTACACTGCTGGCCCGATATTAACCAAACAAAGCTAAGAACCGCAAGGAAACTGGCTTTCAAATGAAAAAAACCGCATCGAAATCGGTCCATCCGTTTGAGAGCTACGATGCCACAGACAGACACACACACACACACACAGACAGACAGACAGACAGACATCGACGTGAGAATCTATGGCTCTCGAAGTTATCAATTAATTGTCATTTAACGATTGTACTGGCACGCGTGAAGCACTTAATCGAGTTATCATACGCCAAAAGTGTCGTACATCATTTTGGAAAACAGCTGATACTCTTACACTGCTGGCCCGATATTAACCAAACAAAGCTAAGAACCGCAGGGAAACTGGCTTTCAAATGAAAAAAACCGCATCGAAATCGGTCCATCCGTTTGAGAGCTACGATGCCACAGACAGACACACACACACACACACACACACAGACAGACAGACAGACAGACAGACAGACAGACATCGACGTCAAACGTATAACACCCCTCTTTTTGCGTCGGGGGTTAAAAATGAGTAGCTTTTTATACATCGATGCTTTTTCCCAAGACTGTTCGCGTTAAGTTTTTAAAAATCCGGCGAAACGTATGCTCCATAGTACAAAATATAAGAATCCTCCTATTGGACATCGGTCCTTTTCAATTTTCACATATCGTTACTCGTATGAGTTACTTATGGCGTATCACGTATGACATTCTAGTTCTCGCACAGACTGTAGGTATGCTCAAATCGCATGGCAAGGCGAGTTAGATAAATTATTATACCTTTACTATGATAAATTCTGTGCCAGTAGTAAGTAGTAAGTACCCACAACTGCGCTTCAAATTATATACCAGTGACGCGCAAACATGCTATTTGACGAAGAACTGCGATACTCGTGCGAAACTTTACAAATATGTGGGCAAAGGATTATATTATTCATTCAATGTTTACTGATTACATTCCGCTCTACTTAGTAATCACTTATCACCACGTGGGCTAAGAAACGGTGGGCTAAATAAAGTTGGGTTTCACTGTCAAGAAATTATCAGTACCTATTGACTATTGGCTAGTATTACTATTTACTACCTACTAGCCAATATTCAATAGTCAACAGTATACCGTATAAGTATTTATCGTACTTCCTTAAGTATCATAGTAGTCATAGGACTATGAGAGTGAGGGAATAGAGGGTGCACCTGTGCCACGTCTTGGGCTCTATAATATCTCCAGATATAGTAGATGGTTAATCGATAAGATTCAGTCGGGACTCGAGATATCGTTAAATAAATTATTATCGATCCCAGACACGCATCTCTGACATTTCGGAGTTATTTGCGTTTAAATAGTAAGTATTCTCTAGTGTCTTGGGGTCCCAACCCAAGGTGCTGGAGTGGCGACCCCGCACCGGGAAGCGCAGTGTTGGCAGACCCCCCACCAGGTGGACCGACGACATCAAGCGAGTCGCAGGGAGCCGCTGGATTCAGGCGGCGCAAGACCGAGGCCTGTGGAAGTCCAGGAGACCTTTGTCCAGCAGTGGACGTCTATCGGTTGATAAAGAAGAAGAAGAAGATTCTCTAGTGATTCTAGTTACTCCGGCTTTTGACTATGAATCAAAATACCTTTAGATCAGCTGCTTCTGTTTCACGTCGGAGATGGGCAAAAACAACACAACTGCTGGTCTAATAGCCCGAGATTGACCCAAATGGTGCAAGTCATGCAAGAGACCTTTGTCTAGCTGTGGTCATCTAGCGGTTGACGAAGAAGAAGAAGAATTACACCAAAATCTGGCAAGTACAATCCACAGTACCACCGGAGGTAGACTATACAATTTCAGTTTACATTTACAAAGGACGCGAACGCTCTCACACGGTCGAAAGTAGTGTTGCCAGCTAAAACAAGTCCTTCCCAAGTGTTGCCATCTCGCGTGACCAAAACACTGCTCGGGTGAAGAGTGCAGTAACTGGAGCCGCGCTTTGTTTCGCGCCAGACGTTATAATGAGAGGCATGTGAATCGATTGACGGTTATCGGAGCTGAAACGGGAGACGCCGGTTTTTTGTTGCGTTCACAGCACTATTAGTATTACGCAGGGTTGCACTTTTATTTAGCGCTTTTATAAGTGGGGTTTGATTTTAGAAACTTTGTGAACTGGTTTTTTTATAATTTTAATTTTGCTTTGACAGAGGTCCAAAGGCAACCATTAATTGGAATTGAAACGTTTTTCCTTAATAATGAACTTTCATTAGTTTTTTTTTTAATATATAGACTAGCGCTTGACTGCAATCTCACCAGATGGTAAGTGAAGATGCAGCCTAAGATGGAGCGCGCTTGCCTAGAAGATGCCTATTCACTCTTGATTTAAAGGTACCCAAGTTATAGTCAGTTGGAAAAACGGAAGCCGGAAGGGCATTCCAAATTCTAGCGGTGCGTATTAGGAACGAGGAAGCAAAGCGCTTAGTGCGGGATCGTTACTCCGAAAAAAGGTTATCGGATCTCCTCATTTCTGTTTTGATCTCGCAGGGATACCCTGATAGGGATACTCGCAGGGATAGCTCTTAAAAAGATAAATAACTCTACAATCTCTCTAAAATATCTATCTAAAATAAATAAATCTAAATACTTAAATGAATCTATAAAAATTAATTTTAATCTCAAAAAGACTATTTGAGAGTAAAGTTTCGCGCCAGTAGACGTTATAATGAGTCAAGCATGTGAATAGATTGAGGGCTATCGGAGCTGGTAACGGGAGAAGCGGTGTTTTGTTGCGCTAACACTTTACAGCAATAAACTATTGCGGAGGGTTGCGCTTTTAAAAATAATTTGACCCCGACCGGTATTTTTATTTTTATTAGGTACTAGCTGATGCCCGCGACTTCGTCCGCGTGGATTTTCTTTTTAAAAATCCCGCGGGATCATTTTGATTTTCCCGGATAAAACTTAGCATTTGTCACCCTCCAGGTTCTCAACTAGTTATACCCATGCAAAAAATCACGTCGATCCGTAGCTTTTTTGCTACTTGATTGAAAAACAAACCAACATACAAACACACTTTCGCATTTATAATATTAAAAAGTATCCTATGTCCGTCTCCTGGTTCTAAGCTACCTCCCCACCAATTTTCAGCCAAATCGGTTTAGCCGTTCTTGAGTTATAAATAGTGTAACTAACACGACTTTCTTTTATATATATAGATTATTTAATACTGGATAAAAAAAAAAGTTGACTATGGCTCAAACCACAGAATTTAAAATAGTACTACGTACTCATACGCTCGACGCGCGGAGCCACTGTACAAACGAAGAAGAAGAATGGTCGCGACTTCGTCCACGTGGATTAAGGTTTTTGATTCCTGCGGGAACTCTTTTTTCCAAAATAAAATGTAACCTATCTATTAATCCTGGGTATGAGCTATTTCAAATCGAGGCACATCGGTTCATTCGTTGCATCCATTCATCCATCCATCCTCACAAACTTTCGCATTTACAATATTAGTAGGATTAGTAGGATATTAGTAGGATTGGTACTGGTAGGAAGTAGGATAGGGCTAGAGCGGAGTTAGACGACAATACAGTACGTCATCAGTCATCACTCATCATACCATTTTTGCATGAGTATAGTTGAGGACTGGAGGACAAAGGCTACTTTTTATCCCGCAAAATCAAAGACTTCCCGCGGGATAAAAAAAATTAAATCCACGCGGACGAAGTCTTGGTTGACTTATGGGCCAGGTTTTTAATAATTTTCTGCGAGCTCGTCGTACTAACGAACGCGGCCTTTAAAGGCTTACTAAAAATGGCTGATCACCGCGTTGACTATTGCGGTTCTAAGCGTTCGATGAGAATTGTACGTTTTTAGGGTTCCGTAGTAAACAAGGAACCCTTATAGTTTCGCCATGTCCGTCCGTCTGTCTGTCTGTCTGTCTGTCTGTCTGTCTGTCCGCGGTTTAGCTCAGAGACTATTGGTACTACAAATCTGTAATTTGACAAGGATATAAATATCAATTACGCCGACAAAGTGGTGAAATAAAATTTTGAAAAATATTTTTTTTTAGGGTACCTCCCCTAGATGTAAAGTGGGGATGAATTTTTTTTTTCTCATCTATCCCATAGTGTGGGGTGTCGTTGAATAGGTCTTTCAAAAACGTTGTGGGTGTGGGAACAGCATTTTTCAATTCAGGGATCCGTTTGTGAAATATGATATTTTAAAGTGCTAAATTTTATTAGAGTCAAGTGTCCCCCCCCTCTGCCAGCTCAATGGTTGTATATAGGATACAAGAAAAAATTCACAGCAGTAGTATATATAATGAACTTTAAAGGAAAACTATCACGGCTAAGTAGGGTTCATTAGTGAAGGAGTTATATCGGTTTTTCTAAATAGATATTACACGTAGTGTAAGTTGCATATTTTGTAGTATATTATAGTATTTAAACCATGGAACTCAAAATGTATGTTGAGACTTTCAACTACGGAACCCTACACTGCGCGTGGCCCGACACGCACTTGGCCGGTTTTATTTTTTTTCACTTTATTGCACAATTGTAGTACCTACTCAAGGCGAACGTAATGCATCTTAATAACTTACTAATAAAATAATTAATTAGTAGATAAATAATGTATCCAATTCCAAATCCTTTTGGAACGTAGTTAGTTCCTTATCGCGCGGTGCGGAAGGGGGCTAGACGGAAAAAATTAAGACAAAATTGAACCGACACTTTTTTGAATGTGAAATTATTAAAATAAAATTGAAAATGGAAAATTCGGTCTGTCGAGCTGGGATTCGAACCATCGACCTTTGGCTGTTTGGCGACTGTGGAAACCACAAGGCTACGGAGATCTAATATTGTAGTGTGAAAATGTTGAACACAATGCCAAATTAATTAATCGAAAGGAACTTCGTTCCATCCGGGTGTCCCTTGACACCTCTCAAGTTTTTTTTATTCAAATTCAGTAATATCGATACCATTCGATCACCTTTGATATTTATCGTACAAAACATAGGAAAATAGAATGCGAATTATTTGCAAATTGCACATATCTGAGTATTTGTGCACACATTAGCGAGCGATCGCGTTACGGCATTAGGTAAATTATGGGCTCGATTACTTGCGACATGCGATCTATTTGTCGTCTCGCTTTCCCACCACTCACCAGTCACTACCCTAATTGTACAATTATATCGATAGTTCGATCGAGTATCGATATACATAATATGCACAATAGTAAGGTAGGTACTTAATTTGTCTTTTAAGTTTAGTGACTACATTTATTAATTAACTACTTTTACCCGCGGCTTCGCTCTTACCGTCTATAAAAAGTAATCCGAAATTTTGATATTTCGATTTTACTGCTGTTCTTTTGGATTTCCTTTATTTTTTGGAGTTTACTCCTTAAGAATCGATTTTAGGCGCCCGGTATGAGAAAAATTCGAGGTGTAAAATCTACTTATGAATGACCTTGTTACGTTTTTATGACAGCGTTACTACAAACACGTAGGTCAGCGCCATCTTTCGGCTTATGTGTAAACTATTTCGAATAGCAACTCTGTTGTACGCCCTAAAACCCTGCATAACAGCACTGCTAACATAATAGTTCGAGCTATTTACAATAGATGGCCGTATTTGATATTAACTAGCACAAATACTACTGAAGTATACACTATAAAGTAAACTCCAGTCGTGCGTCGGAGCTGATACACACACCTAACCTAACTAGGCTATCACTGCTCTAATAGTTATTAATTCAGTTATTTAGAAAAAAAATTGGTTGTCTGTAAAGTCGGTTTACAGACGATAGTTTTACGTGATAACGTCATAAAAAACATTGATGAATAAATGTGTCACAACTCACAAGCCAACGCGACGCTTTGGGCCGATCGTGCCTCTCTATCGCTTGTTCCGCGCTCTCGCTTGCAAGCACAGGCTCAGGCGGAACGTGACACTTTTTCGTGCGTGCAGCCGCGGCCGGTGTTCATCGATTTAGGTATAAGACATTATCAGTATCATGTCAAAAATTACATGTGCAATAACATTCACCGTGCTCTACAATATTTAGTGTACCTACTTTTAATGATATTAGCGCGCGATCGCGTTACGGTATTAGGTAAATTATCAGCTCGACTGCTTGCGACACGTGATATGTTTGCCATTCTAGCCTCTAACCACCCTACACATAGCCGTTCTTTTAGAAATGGCCGAATCAGCTACTAATATTATAAATTGGATCATTCCCGCGACTTAGTCCGCGTGGATTAAGGTTTTTTAATTCCCGCGAGAACTCTTTAATTTTCCGGGATTAGCCTATGTTTTAATCTTGGATATGAGCTATCTCCATTCCAAATTTCAGCCAAATCGGTTCATTCGTTGTGGCCATCGAATCAGCCAGCCATCCATCCATACATCCATCCTCACAAACTTTCGCATTTATAATATTTTAGTAGGATGTGAAAGTTTGTGAGGGTGGTATGGGTGTTTGTTACTCTTTCACCCCATAACGAATGAACCGATTTGGCTGAAATTTGGAAAGGAGATAGCTCATAACCAGGATTAACACAGTGAATACTTTTTATTCCGGAAAATTACAGATATCCCGCGGGAATCGGGATTTTTTGGAAGTCGGTAACTATAAATTAAAAAGCATTGAGTCCTAAGTATTAAATAAAATATAAGCAAATGATCTAAATTAAAAACCTACCTAAGTATAGGATTACATAGAGTCGTCGGTAACATTAAAGCATTAGCCGTGTAGTTTACAATCTATGTACATTGTCTCTACCTACTCTACAAAGTATATAAGTATCACTACTTGTATGTACAAGAGACAATGTATTGGCACAGTATAAGGTATGAACCTATCCCATACCTATCCTTAGGTACTGTGGCACCTATTGGCAATATTATTACATAATAGCGAAAGAAAGAGAAGTGGTTTTGTTTGTTTATACAGTGAAAAGTAGTTTTTTCTGGTTTCAAATAAAATCTACTTTTTAATCTATTTCTTTTAGTAAGTAAATTGATTACAGCTACTCAACCTCCTACTTCATAATTAAATCATGTTAATAACATCGTTTGTTTATTGTAACTGAACGATTTATTTTCAATTGTTCCTTATCTAGTCCAAGCTGAGCACTACTTTAATAATATCTAGTTTTAGTAATGGACTGACGACTGCCACAGTGATTGACTGACAACTGCCATTTTGTATTTATTCTTGTTGAAACCTCGAAAATTCAATTAAAAAAAGATACCGGCCAAATTGAGAACCTCCTCCTTTTTGGAAATCGTTTAAAAAGATACCTGTGTCATTCGCAATTCAAAGGCAAAACTTCATTCGAATTAGAAATCTACAATATCACAATGATGAAGATAGTCGCTTTTCAGGAATCAAGGGACGTAAAACAAGTGAAGTCAGAAACATATCTAAAGCAACGTAAATGCTTTTATCGTGGTATGGCGGCGCGCGGCAGCGAAGGTAAATTTAGGAGCGGAGCAACCCGATACGCGACCTACGTGTAGTTTACACTGCAAATTATAAACGCGATAGCTACGTTACTATAAGTTTGAGAAAAGGAAAATTTGCTTAGCACTAGCAGTAGTGTTACTTTTTAAGCTATTGCATAGCTTTTATCGCGGGCTTTGAACTAGGACAAACAGTTTCAGCGCGGCGACCGAATCAAGAAATTCCGTAACGAAAATAAACCTAACACCGTCGTTGAGTAAGCGTTCAACATTTTAGAGGTTCACAAGTAGCTCTGTTTGGCGCATTGGGCGAGCGGCCGCTTTCTTTACCGTATGGTGTATAATGTCGCAGGTTCGAATCTCACTCGCGAAGTAGTGACAGTGCGCTTTTCTTGTTTGTTTGTTTTTAATTATTTTTTGCATAATTTTTAATATGCAAAAAAAATATTGAAAAAATATTATAATTGCATAAGTGAAAAGAGTGATCGAGTCTACCGGGGATCCAAGAGCTGGCAGCTACCTTGGCCAAAGGATTAGCTTGGCCATCCAAAGAGGTAATGCTGCCAGCATCTTGGGTTGGGTACTATGCCACACTGCGGTGGCTTGGATGGGGTTTTAGATTTTAATTAGTTTTTTTATTTTAGTTTTAATTTTAGAGTAAATTTAGGTTTTATATTTCTTTCTTGTTAGGTATTTATATTATTATTGGAAAACTCAATAAAAATCCCTAAGAGTACAGCTTGAAAATATAAAAAAATTGCATAAGTTGATAAAAAATGCTATGCAATAGCTTTACCGCGGCAGTCCCCGAGTGCCACTTAATTTTTATCTCGTCACTTCAGCAGCCGCCAGATACCACCCTAAGGTTCGCTTGCAGAAACCTTTTAACCCAGAGTTAGTTGCTGCTTTGACTGATTTCGTATAAAGCTTCTGTCAAAATTACAAATTTATTCCTGGGTTAAACCTAACCCGGCGTCTCTGCAAGCGGCCTTAAGAGATTTATTTGACCGGCTGTAAACATCAAATGGATTTCAGAATCTTAAAATCAGATACTTGCCTTTCATACAAATTCAGATTTCAGATCGATCATAACCAGGAAAATGTTCAGATGCTATCATTTTTAGATTAGACAAGCGCGACGATCGCAGTCACCTTCATAACTGATCGACACTTTCTCACTATTTGCTAAAATGCATTGTAGTAGCAAAAATGCCATGAATGCAGTCAATTACCATCCTGTTTCAATCACTTGTTCCTGTAGCAATGATTGATGCAGCTTTTCCGGTATCAACTAGCACATGTGGCAAAATTCTGAATACGGTAGTACAAAATTGTATGCAATTCAATCGGAACTTCCCCTCATCGTGAAAATATTTTCTATTCTATTCTGACAAAGTTGCATGGGCTTCGGCTTGGCATCCAGCTGCCCACAAGATAGTACAAAAAACTTATTGCAATGTAATAGCTATTAGCTACATAATTGTTCAGGACAGCCCGAACGCGCACTGGTTCTTCGGTCAGGGAGTCGGTGGGGGGAGGGCGAAATGAAAGTCCGATGCCAGAGAGAAATCCTCCGCCCGTCGCTGTAAGCCCGCCCGCTGGAGTGTTGATGTGTCTCTTCTACTCTTCGGAGAGTCTTCTCTCTCCTTGAGCTTCCTGTCTTGAGCGCTGGAGCCGCGGAAGTGCCGACGTCGCCCGGGGGTCGGCCATTTATACAATTTTGTCCAGCGAGCGGGGTGAAGCGGGGGGCGTGACGCTTTATTTGTCTCATTTACTTATAGTTATTTCTAACCCTTTTACACTCACTTGACTTTTGTATGTCTGTCCCTGTCATACATTTTCCTTCATATGGGACTGATCTAGAAATTTCCTCAATCTGTCTATCTTTTTCTAGAATCTAGAACGCTCGCGATTACGTAACTTGTTTACAATGTTAGTTAGGTAAATTCCAGAATGCCTACCAAGGGCGAGTGACGCTTTATGACGCAAGAATACAATTTCTTTGTCTACGTCTACGCTTTACAGCTTAGGGCACCTAGCCTATAAGATACCTAAGCCTACGTCTGACCAAAATATACAATGATACCTAACCTAACTTACGCCTAAAGGGTTAGAATCTGTCTTTATTTACCTATAACTATGTACAATAAGAATGAGACTTAGCCTAATACAGTATGTACACACAACCAAAGACCTTAACCTAAGTACATACTATACCTAACACTATTTACACAACACCGTTTCACTGTTTTAGGTCACTTTTAGGTCACTTTTCACTTTCGTCGTGCACAATAATAATATTGTAGAATGATTATTTTGAAATGAGCAACTGCTGAGTTTTTTACCGGCTCTTCAGCAGAATCCGCTTTCCGAACAGGTGGTAGAGTCATGACTCATGACGTGTCATAAGAGCCACAGGTTGGCCTACGTGAAGTAAATAATTTTGAATTTTGAGGGTTCTGGTTTCAGGACCTAGATTTATAATATGCTCCTTGCTTTCCTCATCTTCATCAAACTGGTGTTTGAAGAAGCACGAGGGAAACTAAAAAAAAGTGAAAGTGAAGAGTTTTGAAAGTTTTAAATTTCCACAAACGACAGTTTTTCAACGATATGATAGTGCATTTTTAGTGATGATTTAGTGAGCTAAGAGCTTGGTTTAGTAGGTACATATTTGGCTTCAGCGATTGCTTATTTTCTTCTTGAAAAAACCTCCTGATTCTATCTGAAAAAACCTCCCACTTAAGGTGGATTACACGGGTCTGTCCGCGAAATTCAAATTTAATTTGGTTTTTCGCAATTTCTAAACTAATACGACAAAGTAGGCTTATGGCATTCTAATTGCACTAGTGGCAGTATCATCTTCACAGGTTTATATAAAAATCTTTACTTGAAAGTGTCCAGTTTAACAAATTAGTCAGAATAACGGCTAATTTGTGAGTAACTCACGTCCAACTCGATATTTTGATTAATTTCTTAAACGGGTCACTTTCAAGTAAAGATTTTTATTAAATCTGTGAAGATGTAATACCACTGTCGCAATTAGAATGCCGTAAGCCTACTTTGTCGTATTACAAATTGCGAAAAACCAAATTTAATTTGAATTTCGCGGGCAGACCCGTATAATCAATTCTGCGATTTCTGGGACATGCTAGCCGTACGGGCATGGCAGTCTGCAGTCTGAGCCCCTTACTTCTATTCTGTACCAATTTAATACTCAAAGGTACCAATGCAGCAATAATCCCCGATATCTTCAATAATAATTATTCGGATTAATTAAAACCGTTTCGTATACAATCCCATTTATGAACCTAAGCCGTAAAGTAAACCGGGAAGTTCGAAATAGAATTCTGAAACTGAGATTGCGAAAATTATTAGTACGAATATGTTGATTACTACGTGTTGTACATCAGTTTAAGATACATTCTAGATATTTTATGAGGCCTTCACATAATATTACGCTTGATGAAGTGATGAATGATGGACATCTGATATTGGCACAAAGAATTTGCCTACCATTATACTGATTAGATTTGTTTAAAAATTGGATTGGAAAAGAAGTTAGTTAATTATACAAAGTAAATAATTAAATATGTAGTTATAGTTAATTTAATAATAATATTATGTATAGTAAAAATTATTTTTAAAAAACCGGCCAAGCGCGTGTTGGGCCACGCGCAGTGTAGGGTTCCTTAGTTGAAAGTCTCAAATATTATTGCTGACCTAGGATAGTGCTTTTGTTTTATTTATGAATATTGAATAAATTTTGAGTTCCATGGTTTAAATAATATAATATTCTACAAAATATGCAACTTAAACTACGTGTAATACATAACTTAGAAAAAACAGATAACATAACTTACAAAAAACAGAAAACTCCTTAACTAATGAACCCTACTTAGCCGTGATAGTTTTCCTTTAAAATTCATTATATATACTACTGCTGTGAATTTTTTCTTGTATCCTATATACAACCATTTAGCTGGCAGAGGGGGGGGACACTTGACTCTAATAAAATTTAGCACTTTAAAATATTATATTTCACAAACGGATCCCTGAATTGAAAAATGGTGTTCCCACACCCACAATATTTTTGAAAGACCTATTCAACGATACCCCACACTATGGGAATTGGGATAGACGAGAAAAAAAAAATCATCCCCAATTTACATATAGGGGAGGTACCCTAAAAAAAATATTTTTCACAATTTTATTTCACCACTTTGTCGGCGTGATTGATATTTATACCCTTGCCAAATTACAGATTTCTAGTACCAATAGTCTCTGAGCTAAACCGCGGACGGACAGACGGACAGACGGACGGACATGGCGAAACTATAAGGGTTCCTTGTTTACTACGGAACCCTAAAAATTATTAAAAAAAACGTAAAAATGTTGAAGTCGGGCAGGTCTAAATAGAACGATGAAACCGATGCGCTATGTTAGCCCGACTTCATACGTGTACATGTACAAACTAAACTTATTTCACATATTGTAGTGCCGCTTGAAGTCAGTTTAAAAAAATATTATATAATTACGTATTCTTCATAGAATCAATCAACACATTCTCTGATCGCGAGCGATTTGCTCTTATCCTTTGAGGAGTTTCGTGTTTCATCACCGAAGATATTAATCAGATCTTGACCTTTAAATGGGACCAACCTGTCGGTATATCCTTTCGTAAAAAATATTGAAATCGGTTATTTGACGGAGTTATGGATTAAAAAAAATTCAAAATTATTTATTTCACGTAGGCCAACCTGTGGCTCTTATGATTGACAAGTCATGATTCTACCACCGGTTCGGAAAGCGGATTCTGCTGAGAAGAGCCGGCAAGAAACTCAGCAGTTGCTCTTTTCAAAATAATCATTTTACAATATTATTATGAAGCTATTACTTACATTTTAATAAGTAAAATCGACAAAAAAGAATACTCTAAAATTGAGAAACTCCTGTTTTTGAAGTCGGTTAAAAAACATGCTCATGCCCCCCATGCAACGTCTCGCAGTTCCGTGGTAGAAGGGTGCAAGAGAAACAATATTTTGAAGTTTCTCAGGTCCTGAGGTTTATCCGATAGAAGACCGATTTTGCGACATTTGCGTCGCTGCTGTAGACTGAGCAACACGAGTAGTTAGAGAGTAGTAGTCTGTAGTAGTAGTAGTTAGAATCTAGTTTATATTCAGTGTCCCTTCAAAAGAGTCAGTAACGGGAGCCCAATTACCGGCTGGTCACCGTTTGAAAGCTAACCCAGCGTCACATCGCCTTTATTAATTAAGCGCTCTCGTGTCAAAGGACGTAGCGTCTTTAGACGACCCGTCATTTGATGTGCGATACGTTTTGTAACATAAACTTCTTGTGTACTCGCCGTATGCAATATAATATGGAACTTAGGTATTTATAACGATATTAATTACCGCATACCACCAGTCAGTACTCAGTAGTCAATTCCCTGGTAGGCTATTCTGTCTCAGTGACTATCGTTACACACAATTCGACAGTTCTTATAAGAACTGTCGAATGTTTAATTTGTTCTTTAACCTTCCATTGTTGTCTCACTCAGATATAGAAAATAGCTCCTCATACAAAATGTTTCTGTCAAACCTCTGAAGGCCTGTTAGAAAATGGCCAACTAGGTAAACTTTAACCGACAAATATAATAGCGGTGATAGCCTAGTGGTTAAGAATTCAGCCTCCTTTTCAAGGGGTTGGGGGTTCGTTTCCAGGCACTCTTCTCTTCTAAACAATAAAATGTGACACACACACACACACACAAACACACACACACACAAAGGCGCGCGCGCGCACGCACGCTCGCACGCACACCTTTAATTAATACAATATGAATGTTTGTACTATGTAAAAGAATATTAAACCTAATATGTCATTGTATCAATAAAATTTAAGGAGAGTGCTGTCGCCTAAAATAAACTCAAACTCAAACTCAAAATTATTTATTTCATGTAGGCCAACCTGTGGCTCTTATGAGTTATGACACGTCAAGATTCTACCACCGGTTCGGAAAGCGGATTCTGCTGAGAAGAGCCGGCAAGAAACTCAGCAGTTGCTCTTTTCAAAATAATCATTTTACAATACAATATTAATAAGTAGCTGTTACATTGTAATAAGTTTTTATACTATCCTGTGGGCAGCTGGATGCCAAGCTGATTTAACCCATGCATCTTTGTTGTATAGAATATGACATTTCCACAGATACAGAATTTTACCTAGGTAGTTTAGGGACAATAGTTTTTCTGAATGTACGTAATATGTAAATTGTAAATGTATGTAATACACTACACTGTGACTAAATAGTCATATGACAAAATCTATATTTAGTGTTGTACTTAAATAAGTTTTTGTCATATTTGTTATTTTTTCTCTCTATATTATGTAACAAGCTGAAAATGGTGCAAGAAAACATCATGAGGAAATCTGCATTCCTGAGAATTCTCCATAATGTTCTCAAAGGTGTGTGAAGTTTGCGAGCGTGGTGGCCAAAAGCCCTTCTCATTCTGAGAGGCTGCCTGAGCTAAGTAGTGGGGCGATGATGAATGAATTAACCCATTCCAAGTTAGCCCACTACCATCTACTTAATGGTGAGATCATGGCACTCACTCAGGTCAGACTCAAAACTGAGTTAGAACGAAACAGATTTATGGCAGGACATATTTGTGTCTCCAATTATCTTGAGCAGAGCTTGAGTATCTCACAGGCTCACAGCCTAAGACTGCCTTGTAACTCGTCACATACCTACCTACTACCAGGTGAGAACGCAGTCTCTGACATCTTGTCAGTGAATAAAAAATAAAGATAATATTTTATATTCATAATAGTTCTGAAAGCGTAATCTTTTTATAGTGGCCCAGATATCTCTTGAATTACGTACCTACGTACCGTTGTTTTCGGACGTTTATATATTATTCACGCGAATTTATTGCCGCGATCATTTGCAATAAAATAACAACGCTAAAGAGGTCGTCGACGACCATTCATTTTGAACAAATCTCGTTGTTTTAAAGAATAAATAAAAATAACGATTTTATTTTCAAACGTTGACGTTGTAGACGTTGCATGACAGGTTGCTCTTTAGGGTTAACTTCGAAAGGCGCCGGAATGCAACGACGACATCACGACACATATCAAAAGATTTTCGTCTTTATTGTTACATGTCAGAATGTTACGAGAATAAATTAAAACATTTGCGGCCTGTTTCATCACCTACTAAATAAAGTCGACGTTTTGATAGGTTTTGTATGAGCTATCTGTCAAAATGACGAATTTATTTGATGGACAAAATTTACTTGAAGGTGGTTAAACAGGTCCTTACAGTATTACCAATTTTATATGTTACATCGACGATATATTTTGTTAGTGCAGAAAACACGTCACACAGCACACTATCTTGACGCGTGCAATTAACCAATGGCAGATGAAGTTGTTTTGAGCGTTGTGAAGTGTTAAGATTAGCTAAAATACGCGCCCAATAAAAAAATCTTCTTCGCCCTGAATAAGTTATCGTCAAACTTATAAAAGTAGTAATTTTCGTTTTTGGCGTGCAGTCGCGTCGCTGATAGATCGTGTAGACTGCAGTAGCACCAAATGGACACAATAATTTTACTTCGCCCATGTCGATTCGATGTTCGCTATAGAGAATGGTCGATTGTAGTGTAGCTGGGATTTTCTGACCAAGAGACCAGATAAAAGTAGTCAGTTTCGATTTGAAGATACAAACACCAAAGTCAGTCAGACAGGAAATGTTCTGAACTATAACAGTATTGTAGTACTTACCTACTATTCTCTAAAAATAATTGCATCAGTGTAACCATCGCAATGACCTCTGATTGGCTGAATTTATGGCGTTGTTGCTGCATCGATGCATTTTAACCAATAGCGGGAGAGTACCAGCCAATCAAGTCATTGCAATCTTTACACTGATGCAATCAATTATAGAGAATACCACAGGATTCCCATTCCAGTATATTTGCTCCAATATACTTATATATTTTTTTATTTAGCATTTTAGCACATTGATGTTCTCCACAGCAGTAATGGTTTAGTGGTTAGGAATGCGGCCTCCAGGGAGTCGCATATTCGATCCCGACCTTTGTCTTTTCGGAGTTATGTGCGTTTAGGTAATTAAACATCACATGCTTCAACGATGAAGGCAAACATCGCGAGGAAACCTGTAGTGTGTTAAAAACATATAAAGGTTGCTAGCGTCGATGTGGGCTGCGATGTTACATCGTTCACATCGACTAACAACGGTTGTAAAAATTTCTATTCTGTAGCAGCGTAGACCTCATCGACGATATTACTGTCAAGACGAACGCTGCGATGTTCTATCGGGCGAGCCGGTGTTGTCGTACTATTTTTATTTAGTTTTCGGTAAAAGTTTACGATTGAGAAGTTTAGCTTTCTTGATAGTTTAGAAATTGTTTTATTACAAATTTTACTGTTTAATACAATTATTAAATACGTTATTTATAAGTTTTAACTTCAACCATAAATGCTCGTTGAACGCCTGAGCGTTCCCCATAATGTTCTCAAAGGTGTGTGAAGTCTACTGCATTGGGCCAGCGTGGTGCAACCCTTCTCTGAGAGGAGACCTATGCGCTCAATAGTGAGACGTATCGTATGGATTGCTTATGATGATGATTAAAATGCTACCATTGTTCCCAGGAGTTCGCTGAGACAGCGATGAATGAACTGCTGGGCTGGTACGGGTACGAGCGCCTGGAGCTGAGGCGCTGGGCCGCCTCCAGGGCGAGGGACGCCGGTAGCCCCGAGCAAGCAGACCAGAAGAGCAAAGGTGGGTTTATTGTGCTACTGTTTATACTGAGTTTCCACGGCGCGGTTCGCGGCCCGCGCCCGCAGCGGTTGCGGGCCCGCGCCCTCCGTATAATGCAGATTTGTATGGAAAATAAAGTTTCAATTTCCAAGGCGCGGTTTGCGCCCGCGGCGCACACCCACACACACGGTACCGCAACCGCTGCGGGCGCGGGTGCGAACCGCGCCGTGGAAACCCAGTCTTAATGATTCAATCAACTTCAAAAAGGAGGAGGGTCTCAATTCGGTTGCGGTTTTGCCGGTACAATGTAAGACAGAAATGACGCACTTTCGCATTTAAACTAATACTAGCAGCAGTTGTTGCCCGTGATTTCGTCCGCGTCGATTTAGTTTTGTAAATCCTTGATTTTCCGGGATAAAAGTCTATGTCACTCTCCAGGTCCTCAAGCCCAGTCCTGGGTGGGCCTTGGCTTGGTCAAGCAAATTTCTCCATCTGAGGCGATCTTTAGCGGCCTCTCTCCAAATCCGTACTCCCAAATCTCTCATGTCCTTTTCCACTCCGTCAATCCACCGGCCTCTAGGTCTTCCTCTGCCTCTACGGCCCTCTGGTTTACTGTCAAGCAACTTTTTCGCGGCTCTTGAATCGTCCATGCGTTGCACATGTCCTGCCCATCGCATTCGTGACAATTTAATGATTTTGACTACATTCGGTTCTTTAAATAGTCCATAGAGTTCGTGATTGTAACGAATGCGCCAGATAGGTACCATTATCTTGAACAGCACCGAAAATCCTCCTCAGGACCTTTCGCTCAAAAATTAGCAGGCTGTTTTCATCCTTCTTACTTAGAAGTTAGAACCCAGCATTCAGCCCCGTAAGTAAGAATTGGCCTAAGTAAAGTTTTGTATAGGAGTATTTTAAGATGTCTTGGCAGAATCTTAGATCGGAGGTAGCGTAACAGACCAAAATAACATTTGTTTGCCGAAGTAATTCTCCTTTGAATTTCTATTGAGATTTCGTTCTCTGATGTGACGAGGGAGCCGAGATATATGAAGTCTCTAACTGTAGCAAAGGTTTTCGTGCCAATTTTAATTTCTTCATTCAATGGAATGTGTTGGTCCCTCGCTACCGGCCCCCAACTATACACTTGCAAAAAATCACGTCGATCCGTAGCTCTGTTGCAGCGTGATTGAGGACAAACCAACAAACAAACACACTTTCGAATTTATAATATTAGTATGATATTTATAGTACCTATGTACAAAAGTAATAGCCAATAAGTACAACACGCAACGAACGTTCGAAATCCAAACGCACCCCCAAACTTTTTACTAGGAAAAGGCGCCAAATTGTAAGTAGGGAACCACAGATAAGAATCCATTATTTATTGTAAACTAATGAACTTGTTCTGGGAACACCGTGGGCTTTTAGATTTTACCAAGAAGTTCACCGTACACATTGCGTAAATGGAATCCGTAATCGTTTCGATAGAAACAAATTCCCACAAAAAGATGTTTATCGCACTTACGAACAAAATTAAGTATGTTATACACAAACAAATAAAATGGACGTGTCTCTCTGTGATATCAAAATAACCACTTCTTGTTAAGCGCACATTATTGTATGAAATTATTTTTAACCGACTTCAAAAAGGAGGAGGTTCTCTATTCGTCGAAATGTTTTTTTTTATGTGTGTTCACCGATTACTCGAAGACGCCTGAACCGATTTGGAAAATTATTTTTTTGTTTCAAAGGGTATATTCCCAGGTGGTCATATTTAAATTTTATCGAAATCGGTAGAGCAGTTTTAAAAAAATCATACTATCATATACTTTACAGTAGTGCAGGCTTTTGAAGTCGGTTTTTAAAAAGAATTTTTTACTATAGATTATTAGTAAGAATCATTGAGAATTAAAGGGAATTAGAATACAAGAGCTTAGAAGACTGTCTTGAGGAACGAATTTTGCTTATACTTATAACTAAACACAAGGTGTGTTTGTCTGTCTGTTTTTAAAAGCTAGGTAACTTTCGGAATAGCTGGACTAATTTAACATGCAGGTAGAGGAGTATGTATACAAGGAGTAACTTTGATTACATTTTATTCCGAAAATAATTACTTACCTACTGTAAAAGAAATTAAAACTTTTGAACCGCTGGATAACATAGGAGTTCGTGGCATTCAGCACCAGTTGTTTAAAGATTATCTCAGTGATAGATATCAAAGTATCAAATTAGGTAAATATATTAGTGATCCATTACCTATTAAACATGGAGTTCCCCAGGGAAGTGTTCTCGGACCAACCCTCTTCCTTGTGTTTATAAACGACATAATGTAATATGAACCTAAAAAATGGTAAAGTCTACTCATTTGCTGATGATACAGCATTGGTGTTTAGGGGAGAGGGTTGGGCCCAGACATTCTACTATGCACAGCAGGGATTAAACCTAGTTGCACGGGCATTAGGACAGAATCGTCTTAGCCTGAATGCGGATAAAACAAAATATGTTCCCTTTTCGATGTTAAAAATTTCGCAACCCCCGAATGACCTATATAAAATTACATCACATACCTATGACTGCTTAAATCTAAATATTACTGACTCTTGCTCTTGCCCAGCACTCAATAGACAAATAGAAATTAAATACCTTGGTGTCTTGATAGATAATCAACTGTCCTTTGCATCACATATTAATCTGATAGTAAACCGTGTTAGAAAGCTGATTGCTATTTTTAAAAATGTTTGTCACATAGCTAATCTCAAAATCATGAAAGTCATGTACATGGCACTCTGTCAGTCTATATTATTATACTGTATTGATACATGGGGAGGAATTCCTAAATCAAATCTTTTGCCATTAGAGAGGGCCTAACGTGCAGTTTTGAAAGTCATCATGTTAAAACTACCTAAGCGATTTCCTACTTCGGATTTATATGCTGATGCCCAAGTTCTAACGGTACGACAGCTGCTCATTTTACGTATAATTCTAAATCAACATGGCTCACTAGATCAACTAGTAGCAGACCGAAGTATTAAGCGGCGTAAATTTAAAATTTTTAATATTCCGCCTTTTCGCTCTCGTTTTGCACAACGTTTCCAATGCTATTTAGGTAAGACGTTATATAACAAACTAAATAAAACACTTTCAATATATGAAATGAATAGATTTAATTGTAAAAATACTGTCACTCAATTCTTACAAAGTCTTAGTTATGATGAGACAGAAAACATAATAAAATGTATAAATTGAACTTTAAAAGAAACATAATTCTATTTTTTATATTTAACCTAAGATATATATTTTCTACATATTACAAAAACAATCTAGCACACACACACACACACCCACACACAATCACACACACCCACACACTCACATACACTACAACTTACTTAAGCTCACGTTATTTTTCATATGGACACCCTTCTAAACCTATCTGTATTGAAATATTGTGTAGTAGTTTCTAATGGAGGGAAGGCCACTGCTGCCTAAAGCACAGGGCAACCTAAATTAGGCAGCAGAGACCGACCATAATTTGTTTGCTCATTAAGTTATACTTATTGTAAACTTTTTGGAAAATAAATAAACTATTATTATTATCTTGTCGAAATTTGACACAGAGATAGCTTGCATTCAAGAGACGGACATAGGCTTCTCTTCGTCCCGAGAAATCATAATTCCCTTGGGATTTTTGAAAATCCTATTAAGCACTTACGAAATCCCAGTTGCCATCTATATCTAGTTAAATATTAATAAAAGCTAAAATAACGAAAGAATTACCTACCTAAAATACCAATGTCTTTTGACATACGAGATTTTCTCAAATAAAGAAAAATAATATGAAATCGAATATCAGAGTGAAAACTGTAAAATGAGGCGTAAAATTCAAAATAAAACATTCATTTATGCGGAGTTCCGAACCATATTGATGTAATACACGAGCGTTATTTACGAATTTGATACCTCAAAGCGGGTTTACTATTCCTAATGAACGCTCGCGAAATTGTTTGCGTATCGTGTACCAAATACCACATTATATATAAGGTATTTCGTACGAATAAATGTGGAGCCTTGCGGTTAAAACGTGATGATTAAAAGCGTGTAGGGTTACCTTTATAAAGTTACATGGAACACAGATAGCATATAGAGTTACAGTGTTTTTGAAATTCGAAATGAGAAGGTGTTTGTAGTTCTACCGTATCTTACACATGCCTTTTTAGGGTTCCGTAGTAAACAAGGAACCCTTATAGTTTCACCATGTCCGTCCGTCTGTCCGTTTGTCCGCGGTTTAGCTCAGAGACTATTGGTACTAGAAATCTGTAATTTGACAAGGGTATAAATATTAATCACGCCAACAAAGTGGTGAAATAAAATTGTGAAAAATAATTTTTTTTAGGGTACCTCCCCTACATGTAAAGTGGGGATGATTTTTTTTTTCTCGTCTATCTCATAGTGTGGGGTGTCGTTGAATAGGTCTTTCAAAAATATTGTGGGAATGGAAACACCATTTTTAGATTCAGGGATCCGTTTGTGAAATATGATATTTTAAAGTGCTTATTTTTACTAAATTCAATTTTTTTTTATTTCACGTAGGCCAACCTGTGGCTCTTATGACAAGTCATGACTCTACCAACGGTTCGGAAAGCGGATTCTGCTGAGAAGAGCCGGCAAGAAACTCAGCAGTTGCTCTTTTCAAAATAATAATTTTACAATATTATTATGAAGCTATAAAAACCAAAGTCACCGACATAGCTCAGCGTGTCGCGAAACTGAAGTGGAAATGGGCGGGGCACATAGTTCGAAGAACTGATGGTCGTTGGGGTCCCAACTCCCAAGGTGTTGGAGTGGCGACCCCGCACCGGGAAACGCAGTGTTGGCAGACCCCCCACCAGGTGGACCGACGACATCAAACGAGTCGCAGGGAGCCGCTGGATTCAGGCGCCGCAGGACCGAAGCCTGTGGAAGTCCACGCAGGAGACCTTTGTCCAGCAGTGGACGTCTATAGGTTGATAAAGAAGAAGAAGATTATGAAGCTATTACATTGTAATAAGTTTATACGATCTTGTGGGCAGCTGGATGCCAATAATAATTAAGTCAACATTCTCAAGTCAGAAGTCTCAACATACGATCAAACTCAGTGATTGGTTTAATGGGTGATTTTAGGGTTCCGTACCAAAATGGTAAAAATGGAACCCTTATGGTGAGACTTTCTCCGTCCGTCCGTCCGTCTGTCGCAGTCGATTATTTCAGTAACTATTAAAGCTATCGACATGAAATTTGGCATATTTGTGTATAATAGTGGCCCAACATCATTGGAATAAAGAAAAATCGAAAATTATTTTTAGTTTTATTAAAAAAAGGGGAAAATCGGGGGTTTGAAATTTCAAAGTAAAATAACTATACCGAGTGGGGTATCATATGAAAGGCCTTTACTTGTGCATTCTAAAACAGTTTTTTATTTATTTCTTTATGTAATAGTTTTTGAGTAATCGGCCAAAATGTCGAAAAAAATACCGTTCCCCCCCCCCTTATCTCCGAAGTTTACCAATCGAAAAATCTGAAATAATTATGGTCAATAGAAGTTTATCTATATTTTACAGGAAATATAAAAGCAACGCGAAAATTATTTTAGTTTGATTAAAAAAGGGGGAAAATCGGGGGTTTGAACTTTCAAAGTAAGATAACTATACCGAGTGGGGTATCATATGAAAGGCCTTTACTTGTGCATTCTAAAACAGTTTTTTATTTATTTCTATATATAATAGTTTTTGATTAATCGGCCAAAATGTCGAAAAAAATACCGTTCCCCCCCCTTATCTCCGAAGTTTACCAATCTAAAAATCTGAAATAATTATGGTCAATAGAGGTTTATGTATATTTTACAGGAAAAATAAAAACAACGCTTTAACTAGCATAGTTTTTTTTAATATTAACAATAAATCTCTACAAACAAAGTTAACGATAAATTAGCAAATTAATATAATATTATCGTTTTACTTTTACTTTTGGAGTACGGAACCCTCGGTGCGCGAGTCCGACTCGCACTTGGCCGGCTTTTTTGGAATGCAACGAAGGTTTGTGAAAATACATAGGAAGATTTTTGGAATACTTGTATAGGTGCTCGATATAATAGGCATGTATATTATTTGAATGGTCTAAGGCCTTTTTGGATGGTCAAATATATTTTCAAACTTATCTCATCAGAATCCAGTAACTACTTACTTTCCGAACCGGTAGTAGAGTCACAAGTTGGCCCGGATGAATCAATAATTTAAAATTATTAATTTTAATACAAAAAAAAAAAAATAGAAATATGTAGGTACCTTAACAGCCTAAGTGCATTATGGCTCTAAGTCTAAATATTAAAAGCTGATAATAATATTGTATTTTATTAAAATCAACCTTTGTTATTAAACCCTTGTCGGCATACTTAGTTAGAATTACCTAACTACTATCTATTCAGTGTTCAATGAACACTAGATAAAATTCAGTAATTTTATTGGACTGTGGTTTTATCTGATGTAATCATAAACGTAGTATTAATTACCGGTTGGCTTGGTGAAATAGGACTCCCAATTTAAAAGAACCTCTCCATCTGGATGATAATATGTATTCGTTCCTATATTGATTGATTTTTAGAACGATTTGAAATCGGATAGGCATCCATTCATTAGAAACTAGAGCTCGTTTAGCTCAAATAAAACAATGATATCTCGTTATGGGTCTTATTAATGTCTCGATGCGGACTGTTAAAACGAATAACGAGTAACGATCGCGGATCGAGTTCGATAGACATTCGATACGAGGCGTCATTATTTCATTTCTAAATATTAAACTAAACAAATTATTTGATGATTTTGTAAAGGTAGTAATACCCAATGGGATTTTTCTTTTGTACCTACTATTCAGTAGTACAAATTCATCAGGGGACATTATGTTTTATATTAATTTAGTGGAAATAACTAATGTCTTTAATTTTGTAATTCAATTAGCAATTAAATATCACATGCTTTAACGGTGAAGGAAAACATCGTGAGGAAACCCGCACACCTGAGAGTCCATAATGTTCTCAAAGGTGTGTGAAGTCTGCAATTCGCATTTGGCCAGCGTGGTGGACTATGGCCTATAGCCCTTCTCTGAAAGGAGACCAGCCCCCTTAGCCAAGTTACACTTCGTTGTATCTATTCTCTTTCTACGATCGTTAACGCTTGAAGGTTTGGCTAGCGCTAGACTAGATAGCGCTGCAGCTGACCAAAGACAGAAGTGTATTGATAATAATATTTCGCGGCATTTTGTATTATAAATGTTTTTTTAGCATTTTAAATGCATAAATTATTCACTCTAGTGTCCATTTAAAATGCACACCATAGTTTAGATACTTAGTTTTACTAGTGGTTCGCCCCGAACTGAGACCTCGCGGTATCCCATAATTCCCATAAGGTAGTTTTAACTATATTGTAATTAAAACGCGCCGAATCTGATGACGTCAATCGACATCTGCTTTCGTGGATGGGATGCGTATTTTACAATATTAAAGACAGCGCCATCTATTAACAGTATAGTGAAGTTTTGTTAAGAACATTGATGCCCATTAAAACTTAAATAATTTCGTTTCTTTATAATATTTATCTAATCTTAGTATTTGTTGTTCAAGTACAGAATATAACTGAAATTATGTGTAAGTTTCAAGTTTAAAAAAAAAGTGGTTTTAGAGATCTAGCCTCGAATAAAATCTCCACTTTGAAAGCCCCCCATTTCGTCAATTTTAGGAAAAAAAATACTTTTGTACTCTGTTCCAAATTATCTTTAAAATGAGGTACTGCAATTCTATGAAATGCAAAAAAATTATTTTACTTCGCATTCGCTTCTATGAGAGCCCCCCTGAAATAAAGATTTTTATAACTTTTTAAGCCATTTTCGGCTGGAGGCCATCGGTTTACATATCATATCTAAAATTGAAGTAATTACGTTCAGTAATTCAGAAGTTATAAGGCTCTGACAGACGGACGGACGGACGGACGGACGGACGGACGGACAAGTGCAAATTCACTCAAGTAAACTCAGAGACCTTCGCTTCGCTCGGTCGATTATTGTACATTGTTCGAGTTTCAAAATCGCAAACTAGATGGCGCTGTAGCCCTAATCAAACCAAGCGTTAACGATCATAGAAAGAGAATAGAAACGATCCAATGTAACTGGGCTAAGGGGGCTGCGCTCAGTAGTGAGCCGTTGATGGGTTGCTGATGATGATAATGAACTAATGTGTGTATGTATTCTCTCTATAAACATTTCTGTGGTGGTTGTCACGTGTGATTCGGGTTGTTACGTTCCCTCAAATATGGTTGAGCGAAGCAATGGCTGGGTCATGCGTCATGCTCGTGAACGGGTCCCACCGGCGGAAACGGGGCTACTTTCTATCTGCCCATCTTAACATGTGTTGAATTATAATTAGGTATGCTTTTGTGGAACTTCCCCTCATTGTGGAAACACTGCATACATAGCTTAGTATCTATTAAATTGTAAACTTGTTTTGAAAAGAGCAACTGCCGAGTTTCTTGCTGGTTCTTCTCGGCAGGAAGGGCGTTCCAAACCAGTGGTAGACTCATCGACGATTCAAAAGCACTTGTAAAAAAGTTTATTTGAATAAAAATACATATGGCACTCGGGAACTGTCGCGGTATTTATATTTTTCGTTACGGAATTTCTTGATTCGGTCGCCGCGCTCAAAGCCCGCGATAAAAGCTATGCAATAGCTTGAAAACATTTCTATTCTATTCGTCCACAGAGGAATGCTCGTGGTGCAACAAGAGCGTGGCCAGCGAGAGCGGGGCCCTGCAGCAGGCGGGCGCCGTGTTCTGCTCCGAGCTGTGCTTCAGCCAGTCGCGCCGGGCCACCTTCAAGCGCGCCAAGACCTGCGACTGGTGCCGGCACGTGCGGCACACTGTCGCTTATGTGGACTTCCAGGTGACCTATACCTATATCATCAACCATCAGCCATCATATATACGTCCACTGCTGGACATAGGCATAGGCTGGACGTGGTTAGTTACCACCCTACCGTCAAAGACGTGCCGCCATGCGATTTAGCGTTCCGGCACGATGGCGTTTAGAAACCGATTAGGGGTATGGGTTGACTTTTTACTGCCGTACCCCTTCCAAGTTAGTCCGCTTACCGCTACCATCTTAGACTGCATCGTCACTTACCATCAGGTCAGATCGCAGTCAAGGACTATCTTGTCATCGCATAAAAAAAAATAGACCTTCTCGAGAGCGCGCCACCAATCAAGGTCCACCGCCTTCCTCATCCATCCACTTCTTATACCTAAGGCTGGTGACAAATTCTTTACCCCTATTCATATTATAAAATCAAAATACTTGTCGCTGGTTTGTTCGTCTGGATGGACCTGGAGTGTTTTAAAAATTTTAGGCTAACTTTTATCTCGGCAAATCACAGGACTCCGGCGGGATTTTTAAAACCCAACTCCAAGTGGACAAAGTCGCGGGCAAAAGCTTTTTGTATCAACCTACCTACCATTTTGCCATCTGTGTCGTGTCTTAATAGTGATGGAAGGAATGACGTATAACTGCGACAAATCAAATCTAAATTAGGTTTATTTGCAAGTAGTATAGACCTCAAACAAAGACCTCAAAGTATCACGAGATCAATTTTTTTTATCAACTATTTTTGTAAAAAATCAATCACTTACACTTACAGTAAAAACTCTAATCAATATTATTTTTCAATTTCAGGACGGCGCCACACAGTTGCAGTTCTGCTCCGACAAATGTCTGAATCAGTACAAGATGCACATCTTCTGCCGCGAGACGCAGGCGCACCTCGACCTCAACCCTCACCTGGTGAACGCCGCCTCCAACTCGAGCCTCATCACCCCCGACCTCTGGCTGAAGAACTGCAAGAGCAGATCCTCATCACCAAAATCTGAACGCTCTGGATCACCGAATCCCGAAAAAACTCAAAATATTCACGAAAAGTCAGACCCACCACCTAACCAAAGAAAATCGCCACTACCCTTAATAACAATAGCACCACCAGCAAAACTAATGAACCCGAAACCGCTGGACGAGAGATCGATACAGAAATCGCCTGATGCGAAAAAGGATTCGAGGAATACCAAAATGAATTTACGGAAACGCAGGACGTCGAAATGTTCTGCGACCGTCACGTCTCAGAGTATTAGGCAAAATGCAACGCCGAAAGCACAGGATATGAGAATGTGCAGCCCTTCTATCGATGGATCTTCACCAGCTTCGACCGTTACTGTGGGTAACAGTGCCATACATTCTCCACCTAACCCAATTCCAATAAATCACGTACCCCCATTTCCAAACTCAATGTTCGGAATGCCTCCCCCAAGTTTTATGGACAGCCCTAATGGCCATATAAACGAGCACAGACATCCAATGTTTGCGCCAAGACTTGGCTTCATGCCTCCACCTCCAGGAATGATGCACCAAGAAAGGCCTAGAATGTTCCCGCCAATAAACTTTCCACCACAAATCAGTGCGATAGGCCAACCTCCCCCTGTCACAGTCCTCGTTCCTTACCCAGTTATTTTACCGATACCTCTGCCCATACCCATCCCGATACCTTTGACTGCATTCTTACAAGCGCACTGCGCGAATAAAGTCAAAACAGAAGTCAATAATGACGACACAGAAGGACCGTTAGACTTTACCATTAATAATGATAAAAGGAAAAGTGATCAAGCGAACGCGACAGACCTCACAGAACCAAACGACACAGACGCCCCGGATAAAAGAGATTTAGATCAAAGTAAAGAAGTCAATGAAAGAATAGAAGCCGATAAATCTCCCCGTGAAGTAACTGCTGAAGTGGGGAGCCCCGAGCAGACTTTACCGAAGTTTAAGATAACAAGACTAGGAAATAAAATGGCCAAAATCGTAGCAAAATCCCGGGAACCCTCGGAGTCATCGAGGCCCTTGAGAAAACGACGAAGACTCGTCGAAGTGTCGACCGATGATGACCCGCTGATGTCCAAAACAAGGAAAATTGTACAGGTTTAAGAAATAAATGTGACTGGAAGATATTACGTTATTACCTACCGATTAAATCGCATTTTCATTACCGAAAATAATTACAGTCAACATCATAAGGTCTCTAAAGTCGCGACGATTTCAGGAGCGCGGCTTCTGCGCGTGCTTTGTATTGTGTATCTTCATACAGTTCTAGTTCCTATTATTACAAATCATCATTGATGTACTACTCAAATCATGCACAAGCCACACAGTTGAGGTTTTAAGCGCTCGGTTCTAACGCAGAATTTAATCTATCGCAGCTCTGCTCAGTGGGTCTACATAGTTTCTAAGTTTACGTTAACTGTGCGTAAAAAAGTTGTCATTTTCTAACTGCCGCACTCAGAGTCGCTAATCGTTACTTAACGACGAGATCTTGGATTTTAAAAAGATGTATTCTCATAAGTTAACGCTTCGTTTGTATATTAAAGACAATTCAGTAATAGATTTAATGATAATTAATTCATCATTAACTAATTTAATACATGCGGCTGAGTGCGGCAGTTAATCACAATGTCAATAAGTCAATGATTAATTAATCATAATTTAATGAATGACTGAGTGCGAGAAAGGGAAGGAGAATTTTTCCATCACTTTTCCGTCCACAATAATTGACTGATTTACGCATAGTTAGGGGCTATAATATACTTATCTACGCCCGCGTTATAATTTTCGAGCAATAATTATTGTCAATGCGCCGCGCTGTCGTCGCTTTTTGTATGTTTCAGGCGTAAAATGTGTTACTTTATGCACAGGATACATTCATGCTTGCAAGCAATCTATAATCTACGCTTAGAAAGTGACTCGATAATATTGCAAGTAGGTACACTCAAGTAGTAGCGTCAGCATGCTCTGAGACTGAGAGTAAGATCTATAGATGGTACTCTCACTTAGCTCAGACTCAAGACTGAGTTAAAACGAGACACATTTATATCGGTACATATTTGTGTCTCATTTTAACTCTATCTTGAGTCTTGAGCAGAGCCAGAGTACGATCTATAGATCTCAGCCTGAGATCTATAGATCGTGTGATGTGTGTGAGAAATGAGACACAAATATGTCCTGACAAAAGTCTGACTCGTTTTAACTCAGTGTGAGATCTATAGATCGTACTAGCTGGCTCTGCTCAAGACTTTAGATAGTTGAAATGAGACACAAATATGTTCAGACATAAATCTGTCCGTTTAAACACTGTCTTGAGTCTGAGCTGAGTGAGAGTGCCATCTAAAGATCTCACCCTGAGTGCAACTTTTTAGGGTTCCGTACCCAAAGAGTACCAACGGGACCCTATTACTAAGCCTCCGCTGTCCGTCCGTCCGTCTGGCAGCGGCCTGTATCTCGTAAACCGTAATAGATAGACAGTTGAAATTTTCACATATTATGTATTTCTATTGCCGCTATAACAACAAATAATAAAAATTAAATTAAATTAAAATATTTCCATGGGTACATGGAAATATTTTAATTTAATTTTTTTTAACGGAACCCTAAAAGAGCGAGGCCCGACTCGCACTTGGCCGATTTTTTTAGTGCGTAAAGTCGATTAGGTAGTATGGACGGGAAAAGTATGGAAAAATTCTTCGGCCCTTTTTGTCCATACTAAATACTTATTACTAAATCAAAAGATTACGCACAGGTAACGTAAACTTGAAAACTAGACCCGCTGAGTTCAGGGTGTACCTAACTTTTCACGACGTCGCAATATAGGAACGTGAATAGTTAGCGTTTTATATTATAACGTTAATTACTGAGCGTAAAACTATCATTAGTATGGAAATTAACTTTTGGGGAAACATCACGATTAGAGGTTTCCATGCTAAATTATACGTAGTAGGTAATTTTACCGTTTACATACAGTCAGGTAGATAGGTAGGTACCTACCAACATGAAAAGTTGCACTTTATAGCCCATAAATATGTACGATCAGCTCTACAAAATACAAAAAATTATTTAAATTAATAATAATATTATAATCTTCATCCATACATATCACAAAGCATGATTAATCGAACAGAGTTCAATATAATATAAACTACCTATTCTTTCAAATTGCTAGTCCTAGATGTAAGATGACTTCTTTTTAATGTGTCAGTAACTTAATTAGGAAACGCTGTAATTGTGATATTAGTAACAATATTATTATTATTCAATGTCGAAATAATAAATTTTAAAATACGACCCTATCGTTTCATTTCCAGCACGAGTCTTATTTATTTAAGTACCTTAACTATCCTTAAAAAATATTAAAGTGCTTGTTTGTTGGTTTGTCCTTCAAACACGAGTCACGACAGAATAGCAAAATATTGTTTTTTCTGAACTGTTCTATTTTTCGGAATATAAATGTCACTCTCCAGATCCTCAACTCTCCTTAGCTCCGTTGCGGCGTGATTGAAGAACAAACCAACAAACACTTTCGCATTTAAATATTAATAGGCATAATTTTTCAAACAGTTATTAATTTCTAGACCGTGTTTATCGATTTTGATTAGATAAGAATCAAATAACAATATTACTTTGTTGGTATGAGGCACGCTTGAGAGCCATAGCAGGTTTTAGTTTTAAGCAAGATTTAAACACAAAACCATATTCCAAACGCTTTTAATGTCTTCAAAAACATTGGCTATATAAATCATTTTTACGCAATATAGTCTTCGCTATACCACTCATAGAGGAGCCAAGGACGATCAGACCTTCGTAATTTTATAAAAGCTCAAAGTTTCTCTGCCTATGCCCTCCATTAAGGTAAGAACGATACCTTACTATGAAGTTTGGATCATGGTGGCTTTGGGAGATATAAGGTAGCTGTACCTAGCAAAGTTTTATACATTAATCATGGTTTTTACTGGATAAATAGTAGCCTATGTGTTAATCCAGGGTATAATCTATCTTCATTACAAATTTCAGCCAAATCGGTTCATTAATTGTGGCATGAAGAAGTAATACGTGAATTTCGGTTTTTCAAAATCCTGCGGGAACCATGAACTTTTACGGGATAAAAAGAAGCCTATGTGTTAATCCAAGGTATAATCTATCGTCAGGGATTGTTCTTAAATCTTAACTGTATTGCGGACATACAGACAAACTTTCAGCTTTTATAAAATGATGAAGGTCTGATCGTCCTGGGCTCCTGGTCTATCAACAAGTATCCTTAGCTTCTAAAAGCTTGGCCACAACAGCTGTGGATATGTGGTTTTATTTATTTTTTACTTATATTTGTACACATGAGATCCGATCGGCATTCCGGTACCTTAGGCGAGGGTCAGACATTCAATAAATATCGAGATAACACAATCTCTAAACTATATCTATCCTTTTCCACTGTGAGGATAATGAAGGGGATGATAGCACAATACCAGAGGTCAATTAGGTTTAGATTGTGTAGGTACAACAGAATCAGTCACAAATCGCAATCGCTAGTTTATTTTTATTAATGGCAAGTTAGCCCTTTGCTGGTAGACAGGCAACTTCCATCAGACCAGAGTCAATTAAGAAATTATAGTCTCAAAACGACAGGAATCTAACTTAGAACTCCACAATTTCCAGCCGAGCGAAGCCAGACAGATTAGCTAAGTAATTTAATAAATTACTTGGACAATCCAAATAATATGCTTTGCAGAGTTTCACCGATTTTCCGAAATTCCGAAACATCAATAAATGTTGATAGGTACATGAATATAAGGATATTTATTCAATGTCTGAAACTTGCCAAAAAACATACATAATATTATAAATTATAATCACAAATAATTAATTAAAGCATTTTCAATTAAAGGCAATATCGGCATTACATACAATACAATGGAATTATATAATTATTGGCTGAATACTGAAACACTAATTAATTAATTATTATGCATAATTTTTTAACAAAATTTTTTTACAAAAATTGCTGTGGATGAAATATCAAAATAAAACAATTTGCTAAACTAAATTAATCAGCGTTTAAGTAATCAGTCTAAATTCAATAAGAAGTAATAATAATTATGGTTGATACTGGAACAAAAACATGGAGATAGAGACATCTTTATTTAAGTGAAAGACCTGTCTCAAGTCTATCTATCAATAAATTTATTATTTTAAATAATTTATTTTATTAAGTAAACTTCAAAAAAAAGGAATTTCTCAATTTGACTGTAATAAATCTTGTGTAATATGTCAAATGATACCTTCAGCAAGGAACAGTTTTTGTTCTCCACCTTGGAAAATTCCTTTGAAGTCAGTTTTTAAAAATAATTATTTTCAATTATACTGATAATATTATGTTTTATAATTCATTATAATTGATTAAAAATAAAAACGCCTTTACAATCTGGGTATATTTTTTGCTAAAATCACTTTTACTCCATATTATATGCCCTGATATAAATGAGGCATCCTACTTTGGATACTTTAGTCAAAGAAAAATTGCATTTTGGCTTAGAAATTCACATCTTCCTGGATTGAGTTTTAGATATTACAAGTTTAAATACTGTTTTTTCCATTCCATTGAGAAGACTGCATAATTGTCAAACTTATACAGTACTGTACCGACAAATAAATTTGACAATTTGACAGATTGCCAATACAGAAACTGTCAAAAGTCAACTTTATTGGTTATACATTATTCGGTGATTGTGAAATAGACCATTAGTCTCTAGCTTTAAACAACACAATATTATAATAAATATATAGCATTAAGTACAAGTTTGACATAACGTTTCAAGTATGGTAGTGTTCTTCGGAATTGAAACATTATAATAAGTTTGACAGATTATGGAGTGAGATGCACATCTTTTTATGGTGCAGGACGCTTTATAACACCTTCTCTGAAAATGATGTGTTGTGGCCTGCTTCATAATATGCTTCTAATAAACTTTTCTTTATATCATAAGCTGTTTTTTTAATAGTAACGTCATGGCCCAACAGTATAGTAAGAATTATTTCTTGTTGTTATACAAATCCCAGAGAGTAATTGCACCATCAAGACCACCAGCTGCCAATATATTTGCATTCCAATACGATACTTTCTGCGTAGAATAAACGACCTCTTGTACTGCCTGTCGGTGTTCAGTTAACACCACTAAAGGTCTCAAAGAAAACCAGGAAAAGATACGGATATGCCCGTCCCAACCACCAGACGCAAACACCCGTCCATCGTTTCTAGTGTTAACTTTGTTTATACCAGGATTCTTGATGCTGATATCCAACTTGTGGGTTAGTGATAAATCTTTTTTACCAATGTTGAATATCTGTATCACATCGGATGCATTGCCTATAATGCCCCTTTGTTGTTCGAGATGGAAGTCCACCGACATCGGACATTCTTTTGTCTGTAGTTTGCTTATGTACTGACTAGTGCTGAGATCCCATAGGAGGAGCCATCCTGCCTCGTAACCCACCAATAAGCAGGGTCTGTCGTTCGGAAATTCAATATACTTCAAACACATCGGATCACCCAGTTTCGGAACATCGCTATCTGGCTTCAGGGTACCGATCTTTTCACCGTTGAAATTGTATACGTATATTTTGGATTCCCTGTCAGGTACGTAGAGTGCTTCGAGTTTTGTGTTGGCGTCAAAGCGGCAGAATCCAGGATAATCTATGTCGATGGTGTGCACTTCTTTGTAGCCTGCATTGGTGAGGTTGAATATTTTATAAATGCCACCCTTTTCTTGAGTTATCATTTGGCTGTCTGTGTGAATGAGATGGAGGATGGGAGCTTGACCAACTTTGATTTTTTGCTGGACCCGGTTAGTCTGTAGAATATAAAACTTAATTACATTTGACAGCATTTCATGGTTTGAGAGCACTGATAGCCTGCTCGTTAGGACTGTAGTCTCGAATTTGGAAGGATATGGGTTCATTCACCATAATATATTTAGATTTAGTGTATAAATGGCAAAAACTTATCAAACAGCAATTTTATAAAAATGACAACTGTGACTATGTATTTAAAAGTTGCATTTATTGTTATGACTGAAGGACTGTTCTTATCACAAAGTAAACATTGATTTGAGAGTAAAACAGACGTTTTGTACAGCTGCGCTTTTAACAAAGACGTTTGTTTGCGCTTGGAACGTTATAAAGACTGTTTTCTAGGTCACAAAATGGGGGTAGAAAACAAAGGCAAAAGTGCTTACTGAAGCCGTTTAACGTCGTATAGAAACTGCGACGCAATAGGTGTGAAGTCAAAGTTATTATACGCAGAATATCTGATCTCACCTGAAGGTTGTATGCATAAACATATCCATTTTTCGAGCCGGCTAGTAACCTCTCGAGACCGCCAGGAAGAAAGCTAAATGCCAACGAGTATACAGGCGAATTGTCGACGTTACGAATGGTGTAAACCGGGTCAGGTGGTAGCAAAGCCATTACTGGTCAAGCTCGAACCAAAATATGTGATTAGAATAGAAAAATAAAATTGTAATGAAATTAATCAAGCCATCAGAAACTGAACCACAACTACGCACAACACAAAACTGACATGAAAACAAGAAAGTTTACAAACCTTGTCACGGACTTATCGACGCGTTCATTTTAAGTATTTAGTTTTTCTGTTGTAAATAGTCTTTGAAGAATTTTCCTTAGTATCTCTCACTTAGTAAAATTATTATTATACATAAAATCAAGAAAAGCATAAAATGGTTTTTATAACTTAGAAGGTTAAAAAATTTCAGATTGGAAATCTAATCATTGAACGCTTCCATAAATAAATTATTTTCTGTGGGTGTCATAGAAAAGGTCTGTCATGTAATCGACTTGCCAGCTACAAGATTATTCCCTAATTTCGACAAAGTTTACTAACAATAGTTATCCTCTTGTTAGTAAACTTTCTCGAAGTTAGGGATCAGGATGGTTTTCACGAATATGTTTAATTTATTTACTAAAAAGCTGATATATATTTTTTTCTATTATGTATGGCGAGTGAACAAGCAGGTCGGTCACCTG
The DNA here is from genome assembly GCA_029955525.1 of Oeneis ivallda. Classification (NCBI taxonomy): domain Eukaryota; kingdom Metazoa; phylum Arthropoda; class Insecta; order Lepidoptera; family Nymphalidae; genus Oeneis; species Oeneis ivallda. The sequence continues at coordinate 21,765,125 of JARPMR010000015.1, forward strand.
ATGTTAAGTGATTATCGCTGCCCATGAACAGTTGTAGCACCAAAAAAGGCACCACAAATGCGTTGCCAGCTTTTCAGAAGTATGGTCGAAGTGCTCCAGGCACATGGCTAGGTTCCACGTGGTGAGAGTAAAATTTTAACTGCCCCTTATAATAATGCCGATAGAATACACAATGAAAGCTATAACTCAGCGTTACAGGGTACTCAAGGCTTTCCAATGAGATGGTTAATTTAAGATTATCCACAAGCCGAACTGCACGCTTTTGAATCCGGTCAAATGGAAATAGTTTATACTGAAGTGCTACAGCTTAGATTTAATCAATTCTGTACATCGCCTTATCATAGAAAAAAAATATTAGAATAGATGACAGGTACATAAGTAACTACCTATTTTAAGGTTGATTATAGGGGTCTGCCCGCGAAATTCAAATTTCATTTGGGCTTTCGCAATTTGTCAACTAATACGATAAAGTAGGCTTGTGGCATTCTATTTGCGTCAATGGCAGTATCATCTTCACAGGCTTATTTATAAATCTTTACTTGAAAGTGTCCAGTTAGAAATTAGTCAAAATATCAAGTTGGACGTGAGTTACTCACAAATTAGTCGATATTCTGACTAATTTCTTAAACTGGACACTTTTTTTTTTTACTTTCAAGTAAAGATTTATATGTAAACCTGTGAAGATGATACTGCCATTGGCGCAATTAGAATGTCATAAGCCTACTTTGTCGTATTAGTTTACAAATTGCGCAAAACCAAATTAAATTTGAATTTCGCGAGCAGATCCGTATAATCAACCCTATGTTGGGGAATTTTAACTATCGTTCTGACAACCTCGTCGTTGAAGTGTCAACTGTCAAGTGTCAAATGGATTGAGATTTGAGAATGTCCGTCAGACATCGCGACGGCGGTCGAAAGTTCTCAAAAATTTATTGTGAAGCTTCAGTTTTTGTAGTGTTTTACAAATTTATGAAGTTTTGAATGAGAAATACCTCGTCGAAGTACCTAATAATGGGTGCCATATGTAAATTAAGAATGTTAATATAATCGAAAAGCACAAATGGCTGCGGAGACTCTGTTAAAAACGAGCAAGCATTCGAAGTATACATCGTATAGGAAAATATTGTATCATAGATTCTTCGTGGGGCTGCTATTGTTTATCGTGATATCTCTGGTGTTGAGTGTTGTGTGTAATATACTCGCGGGTAGCTCGCCTCGCGCGGATTTCCAGGAAGCTCTCAACTTGGATGCAGTGAGCTTACCAGTTCTGACTCTTCCGAGAAACTCCGCTCCAGCGGTGCCTCGTGCTACTAACTGCACTTACTGGAGCTGCTTTAACGTTTACAAATGCGGAAGAGGCGGTCACGATAAGATAACCATATACATCTATCCCCTGAGGGACTATCGGTCAGAAGATGATGAAAGCATATCCAGGTTTTCTAGGGAGTTTTATGAAATTTTACACACAATTAAGAATAGTAAATATTATACTTCTAGTCCGGACGCTGCATGCCTGTTGGTGCCTAGCATTGATACTTTGAATCAGAATTATTTTAACAGTGAATATGTGTCTAAGGCTCTCCAGTCACTCGAGCAGTAAGTATGCTGTTTACTTTGCTAATTTAAAATCATCATTTGCCATTAGGGATTTAAATGCATAGCGTTATTTTATTTTAATGTTGGTCACTATAATTTTATTTCATAATTATATATTCATAAAATGAAATATTATTAAAATGGATCTAGATTCTTAACTGCTAGTTCATAAGGAAGCAAATAGAATAACTTATAATCAAGCAGCTGATGCCCACAATATAGCATATCCTCAGTAAAAAAAAAGAAAAAAAGAAACATATTTATTCAGTAATGTAGTTAGACACAAAGAAATATAGTAACCTAACATTAATGTTGTCTGTTACCTCTCAGAATGGGTGAGCAGCTTAGGGTCTTATTACCCTGCATCATCAATACAATGATAATAATTGATAAATATGATGCAGAGTAATTTTATTAATGTACAAAAATTTATACAAAGCAGGTTGCTAATTTTTAGTTGTGACCCGGGTGACATATCAGCTGTATATTATAAGTGTTTTTTTTAATCTAATATCTTTAAACGAGCAATTCTTGTATATATAATATATATATAATAATAATAATAATAGAGACGCCATAGAATGTGATAAAGGACTCACTCCCCTATCTTTGGCCAAACTCGGGTGGCAGAAACCGGTGGTACTAAGCACCTCTGACCGGGAGACCGTATGGAAGGAGAAGGAGTTGCATGGACGCTTTTTTAAAGCTCTTAATGAGCCTCACGTAGATAAAAAAGCGTCCGTGCAATGGCTGCGCTTTGGTGACCTCTTTGGGGAAACCGAAGGTTTTGTGTGTGCAATACAAGATCAGGTGGTTAAGACGCGGAACTACCGAAAGTACATCCTGAAGGATGGCACTCACGACATCTGTCGAGCGTGTCGCCATCCCGGTGAGTCACTCAGGCATGTGCTCTTGGGATGTTCGGCTCTTGCTAACACTGAGTATCTGCACAGACACAACCAAGCGGCCAAAATCCTTCACCAAGAGCTTGCTTTAAAGTACGGTCTCCTGGATGAGAGAGTGCCGTACTATAGGTACACACCGGTGCCGGTACTTGAGCGTGACGGAGTCCGGCTCTATTGGGACCGGTCTATCATCACGGACAGGACGATTCTGGCGAATAAGCCTGACATCGTGCTGATGGACCGGGCACAGTCGAGGGTGTTTTTAGTGGACATCACCATCCCACATGGCGAGAACCTCGTGAGAGCGGAGACAGAGAAAAAACGAAAGTATCTAGATCTGGCTCACGAGGTTACTGGCATGTGGCATGTGGAGTCCACTGAAACCATCCCAATCGTCATTTCTGCGAATGGGTTGATCCCAGTCAGCCTCGCTCACCATCTGAGGCGACTGGGGTTCCGTGGCAGTTCGCTCGCGGCCAAGATGCAGAAAGCGGTGTTGCTAGACTCGGCTAGGATAGTCCGTCGGTTTCTCAGCCTGTTGCCCTGACCCCCGGCCGTCTGGTCTCCCCTGCCGGGGCGTAATCCTCCGCCCGCTACAAGTATTTATTTATGTAATCGATATGTAAGTTTATTATATGTATATATATTTATGTTTATTATATCTCTCTTTGGTTTTATATGTATTTATTTTGTACACGGGTGTGAGAGTCAAAATTTATAGCAAAATAATAATAATATGCCTTTTATTTCTAATCTCATGGTGTTTACAATTTTGTATTATTACTTTTAGATGAAATAAGTGTTAGTTGTGTTAGTGTTTGTCTTATTCTAGTTAGTATTGTTATTTGTATCAGTATTTATTGGAGATGTAGTCCCATATCGGGTAAAGGCCTCCTCCATCCGCTTCCAATGCTCCCGATCTTTGGCAAGGGTCAGCCAGTTTGTGCCAGCAGTCTGGGCTACGTCGTCAGCCCACCGTTTGTATGGTCTTCCAACCTTTCTTTTCCCTAGTGGACCTTTCCAGTTACACTAGCGGCACGCTATGATGGCCGGTTTGACGTTTGTCCGCTCATGAAGTTCCGTATTAATTGATAACGACTTTGAAGGAAATAATTGTATTACTTTATTGACGATAGTGATGTGCAGAGATTCATAAATTTTATCGAATGTAGTTTTAGGTTTAGGACTCAAAATTTATTTATTAAATTGATTTCTAAAATGTATACAAGTGTAGAAAAATCAGTTTGCACCATTTAAGGGGTGAATGTACTTGTGAATATGAACAATTTTCACTATGTGGACAAACCTCTGAAATCGCAAAAAAATATCAGCTGTTTCATACAAAAGGTAAAATTTTTATTTTTATATGATATATACCACAACTCGGCATTTGGTTTTCTAAATTGAAAATTTTTAAAAATGGAATCTAATACGATCGTCACATAGGATCGCTGGCTAGCACAACTACTACCTCCGGCAAACTCGCGTCAATGCTCAATGCAAAACAAAGCAGTTTCGAATTGACGTTGCTTCGAAAAGTATAAACTGTCAGTGCAATGCGATTGTGATATAGTTTTGACCTGGCTTTGGATTTCAAATATTGATACTGCATTACTGTTGACCCTTGCTCGTTAATTTGGACTCTGTTCAAGCCCTTTGTTGTGGATTTCGTCGATATGACCGAACGTACGCAGAGAACTGTTCTAAATAGTCAGACACGTGAGTTCGTAATACGCCTTCGTAACTATTTCGATCGTGAAGCTCAAAATGGAGGGCCAATTTTACCTATAACGTCAGTGGTTGAACGCGTAACTGATGCGCTTAATATTGGACAACGAACTGTTAGACGGATAACTAAAAAAAAATATGGCGAGACTGGCACAGAAGAAAATAAACTTCACACACCAAAAAAGAGAAAACGAGCAAAACCAGTCGTAGGCATCGATAGCTTTGATGCCGATGCTATCCGAAGACATGTTTACGGCTACTATTTACAGAAGGAGTATCCAACAAGAAAAAAGTTGGTGCATTCACTGAAGGAAGCTGGATTATTCTTCGGTGGGGAAAGTTCTTTAACGAAGATTTTGAAGACCATTGGATTTCGATACAAAAAATGTAACAAACGCAAAATATTGATGGAAAGATTTGATATAGCGATGGCAAGGTATACTTTTTTACGGCAAGTGAAAGAAATCAAAAATTGGCAAAATGTTGTGTTCTTGGATGAAACATGGCTTAATGCTAACCATACTGTAGGCCGTTCTTGGAACGATGACACAGCAGCATCTACTTCCAAAGTTCCTGTAGGAAAAGGATCGCGACTTATAATTTGTCACGCCGGAACCATCAACGGGTTTGTCGAAGGTTCTCTCATGGCTTTTGCGTCAAAAACCACTGGAGACTATCATGAAGACATGAATGGAGAAAAGTTTACTGAATGGTTTACCTCAATGTTGTGTAGCCTCCCTGAACCATCTATTATAATTATGGACAACGCCCCATACCACTCGATGCAAATTGACAAGCCACCTGCCCAATCCCAAAAGAAAGCTGATATCGTCGCATGGCTTCGTAAAAATGGCGTAGATGCAAACATGAATATGTTAAAAGCGGAATTAGTACGTCTTTTAAAAGAAAACAAACCAACCAAGATCCGATACGTCATTGACGAAATAGCATTAGAACATGGGCACAGAGTTATACGGTTACCGCCTTACCATTGTGAGTATAATGCGATTGAGTTGGTGTGGGCTCAAATTAAGGGATATGCTGCAAGACACAATACAGAACCCCCATTTACCACAAAAAAAATGCTAAAATTATTAGAAGAAGCTTGTGAACATGTGACTAAAGGAGACTGGGAAAAGGTTGTGAATAGAACTGTTAAATTAATAAGGGAAGATTATGAAAGAGATGTGAAAATAGATAATATTATAGAAAACGAACATATAATTATTAATGTAGGTGATGATAGCAGTGACGACAGTGAAAATAGTAGTATGGACGAATCTGATTAATTATGGCCTTTTGTGGCACCTTTTTTGGTATCTTTTGTATTCATATGTTTCTTGTGTGCATATAAAGTATGTATATTCATTTTCATTCAAATATTCAGTTCGTTCAAATAAATTAAATAAACATATACATTTTTGTTTTATTAAACCTATTTAATCAGGTACAAAAACAAAACTTAATTGTTTTTTGTTCGAGAATAAATTGACATTCCACATCACTATTGTAATGTGTCAAACCGGCCATCATAGCGTGCCGCTAGTTTAGTGGTTCGTATCGTCCATCTGTCGTCAGTGAACCTTGCGATATGTCCTGCCCATCGCCACTTTAGTGCTAGTGCTTGTGTTAGAGCATCTGTCAGCATTGTCTTTTTCCTAATTTTTGTACTTCGCACTTTGTGAATTTTTCTTATTCCTAGTATGCTCCGCTCCATTGCTCTCTGGGTGGTTGTAATTTTTTGTTTGGTTCTGTTAGTGTGAACCCATGTTTGACAGCCGTATAATAGGCAGGGTAGTATACAAGTGTCCATTACTACTTTCTTAAGATTCAGGGAGTAGTGGCCTTTTAGGATTTCTTTTAGTGACCAATATTTTTGCCATGTAATGTTTACTCTCCTTTGTATTTCCTCTTCATTATTTGTCTTGCTAAATGTCACTTGTTTTCCTAGGTATGTATAAGTTATAACATATTCTATGCGATTTCCCTTGACCCATATTGGTTGTTCATAGCTATTCGTCATTACTCTAGTCTTAATTGCATTCATTTCCAGACCTATCTTGGAGCTTTCCATAGCTAAAGAGCATATCATTTCCTGAAGTGTGTTTGGTGTTTCAGCCAGTATGACAATATCGTCTGCGAACCTTAGATGGTTTAGGTATCTCTTGCCTATTTTAATACCTTTGTGAGCCCAGTTTAGCTTTCTAAAGATAGTTTCCAATACAGCTATGAAGAGTTTTGGTGAGATGGGGTCTCCTTGTCTCACGCCTCTTTCAATCTTGATTGGGTCACCTCTTGTTTCCAGTTTTACCTTACTAGTGCTGTTAGCATATATGTTCTTCAGAATGTTTATATATTTTCTATCGACGTTGAAGAGTTTCAGTGCTTCCCAGATTGAGTTATGACTAATTGTATCGAAAGCCTTACTGTAATCGATGAATGCTAGATATAGAGGCTTGTTGAATTCTTTGTACTTCTCTATTGTTTGTTCCAGTGCCTGTAGATGGTCAGTTGTACTAAAACCCGAACGGAAACCAGCTTGTTCTATTGGTTGTGAGTCATCAATTGTAGGTGCTATTCTGCTTAGGATGATAGATGCGAACAGTTTGTATGTACTCGCCATCAGACTGATTGGCCTGTAATTGCCTATATCTAATGGATTTCCTTTTTTATAGATAAGTGTTATTTCTGAAGTGCACCACTGTTTTGGCACTATCTCGGCATCTAATATCATGTTGAAGAGCTTGGTGAAATGGTGGAGTAGAACAGGTGCCCCTAATTTAATAGCTTCGTTGGTTATACAGTCGGGTCCTGGGCTTTTCTCATTTTTTAGCTTTCTAATGTGGTCGTACACTTCTCTTTCAGTTATTGGGTTTAATGCTGTTCTGAAATCACTATAATCTTGTGTTTGTGGAGTGTCATTATGTATCTTTCTCTTATACATTTCTCTGTAAAAATTTGTGGCATGGTTGATAATATCTTTTCTCGTTTTTGTTTCCCTTGTGTTGTCTTGTAACTTCTGTATCCACGTTTTTTGTAGTTTCAGGTCTTTAAAGGCTCTTTTTGTACTTCTATAATTCGTAAGGTTCCTTGTGATTATGTCCTGTCTATGCTTTTTGTAGTCTTGATTAATAGATTTGTTGGTAATTTTGAACACTTCACTTAGCTCTTTTCTTATGATATTATTTTTGGGTTTTGTTTTTATTAGTTCAGTTCGTTTCTTTATTAGTTCCTCAGTTTCTTTACTAAATATTTTTTGTTTTTTTCTCTCTTGGTTACTGGTGCTTAATACTATACTAATATATATATATATATACTTATATATATAATCTGAATCTCGGAAACGGCTCCAACAATTTTCATGAAATTTGGTATGCAGGGGGTTTCGGGGGCGATAAATCAATCTAGCTAGGTTTCATTTTTAGAAAAGGTCGTTTTAACTGTGTATTCAGGCAATGAAAACCCCCTTACAATATCATTAGAATACGAAGGTAAATTTCGCCATCATTCATAAATTTCCGATAGGTCGATGGTAAGTCGGGGGGTCCCGAAACCAGAAGACCCCGGTTCGAGTCCAAGACGATTATATTTTCCCCTATGAATTTTATTATTATTTTTTTATATTTTTTAATAGGTATATTGTTATGTATATATTGGATTGAACTTTCTACCTACTTTTGCACTTTGTCAATAGAATAAAATGTAAGCAAGTGGGTAGATAGAAAAATAATGTCAGCTCCTTAGCTCTTATAATAAACGAAGCAATGTCGTATTTGGTGTTAATTCTTTAACCAAACATATTAGTGGCGACGATTGTGTTAAAATAGTGCAAAATGGAAAAAAAAGCGATATGATTTGAAGAATACAATTCGGACTCGGCTAATTGGGACAGTTACATAGATCGACTCAAGTTTTGTTTCGAGGCGAATGGCGTCATCGTGGACAATGTAAAACGCGCAAATTTTTTCACAGTGTGTGGTTCGCGTGTGTATGATACTTTACTGGCGTTAATTACACCGAGAAAAGCGACTGAAGTGACTTTTACGGAGATAGAAACGATTTTAGGCAAACATTACAGCCCTAAACCGAATGAAATATCAATGTCATTTAAGTTTTACAAACGTGATCAAAAACGTAATGAGTCGGCTTCGGACTTCATAGCTGATGTGAGAAAACTCAGTTCAAAGTGTAATTTTACCGAATTAGAGAGAATGTTACGCGACAAACTCGTGTGCGGGATGAGTGACAGTAGATTACAATACGAACTTTTGAAACGAGACGATTTACAATATCAAGACGTGGTACATGCTATGTTGGCTTCTGAAAGTGCGGTGCGCGACGTTCGTATGATCCACGACACCAACAATACGAGCGGCGTCTCCGCCAATGAGCTAGCGACGAACGCGGCGACACCCGCCGCGACACCCGCTTTCGGTGGTGTGGAACCGATGGACGTCAACGCAGTGCAACCGACGTTTTCTGCACGGGTGTGCTACCGGTGTGGAAGCCGACATCCAGGAGAGTGTCGTTATTAACGCAGTGTGCAGATTTTGTAGAAAGCGGGGCCACATTGAAAAAATTTGTATAAAAAAGAAGAAGGCTAATAAGAAAGATATAAACTTTACACAGTCAGAAGATGAAGATGTTTTAAACGGCATTTACAGCATACAGAGTACGACGCGTGTTCCACCGTACGAGGTAGATGTTTACATGGCAGACATGCTCGTTCGTATGCAAGTCGACACAGGGGCCAGCTTTTCCCTTGTTAACGAGCGCACGTGAGAGGCGCTTCTCAGACAACTGCCTCGCGACGCGCTGCAACAAGTTCAGCTATCCCTGCGTACGTGGAACGAATCTCCAGTGAAGCTACTTGGACAGGCTTCGTTACCAGTTCGTTATAAGGATAGCCTTCAAGATCTGAATGTTATAGTAGCTAAAGGCAATGGACCAAACTTGCTGGGCCGCGATTGGTTCGGACCTCTTAACTTATCTATGAATATTGATTTGATTGCTAACGATGATCTTGTGCAAATGGAGAAAGTGATATCTAATCACAGAGAGGTGTTCAAGGATGGTCTTGGTACTTACAATGGTAATCCAGTAGCTATTCACATAAAACCAGGGGCAAATCCAAGATTTTTGAAAGCTCGTCCTGTTCCATATGCTCTTAGAGAACGAGTAGAGAAGGAGATAGATAGGTTACAGAGCGAGGGAGTATTGCGCCCGGTATCATTTTCAGAATGGGCTACACCGGTCGTCCCAATTGTGAAAAAATCTGGTGAAATTAGACTGTGCGGAGACTACCGCAGTACAGTAAATGAGGCGACTGAATCGGATACATACCCGATGCCAACGGCGAATGAAGTTTTTGCGACTGTGGCTGGTGGAAAATTTTTTACAACTCTAGATTTAGATAGGGCATATACACAAGTTGTTGTGGATGACAATACTTCAAAGCTGCTCACCTTGAATACTTGTAAAGGTTTGTATACCGTGCACAGACTTGCATTTGGCGTAAAAGCATGCCCTGGAATATTCCAGCGGCTGATGACCTCGTTACTGGCAGGTATTCCAGGAGTTGCAGTACTGATTGACGATATTATTATTTGTGGCCGTACAATGCTAGAAATGCAAGAGAGGCTGGACGTGGTGCTTGGTCGAATAGAAAAGGCTGGTCTTCGATTAAACAAAAATAAATGCAATTTCGCCAAAGAAAGGGTTTCTTGGATTTGTTATCGATTCTGAAGGCATACATCCGGCACCAAGTAAAGTAGAATCGATAGTTAAAACTCCTGCGCCTAAAAACAAAAAAGAATTACAGGCTTTTCTTGGCCTATATAACTTCTACGAGCGATTTGTACCACATAAAGCAACTATTTTGGAGCCGTTACATCGGTTATTAGACATAAAACAGACTTGGAAATGGACACACCTAGAACAGAATGCATTTGAAACAGCAAAACGCTTACTTACATTTGATGTGACCTTGGTACATTACGACGTCAACAAACCCTTGATACTCACGTGTGACAGTTCAGAGTACGGGGTCGGAGCTGTTTTGTCTCATGAGATGGAAGATGGCCAGGAGCGTCCAATAGCAATGGCATCTAGAACGCTGCACACTCATGAAAGACGCTACTCTCAACTTGATAAAGAGGCAGCATCGATCATGTTCGGAGTAACAAAATTTCATAATTACCTTATGGCGAGGCGTTTTCGTATAATCACGGATCATAAACCCCTGCTCGGTATTTTTGATCCCAAAAAACCAATGTCGAACATGCTCTCACCTAGATTGACCAGGATTGCTATCGCATTAACTTCACATGACTATGAAATTGCTTACAAACCGGGACCACAAATTGGTTGTGCGGATAGCCTGAGTAGATGGCCACAGCCGGTTCCAGAACAGCCTGAGCAACAGTTAAGTGACGTTCTGTTAATGGCTGAAACACCCGAAGACTTTCCCTATGATGCCGAACAAATAGCGTCAGCAACAAAACAAGACAAAACTTTGTCTAAAGTTGTATACTATATTCAAAAGGGGTGGCCGGCAAAAATAAATGATGGGGATCTACGTCCGTTTTGGTTACACAGGGCAGATCTGTCACTTCAAGACGACTGTATACTACTCGGTTGTCGCGTAGTTGTGCCAAAATCACTGCGGCAAAGTGTATTAGAAGTTTTACACAAAGCACATACAGGAATAGTCCAAACGAAAGCGGTAGCTCGAAGCTACGTTTGGTGGCCAGGGCTCAATGATGATATTGAGATTTTGATAGGCAGTTGTACAAAATGTTTAGAAAACCGCCACATGCCCCCAAGAACAAGTCACGAGTAGATTACTCCCACCAGACCATGGTCAAGGGTGCATGTTGATTTTGCAGGACCATTTCACAATAAATATTTCTTGATTATGGTGGACGCATATTCTAGATGGCCAGAACTTTTTATGGTCAACAACACGACATCCTCTACAGTGATTAGACTGTTGAGATCAGTTTTTGCTACCCATGGTTTGTGTGAGATTTTGGTAACAGATAATGGCTCATCATTTGTATCAAATGAGATGCAGAAATTCTTAAAAGCTAATAATATTCGGCATGTGACTACAGCGCCGTACCATCCAGCTACTAACGGGTTAGCTGAACGTATGGTCCAGACAATCAAGGACAAGCTGAAGAAAATGGAAATGTTAGCTTGGGAGGTTAGAATTCCTAATTTGTTGCTGGCCCTTAGGAGCACACCATGCGCAGCAACTAACAAGAGTCCTGCAGAGTTACTAATGAAGAGACGGCTACGCACATTATTGGATAATTTACATCCCGACAATCTGCAAAATAAAAAAACTGAAGAACAGATCAGCAACAATAGTTAATCGAAATAAAACGCGACAGACCAATGTGAACCAAGAAATAATGTATAGAAATTATAGTAATACTGGGCCGAGATGGTTACCTGGTGTGATAAATGAAAAAATTGGACCTTCAAGTTATAAAATTGAAACCAGTGAGGGTGTGATCATTAATCGGCATATTGATCAACTAATTAAAAAAGCATCTGCAACAACGCAGACAGAGGAAGAAATGAGGAAAGAGAGAGCCCCTGACATGAATGAGGGAAGAGAGGGAAGTAGTCAGGGAACAGAAGAAATCATTGCAATACCAGATGCCTCAGAATGGGCCAAAATATTAGGGATTCCTCCTACTTGACAGTGCGGGGAAAATAAAAAAACAAGACATGTAATATGCGTTCTAAATCACCTTATTATGGACAGACTGGGAGTAAAGATAAACATTAACTTATTGATTTGTATTGTATTCTATTAAATTGTTAGCAGTGATTGATTATTATTATTTTGTTCATTTTTTAGAAGTTTACTATTTTGTTCTTTGTAAAATCATTCTTGTTGGGGAGGTATGTTATGTATATATTGGATTGAACTTTCTACCCACTTTTGCACTTTGTCAATAGAATAAAATGTAAGCAAGTGGGTAGATAGAAAAATAATGTCAGTTCCTTAGCTCTTATAATAAACGAAGCAATGTCGTATTTGGTGTTAATTCTTTAACCAAACATATTATATATAATTTCCAAAAACACGATTTACCAAAAAAAAAACTGAGCAAAGCTCGGTCACCCAGATATTTATTATTATATGACGAGATAGCCTTTGATTGTGGTACAGTCAAAGCTTAGTCTATGATACAGTCTAAGCTAGTAGCAGGCTTACTTGGAAGAGGGTATGGCAGTTTTGACTAAACCCATGCCCCTAATCTTTCTACACACTATCGGGACAGGCTATTTATTGCTTGATGTCATGTCTTTTACAGTAGGGTTGTAACTAGCTGTGGCCAATGTCTTCCCACCATGAAAATGTGGGATTCCTTTCAATGTATCCAAGGGTCAAGGAGTATGTCTTCCAAATCTCAAGCTCTAGTAGCTAAAAGCTGGTTCTGACAATCAGTCAGGCAAAGTATGGCAGCCACAGTTATGTGGCCATACAATTTCACAAAAATCTAATATGAAGTCATATTTGCATGTCAATGGATAATTTGTATTCATTGGCATATAAATTGGTTTTGAATAATACAGAAGGTTTGAATAATAATTAAAACACTACACATTCCTTATTGTGTGTTTGAAAATGGTATATATATATATGTACCAATTTTCCAAGTAAATTAGAACTGATTTAAATATTTATTAAATCCTATCCTACTAATATTATAAATTTGAAAGTTTGTGAGGATGTATGGATGTTTGTTACTCTTTCACTCTACAATGAATGAACCAATTTGGAATGGAGATAGCTCATACCAGGATTAACACATAGGCTACTTTTTATCCCGGAAAATTTCAGAGTTCCCGCGGGAAGTAATAAACCATCTAGTACAAAATATATTCAGCTATTGATTTTCAATTTTTTTTTGTGATTCATAAAAAATCTTTGACCCTTTCTAGGCTAATGAAAACTATGAAATGATGTAAAAGCATAAATCTTCAAATTAATTGTACATATATGTTACCTTAGTTTTTACTATAACACAAACTCCTGTGTACAGTAAATAGTAGATTATTAACCAAGGGGATAAAGCAGTGTCTTCTGTCGCGGGTGACGATTTAAATCGCGAGCGTTACGAAGGACGCGAGGTTTACTCCCGAGCGTAGCGAGGGTGTTAAAAACTTAAATCACGAGCGAAGCGAGGGATTTAAAACGAGTCCTGAGTGTAGCGAGGGATTTAAGTTCGCCCAAGACTACATAAGACAGCTTTATCACCGAGGAAAATACTCTACTTTTCGTACCATTTGCGAAAAAATTAACACAATAATAATATGATATAAGCATTTATTAAAAATAATGACAATTAAAAGTAAAACGTATTTTTAGAACATTAACTTATTTATAAAAATAAATTAAAATAAACTTAACGTTTATGTATTTGAAGAAAACAAAAACGCGGAAAATTCCTAGACTAATATTTTTTTGTCAGAAAAGCAATGGCGTAATTTTATTTAATAATCATAAATGCATAATAAATGTGTATTCCTTTTTCAAAAAGATGTATAATGCTTTATATACAAACTCAATGGTGTAAACACAGATGTAGTTCAGTATAAATTTCAGTAAGTATTCCAAATTTAAATCACATTCTCCCCCTAGAGGATGAATAAAATTCAGTACAATTTTCTTTCCCTGTTTTTAACAGATTAAAAATGACTATTGTTATGTTCGCTTTTTGTGGCACAGAATGTCACTTTTTTGAGCAAGTGGTACGAAAATAGTGTTTTTTACACTAAATATAGTAAACTGTAACATTAATGTTAATAAATATGTAGTGTACTAATAAATTAAATAAGTGCTTAATTTAAAAAAAACTTTAATAACATACTTTTTGCTCATAAGGTCTGCTTGCACAGATGCCGGGTTAGTTCACCCAGAAATAAATTTGTAATTTAACAGAAGCTTTATACGAAATCTGTCAAATCTGTCTTTTTAACCCAGAGTTAGCTGTTAACTCTGGATTAAAAGGATAACTCGGCGTTTCTGCAAGTTAAATAAGTTTTAAGTTGATGAACATATTAAAATAATGTAAATATATCAATTGTTAATAAGTTAACCTTTTTTTTAGTTGGAACAATGGTGAAAACCACCTCATATTTAACATGGTGGCTGGAATTGCACCAAACTACAACACAGTGGTTGATCTCAACACCAGCAGAGCGATTATAGCAGGAGCTGGCTTCGACACTTGGACGTTTAGATATGGCTTCGACATATCCCTGCCACTGTACAGTCACTTAGCACAAAATATTGACAACTCACAACCCGAACAAAAAAACTATATGATCATATCCGCACAGTCAAATATACCAGAGGATTACTTAGCAGAATTACAAAGTATAGCATCGTCTTCAAACGATTTGCTATTGCTCGATAGATGTAAGATGTCTAGTGAAGTAGATTATAAGAAACGTTGTGAATACACAACGGGGAGGGTATTTAATTATCCAGATGTACTGAAAGAGGGCATGTTTTGCCTGATAGTCCGTAGTGCTAGATTAGCGCAGAGTATATTGATGGATATAATTGCATCTCAGTGTATACCGATTATTATTGCGGATACGATAGTGATGCCTTTCAATTCGCATGTGGATTGGAATAAGATAGCTTTATTTGTACCTGAGGAGAATATTAAGGGTTTGGTGAAGATAGTTCATTCAGTTAGTAAGGTAAGTAATATTAATAACAATAAATTAATTATGGGATGATGTAATCATGATGGGTTGATGTGATGATGATGAAGATGGGTTGATGTGATGTTAATGATGGGTTGATGTGATGATGATGGGTTGATGTGAATAGAATAGAATAGAATAGAAATGTTTTTTATTCAAATAAACTTTTTTACAAGTGCTTATGAATCGTCGATGAGTCTACCACTGGTTCGGAATGCCGTTCCTGCCGAGAAGAACCAGCAAGAAACTCGGCAGTTGCTCTTTTCAAAATAAGTTTACATTCAATAGAATAGTTATACAGTTAAATTACCACCTACTGTCTCATGAATCGCTGGAACGAATTATGTCCACGCTTTTTTATCATCTAAATAGTCTTCAATTGCATAATATGCCTTTTTCATGAGATTAGTTTTAACTGATTTCTTAAACTTGTGTAAAGGCAAGTCTAAGATCGACTGTGGAATTTTATTATAAAACGTCACGCCCATTCCCACAAATGTCTTTCGGACCCTCTTGAGGCGACATCGAGGAATCACGAGCCTGTTTGGATTTCTAACTTGCCTATCATGTAAATCACCCTTTTTTTTGTAATTCACAATGTTTTGTCTGACAAATATTATATTGTTGTAAATATATTGTGAAGCTACTGTAAGAATGCCTATTTCTTTAAATTTTTCTCGAAGGGAATCCCGCGGTTTTAAATTATATATTGCGCGAATTGCCCTCTTCTGCAATACAAAAATTTTTCCAATATCGGCTGCTTTACCCCATAATAAGATTCCGTATGACATAATACTATGGAAATATGCAAAATAAACAATTTTTGCAGTTTCTATGTCAGTTAACTGTCGAATCTTCCTAACAGCGTAAGCAGCAGAGCTAAGCTTGCCAGCAAGTGTTGCTATATGGGTGCCCCATTGCAGCTTTGAGTCCAGGGTTAATCCCAAGAACACTGTGGAGTTCTCACATTTCAAGGGTTCATTACTTATCTTTAAATTTTTACTGACAGTTCTGGTGTTGGGCAATAAAAACTCAACACACTTGGTTTTTTTAGCATTTAAAAGTAGATTATTTGCCGTAAACCATTCAGAAACTTGAGATAATGCAATATTTACATCGTCAAAATTGTCTTTCGTCCTATCGACTTTAAAAATCAAAGACGTATCATCAGCAAATAGTACAATATCGCAAGTATTTTGGACAAAATGTGGTAAATCATTTATGTAAATCAAAAACATGAATGGACCTAGAATAGAACCCTGGGGTACACCCATTACCGAGGCTGATCCGGATGATTTTACATCATTGACACATACTCTTTGAACACGATCACCAAGATAAGACGCAATGAGGCTAAGCGCAAAATCTCTAATACCATAGTGGCTCAGTTTAAGCAAAAGGGTCTCGCGATCAACGCAGTCGAATGCTTTTGATAAATCACAGAAAATACCAATGGCATTCTGTGAGTTATTCCATGCATCGAATATGTGTTGCAACAGCGTTGCGGCTGCATCGGTTGTTGATCGACCCTTAGTAAAACCGTACTGCTCAGGGTGAAGAAGTTTATTTAAATTAAAGTGTAGAAGCAGTTGGTTGAGCATTATTTTTTCAAATATCTTGCTGAGAGTTGGCAAAATTGAAATTGGTCTGTAGTTATTCGGGTCACATTTGCTTCCCGATTTAAAAAGAGTTATTAATTTACTACATTTCATCAGGTCTGGAAAAGATCCAGAATCTACAGACTTATTAAAAATTAAAGCAAGATAGGGCGCAATAATATCAATGATATTGTGAATTATTTTAACTGATATTCCCCATAGATCTCCTGTTTTTTTATTTTGCAATGATTTAAATGTTTTGATAATATCATATGGGGTAACGTGTTTAAACCTAAATAATTTATTGCACTCAGAGACATTGCTTCTTAGAAGATTATAGGCTTCTGTTGGCGAGGAATTTAGAGAACTGGTCGTGGTTACTGGTATATTTTTGAAAAAGTTCTCAAATATATTTGCAATTTCTATATCGGAATCACTTACATGGTTGTTTATTTTAAGCTCCAGTTTATTATAATGTACCTTATTCTTACCCATTTCATCACCAATGATGTCCCATACTGCTTTTATTTTATTATCTGAATTGACAATTTTTTGTTTTATGTGAAGTGACTTTGCTTGTATGCACACGTTTCTAAACAATTTGGAATAATTTCTTACATATTCTATAAACGCGGGGGCATAATTATATTGTTTTTCTGCATACAAGTCAAACAGCCTATTTCTACTTTTATAGATGCCAACAGTTGCCCAATCACTAAATTTAAGATTTTTAAATAATCTTTTTTCTATTACCTTAAAGACAGAGTTAAATTGAGAGTTTAATAGATCAAAAAACTCACTATAAATTTCATTCGGACCACCCTGTGCAACATCAAGCGTCGGCATTGCAGCTGCGATATTTTGTTTGAATTGCCTTACTTTTTTGGTGGTGATGGTGTGATGATGATGGGTTGGTGAAATGATGATGAGTTGGTGTGATGATGACAATGGGTTGATGTGGTGATGATGGGTTAATGTGATGATGAAGGGTTACTTAATTATTATTATTTTAAGGAGCGTCGTGGGGAACTGTATTGGCAGTTACGATGGGTCTATGAAAGATACTTCGCAAGTATAGAGAAGATCACGCTTACGACGTTGGAGATTATAAACGAGAAGGTGTTTCCGTTGGCTGGCAGAATGTATGAGGAGTGGAACATGCCAGAACATTTGGTAAGTTCTTTAAAATAATAATTATCTAAATAATAATATTGGAGCTGATGGTCGTTGGGGTCCCAAGGTGCTGGAGTGGCGACCCCGCACCGGGAAGCGCAGTGTCGGCAGACCCCCCCACCAGGTGGACCGACGACATCAAGCGAGTCGCAGGGAGCCGCTGGATTCAGGCGGCGCAAGACCGAGGCCTGTGGAAGTCCATGCAAGAGACCTTTGTCCAGCAGTGGATGTATATCGGTTGAAAAAGAAGAAGAAGAAATAATAATAATATTAGTATTTGAGGGTAAGGAGAGTGACGTTTTATCTCGGATAAACAGTAACCTACCTCACGCGGACGAAGTCGCGGGCAAAAGCTAGTCATTATTAAATAAGACCACCAATGACTTAAAAGAATATTAGGGTAAGCTGGGTACGGTTGTGACAATTTTGGTTTGATCGCCTATAATTTTTTAAATTTACCAGTTATCTGGGAGAAAATCACTTTAATACTTAATTTGAATATTTATCTACCTAAAATTGTTAAAATATTGTCCCTAACTACGCTGTATTAGGCATAAGATCAAATAAAAAAAAAAGGGAAAGTGTCACAACCGGCCACACCCCAAGGGCGGTTGTGACAGTGGTTGGGGTCGGTAGTGACAGGCATACAAAATACATCCAAATAGTTTGTAATGACTTTTATTGTTACAAATAATTAACCGAACACAACATAATCTTCTTCTAAATAAAGTTAACAATCACTTTATGGCAAAAAAGCGAAAATATGTGATCACTTCTCTTCTTTGTCGCGTTTGCGTAGGTATCGCAAGAGCGACATGCGATTAACTTCATGTATTTCCGCAGCTCTCCGTAATGAAGTACCGCGTTTCACCTCTTCGTAAGCATTTTCATATTTACTAATATCAGACAGGCCTCTCTCGGTCTTCCGCACGCGTTTTCTAGGCATCTAAAACAAAACAAAACAAAAAAAACAATGTCACAACCGTACCCACAAAATTTTTCACAACCGTACCCAACGCATACTTTTGAAAACAAAAAATGACCATGACTGAGCAAAAAGATCTGCATTAAAAGTAATTACTCGTAAGTAACTGCTAATGTTCAAGTTATAACAAAAAAAAAAAAAAAGGCAATCTATCTGTGTACAAATAACCGTAATTACAAAAAGAAATCGAACAAAAAACTTACTTTTGACTGTCGAAAATCAATGTGGGCTCCTGCTTACGTTACCGTCGCACGCCGGCTGACGCAACACTGGGACACGCGTTTAGACTTGATGCCGCTTGTCTTTCCCCTTGCACCCCTCCCCGCGATCCGTATAGTTTCGCTGTTATAGCGACTGTCACTACCGTACCCTGGCACAATCGTACCCAGTTTACCCTACCGTCGACCCGGTTGAGCTACGAGGCTCATTCCAGGTTTCATGGGACTTTGATAGGGGTTTTTTTTGTAAATTGAAATAACTTAGATAAGCAAAAGACACTATGGTCCGCGAGCCGAACGAAACTCCGAAACGAAAGCCGCGAGAGAACTTCAGAGCCTCGATCACCGTCTAAAAGTTGCCGGTTTATCGGTGTTTTATAGGATATATTTCGGTGAGTGTGCTCAGGAGCTCTTCGACCTTGTCCCCCTTCACCTTTTTGTCACCGCACTGCAAGACATCGGAAGGGCTTCCATCCCTATATCGTTGATATACCATCCTCGCGCACGAAGCGGTTCAAGTCTTCATTCCTGATTCGCACGGCTAGGGTCTGGAACGCTCTTTCGAGATCTGTGTTTCCTGACACTTACAATTTGGGTATCTTTAAAGCAAGAGTGAATAGGCACCTTCTAGGCAAACGCGTTCCATCTTAGGCCACATCATCACTTTCCATCAGGTGTGATAGTGGTCAAGCGTGTGCCTATAATGAATTAAAAAAAAAGCCGATAACACCAAAATTCCCGTCACGCGGAATCGAAAACTCTTTCTTTCCCACAAAGAGTTTTCGATTCCGCGTGAAATTAACTCATACCAAGCTTAATGTAATCGCTACTGATTCCTATAGTTTTGGTTTCCGCATGACGGGAATTTATTAGTTACCGGCTCCCGGTATATAAATATTTATGAACTAGTGGACCCGCCCCGGCTTCGCACGGGTAGGCTACAAAACAAACACAATGGTATAATCATCTAGGGCCTGGAGGTTAATGATTAAGTCTATGTCTATGGCTAAAACCCTCATATAAATATGGAATGACTGTATTCGATCGTTGTCCTTTATGTGAGTGACTTGCTGCTACCCGTGAAGCATTATGTCCTCTATCTCCTATAATATTTATCAGATCTTCATCAAAATTAGGCAAACTATGCCTGATATTATACACTTTTAAATTAAAAAGAATGATTAAAATCGGTTCAAATTTGACGGAATTATAAAGTAAAAACCTATAAAATTTTTCATCCATTCAGGATAAAAACTATCCTATATGTTGACCCGGAGTATCACCTACTACTATACCAAATTTCATACAATTCCGTTCAGTAGTTTTTGCGTGATGCCCGGACAGACAGACAGACGGACAGACAGACAAAAATTAAATAAAAATCTGTTTTGGGATCAGTATTGATAATAAAGCATCCCCCGGTTAAAATTTTCAAAATATTTTAAAAATGTACAGACATCGTCCAGTTACAGTTTTATTATAAGTATAATATAATATAGATTGATACTACATCCGGGATAAAAGGTAGCCTATATCACTCTCCAACTCCTCAACTATACTGATGCAAAAAAATCACGTCATACGCCCCCTTTCCTGCGTGGTTAAAGGACAAACTAACAAGCCATCAAATCCGCATTTATAATATTATGGTAAAGGATGTGATAAGTTATTATTATAATATATAACCCACAATAGAACCCTATTAAAATACTGCAGAGAAATTCACTGAGAACTGTAATAATGTTAGCAACATACGGCAGTTGTGAGTGAGAAATTACCAGGTGGCGTAAAACCGCGCCTCTGTATAAGCATTTGAATAGGGTAATTAATTTATTACCTACTATACAGTCGGTTTTTACAAACTGCCTATTCTTTTTTTATATAAAAAATTTTTGGTATTCATACCTCAAATTAATCCCTGCTGGATTACAAAAGTACAAAGTCACTCTCTAATCCGATAGTCCGTCAGAATTCAGTGGCGTTATACGATAAGCCATTCATTATAAGGCAGAAGGCATTGTACCCAGAATCCAGATAAAAGCGTCAGAGCTGTCGCCTCTGTGACTAAGTCTAAAAATAACTAGCCTATCTTAGTACTACTACGGCCTACGAGCCTTTGTAGACCGGGAGATGACCGACAGAAGTTCTATATCTATTTAGTTACGTGCCGATTTCACCATCGTCGAGTAACGTTTGACCGTTCGCAGATTTTCAATGCAAAAACTGTCAGGACGCCCTATTTATCTAGGTTACACGTTAGGTACTTGACGTTGGTGCTTGAATTGACACTTAGTCAAGTAACTAATATTCATAATTGCGAAAAACCAAGTTAAATTTGATTTTCGCGGGCAGAACTGTGTCTTCCACCTTAAAATAATCTTTAATATGTTAAGCTAATGAATAATATGTTAAGCTATCCAACGATTGAAAAATCCTAAGTCAAATTTTTGTACATCAAAAATATCGACTAATTTGTGAGTAACTCACGTCCAACTCAGTATTATGATTAATTTCTTAAACTTGTCACTTTCAAGTAAAGATTTTTATGTAAACCTGTTAAGATGATAATTCTACTGGCGCAAGTAGAATGCCATTAGCCTAGTTTGTCGTATTAGTTTACAAATTGCGAAAAACAAAATTAAATTTGAATTTCGCGGGCAAACTCGTATAATCATCCTTAAGATCGAAAAGTGGTCGACTAAATCAAGTATTTTGAGAGAAAAATGTTAATAAAAAATATAGGTAGTATAGAATAGAATAGAAGAGAAATATTTTTTATTCAAATAAACTTTTTTACAAGTGCTTTTTATATTATACGTATACATATTTTTAGCAAAGCAAGTAATTTCGTTATGCATTACGATAAAATAATTTTGACGTGGTAAAGAAAAAATTCCTCCACGCCATTTTCTCATCAGAATAAATCAGATAACAATCATTAAGAATGTCGCTTTTAATGAATCACTTTCTATTATAAAACTTCTCGTGTTTTGGCTTATTTCTTCAAATGCAATATAATAATTCTTGTAATGCTTGATGTGCGAAGGGATTTAGATAAATATCACTTAGCGTTATTTTTGATATAAAAAACTAAAATAGTTTTTATTCCATTTATCGAATTCATCATATTCGTTATTTCTTAGGTCGTTTCATATTGAACGTGGAATTATAACTTCAGGTTCAAGACGATGAATAAAATCAATCTTCTAAAGTCCTAACTCACATTTTTTTACAATTTTATTTTCAAAACTCCTTAACACCATAAAACAAAGAAACATTCAACATACTAAGTTATTACTAAACTAGCTAAATTTACATTAAAAAGATTTCAAAACTATCTGATGCCCGCGACTTCGTCCGCGTGGATTTAGTTTTTAAAATTTCTCGGGAAGTAGCTTATGTCACTCTTCACGTCCTGACTCCTGAACTATACCCATGCAAAAAATGACGTCAATCCGTAGCTCTTTTGCAGCGTGATTGAAGGACAAACCAATTAACCAACAAACAAACACACTTACCACTAACACACAAACCACTAGAAGCTAGAATCCCAAATGTAGCGTAAAAATCAAGGAGGTCCTCTTTGATTTTCCGGGATAAATGTAGCCTATGTCACTCTCCAGGTCCTCAACTATACCCATGCAAAAAATCACGTCGATCCGTAGCTCTGTTGCGGCGTGATTGAAGGACAAACCAACAAACAAACACACTTTCGCATTTATAATATTAGTATGATACCTAAATCAAGTATTTTTTTAAGCTATTGCATAGCTTTTATCGCGGGCTTTGAGCGCGGCGACCGAATCAAGAAATTCCGTAACGAAAATAAACCTAACACCGTCGTTTCAGTTCGGCAGACTTCGGCACGGTGTTTGTGTGCGTGCGACTAGAAAATGCTATGCAATAGCTTTACCGCGGCAGTCCCCGAGTGCCACACGTATTTTTATTTTTTCAAAACACTCGTCTTAAAAAAATCAATTTACTGTTCGTCTCGTGCCAGATATAAGATCTTGGAAGTTCAGAGACGATAATAATTATGACATTTAAATCTCGTTTTAAGAGTTAGGGCAGGATTTTGAACGGCCATCTCTTGGAATATAACGCTTATGATGTAAGGAGAAACATTAAAAATTTATCGCGTGCGCTGTAGACAAGGAAAACATCGTTAGACGTGCATGTGTAGGGAGAAATTGTGTGACATATACTTATGTCTCTTTGATGTTTCAATCGCTTGCATAGATCAAGCAACGTTAACTCGAGTGCGTAATTAAACGGCTTACTGATTTTGTTTTCAAATAAGAATTTTAATTAGCAATTTTGAACACATCTTTCCTCCACTAACTTGTGTAAAGTTGTACGTACTACGTAACCTATAAAAACTGCTCGGCAATGTTTTTAACTGCTTTGAACCTCCGTAGAAATTGTTTGTATTCTGCACATTGAAACACGGCTATAATATTATGTACCAGCTGATGCTCGCGGCTTTGTCCGCGTAGATTTAGTTTTTAAAATCCCTCGGGAAACCTTTGTTAAAAAAATAGCTTATGTCACTCTGGGTTCTTAGAAATCAGTATGAGATCGTCAGCGAATCTAAGATAGCTAAGTACTTCAACACGTCCTAAACTATACCCATGCAAGAAATCACGTCGATCCGTAGTTCTGTTGCAGCGTGATTGAAGGACAAACTAATAAAAAAAAATTAAGTGGCACTCGGGGACTGCCGCGGTAAAGCTGTTGCATAGCATTTTTTATCAACTTACGCAATTCTATATTTATGCAATATATGTTTTTGCCTAATAAAAATTATGCAAAAAAAAAAAAAAAACAAACAAGAAAAGGGCACTGTCACTACTTCGCGAGTGAGATTCGAACCTGCGACATCATACACCATACGGTAAAGAAACCGGCCGCTCGCCCATTGCGCCAAACAGAGCTACTTGTAAACCTCTAAAATGTTGAACGCTTACTGAACGACTTACATTTATTTTCGTTATGGAATTTCTTGATTCGGTCGCCGCGCTCAAACTGTTTGTCCTAGTTCAAAGCCCGCGATAAAAGCTATGCAATAGCTTAACAAACACCCTTACCACTAACACACAAACCACTAGAAGCTACAACCCCAAATGTAGAACCGATTATCACACGAGCGAAGCCGAGGCCAGAAGCAAGTGTAGTTGAAAATTGGGTTTAATCTTGATAGCCGACAGCTTTGTACGGAAAATTCTTAATTGAACATAATTTGTATGAAGTTTTCTTGTTAAACTTTCAACAATGTTCTCGAGTAAGAAGGCCCGTGTTTTTCTCGTC
Source organism: Oeneis ivallda (assembly GCA_029955525.1). Classification (NCBI taxonomy): domain Eukaryota; kingdom Metazoa; phylum Arthropoda; class Insecta; order Lepidoptera; family Nymphalidae; genus Oeneis; species Oeneis ivallda. The sequence goes on from JARPMR010000015.1 coordinate 21,789,375, forward strand.
CCCGCCACTCTACGGCCAGGCGCTAAAGTTTAAATAGACCCCTTGAACTATTGCTTAAGGTTGAAGACAAGGGTCTGCCCGCGAAATTCAAATTTAATTTGGTTTTTCGCAATTTGTAAACTAATACGACAAAGTAGGCTTATGGCATTCTAATTGCGACAGTGGCAGTATCATCTTCACATGTTTATACATATAAAAATTTTTACTTGAAAGTGTCCAGTTTAAGAAATTAATCAAAATATCGACTAATTTGTGAGTAACTCACGTCCCACTCAGTATTTTGATTAATTTCTTAAACTGGTCACTTTCAAGTAAAGATTTTTATGTAATCCTGTGAACATGATAATTCCACTGGCGCAATTAGAAGGCCATAAGCCTACTTTGTCGTATTAGTTTACAAATTGCGAAAAACCAAATTAAATTTGAATTTCAAGGGCAGACCCTTGTCTTCAACCTTAAATAGACCACTTGAACTATTGCATAACGGATAGGTCGGCCTCTGATCCGATCGGGCTGTAGATTTCACGAGGTTCTCAGTATTTATTATGTTGACCGATCGCTTTGAAGAATTGAGAAAATATGGCCTGAAGTTTGGGTTTTATGATCTTTCAGATTACTTTTCTATTTCCAGCCTTACTAAAATTACAAACTAGCTGATGCCCGCGATTTCGTCCGCGTGGATTTAGTTTTTTAAATCCCTCAGGAACTCTTTGAGTTTCCGGGATAAAAAGTAGCCTATGTCACTCTCCAGGTCCTCAACTATGCCCATGCAAAAATCACGTCGATCAGTAGCTCTGTTGTGGCGTGATTGAAGGACAAACCAACAAACAAACTCACTTTCGCATTTATAATATTAGTATGATAGTATTAATTCATATATAACTTGTAGATTGTTTGTGTAACTATCAAATTATGTGAGTATCATTAGTAATATTGGAGCTGTAAAACTTCTTAAAAGTAGGGACTTGCCCTTGGTTCCCTATTTTTATTTTTTATTTTTAAACCACCCCTGTACTAAGGCGAAAAAAACATTTAAAAAATCAATCAAGTTTTTGAGTTTTAGTCAGACTAACGAACAGCAATTGATTTATATAATACACATTAAGTATGTAGCTATTATGTATAATCGCTAATTAATCAAAGTGTAACACAAGCATACATACATACATACATACATACGGGTAAAAAACCACCGACTTCTCTCAGTTGTCAAAGGTTACGCGAGTAAAGTCCCCGATTCCTATCTTAAATCAGGGTGTCTTTAAATCAAAAGGGGATAGGCTTATTGTTGACACGCGCGTCCCTTATCCCTCGCAACATATTTCCATCAAACGAAAATCCCTATGAACATATAAAGTGTCTTATTTTCTCTCTGCGCTGTTTTTGTCATTACTGAGGGTCGTGGCTCGTTAACTCTTTACTTTAATGACGTCATAATGGTAGAGTATAATTATGGGCTCCCTGGGGCTCCCAGGTGTTTCCTTCGTTAGTTTAGTCTAATTAACAGAGAGTACGAATTCGATGATTTTTTAATCGACTTCAAAAAAGGAGGAGGTTAGCAATTCGTCGTAATCTTTTTTCTTAAACGTTCACCGATTACTCGAAGATGCCTGAACCGATTTGGAAAATTCTTTTTTGTTTGAAAGGGTATACTTCCCAGGTGATCCCATTAAAATTTTATCGAAATCGGTCGAGCGGTTTAAAAAAAATCAACAATAAATTATATACTTTGTACTGGTGCGGGTGTTTGAAGTCGGTTTTTTAAAAAAAAATTTAAGTATATTAAATTATATTAGTAGGTTTTATTTATTTTTTTACTAGCCTTTTTACCGGGACGACGTACGTGGAAACTCTTTGTTTTTCTGGCATAATTGCGCACACATTTGTGCACTATAACATCTCAAGGTAAAACAAAATTCTTTTGCTGTAATCCGTCAAAACAGAAAAAAAACTGTATCTTCGCTACCTGAGGGAAACGTACTCGTACGTAGGGTGTATTTCGAAAAGTTTGTGTGTTACTGCGTTTCTTTTATAGTTCTTGCAATTCACGAGGGCGACTGACTTATGGTTGTGTGTGTGTCGTATCTGTATAAGTGTGAGCGAACGCAATGCTCGCGCCTGCCCGCTCCCACCTATTAGGCTTTGACAGGCACGCACACTTATGCAATGTGCATGTACACGAAGTAACCACAAGTAAAGCTCACTCACCTTCGTGAATTGCAAAAACTGTACACCTGGAGGACTGACGAAGTACAGCGCAGCGGGCACGTTGTGCTTTACAGATTTATATATTCTAGTTTGGCGGAATATAGCAAAAGAATTTTGTTTTTCTTTGATGACGCTCATGATGATGGAATTCCGCAAAGTATCGCCTGTTTCCATTCAATACACACTATAGTAATAATTTCCCGCGCAGATTCGTGGATCTTGTCCGCCGTGGCCAGTCCCGTTCGATACCGAATATTACCGTATCGATCTCGTATTGAAATTGTTTTGTCGTGCAATTCAGAACGTTCGAGGTGCAGCTACATTATCGTGCGAACATTTGTGTCGAGTTGTCGCGATAAATAGCTGTGTCTCACTCTATCACAGCGGCTACATGATCGTGCTAGTTCACCCGAACTCCGGAACTACCCGGCTACACTTGTAACAAGTGTGATAACTCGACACGAATGCTCGCACGATAATGTAGCCGCACCATTAGAGAATACGATTCGATGTTGACTACGTTATCGGTATCGAGAAGATACATACATCATCATTCATCATCATTATTATCAACCCATCATCGGCACACCACTGAGTGCAGGTCTCCTCTCAGAGAAGGGTTATAGGCCATAGTCCACCACGCTGGCCCAATGCGAATTGGCGGACGTTACACACCTTCGAGAACACTATGGAGAACTCTCAGGTGTGCAGGTTTCCACACGATGTTTTCCTTCACCGTTAAAGCATGTGATATTTAATTTCTTAAACGCACTTGACTCCGAAAAGTCAGAGGTGCGTACCTGGGATCGAACCTGCGACCCCCCGAATAGGAGACCATACAGTCGTAACCAGTAGGCTACAATACATGTGAATTTACGTAGTTTGTTATTTCGCCCAGTACGGTCCGGTGAACCCGCTGTTCCTGCCGGTGACGGCGCCCAAGGCCCCCGGCTTCACGGCCGTCATCCTGACGTACGACCGCGTGGAGAGCCTGTTCGCGCTCGTCAGGCAGCTGGTGCGCACGCCGAGCCTCGCCAAGATCCTCGTCGTGTGGAACAACCAGAAGAAGCAGCCGCCGCCGTGTGAGTGTACCCACACACACATGCGCACGTACACGCACGCACGCCCCCTCGCACGCTCGCGCGCACGCATCCACATCCATCCACAGTCCACACACACACACACACACATTCGCCGTCTCCGTACTGTTCTGTTCCTACCGGTGACGGCGCCCAAAACCCCTGGCTTCTCGACGAGTCATCCTGGCTTATGACTGTGCTTATGAACACACACACACACACACATACACACAGAGAGAGAGAGAGAGAGAGAGAGAGAGAGAGAGAAAAACATAGTGTCACACACAAACATACATACATACCTATTACATACGTACATACAGACACACCTTTGGATATTTTTAAATCGATTACAGGATAGCTCTTGGCCCTTGGCCCTTGGATCTTAGCTGGCGGTAGTGTTCGACCGAAGGTAGAGTTCTGCCCGAAACTGAAGGCTGTCGCCACAGCTTTAAAACCGAAACCGAAGTTTTAATAATTCTAAGAAAATGCTGTGTGGAAGTGAAAAAAAAAAATACCGCAGACTTACCCGAAGCCGGAGCCAAGGTCCGGTCTGGCACTATCGGCGGCAACTTGCCGTAAGATGACGGTGATGCCATAAGATGGACGTTTAATTTAAACGCATACATCTAAAAGGTTTCTACGGTGACAGCCTTTTTTTGGGTTCCGTATCAAAATGGTAAAAATGGAACCCTTATGGTGAGACTTTCTCCGTCCGTCCGTCCGTCTGTCACAGTCGATTATCGATAGTAAGCTATCGACATGACATTTGAAATAATTACACAAACAGTGGCCTAGCAACATTGGAATAAAAAAAAATCGAAAATAATTTTTAAAAATGGGGAAAATAGGGGGTTTGAAATTTCAAAGTACCTCACCTGTACATTCCAAAACGAATTTTTATTTATTTTTATACATAAAAAGACCCCCCCCCCCTCCTTATCTCCGAAGTTTATGAATCGAAAAAGAAATAATTATAGTCAATAGAAGTTTATGAGATGAGATGCGAAAATGAAAGTTATTTTAGTTTAATTAAAAATTATTTGTTGTTATAGCGGCAATAGAAATACATAAATTGTGAAAATTTCAACTGTCTATCTATTACGGTTTACGAGATACAGCCCGCTGACAGACGGACGGACGGACAGCGTAGGCTTAGTAATAGGGTCCCGTTGGTACCCTTTGGGTACGGAACCCTAAAAAGGGGGAAAGTCGGGGGTTTGAAATTTCAAAGTAAGATAACTATACCGAGTGGGGTATCATATGAAAATCGGGCAAAATTTCGAAAAAATACCTATAATATATTTTTACAGGAAAAATAAAACCAACGCTCTAATCTCTCTAGCATAGTTTTTTTTATATCAACAATGAACCTCTACAAACAAAGTTCACGATTAACACAAAATAGCTATTTATGCAACTGCATCGTAATGAGGGTCATTTTAATTCGAGTGCTGTTTTTTGATACGAGGCTTGCCGAGTATCAAAATAGGATAGTACGAGAATTAAAATGACTAATTACGTTCAGTTGCATACAAGATTTTATCTACGACAAGGAAGTAAAATCATTAACAAAATACGCCGTAGGCTCAATAAAGTAACAAAAAGTAACTCCGTAAGCCGCCACCAGCCGCCTGTGGCGCCTCTGTCAACAAAAAGTAACTCCGTAAGCCGCCACCAGCCGCCTGTGGCGCCTCTGTTATATGAACGGTACAAAAGTGCCAGAACTCAGAGCCTTAGCTTTAGGGTATCCTATTTTAAGAAGATAACCATTTCGATTCAGCTCCCATACATCGAGCTGCATCGAAATGAGAAGCAAAACCGAAAGAGGGTTCATTTCGATTCAGCTGTCAAACTCGAAATTGGAACTTTTCGATGCTGGAGTAGATAAAAAATATATATATCTACCTATCTGAATAAGCAAGTTAATGTAATATTATCGTTTTACTTGAATACTTTTATACTTCTGGAGTTCAGAAACACTAGGCTATCAGCGCTGTAACCTTTAGGCAAATACGTGTTATCAAAATCGAATCTCCGAAACGCAAATCACAGTATGTAACGCCACATTTTGTAACGATCTCTTTTGGGTTATATTTACTCGTATTTGCTATTCAAATACAAGTCCATAAAATAGAGTCGGACGGTTCAAACAGCGATTTATCCGGACGCCATTAGATTTAGTTTAAGGATTTCGCATGTTCTGAACGCGTTTCCAGCATTGATGTTTTGTAAACATCTCTGTTTATCCCACTAACGCGTTCCTTGGGATAATTTTAGCTTGTGAATAATACTCGTACGCGTTTGATAATATGTAGTAACAATAGGGTTGCTGAAATTAATTTTGAAGTCGATTTTTCGTGTCTTAATTTTTTATTTTATACCTTATAGGCACACGCTTGACCACTATCACACCTGATGGAAAGTGATGATGTGGCCTAAGGTGGAACGCGTTTGCCTAGAAGGTGCCTATTCACTCTTGCTTTAAAGATACCCAAATTGTATGTGTTAGGAAACACAGATCTCGGAAGAGCGTTCCAGACCCTAGCCGTGCGAATCAGAAATGAAGACTTGAACCGCTTCATGCGCGTGGATGGTATATCAACGATATAGGGATGGAAGCCCTTCCGATGTCTTGCAGTGCGGTGGTAAAACGGTGAAGGGGGGACAAGGTCGAAGAGCTCCTGAGCACACTCACCGAAATATATCCTAGAAAAAACCGATAAGTCGGCAACTTTTCGGCGGCAACTTTCTTTTAAAATGTAAAAGCTTCGTTGGTCTAGTGGTTACTATATTCGACTACGGATGACGAGGTCCCGGGTTTCATTCCCGGGTCGCGCAAAAAATGTATTAGGTTTTTCTGCTAAGAAATTCTCAGTACTAGCCCAGAGTTGGCGGAATTTGGCGGTGGGTCGCCCCCGTGCCTCGGAGAGCACGTAAAGCCGTCGGTCCTGCGCCTGATCTCTCTCCGGTCGTGTTGAATTTCTGTCCCATCGGACTATGAGAGTAAGGGAATCTGTGTTATTGCACTATAATATCTCCCGCGCAGACGGCTAATCTCTGAGGAGATTGGCTGCCGTGGCCAGATTCGATCAGGAGGAGGAGGGCATTAAGTACCTACATAACACCTGAATTCGTACGTTCTTACTTTATCAGCGTTCCTCATCATCATCTCACATCAGAAACCCATCAACGGCTCACTATAGCGCAGGTCTCCTCTCAGAGAAGGGTTGTAATTCCAAAGTCAACCATGATGGCCAAATGCGAGTTGGCTGTCTTGGAGTCCATTATGGAGAACTCTCAGGCGTGCAGCTTTCCTTACGATGTTTTGATTCACCGTTAAAGCAAGTGATATTTAACTAGTGGTTCGCCCCGAACTGAGACCTCGCGGTAACGGTTTCCCATGATTATTCATTCAATCGATACATGATAACCAATACTGACATTATTATTATGCCCGTTTTCACCAAACATAGCTAAATCATCCCCTAAGTAGGAGTCTCTTTACGTAGGTAGCTCCTAAATACAATCCTAAGTCCTAACATCCGTCCCAATGTCCTTTTAGGTGTCCCGTACAGGATCGTGACAGATAAGTTGACAGAAATCATCACCTAACTTATCATAGGTAGCCCGTAAAGGTTAGGGAACGTTACTGAAAACATTGAATTATTATGTAGGTACTAACGAGTGAAACCGGGTTACGGGCATCTGTACAAATCGTCATCTATCGACGCAAATAGAAAATACACAAAATGTAGTAATTAATAGTTTATTGAAGTTTGATATTTAACTAAAAATTAATTTTAATTGAATAATATGGTATTATATTATGTAACAAAATAATAATGGTCGACGCAAAACTGTTTTTGGGATAGGTCGTAGTCGTAATCTCCTAGTTCCATGGAATAGTTAATGACTGCGCCATCTATTAGCATTATTGTGAAGCTATGTTGATGCTATATGAATTACTGATGCCCATTAAAAATTAAATAATCTCGTTTCTTTATAATATTCATATAATTTTAGTATTTGTTGTTCAAGTACAGGATATAAGTGAAATAATAAAAATAAAACAGGTTGAAAATACGTAGCGGATTTTGCTAGAGAGCGTCTTCAAGCGAGCGTATAAAATCGCCACTTTGAAAGCCCCCCATTTCGTCAATTTTAAGGGAAAAATTAAAAAAAAAAAATATATTTTTGTACTCGGTTCAAAATTATCTTTAAAATGATATGTAACAATTTTATGTAACGCGATAAAATTTTTTTTACTTCGCATTCACTTCTATGAGAGCCCCCCTGAAAAGGTTAGGTTTTTAGGGTTCCGTACCCAAAGGGTACCAACGGGACCTTATTACTAAGCCTACGCTGTCCGTCCGTCCGTCCGTCTGTCAGCGGGCTGTATCTCGTAAAACGTAATAGATAGACAGATGAAATTTTCACATATTGTGTATTTCTATTGCCGCTATAACAACAAATAATAAAAATTAAATTAAATTAAAAAAATTAAATTAAAATATTTCCATGGGTACATGGAAATATTTTTATTTAATTTTTTTAACGGAACCCTAAAAGAGCGAGGCCCGACTCGCACTTGGCCGATTTTTATAATGTTTTATGCAATATTCGGCTGAAGGCCATCAGTTTACATATTATATCTAAATTTGAAGTAATTACGTTCAGTAATTCAAAAGTTATAAGGCTCTGACAGACGGACGGACGGACGGACGGACGGACAAGTGCAAATTCACTCTAGTAGACTCAGAGACCTCGCTTCGCTCGGTCAATTACTTAAAACGCGCAATGTCACAGATGCGTGACAGAGATCGAACGCGCGATCGCAGTCACCACTTGTTTTTATCGGCGTTGTTGCTGCATCAATGTATTTTAACCAATAGCGGGAGAGTACCAGCCAATCAGAGGGCATTGTGATCGTTACACTGACGCAAACAATTTTAGAGAATACCACTACTGCCCCTCTAGCCAAGTTACACTTCGTTGTATCTATTCTCGTTCTACGATCGTTGTCACTTGAAGTTTTGGCTAGGGCTAGACTAGATGGCGCTGCAGCTGATCAAAGACAGAAGTGTATTGATAATACTTCGCGGCATTTTGTATTATAATTGTTTTAAATGCTAAAAAAACAATACCAAATTCTGCGAAATATTATCAATACACTTCTGTCTTTGATCAGCTGCAGCGCCATCTAGTCTAGCCCTAGCCAAAACTTCAAGTGACAACGATCGTAGAACGAGAATAGACACAACGAACTGTAACTTGGCTAGAGGGGCTGGTTTCACAGTGTTCTTTCGTTAGGGAACCTTTTAACTTCAAAAATCAAAACAATTAGGTATCTCATACTACTGATGAAAGTTATTAGTAGGTATCGTACAGTGATCAATTTGAAACCTTTCCAATCGTGTTCATACTCGTTCGTGACCTATAGACGTCGATAGTGGTATGATGGTATGAATTGATCGCGGTATGAGTATGACCCAAATAAGCACAGCTTTAATTTTAAAGTAGTGATTCACCCGAACTTACACTTTTAACATCTCCGTGAATTTCTGGCTAGCTTTCCTTGCAATAGAATAGAATAGCGTTTTATTCCAAAGGCCGATGTGCAATATAATATATCGCCGGGTACTGTACTTAATATTATAAATGCGAAAGTGTGTTTGTTTGAAGATTTGTTGGTTTGTCATTCAATCACGCCGCAACAGGGCTACAGATCGACGTGATTTTTTGCAAGGGTATAGTTGAGGACCTGGAGAGTGACATAGGCTACTTTTTATCCCGGAAAATCAAAGAGTTCCCGGGGGTTTTTAAAAACTAAATCCACGCGGACTAAGTCGCGGGCATCAGCTAGTAGGTATGCATATAAATGCAAAAGGCGACTGACTGACTGACTGACTGATCTTTCAACGCATAGCTCAAACCACTGGACGGATCGGGCTAAAATTTGAGTTATTATGACGTAGGCATCCGCTAAGAATTTTTGAAAATTCAACTCCTGAGAGGTTAAAATAGGGGATTGAAAAATCGAACTTAACGTGAGCGAAGCCGCGGGCAAAAGCTAGTCTCACCATAATAAAAAGTAAAATTCAATTTTGGAAGTAGGTACCTATCTCTCCAATATCTTAATCTCATTGTTCTTACAGTCGAGGGCGTCTGGAAGAAATCTCTTCCTTACAGATAAGCTGTCCTTGTGCACGTCCTTTGTATGTTTGCGTACGGGACGCCTACGGGAATTGGGCTACTTTGTGTCTGCCCGTCTTAACATGAATTGAATTGTAGTTATCCGCTTTCCGAACCTGTGGTAGAATCATGACTTGTGATTCTACCACAGGTTCGGAAAGCGGATTCTGCTTTTGGCCACAGGTTGGCCTACGTGAAATAAATAAATTTGAATTTGTTTTAAGTTAGCGTAAGCAATAAATAAATAAATACAAAAAGCTTGAAAAATTTATTAAACTAGTGTTTATTTTAAATCGTACTACAGCTTGAGAGCTATGCTTGGAGTATCCCTGCGAGATCAAATCAGAAATGAAAAGATCCGTAGGAGAACCAAAGTCACCGACATAGCTCAGCGAGTCGCGAAACTGAAGCGGAAATGGGCGGTGCACATAGTTCGAAGAGCTGATCGTTGATGAGGTCGTTGGGGTCCCAAGGTGCGGGAGTGGCGATCCCGCACCGGGAAGCGCAGTGTTGGCAGACCCCCCCACCAGGTGGAGCGACGACATCAAACGAGTCGCAGGGAGCCGCTGTGGATTCAGCGGCGTAAGACCGAAGCCTGTGGAGGTCCATGCAGGAGACCTTTGTCCAGCAGTGGACGTCTAAAGGTTGATAAAGAAGAAGAAGACAGCTTGACAGATTTTCAATACGAACACTGTGAAAAAGTAAAATGTAGTCGTTAGTTACTAAACGTCATTAAATTAGTTGTAGTGAGACCGTTAATTTACAACGTATTTTTAGGGTTCCATACCAAAATGGTAAAAATGGAACCCTTATGGTGAGACTTTCTCCGTCCGTCTGACGTCCGTCTGTCACAGTCGATTATTTCAGTAACTATTAAAGCTATCGACATGAAATTTGGCATAGTTGTGTATATTAGTGGCCCAAAATCATTGGAATAAAGAAAAATCGAAAATTATTTTTAGTTTTAATAAAAAAAGGGGGAAAATCGGAGGTTTGAAATTTCAAAGTAAAATAACGATATCGAGTGGGGTATCATATGAAAGGCCTTTACTTGTGCATTCTAAAACAGTTTTTTATTTATTTCTATATATAATAGTTTTTGATTAATCGGCCAAAATGTCGAAAAAAATACCGTTCCCCCCCCCCCCCTTATCTCTGAAGTTTAGCAATCGAAAAATCTGAAATAATTATGGTCAATAGAGGTTTATGTATATTTTACAGGAAAAATAAAAGCAACGCGAAAATTATTTTAGTTTGATTAAAAAAGGGGGAAAATCGGGGGTTTTAAATTTCAAAGTATGATAACTATACCGAGTGGGGTATCATATGAAAGGCCTTTACTTGTGCATTCTAAAACAGTTTTTTATTTATTTCTATATATAATAGTTTTTGAGTAATCGGCCAAAATGTCGAAAAAAAAATACCGTCCCCCCCCCCCCCCCCCCCTTATCTCCGAAGTTTACCAATCGAAAAATCTGAAATAATTATGGTCAATAGAGGTTTATGTATATTTTACAGGAAAAATAAAATCAACGCAAAAATTATTTTAGTTTAATTAAAAAAGGGGGAAAATCAGGGGTTTGAAATTTCAAAGTAAGATAATTATACCGAGTGGGGTATCATATGAAAGGCCTTTACTTGTGCATTCTAAAACAGTTTTTTATTTATTTCTAGATATAATAGTTTCTGATTAATCGGCCAAAATGTCGAAAAAAATACCGTTCCCCCCCCCCCCCCCCTTATCTCCGAAGTTTACCAATCGAAAAATCTGAAATAATTATGGTCAATAGAGGTTTATGTATATTTTACAGGAAAAATAAAACCAATGCTCTAACTGGCATAGTTTTTTTTATATTAACAATAGACCTCTACAAACAAAGTTAACGATAAATAAGCAAATTAATATAATATTATCGTATTTCTTTTACTTTTGGAGTATGGAACCCTCGGTGCGCGAGTCCGACTCGCACTTGGCCGGCTTTTTTCTTTTCTTTTTGTTGTTTAAGTTAAAATTATTAGGTACTGAAATTATAATAAATAACAACTTTTTAATACTTACCACCGTGTCAATTTAATAAATAAATAGTTTACGGATTGTTTGTTTCCCTAATTCAAAAAAATTCATAAAATTCAAAATTATTTATTTCACGTAGACCAACCTGTGGCTCTTATGACACGTCATGACTCTACCACCGGTTCGGAAAGCGGAGTTTCTTGCCGGCTCTTCTCAGCAGTTGCTCTTTTATTTATTTTATAATAGTATTATGTAGCTATTTACATTGTAATAAGTTTTTTATACTATCCTGTGGGTAGCTGAATGCCAAGCTGATTTATCCCATGCAACTTGATAGAATAGAATTGAATATTTCCACAATTAGGGGAAGTTCCAAAAAATGCGCACTACAATTCAATTAATTCCTCAAGCCTCAATAGCCCAACGGTTAAAGGTGCGGTAAGGTAAACTGAAAACTGAAAGGTTGCAGGTTCGAATCCCACCCGTTGCACTATTGTCGCACCTACCCACTCCAGACACAAGCTTTCCGCTTATTTGGAGGGGATAGGAGGATATTAGTCAACTTCAACTTGGCTGATATTCTTTTAAAAAAATATGTATGTCCATTATATAAAAACCTTTGAAGGGATAGATGCTCTGACAAACATACAGACGAAAGGACGGCTTGCAAATTCACACCATCATCATCAATATCATCATCATGAGCAACCCATTAATGTTATGAAGGTATCTTCTCAGAGGATTGTTATAATCCATATAGTCCACCACGCTGATCCAATGCTAATTGGCAAATTCACATACTTAACACTTAAAGATACTGTTTTTGTAGCAAGTAATGAGTAGCGACCCTACTAACGCGAACGGTCGATCTCAAAGTTAAATAACAGTCGAGAAATACTTAAACAATGAGCGTTCAATTAATCTCATAAACGATATTATACATGCAACTCGTTAATGTTCATTGATCTGAAAGTGAAATTACGCTGTATCGAGCTAAAATCGATTTTAGCCCGTCGACTCAAGCCTGGTAATCGAGTCAATCGAAATATAACATTGCGCGTTTATAAGATTTTTTTTTATCATTTGTTGTAGGTATGCGGTATTGCTTATCAATTGCTTATATAAATAAACATTTATGGTTACCTAGTAATAACCTACCCAGTTGCTGCTAAACTTAAAATTAATAATAATAAATAATTAAAAATTTAAAAATCAGCAATAGGTATTATGAAGTACCTAAGGATTTTCTTAAGGCTTCCTTTCGTTCGGGTTTGGGTTCATATAGTTCGGGTTATACTCAGATCATTGATCACGAAAAAGCGTCAAAAATATTTTTAGGTAAAAAAAAAATATTGCTAAAGTTAATGTTTTCAACTAATTTACCATCAATCTATTAACTGAGCGCAGGTCTCCTCTTACAGACGGGTTATAAGCCATAGTCCACTATGCTAGACCAATGGCCAAATTGGCAGATTTCACACACCTTTGAGAATATTGAAACATGTGTTATTTAATCATACTAATATTATAAATGCGAAAGTGTGTTTCTTTGTTGGTTTGTCCTTCTATTACGCCGCAACAGAGCCACGGATCGACGTGAATTTTTGCATGGGTATAGTTGAAGACCTGGAGAGTGACATAGTTACTTTTTATCCCGGAAAATCAAAAACTTCCGAGGGATATTAAAAACTAAATCCACGCGGACGAAGTCGCGGGCATCAGCTAGTTGCTAATACGCACATAACTCCGAAAAGTCAAAGATGAGTGCAAAATTAGGAGACCGCTTTCCTAAACACTGGACTATCGCTGCTTAGCTAATTATTATTTTATTACTTTTCAACCGACTGCAAAAAGGAGGTTCTCAATTCAAAATTTTTTTTTATGTTCACCGATTACTCGAAGACGCCTGTACTGTACCGATTTGGAAAATTCTTTTTTGTTTGAAAGGGTATACCTACCTCCCAGGTAGTCCCATTTAAATTTTATCGAAATCGGTAGAGCGGTTTTTAAAAATTCAACAATTATATTATATACTATATAGTGGTGTACTATATACTTTGTAGTGGCGCGAGTATTTCAAGTCGGTTTTTTAAAAATAATTTTTTATATTAAATTATTTATTAATGATCTAAGGCCCGATTTCACCAACGTAAAATAAGTCTTATCCGTGCGTAAATTGATATTTTGACAGTATTTTCAATGTACAAGAACTGTCAGAACGTTCAATTTATTCCTAGGATAAACGTCACTCAATGTTGGTGAAATCGGCACTTAAAGTTCGGCCGTTCAGAGAATGCGTTCCTGACACCTGTCAGTTAGTCACGACAACTGTCACAAAATTATAACATTAATTGATTATTGATATAATAATGTTGTTTTAATGCTCATCAATTGTTAAAACGGTAAACAACCAGCAATAATATTTTTATCGTAACTGCAACGCCATTACAAAGTTACGTCGTCAGTTCAATCGCGACGTGTCAGGAACGCATTCTCTGAACGGCCGTAGTATAGTCAAGTGCAAAGCCGTCACAGATAAATTAAACTGTCAGTGTCACTTTCCTTGCAGCGTCCGAGTGGCCGGTGGTGAACAAGCCTCTGAAAGTGATACGCACCAAAGAGAACAAACTTTCCAACAGATTTTTTCCCTACGACGAGATCGAGACTGAGTGTCAGCTGACGATCGATGACGACATCGTGATGCTGACGCCTGACGAGCTGGAATTCGGGTGAGACTGAGCGACTCGAATACTTTCTTCTTCTTTACTTTACTACCTCGTTGGTCTAGTGATTAGCTTGTTTGACTGAGGATGATGGGGTCCCGGGTTCGATTTCCGGGTCGGGCCGTTAATTTCTTTTACCGACTTCAAAAAAGGAGGAGGTTCTCAATTCGTTGGAATCTTTTTTTTAATTATGTTCACCGATTACTCGAAGATGCCTGAACCGAGTTGGAAAAATCTTTTTTGTTTGAAAGGTTATACTTCCCAGGTAGTCCCATTTAAATTTTATCGAAATCGGTCGAGCGGTTTTTAAAAAAATCAATAATAAATGATATATTTGTTTATTTATTGTGTATACGTGTTTGAAGTTGGTTTTACAAAAATAATTTTTTATATTGAATAATTTAATTGTATTGGATTTTTCTGCCAAAGAAATTCTCAGTACTAACCCGGCGTTAGAAAGTTGGCGGTGAGTCATCCCTATGCCTCGGAGAGCACGTAAAGTCGTCGGTCCGGCGCCTGATCTCTCCGGTCGTGTCGGATTTCCGTCCCATCGGACTATGAGAGTGAGGAAATATAGAGTGCACCTGTTTGCGCACACACTTGTGCAATATAATGTCTTTTTTTTTTTTTGTTTTTTTATTTTATTCGATGACAAGATAGTCCTTGACTGCGATCTCACCTGATGGTATTAAGTGACGATGTAGTCTAAGATGGTAGCGGGCTAACTTGTAAGGGGTATGGCAGTGAACATTCAACCCGTAACCCTAATCGGTTTCTACACGCCATCGTGCCGGAACGCTAAATCGCTTGGCGGCACGTTTTTGACGGTAGGGTGGTAACTAGCTACGGCCAAAGCCTCCCACCAGACCAGACCAGAGACAATTCGGAAATTATAAATTCCCAAATTGACCCCGCCGGGAATCGAACCCGAGACCTCCCAGTTATAAGACCACAGCGCTCACCACTGCGCCAGGGAGGTCGTCAAAATGTCTCCCGCGCAGATGGCTGATCGCTGCGAGGTTGGCCGCCGCCGGGATCGGATTCGGTCGGGAGGATATTATTATTCTTCTTTATCAACCGATAGACGTCCACTGCTGGACAAAGGTCTCTTGCATGGACTTCCACAGGCCTTGGTTTTGCCTCGCCTGCATCCAACGGCTCATTGCGACTCGTTTAATGTCGGTCCATCTAGTGGGGGATCTGCCAACACTGCGCTTCGCGGTGAGGGGTCGCCACTCCAGCACCTTGAGACCCCAAGGATCATCAGCTCTTCTAACTTCGACTTAAATACAGTGCCACCAAACTATCTGTTCAGGATACGAATGTAACCAAACTTTTTTTTACCGGCCGGCGATCTTATTAAATTTTAGAACACAAAAGCTACTCTATGATAGTTAGATAAATTCCTTCGGGGACTTTTTTGTAGAGAATAATGAGTACTTAAGCAATTAAATATCATCTTGCTTCAACGGCGAAGGAAAACATCGTGAGGAAACCTGCACATCTGAGAGTTCTCCATAATGTTCTTGAAGGTGTGTGAAGTCCGGCAGTTCGCATTGGGCCAGCGTGGTGGACTATGGCCTATAACCCTTCTCTAAGAGGAGACCTGCACTCAGTAGTGAGCCGTTGATGGGTTGCTAATGAATGTGTACTTTAATCAAGTAGTACATAATTTTTATGTATCACCAATAGTTTTCTCAGGCCTCAGCACACACCAAATAATGCATTTTATAGACAAAATTTTGCTACTTTCGGTTACGTTATGCAATTTTCTTAAGGATCTCTAAATTTTTTGAAAATACATTATAGCCTATGGTTACTTCCTGATAACTTAGCTTTCTATTGGTAAAAAAATGGTTCAAATCGGTCCAGTAGTTTCAGAGCCTATTCCGTACAAACAAACAAACAAACTAAAAATATTTCCTCTTTATAATATTAGTATAGATTACCAATTTTGATTTTCTTCGATTTTTCAGCTATTTTGGGTTTCTTTTGAGTAGTATTTTTAAGCTATTGCATAGCTTTTATCTCGGGCTTTGAGCGACCGAATCAAGAAATTCCGTAACGAAAATAAACCTAACACCCCGTCGTTTCAGTTCGGCATACTTCGGCACGGTGTTTGTGTGCGTGCGTCTAGAAAATGCTATGCAATAGCTTTACCGCGGCAGTCCCCGAGTGCCACACGTATTTTTTGAGAACTATAAATCCACGCGGATGATGTCGCTGGCAAAGTACACAAAAATTCGGGTTGACATTTAGTTACGAGTGGAATAAATGAAATGTACACGCAATTTTTTGGCAAATACTCCGGCTCGGGTGATTTATTGACGCTCCGAATTGTCGCTCCGAGCGATTTACTGTTGCTCTGATTTATTTACCTTTTATAATTTCGCAAGTCGCAACCAAGTTACCGGGGCGTAGGCAATAACTTAGTAATTAATTTAAGCAAGGAGAAAACAGACCTGAATTCGATTTACTCGGGTTTGTAATAAGGCTGTAAATCCTACTTCCTACTAATAATAAACAAGTGTACTTAAATTAAAAATTTTATTTTTAAATGCAAGCTTTTAGTAGCTACATCATTAGATGATATCCAGAGATATCATCTATGATCGAGTACTTGTTATGACGAATCAAACGAGCCCAAACTCGATGGGGTTACGTCGTTTTATTACAGAGTTCCGATAGCCATCTTCCGTCTCCATCATCAGATCAGCTCCATGTCACAATAATATTGCATTGTCATCCGATTTACACATAAATGCAAAATTTCAGCTCGATCAGAAACCGGAAAGTGGGTCTAATTCATCTTGCAAGATTTGACCCAAACAAACAAATCTATATCTATACCTACTTATAAAAAGACTTGTCCTGACTGACTGACTGATCTATCAACGCACAGCCTAAACCACTGAAGCTAGAAACTTGAAATTTTGACAGTAGGTTCCTTCTATGACGTAGGGGAGCACTAAGAAACGATTTTTTGAAATTCCACCCCCAAGGGGGTTAAATGGGGGGTTAAAGTTTGTATGAAAGTCCGTCATTTTTAAAGTTATACCCATGAAACTCAGTATTTGGCCTTTAAATTAAAAATAAAGACTTACGTGTTTCACAGTTTTTGAAAATTCTACCCCTGAAGGGGTAAAATAGGGGTTGATAGTTTGTATGAAAGTCCGCCATTTTTCAATTTATGTTTATGAAACTTAGTATTTTGGCTGATGATTAAAAATAAAGAAGTACGTATTTTTACATTTTATGAAAACTCTACCCTTTAAGGGGTAAAATAGGGGTTGAATTTTGTATGAAAGTCCGCCATTTTTCAAGTTATGTTTATGAAACTTGGAATTTGGGCTCTTGATGAAAAATAAAGAAGTACGTATTTTACATTTTTTGAAAATTCTACCCCCGAAGGGGTAAGATAGGGGTTGAATGTTTGTAGGATAGTCTTTCATTTTCCAAGTTATTTATCAAGTAATGTTTATGAAACTTGGTATTATTGCTCTTGATTAAAAATAAAGAACTTTTTTTACATTTTTGATAATTCTACTCCCTAAGGGGTAAAATAGGGGTTGATAGTTTGTATGAAAGTCCGTCATTTTTTAAAGTTTTATCTATGAAACTTTGTAATTAGGCTTTATATTAAAAACAAATTTGTGGAAAATCTACCCCCAAAGGGGTTATATAGGGGTTGAATATTTTTCGACCGAGCGAAGCGAAGGTCTTTGAGTTAACTAGGGCGATTTGCACTTGTCCGTCCGTCCGTCCGTCCGTCCGTCCGTCTGTCAGAGCCTTATAACTTTTGAATTACTGAACGTAATTACTTCAAATTTAGATATAATATGTAAACCGATGGCCTCCAGCCGAAAATGGCTTAAAAAGTTATAAAAATCTTTATTTCAGGGGGGCTCTCATAGAAGCGAATGCGAAGTAAAAAAAAAAAAATCGCGTTACATAAAATTGTTACGTATCATTTTAAAGATAATTTTGAACTGAGTACAAAAATATATTTTTTTTAATTTTTCCCTTAAAATTGACGAAATGGGGGGCTTTCAAAGTGGCGATTTTATACGCTCGCTTGAAGACGCTCTCTAGAAAAATCCGCTATGGATTTTCAAACTGATTTTATGTTTTTAGGTCACTTATATCCTGTACTTGAACAACAAATACTAAAATTATATGAATATTATAAAGAAACGAGATTATTTAATTTTTAATGGGCGTCAGTAATTCATATAGCATCAACATAGCTTCACAATAATGCTAATAGATGGCGCAGTCAGTAACTATTCCCATGGAACTACGAGTTAAATTCAATGTTTGATAAATAATTCAATGTTTTCACTAACGTTCCCTAACCTTTACGGGCTACCTATAAGTTAGGTGATTGATGTTTTCTGTCAACTTATTTATCACGATCCTGTACGGGACACCTAAAAGGATATTGGGACGGATGTTAGGACTTAGGATTGTATTTAGGAGCTACCTACGTTAAGAGACTCCTACTTAGGGGATGATTTAGGTATGTTTGGTGAAAACGGGCATAATAATAATGTCAGTTTTGGTTATCATGTATCGATTGAATGAATAATCATGGGATACCGTTACCGCGAGGTCTCAGTTCGGGGCGAACCACTAGTATGATAGTCCTTCATTTTTCAAGTTATTTTTCAAGTAATGTTTATGAAAGTTGGAATTTTTGATTAAATATAAAGAAGTACATATTTTATATATTTTTTAAATTCTACCATCAAAGGGGTTAAATAGGGGATGGAAAGGGTCCGTCTTTTTCAAGTTATATCCACGAAACTTGGTATTTTGGCTCTTGATTAAAAACAAAAAAGTACGCATTTCACAGTTTTTGAAAATTCTACCCCTAAAAGTTTTAAATACAGGTTGAATGTTTGTTTTTTTCCCGATAAAACCGTTCCCACGGGACTTTCAAAGAACCTAATTCCACGCGGACGAAGTCGCGAGGGCAACAGCTAGTATATAAATAAACTGGTCAAGCTAAATAAAAGCTTGTAAAATGCGAGTCTGTAAGGATGGATGGATGGATATTTATTCTCTTTCACGCCATATCGAATGAACCGATTTGGCTGAAATTTGGAAAGGAGATAGCCGATGAGAGTGATATAGAGAGATAGATGATGCACTCGACTTCGTCCGCATGGATTAAGAATTTTTGATTTCCGCGTTAGCTCTTCAACTTTCCGGGATAAAATGTAGCCTATGTTGTATTCTGATATACCTACCTATATAAGCAATCGCATTGTGAAGTTTCATCAAAATCCATCCAGTAGTTTTTGCTTGAAAGAATAACAAACATCCATCCATCCTCACAAACTTTCGCATTTATAATATATTTTTGTAGGATCAAACTTTATTTGATATAAAAAATTAAATAATTTTTAGAAACTATAGTCATGTACCTACATAGGTAATTAATTGGCTTCTCACGCATTCGTGGTAAAGTTAAATCCACGCTATTTTTATCGTTTATTTATAAATTCGATTCGATTATATCGCGATTGTGCAATAGGTTTGCTATTTTATGTTAATGAAAAATATTTCGTGACAAAATCCTAAAAAAAAAGATACAGAAAAAAAATCGGCCAAGTGCGAGTCGGGCCTCGCTCTTTTAGGGTTCCGTTAAAAAAAATTAAATAAAAATATTTTAATTTAATTTTTTTAATTTAATTTAATTTTTATTATTTGTTGTTATAGCTGCAATAAAAATACATAATATGTGAAAATTTCATCTGTCTATCTATTACGGTTTACGAGATACAGCCCGCTGACAGACGGACGGACGGACGGACGGACGGACGGACAGCGTAGGCATAGTAATAGGGTCCCGTTGGTACCCTTTGGGTACGGAACCCTAAAAAGTCTTTGAGTATCCGGGATGAATTAGTCCATCCTATCCTATGTCCACACACCTTTCAGAACATTATGGAGAACTCTCAGTGTGAAGGTTGCCTCACGATGTTTTCCTTCACCGTTGAAGCTTGAGTTATAATTTAATTGCTTATACGCACGTAACCCCGGAAAGTCGGAGGTACACGGGATCGAACCTGCGACCCCCCGAATAGGAGACCGCAGTCCTAACCACTGGGCTATCACTGCTTCATCCCTTTTATCCCGGAAAAGCTGAGGGCTCCTGCGGGATTTTTAAAACCCTAATTCCACGCATATAAAGTTTCAGACGAAACCTAGTAATAAATAAAATACATAAATGTAAGGTATCATAGTGCATGATTAACGGTTTAGTGGTTAAACCTTGAAAAGGTATCAGAACATCAATCATCAATCATCAGAAATAGCTTAGAAGCGCAATAGTCGACGCGGTGAAAAGCCATTTTTAACCCTCGACGCAAAAAGAGGGGTGTTATAAGTTTGACGTCGATGTCTGTCTGTGGCATCGTAGCTCTCAAACGGATGGACCGATTTCGATGTGATTTTTTTCATTTGAAAGCCAGTTTCCTTGCTGTTTCTTAGCTATGTTTGGTTAATATCGGTCCAGCAGTTTAAGAGTATCAGCTCTTTACCAATATGATGTAAGGCATTTTTGGCGTATGATTACTCTATTAAGTGCTTCACGCGTGCCAGTATAATCGTTAAACGACAATAAATTGATAACTTCGACCTGATGCTACAACCAGAATGGTCTCGAGAGAACGCGACTCTTCGAAAACTCACAGCAGACATATCGTATTTGGGTTCAATAGATTAGTTTCAATGAGTATGAGTTACCTTGCAGGTTATGATCTTACATGCACATGTCGGGGGTGTTTTAAATTTTCAATTTATAGTAAGGCCGACTTCGCAGTATCATCGCATTAGTAAGACAAGCTCGCAGAATATTATATTTACAAATAACGTACTGTGCTGTGAAAGGGTGTCATACTTCATCACAATAACATCAAAAATATTATATTAAAAACTTTCGCAATTTATAGTTATAGATAAAGAAGCCATCGAGTTAAATAATAATAATATGCTCACCTGTCACGACACCATAGCGTTTTATTCCTCACTTGAATAGTACACAATTTCATAATGAGATTACGATTAGAAACTAGGGAAATTCACCCCTAACATCAAAGACTTTGGGGTTAATTTCGTTCGTACCCTTTTTCACTTTACGTACCGTGAAATTTTGTATCTAATTTTTTCGTACCAGTTCCTTTATTAACTTGATGGATGTTGTTTCAGAGTAGATGTAATAAAGGGTCTTATTGTTTCATTGTAATTCACCTTAACCGAAAAAATATCATGCGAGCTTCATGGTTAGCGTTGGATAACATTCCGGGACCTTTTTGTTACAACTTACATCGCTTTCCTGCAGAAATAAATTAATTTTTTCGTGTCTAGCCTATTTCTATGTAATACTAATATTATAAAGCGGAAAGATTTTAAGTTTGTTTGTTTGTACCGAATAGGCTCTGTAACTACTGGACCGATTTTAACCATTTTTTCACCAATAGAAAGCTAAGTTATCAGGAAGTAACATAGGCTATAATTTATTTTCAAAAAAATTAGAGATCCTTAAGAAAATTGCAATAATGCAAACCCAAGGTAGCAAATTTTTGCCTATAACATGCATTATTTGGCGTGTGCTGAGAAAACTATTAATGATACATAAAAATTATGTACTACATGATTAAAGTACTCATTATTTTCTACAAAAAAATTTCCCGCGGGAATACATCTAGGTAACTATCATATTTAAGCCACAATAGTAGCTTTTGTGTTCTAAAATGTAATTAGATTGCCTTTACTATCGTAGTATTAATTCTTCCTTACTAAAACATTTTATAAATAGTGTGTTTGTTTGTTGGTTTGTTCGTCAATCACGCTGCAACAAAGCTACGGATTGACGTGATTTTTTGGATAGGTATAATTGAGAACCTGGAGGGTGACATAGGTATTCCGGAAAATCAATGAGTTCCCGCGGGATTATAAAAACCAAATCCACTGGACGAAGTCGCGGGCATCAGCTAGTGTAATATATAAAAGAGAAACGCAATGGTCAATTTTTCTGTCTCTATAAGCCCTATTATAGAGATAAGC
Source organism: Oeneis ivallda (assembly GCA_029955525.1). Taxonomy (NCBI): domain Eukaryota; kingdom Metazoa; phylum Arthropoda; class Insecta; order Lepidoptera; family Nymphalidae; genus Oeneis; species Oeneis ivallda. The sequence goes on from JARPMR010000015.1 coordinate 21,811,667, forward strand.
TTCATCTTTGTCCACTTCATTTAGGGCCGATTTGACCAATGTAAAATAAGTTTTATCCGAGCGTTTTGATATTTTGGCTGATTTTTATATATTACAGTACAAAAATTGCAAGAACGCCCAATTTATTCGAAAACAATTAAACGTTGGTAAAATCAAAAATTTTTATAACAATTATTCTTTTGTTACACACATTATGCAAATAAAGAATTTCTATTCTATTTAAATGGGACCAACCTGATGGTATATGAACATGAAAAAAAAATTGAAATCGGTTCAGATTTGACGGAGTTACGGAGTAACGCCAAAAAAAATATAAAAAATATACGGGTACAATTGAGAACCTCCTCCTTTTGACGTGATAACGACTTATAAATCGATGAACACCGGCTCCACGCACAAAAAAGTGTACGTTCCGCCTGTGCCTGAGCGTGCAAGCGAGAGTGCGGAACAAGCGATAGAGAGGCACGATCGGCCCAAGCGTTGGCTATGTTTCTTTATGACGTTATCACGTAAAACTATCGTCCGTACACCGACTTTACGGACAACCAATTTTTTTTTAATTCGTTTAAAAAAGGTTCTTGTCTATGGTTCCAGTTTCGACGTGTGGCGGGAGTTCCCCGACCGGATCGTGGGGTTCCCTTCGCGTCTGCACGTGTGGGACAACGTCACCCACTCGTGGAGGTATCACAGCGAGTGGACTAACCAGATATCTATGGTGAGTGTGATCTTGTCAGGTTTATTTATCCTTTCAATAGGGTATTTGACTATATTAAAAATATCGTTTCATTTGGTGTTATCCTAAAAGATTATTATCTAAAAACATTATTCCATACGACAAAACTAAAAAATAAAGTTTTATTTAATTAGAAAACATTAAATAAAATTGCTATAATTCCGGCCATAGTCACGTGATCGAAAACGTTCCGTGATCTCGAATGACGTCACAGTCCACACCACCTATGGGCTGTGGAATTGTCATTGTTTGAAATGTGAACTGTGACGTCATGAGATCAAATGGAACGTTTCGGCGGCAATTTATTTTTTTGAATTTATTTCTCGATTTTTATGAAAAATACTGAAAATTATGCTGAAATATACGTTTAGTTAGCTTTAGCATAGCATTATTAAGAATTTAAGATGATTTTCTAAAAGTAGTCAAATACCCTATTTGGGTTCCCAACTTTTTATACCAGAAATAAAGTATATTAAAGTTGTTTAAGTTGTGATTATTTTGATGTTAAAATTAAACTCAGATTACTTGAATTACTATTTATTTTAACTATTAGCAACGTGGAGACATTTTGATGAATTTAGAATTTTTAGCACAAGAGAAAGATTGGCATTGACAGCTGTCAATTCTAATAAATTAACTGACACAGATAACAAAATCTTACGTGTCTCTAACAAAAGTCAGAGGAAAAAAAAAATGAACAGTATTTTAGACAAGTAAACAGTATTATTTTCCGTTTTAAAAACATATTTTTTGGAGCTTCTTGCACAATTTATCAATTTATTATCATTTTTTAGGGTTCCGTACCCAAAGGGTACCAACGGGACCCTATTACTAAGCCTACGCTGTCCGTCCGTCCGTCCGTCCGTCCGTCCGTCCGTCCGTCTGTCAGCGGGCTGTATCTCGTAAACCGTAATATATAGACAGATGAAATTTTCACATATTATGTATTTCTATTGCCGCTATAACAACAAATAATAAAAATTAAATTAAAAAAATTAAATTAAAATATTTCCATGGGTACATGGAAATATTTTTAATTATTTTTTTTAACGGAACCCTAAAAGAGCGAGGCCCGACTCGCACTTGGCCGATTTTTTCTGTATTCTGGTAAGGCTCTCAATACCAGCGGTTATAAAAACACTATTTTGTATACTTTTTTTTGTGGAACAGTAAAAATTATTAACTAGCGAAAAAGTATGAGTAAGTATAGCAGTGATAGCCTAGTGGTTAGGGCTGCGGTCTCCTATTCGGGGTGTCGCAGGTTCGATCCCGGGCACGCACCTCTGACTTTTCGGAGTCAAGTGCGTTTGAGCTATTAAATATCACTTGCTTCAACGGTGAAGGAAAACATCGTGAGGAAACCTGCACACCTTGAGAGTTCTTCATAATCTTCTCAAAGGTGCGTGAAGTCCGCCAATTCGCATTGGGCCAGCGTGGTGGACTATGGCCTATAACCCTTCTCTGAGAGGAGACCTGTGCTCAGTAGTGAGCCGTTGATGGGTTGCTAATGATGATGATGAAAAAGTATGATACTGTTTTTAACAGTATGGTTGGGAACCCTACTTTCACTAGCTTTTCCTCGCGAGTAGTTAGTTTTAAAGATCCCGCAGGATCCCTTTGGTTTTCTGGGATAAAAGGTAGCCTATGTCACTCTCCAGGTCCTAAACTAACCCATGCAAGAAATCACGACGCTCAGTTGCACCGTTGCTGTGTGATTGTAGGACAAACCAATACACTATCGTATCATATTAATATTATAAATGCGAAAGTGTGTTTGTTTATTGGTTTTTCCTTTAATCACGCCGCAACAGAGCTACGGATCGACGGTATTTCTAAAACCTAACTCTACGAAGTCTGAGAAAAGGCTATCTCAAAAATCAAAGAGTTCCGGGTTTTTTTTTTAATTTATTCCACGCCGACGAAGCCGCGGGCATCAGCTAGTATTTAATCTAAATATATAAAAAGAAAAGTTGACTGACTAAATGGCTGACTGACTGACTGATCTATCAACGCACAGCACAAACCACTGGACGGATCGGGCTGAAATTTTGCATACAGGTAGCTATAATTAGCATCGGCTAAGAAAGGATTTTCGAAAGTTCAACCCCTAAGGGGGTAAAATAAGGGTTTGAAAAATCGAATTTAACGTGAGCGAAGCCGCGGGTAAAATATAGTAAAAGTATAAAATACTCTATTCAGCACGCCTAGCATGCACGCGCGAGAAAATTTTGTCTACCCCTTTTCTCGTATTATCTCTAATATCTCTATCGAAACTAACATGATTGCACACTTGATTCGTCTCATTACGTCAAAAGTAGAGATAAAATTACTTTCTCAGTTTTTCTCTACGAACTCTTAACATGGCGATGTAAGTTTCTTGAATTTTGAAATTTAAAAGAGAGTTATTTCTCGTCATTTTTAAAGGTTTCACACATGGAAGTAGTAAACCACGGTTTCTGAATGAACGAAATCGGTGTGGGAAAATATCTACTAATTTGTGAGTAACTCACGTCTAACTGAGTATTTTGATTAATTTCTTAAACTGCTCACTTTCAAGTAAAGATTTTTATGTAAACCTGTGAAGATGATAATTCCACTGGCGCAATTAGAAGGCCATAAGCCTACTTTGTTGTATTAGTTTACAAATTGCAAAAAACCAAATTGAATTTGAATTTCGCGGGCAGACCCGTGTCTTCCACCTTAAGGTAAACGAGAAATCAGTCTACATGGACAATATCTCTCTCTCTTCGCGAGATATCACTTCGAAGTGCATGCTGGGCCTGTTGGGTATGACAAAACTCTTCCCGTTGTACCGCAGGTGCTGACGGGCGCGGCGTTCCACCACAAGATCTGGTCGTGGTACTACACGTACAAGATGCCGGCCGAGATACGCGCGTGGGTGGACGACAACTTCAACTGCGAAGACATCGCCATGAACTTCCTCGTCGCCAACGTCACCAGGAAACCGCCTATTAAGGTATACAATACCGGCCGAGTTTCTTGCTGGTTCTTCTCGGCAGGAACGGCATTCCGAACCAGTGGTAGACTCATCGACGATTCGAAAGCACTTGTAAAAAAGTTTTTTTTTTTTTTTAAACACTTTATTGCACAAAAAAAGTACAAAAGGCGGACTTAATGCTAAAGCATTTTCTACCAGTCAACCTTGAGATGTGAGACAACACTTGTAGGTGTGCAAAAGAGTAGGGTAAAAAGAGTATAATATATAAATATATAATACATACATATTTTGAATATAATAATAATATACATATAATATACATAATTATATACAAATAGATACCTAAATATATTACATGGTACAAAATACATTACGTAACATGATACCGTACATATGAAACATAAAATTAGTATTAAATATAATAAGTTTATTTGAATAAAAAACATTTCTATTCATAGAAATATTTTTTATTCAAATAAAATTCTTAAGCTATTGCATAGCTTTTATCGCGGGCTTTGAACTAGGACAAACGGTTTGAGCGCGGCGACCGAATCAAGAAATTCCGTAACGAAAATAAACCTAACACCGTCGTTCAGTAAGCGTTCAACATTTTAGAGGTTCTCAAATAGCTCTATTCGGCGCAGTGTGCCACCGGCCTCTTTCTTTGTATGATGTCGCAGGTTCGAATCTCACTCGCAAAGTAGTGACAGTTCGCTTTTCTTGTTTGTTTGTTTTTAAATTTTTTTTTGCATAATTTTTACTATGCAAAAAAAATATTGCATAACTATTATAATTGCATGAGTTGATAAAAAATGCTATGCAATAGTTTTACCGCCGCAGTCCCCGAGTGCCACTTAATTTTTACAAGTGCTTTTGAATCGTCTGACTGTACCACTGGTTCGAAATGCCCTTCCTGCCGAGAAGAACCAACAAGAAACACAGCGGTTGCTCTTTTCAAAACAAGTTTTCAATACAATAGATACTATGCTATGTATGCAGTGTTTCAACAATGAGGGAAGTTCCAAAAATGCATACCTACTAACAATGCAATATATCTTAAGATGGGCAGACATAAAGTAGCCCCATTCCCGCCGGTGGTACCCGTTCACGAGCATGACGCGTGACTCAGCCGTTGCTTCGCTCAACCATATTTGGGGGAACGTAACAACACGTATCACACGACACCACCACAGAAATGTAAAGAGTGCGTGACATACTTATGCAATGAAACAATATATGAAATAATAAATACATTAATCTTCTTCTTCTTTATCAACCTATAGACGTCCACTGCTGGACAAAGGTGGAAAGGACTCCTTCATGGACTTCCACAGGCTACGGTCTTGCGCCGCTTGAATCCAGCGGCTCCCTGCGACTCGTTTGATGTCGTCCGTCCACCTAGTGGGGGGTCTGCCAACACTGCGTTTCCCGGTGCTGGGTCGCCTCAGTACCTTGGGACCCCAACGACCACCAGCTCTTTGAACTATGCAATTAATGCAGCTATGCAACATTAATCTATACTTATAATAATATGTAGTTATTCTGCCGACTAGCGTTGCGGTTTCATTGTTTCTGTTGAGGTCCGCCCGACTTCAACACACCTGTACAAACTAAAATTATTTTATACTTTGTAGTGGGGTATGAAGTCGTTTTTTTTAAAAGAATCATCATACTAATATTATAAATGCGAAAGTGTGTTTGTATGTTGGTTTGTCCTTCAATCATGTCACAACAGAGCTACGGATCGACGTGACTTTTTACATGGGTATGGTTGAGGACCTGGAGAGTGACATAGGCTACTTTTTATCCCGGAGAAACCTAATCTAAGGGTCTAAGGCTCAGATCTAATCTTGGACTTTTCGAAAAGGGCTAAAGTCCGAGGTCTAAGCTGCTAGACTTCTTCTTCTTTCTTCTTTATCAACCTATAGACGTCCACTGCTGGACAAAGGTCTCCTGCATGGACTTCCACAGGCTTCGGTCTTGCGCCGCTTGCATCCAGCGGCTCCCTGCGACTCGTTTGATGTCGTCGGTCCACCTGGTGGGGGTCTGCCAACACTGCGCTTCCCGGTGCGGGGTCGCCACTCCAGCACCTTGGGACCCCAACGACCATCAGCTCTTCGAACTATGTGCCCCGCCCATTTCCACTTCAGTTTTGCGACTCGCTGAGCTATGTCGCTGAATTTGGTTCTGCTACGGATCTCCTCATTTCTGATTTGATCTTGCAGAGATATACCGAGCATACCTCTCTCGATCGCTCTCTGAGTGACCCTGAACCTTCTTATGAGGCCCATAGTTAGCTGCTGCCCACTGCTAGACTATCACTGTTTAATTATACGTATTTTGTGTTGTCCAGGTAACGCCCCGTAAGAAGTTCAAGTGTCCAGAATGTACCAACACGGAGATGTTATCCGCCGACGCGCGTCACATGTCCCAGCGGTCGGCGTGCGTCGAGCGGTTCGCGCGGACATACGGACACATGGCGTTGAAGTCGGTGGAATTCCGCGCCGATCCGCTGCAGTACAGGGAAACGACTGCGGGAATTCCGCACAAGTACCCCGACATAGGTGCGTTGTAAGTTAACAAGTGCAGTACCCGGCGATATATATTGCACATCGGCCTTTGCAATAAAACGCTATTCTATTCTATTCACAGTTCAACTGCATTTTTTTTATATATGTTACGTGATGTGCTCGCCGATTGTGAAGAGATTTCAGTAATTACTACGTGAATTTCTGGCTAGCTTTCCTTGCAATAGAATAGAAATAGCGTTTTATTCCAAAGGCCGATGTGCAATATATATCGCCGGGTACTGTATGGGCCCTGTTTACTATGTTTCAAATGGACATGGTAATCTTTACCACGTTCATTTGCATTGATGTGGTAAAAATTACCAACTTTATTTGCAGTGCAAAAAGACATCGTGCCTATACTGTCAGCAGCAAAAATAACTTTTGTACTGTGTCTAACTAAGCTATTTAGTAGTACACTACTGTCGCCTTGCTTTCGCGATCTAGGGATGGCGTGTCTTTTGGATTGCAAAAAAAAGTGTGTCTAAACACTATAACGGCAGCGTAAAATGGATAAAAATCGCTAGTAATGCACGATGTTGTAACAAAGATCTTTAGGTCCATTCTACTTTGATGTTATACAGAAGTCATAAAGAGGGTCCATAGATATATTTTATATTTATTTAGTTTGAAGTTCGGACAATAAATAAATAATTGCGAGAAAAAATTCGTAAGGCTGTACGCGAAGTAAAATGGGAATCGTCCCCCACGACCAGGGTATGTAGATGTAACTGCCAATTACGGTTCGTGCTAATTTTTTTGTCCACAAATATCTTAAACCAAGCTCAATCGACGGGTCTAAGGCTGTTTTGATAACTTATACACCTAGATAGGATAGCACTACTAAAAAAAACTGAAACAAACTGGCCAACTAAGATAAGAATGACTCAGTTCAAGAGGTCACAAAAACTTTAAGCCGAACTAAACGGGTCTGCCCGCGAAATTCAAATTTAATTTGGTTTTTCGCAATTAGTAAACTAATACGACAAAGTACGCTTATGGCATTCTAATTGCGCCAATGACAGTATCATCTTCGCAGTTTTATATAAAAATCTTTACTTGAAAGTGTAATAATTTGTGAGTAACTCACGTCAAACTCGATACTCGGACTAATTTCTTCAACTGGACACTTTTTTTTTATATTCTTTATTGCACAAAAAAAGTAAAATAGGTGGACTTAATGCTAAAGCATTTTCTACCAGTGAACCTTGAGATGTGAGACAACACTTGTAGGTGTGCAAAAGAGTGGGGTAAAAAGAGTACAATATATAAATACATAATACATAAATATTTTGAATATAATAATATACATAATTATATACAAATAGATACATAAATATACTTTCAAGTAAAGATTTTTATATAAACATGTGAAGATGATAAGCCTACTTTGTCGTATTAGTTTACAAATTGCGAAAAACCAAATTAAATTTGAATTTTGCGGGCAGACCCGTTTAGTTCATCTTAATGGCTTCAGTTCAAGGAGTACCTAAGTCCATTTTCCATAACAGAAAAAACACTTAGGGGACTCCTTGAAATTGGGCCATTATGGACTTAGAGATTTCTTGAACTTATGCTCGCACCGCGTCATTCAACTTGTGTTAGTGTGCGTGCATAGTGATACCAGATCTTTTAATTATTTATTTTCGAAAATTATCAATGTCTTTTGGCAGGAACTGGTATGAAATAATGTAATTTAGCGATGATAGCTAAAATTTTGCAGACCTTTTTAGTTTTTGCAAACATTAACCACACAAACCGCCATTTTAATAAAAACAATATTGAATTGCGAGTCGAAAGTATCTAGTGACGACGCGATTGACACAGAGCGTGAGAAAGGGATGTGGGTTTAGTTTTGGGCGTAGCTTTTTCGACGCGTCGAGAATCCATCTAGGTATATCAGGTAATCTTAGCCTGAGATCTATAGAATGTGTTCTGATTTGGCTGAGTTAAAACGAGACAGAAATATGCCTTGATATAAATCTGTCATGTTTAACCCTTTCTAGTGTCCCTTTCCTTTCATAATGCTCCTGGCGGAAAGGGATAGCACTAGACTTAGACCTGTCAATTTAGTTTAGTTTAGAGTTTGTGTACCTACAAGATAATTAACCACAATATCTAGCTTTTTACTCTGTGCCATCAATACTAAAAAACTAAGTTTTTTTTGAGACATTAAAAATCACTTAGGTTAGTTTTTCTTTCGCGTTATTTTTATATTTTACTAAGTTTTATCGACATGTTGTGACATTGTTGTAACGTTAAAGTTTTAATATTTATATGAATATTTTGACATTTTATTTTTTTGTCGTAATAATTTTAAGTATCATCGAACAATATAGAAATATTATTTTATATTTTACAAACCATTTACTACCATGAAATATATTTTGAATAAGAAAATAATTTCTATTTAAATCAAACTGTACATAATTTTTATTAAATGAGTTTTAACTTTTAATATTCGTCTTTTTCATGTAAGCTGCATTAAAAACTTTTTAACTGTTTTAATGTCAGTCTCACATATTATGTGCACAGATAATAATAAACATAGTATAAAAACCACAGAGTAAAAACTTTTGTGTTCTTATGTAGTCGCTTATTTTTAATAAACCTCATAACTTGCCATTCCTTTTTTAGTATTCTGTTAGATGATAATTTTAAGACAATAAATCATAATTGATACCCTCGTATTAATTTTATGTCAATTTTAAAATATCAGGTGGCAAAACTATAGTGCTATGTATGTTATTCTTAAGTATCATGTTTGAAAAACACATAGAAAAAAGCCGAAAGTGTCTGGGATACCCTACCGAAGTTTCCTACGCACTGTTAGGTTAGCTTGTATTCGTAGACTCATAGAACATAATCAAGCTCACTAAGCGTGGAATTACGAAATAAACACAACATGTTATCCGTCTAAAAACAGCCTATTCATGTTGTGGTTTTCTGAAGTTTGCCATAACGTTGCGAGCTGTTTTGTGCTCTATGAGTTAACTATTTCTTTCAGCCTATAGCCGGATCTCTTGCGCCCTGTTAATAGTGCTATCCTTTTCCGAAGGGAACATTCTGAATAGGATAGCACTATTTTAAGGCTTATCAATTTCTAATATTTTTCTAAAATCAATTTATTATTATTTTCTTGATTTTCCACTAGATCTGTCCCTGGCCTTATGCGATTAATAACTATAATTATTTAATCAATATTTTTTTAAAAATTCGCCTAAAAATGCTAATTATTTTCAAACACCACTTGATAAAATAACAATCTCATATTGTAATGTTATTTCGAATTGCCAAAATGAATTGGGAAGTAACTAAGTACTGAACTAGAAAAGGAAATTGATTAGATGATCGCCATTGCATAACTTTTAAATAAATATTCATTTTAAATAAGCAACTGAAATATTCGATTATTGTGTCATCATCAAAGGCATCCATAACTTGTTCAAAATTAAAGTGAAAAAAATTACCAGCTTTATTTGCGGTCCAAAACAAATCGCGTCTACTTTGTGACTGTGGCGTGGCAGAAAAAACAACTTTGTATTACCAACTTATGTCTGATGTTGCTTTCGAAATGGCTGAATAGCGTTTGGACCCCAAATAAAGTTGGTAATTTTTCCACCTCCATTTTGAACAAGGTATATTGTATTTCATAGTCCAAATGAACATTACATAATAATTATTATTATATTCATTTGGATTATTGACAATAAAATATTTACCTAGCAATTAAATATATAACTTTAACGGTGAAGGAAAACATCGTGAGGAAACCTATATGCCTGGGAATTCTCCAGGTGTTTTTCTCAAAAGTGCGTGAGGAGACATGCCCAGTAGTGTACTGAGCAACGATGGGTTGAGTTGAGAGCATATTAAAAAAGAAAATAAATATTATTAAATATTAATATTATAAAAGATAAATATTAATATTATAAAGAGAATAAATATTACTGATACTTGCGAATAATTCAGCAAACTAATAAAATATATATATATATACTTATGTCAGAACCTCAAAATGTTCAAATGGTCTACTTGAAAAACTTTTAAGATCAAGTCACATTCCTCAATTTAAAAGTGATGCAAAGGCGTTTTAAATAATGTTTTTGTCCTTAGGAGGCGTAAAAAATGATATTCTAAAGATATTAGGTATCTTAGTCGTATAGGAGAATTTTAGTCCATCTCGACATATCGGTGCTTGTGTGAAGGATTATTCCTCATTATGTAGATACGAGTATATAATATAATAAATAAATATAGTACCTAGGTATTTGTATTGGCACGATAATGTAGTGAATGTGTAGGTTTCGCGACGAAGTGTGTGTAAATTGTTTTTGGAACGAAGTTGCTTATCGCATGGTATGCCACTTGGCGGATGGGGGCTAGGCGAAAAAAAGTGTAAGAATGTTGTGTGTTGCCTTCGTTTATTACACACGTTCCGTCATAGCTTTTGTGACGTAGCGGCTAAACGAAGGAGTGAAACTATCGGTTCGGTGGTTCGAATCCTGACTTCAAATTACATATTATTTTTTATTTTTATTATTAATTTATTATTAAAAGGAACTTCGTCCCAACCCAGTGTTCAACGACACTCACGCATTTTTTTGTATATGCGACTCGGCGGTTTAACCTTTTAGTCCAAAATATTCTGTTTGTAATGCTATTATTATTAGTCCAAATAAAAATGGCTGCATACAACATTTTTTGCAAAAATACTAGTAGTATATTAGTTCAATTGCAAAATATATAGGTATGATAAAAATAATTGCAACTCTAGCAAACTAGCAAGGGATCTAAACATTGCTTTGTGCCCTAACAGAGGATTAAAAGCAGGTTAAAATAATCGCCGCCGTTTTGTAATATACGTCATAGGGCACGTTATTTTATTAAGATGATAAAATTAAATCGATGCTCTTAAAATATAAGTTTATATTTGATTTTTATTTAAATCAACCGATGAATTTATTTGCCTTTTTATTTTGCATATATTTTTGTGTTGCTGTATTTCATATACGCTCATATTATGTTTATTTTTCAACATTATTAAGTGGTTGCTTAAAAGTTAAGATGCCATTTGTTGTTCGTTTGTTAATCGTATCAAATTGTAAATTGTTCTTATTTTAAGCATAATAAAATATTATCATAATACTGACGGCTCTAAATCTTTGACTATCAATCATAGATAAAGATGTTTTTTTTATGTATAAAAATCGCAGCCAAAGACCTTGTCGACTAGTCTCGGAAGATTTATTTATATTTTCGCATTTAATTGATGTAATTACGTTTCTATATCGAATAGTAGTGGTTACCATCGCTTCAATATATCTTGGTTCCATACCATTTTGGTATGGAACCCTAATTAAGTGGCACTCGGGGACTGCCGCAGTAAAGCTATTGCATAGCATTTTTTATCAACTTATGCAATAATAATATTTATGCAATATTTTTTTTTGCATAGTAAAAATTATGCAAAATAATAATTAAAAAACAAACAAACAAGAAAAGCGCACTGTCACTTCTTCGCGAGTGAGATTCGAACCTGCGACATCATACACCATACGGTAAAGAAAGGGGCCGCTCGCCCACTGCGCCGAACAGAGCTACTTGTGAACCTCTAAAATGTTGAACGCTTACTGAACGACGGTGTTAGGTTTTTTTCGTTACTGAATTTCTTGATTCGGTCGCCGCGCTCAAACTGTTAGTCCTAGTTCAAAGCCCGCGATAAAAGCTATGCAATAGCTTAAAATTCAATTTTTTTCATTACTTGGATTTGAGGAAATAAAGGAGGAAATGTTTAAATATATTTTGTTTTGGTATATCAAAAAGAGCAGACTGAACAATTTCCTTTTTAAAATTAGATATATTGCTAGGTATTAGATATGTGTGTACATTGTTTGTTGTGGACTAAAGGCGAAAACACACTTACAAAACGTGATGCGACCCGGCGTGTGGTCTGAAATCAGAACTTAGTTTATTCATTGAATTATCGTACCTAGATGAGGTCCACTTTCCTATACATTCTAGCCCACTACACTTCGCTCGGCCTTGAGCATCCAATTTTTTGACTATTGGGTCTCAACATTACGCTCATAAAATTTTTCTTTTACATCAGTTTTGTGGCGGCCATTAATTTTAGCTACCGAGACGGCAAAATTGAGACATCTGCTAACAACATAACTATGTTTCAGTTATATTCAGTTTTTTGTGTGACCAAAATCACACTACAAAGACGAAGCGCGACGGGTTGTCAGTTTTTTTATTGCATTGATTGCATCGGGTCACGTCGCGTGTTATAAGTATGTTTCTCACCTTATATTTTTTTGTATAATAATACTTCACGTGATTCTAACAAATTTTTGCAAGTACAAGCGAAATTATTTTAAAATTATTCATAACTTTTCCTTGGTCTCAACTTCGTATAGACTTGAATAAGTTTGACTCAAGACTTTTTAAAATCACAATATTTTTTATGTTAGTACCTATTATTAGTTTTAACCTAATTTAGACATTTTTTGATCAAATAATATGTAAAGAGGATGTAACCTCTTCGAAAATCGAAATGTTGCCTCTTTTGAACAAATTCAAATTCTTGATTAAGCTCTCATTATACAATCTGTTTATTTTTACCAACTGAGCTTCTGCGGTTTTACCAAAACTAAACTGGTTCTAAAATAAAGTTAGTAAAGTCGGCCTAAAATATAGAAAAAGCAAAATAGAATGAGCTTGTGGTAAAATAGATTTTTGAAAACCTTTATGTATTTTAATAAACCAATTTTTGTAATACAAAATCTTTCAACAGTCCAAATAGTCCATTCAATCAAGAATATTTGATCGAATGATCCTTTTAAATATCTATATACTATTAAGAATTTCGGATACCAGTGGCAGCTTTATTAGCAATAGTAACTAATAATATTATATCGGTTTGAACATTTGTATTTTCGTAATGAATCAACTTTCCTGGTTCTTCTCGATTGGAATGGCATTCCGAACCAGTAGTAGATTTACTTAACGATTCGATAGCACTTGTAAAAGTTTATTTGAATAAAAAACTATTCTATTCTATTCTATTCTGTATGTTGTAACTGAAACCGCGGAAATGTAATGCACAAATACATAATTAATTGGACTGTTCAAATAAAAGTACCACATAAACTAATAAAGCTGTTTCTGGTATAGTCTTTAATAAATTGAGTACATTCTATCCGAAAAATCGTTTGCTCATTTTCTCCAACAATGTTTTATGTGAAGAATCTCAATTTTTTCAAAATAAAATAAAAACGTGTCTTAAGGGTTTCCAATAGGGTCAAATCTTAGATTTTGAAAATTTTATAGTAAAGAAGATAACTATAAAAGGAGTTAGTATATTTTGGCCTACTTACCGTTCCGCCATTTTTTTTTTCAAAATAGCGGCCACTCATTTAACCTGTATAAATCGATAGCTTAACAAACAAGTTTTATTACTAAACAAAACCTTCCAAAAATGTTCTAACTTTGATAGCTTAATAGGTATATCTTGGAAACCTGAGGTTTTATAACTTTGATAACGTTAACCCGGTTTTACCATAGACTTATGATATTTACTACCGTAATTGAATTGTCAAAGGGTTTTACGAGTGGCCGCTATTTTGAAAAATAGAAAAAAAAATGGCGGAACGGTAGATAAACCGGGCTCCATACAAAAATATTCAAACCCCTTGCAAAAACTAAGTGAGTTTACGTTTCATGTAATGTATGTAGTTTGCACAGAGCATATTTTTTTATAATACTTGATAAAATTTTCCTTTTTCGAGATACTTAAAAATTGTTGCAGTAAATGAGCGCTTTTTAAAACAACATTTATTTTATTATTGTATACAATGAAGTAGTAAAATTGTAATGATATCATTAATAAATAATTAAATTAATTTATTTTTATGGGAAAACAATTTTTGTTTCATTAATATACAATAAAAGAAACTCAGAGAATTGAATAATAAAATTAGTTAGTGTAAATATGTAATTGTAGTGGCGTCTAGTTTTACGTTTATAGGGAAAGCTTTTATTTGTACAGAGTTAAGAGTTTGAGTTTACCTATCTCAATAGGTAAGTATAAGATTACTAACGCACATACATACATTCACATAACGTGTGTGTATTTATTTGTGTATTTTTGTGTGCTGCCTCATTGATCTAATAGATAGAGAAATGCATGTTATGATGACTGATTTTGTAAAATTGAGTTGGATGATGTATCATCTACTATTTTGAAAAAATATCTTATTTCAGCAAAAAAGGGGTTTTGTCATTTCAATTTTAAGTTTTAAAATTCACACAAAAACGCTCGACGGTGTCATGGCGTCGTACGTGACGTCACATCTATGTTTTTTCATAGTAGTTTGTCAAAGTTTGAAGATAGTGTTCTATCCAATATGGCGGATTGTTGTATTTTATAGTTTTATTTTATCAAAATAAATATCAATCTCGCTTAAAATAGTAAAATAATTAATACGTTTTTTATAATCCATGAATCCTATTTCATTAGACAAATTCATAATTTAATTGATTCTTGGTTACTGTCATCATGACTGTTGTATGGTTTGAATTTCAACTGCGAATAACCATCACAAGATTGTTAATTAAGTTACTTAATTAAGACTTTAATTCTACATACATTAAGTTTAAATAGTCAAGTTAAAAGATATTCAAACATAATATGATCGCGAACCGCCTTAAGGAAAATGGAAAGTTGTATATTTTATCAATGTTTTGCAATAATATACATAATTGAATTACAATAAAAGCAAGAATCTAAATTCCCAACTCTGTACAATTGAAATATAAATTTAGTTAAAATAAGGTCACAACCGGACTGACAGGATTTATAGTATAGTACATTAATTACTCAAAATCTAAATATTATTTTCTATATTGAAATGTCTCGGCTCTCTCGGATGGTCAAAGTTCTCTCTTCGTTGGTAAGGAATCTACCAACAGGTTTGGAATACTCGTTCTAGCCAAAAAAGATTCTGGACCTATACTACCAGCGCTCAAAGCACATTATTTCAATTTTGTTTGAGATGTCAGTAACAACCTTACATTACTTACTTTATCTACTCCAGCATCGAAAAGTTCCAATTTCGAGTTTGACAGCTGAATCGAAATGAACCCTCTTTCGGTTTTGCTTCTCATTTCGATGCAGCTCGTTGTATGGGAGCTGAATCGAAATGGTTATCTTCTTAAAATAGGATACCTAAAGCTAAGGCTCTGAGTTCTGGCACTTTTGTACCGTTCATATGACAGAGGCGCCACAGGCGGCTGGTGGCGGCTTACGGAGTTACTTTTTGTTGACAGAGGCGCCACAGGCGGCTGGTGGCGACTTACGGAGCTACTTTTTGTTACTTTATTGAGCCTACGGCGTATTTTGTTAATGATTTTACTTCCTTGTCGTAGATAAAATCTTGTATGCAACTGAACGTAATTAGTCATTTTAATTCTCGTACTATCCTATTTTGATACTCGGCAAGCCTCGTATCAAAAAACAGCACTCGAATTAAAATGACCCTCATTACGATGCAGTTGCATAAATAGCTATTAAGGTTCACAATTGACTTTGTATGACACTTCAAAACAATTTTGAAATATAATGCTTTAAGCATTTTGGTAGTATAGGCCCTGGATTGCCTTTCAGTCCGGCCAAGGCCCAAGTCAAATGCGTTTGTCAATTTTTTTGTATGTAGATGTATGTAGATAAATGTTTTATATAGAATAAGTATGTACTTAATAGAGAAGACATATTTGTTGCAATTATGTACAGCGTGTAAATAGTACATTATACATAATATATATTGTGAATAAAACGATACATATCAATTTGTAAGCGTGGTTTTCTTGTTATGTTTGTTTTGCCTTACACCCTGCCTGCTATCCTTTTCAGCTTTTTTAGGGTTCCGTACCCAAAGGGTACCAACGGGACCCTATTACTAAGCCTACGCTGTCCGTCCGTCCGTCCGTCCGTCTGTCAGCGGGCTGTATCTCGTAAACCGTAATAGATAGACAGATGAAATTTTCACATATTATGTATTTCTATTGCCGCTATAAGAACAAAAAATAAAAATTAAATTAAATTAAAAAAATTAAATTAAAATATTACGATGGGTAATAATACATGGAAATATTTTTATTTAATTTTTTTAACGGAACCCTAAAAGAGCGAGGCCCGACTCGCACTTGGCCGATTTTTTTATAGCAATGGGGTGATTTAGCGAGACATCAAATAAAATGTTTGCGTGTTGCGTAAATGGTTTTGCGTGTATCTAAATCGGATGACAATGCAATATTATTGTGCCGTGCTGATCTGATGATAAAGCTGGAAGATGGCTTATGGCTGTCTGAACTTTGTAATAAAACGACGTTACTCCATCGAATTTGGGCTCGTTTGATTCTTCTTTACAAGTAGGTACTCGTTTCGTGTGATGAGGGTTGTTACGTTCCCTTTAATATGGTTGAGCGAAGCAATGGCTGCATCATGCGTCATGCTCGTGAACGAGTCCATCAGCGGGAATGGGGCTACTTTCTGTCTGCCCGTCTTAACATGTGTTGAATTAAAATTAGGTATTTTTTTTGTGGAATTCATTGTGCAAAGTATCTATTAAATTGTAAACTTGTTTTGAAAAGAGCAACCGCCTAGTTTCTTGCTGGTTCTTCTCGGCAGGAAGGGCATTCCGAACCAGTGGTAGACTCGTCGACGATTCAAAGCACTTGTAAAAAAGTTAATTTGAAAAAAAAAAAACATTTCTATTTCTGATCTAGGTTTCGTCACTTCGTTATTTTATTTCGAGAAACAATTATTTCTCAGCCCAGCTGTTGTAGGTTGTGACGATAAGATAAATACAAAATATCCCAGATAAATATCTATATTTATTTTGCACTAGATTTTGCCCGCGACTTCATCCGCGTGGAGTTAGATTTTCAAAAATTCTGCGGGAATCCTCTGTTTTTCCGGGATAAACGGTATCTAGCCTACGTCATTCTCTAAGTCCTCCACTATAAGTGGGTAGTAGGTACCTACCCATGAAAATAATCACGTCCATCCGTCACTCCGTTGCTGAGTGACTGAAGGACAAATCGACAAACTAACACTTTCGCTTTCATAAAATTAGGAAATATAGTAACTTCAAGTTACAAAAATAGATTGTTACAGTAAGTTCATTTCCCTAGTTCTCTACAGGCTACACCCAATAGTTCAGAACAACTGTGCCTTGATATAATTTATGAGCAATTTTAATACTATTTACGGGACAATGCATTTGGCAGCCGCCCACGCGCCGCCCGCAAATGGGGACAAACTAGAGACCCTTTGTAGTACCGACAGCGGTGCGTACCTAACTATTGTTCCAGTTCCACACAAATAATTGCTAGCCAATGAACTATAAAACAAAATGTTCGAAACTGTTTCGCTGGCGGTTTATCATTTTTATCAATATCCCGATTAAATCAATTTAAATCCTATCAGTAGGTACAATAAGCATAAGATCAATCTTATTTTATTTTTAAGACAAGTACAGTTCAATTCAAACTTTATGTCCACACGGATGTTAGCCGCGAGTGTAGGTTCGCGCATATTTTTTTAAGCTATTGCATAGCTTTTATCTCGGGCTTTGAACTAGGACAAACAGTTTGAGCGCGACGACCGAATCAAGAAATTCCGTAACGAAAATAAACCTAACACCGTCGTTCAGTAAGCGTTCAACATTTTAGAAGTTCACAAGTAGCTCTGTTTGGCGCAGTGGGCGAGCGGCCGCTTTCTTTACCTTATGGTGTATGATGTCGCAGGTTCGAATCTCACTCGCGAAGTAGTGACAGTGCGCTTTTCTTGTTTGTTTGTTTTTTAATTACTTTTTTGCATAATTTTTATTATGCAAAAAATATATTGCATAAATATTATAATTGCATAAGTTGATAAAAAATGCTATGCAATAGCTTTACCGCGGCAGTCCCCGAGTGCCACTTAATTTTTTAGGGTTCCGTACCAAAATGGTAAAAATGGAACCCTTATGGTGAGACTTTCTCCGTCCGTCCGTCCGTCCGTCCGTCCGTCCGTCCGTCTATCACAGTCGATTATCTCAGTAACTATTAAAGCTATCGACATGAAATTTGGCATAGTTGTGTATAATAGTGGCCCAACATCATTAGAATAAAGAAAAATCGAAAATTATTTTTAGTTTTATTAAAAAAGGGGGAAAATCGGGGGTTTTCAAATTTCAAAGTAAAATAACTATACCGACGGGGATATCATATGAAAGGCCTTAACTTTTGCATTCTAAAACAGTTTTTTATTTATTTCTATATATAATAGTTTTTGAGTAATCGGCCAAAATGTCGAAAAAAATACCGTTCCCCCCCCCCCCCCCCCCTTATCTCCGAAGTTTACCAATCGAAAAATCTGAAATAATTATGGTCAATAGAGGTTTATGTATATTTTACAGGAAAAATAAAATCAACCCGAAAATTATTTTAGTTTAATTAAATAAAAACCGGCCAAGTGCGTGTCGGGCCACGCGCAGTGTAGGGTTCCGTAGTTGAAAGTCTCAACAAATATTTTGAGTTCCATGGTTTAAATACTATAATATACTACAAAATATGCAACTTACACTACGTGTAATATCTAACTTAGAAAAACCGATGTAACTCCTTCACTAATGAACCCTACTTAGCCGTGATAGTTTTCCTTTAAAATTCATTATATATACTACTGCTGTGAATTTTTTCTTGTATCCTATATACAACCATTTAGCTGGCAGAGGGGGGGACACTTGACTCTAATAAAATTTAGCACTTTAAAATATCATATTTCACAAACGGATCCCTGAATTAAAAAATGGTGTTCCGACACCCACAACGTTTTTGAAAGACCTATTCAACGACACCCCACACTACGGGATAGATGAGAAAAAAAAAAATTCATCCTCACTTTACATGTAGGGGAGGTACCCTAAAAAAAAATATTTTTCACAATTTTATTTCACCACTTTGTCGGCGTGATTGATATTTATACCCTTGTCAAATTACAGATTTCTAGTACCAATAGTCTCTGAGCTAGACCGCGGACAGACAGACAGACAGACAGACGGACGGACATGGCGAAACTATAAGGGTTCCTGTTTACTACGGAACCCTAAAAAGGGGGAAAATCAGGGGTTTGAAATTTCAAAGTTAGATAATTATACCGAATGGGGTATCATATGAATGGCCTTTTCTTGTGCATTCTAAAACAGTTTTTTGTTTATTTCTATATATAATAGTTTTTGAGTAATCGGCCAAAATGTCGAAAAAAATACCGTTCCCCCCCCCCCCCCCTTATCTCCGAAGTTTACCAA
Organism: Oeneis ivallda; assembly: GCA_029955525.1. Taxonomy (NCBI): domain Eukaryota; kingdom Metazoa; phylum Arthropoda; class Insecta; order Lepidoptera; family Nymphalidae; genus Oeneis; species Oeneis ivallda. Next base: position 21,831,284 of record JARPMR010000015.1, read on the forward strand.
TCGAAAAATCTTAAATAATTATGGGTAATAGAGGTTTATGTATATTTTACAGGAAAAATAAAATCAACGCGAAAATTATTTTAGTTTAATTAAAAAAGGGGGAAAATCAGGGGTTTGAAATTTCAAAGTAAGATAATTATACCAAGTGGGGTATCATATGAAAGGCCTTTACTTGTACATTCTAAAACAGTTTTTTATTTATTTCTATATGTAAATAGTTTTTGAGTAATCGGCTAAAATGTCGAAAAAAATACCGTTCCCCCCCTTATCTCCGAAGTTTACCAATCGAAAAATCTGAAATAATTATGGTCAATAGAGGTTTATGTATATTTTACAGGAAAAATAAAACCAACGCCCTAACTAGCATTAGTTTTTTTTATATTAACAATAAACCTCTACAAACAAAGTTAACGATAAATAAGCAAATTAATATAATATTATCGTTTTACTTTTACTTTTGGAGTACGGAACCCTCGGTGCGCGAGTCCGACTCGCACTTGGCCGGCTTTTTTATTTTATTTTATAAAGATCTGTCAAGTTGATGTTGAATAATATCCTCCTCTCCCCTCCAAATAAGCGGAAAGCTTGTGTCAGGAGTGGGTACGACAATAGTGCAACGGGTGGGATTCGAACCTGCGACCTTTCAGTTTTCAATCCGCACCTTTAACCGTTGGCTATTGAGGCTTGAATCGAAGTCCGAGAAGTCATAAAGTTTGAATTGTACTGTAGTAAGTTAAGTTCTTCTTTCTTTATCAACCGATATACGTCCATTGCTGGACAAAGCCACTAAGGTCTCAATGCGTGGACTTCGACAGAACGCGGTCTTGCGCCGCCTGCATCCAGCGGTGTTCCCTGCGACATATTATGTCGATCCAGCTAAGTCTGCCAACACTGTGCTTTCCGTTGCAGGGTCGCCACTCCAGAACCTTGAGGCCCCATCACATTGAGTTCTTTGAACTATATGTACTTATTAGTCATGTTGAAAGCCACGTGAAATAGAGGAATTTAATTAGAAGGGAAAAAAATTTTGAAAGGACAGCTGCTGTCAATTGCAAAAATACTGTTTACATCGGGATTTCCTTAATATTTTGATGCCGCAAGCTGTGATAATTTCGTGTTTTAAAAATGCCGTGGCTCAATCTGTACCAGTGTGTAACTAATAATAGCTTGAAAGGGCAGATAACAAACTTTGCTACGGAAGTGTTATCTGAAGGATCCGTGCAGGATAATGAAGCAGTATCTTTTGGAACGGATAGATAGATTTTGAAGTGTTTGTGAAGTGGGACCTATAGTTCAAGCTGTTATTTTATTTTCTCTTATTTTTAGTTTTTATTTGTATATATGTTTTATTTTATTTTATGCCTTTTTTAAACACGTCGTCCATTTGTACAGAGTACCTCGAGTGTTCCATATGCGTCGACGGCAAATTGTACAAAGGTCAAAGGGGCCTCAAAATCCATAAAAGCCGTCGTCACATACCCAACACCCTACCCTTGGTCTCAGAGCATGCAGCGGGGAGTGCTTCCATTGTATGCTCTGATGATGGGCCCTCGAGTGACTCTCCTTTATGGGCGAGGCTCGCATCCCTTAAGCACGGGATCAGGTTAGTCAAGCGAGTTCCTAGAGGGGCCCGGCCCTTAGTGGCTCGTAGTTTAAGAGACTGTGTGGCTAAGGTCACGTCTGAAAATTCCACTGAGACGTGGGAGCATTTATTAACATTCCCATACCGAGTTTTTGATATTTCAACAAATTTAAATAGAAACAATTCTCTCACAAAAAAAATTAAACAAAATTTAGACAATATAAATATTCCAACTATACATAAACAAAATAATAATTTCTCATTACCCAGGCATAGCATCTCCAAGTTAATTGAACAAAAAGTCAGCGATGGGAATGTTAAAAATGCTGCTAAACTGCTGTTTTCAGACGATGTCTTAGCCAGTGACACATCTGAGACATTGGCCGCTTTAAGGGATAAGCACCCCTTGCCGTCACCTACGTCCCAGCTTGCTTCGCCTTCCTTTGATCCCACAAACCGACTCCGAGCCTCCGAAGATGCCGTGCGATTCGGTATTTTTGGATTTCCCAATGGTTCTGCGGGGGGATTGGATGGCCTATCACCTCAACATCTTAAAGACCTAATCGGCCCTCCTTCAAGTGAAGAGAGCAACTCGCTCTTGAAGGAGATAACTGGCCTCATTAATTTGATGCTTTCTGGTCGTGTGCCACAACAAATAGTGCCAATTTTATACGGCGCTAATTTGGTGGCTCTCACCAAAAAAGATGGTGGGATCCGTCCTATTGCAGTCGGCAGCACTTTCCGTAGATTAGCTTCTAGGATTTGCTGCCGATTCTTAAAAGACAAAGCATCGGCCATCCTCAAACCCAAACAACTTGGTTTTGGCGTCAGGGGAGGTTGCGAGGCAGCTGTGGAGCCAGGACATTTTTAAACTCTTGTGATTACGATGTCTTTGTAAAAATTGACGTGCGTAATGCATTCAATTCAATTGATAGGGGAGCCATGTTAACTGAAATTCAAAAACAGTTTCCTGAAATTTTAGATTATATGTGGCAATGTTATGGCTCCTCCTCAAAATTAATGTACGGTAAAAATGTTCTGGATTCTGCTGTGGGTTGCCAGCAAGGTGATCCACTTGGTCCCGCAATTTTCAGTTTAGCAATACACCCAGTTATTTCGAATCTAAATTCCAAATTTAACTTATGGTACCTTGATGATGGCTCCTTGGGAGGAAGTGCAGCGGAAGTGCTCCAGGATTTGGAAATATTAATTAAACAATTTTCTGAAATCGGCCTTTCCCTAAATTTCTCAAAGTGTGAGGTATACATTCCTGACTTGGTTAGTTTAAATGAAAAAACTGTTTTGAAAAATAGTCTAAATTCTTTGATTCCCAACATCTCATCTATTACAAAAGATGATTTAACCCTTCTTGGAGCCCCCATATTTGACGTCGCATTTTCCCATTTGCTAAATTCTAAATTAGATCATTTTAATAAATTTTCGCCTCGCCTTTTAGATATAAAGCCACACATGGCCATATATATTTTACGGTTATGTTTATTTGTTCCAAAATTCATGTATTTATTACGGTGCAGTCCCATTTGGAAATATCCTATTTTAACTTATAATCTAGACGTGTCTCTTAAAGATACTCTTTGCAAAATTCTAAATTTACAGTTTGATGACCGCACCTGGACTCAAGCCAGCCTACCTGTTAAATACGGTGGCTTAGGCATACGTTCCATTTCAAGCGTAGCGCTTCCGGCTTTCTTATCTTCTGCTTTTGGCTCTATCACTCTCATCAGTCAGATCCTTAATCTGTCTAATCCGGCTGATGATGTAGTGGAGAGTCTTGCAGAGGCGAAGTTAGCATGGAGTGCATCTTGTCCTGGTGAGAGTTTTCCTTCGGCTGTGGAATGTCAGGGTCTTTGGGACAAACCGCGTGTTGTTTTGACACATGCAGATCTCGTAGCGCAGTGTACCTCAGATACGGATAAAGCCCGTATTTTAGCCGTATCCGAAAAGGAGTCAGGTCACTGGCTACACGCTCTGCCATCTCATAGCCTGGGGACGATTCTCGACAGGACAGTGCTTCGTGTGGCCGTTTGCTTGCGCTTGGGGATTAAGGTATGTGAGCCTCATCGCTGTCCTTGCGGCAGCCAAGTGGATCGTTTTGGTCACCATGGACTCAGTTGTTATCGGAGCGCGGGCCGCTTGTATCGCCACGGTGCTCTCAATGATATAGTCAGTCGCGCTCTGGTCACTGCCTCCATCCCTGCACAACTGGAACCCTCCGGTTTGTTCAGGGATGACGGCAAGAGGCCGGACGGGATGACTATAGTACCGTGGACGATGGGTCGCGCACTGGTGTGGGACGTGACTTGCGTTGATACGTTGGCTGCGTTCCACCTACCAGGCTCGTGCCAAAAGGCGGGTGCAGCTGCCGAATCCGCTCAGTTGCTTAAGCGCCGCAAATACTCTGCCATTTCTAAGGATTATATTTTTGCGGCGCTTGCTTTTGAGACTCTGGGTCCATGGTCATCGGACACGAAAAATTTTGTAAATGTCGTGTCCCAAAAATTGATCCACGCCTCTGGTGACCAAAGAGCTGGCGCTTATTTAGCCCAAAGGCTTAGCCTCGCTATTCAGAGAGGTAATAGCGCCAGTGTTTTGGGCACCATGCCCATTAGCGATCACTTGGACGGCGTGTATTTTTTGTAAATATAATTAGTAGTAATTTTTTCGCTTTATATATTAAACTATTTTCATTTTGTACTAAAATTTAATATAAAAGGTAGGTAAATGTTGAACGTGGCATTCCCCTGTCCCCTCCAAAGAAGCGTAAAGCTTGTCGACCGAGCGAAGCGAAGGTCTCTGAGTTTACTTGAGTGAATTTGCACTTGTCCGTCCGTCCGTCCGTCCGTCTGTCAGAGGGTTATAACTTCTGAATTACTGAACGTAATTACTTCAATTTTAGATATGATATGTAAACCGATGGCCTCCAACCGAAAATGGCTTAAAAAGTTATAAAAATCTTTATTTCAGGGGGGCTCTCATAGAAGCGAATGCGAAGTAAAATATATTTTTTTGCATTTCATAGGGTTGCAGTACCTCATTTTAAAGATAATTTGGAACAGAGTACAAAAGTATTTTTTTTTTATTTTTTTTCCTAAAATTGACGAAATGGGGGGCTTTCAAAGTGGAGATTGTATTCGAGGCTAGATCTCTAAAACCACTTTGTTTTAAAACTTGAAACTTACACATAATTTGAGTTATATTCTGTACTTGAACAACAAATACTAAGATTAGATAAATATTACTAGTGGTTCGCCCCGAACTGAGACCTCGCGGTAACGGTATCCCATGATTATTCATTCAATCGATACATGATAACCAAAACTGACATTATTATTATGCCCGTTTTCACCAAACATACCTAAATCATCCCCTAAGTAGGAGTCTCTTAACGTAGGTAGCTCCTAAATACAATCCTAAGTCCTAACATCCGTCCCAATATCCTTTTAGGTGTCCCGTACAGGATCGTGATAAATAAGTTGACAGAAAACATCAATCACCTAACTTATAGGTAGCCCGTAAAGGTTAGGGAACGTTAGTGAAAACATTGAATTATTTATCAAACATTGAATTTAACTCGTAGTTCCATGGGAATAGTTACTGACTGCGCCATCTATTAGCATTATTGTGAAGCTATGTTGATGCTATATGAATTACTGACGCCCATTAAAAATTAAATAATCTCGTTTCTTTATAATATTCATATAATTTTAGTATTTGTTGTTCAAGTACAGGATATAAGTGACCTAAAAACATAAAATCAGTTTGAAAATCCATAGCGGATTTTTCTAGAGAGCGTCTTCAAACGAGCGTATAAAATCGCCACTTTGAAAGCCCCCCATTTCGTCAATTTTAAGGGAAAAATTAAAAAAAAAATATTTTTGTACTCAGTTCAAAATTATCTTTAAAATGATACGTAACAATTTTATGTAACGCGATTTTTTTTTTTTTACTTCGCATTCGCTTCTATGAGAGCCCCCCTGAAATAAAGATTTTTATAACTTTTTAAGCCATTTTCGGCTGGAGGCCATCGGTTTACATATTATATCTAAATTTGAAGTAATTACGTTCAGTAATTCAAAAGTTATAAGGCTCTGACAGACGGACGGACGGACGGACGGACGGACGGACAAGTGCAAATCGCCCTAGTTAACTCAAAGACCTTCGCTTCGCTCGGTCGATAAAGAAACTAAATTATTTGAGTTTTAATGGGCATCAATGTTTTTAACAAAACTTCACTATACTGTTAATAGATGGCGCTGTCTTTAATATTGTAAATACAGTTTTGCGTCAGCTATTCTTATTTTGTCTATTACTAATATGTTATTCAATTAGCAAATTATTATCAATAAAAGTATCACGTTGTTTTTGCAAAAGTAAATTATATCCGATTCTATTTACAATAATTAGACGTTAGCACCTATTTACTACCGTATGATCTCTCTCTCTTTCTGATGGTACTGTGTCTATGAATGTAAAGATGAGCGCGCATCTAGACATGCTCGCCGCAGAAGCCACAAGCGCGCAGTCATGGCAGTTTATAATTTTTTTTATTATGAAATCGTATACTACGTAACACCCGTTCAGCGAACCAGCTGAATTTTAGTAAAATACTGTAGGCATACGCATCCCATCCACGAAAGCAGATGACGATTGACGTCATCAGATTCGGCGCGTTTTAATTACAATATAATATAGTTAAAACCACTGATTTGAATTACCTTATGGGAATTATGGGATACCGCGAGGTCTCAGTTCGGGGCGAACCACTAGTGTTAGGAGTAGGTAAGACAATAGTGCAACGGGTGGTAATTGAATCTCACCTTAGAAGCACTGATAGCCTAGAGTAGTAAGAACTGCGGTCTACTATTGGGGAGGGGGGGGGGGGGGGATTCGATCCCGGGCACGCATCTCTGACTATTCTGAATTAAGTCCGTTTAAGCAATTTAATACTACAACGATGAAGGAAAGCATCGTGAGGAAACCTGCCTGAGAGTTCTCCATAAAGTTCTCAAAGGTGTGTGAAGTGTATAACCTACCAATTCGCATTGCGATAGCGTGGTGGATAATTGTACCTACCAATTCGCATTGGGCCAGCGCCAGCGTGGTGGATTGAGGCCTATAACCGTTCTCTGAGAGGAGAAGGAGACCTGCGCTCAGTTGGTTTGCTCATGATAGGTATCACTGCTGAAGACGTTAGAACTTTTCCGTTCAACGGGAATCGTAATTCAGTCAAAGTCACGGGGTGCCTTGATACTAGACAGGTAAGTATGTGAAGCTGACAATGTAATTTATTGTTGCACTTGATTGCATGTCGCTATTTTTTGCTGACTTCTCGATATGGTGTTCACGACAGTTTTAGAGAAACAGGAAGAACTGAGTTATGTGGTTAGTTCTAACATCTGCTTGGTAATAAGTATTTTTGTTATCATTAAATATGCTGACGACCTCTGGTAGCGCAACGGTGCAATCACATTGTAAGCAGATAATACCTATATGGTTCTAAGTAGGTTCTAATTACCGTTTGCGTTGACAATCACAAATTAGCCATGGAACTAGGAATTACGACTAAGGTATAGGCTACGTTGATAGCGCAATTAAAGTGCCTAATTTAAAATAAATTTAAATTTCGATTAACCGAAACCATTTTACAATTAATGTCAAATAAAATCCGTTAATTTACATCACCAATTAAAATTAATTAGCATCGCATTATAATACTTATCACAAATTAAATTAGCAGTTTTATATATCTACATACCTACCTACTCGTTTGTCCTACACATCTCAAAATCGAGAAATTATAAAATACCTACTTTGCAATTTAAAAATCTGAGACCCTGCGGCGGCTAATCGCAGCTTGTATCGAGAAGTGTAAATAATCGATTTTATGTTCCGATTATTCGATTTCTCCGCTCGTTATGTTAATAATTTTATTTAATATTAATTAATTTTTAAGAGGTACATTGACAGGAACTTACTTTATGTTTGTAATCATACTAGGTACCTAATATTATAAATGCGAAAGTGTGTTTGTTTGTTATTTCGTTGGTTTGTCCTTCAATCACGCCACAACAGAGCTACGGATCGACCCGATTTTTTGTATGGGTACAGTTGAGGACCTGGAAGTGACATAGGCTACTTTTTATCCCGGAAAATAATAAAGTTCCCGAGGGATTTAAAACCTAAATCCACGCGGACGGAGTCGCGGGCATCAGCTAGTGATGAAAATAAAAGAGGAAGTGTAAAGTAGATCAGCAAAGACTAGCTTAGCAGCTCAGAAGACTAGAATAAACCTGCAGCAAACAAAGTTGAGACTTGTACGTATGTGAGGATCGAGTCATTACTGATACTAACCTAGAATCAAAATTAAGTGCTTATTATGATGTAGGCAGGTATTATACTTTAAAAGACTTTTAATTCTTAAACTATCAGCTATCTGGTACGAGTAGAAAAAGTTTGGTTAGTTGCAACAACATGGTCTTTCTAAAAGAGCAGTAATTCCTACATTACTTAAATAGCTCCTTTAAAACGAAATGCGGCAATCAGGATGTACCCTTCCCCATCAGGGCACTATTTCGTACTGTAAATCAGTACTACCTACTATCGATCGGTTCACATAAAGCATGAAGAAATAAACCAAAAATTAATCACAGCATCCAGACAGCAGCCGGAAAAGATGGCATCTGAGCTCCCAAACAAAGCACAACCGCGTCCATATATCGGTCGTTACTTACGGAGTTACGACTTACGACTCCACTATCGTATTGTCGCGATATCCCGCGCTCGCCCGTCGCCCGCAAATCGCTCGCAACTCTCCCCTTTGTGGCACCGACACGCGCATTGTACCAGCTAACACGGGAGGTGTTAACGTCGGCCGCAAATATGTAGCACGCGAGAAACAAAAGTAAAAAGATAAGACCACTAAGAGCGGTGACGGAAACATGCGCGCGCGCACAATTTATCGGCGCGTAACACGGCTGGAGTAATTTTAATTAGAATGGCCTTTTAATGAATGAAGACATAAAGTATGTTTTGAGATTCCGGGAGTTTTCCCCGATTCGCGCGCCGCTGTAATTGGTGACTAGACGAGGGTATGCCGGCGATGTGAGCTGCGAAATATCTGCCCATTATGAAGCCAAAAACAATAGGGCGATGCCGGAGTTAATATCTCCAATTTACGCGCCGATGTTAAGTACCTGATTGGTAACTAGTTACTAGATGAAGCTATTCTATCTATGTATGCGACAGGGAATATCCTCCTAATGAATGATCTTTATAAGTTATGAACTTAAACCTTCTCGCAAAGTCAAGCTATCGATTGGTGAAAACCAAATGAATCATTACAGTTTGTGACATGAGTGCGAAGAGAAAGAAAACTCAAAACGCAGCATTTAAATATAAGTAAAACTTTGAATTTAGCCTTTAGAAAATCGACCTGTGCTAAACCAGGCTTCAAGCCAGGTGGATAAAGCTCTCGTTTTCAAGAAGTCCAGGGTTCGAATCCAGGCACGAAACTCTAAATTTGCACAGTTTAAAGCAATCAAATATTATGACTTAGATTATGACTAGGGCTTGCATTCGAATATTCGAATATTCGAATTATTCGAATAATATTTCTTGTCCGAATATTCGAATATTAAATCTGCTATATTCGAATATTCGACCAATTTTCCGAAAGCCAAACTCTGAATATTGATGTGCATGTCGCAGGCATTTTGTGTGATTCCGCTGTTTACATACGGCGTCGTCAATTTAGAAACGCTCGCTGTTATGTAATGCCGCGGCAAATTGAAGTATTTAGTTAGAATAGAATAGAATAGAATAGAAATGTTTTTTATTCAAATAAACTTTTTTACAAGTGCTTTCGAATCGCCGATGAGTCTACCACTGGTTCGGAATGCCGTTCCTGCCGAGAAGAACCAGCAAGAAACTCGGCAGTTGCTCTTTTCAAAATAAGTTTACATTCAATAGAATAGTTAAACAGTTCAATTACCACCTGCTGTCTCATGAATCGCTGGAAAGAATTATGTCCACGCTTTTTTATCATCTAAATAGTCTGTTATTTTCAGTCAGTTCTGTTTCTTATGCCTAACAAGTACTATGTTCGCCAAAATCTAAAGTTAGGTTAGGGTTATACATGAACAGTCGGGTGGTAGTGTGAACAGTCAGGTGTGTGTGAAGAGTCTGGTGAACACTTAGGTATATTGGCCAAATGTGGTGTTCATGTCGGCACCTGACTGTTCATGTCGAACCCCAACCTAACTAACTTAAGAGGCTGATTCGTGGCCCTGGTGCTTGGGAATTGCGTAGATTCAGAATAACTACATCTAAAACTACAGTGAAATTCATCGCCTCCAAGCGATGGATATGGGGAGTCCGTCGCCTGAGGGAGTAAGGTCTTCGGGCCGGGAGACACACTTTGTTCCTTGTGCGCCTCAGATAGAGTGATGAGTGAAGAACTCTGTGTTTGAGAGGAGGTTCTGTCTCTGCAGGCGCCGCTGGCTGGGTTGCGTGAACGTGATTACGGTCCCGTTGCCCAGTCACCAAGCGATCAGAAGGAACACCGTGGGGTTTTAGAGTCAGAGTCAGAGTCCGACATAACTGTCGCGTAACTCCGGGGACGGTGGTATCCATGATGGATTTCCCCACGCAAAAAAAAAGGTATATTGGACAAATGGAAACTAAGCGGGCACCTGACTGTTCATGTCGAACCCCAACCTAAGCTAACTTTAGAGGCAGATTCGTGGCCCTGGTGCTTGGGAATTGCGTAGATTCGCAATAACTACATCTAAAACTACAGTGAAATTAAAACAATTGAACCAGTTGTCATTTTGCCTTCGGCATATTACATAACAGCAAGCGTTTCTAAACTGACGACGCCGTATGTAAACGGCGGAATCACACAAAATGCCTGCGACATGCACAAAATATTAATTTTAAACTCCGCGTGCAACATTCTGCTTAGAAGTAGAAGACAATAATTATGCTTAGAAGAAAGCAGTGATGAGGTCTAGGTTGGGACGCGCTTGCCTAGAAGATACCTATTCACTCTTGCCTTGAAGGTTCTTAAGTTGTACGTGTAAGTGTAAGAATAAGCCAAAGTAAGATGATAAGATTAAAACGCATTTTATTTTTGTGCAATGTAACATTGAGCTGATTCTGATCTCATAATTTCTCTTTGTCAACCGATAGACGACAACTGCTGGGCAAAGGTCTCTTGCATGGACCTCCACAGATCTCGGTCTTGCGCCACCTGAATCCTGCGGCTCCCTGAAACTCGTTTGATGTCGTCAGTCCACCCAGTGGGGGGTCTGCCAACACTGCGCTTCCCGGTGCGGAGTCGCCACTCCAGCACCTTGGGACCCCAGCGACCATCAGCTCTTTGAACTATGTGCCGCGGCCATTTCCACTTCAGTTTCACGACTCGCTGAGCTATGTCGGTGAGTTTGGTTTTCCTACGGATCTCCTCATTTCTGATTTGATCTCGCAGGGATACTCCAAGCATAGCTCTCTCCATAGCCCACTGAGTGACCCTGAGCCTTCTTATGAGGCCCACAGTTAGCGACCAATTCTTGGATCCGTAAGTCAACACTGGCAACACGCGCTGTTCTTTTAGTGACTTAGAAGACTTTCGTCTTCAGGCGCTGAGGGATTTTGGACGAGAAGACATCTCGGAGATTCCCAAATGCTGCCCAGCTGGGTTGGATTCGGCTGTTGATCTCTTTCTCAAAATCCTCTTGAGGATTTGATCCCAGAGCCAAACTGACCCGACACTATAACGAAGATATCCCGGACGTCAGCCTAAACGAGATTAGTATGAGTATTAGAACAAGAAGGCGCCTGGTGATGATGGAGTCACTGCAGAACTCCTGAAAGCGGGTGGAAAACCGGTACTTTAGATCTTTCAGCGATTGTTCAATTCCGTCATCACGCCGCTGCATCCGCTGGAAGCATGGCACAGGAGCGTGGTGGTCCTGTTCTTCAAAAAGGGTGATAATACCTTGTTGAAGAATTATTATAGACCCATCTAGCTGCTGAGTCATGTTTACAAGTTGTTCTCGAAAGTCATTACGAATCGTCTCGCTCGTAGGTTCGACTACTTCCAGCCTCCCGAACAAGCTGGATTCCGAAAAGGCTATGGCACCATAGATCACATTCATACGCTGCGGCAGGTTATACAATAGATGGAAGAGCATTAACGGCCACTTTGCTTAGCGTCTGAGGACTATGAGAAAGCCTGCGATTTGATGGAAACTTGGGCCTTATTGAGGTCGCTGCAGAGATGCCGGATTGACTACCGGTATATCCAAGTGTTGAAGTGCTTGTATGAAAACGCCACTATGTCAGTACGTATACAGGACCAGACTACGAGGCCAATCCACTTGCAGCGTGGAGTGTGACAGGGAGACGCAATCTCCCCAAAGCTATTTACCGCTGCATTGGAGGACGTCTTTAAGCTTCTGGATTGGAACGGACTTGGCAACAACATAAACGATGAGTACATCACTCACTTGCGATTTGCCGATGACATAGTCGTTATGGCAGAGACTCTGAGCGACCTTAATACAGGGCTCAACGATCTCAGCACGGTTTCTCAGCGTTGGGCCTAAAGATGAACATGAGCAAGATGAAAATCATGTCCAATGCTCATGCTCCACTCCACCCTCGTTAAGAATATTGCATTTGACATTGTGCACGAGTAAATAATATACCTGGGGCACACAGTCCAGCTAGGTAGGTCCAAATTCATAATTTCTAATACTGAATTGTTACCTATTTGTATTCTATCAACGTTGAAAATCTTTCTTTTAAATCTTTTAAAATTTGTAAGTAAGTAATACGAAGTAAGTAGTACGAAGAACCAAAAATAATGTTTAGAATTTAGTACTTTATTTCTACTTACATGATAAAAGATTTTAAGCAAGTTGTTGTTTTTGTAAAGTGTTTGATCGACCGAGCGAAGCGAAGGTCTCTGAGTTTACTAGAGCGATTTGCACTTGTCCGTCCGTCCGTCCGTCTGTCAGAGCCTTATAACTTCTGAATTACTGAACGTAATTACTTCAATTTTAGATATAGTATGTAAACCGATGGCCTCCAGCCGAAAATGGCTTAAAAAGTTATAAAAATCTTTATTTCAGGGGGGCTCTCATAGAAGAGAATGCGAAGTAAAATAAAATTTTTTACATTTCATAGGGTTGCAGTACCTCATTTTAAAGATAATTTGGAACAGAGTACAAAAGTATTTCTTTTCTCCTAAAATTGACGAAATGGGGGGCTTTCAAAGTGGAGATTTTATTCGAGGCTAGATCTCTAAAACCACTTTATTTTAAAAATTGAAACTTACACATAATTTGAGTTATATTCTGTACTTGAACAACAAATACTAAGATTAGATAAATATTATAAAGAAACGAAATTATTTAAGTTTTAATGGGCATCAATGTTTTTAACAAAACTTCACTATACTGTTAATAGATGGCGCTGTCTTTAATATTGTAAATACGCATCGCATCCACGAAAGCAGATGACGATTGACGTCATCAGATTCGGCGCGTTTTAATTACAATATAATATAGTTAAAACTACCTTATGGGAATTGTGGGATACCGCGAGGTCTCAGTTCGGGGCGAACCACTAGTTATTTGATTTTATTGATATATAAATATTATTACAATACTCACACTCATATCTCGGTTTATAAGACTGAGTTATATTGTGGTTGTCTTGTTAAGCACCAACTTTTTATATTTTTTGGGGGACTGAATTAGTGCCATAACTGTCAAATTCCAAACAGTTCTTTAATTTTTAAGTAAGATTTAGTTTTGGTTCAAAGATATTAGACTCAAAGTAAGAGATTGGCAGTTAAAAACATGATTATTATAACATCTTTTGTTTTTTTAATTATTCGAATATTATTCGAATTATTCGAATAATACCCGAAAAAAAGGCGAATATTCGAATACCAAAAATTTTCGAATATTTGCAAGCCCTAATTATGACTTGCTTTAACGGTGAAGGAAAACATCGCGAGGAAACCTGCATGCCTGAGATTTGCCCTTAATGTTCTCAAATACATATGTGTGGAAACCGCACTTGGTGGACTATGAAGTACCTACCACTTACCAGTGCCCAGTGGCCTAAGTCCTAAACCACCCTTTACCCAGTAGTATATGGCGGCGATAGGCTGTTATTGAGAATTGAGATGGTGAAGAAAAAATTATTTCAAAGGAAAGGGTTGTAGAATATCGAGTGACACTAAATCTTGTCGTCAATCAAATTTATATTCATAAACACGCTAAATCAGTTAAGATGAGAACAATGCTGATGGCCACTTGATCTGATGACGCAGTGTTTTGAATATAATACGAAACTTGCCATTTGCAGCGCGAGCCACCTAACACCGGTTCATCGACACGCCCTGACGAATAGATTGATTTGAGGTGACCATGATTTTTGGGAAAACGTTCGAGGAATATGTACCTACTAATTTTATTTATTTAAAGGAGGTTGGCGAATTTTGACCCAGCATTTTTAAAAACCGTTCAGATTCAGAAATCATTTCATTTTAATTAATATTTTTCAGAGTGTTTTTCTGTGTACCTAAACCCGATATTTTTATAAGATGGGGATCAAAAATATAATTATTCACAAGTACACATTATAAATAACCGTTACATGGCAATACAAGTGAATGTCTTTTTTTCTCCCAACTTTATTTGATAGACTTTGATGAACTTTTTTGTTAGACTGGTTTAATAGAACAAGCATGAGAAGCTTGATTCGTGAACGTGGGCTTGAGGCCCACGGTTCAGTTTGTCTGGGTCAGAAACTCTATGGGATTCGCCAATCTATTTTTGTACTCGCCGTCATTAGGTAGGCCTATAATAAATAGAATATTGCTAAATATTTTGCTAAATAGATTAGATATTGATTTTGTATCCTCTTTTACTTCTTCTTTATCAGCCAATAGATATGTCACTTGTGGAGACTGGGTACATGCCGCGATCATCAGCGATCTTGCGTCGCTTGTATCCAGCATCTTCCCTTTCCGTCTCCTTGTTGGGGGAGGTATGCCAAATTGCCTACGTTGCGCTTTTCAGTGCGCAGTCGTAATTTCAACACCTTGGGATTACAACCATCATAGGTTCTTCAGAACATGTTGCCCCGTCACATTGCTACTTCAGCTACGGCGATTCGATGAGCTATGTTTGTACTCTAGCTAAATAGAATACAGATCTCCTCATTTCTGAATAGATGATGATGATAGCAGAGATATACTCCCAGCATAATTCTCTCCAACGCCCGCTGAGTGTTTCAAACTCTGACACATGGAGAGTGAGAAGTGTTGATCCGTCGCCAGCAGCTAGTAATTTCTCTTTCTGTACCTACAGTAGCGTATTACAAAATAATATGGGCTCGACAGTAACGATAAAGAGATTTTACGTTTACGATAGAACGTTTTGGCATCTGTATATCAGAGATTATTGTTTCGCCTTCGCAATAGGTATAGGAGCGCATGTTCTAGTGCGGTTTTGCTTTGAAAATTTTTGTTGTCAGTAAAATGTCATCTAGTTCTTTTGTGAGTTTTATGCTTGCTTGTAGCAAAACTTCCGGAAATAAAGAAAATAAACTTGTTTAAATGAAAAAATGCGGGCCCTACACCGCAGTACGCTGAATGGCATTGCGTCAACAGCCATCTCTGGCACACGCCGCTTTTGGCGAGGAATGTGTCCAGCTGCGGTGGCGTTTAGAAAGTCTAAATACTGACGGAAATCGGTTTCGCGAACACATTTCATGTCACATGAAATATAGATCGCGGTGTAACGATATTATTTGTCTTGATTGTGGCCTGATAATAGATATTGAACTTACTTAGAACTGAAGTTTATCCTGACAAGATGGAGTTTGCGGCTTGGACTTGATTTTGGTTTTTTTTTAATCGTTTGAAAGGTTTTTGTTTCCTGGGATAAAAAGTAGCTTAAGTTGCCTTCGGTTTTTTTTTAAATTATAATTAGCCTAACTGAATTTGACTTATATTCTCCTCGCCCCTCGAAATAAACGGAAAGCTTGTTTGTGTTAGGAGTGGGAAAAACAGTGCAACGGGAGGAAAACGAACCTGCGACCCTTTTGTTTTCAGTCTAACGTTGCCGGTTGGGCTATTGAGGCTTGAATGTAAGCTATATAACTATAATTTTTATGTATTTCTGCGTCGCCATCCACTGAGTTTCTGGCTGGTTTTTTAAATCGAGAAGAAGCAGCCAGAAACTCTACATGCCAAACCAATGGACGCCAATGGTACATTCACTTGACGAGTCGCTTTGTACTTTGTCAAGTTTACCTACTTGAATAAAAAATCGGCCAAGTGCGAGCCGGGCCTCGCTCTTTTAGGGTTCCGTACGTATGACCAAATCACTTTTCTAGTCTTACTAGATATTAAGATATTAAGATAGATAAGAATAGATAGATAAGATAAGATATATTATATATTAAAATATTAAGATATGCTAATTTAGTATCTACTATCTAAGATATTTAATCTTAGATAGTAGATACTAAATTAGCATAATATGGGGAAAAATGCTCGTTTGTTTTGGCCACAATTACTTATAAACTGCATAATACTCATAAAGCGGTGTTTTCAGTATTTGTTGTTTAAATACACTATATAGTAGGTAGAGCAATCGGTTAGAGGCATTTGAAATGTGGGGGTATAGAAGAATTCTGAGAACATCATGGACGGATAGAGTTTCCAACGAAAGGGTTTTGCAGATGGTCAACAAAGGGGCAGAAGTTTTAAACACAATAAAGCAACGAAAACTGCAATATCTGGGACATATATCTAATGCGTGGCGATAAGTACAAGTTGCTCCAACTAATAATACAGGGGAAGATACAAGGTAGGAGACCCCCTGGAAGAAGACGGACCTCTTGGCTCAAGAATCTCCGGACATGGTTCGGACTGAGTACTCGATCCTTATTCTGCGCAGTTGTGTGTAAGGTCCGAATAGCCAATATGATAGCCGACCTCCGGTAGGAGATGGCACCTCAAGAAGAAGAAGTAGGTACATAATATACAGAAATTTCAAAATCCTAAGTAGTTTAGTTTTTGAGATAGACCCCGTAACAAAAGTGGTCTAAAGCCGAAAACTTTGACGGCCCCCATTTCTTCATTTTTGTAGCTAAAAAATAATAAAAAATATATTTGAGCTCTACTTAATGAGTTCTAGACAATGACACCCCACATGATAGGGTACAAAAATAAAATTTTATTTCGACTCCTTTTCTATGTATGGGGAGACCCCTTTATTTTTTAGTTTAATTTTATTTTTATTATTTGTTGTTAAAGCGGCAATATAAATACACACTCTGTGAAAATTTCAACTGTCTACCTATTACGGTTTACGAGATATAACCCGCTGACAGACGGACGGACGGACGGACGTACAGACGGACAGCGGAGGCTTAGTAATAGGGTCCCGTTGGCACCCTTTGGGTACGGAACCCTAAAAATTCTTTATGTTATTTTTTCTTATGTAGGTACCTACTACCTAGGTATCTATTTACTTTTTGGAGGAACGTCGCAAATCGCAATGTAAAGATGATCCACGTAATGGAGTAGGAAAGTAATTGTAAATTACTACACATTTCTTAGGAATAAGAAACAGACACTTTTCTTTTTCCACACTTGCATATAAATATATTTACGTACCTACTTTTAGAAATTTCTGTGTCATCTGACCGAAGTCTGAAAAGCATGCGGAAGGAAGGAAAATGTATTGTGTTGATTTTAATAATGAATTATGCCAATATCAGTGTAAGTGACTAATGATACCTATCCTTCTGATGATATTACCTATCTTAATAAATTAACACATCTTAATAAATTAATATTTAAGTGAGTAACAGGGAAAATACTTTGAGCAAAATGCTCAGTTGTAGACTCACAAAATTCCGCTTTGTTTAGATTCTACCTATTTAGCTAATATTTTGATTGCAATCCACATAAAATAACAGTGACCTTCTTCAGGATCTCAACATTGTGGATTTTCATTGGTGCATAGAGGTTTTCCTGAAATAATGTAGTGTCATATGAGGATGATACTAATACCTACTTGAAAATTACATACGGATGAGTAAACGACCATTTCTTTATGAGTCATACTTCCAGTCGATAAGTAGGTAGGTAATACATAAGTAATTAATAGTCACGTGTTACAAGGGGCGACGGAGCAAGTCTTCTGGCGTAGCCCATTTGAGTTGTGTCTATGTCTGTGGAATTGTCATTGAACTGTGTGTGAACTGTGACGTCATGTAAACAAATGGAACGTTTCCGCGGCAATTTATTTCTCGATTTTTATGAAAAATACTGAAAATTATGCATAAATATACGTTTTGTTAGCTTCAGCATAGCATTGTTAACAATTTAATATGATTTTCTAAAAGTAGTCAAATACCCTATTCCTAGTTCCATGAGTAAAACTATGTCATCTTGATTCTTGACATTATTTTTGTTTTGATAATGATGTCCCTCCTTCCAAATAAAGTTTATCGATTTATGTTACAAAAACAGATAGTTACCTACTACCTCCATAAGTACCTTAAAAGGGAGTTCATTCATTAAAATATTGTTATTTTCTCAAATATACAGGTAAACGAGGCCGAAAACCTCTGATTTGTAATAAAATAGTCTTAAAATGGAAAATAGCGAATTAATTGCTTAGGTGGGCGATCCACCTAAGGTTTCAACGCACAGATTTTTGCTAACAACACCATAAAATAAAACACCTTAAAACGCTAAATACGAATTTTCCATTTGTTTTGTTTCCTAATCCTAATAATCCTACCTACGCTGCTAAGGTAACAAAAAACATTGCTGTCAATAATTAGGGTACCTAGACCTACTAACCAGCCCCTAGATCAGCAGTGATAGCCTAGTGGTTAGGACTGTGGTCTCCTATTCGGGGGGTCGCAGGTTCGATCCCGGGTAGGTACGCATTTCTGACTTTTCTGCGTCAATTGCGTTTAAGCAATTAATTAATTAATATCACTTGCTTCAACGGTGAAGGAAAACATCGTGAGGAAACCTGCACACAGAGCTTTTCATAATGTTCTTGAAGGTGTGTGAAGTCCGTCAATTCGCATTGAGCCAGCTCGGTGGACTATGGCCTATAACCCTTCTCTGACTTCTGAGAGGAGACCTGCGCTCAGTAGTGAGCCGTTGATGGGTTGCTAATGATGATGACCTATACTACCTACTTAATGTTCGCTTCTGCTTAGATAGGCATTAGGTATCTAAGTAGGTACTTACTTTAAAAGTTTTGTCTTTGTTTAGTTTTTTTATTAAATGAAAATCTCCACCATAGAATTTAATTTACAATCGTTGTTATTGTAAACCATACCAGAACTGTTCCATCTAATTCAGGTAAGTACTGGTAAGTACATAATTATTATGTCTGCTCCTTTATGTAGGTACATAATGAAGCAAAACGATTTATCTATTTATTTTATACGTGAAGAGATATAGAGGCATAATATGTTAGCGAACACTGTATGTAATGCACAATGAGGAACGTGACAAAGTTTTTAATTATTAGACGTGAAAATCACCAGCTGCGAGTAGGAGGGATTTCAGTGGCCCCCATTTGACCGCCATTGCCATATTTGGCACGGCTCGCGTCTAAATATGGCTCGGGGCCAGCCCACCGCGCCTGCGCCGCGCGCGCGCCGCGAGCTTCCGACTCTATTATTTCTATTTACGAAATAAACTCAAAATAAAAGCTCTATTTTAATACAGATTTCGGGCACTGAAACGTTCGCGGGTTCCCGGTTTCCTACGGATGTGTCGGGTTACGCCGTACTCGATATTTCTATCCCTGTCTCGTGGGGAATGCACGTTTCGCGTGTGAAAGAGACGGCTAGAGGTCGAGGTGCGCGGGACGGAACCGCGCGAAGTCAGTCGCGGTCCGAGCGGCCGAGTCGCCAGTCCCGCCCTCGGTACTTTCGCGTTTTCGGTCAGTCTCCGTTCAACGTTCGAACGGTGAGGTGTGTATAGCGCACGTGCGCACCGGTTACTGTGGCGTACTGCGAGGTTATAATGGACGCGCCCGGCGGAGCGCGGGAGCCCCGCTTCGGGTCGCCGTACGGAATGGGTCTGTTGGGAGAAGTGCCGGACATGTACGGCGCGGGCCGGCCGCCGAGCGCGCTCGGGCAGCTGCGGCCCGGCATGCAGGCCTGCCCGGCGCCGCGCGGCCTCAAGCGGCCCTCGGACCAGTGCTACGACGAGCGGCCCTCCCCCAGCCTGGGCCTGGAGCACTGCGCCATGCCCGACATGGCGGACGACGGCTACGCCTCGCTGCAGCCCAAGAAGTCGCCGCCCAGCAACGGCAAGAAGACCAAGGGCCGCGTCAAGATCAAGATGGAGTACATCGACAACAAACTGCGCCGGTACACCACCTTCTCCAAGCGGAAGACCGGCATCATGAAGAAGGTGGGTGCGGCACCGCTCTCGGCAATATTCCATGTTGGCCATCAGGTGCACCGGCTACTGCCACATGTGTGAAAGTGCATTGTATCACCTCTCAGTCATACCCTGGAAGAGATTTAAAAATAGTGCTCAGATAATAAAGTCAAAACCAATAACTAAATGCAGTGCAACACAACTGTCTAGGAAACTTATGAATTACTTCATATTTGAAATTATTCGATTATTTGTGATCAATTTTGTAAAATCCATTTCTCCTTCCATCTGGATAATTAATGTTGTACAAGAAACATGACAGTATTTGAAAATATCTTCTTTTGAACATTTAAATATAAGTTTGGTGGAAGAGCGGCACAACTTGATTTTGTAATGTAATTCTTGGTGGCAACTCAAATATTTTACTGGATATTATTATGAACTAAATTGACGAATATTGTTTAGTATTCATGATCAGAAAATGTTGTAAAATGTTAAAACTGCACCCAAATTACCTATTGTTTACAGTCAAAATTGTCATAGGTTCAGTTTAGAAAAATCACATAAAAATCAATTTTGCATGAATCTTAGATGAATCTATTAATTAAACTCAAGTAACAAGACCCCAGAAATCATAAAAAACATAAGAGTAGTATTCTATAGCATTTAACTAATAAATAATAAGTTTTATTATTGACATTGTAGGTTATGTTGCATTCTGAGAGGTTATCCAATGGAATATTGCTGAAAGTGCTTCGAATTCTATGATTTTACTATTATTTTGGCATATTTTCAGTACAGCGAAGTTGAAAATGTGTTTTCCAATCGTTTTTAACATGTTTTTGTGAGCATATGTGATAAAAGTTTTGACAGGTGTCAGCTGATAAGATCGTAACTCGTAAGTAAACAATAACGTATAGTTTTCTTTAAAGCATATTTTAAGTAAAACAAATGAAACTCTCGTAGTACTAATTATTCCTTTAGTAATAATTACTTATTTGATCAGAAAATAGTTTTTTAATTCTTAAATTATCCTTTTGAGTCATATCTGACGTCTCGTTTTTATGGTGGCTTCATAGATGGCGCTACTGGTACTAAAATTAACGAAGTTGCTTCAAAAGGTTTTCGTATTATTTTATCACTAGATAATTAATTATCCCTTTCGAGATATTATTTATCTTGTCAATATACTTAAAAACAAATTCTTTATGTATAGTTAGTGAACCCACATTGTGTTACTATTCTCGTTTGAGTTAAGTAGGTATACTTTTATTTTTCTATTTTTTTTTATTATGACGTAGGGATTTCTTTTTAAATTAATATTTAATAAAAGGCATTGGATGATAGAAGGTAAACGAGTTTTAATAATAAACAATTATTTTTGAATTCGAGCAATTATTTTATAATTTATGCCCAAATTAATGGTCTGAAATCATGACATGGACAGATAACAGATTGTCCAGCCTAGTGTTAATAATATTTTTCTCTGTCTTTAATAAAATAGCTTTAGCCCGCGGCTTCGCTCACGATAAGTTCCATTTTTCAAACCCCTATTTTACCTCCTCGGGGGTATCAAATATCAAACTTGATATGAATATATTGCATAGTAATCAGGGAAATAGAGATGGCTCTTATTTTCCTAATCAGGTGATTTTTCAGCTATATCCTCGAATAAATCTTTTTTCCAATTTTTTAAAACTAATGTAAAGCTGCTTTCTTATGTCATAATTGTAACAAATTGAAGTTTATGTAAGAAAACCATGGCCATGAAAAACATATGTGGCCAATAATGGGATAAGTTAAAGTAAGTTAAGTATGTTGTCACTTAATGATGATGTTCCTGACGGTGATGCTTCCTTCACTGTTAAAGCTAGATAAGTAAAATTGCCTAAAACGCACATACTTAACTCCGAAAAGTTAAAGAACATCCCTGGGATTCGAACTCCGAACTACCGATAAATAATTTAATATAAACATATATATAATTAAGTAGGGTCATTTCGCCTGTTTGCGTCCACTTAGTGTAGTTGTTAAGTTTGAACATGAAAAAAAAAAATGGTCGCGTGGTAGTTTTCAATTAAAAATGGATGTAATGTAGTCCCTATATAGTCTTGTCAAGTTTAATACTCTGTTTTGGACAACACATCTGATGTTTTATTCTACACAGCTAAAAATAGCTGAAACAGGCGATTTGCCCATTTTGCGTCCGCAAAATCCAGATTGCGTCCGCCTTGTGGACCAGTTGGCGTCCACCAGTTTAAAAGGGGGAAATAGGGGAAATAAGTTTTATAACTGTAAAGAAAAGCTTGTGATTTTAATCAAATCATTTATTTAACAATTGCTGATAATAAAAAGTTTACTTACATCAATAAAATTGCTCTTCTGGACATTGATCACATACTAATAACTAAAGTAAAAAAAGTTTACTTCGACTTGAAGTCATTGGCAATCTTTAAATCTGTATATATTTTGCAATATTAATTAAAACTATGTAAGTGTATAATAATCAGTTCAAAAGTATAAAGAAAATAAAACATCTATAATATAATAATAAAACCTGGACGAAACTGGACGAATTCTGTACATTAAATATATTTTGAAAATTTTAATTGAAGGAAGCTTTATTATCGATACTGAGCCCAAAAGGTTTTTTTTTTAATTTTTTGTCTGTCTGTCTGTCTGTCTGTCTATAATCTATATATTGGCCGCGCATCACGCCGAAACTACTCGACTGAAAATTGTATAACTTTTACTATTTTTTTTGTGTAATAAAAAGATGGACGCATAATGTTATAGGGTTTTTAATGTAGGTAAAGTTTGCGTCCAAGTATGATTTTTGCGAGTTTTGACGTTAATTATCTTTTTGTCTATTTTTGATAATATGGACTCAAATCGGCCATTATATTATGCATGTAAATAATGTTAAAATTTATATCAAATTTATATTGATTTTCTCACTTTATCGTATTTAATTAAACATCTGACTTGGAAGTAGCTAGAATAATCTGCGTCCATAGCGGACGCAAAGTGAAATTTTTATAAATTTGATGTAGCAGTTCGCGTCCGCCATATATAAAACTCTCAGTAGAAAAATTTTAGTTCAAACATACATTATCTATATAGTGTGGTTCATAATTAAGGTCTAGGAACAACAAAGATTTCTAAATTTCAAATAAATCCATTAAATACTTACCGTGAAAAGTGCAGCTGCTCACTATTTTTTTTCTAACACTTTAGCGCGACGGCACTCGTTGGTTGCACACTCAATCTCTAGTTTATTTTTCATTCAAGTTGGGTTGCGCGCATAGATCTTTTGTTTGTGTGTGTCATAGGTCATAAATCCATAGAAATCCAAAAATCCATAGAAGCGTTCGTGTTTAGGTTAGTGTGTCAAGTATGGTTATTTTTCACTGTTGTAAAACAGTGATTCGTAGTTTGGACGCGAATTGGGCGTCGGACGCGAACAGGCACAATTACCCTATATTATTATGATTTATTGTTGATTTTTAAAAACTACTCGACCGATTTCGATAAAATTTAAATGGGACTACTTGGGACCATTTGAAACAAAAAAAGAAGTTTTCCGAATCGGTTCCGGCGTCTTCGAGTAAGTGAAAAAAAAGATTCCGACGAATTGAGTACCTCCTCCTTTTTTGAAGTCTGTTAAAAATGAGGCCAAAGTCTTATTGAATTTGCTACTAGATCAATAACTATTATTTTTTCATTCATCATTAGCAACCCATCAACGGCTCACTAGTTACTGAGCGCAGGTCTCCTCTCAAAGAAGGGATATAGGCCGTAGTCCACCACGCTGGCCCAATGCGAATTGGCGGACTTCACACACCTTCAAGAACATTATGAAGAACTCTCAGGTGTGTAGGTTTCCTCACGATGTTTTCCTTCACCGTTGAAGCAAGTGATATTTAATTGCTTAAACGCACTTGATTCCGAAAAGTCAGAGGTGCGTTCCCGGGATCGAACCTGCGACCCCCCCGAATAGGATACCACAGTCGTAACCACTAGGCTATCACTGCTTAGTTTTATTACTTATTAATAATAATTATTATTTAAAAATATCCCTTTAAAAACAGGAAAAGATAAAAGGCCCACTACAGTTAAAATTCTTAAAAAGAATAAACGTCGAATTACGAATATATGATTTTTTGTTGTCGCTTTAGAAAACAATACAGCTACCCACCTATTTATCGTGTCCACATAATTAATTTTAATTAACAAAACATCTTATTCGCGTAGGAGGGTGTCTGTTACAAACAGGCTTTTTTCTAGTCTAAAGAGGAATTTTAATAACGAAACGCCTGAGAAGCGAAAATAATCTTGTGCCTTGACGTATTTCGCAATAATAAACTGGCAACACCGCTGCATTACTATTCACAGCTGAAAAATAAACCATCCTTTCGTGTCTATGAATTTAAATCCCTTATTTACGCAGCGCAATTTAGCAGGTAGTCTGTTCTATAAGTCAGTTGACGTGGGTAAATTGAAAAATATTATGTTGTACTGAAATTGTCACCAATGAATCAGTTTTGATTCTTTACATCATACGTCTGACTTTTAACCGACTTCAACCTTATTTACGCAGCGCAATTTAGCAGGTAGTCTGTTCTATAAGTCAGTTGACGTGGGTAAATTGAAAAATATTATGTTGTACTGAAATTGTCACCAATGAATCAGTTTTGATTCTTTACATCATACGTCTGACTTTTAACCGACTTCAAAAAAGAAGGACGTTCTCAATTCGTCGAATCTTTTTATGTATGTTCACCGATTACTCGAAAATTCTTTTTGTTTCAATGGGTTTACTTCCCAGGTGGTCCCATTTAAATTTTATCGAAATCGGTTGAGCGGTTTTTAAAAAAATCAACAATAATTAATTATTATATAATTTGTAGTGGCGCGGGCGTTTGAAGTCGGTTTTTAAAAAATGTATATATTTATTTATAATAAAAATAAACTATGCACTCATTAATGTAATGACGTGGAAAGGTGGAAAATATTAAAAAAAGTAACCCATTACGTAAGTAAACTGACTTACTGAACTGACTACCCACAGACAGATAGCCTACATAGAACATTATCATAATAATCCACTGGTATGTACAGGTGTGGGTTTACATTAATATTCAATATTTTTTTAATGGTAAATAGTTATTAGTATACCGTAATATTGGCAGATATTAATGATTTTTGTATTATAATTTCGGTAGGTACTAGATGATGCTCGCGACTTCGTCTGCGTGGTTTAAGGTTTTTGAGTCCCGCAGGAACCCTTTAATTGTCCGGGATAAAATGTAGCCCATTTGTTAATCCAGGGTATAGGTAATCTATCTCTATTCCAAATGCCTGCGGCTTCGCCCATTTGAGTTCGATTTTTCAAATCCTATTTTACCCCTTTAGGGGTTGAATTTTCAAAAATCCTTTTTTAGCGGATGCCTACGTTATAATAGCTATGCGGGTACCAATTGTCTAAAAGTTATTCCATTGATCGTAATCGTATTCGATGACATTAGCGTCAAAGTAAAATAATCCTTGATTGTATTGATTTAAAGTCACAAATTCAGTACAACCGATTTTAATATAGAGCGTATCGTACATACGTAAACGTATAAGAATGTATGTACACGAAACTGAGCTCTAATTCAATGCTCATGTGGCTTATTTGACTTTGGCGCGAATGTCATCGAATACGACTAGTGGTTCGCCCCGAACTGAGACCTCGCGGTAACGGTATCCCATGATTATTCATTCAATCGATACATGACGACCAAAACTGACATTATTATTATGCCCGTTTTCACCAAACATACCTAAATCATCCCCTATGTAGGAGTCTCTTTACGTAGGTAGCTCCAAAACACAATCCTAAGTCCTAACATCCGTCCCAATGTCCTTTTAGGTGTCCCGTACAGGATCGTGATAAAGAAGTTGACAGTAATCATCACCTAATTTATCATAGGTAGCCCGTAAAGGTTAGGGAACGTCAGTGAAAACATTGAATTATTATGTAGGTACTAACGAGTGAAAACGGGTTAGGGGCATCTGTACAAATCGTCATCTATCGACGCGAATAGAAAATATACAAAATGCAGCAATTAATAGTTTATTGAAGTTTGATATTTAACTAAAGAATAATTTTAATTGAATAATATGTTATTATATTATGTACCTAAATAATAATGCTCGACGCAAAACTGTTTTTGGGATAGATCGTTGTCGTAACTCTTAGTTTCATGGAATAGTTAATGACTGCGCCATCTATTAGCATTATTGTGAAGCTATGTGAAAATTACTGATGCTCATTAAAAATAAAATAATCTCGTTTCTTTATAATATTCATATAATTTTAGTATTTGTTGTTCAAGTACAGGATACAAGTGAAGTAAAAAAATAAGTACAGGTTGAAAATATATAGCCGATTTTCCCAGAGAGCGTCTTCAAGCGAGCGTATTAAATCGCCACTTTGAAAGCCCCCCATTTCGACAATTTTAGGAAAAAAATACGTTTGTACTCTGTTCCAAATTGTCTTTAAAATGATACACAGAAAGCCTATGAATCGTAAAAAAAAAATTTACTTCGCATTCGCTTCTATGAGAGCCCCCCTGAAATAAAGATTTTTATAACTTTTTAAGCCATTTTCGGCTGGAGGCCATCGGTTTACATATTATATCTAAAGTTGAAGTAATTACGTTCAGTAATTCAAAAGTTATAAGGCTCTGACAGACGGACGGATGGACGGACGGACAAGTGCAAATCGCTCTAGTAAACTCAGAGACCTCGCTTCGCTCAACAATTCAAAAAGCCAAAGGAGGATGGTGACCTCCTTATAGTTTCATGAGTATTGCCATTAGAACGGTTATTTACATGCTTCTAGTTTTTTTTTTTTAAAAGAATAGTCAAATTGAAGTTGACTAATATCCTCCTATCCCCTCCAACTAAGCGGAAAGCTTGTGCTAGGAGTGGGTACGACAATAGTGCAACGGGTGGGATTCGAACCTGCGACCTTTCAGTTTTCAGTCCGCACCTTTAACCGTTGGGCTATTGAGGCTCGAAATTATTTATTTATTTACTAGCTGATGCCCGCGACTTCGTCCGCGTGGATTTAGTTTCTAAAATCCCTCGTGAACACTTTGATTTTCCGGGTTAAAGTAGCCTATGTTACTCTACAGGTCCTCAACTATAGTACCCATGCAAAAAATCACGTCGATCCGTGGCGTGATTGAAGGACAAACCAACAAACAAACACACTTTCGTATTTACTAGTGGTTCGCCCCGAACTGAGACCTCGCGGTAACGGTATCCCATGATTATTCATTCAATCGATACATGATAACCAAAACTGACATTATTATTGTGCCCGTTTTCACCAAACATACCTAAATCATCCCCTAAGTAGGAGTCTCTTAACGTAGGTAGCTCCTAAATACAATCCTAAGTCCTAACATCCGTCCCAATATCCTTTTAGGTGTCCCGTACAGGATCGTGATAAATAAGTTGACAGAAAACATCAATCACCTAACTTATAGGTAGCCCGTAAAGGTTAGGGAACGTTAGTGAAAACATTGAATTATTTATCAAACATTGAATTTAACTCGTAGTTCCATGGGAATAGTTACTGACTGCGCCATCTATTAGCATTATTGTGAAGCTATGTTGATGCTATATGAATTACTGACGCCCATTAAAAATTAAATAATCTCGTTTCTTTATAATATTCATATAATTTTAGTATTTGTTGTTCAAGTACAGGATATAAGTGACCTAAAAACATAAAATCAGTTTGAAAATCCATAGCGGATTTTTCTAGAGAGCGTCTTCAAGCGAGCGTATAAAATCGCCACTTTGAAAGCCCCCCATTTCGTCAATTTTAAGGGAAAAATTAAAAAAAAATTATTTTTGTACTCAGTTCAAAATTATCTTTAAAATGATACGTAACAATTTTATGTAACGCGATATTTTTTTTTTTACTTCGCATTCGCTTCTATGAGAGCCCCCCTGAAATAAAGATTTTTATAACTTTTTAAGCCATTTTCGGCTGGAGGCCATCGGTTTACATATTATATCTAAATTTGAAGTAATTACGTTCAGTAATTCAAAAGTTATAAGGCTCTGACAGACGGACGGACGGACGGACGGACGGACGGACAAGTGCAAATCGCCCTAGTTAACTCAAAG
This sequence comes from Oeneis ivallda, assembly GCA_029955525.1. Classification (NCBI taxonomy): domain Eukaryota; kingdom Metazoa; phylum Arthropoda; class Insecta; order Lepidoptera; family Nymphalidae; genus Oeneis; species Oeneis ivallda. The sequence goes on from JARPMR010000015.1 coordinate 21,859,531, forward strand.
ACCTTCGCTTCGCTCGGTCGATAATATTGGTATGATTAGAATATTAAATTTCATAGGAAAACACTGTAACATTACGTCCATACGATGTATTACATCCATACCTACTATGAAGTATGTAGGTATAATGATCGTTTGGCAAAATCTGACGCGAGTAGTTTGGCTTTGACAAAATAGGGCTATCCACAATGACCTTCGCTATCCACGATGGCTATATACGATAAAGTACGATTGCCAGCTTAAGATGAGCCGTGCATTCAAAGTATCCTGTAGATTCCGCGGTTCAAGTATTTTGGACCTTACACTGAAGGTTGTGATGTTTATAATTTCTGATCTACTAAATTGACCACCTTGAAATAAAAACAGGACAATCTCTAAAGAACCCGCTTTCTAACAAAAAAAGAATGAATGAAATCGGAATACGCCTTAATGAATTACAGCTAAATACACATTTTGACTTTTATCCCCTCTCCCAAGGGAACCGTGCTGAATTTCGGGATAAAAAGTGTCCTATATTATACCTCGTAGTATGAACTTAAATCATGCCAAGTTTCATTTAAATCGGTCCAGTAGTTTCGGCGTGATGCGCGGCCAAGATACAGACAGACAGACAGACAGACAGACAGACAGACAGACAAAAAATTAAAAAAAAATTGTTTTGGCTTCAGTATCGATTATAGAGTGCCCTCAAACAAAAATTTTCAAAATATCTTTAATGTACAGAATTGGACCTGTTACAGTTTTATTATATTATAGATAGATTAGTTTATTCATGCATTCTGTTTGGCCTGGATTGTAAGTTTACCAGCACGTCGTCGGTTGCGTCCTAGGCCCAATCTACCACGTAGTCACGGACGCTTTTGATGTCTGATTGTACTAACATCTCGTGCTTTTAATCTGCAAAGCCTTTAGGAATAGTATTTTGTTGTCTATTTCTAGATAATTAATTTGCTTTGCCATTTTATCTAGTAGGTACCTAAATACGAAATATTATATTTGATTAAACACTAATCTTTATATACAGGTACCTTCCTAAATATTTAATTATTACAAAATCGATCGGAAGGGATTAATTTATAATTTAAGTCTTGTTTATTATTTACGGCTGGTTATTTTTTTGCCGACTTCAAAAAAGGAGGAGGTTCTCAATTCGTCGCATTTTTTTATGTACCAATTACTCGAAGACGCCTGAACCGATTTGGAAAATTCTTTTTTTGTTTCAAAGTGTATATATTTTCCAGGTGGTCCCATTGAAATTTTATCGAAATCGGTCAAGCGGCTTTTAAAATATCAACTATAAATTACATAATTTGTAGTGGCGCGGGCGTTTGTAGTCGGTTTTTTAAAAAGAAAATTTTTTTTATATTAAATTAAAATCCAGTCTAAATACTTACTTAAGTATTTAGACTGGATTTAACAAATCCAAAGTCTAAAAAAAATTCAGTCAAACATTTAAATTACAGATGTACCTACGTATGTTTGAAGTGTTCACCAAACAACCTGTTTTACCTTTGATTTTAGCTTTTGACTTATATTACTTATACTTATACTTTTGGCCTATAGAAAATAATTATTATTGTGAATCTGAAGTACGAACTAGAATAAAATTATTTAAGAAATTATCAGGATTTCCCTGCAGGATGTAGTTACCTTCCAAATGCAATAACAAAGTTGCTTATTTAAGCAAACTATCATATTATGAGCATTATTCAGCGAAAGCTAACAGTAAAGGTTTGACACTTTCCGCTAACTTCAGTCACGTGTCGTAATGTTGCTAACATCATGAAATTAGGAGGTAGTGGAACCAAAAAATAGGTACTTCTTACTTGCATTATTCAGCGAAAGCTAACAGTAAAGGTTTGACACTTTCCGCTAACTTCAGTCACGTGTCGTAATGTTGCTAACATCATGAAATTAGGAGGTAGTGGAACCAAAAAATAGGTACTTCTTACTTGCATTATTCAACGAAAGCTAACAGTAAAGGTTTGACACTTTCCGCTAACTTCAGTCACGTGTCGTAATGTTGCTAAGATCATGAAATTAGGAGGTAGTGGAACCAAAAAATAGGTACTTCTTACTTGCATTATTCAGCGAAAGCTAACAGTAAAGGTTTGACACTTTCCGCTAACTTCAGTCACGTGTCGTAATGTTGCTAACATCATGAAATTAGGAGGTAGTGGAACCAAAAAATAGGTACTTCTTACTTGCATTATTCAGCGAAAGCTAACAGCAAAGGTTTGACACTTTCCGCTAACTTCAGTCACGTGTCGTAATGTTGCTAACATCATGAAATTAGGAGGTAGTGGAACCAAAAAATAGGTACTTCTTACTTGCATTATTCAGCGAAAGCTAACAGTAAAGGTTAGACACTTTCCGCTAACTTCAGTCACGTGTCGTAATGTTGCTAACATCATGAAATTAGGAGGTAGTGGAACCAAAAAATAGGTACTTCTTACTTGCATTATTCAGCGAAAGCTAACAGTAAAGGTTTGACACTTTCCGCTAACTTCAGTCACGTGTCGTAATGTTGCTAACATCATGAAATTAGGAGGTAGTGGAACCAAAAAATAGGTACTTCTTACTTGCATTATTCAGCGAAAGCTAACAGCAAAGGTTTGACACTTTCCGCTAACTTCAGTCACGTGTCGTAATGTTGCTAACATCATGAAATTAGGAGGTAGTGGAACCAAAAAATAGGTACTTCTTACTTGCATTATTCAGCGAAAGCTAACAGTAAAGGTTTGACACTTTCCGCTAACTTCAGTCACGTGTCGTAATGTTGCTAACATCATGAAATTAGGAGGTAGTGGAACCAAAAAATAGGTACTTCTTACTTGCATTATTCAGCGAAAGCTAACAGTAAAGGTTAGACACTTTCCGCTAACTTCAGTCACGTGTCGTAATGTTGCTAACATCATGAAATTAGGAGGTAGTGGAACCAAAAAATAGGTACTTCTTACTTGCATTATTCAGCGAAAGCTAACAGCAAAGGTTTGACACTTTCCGCTAACTTCAGTCACGTGTCGTAATGTTGCTAACATCATGAAATTAGGAGGTAGTGGAACCAAAAAATAGGTACTTCTTACTTGCATTATTCAGCGAAAGCTAACAGCAAAGGTTTGACACTTTCCGCTAACTTCAGTCACGTGTCGTAATGTTGCTAACATCATGAAATTAGGAGGTAGTGGAACCAAAAAATAGGTACTTCTTACTTGCATTATTCAGCGAAAGCTAACAGTAAAGGTTAGACACTTTCCGCTAACTTCAGTCACGTGTCGTAATGTTGCTAACATCATGAAATTAGGAGGTAGTGGAACCAAAAAATAGGTACTTCTTACTTGCATTATTCAGCGAAAGCTAACAGTAAAGGTTTGACACTTTCCGCTAACTTCAGTCACGTGTCGTAATGTTGCTAACATCATGAAATTAGGAGGTAGTGGAACCAAAAAATAGGTACTTCTTACTTGCATTATTCAGCGAAAGCTAACAGTAAAGGTTTGACACTTTCCGCTAACTTCAGTCACGTGTCGTAATGTTGCTAACATCATGAAATTAGGAGGTAGTGGAACCAAAAAATAGGTACTTCTTACTTGCATTATTCAGCGAAAGCTAACAGTAAAGGTTTGACACTTTCCGCTAACTTCAGTCACGTGTCGTAATGTTGCTAACATCATGAAATTAGGAGGTAGTGGAACCAAAAAATAGGTACTTCTTACTTGCATTATTCAGCGAAAGCTAACAGTAAAGGTTTGACACTTTCCGCTAACTTCAGTCACGTGTCGTAATGTTGCTAACATCATGAAATTAGGAGGTAGTGGAACCAAAAAATAGGTACTTCTTACTTGCATTATTCAGCGAAAGCTAACAGTAAAGGTTTGACACTTTCCGCTAACTTCAGTCTCGTGTCGTAATGTTGCTAACATCATGAAATTAGGAGGTAGTGGAACCAAAAAATAGGTACTTCTTACTTCCATGACTAATATTAAGGAAGTGGCGGAGTTAGCAGGAGTTGCTAAAACGCGCTTGTAACGGCATTTGGAGTTATATCTTACTATAGCTGATGCCCGCGACTTCGTCCGCGTGGATTTAGTTTTTAAAACTCCGCGGGAACTCTTTGATTTTCCGGTATGCCTGTGACACCCTACAGGTTCTCAACTATACCTATCCAAAAAATCATGTCAATCCGTAGCCTTGTTGCAGTGTGATTGACGGACAAACCTATTATAATATAAGTAGAGATGTATTAGAAAGGAAGAATTAATACTACGATAATATAGGCGATCTAATTAAATTTTAGAACACAAAAGCTATATGATAGATATATTCCCTCGGGGACTTTTTGGTAGAGACTAATGAGTACTTTGATTATGTAGTGAATAATTTTTATGTATTGTATCATCAATAGTTTTCTCAGCACACGCCAAATAATGCATTTTATAGGCAAAATTTTGCTACTTTGGGTTACATTATTGCAATTTTCTTCAGGATCTCTAATTTTTTGAAAATAAATTATATCCTATGTTACTTCGTGATAACTTAGCTTTCTATTGGTGAAAAAATGGTTAAAATCGGTGCAGTAGTTACAGAACCTATTCGGTACAAACAAACAAACAAAAAATCTTTCCTCTTTATAATATTAAGTATAGATAAGTAGAGCTCGCTTCCAATGCGCAACAAAATCCTTTGATGCACCGATAATAACATTTCAAAAGACATCTCATGCTCTAGATCTATAATCCTTTTAGGAACTTGCGTAATTCTTCTAGGTTTGTCTCTGTCAATCAGATTCGTCGTATCCTTTAAGGTTCATCACGACATTGTGATTTAATAGCTCACGTACGTACCTAGCTGAAAGCTTTTCACTTGACAACTCCTTGGGCTTAATAATCAGGATAGAATAGAATAGAAATATTTTGTATTCAAATAAACTTTTACAAGTGCTTTTGAATGGTCGATGAATCTACCACTGGTTTGTTACCACCCGTTCACGAGCATGACGCATGACCCAGATTGTCTAAAAATTATTGATTCTGCTTGGCGGATACTAACTCACTATAATAGGAATATAAAAAGAAAAGGCGACTGACTGACTGACTATCAACGCACAGCTTAAACCAATGGACGGATCTGGCTGAAATTTGGCATATAGATAGCTATTATAACGTAGGCATACGCTAAGAAAGGATTTTTGAAAATTCAACCTCTAAGAGTTTTTGAGTGAGTGAGTTGAGTGAAGCAGTGATAGCCTAGTGGTACGACTGTGGTCCTATTCGGGGGGTCGCAGGTTCAATCCCGGGTTTTCGAAGTTAAGTGCGTTTAAGAAATTAAATATCACATGCTTTAACGGTGAAGGAAAACATCGTGAGGAAACTTGCACACCTTAGAGTTCTCCATAATGTTCTCGAAAGTGTGTGAAGTCCGCCAATTCGCACTGGGCCAGCGTGGTGGACTATGGCCTAAAACGCTTCTCTGAGAAGAGAGGAGACCTAGCTCAGTGGTGAGCCGATGATGGGTTCATAATGATGAAATGATGAAGACTTTTTAATATTGTATTTATTATTTAACCAGTTTTCATATGGGTCCCCCTGACCTGCAATAAAATGATTTTATTATAAAAGGGTAAAATAGGGATATGAAAAATCGAACTTAACGTGAGCGAAGCCGCAGGCAAAAGCTATTAGAAAATAAACTGTTAGTTATGTCGAAATAGTTAGTCAAATGAAGCGTTTTTTTGCCCTTGTCACGGATCATTTGAGTAATATTTAATTTTCTGATCATTTACTAGTTCTGTTTTTTGCTCCGTGGAAAGCTGCACGCGATGCGCAGCGGGCGTCGGTCCGTCGTCGGACGTTACTTGTTAACGATGCGTCTGTATCCGCTCGCTATTCGATACTTCGCTATCGATAAGAACATCGATTGATCCGAATCGTGTGGGAACGAATACCCATTTAGCGGAATCATAAGGTCATCTTTGCCGATCTGAATGTGAATCTAATTTGGAACTGATTTGGAGTATTAGTTTGCATATAGATCGTGTGGATGAGTTGAGTTTAATTTGATTAAAAACGTTGGTAGAGCCTTCAGTTGTCATTAGAGCCATAGGGTTTTTTTTGTTATTTTTAGGGTTCCGTACCCAAAGGGTACCAACGGGACCCTATTACTAAGCCTACGCTGTCCGTCCGTCCGTCCGTCCGTCCGTCCGTCTGTCAGCGGGCTGTATCTCGTAAACCGTAATACATAGACAGATGAAATTTTCACATATTATGTATTTCTGTTGCCGCTATAACAACAAATAATAAAAATTTAATTAAATTAAAAAAAATTATTTAAAATATTACCATGGGTACATGGAAATATTTTTATTTAATTTTTTTAACGGAACCCTAAAAGAGCAAGGCCCGACTCGCACTTGGCCGATTTTTTTATAGAACACCAGGTGATCTGAAATATTTGATATACGAGGGGTTGTTTCATCTTGGGCCAGGTAGTTAGTTGTACACTATACCAAACAATACTCGTTTATTATATTCTCCATTTAGGGGAATCATAGGTCATCTTTACTGTTCTAAATGTGTCTGAGATTGATTTCGAGAATCTGTATTAAGGAAGATTGTGATGAGTTGATTTGGTTGATTAGTTGTCAGTTTAACTGACATTGAAATAGAAATTTTATTGTATGTCCTGGCTTCTAAATTGATGCTCACCTCTGAGAACAAAGGCAACATTTCGTCTATTTTTTGCTTAATGATATTATCATTATCAAAGACTAGCTATCTGCTTGCCAAACAGTCCGATCCGTCCAGTGGTTTGACCTCTGCGTCGATAGATCAGTCAGTCAGTCACCTTTTTCTTTTATAATATATTGGATAGAAGCAGGCGTTACTTTGCGGAAGTCCATGATTAGCAAGAAAAGGGTAGAATTATTTTGCTATAATCCGCCAACAGAAAAAATCTGTATAATTTTTACACTACTCTCGACGCACGTTTCGCCCCGACACCGGAGCATCCTCAGGAGATGTTGACTCTACAACGATGCATTGTCTAGTGACGCTCGTGTCAATTGCGCGGTATTATATACCGTATTTCTACCCCCACTACTGTTGCCCCGCCCACTACCCCCCCCCTTCAAACAAACGAAGCAGTGGTGAACTTGAGACGTTCACTTGTTCATTAAGTAATTTAAACTGAGTATTATTGTTATGTTTTATTATTTCTAATTGTTCCAACATGCTCAGTCGAAGCCCTTTATCACAGGTGTGTAAGATTTTGTATGAATGATCGGATGATAATTTGTGTCCACTATCAAGGAGATGTTTAGCAAAGTGAGACTTTTGGGGTTGGTTGTTCCTAACCGCAGCCATATGTTCTTTGTAGCGTGTTTCAAATTTACGACCCGTTTGACCAATATAAGTGGCTTTACAGTCTGAACATTCGAGTTTATAAATGCCCGATTTTTGTTTGTTGTTTAATTTATCTTTACCGTTGCAAATATTTTTAAGTGTATTATTTGTCCTAAATGCAACATGTATATCATGTGCTTTAAGTCTCTTCGCGATACGCTCCGACACTGTTCCAAAATAAGTTAAACTGGATTTGTATTTATTTATTTTATCAGGTGATGATGAATATAAATCCTGTTTTATCCGCATCAATTGTTGCTTTTTTATTATATTGCAATATAAAAAAATCTGTAAAATCTTACACACCTGTGATAAAGGGCTTCGACTGAGCATGTTGGAACAATTAGAAATAATAAAACATAACAATAATACTCAGTTTAAATTACTTAATGAACAAGTGAACGTCTCAAGTTCACCACTGCTTCGTTTGTTTGAAGGGGGGGGGTAGTGGGCGGGGCAACAGCAGTGGGGGTAGAAATACGGTATATAATACCGCGCAATTGACACGAGCGTCACTAGACAATGCATCGTTGTAGAGTCAACATCTCCTGAGGATGCTCCGGTGTCGGGGCGAAACGTGCGTCGAGAGTAGTGTAAAAATTATACAGATTTTTTCTGTTGGCGGATTATAGCAAAATAATTCTACCCTTTTCTTGCTTTTATAATATATTTAGATAAGGCAGACAGAACGGTAGTAATGATCATTGCAAAAGTTGGAGTCTAAAACCTACAAAACAAAAGCTATCTTGGTCGGACAACAAACTAAAGAACAAAATAAAGAATAAACCGAAACGATCGATTCATTGCACCCGACTAACAACGTAAGCAACATGACAGTGTAAATTACGTTCCCTACGCCAAAGTCCCGGCGTCCAGTTGGTACAGCAGACATTACATGTAGCTTCAGCCTACAGCGATGTTCGTCAGCGATTACAAGACGTGGACCACAATACATCGCCAGATAAATGCCGACATCGGATAGTTAGGCGGTTGCATAATTTTGTTGATCACTAGTGAAGAAAGATTACTTATATTTTTTGGAACGTAAGTTCCTTATCGCGCGGTACGGAAGGGGGCAAGACGGAAAAAATTAAGGAACCGACACTCGACACATTTTTGAAACCGACACTTTTTTGTTGAATGTGAATTTTGCATTGTGTTCGGTATTTTCGCGATACAACATTGGGTCTCCGTAGCCTAGGATTCGAACCATCGACTTTGAACTGTTAGGCGACTGCCGGAGCCACTAGGCTACGGAGACTCAATGTTGTACCTCGAAAATAACTAACACAATGTAATCGAAAGGAACTACGTTCCATCCTGGTGTCCCTTGACACCTCTCAAGTTTTTTCTAATAAAGAGAATATTAGCCAAGCTGGACTTGAGTTATATTCTCCTCTCCCCATAAAAGCTCAAGTGTTTAATATAGTGATAGAGAATGTTAAATATCTACTATTATCCGTAAATTAGCAGATAATAATATTATAGCTTTACTCCTTTTCATTCTTCGAGACAGATCGTATGGACATTTAGTTACACCTACAAAGCAGACATTATTGTACGTCCATCTTTAACCATATTCGCCAGCGATCACAAGATATCTTTAGACACAAAAATTATAAATAGATGCCAAGTGATAATATGATTTGTACTTATAAGCTAAATAAGTCTAATAATATCTATTTTGGCATACTTGAGCACGCTGATTTATTAAAAAATTAAATACAAAGAATTTCCGTGATTCTAGGAAATTGCTATGTATCACTAACTTTACGCTCCTTGACAGAAGAGAGACACTGGTGTATTCAAGAACCTCGAGCCTCCGAATAATTTAAATACCATTAAGTGCCGACTTCACCAACGTCGAATGACGTTTAACCGAGGAATAAATTGGGCGTTCTGACAGTTTTTGCATTTAAAATACTGTCAAAATATCAAATTTTTACGTTGGTGAAGTCGGCCACTAGCCAACACCGAGAAAAATTTGGTCGATTTAAAAATCCCATAAACTTTCCCTTAGATTCGCATGATGTTACTTTATCTTGATTCTCGATTTGATACAAAGAGAGACTCATGCACTGAGAGCAACTGCAAATATTCTTAAGGTATTTGAGAGGGATTACAGTCGAGACGTAACCGTACAATCTGCTGACGTCATAATCCTCTGAGAATATTGGTTAGAGGCGTTGGAGCTGGAACCTTTGTCGCCTTATGTAGCTGCAAGTGGATCGATTGCGAGTTCAATCGAGCTATATTACGTGGACCCCTGGTAATCTGGCCCCTGTCTAATCCGCCACCCCCTGTAATCCGACATGGTCTATTAATATTAATAGACCATGTCGGTAATAATTATTGAATATTTTTTTGACAATCTTCGCTAATTAAATAAGTTACAACTTGTACGCACCACAACTATTATGCTCGACGCGTAGGGTATTGTTTTGATTCTGATTGCTTAGTTTATATTTGACTATCTGTATTTATATTTGGATATGTAATTTGTCGGATTACAAGTTACTCTTTTGTAAACAATTTGTAAAAAATTCTAGACTATGGGGGTCTTAGGCAGTACTCTATAATCCGACAAATTCGATAGTTCAACACTGCCCTGCGAAATGTTTGTTGGATTATCGGGGGTCCACTGTATAGGTACCGTTTCGCAGTATAGAGTGGACTAGTGGAATACGCATTTGCGATATTGAGCATATAAATACTACTCTAACACTGAGCTTTGCTAATAGTTACAAGTAGTTTATAATTTGTTATCTAGTTGTTATTTAGATTTAATTTTGTTATTTGTACTATTAAATTAAGTTTCCGATAAAGATCTATATTCTGGCATTTCATGCTCTTGAAAATTGGACCTACATACACTTTATCAAATTATTGCTAATTCAATCCATGATGACAAATAAATACTTATCTTTTTTATAATTTACAATTTATAAAAAAATTGTCATCGTTACTAACTCTTCATACTAATACGTTTGTAATGTAATGCAATATATTAGAAGCTATACAACACAATTATTAGATATTATTGCAATTGAATCGGTCATCTCAGAAACCCCATGATGTCGCCGTTAATGACACAAGTCATGGGGAACATCGTTATTCGTTATCATAATACTTTTCAATTCCGCAGTCAAGTCTTCAGAGAAATATGGCTTTGGGGGAACATGGAATCTAGACTGCAACCCTAGTTAAGTGTAGTCTGTGTAGTGAGCAGGGCAATTTGCTGTGCCCATGTTGCGTTAAGTCGATGAATTTTAATTGAAGTAGCTTTTAGCAGACTACTGCAAGTTGCAGGCTGGAACAGACACGGCTTTAATGTTGGCATATTTGTTACGTAAAACTGCATAAGTTTCGCATGACCAATGAATAAGAATAATTGGTACGGTTCTTCTTCTTCGTCTTTACCAACCGATAGACTTCTACTGCTGGACAAAGGTTTCTTGCATGGACTTCCACTGGCCTCGGTCTTGCGCCGCCCGAATCCAGCGGCTTCCTGCGACCCGTTTGATGTAGCGAGGCCGCCGGGAACTAGGGGTCTTGGTATTGTGATTCGCACCTTAATGACCGTTGGGCAGGCGTGTTGGTCATCGCAGGTTATAGTCATTATTTTGCTTTAGAAAAACTTTTTCTCAAGTTCAACCTTATCACAATTGAAATCTACACTTAATTTTTCACTAGTAATTATGTGTAAGTATTTAGTGAAGTCAGTCTGCTGAGTTAATCTGTTTAAAAGCTCAAAAAGTGTGGAGTAATTAACTATCTTATAGGTACTTAGTCAACATCTCTACTGATTCAGTGACTCTTAGAGAATGTGGGTAATGCTTTTTTACATTTATATACGGGCCATCGTGACCCCTTCAATCAAGAGGCATGGGTAAAACTTAACACTACTGTGTATAAATTCTTACCACTTTTGAAAAACGTATACTTACTTAGTTAAAAGATCTCAATTACAACGACGTCCGATGATCGAATACGTTCGTACGATTCTCGCTGCACGCGGACAGGTATTAGATATTCTGCCCCATTATAAGCTTCGTTGCGATCGGCAACTCGCTCAGATAGTTCATTTTTAATTGACCGTCAAAGGGCTGAGATCAAGATCGGAACCGGTCATAGAGAGAGCTAAATGAGTCAACAATGCGGACTGAAATGAAGCCCTTAGCCTATGAGGCTATGATATCTCTCATTTTACGTCTCATTTTAAAGAGCTTTTGCCCGCTCCGGGAATAAATTATACAGTCCGATATAGGGGACCTGATATTCCGATATAGTCCTTAAGGAGGACATTTTAATAAATTTAAAATAACGATTATCGTTGTCTTGCGGAGTCGTGATTTCGTTAAGTTCGTGGTTGGGTCTAGGGCCGGAATAAGTCGTCACGAGCGATTACTAAATTAATTAGGAACTAGCTCCGATGTAGATTGCGGCCAAGATTATTTTCCCACACGGTTCTGGAACTTTTAGATCGTTAGATCTCGCGTCTATTTGTTACCCGCGAAAATTGATGTCTCTATTCTATTACAATTTTACAAGTCCATTTGGAACCGAAGACAAAGTCACAAAGTTATTACATGTATTTTATAATTCATTTACTTCACCTAGGCCAACCTGTGGCTCTTATGACACACGTCTTGACTCTACCACTGGTTCGTAAAGCGGATTCTGCTGAGAAGAGCCAGCAAGGAACTCAGCAGTTGCTCTTTTCGAAATATTCATTTTGCAATATTATTATGTAGCTATTATATTGTAATAAGTTTTTTATACTATCTTGTGGGCAGCCGGATGCCATGCCGATTTAACCCTGGATGCAACTTTGTTAGAATAGAATAGAATATATTTCCACAATGAGGTGAGGTTCCAAAAAAAGCGTAGGTACTACAATACAATTCATGTTAAGACGGGCAGACAGAAAGCAGCCCCATTCCCGCCGGTGGAACCCGTTCACGAGCATGACGCATGATCCAGCCGTTGCTTCGCTCGAACATATTTGAGGGAACGTAACAATCGTTCGAATCGTCAAATTAATCTACCAAAGGTTCGGAATGCCCTTCCCGACTGAGAAGAACCAGCAAGACTCGGCGGTTTTTTCAATACAATTTACAACATGTACTATGCTATGTATGCAGTGTTTCCACGATGAGGGGAAGTTCCAAAAATGCATACTTACAATTCAATACATGTTAAGATGGGCAGACAGAAAGTAGCCCCATACCCGTCGGTAGACCTAATTCATTCATTCATCTCAACCTATCGCTTGCCCACTGCTGGGCACAGATCTCTCGAATGAGAAGAATCATAGACCTATCAAGCTAGTCAAAGGCAGATTGCCAGACGAAACTTGTGGATTCTGGTAGTAAAAGTATGTAAACAATTTCGGGACACATCAAAAATTTTCTTATATTTTTCCATTTGAGCTTTTTGTTCTGCCATTTAAATTAAAAATAACGTCACCCATTTAATAAAATATTAACGCTCCTTGAATGTTTTCCTGAACCGATTTAAATTAAAGGAAAGCGTTGCTCCAATATTTTCTTGAACCTATAGCGTTCCTCCAACATATTTATTATTGTTGAAGTTTACACGTTAAAAATAAATGATTCCTCACATGTTTTTTGAACGTTGGGCCATGTACGTTAAAGAATAACATTCCTCCAGTGTGTTATTGTAACATTTGAAAAACATGGAGCCCAGAATTTTGTATTTCGATTTTACTAGAGTACAGTGCTTTGCAGTGCTTTCAAAAATCTTTTCAAAAAAGCCCTTTGATTGGTACAAGTAGAACGCAGAACTCTGAATTAGAAACTCTGTAGAGTTTTGGATTCCGTAGACAGTGAAAAAGACGATTTAACAAAAATATAATTTATATTGTTGAAATATGCTCGTTCGATTTTAAGTAGTTTCAAAGACATTAATTTAGATGTCGAAACGGTAGGTAATTACAAAGTCAAAAGTGGAATTTACTGTGTCGACATGTAACTAAATTACTAAAAAAATTGCTAAGTAGACAATTAAATGTATTAGTTGAACGATATTAAAATTCTACACATGCTACATTCGCTAAGTGGCCACGACGATGCGCGATGGTACGACGCGATGTTCCTATTGAAGTCGAACGTTCGGGAAACCTCTTACCTTATTCTGGAAGCCTGGTATATTTGGGTCCATATTTGGCCACTTTCATTGTTACGCCACAAAATGGACGACGTCTCTCGGGGGACTGTTTTTTACAATTTTGAATGAGAGTGCAATACAATCAATCTTCATTTTTTAGGGTTCCGTACCCAAAGGGTACCAACGGGACCCTATTACTAAGCCTACGCTGTCCGTCCGTCCGTCCGTCCGTCCGTCCGTCCGTCCGTCCGTCTGTCTGTCAGCGGGCTGTATCTCGTAAACCGTAAAAAATTAAATTAAAATGGGTAGGTGGGTAGATGGAAATCTTTTAATTTAATTTTTTTAACGGAACCCTAAAAGAGCGAGGCCCGACTCGCACTTGGCCGATTTTCCATGATTTCTAATAGAAATAAAATGCAAACAGAATTATGGCTACAGCAGCCTTAGCATGGGAAGGAGACTATTTATCCACGGGGAAAGGATAAAATGATTCTCCCCTCGCTCAGTTTTATCCACCCATAGAGCATGGGCACAGCGGTGGATATAATATCCACGGTGGATAAAATGGGAGAAAAATTTATCCCCGCAATTATTGCCATTATAAGAAAATCATGGTAGTACTTTGGTAGCATTTGGTAGTAAGAGGTAGAAATGCATAGAATAAGTAAAAATGCCCATGGAACTAGGAGATAGGACTTGGAAATGCCACAAATAGTACTTCAAAATGTATGTTCAAGTGAGTGTCAACTAAATGTCGAAAAGTCATTACAATTGATTTTGACAATTCCTATTTTTCGTAATTTTGTTTGAACTAAACAAACGTTGTCGGGTTAATTATTTTCAATTTCACCAGTTTTTAGAGTTTACGTGGTTCTGATTTATTGTACTTACTTACCTAAAGCTTACGAGGAGCGAAAGCTAACATGAGTGCCAAAACGTAAGTAGATACTAGGTATATCCTCACATCACTTCACATCACAAAATGTAGCAAAATCGAAATGAAAACGTATCTAATTTTCTCGACAAATATTTAACTAAGTACACATTCTATTTCATTCAGGTCAAGAAGCAACAAAATAAAGATTAACATGTAGGTCGACCATGACCATAGCAAGACCCTTAGAAGTAAAAAGGGCAGACTCACAGTGTCAAAAACTAAAAGACTTAATAAGAGCATGGGCTAAACAGGACTGTTGAACAGTGGAAGCAGGTAAGTCCACAACATAATATTACAATTTCATGGTAAAGTCAGTAGGTACACAAAATAAAATATTACAAAAGGTAATCATACAAATATTATATTTTAGCTGAAATAAGAATGGATTAATCTCTGTCTTGTTTGTCTGATACAATTGTCAGCAGCCTGGTTTGATCCACAGTAGATTTGAAGGAGGATTGCTCTTTTCACTTTTTACATCCGAGTTGTCCATTGGAATTCTGCAATACATAAAAATTAAATATATTAGCCTGATTCCCCTGTAAAATATTTGTTTCTATTAATGCTGTACTGTAATATAGATGTCAATTAATGCCTGCTTATTGTCTTTTCAGATTTCCACGAAGATTGCTAAAACTTAAAAGTAGGTACTGACTGAAAAGCAGCTCTTGAAATTAGAATTTAGCCTGCATAGTGTTTGCAATGTGTTTATACAAATAAACAATTTTATGATCATGTGTTTTTTTTGTATTCCTTAAATTATTTAAATTAACCTGTTAGATATTAACTAGGCTTGCTTTATACTAAGTTTGATAGAAATTAAATTTAAACATTATAGCTAAAAGATAGTATCGACTAATTCTGAAACTCTGATCTATTTACCTACACAAGAGGCTAAAGTGTTTTGCAAATCACATTCTAACAATAGCTTCAGTGACTTGTGTAAGGTATTTGCTGATTATTATTGTTCGAACAACAACCATTCCATGACCTGTGCCTCTGGTAACTACCGGCTGCCAACAGTCTGATAGATATGAGTACCTAGCAAAAAATTTAAAGTTATGCTAGCTAGCCACAATATTATGTAAACATACAAATAAGTAAGAATTGAAGTTTGTTTGTAATGACAAAATAATAGCATTTTTACAAAATGCATGCATATGTTATAATTTGGTACTTAGAATATCCATATTTTAAATTTTTGTCTGTGTTAGTTTTTGTTTGGGCTAATTTTGGGAACAGCTGGACCGTTATTGACGGGACTTTCACTGGCAGATAGCTGATGTTATAAGGAGTAACTAAGGCTACTTTTTTAACCTACTTTGAAAAGAAGAGTTGTGTTTTTCTACATATGTATATCGATATCTCCATGATTTTTAAACCAACTTGCATGAATTTTTTTTAATGGATACATAAACTTTGCGAGATGGTCCCATAAAAAACTTCGAGTTCTAACTCCTCAATCCTGATGCTGCAGGGTTGTCCACCTAAATTGTGGTTAATAACTGTTGATTATTATGAATGTTGTTTTTACCTACCAAGCAGACTACATAGTTAAATTCGACCCAATTTTGGGTTCTGTCCAACCCAAGGGGTTCTGTCCAAGCGGACGAAGTCGCGGGCATTAGCTTGTTGTAAATATACCTAGGTACTATTATTATAGTTGCTTATATATAGTATGTTTGCTTAAGATGGTTGTAATTGATGCTTACTTTATACGTGCACTGGATGTCCATCCACAGCATTGATTTAAAGTCCATCCACGGCTTTAAAGTCTCACGGAACTCTTCACATAAATATAAAACACAATTTCTTCATCCGAAACTGGCGTTGAAATTCGGTGTCGGAAAACTTAAATAGATTAAATACTCTGATCACGTCATGATCGAGGATGTAATTTTCTTTCTTGTTTTTCCGTTTCTGATGCAAAAATGAGGGTCTAGGAGGCTCTAGACATATTTTTTGTTATGAAATGGTATGAAGATAAACTTATACCCACGTCCTATGCACGAGGATAAAATTATCCTTTCAAATGTCAAAAAGGGAGAATTTTATCTCTTTCATTTGAGTCCATGCTCTAGCTGGGGGGAAGTTTATCCACCGTAATGTCAAACAGGGATATACTTCTCCTTTCCCCTGTCGCCATGCTCTAGCAAAGGGAAAAGATAATTTTATCACTTTTGAGTGGATAAAATCGGGGGATAAATTTTTTATCCCCTGCCCATGCTAAGGCTGCTGGTAATGAAAGTGGTTCTTACTTCTTGTATAATTTTCACTTTTGAATTTCATTAATTTTGACAAAATTTGGATAAAAACATTTTTGGTAAGATTCTAACTAAGAATAATAATAAAATTAATAACCTCTTCAAAAGAAAAATCCTAGCATTAAAAGGGTAAAGCTAGTATATTGTGAAGCAAAGTTGTGTGATAGTTGCGCTAATAAGTTGCTAATTTTCTGTATTCTATCTACGTTGTTAAGAAAATAGTATACGAAAATGCAAAATAGCCACACAGCTCTCTATTAGCATTACAAAACGTGGGGCGTGAGATATGGGTCGGCGACGCGGTCGCTACTCGCTACGCAATTACACTACGCAACAGAAATTATGGTTTAATTTCGGCAAATCCTTCATTAAGCTCTGTGTTGCCTTCGTTAATACTCTGTTCTCATAAGAGTAAATGCATAGGTAACATCCGGAGCATTACTTTTTTTATTACCTGACTACGGCAAAGCCTGGAAGGGTTATATGTGTTAATATATATATTATAAATGTTTGATACATTATTGTACTTAAATCTTTTAATTTCTTAATTTTGTTTTTATACAAAAACTTAATGCGAAGCAGACTAGTAATTAAAATTAGAGCTAAATAAGTTGTTTTAGTTAACCAAACACCAAGAGATACCGCCTAAACAAGTCCGCTACTAGGACTTCACGACTTCCAGAGGTAATGCAACGCCACTGTACGCAGAACTCCGGTCCGACTACCGTTTTCTCTTCGTCGTAGAGCGTAGTACAAGTTTGAGTGCACGCGGGCGGCAGGGGAGGTTAGATTGATTGGTCGGTGGGAAGGGAATGTCTGGCGCGGCGCGCGGCGGCGCGGCGGTCCGCCTCCCAGCGACACCTAGCGTGAACGCCTCGTTGTTATGCTCGCCTAGTACTTCATGCCTTTGCTTAGCCAACTGGGTCGTCAACACCGATAACTAAACTAAACCCGCTCGCTCGTAATCTCACAAATCCGGTTAATATTTTATTAATCACAATTAGATTGTTTGTTAATGTTACGCAAAAAAGTTGATTGATGTGAATGACATTTCTATAGTGCAAACAAATGCTATAAAATGGATTTTAATTTATTTAAAAATCGATTCGAACATCAATCTTGCACAAGTTTACATAGACATGTGACAGTCTGTTGGCTTTTTAACGTGGAGGATGGACGGTTTGTCGACTAATCGGCGAACTTATCGGTCAGACACTAGTTCGTTAGTCGTCGGCGATATCAAAGGGTTCGGGGATCACGACGTTCACGAGATGGTTTTTCGAGAGAATCGCTGAGCGCACGTTTATGAAGGCCTATTGTCCAAAAGTGTGTAGGAATTGTGTTACTGAATGTGTATTTCGAACGGTTTCTATACGAATCTATAAACGAATTTTGAAATCGCTTACTCTGTAGCGTCTTCTTAATAGTTGCAGCGTTTGGACAGTTACAATGCAGTTAAGTTTTTAGAAGATGTACAAGGTATTTTATTAAGAAAATAATAGAGGTTTTGGTATAAAATAAAATTTATAATGAGTCAAATTGGCACGTTTGGAATTTAAAGCGAATCCCGTGGAAGTTGAGACAAAAAGGATTTTTGCTTAAAAATAAAATACCCTACCTAAGTACCTATAGTAATTCGAGTAAAGAAATTATCTTTGAAGTTTAAACGCGAAGTATCCGAAAATTTTAATTAAAGACGTTCTCTCTTTAATTATCCCGAAGGTATTACGGTGGGCGACGCAGCAAATTAAATATATTTAAACAAATACAGGCCTTATTCTTAATGGAATAAGGCATTATATTTTCTTGATATGAGCACTATACAAGTATACATATTGATACTAAAGCTCTGCGAAGCGCCTTTATAAGCGTCCATAATTTATCAAATGAGAACATAAATAATTCTGAAAACCGTGTAAATTGTTTCTTTTTGTTTATTAATATAATTATTAAGAAATCGCATGTTGATCCCTTGTGGACCATCACTCAAAGTTGTTAGATGACAGGTGGACATACAAGAACATCTTCTAGTCTTATGAAAAATGGGCAAAACATGATCATTAAAGTCTTAAAATATCTCTAAAAATTCTAATTCCTATTCAAATTCAACTACTTTATAATTCCGAATAGAGTTTTTGAAATACATACGTACATATTTGAAAAAGCTCTATAGGAATTACGCAAATAAATTTCGATAAGTAAGCTTACAGTAAATTACCTACTTATAGAGGGTACAATTGCACGGGAAAGCAGCTAGAGAGAATCCTCATTTAACCTACTGGATAATGCCGGACTCTTACCGGCTAAAACCCTATACCTAGCCTTGTTGACTGTGTCGTCACCTTTCAATCTTCAACACGGTGATACTGAGTACCCTTGCTGCAACAATGCATTTGGGCCAATAGCAAGAAAATATTTATTTGGGCCAATAGCATGATGACCGATTTGGAAAAACTGTTCGATTATGTTCGGAAGTATCTACTAATTCGAAAAACTATCTAATTTCAGCAATGCTGCCAGCATCTTGGGTACTATGCCACACTGCGGTGGCTTGGATGGGGTTTTAGATTTTAATTAGTTTTTATTGTAGTTTTAATTTTAGAATTAAATTTAGGTTTATAGTATTGTATATATGAAATTTTCTATCTATAATATAATGAAACTGTAATTTCAGCAAAAAAAACAGTTTGGTAGATAAAATTGCCATTTCAATTTAAAGTTCTAAAATTCACGCAAAAACGCTCGACGGTGTCATTGCGTCGTTCGTGACGTCACCTCTATGTTTTGTCATAATAATTTGTCAAAGTTTGAAGATAGATGTGACGTATCGCTCCGATTGGTTTCCTTTGGAGTGATGTTTCATAATTTTGTTTTATCAAAATAAATACCAATCTCGCTCAAAATAGAAATATAAACACGTTTTTTATAATCCACTAGCTGATGCCCGCGACTTTGTCCGCGTGGATTTAGTTTTTAAAGTCCCTCGGAAACTCCTTGATTTTCCGGGATAAAAAGTAGCCTAGATGTTGACCCGAGTAATAAGCTACCACGGTATAAAATTTTGTAGAAATCTGTGCGGTAGTTTTTACGTGAAAGAAGGACAAACAAACAGACAGACAAACAGACAAAAAAAATTTAGCTTCTGTTTTGATATCTGTATCTTGAACACAATTAGAAGCAAAAACTCTTTTTTGAATCTATTTCATGTACAGAATTGGTTTCGTTTCTGTTTTATTACTTACTAGCTGATGCCCGCGACTTCGTCCGCATGGATTTAGTTTTTAAAATCCCGCGGGAACTTTCATTATCCGAGATAAAAAGTAGCTCTCCCGGTCTGAGGAACCACTACTACATCCATTACTATACCCATGCAAAAAATCGCATCAATCCGCTGTTCTGTTGCGACTCGATTGAAGGACAAACCAACAAACAAACACACTTTCGCATTTATAATATCAGTAATGCTTTATTATAACACTTTTTATAATTGTCAAATTTTTTACCATACTTAACCAAAGACAAAATTACGTTTAGCTGTCATTTACGTTTTGTTATTCCACTGTCATTTGCATTTTGTTATTCCATGTGAGATGCGTTTTTGTTATACCACGTTTTATAGTGACTTGACGGAAACGCGGTCGAACGGGATAAAAAGTATCCTATGTCCGTCTCCTGGTTCTAAGCTACCTCTCCACTAATTTTCAGCCAAATCGGTTCATCCGTTCTTGAGTTATAAATAGTGTAACTAACACCACTTTCTTTTATATATATAAGATTATGTAGGTATAGATGAATCCTATTTCATTAGATAAAATCATAATTTCATTGGTTCTTGGTTACTGTCACTTTTAAAGGTGATTGCGACCGTCAAACCGTAGCAATAATTTTTAGACAATCCCGCAGCAATAATAAATTGTTTGAGAATCTTAATATTATTACATTATACCACAACCCCGAGCATTTTTGTAGTACACTTTACTGAAAAACTATCACGCTTATAGATTTGTGCTTTAACATAGTAATTTAACTTCATATCCAGATGTGTTATCTGTCAAAAAATAATTATTTTATAACCATTAAAAAAATGAACATTAACAATTTTGTATTCATTGGATAGAATGTTATTGTACTACTAACGCCATCTGTTACAAAACCAAAGAGTTAACATCGCTGCAACAGAACTTATTACCCATAACAAAAACTACGCGAGCCCTCACAAAGCTCAGCTTTTTGCTAGTCAATTTTCAATTTAGTAACAAGGGTTCGTTGAAATGCACCTGCGAAGCTAGAACTTGAAAAGCCTCATTAAATTATATTAGAAACTTAGGCGTATTTTAAAACGAATCGCGTTCGAAATTCGAATGGGCAGCGTGTGACAGCTAATAAAAGGGCACGGATAAAAAATGGCTTATCTTTTTCCCGAGTGGCAACTCGACCGCATTACACTTGCAGATAGATCCAGTCATTATCGCTTGTAATGAGCATGATCGACAAACAACGTTTACGGTCCGTAAAGTAGTAGATCGAGCGGTTCGGTCGAGTATGTGACGTTATCTGGCAATTCAATATTTTACAAATTGTTACTAACGTAATCGTAATCGTTAAAGATACCAATAAAGTAATACTATGTTTGTGGTTTAATCTTTTCGAAAAAATATTCAGTTGATTAATTAACATACTTTATGTATTATCAACAGAATTCGTCGATTGATGATTAATAAAATATATTTAAAAAATTAAATGTCTAATTAAAGTTACATGGCAATGGGTAAAAATAGAGATACGTCCCATAAGTTTGTTTTAATTTAAGTTTTGGTACAAAATAAATAAATGAATAAACATTCCATTTCAATATGAAAAAAATAGATAATTATATCTGCAGTCTGTTTCCAAAATGGTAAAGAGGAATTAAATTCCTATGGAATATTCCAGTTCCCAGATGGAAAAAAGGATTCGCTTAAGTCCATACATTTATATACTGTGAAACTCGTAAGTTTACAAGCGAGGCGTAAACGCGAAGCAGCAGAAGCCGGTTCGGATTAATTTACGGCTGCATGTCTCCGATGAATTTCTGCATTCTCTATCCCAATCCTAGTAAACAATTTGGATGAATTTTATTGTTACAATAACCAAAAACAGGGTAATTTACTCGATTTTTTTCTTCAATTTTATCATAAGTTTACGTTACTCAAATAAATAAAATATAAAGAAAGTACCTAAATCAGTTATAAAAAATAATATGTTAAAACTCTTTAAAACTGAGGGTGGAGTGGCAATGTGCTTGTTAAAAGACGGAAAAGAGATGTATGAACGAACACTGACGTCACCGCTATGTAGGTGCGGGCGTTAGAGGGAGATAAATATTTCTTTTTAATTTTATTTACACACCGATTTCTTCGACATTTCTATCCCTACCTATTTTTTTTTATTCTTTGAAGAACTGTGAGATTGCCTCAATCCAACTTCAATTCGCCAACGTTCGAACGTGGAAGTTCGTTCCAACTCTTCAATCCTGATACAGCGTGTTGCGTTAATGAATATTGATTGAAGACATAAAAATTGTGCGGACTTCACGAGTCTTGACTTGAAATAAAGAGATAATTTCATTAAATTATTTCATATAGATATTACCAGCGCGGTTTGATAATGTTAATGCACGCAAGAGGGCTATGCGCTTGTAATAATTCTTTCCTACCATATGTTTTATGTCCAACCGAGAAATTTATTCGCGTTACTGCGAAAGAGTACATAATTACTGTAATCCCTTAATGTGTGAGATAAATTACGTTTAGCACGTAAGCTTTATGAGCGTCTCTAGTCGTGGACACCTGCAAGGACCAGTTTGATCAAATTGGTTGTAAGGGTCGGGCGTAAATACATCGTCCACGACATTGATGTTGCAAATTGATTTTTTTTTTACAAAATTCTATTGTGTCTAACTTAAGAATCTGTTATTTATTTATTTATTGAAAAGGTACACAAAACAGGTTGCAACCAAATATAAACCTAATACAATAACATCAGATTTGGGTTCCAGGTAACAAACAACCCTTAATATGTGTACACAGTGGTTATAAAATTTATGCATAGAATCTATAGAGATTATAGTTAGAACTACACAGTTTACTCAGTTACACAGTTAGTAAAGATAACATAAATATTTAAAACTTAATAAAAACTTAGTGCATTTTTGAATATAAATAATGCCTGTCTAAAACTAAAGTTGTAAGTTGCTTGATTATGAGGTCAGAAAAAGTTTATGTATTTGGTTTTTAAATAGGTTTGCGTTATTATTGAAAATGTCAATATTATTGTGGTTAGTTATGTTAAGATCATTAAATAGGCGGCTCATACGAACAATGGGATTGTAAAAGGAAGTATTATTTTTGTGGACACTAAGAGTGAAAGTGTTCTAGAAAAAAATGCCGATAACGTGAGCATTATTGCCATAGTATTCAAATGATTTAAGACAGGGCTTGACACAGGGTCTAAACAAACTTCACTCATTAACGTAACAAAAGACAAGCGTAAATTTAAAATTTAAAACACCCCCGACATGTGAATCTATGGCCGAACTATGTATGATTCTGGTTGCAGCGTCAGGTCGAAGTTATCATTATCAATTAATTGTCATTTAACGATTATACTGGCACACGTGAAGCACCAAAAATGCCTTACATCATTTTGGAAAAGAGCTGAATGCTGATACTCTTTCACTGCTGGACAAATATTAACCAAACATAGCTAAGAAACACCGCAAGGAACCTGGCTTTCAAATGAAAAAACCGCATCGAAATCGGTCCATCCGTTTAAGAGCTACGATGTCACAGACACACACACACACAGACAGACAGACATCGACGTGGAACTTATAACACCCCTCTTTTTACGTCGAGGGTTAATAAATAAGAAGAATATTAAAATTTGTAGTTAGAAAGAACTAAAGAAATGGCTATAACAAAGGCATTCCACTTGGTGCAGACTTTGGAACCATAGTCGTGGCGTAACTACAGGGTGGCAAAATGCCGCGGGCCCCAGCCGGAAGGGGCCCCCGGCCCGAGAGAGCCTTGAGCACATTGTAATTTTTTTGTAACGTTGGTTGAGCTTCTTTATATGGGTGGGAGAGGGCCCCATCCGATTCTCTTGCCACGGGCCTCGAACGGTATAGTTACGTCACTGAACCATAGATTGTATTACTTTGTTAGTATAGGAAAGAAAGGCAGTTTGGATACTATCCTAGCTATCATCCTTCCGTCAAAGACGTGCTGCCAAGCGATATTTTATGGTTTCGGTACAATGGCGAGTAGAAACCGATTCTGCAGTAGGGACATTTTGTTGTATGTTTCAGCAATATAAATGATTATTATTAATTAATAATTGTTATCGATTAATTGACTAATTCATCATTATTTGTACACCACAATAGAAGATTACAGAAAAGAAAAAGAGTTGTACACAAATAAGAGTAGCACACAAAAACATAACGAAATTGTGAATGAAGGAAGCATGCGGCGCAAAACCGCGCCTAATTCCAATTAGAAGATGAAGATAGTATGAAGTAAGCTTTCAAATTTATACTGGTACTTGTTGGAAAACTTCGACTTGCAACTTTGGATTTAAGTTACAAAGTCAAGTTCCACGTATTGAGATAGTTAAAATACTTGCCATAATTGATTCGTGTTTTTTCCGTAAATTAGGCGTATTTAAATCGGAATCATGGAAACAGCTAAGGCACGGTCGTTATTCGGCAGCAGATCTTATCAGTTGAAGACGTCACGAAAAAACACCAGAGAGGTTCGCCCGCATAGTGCCCCCTCGATATCTGGCGTTCCGTCAAAATATCCGAACGTAGCCAGCGGGGCCCCATCCATAATGTATGTCCCTCGCCAATGTCATACATAAAACATTAACGAGTAAGTTTTTATTTGATTGCGGCTCGAGCACAGCGGCCGTACAGTTTTTTCGTCAATTAAAAAATCCACCAAACATCCAGATTTCGGTGGGAAAGCTCGAGTTTCGTCAGCGTCGTTATGCAATCCAACCACCGAAGCGTTTTTACCGTCATTGTTTCCCTGAACGCGCCGCGATTCGACGTGTAACTGGAATCTGCAACGGACGTCGCGTGCTGCAGTCCGCAGCCCCTTCAAACGTTCCCGTGTTTTTTTCACAGCCTTGATCGATAATTCAAGGCTGACAGTTGTATGTTCTGCTCAAATTATACGATTGACAGCGGTGTAAACTTCCAAAAAATATGTCTCCTCGCCGCCCTTTGAAGTCGAATCGGTATAGGCGAAAAAGATTGTTTTGTTGGCTATGTTGCGAGCGAGTCACGGAGTCAGTGTTGGAGCGGCCGCCCACGCGCGCGGTCGTGTAGTTTTATCCTACTAAGTCACAAAGTCATCACGTGCGCGCCCACGTGACGCCTACCGACGCATTGCGTTGCGAAAAAAACCAAATCTCTTAACATAATTCTCACTGTAACCTTGAAAATTAATGCCTCTATTAAATAACTACACGTGGGCTACCCCGGAGATTTCCTTCAGATTATTTCATTATATTCGAAAGCATTTGAGGTCTTCAAATTGTCTTGAGCTTGGATCAAAACACGACAAGCTATTAAAAGTCGTTCCAATGGAATCTTTCCAGAAATCGCTCGTTATCAAACGTTCATTAAATGTCCAGAGAGAAAAAATCTAGAGCGACCTACTGACGCTTATAACGAGCATAAAACTGGTCGTAATTGTGCATAATAAACGGTGCGCTGCTGCAAGCTCAGTAATGAACCATTCGGATAATCTCAATAATTCCCGTGTCGCGTGTTAGTCGTTAATTAAGCTATTTGTCAGGTGCCAGCACAATTTACATTTCTCCCGGAGTTCCCGAGGCTTCGCCGCGGCTCGAGAGCATGGAAACGACGTATTATTATCCTTTTAGGGAGGGCGGCATCTCTAAGAGGCGCTTGATTTCAACAGAACCTTTTCTTGGGACCACTTGTGTTTATTTGCATGGACGTATGAATTGTCCCGTAAATAAGGTTAGCGAAATAGCTGTCTGCTAGTCCTTTAGTGCTGTATAATCCTATTTGCATAGGATCAAAGAGGAAAGAAGACTTAATGAAAACTATTCATTTTGAATACAAAATGCGTCGTATATCAGGAACTAACTACTACATTAAGGGACAGTTTCGGTTGGTGTAGTCAGGGGTTTTTTTTTCACTTTTATCGACCGTAAGCTTTAACCATGGAAGTTCAAATACAGACCCATATGTTTTATGGTAAACAAGTTAAATAACGGTAACTTTAAGAGCCTGACGTACTACAGGTCCTTAACAAAGAAAAAGCCATCATCGACATAAACCTCGACTCGATAGGAGATAAATTAACATGTGCGTAACACGCCCTGCTACATCTTGTTGGACAGAAGTATAAAAATGTCGTGGAAGCAACACAATTCACGGAAACTCGTTCTGGTCACCGACAGGCCATCAAGTTGGTTCAGTTCGCAGGTGAAATGTATTGACAAGTGGTCTTCCTTGATGCATATCGCCATGATGGTATCGTGGCCGCCGCGCTTCAGTCGGCTGCTGCTGCCCTCGAGCCCGTTGCTTTGTGGAGATCACCGATAAAGCTTGTTTATTTAGCACTAAAATTTATTCAGCCATGAGAGACCATTAAGAAAGACTTATTAACAGATCGACAGGTTTATGTTCACAAGTTCGTGTAATAACTGTGAGTTATGCTTGTCCTTTTTTACATGTTCCTTTAATGAATTGAATGTAAATATATTTAATAAATCCGTCTATGCGTCGGAGCGCTACCTACACTCGCATCGCCCGTGGCGATGACTTTGATCTCAACTTGAGGCCGTGCTCCTATGTAATTGGACGTAGTTTAACACTCTGTAATGTTTCTCAATGAACTTCATCAATCAAGGTCAAGTTAGCGCCTACAAAATGATAGTCTGCGCGGGCAACATTCGATAAATGGTAATAGGCGAACAGGAAACTTATGGAAGTCGCTCGGCTGACACAATAAATTAAGGGCATAGCTGGACGGCCATTCATACAGTAATCTCGCTTGTTTATGAATGAAACGGTAACTAGCCTATGAACGTGCAATTATCGGCCCCATTGCAATTGATAGCAATTCGATCACATTAAATTTGCATTTGACACTGGGTTTTAAGCTTATAACTATTCATTGCACACGCAGAAGGTATCGCTTTATGGAATCAATTTAGTGCCTATTGTTTCATCGATAAGGCGTTGTTGGTCGCGGATTTTATTGTCGTCATTAGTTTTAGTCCTAATTTAATCTCTTGGTTCCGTATTTTTTCATTGACTTTGTTGCAATTAACGTCTTGACAGATTAACGTCCATAACCAGAATGTTAATAACAGCAAGGTTTGTTACTAGTTCGCTGTTTTTTTTTGCATTTTATTAATTTTATTATTTCGGATTCCTTAATTTCATACTATTTAATTTATTAGCCAAGTATATTTACTTGGTTTATATGTCGCGACATATTAAATAAAAAACTGGGGGTTATTTTTTCGCAAACCTCCAAAACAGTATTGGGCCACATATTTTAAAGACATAATGTACGTAATTAAGTTATCGTATGTGCGATTTAATTACATTTTGCAAAGCCTTTCACAAACCCGCTGTTTTATCTTGTACGTACCTTTCACAAAACACTTTTATTTTATATATAAAATACACTAAAGTTGTTATTCTTGGACGCAATTCGCTGGCTACCGAGTTACGATTATGCTCCGGTTCCAGTGGCCGCTAATTATTATTTAAGTGTCGGTTAAATTAATCGTTCTAGTGCTCAGTCGCTCTAGTACCTTGTCGCCTAATATCTTATTAGTTTTAATTATACGTCGCACGGTAGTTTTATAGCGTTGGTTATGGTCTCGGAATGAATATAAATTATAAATCTAATAGCGATGGCGCACGGTGCGTTGCGGTGCTACAACGTAGTGATATTGAAGGCTTGTAAAAATGATCCTTAACGCGATCACACATAAGAGTCCAACCATTGCACTCATTTGCCTCAATGTCATCCTAAGCCGAGGTTCTAGCCTCACAGGAAGACTTTCAGTTCAGGCGACGCTCGGCACTCACCAATGCAATTTATAGCAATCATTTTGGACAGCAGTATACTGAAAAAAAGTGAACCACTGCAGATTTTACTGCAGGACATCGTAGGCGTCCGAAGCAACAAAGTTACACCGCAACGCGTCGTGGTGCCGCAGCGCACGGAGTAACATTTTTTTTTATTCTCAATTTTGTAGGGTCTTTGATTCTCACATGAGATTATGCCAGACTCCTAACCTCATAATAACCTAATTAAATTATAAACATTCTACCACGGATTTTTGCGCTGAAGCATCGCAGCGACGCCGCATCATGTATCGCCCTAACACTTACAGCTTCACTATTACCTTGTGATGTTTTGTATATCAAGTGTATTCGTTGGGTCAGGGCACAGAATACAGTTGAATACATAAAATTGCGTATTATTTAGATACATTGTACCGCTATTCAGGGAAAGATCTGCCGACGGGTTCAGGCTGAATTATTACCGTTTTTTTGGTAATCAAGTTTTCGGCCGCGTCTGTCGAGCTCAAAACAAACAAGCTGAATACGTTCTGGCTATTTTAACGTTGCCGCTTTTGAGGATCATTTTGGACCTTAAGAATGCGGTGGAATGGACTTCAGTTTTAATAAGTGGCGAATGTGTCCGATGCCATTTCCATGTAGTTTTAATCGTGATCAAGTGTGTGGCTCCCGATCTTATAGTGAGAGATAATGAAGCCTGACGAGTGCTTTCACTTTTTGATCATTACGGGTATCTCGATTGATTTACCGAGAATGAGGGATTGGCGACCTCTTACAAGATTCTTTACTTAATTATTGGAGAATACCTCGGAGAGATCGCTCGATGGAATGAAGGGTATTAGCTGACGGCAAAGCTTAGATCCATGGAGACATTCATATTTAACAACTATTGAGTGCTAATATGTTCAAGTAACAAATTAGTTGTAAACCTTTGTGAATTGAGTGGCGAGTAGCGGCTGGCGAGTTAATAGCTTGTTAAGAATTTATTGTAAGAGCGGTGTTTTGTTTTTAATAACATCTTTTCTCACTCATCATAACATCTTAATCATTTTAATCTTCTCTTTCTAATCTGGTTGCATTTTTAACCTCCGACGCAAAAAGAGAGTGTTTGACGTCGATGTCTGTCTGTCTGTCTGTCTGTCTGTCTGTCTGTCTGTCTCTCTCTGTGTGTGTGTGTGTGTGTGTCTGTCTGTGGCATCGTAGCTTTCAAACGGATAGACTGATTTCGATGCGGTTTTTTTCATTTGAAAGCCAGTTTCCTTGTGGTGGTTCTTAGCTATGTTTGGTTAATATCGGTCCAGCACTGTAAGAGTATCAGCTCTTCTAAAATGATGTAAGGCATTTTTGGCGTATGATTACTGGATTAAGTGCTTCACGTGTGCCAGTATAATTGTTAAATGACAATTAACAATTAATTGATAACTTCGACCTGATGCTGCAACCAGAATCATACATAGTCCGGCCATAGGTTCACATGTCGGGGGTGTTTTAAATGTTAAATTTACGCTTGTCTATCTATCTAGTCTATCTGAAAATGTAATCTTTTCTTCTATACCTACTAATTGTTGTTTTTGTTGTGCTTCTGATACTGTAAATAACTAACCTGATATTGTTACCTGAACTATTCCTGATACTGTTACGTGAACTATTCCTAAAAGTAACACGTAGTTAATGAGTCATACCCACGATGTAATAACTCACTGACCTTTAATCGAACACCGGTGCATCCTTGCCATCCGAATAACATGACGTAAAGATAGCTACTGGCAAACAAAGCCACGTGGCGAGTTCGCTTGGCCGAGCAGAAGGCCCGTTTAGACCATTTACGATTAATCCGCCGACAACCGCTCACAAATATGGCAACCTGGCCTTTCATAACCTGTTTTTGGGGTTTCCTCGGACCCTGATGCTATAATATTTAGTGCTACTATTACTACACGTGCTTTCGTGCTTTTAAAATTTGATTTGTTTGCGGGATGCGCTTGAAAAGTATGATCGTTTATTATTGTTCATATCAATTATCATCGATCATTTTACGGCTTTTCGTTCACATTATTCATGATGTGTTGATGGTAATCATGTTCTTTTATAGCAGTGATTATAATAGAAAATATATCACGTTGCACCAACCAGATGGTTGGCTAGCTTTGATTGATAAATATGCAATCGGGATCGCTTTTTATAGTTGACAAATGCAAGTTTTTATCACTCGAGTATGAGGCAGGAACAAGGAAATTTATGCGTATGTGGTAAACGAAGGACTGCGCAATTGCTTGTAATTCTGTAAACAGTAATTATAAATATAATACTGCATATTATTGCAATGGCGTGACTGCTAAATTACGCTAATATATTGTTGCCTCATAATGCACATAATTGTGTTGTTATTTTAAGTTATAAGGCCTATTTACTGAAACTATTATCGCCCGAATCCTAAGATTTCTCTTGAGTAATGTATTGTAATACAAAAGCGTATTTTTAGTTTCTCCAAATATTCTACCAGAAATTATTCTTAACTCATTTTTGAGTAAGTAACCAGGTCGGCTCACTTATTCCATATTTACGTAGTTATTAACTACTTTACTTTCAAGATTCTAATCTTCAAAAACTAAGTAAACTTCCACATTGCCGATAAACGCTCGATCTAGGGATTCTAAGGACTTCCATGATGCTTTTCCTTTAGAATTCATGGTCTGTTTTTCTTTGAAGACGAAATAGGGCAACGGCCAATGACATATTACTCAAACAAAAAATCGGCCAAGTGCGAGTCGGGCCTCGCTCTTTTAGGGTTCCGTTAAAAAAAATTAAATTAAAATATTTTCATGTACCCATGGAAATATTTTTATTTAATTTTTTTAATTTAATTTAATTTTTATTATTTGTTGTTATAGCGGCAATAGAAATACATAATATGTGAAAATTTCGTCTGTCTATCTATTACGGTTTACGAGATACAGCCCGCTGGCAGACGGACGGACGGACGGACGGACAGCGTAGGTTTAGTAATAGGGTCCCGTTGGTACCCTTTGGGTACGGAACCCTAAAAATATTCGAATGAGTCCATACGTATTACGTACGTTATTTAAACCCGTATCTACTTTGGGCTCTCATCTCGTATAGTTTAGATACAATGAAACTGGAATTGGTCCACATTAGCTCATTACCATAGAAATGGTGCCTTGCAAGCCGATGATAATAGCTTTACACCTGAAGCGCCAGTGAAAGTTGATACGAACTAAGGGCCATGAGAATAATGGAAATTCGACGCTATTTAAAATGATTTCGATATTATCGAAATATTAGGGGACTATATTGAATTGAATGTTTTAAATGTTTAATAAAACTGAAGCGACACAGCTTTGCTTCCAATAATTGTGGTCTAATAGGTACTAATTTACTATGTGACTTTTGAATGGTACATTTCCTGTTTTAAATAGACTATTAATTATTTTGATAAGTTCATTTATTTACAGTCTACATTTAGCTCTAGTGTTAGGTAATTTGCATTAATTACATGAATTATAATATTAATTATGATAAGCATAACAATCCTGTTTATAAATTGAGTGCAAATCTTAAACGCGATAATAAGTACTCTATAGCTGTTTATCCATATCCATCTTTAGAAAGTTTTGTTATCTCTTGTAGGAGAAGGAACTTCTAACATTAACTTTCTCCAAATATGTATTGCAGTTCTTAAGTGAAGTTATTAAAATTATAGACTCAAGTGTAATCACTAATAATCAGCCAATAGCGAAAACTAATCAAACTTGCTCCTTAAGTTAATAACCTGTGTTGAACGATTTTCAACATCGACAGCGCAGTTTGCATATTACCATTAAGTGTTTCTGTGTTTACTACTCAGATATTTTGTTGTTACGGGTGTCAACTGTCAGCTACTCATATTTAATGAACATTAGAAAATCTATATATACGGGAATTATATCAATAACTATTCATTATGACGTTATTTTTTAGTTATGTCTTCTACGCCAATATTATTACATTTTAAACCGTCTTCAAAAAACACAAAAAGGGAAGGTTCTCAATTCGACGCGTATTTTTTTTTCTTTTTTTTATCTATGTAATATTGATTGAATTCTGCCACTATTTGAGAAGAGTACCTTATCTCTTGTTTTTGTTTTCTTACTATCAAAACCTTTCATTTTATTATCTATTTTTGGATGAGCCTAAGAAAAAAGCCTAGTTAATAACCCGTAATACATAATATCCTTGACAGTCATATTGTCGATTTTCTCGTCTTTTCTTTAGACTACTTTTTATATCAAAATCATCATGGGTTTCGCGACTTCAGAAAATTTTAAAAAGTTTAACAACATTTAGACGAGGCATTTGCGCTGCCACAGTATCATATAAATCAGATGTAAAAGTAATTTCGTTATCTCTGGTTGGTTTTTCGTGAAATGGAATTCTCAGCGAGCGGTGACGGGCCGGCGCTTCGTGGTTCAGTTTGAGTTAAACAAGTGAATTGCAATTAAGACCAGTTTACCGGGCATTAATTTTTGGCAATAAAAGACAAGCACCCCTGAAATGTTCGGCACGCACGCGCTGTGATGTGCCGTGGGAAGCGCGGTACGTTTGTACTCCATTGTAGTTGCAATTAGCGATTTTTTCCCGGTCCTTGTCGCAAGACGCACTTGTCGGAGAAATGTCGCATCTCTTAATGCGATGTCCCAAATGTTTTTTTTTTATTAATATCTGACTCAACTCCACAGTCTTATAGGTGTGTTTCCACTGAAGCGAAACGATGGAAATGACAATGTTAGTGTAAGTAACCGGAGTTTTTCGTTGGACCGGCTTCTGGGCTTGCTCAGACATAGCATCGTATATATTCTCGATTATCTCGTCTTTTAAGCTATTGCATAGCTTTTATCGCTGGCTTTGAACTAGGACAAACAGTTTGAGCGCGGCGACCGAATCAAGAAATTCCATAACGAAAAAAAACCTAACACCGTCGTTCAGTAAGCGTTCAACATTTTAGAGGTTCTCAAGTAGCTCTATTTGGCGCAGTGGGCGAGCGACCGCTTTCTTTCATGATGTCGCAGCTTCGAATCTCACTCGCGAAGTAGTGACAGTTCGCTTTTCTTGTTTGTTTGTTTTTAAATTTTTTTTTGCATAATTTTTATCATGCAATAAAAAATATTGCATATTTATAATATAATTGCATAAGTTGATAAAAAATGCTATGCAATAGCTTTACCGCGGCAGTCCCCGAGTGCCACTTAAGGTTTTCTTCTATTATGGTGTCGAATGACTCTGATTTAGGTACGTGCTTGTTAAACCTATCAACCTAAAGGCTCATCTCAACCCATCAACAGTCCACTACTGGGCACAGCTTTCCTCTTGAATAAGAAGTAAGGAAACCCATGCCTGAGAGTTCTTCATAATTTTCTTAAAGATGTGAGAAACCTACAAATCCGCACTTGGCTGGCGTGGTGAACTCTGGCCTCAACCCTTTTCATTAGAACTATTGATTCTAAATAATCTATCTGATATAATTCGATCTATTACTAAGTAAACCTCACCTATCAAGTGCAATAGCTACTTGATGTTCCCACTTCGACTTGTATCCGTTTCTGTGGAAACGCACCCTATTTCTTGGACCACAGCGGTTTTTCGTTGCATTACGGAGACAAATTTTGCAACGATTATTATATTATTATAACATTTTGCGATGATCAAATTATATTTTTTAAGACGATTCTTAAGTGGTTATTCGCGCATGAAAGATTTGACTGACATTTTTCATCGTCAGTTGTCCGTTTTAAATTTCTTTTGGCTTAAATTTATTTATTGGGATTTGGGTGATGAGTGATGACACGCTTTTGTGTTCTGTAACCTCCATTTAAGATTCTTCGATTTGTGTTCGAATATTAGTACTGTTCTGCTCTTGCTAAATTGTTTATGTCTTCATATTGAGGTGACTCAACTTTCTTTTTTAACTTTGTTATTGTTAACTCTTGTTATTTCATAAATTTTTTTTAAAGCCATGATGTAATATTATTATGTAAATAAAAAATGACATTAACTATTTGTTTTAAATTATTTCTCTTTTAATGAATGTATTTTAAGCTTTGCAAATTATGAAGAATGTGAAAATATTAATTGTACTTACAATCAATATCACAACTTCCATTTGCGACTTTAAAATAAGGTTCGTTTTTAACCGACTTCAAAAAAAGGAGGTTGTAAATTCGTCACGTATATTGTACAATGTTATATTATTGAACTGCAAAAGATTCAAAGGAAAGATTAATCTATTAGGGCTTAAAAACAAAAGTTTGTTTGTCCACGCATTTCTCCGAAACAATTAATCGGATTGTAATCATTCTTTTGATATTGATTACATTAACTTCAACTTAGGGATAAAGGTTTCGTCTAAATCGGTTCAGTAGTTTTCAAGATATGGACACTTTTAACTTTTCAGTTATTCTTTATTTTGGTATATTACAGTTGGTTAAATTTTTGCTAAATTATAGCTTGTTATTAAAATTCCTCCTTTATTTTTTGCATATTATTATTGGATCACTTAAAACACCGTTAAGTACCACTTAATAAGACAGTAAAAAACTGATATTTCGCAAATGTTTCTCAGTTAATTGAATTTATATAGGTTTTACGCTTTGGTTAATAATAATTAATCAAAGGTTTTATTTATGACATCAATATACCTATCATTCATATCATAGTACCTATCATTATTATCATCATTATAATTTATGTTGTTATCGCAACACGAATTTGTTTCTGATATATTTTAAGGGAATTACCAAACGAATTAATATTTTTCTTTAGTGTTATTATTGTCGACTTCTCTGGATATTTTACGATCACAAATATAAGATTATTATTATCATTATGCTTTATCTTATTATTGTCAACATTCGTTACTTTATTTCCGAGAAAATTGAACATTTTTATTCGAAGACGTTTTATCTCGGTTCCCAGCTAACTAGATGATTATCTTGTTTATAGAGCTATTAGCTATCTCGCTATCGGATTCTGTATCTCATCTCGGGCAAAAAGTGCCGTTTTCATCGCCCGCTCAGCCATGCGCCTCGCGCAAACCGCGCCGGCCATAACTTTCAAGGGTTTGTCTATTTAACGAGGCATCCCTATTAAGTTGTCTTGCATTTTTTAAAGTATTTGCACCCTATAAATCTTCGTTCTCGTATTTAACATACCAAGTATTGACAGTAAATAAAGAATTATTATTAAATAGCTCTGAGCTGTGCTAAGATAGGAGAGTACCTCTGCAAGAAGGAGCTCTTTTAATATAATGACTTCATCACAGGGCATCTTGTCCGTATTTTCTAGATTAGGACTAACTAAATTGTTATGCCATTCTCAATCTCTTTCAATAAAAAAAGAATTAAAGTTGGTTTTTAAAATTTTTTTGGTGCGCTCAAAAAATCTTGTTTAAAATTGTTTAATGTCTGTGCCCGATAAATGCAGTATTACTCGTTTTGTAATCGATTTTAATACGAGTTTTGACATAATCAGCGTTCAATATAGATTATGACAGGCATATCTTAAGGACCTACTCAAGTCGTAAGTTGATGATTAAATTTGTAAATGTGTTCACGCATGCTGTTATAATAATATTAAGTTTTATCGTGCATTGATTGACGTGTAATACTTTTCGAATGCTACTTATCAATTGTCTCCGTCGATCACAGACAAAAAGATTGTCTCACACTGTACGCTACATACACATAACAGTTAGATATTTATTTCTAATATTTTAGGTCACTACTTTGCGTTCAGATATTGAATTTTTTATGAATACATTTTTATTATTAGAGTGGTAAGATAAGTGGTAATTAATAACATAAATGCATAACATAAAATACATATTGCAACACTTTTGTTTTGAAAAGAGCAACTGCTGGAGACTTGTCGGCTCTTTTCAGCAGAATCAGTATTCCGAACTGGTGGTAGAGTTTTTACTTGTCATAAGAGCCGCGAATTGGCCTACATGAAATTAATAGTCTTGTATTTTGACGCTCATGAGTAGTCATGAGACACATAATCTCATCCCCTATTTTTTGACAGCATTTATATGAAATTTTTATTGTGCTTTCTTATAGACAAAGAATAATAATTGTAATTTGCGCAACCCCATAATAATAGCGGAGCTAAAAATTAGATACTAATTCTACCAAAAACGCAGTGTCCCTATTGTGCTACACTCAAACATATAGTGCAATAATGCTTCTTAATGTTTGGTGGATCATATTTTTTAACTCACTCAATGGT
The DNA here is from genome assembly GCA_029955525.1 of Oeneis ivallda. Lineage (NCBI taxonomy): Eukaryota > Metazoa > Arthropoda > Insecta > Lepidoptera > Nymphalidae > Oeneis > Oeneis ivallda. The sequence continues at coordinate 21,895,663 of JARPMR010000015.1, forward strand.
ATACAAAGTCAATCATTACCTAATTAAGTAATTATTGTAGCTCACAGTATAAAATAAACATGATTTGGTACTTTTTTACTTTGAGTGTGATTCCGTGCACGCGCAGAGACAACGGGTTCCCCAGATTTCTTGCAAGTGATACGACTGCTGATACTACATCACTTTTATAAAAAATTAACTGGGGCACTTTCCGGTTTTACTTTAGAAAAAGCTGTACAGTCCTCCACTGAAATATCAATATTAACAGAATTACATAACAATTAGCAGTTAGCTTCAAAATTATAATAAATAATAGATACCAAGAATCCCATTGCATTACAAAAATCATCTAAAACTTTAATCGTTGTTACTGCTTCTCTCCATTTATTGCCTCTGAAAGGATATCTTTTGCATAATAAAAAAATTATGTTCACTAATAAAGTAAAAATCACACCTTCACACCGGTGATTAATATTATCACTGGCAGTTATTCCGAATTTTGCCGCGCAAACCGATTTATTACCTAGTGGTCTTAAATTACGGCTTGTTAAACAATAAGAAATGTAATAATCGTTATTTACGTAATATTATTTTCCGGTATTTATTATATTAAATTGGTTCTACCGTGACGGAAATGTTATTAAAAATTTCAGAGGAAATGCACACGTTCTGTTTTAGCTGGTTCGTGTGGCCGTTAAATACTACTAACCGCTTTTTGTTCATTCATTCAGTGATATTTAAAAAGGTAAAACATATCGGTTGTTCCATTTTGTTTGTTAATGTTAAGAGGACTATTACATTTCGCATCCCTCTCTCTCACACATTCTAATATTTTCAATGATTGTAAAAATCTCAGATACTTTTGACTAAATGTGATCAATTATTATTATTTTGTCTAAAGTATCTGCGATTTTTACAATCATTAAAAATATTAGAATGTACGAGGGAGACGGAACGTAAATTGTAATAGTAGGACAAAATGTAAATTGTAATAGTCCTCTTAAAACATCGTCTGCAAACCATGCAGGTTTCCTGATGTTTCCTGAGAGTTCTTCAAAGGCGTGTGAAGTCTGCCAACTGCCAATCCGCACTTGGCCAGTGTGGTGGACTATGGCCTAAACCCTTTGCATTCGAGAGGAGACCTATGATGATGACCACTTTTAAAAGTTTATTGGAATAAGAGATGTTTTCTATCTAATCTTTTAAAAGTAAACTGAAGAGAACAGTTTACTTTTAAAACGTCATTATCAATCACCGTAACGGGAATATTAATAAAGTACTTAAAGTGATTAAGTTATATGCAAATTGCAAGTAAGTAGCGCTCGCAAGGAATACTTAATTTGTCCAAATTGATTGACAGTTGCAGTAAAAGTAAACAAATTACTTTATTTAACTTCGAGATAAGTTGTCAGTTTGTCACGTGCTTAAAGGGTTACCAATTGTAAAATTAAAAAGTCTAGATTGAAAGTCTATTGTACTCTGTCTCCTGTTTAATTTTTTCTTTTAAGTTACCTACGTGTGTATGTTGTTTTCTTTTTTTTGTGTACATAAAGAATATTTCATTTCAAAGCCTCATTTTTGGAAAAGTCCAGATAGATTGGCGCGAGATCACGCGATATTTCCATAATAATGAACAATAATATAAAACGCGTTAGCAAAACAAATTGCCTGTCTTTTGGTCTGTTTATGACCTTTTCATGCCGCATGAACCGTTTTACAGTTTTTAAACTTTTTCTTGTTTTCGGAAAATCAAGGTGTTCCCATTAAAAACGTAATTCTAATAGTTTTAAAGAAATTCAACATGCTTTAACGGTGAAGGAAAAGTCTCGAGGAAACTGCATGCATGAGAGTTCTCTTTAATGTTCTCAAAAATGTATTGCTAATACGCACTTCACCAGCGTGGTGGACTATGGCTAGGCCACACATTTTGACTAAGGTGTAGTGTTTGTGAAGTTAGGGCTTGTAGAGTTAGAAGCTTGGCTCTACATGAGATCTGATAACTTTTTGACAGTGCGAGCCATTAGTCTCGTCTTGGCAACATTTTACATGAAAATGTTTTTGATGGAATGAATGTTTTTCTCATTCTGAGAAGGAGATCTGTGACTGAGACGTTAAACTAAGAGCTCAAAAGTGGAATTATGTCAGGAAGATATGTGATACGGTGTATTGCAAAAGAAACGTTCCCACAACAATTGAGGGCTTCAGTAATTGGATGCCATTTCAAGCATTCAATCAAGGCAGATCGGTAGATGCCATCCGTGTAGCGGTAAAAGGCAAAAAGTATTATACTTCGCAATTTTTTAATGCCCGCCAAGAAAGTATTCGTATCGTCAATCATATTAACAACTAAACTCATTAAAGTTGCATTTGTAATTGACATTTTTCGGTATTGCCCGTAGAAGTACAGTGGCCGTCAGATTTCACAGTTGAACTTTTAGTCGCATCTGGTGTCACTGTGAAATTTTCATCGTATCTTTGGTATCATATGAATTTTTTTGTATGTAATATTAAACAAATTTTGATAAGATACCAGTAAATTATATTTTTTGGATGGTCATAATGTAAACCCAAGTTACTTATGGTTTTCTATATTCCTTATGATGTTTACGCAATACTCAAAAGTAAGAAGTATTAATGAAAAAGAAGAGACATAAGTAAAATTAAAATCAAAGATTTTTCAAAGGCTTTTCCATAAAATTTATTTTCTTCAATGACTTAATTAATTTTTTTTGTATCAAAATAAAACAGATTTTGCAAAATACATTATGAGCTAAAAACATTGTCACTTGTCAGCCAACAAAAGAACTTGGTGATTTAAATACTTACTTGGACAAGATTGCAATAACTTTTTTATTGTTTGTGCTTTCTATGGGTAGCTAAAATCTTTTTGACTAACTAGTTACCAAATTACGTCATTTTATCAAAATAAAATGATTTTATTCCCTACTTTTTGTATATCTGACGTTGATTGTACTATTGTCCATAATATTAAGACTTATTCATTTTTCATTAGGTTTTATTTTCTCGCCATCGAAACCACGGTCAAGCACTAATTACTGTTTTACCATCAATCTTGTCGTGGATTAATGACAAGTGCAGACCTTAAGACCTTAAGACCTAGACGATAAAGTTGAAAATACAATACGGTTAATTCAATTAGTTTACAAACTGACCAGTGACCACATTCGAGATTATACTCAAAACTTTTTCTTTAGTCCTTCGACATTGTTGCTTATCTGTCGAACAGAAATTCGTTTTTATTCTCGAGTGTCTGTGTGAAATTTTATGCAAGTTGTACGTATAGGTACATTGTAGTTTTTCTCGTAATCGCTAGAAGCGCACTGTTTTTATTGAAGAGAGATCTATCTGTAGGAGAACCTAAACCGATAAAAATTTCTTACTCTGTCTTCTCTTTCTTTCTTGGTAGGTATGCGAGACTCTTCCGGCCAAAAAAGTGGTTTGCGTAATTTTTATCGAATGCACTGAAAAAAATCAACATCCGCGATGACGGTAAAACATTTTTTAATAAAAAAAAAAAATTACCATTAACGCATACCGAGCTTATTATAAACATGCAATGTTTAACTATCAATTGGAATACAAAATTTTCGAGTCCGCATGAGGGGACTTTCAATGTTACCGGCTTCCGCACCACTACTATATCTAATACTATAATTTTTTTTTGAAGAATATCACACATAAGCGCTAAGCTTGTGGGTTCGACAAAAGTGCAACGGGTGGGTCCAAACCTGTGACCTTTCAGTTTTCAATCCGCACCTTTAACCCAATGTTCAAATACACTACAATTCGTAAAAGTCATAGATGCGTGCCTGGGATGGAACCCCGGATCCCATTTATAATATTGAGTAACAAAACATGAAACCTTGAATGTCTTAAACTGAACATTCGTAGATATAATCGCTACGTTTTATCAAAACCACTTGTTCAAACACAATCGTCTGAAATAATGATTGATTGCCTGATTTTTGTTTACCATCTGACATTTGTTATATTAGCATTGTTGTTTACAATCGGCGAAATCTAGTATTTTAACAATAGTTTTGAATTTTGATATACGACCTGTTATTTCTAGTGACGTGAACTTTGTAAAATTCTAATTTATTTATTTAATGTAGGCCAACTTGTAACTCTTATGACAAGTCGAGTCTACCACCGGTACCTAGACGAAAAATAGACTAACAGTTATTGTTGTCAATATAATCCTAACGTGACCATGTTAGACTGCTTCACTTAACATTGAGATCAAATTTACGCCGCAACAGGGCTACGGATCGACGTGATTTTTTGCATGGGTATAGTTGAGGACCTGGAGAGTGACAAAGGCTACATTTCATCCCGGAAAAACAAAGAGTTCCTGAGGGATTTTAAAAACTTAATACACGCGAACGAAGTCGCGGGCATCAGTTAGTAGGTTATTAAAGTATTTATTTCATTTAAGTAACTTATTTAATATAAAATCATTTTTATTGCTTTATGCAATCGTCAGGCTTACAAACAATAAAATAAGATAACAAGAGAAAAACTTATATCAAGCCTAACAACTCAGCAAATGGCCGCAAACTCAACCTTATGCTGGGCATTGTACCCAGCGCTGATTTTCAGTTTGCTCCTTTCAGTCAATATTCCAGAAATTATGCCGCCTCGCCCTCACGATCCAAAAAATTAAAAATAAAAGATCCAAAAGTTAAACAGCAACGTCAAAAAAAATTAACATTTTTCTTTTGAAAAAAAAAAAGAAGTATTTTTATTTATTTATTTACCCGGCGTACCTAAACAGGAAACGGCTGATTGCTATCGGAATTGCATTGGTTTTACCTGTTTAATTAAACGGTAATTTTATTAAAATCATTGTGATTCAGAACACTACCATTAATGCTAATGCTTACGAGAGCATACCTAAGGATTGCAGAAAAGAATTAGTTAGAAGTTTAATTGATTTACTTACTTTGAGTATTACGATTTGCAACATTCCATCGTAGGGAAAAACAAACCTTCATAGATTTCTGCTTAAAATGTAGAACTATAATAAATAAAAAATAGAAACACTTTCGTATTTATAGCATGTTTTCTTAAATATGTATTGGGCCAGTATGGTGGATGATGACCTATAACCCTTCTCAGAGAGGAGACCTGCGCTCAGTAGTGAGCCGTTGATGGGTTGCTGATGATGATGTTAAACATGACTAATTTTTACGCTCACGTCTGCTCGCTATTTATACAGTCGAAAGCTCTCAATTTATTCGTAAATACTGAAAATAGAATATAAGTTTATAAATCCAGTAGTTATTATGCAACACCAAACAAATCCATGTCACGAATGATGCAACATTCAAAACGAGCTACAACAACAAAAAAGCTTAAGCCAATCTCTATTATGCCAGGGCCACGACCTTGTCTCATAAGCGACAATTTCGGTACAGGGGACTGTGTTTTTTGTAAATAAGAGCTTTTCGCTAAAAGTACGATTTCACCGGTTACTAAGAAACGATACAGAAAAGGGTGTGGCATTTTTGTGAACAAATACCCCTGATTGAATTTTACGTGGTACTGGGCCTGATAAGCCAGATAAGACACCAGACCAAAATTAAGCCAAATTATAAACTCACAAATTGATCCACCCGGAAGGATCTTCTACCGCATGCGGTACCGTAACAGTGCATAAAGATATGCCTTCAGTCTTCATGGACCACAGCAAATAGTGTCTAGCATTTCGTCACTGCTCCCATATTTTTGTAGTAGTAAATAATTTTGGTTATGGCGCGCAATCTTGATCAGTGATCAAATACGACTTAAGTCTTCGTACTTCGTAATTTTTATGTACGTATTCCTTCGTCGCGACCCCTAATTTGTCTGCCAAGGTTGTTATTAATTACGAATGAGACGTAGACGAATAGATGGGACAACCTCAAAAATGTCAAGAAATATTTCTCGCACACCCATACATTTGAAAAAATAAATGACATACGTTAAAGGTATACTTAAGCCACTCTTTTAACCGACTTCAAAAAAAAGGAGGAGGTTATCAACTCGACGCATATTTTTTTATAAGGCATGTTGTTCTATGCTTACACCCATTCAAATCCCGCTTATGTGAAGCCGTGGCCCTGCTACTTGTATTCCAAGGTTTACTTTTTGCTTAACATTAATTTAAGCGCCAAGTACTAAAGCTACGTGTCCGTGAACTTAGCAGAGCAAGTGCCAGCAGATCAAAAATAAAATGGAGTTCTGTTCGCATGCAGATGAGTTCTATAGTTCCTGATACATTTTAGAGATAGTTCTGGCGAGATAAGCGAAAAAACGTCTGTTGAAAAAATGATCTGCTAACTTCCGGTAGCAGATCATTTTCCAGAAAATCAAAAATTAAAGTGTGTTCTGTATGCATCTGGCTGAGTTCTAGAGTTCCCTATACTTTTCAGAGATAGTTCTAGCATTTTTACCTAAAAAAAAGTCGGTTAAAAAAAATGATCTGCTACGGGAAGTTAGCAGAGCATCTGGCAGAAAATAAAATAAAATTCACAGAAACGAGTACTTTCTCTAACGAGGCTAAAACTCTGCGTCTTAAGATAGAACAGTAATAAAACTATCACATCTAGCAAATAATTGATCTGAAACTCTCTTAAAACTTCCAGCAGAGCATAGCAGAAGATGACCATGAGTCGTCGACATGAAATAATAACTATAATTAAAAAATTCACTTACAACAGAACTCTCACCCTAGAGACTAGAACTCTTTGGAACTATTTAGAAGAGTGAAAGGTCTATACTTTCCATTACAAATCTAAACTAGAACTCTCTTAAAACTTCTAGCAGAGCATAGCAGAAGATGACCATGAATCGTCGAAATGAAATAATAACTACAATTTAAAAATTTCGCTGACACCAGAACTCTCACCCTAGAGACTAGAACTCTTTGGAACTATTTAGAGAAGTGACAGGTCTGTAGTTTCCATCACAAATCTAAACTAGAACTCTCTTAAAACTTCCAGCAGAGCATAGCAGAAGATGACCATGAATCGTCGAAATGAAATAATAACTACAAATTAAAAATTTCGCTGACACCAGAACTCTTACCCTAGAGACTCCAACTCTTTGGAACTATTTAGAGGAGTGACAGGTCTAAAGTATCCATCACAAATCTAAACTAGAACTCTCTTAAAACTTCCAGCAGAGCATAGCAGAAGATGACCATGAATCGTCGAAATGAAATAATAACTATAATTAAAAAAATCACTTACAACAGAACTCTCACCCTAGAGACTAGAACTCTTTGGAACTATTTAGACGAGTAACAGGTCTATAGTTTCCATCACAAATCTAAACTAGAACTCTCTTAAAACTTCCAGCAGAGCATAGCAGAAGATGACCATGAATCGTCGAAATGAAATAATAACTATAATTAAAAAAATCACTTACAACAGAACTCTCACCTTAGAGACTAGAACTCTTTGGAACTATTTAGACGAGTGACAGGTCTGTAGTTTCCATCACAAATCTAAACTAGAACTCTCTTAAAACTTCCAGCAGAGCATAGCAGAAGATGACCATGAATCGTCGAAATGAAATAATAACTACAATTTAAAAATTTCGCTGACACCAGAACTCTCACCCTAGAGACTAGAACTCTTTGGAACTATTTAGACGAGTGACAGGTCTGTAGTTTCCATCACAAATCTAAACTAGAACTCTCTTAAAATTTCCAGCAGAGCATAGCAGAAGATGACCATGAATCGTCGAAATGAAATAATAACTACAATTTAAAAATTTCGCTGACACCAGAACTCTCACCCTAGAGACTAGAACTCCTTGGAAATATTTAGACGAGTGACAGGTCTATACTTTCCATCACAAATCTAAACTAGAACTCTCTTAAAACTTCCAGCAGAGCATAGCAGAAGATGACCATGAATCGTCGAAATGAAATAATAACTATAATTAAATAAATCACTTACAACAGAACTCTCACCCTAGAGACTAGAACTCTTTGGAACTATTTAGACGAGTGACAGGTCTATAGTTTCCATCACAAATCTAAACTAGAACTCTCTTAAAACTTCCAGCAGAGCATAGCAGAAGATGACCATGAATCGTCGAAATGAAATAATAACTATAATTAAAAAAATCACTTACAACAGAACTCTCACCTTAGAGACTAGAACTCTTTGGAACTATTTAGACGAGTGACAGGTCTATAGTTTCCATCACAAATCTAAACTAGAACTCTCTTAAAACTTCCAGCAGAGCATAGCAGAAGATGACCATGAATCGTCGAAATGAAATAATAACTATAATTAAAAAATTAACTTACAACAGAACTCTCACCCTAGAGACTAGAACTCTTTGGAACTATTTAGACGAGTGACAGGTCTATAGTTTCCATCACAAATCTAAACTAGAACTCTCTTTAAACTTCCAGCAGAGCATAGCAGAAGATGACCATGAATCGTCGAAATGAAATAATAACTACAATTTAAAAATTTCGCTGACACCAGAACTCTCACCCTAGAGACTAGAACTCTTTTGAACTATTTAAACGAGTGACAGGTCTGTAGTTTCCATCACAAATCTAAACTAGAACTCTCTTAAAACTTCCAGCAGAGCATAGCAGAAGATGACCATGAATCGTCGAAATGAAATAATAACTACAATTTAAAAATTTCGCTGACACCAGAACTCTCACTCTAGAGACTAGAACTCTTTGGAAATATTTAGAGAAGTGACAGGTCTATAGTTTCCATCACAAATCTAATCTAGAACTCTCTTAAAACTTCCAGCAGAGCATAGCAGAAAATGACCATGAATCGTCGAAATGAAATAATAACTATAATTAAAAAAATCACTTACAACAGAACTCTCACCCTAGAGACTAGAACTCTTTGGATCTATTTAGACGAGTGACAGGTCTATAGTTTCCATCACAAATCTAAACTAGGACTCTCTTAAAACTTCCAGCAGAGCATAGCAGAAGATGACCATGAATCGTCGAAATGAAATAATAACTATAATTAAAAAAATCACTTACAACAGAACTCTCACCCTAGAGACTAGAACTCTTTGGAACTATTTAGAAGAGTGACAGGTCTATAGTTTCCATCACAAATCTAAACTAGAACTCTCTTAAAACTTCCAGCAGAGCATAGCAGAAGATGACCATGAATCGTCGAAATGAAATAATAACTACAATTTAAAAATTTCGCTGACACCAGAACTCTCACCCTAGAGACTAGAACTCCTTGGAACTATTTAGACGAGTGACAGGTCTATACTTTCCATCACAAATCTAAACTAGAACTCTCTTAAAACTTCCAGCAGAGCATAGCAGAAGATGACCATGAATCGTCGAAATGAAATAATAACTATAATTAAAAAAATCACTTACAACAGAACTCTCACCCTAGAGACTAGAACTCTTTGGAACTATTTAGACGAGTGACAGGTTTATACTTTCCATCACAAATCTAAACTAGAACTCTCTTAAAACTTCCAGCAGAGCATAGCAGAAGATGACCATGAATCGTCGAAATGAAATAATAACTACAATTTAAAAATTTCGCTGACACCAGAACTCTTACTCTAGAGACTCCAACTCTTTGGAACTGTTTAGAGGAGTGACAGGTCTAAAGTTTCCATCACAAATCTAAACTAGAACTATCTTAAAACTTCCAGCAGAGCATAGCAGAAGATGACCATGAATCGTCGAAATGAAATAATAACTACAATTTAAAAATTTCGCTGACACCAGAACTCTCGCTCTAGAGACTAGAACTCTTTGGAACTATTTAGACGAGTGACAGGTTTATACTTTCCATCACAAATCTAAACTAGAACTCTCTTAAAACTTCCAGCAGAGCATAGCAGAAGATGACCATGAATCGTCGAAATGAAATAATAACTACAATTTAAAAATTTCGCTGACACCAGAACTCTTACTCTAGAGACTCCAACTCTTTGGAACTATTTAGAGGAGTGACAGGTCTAAAGTTTCCATCACAAATCTAAACTGGAACTCTCTTAAAACTTCCAGCAGAGCATAGCAGAAGATGACCATGAATCGTCGAAATGAAATAATAACTATTATTAAAAAAATCACTTACAACAGAATTCTCACCCTAGAGACTAGAACTCTTTGGAACTATTTAGACGAGTGACAGGTCTATAGTTTCCATCACAAATCTAAACTAGAACTCTCTTAAAACTTCCAGCAGAGCATAGCAGAAGATCACCATGAATCGTCGAAATGAAATAATAACTACAATTTAAAAATTTCGCTGACACCAGAACTCTCACTCTAGAAGCCATCACTCTTCGGAACTATTTAGACTTGTAATAGGTCAATAGTATTCACACCAAACCTAAACTGGAACTCTCTTAAAACTTCCAGCAGAGCATAGCAGAAGATGACCATGAATCGTCGAAATGAAATAATAACTACAATTTAAAAATTTCGCTGACACCAGAACTCTCGCTCTAGAAGCCATCACTCTTCGGAACTATTTAGACTTGTAATAGGTCAATAGTATTCACACCAAACCTAAACTGGAACTCTCTTAAAACTTCCAGCAGAGCATAGCAGAAGATGACCATGAATCGTCGAAATGAAATAATAACTACAATTTAAAAATTTCGCTGACACCAGAACTCTCGCTCTAGAAGCCATCACTCTTCGGAACTATTTAGACTTGTAATAGGTCAATAGTATTCACACCAAACCTAAACTGGAACTCTCTTAAAACTTCCAGCAGAGCATAGCAGAAGATGACCATGAATCGTCGAAATGAAATAATAACTACAATTTAAAAATTTCGCTGACACCAGAACTCTCACTCTAGAAGCCATCACTCTTCGGAACTATTTAGACTTGTAATAGGTCAATAGTATTCACACCAAACCTAAACTGGAACTCTCTTAAAACTTCCAGCAGAGCATAGCAGAAGATGACCATGAATCGTCGAAATGAAATAATAACTACAATTTAAAAATTTCGCTGACACCAGAACTCTCGCTCTAGAAGCCATCACTCTTCGGAACTATTTAGACTTGTAATAGGTCAATAGTATTCACACCAAACCTAAACTGGAACTCTCTTAAAACTTCCAGCAGAGCATAGCAGAAGATGACCATGAATCGTCGAAATGAAATAATAACTACAATTTAAAAATTTCGCTGACACCAGAACTCTCGCTCTAGAAGCCATCACTCTTCGGAACTATTTAGACTTGTAATAGGTCAATAGTATTCACACCAAACCTAAACTGGAACTCTCTTAAAACTTCCAGCAGAGCATAGCAGAAGATGACCATGAATCGTCGAAATGAAATAATAACTACAATTTAAAAATTTCGCTGACACCAGAACTCTCGCTCTAGAAGCCATCACTCTTCGGAACTATTTAGACTTGTAATAGGTCAATAGTATTCACACCAAACCTAAACTGGAACTCTCTTAAAACTTCCAGCAGAGCATAGCAGAAGATGACCATGAATCGTCGAAATGAAATAATAACTACAATTTAAAAATTTCGCTGACACCAGAACTCTCGCTCTAGAAGCCATCACTCTTCGGAACTATTTAGACTTGTAATAGGTCAATAGTATTCACACCAAACCTAAACTGGAACTCTCTTAAAACTTCCAGCAGAGCATAGCAGAAGATGACCATGAATCGTCGAAATGAAATAATAACTACAATTTAAAAATTTCGCTGACTCCAGAACTCTCGCTCTAGAAGCCATAACTCTTCGGAACTATTTAGACTTGTAATAGGTCAATAGTATTCACACCAAACCTAAACTGGAACTCTCTTAAAACTTCCAGCAGAGCATAGCAGAAGATGACCATGAATCGTCGAAATGAAATAATAACTACAATTTAAAAATTTCGCTGACACCAGAACTCTCGCTCTAGAAGCCATCACTCTTCGGAACTATTTAGACTTGTAATAGGTCAATAGTATTCACACCAAACCTAAACTGGAACTCTCTTAAAACTTCCAGCAGAGCATAGCAGAAGATGACCATGAATCGTCGAAATGAAATAATAACTACAATTTAAAAATTTCGCTGACACCAGAACTCTCGCTCTAGAAGCCATCACTCTTCGGAACTATTTAGACTTGTAATAGGTCAATAGTATTCACACCAAACCTAAACTGGAACTCTCTTAAAACTTCCAGCAGAGCATAGCAGAAGATGACCATGAATCGTCGAAATGAAATAATAACTACAATTTAAAAATTTCGCTGACACCAGAACTCTCGCTCTAGAAGCCATCACTCTTCGGAACTATTTAGACTTGTAATAGGTCAATAGTATTCACACCAAACCTAAACTGGAACTCTCTTAAAACTTCCAGCAGAGCATAGCAGAAGATGACCATGAATCGTCGAAATGAAATAATAACTACAATTTAAAAATTTCGCTGACACCAGAACTCTCGCTCTAGAAGCCATCACTCTTCGGAACTATTTAGACTTGTAATAGGTCAATAGTATTCACACCAAACCTAAACTGGAACTCTCTTAAAACTTCCAGCAGAGCATAGCAGAAGATGACCATGAATCGTCGAAATGAAATAATAACTACAATTTAAAAATTTCGCTGACACCAGAACTCTCGCTCTAGAAGCCATCACTCTTCGGAACTATTTAGACTTGTAATAGGTCAATAGTATTCACACCAAACCTAAACTGGAACTCTCTTAAAACTTCCAGCAGAGCATAGCAGAAGATGACCATGAATCGTCGAAATGAAATAATAACTACAATTTAAAAATTTCGCTGACACCAGAACTCTCGCTCTAGAAGCCATCACTCTTCGGAACTATTTAGACTTGTAATAGGTCAATAGTATTCACACCAAACCTAAACTGGAACTCTCTTAAAACTTCCAGCAGAGCATAGCAGAAGATGACCATGAATCGTCGAAATGAAATAATAACTACAATTTAAAAATTTCGCTGACACCAGAACTCTCGCTCTAGAAGCCATCACTCTTCGGAACTATTTAGACTTGTAATAGGTCAATAGTATTCACACCAAACCTAAACTGGAACTCTCTTAAAACTTCCAGCAGAGCATAGCAGAAGATGACCATGAATCATCGAAATGAAATAATAACTACAATTTAAAAATTCACTTACACCATAACTCTCGCTCTAGAAGCTATAACTCTACGGAACTATTTAGACGAACTATAGTATCCACCACAAACTTGGACTGGAACTTTCTTAAAAATTTTAGCAGAGAAAACTTATGGGTGGGTGATGAATGAGGATCACGGGTTGGGTATTAAAGATAAGATAGTTGGGGGCTGCCCAGACAAAAAATACCCGAAACCTCATTCACCACTTGGAAGTTAGCTGAAAAACAAGTAATATTAAAAAATGCTTTTTTAAACAAACGACTTCAAACTCCCGCGCCCGCTGTACAACAGTTGGGACAATCTATACAAAGTATTTAATTTATTGTTGATATTTTAAAAACCGCTCAACCGATTTCCATAAAATTTATATGGGACCACCTGGAAAGTATGCCCTTTGAAAAAAAAAAGAATTTTCCAAATCGGTTCAGGCGTCTTCGAGTAATCGGTGAACATACCTAAAAAATAAAAAATAAATAAAAAAAAAAAAGATTCCGACGAATTGATAACCTCCTTTTTTTTTGAAGTCGGTTGAAAAAACACTCAAAATGGCGGCTTAACAAAGAACAATGACCATGGATGTATGGAATTCTGCCCATATGTAGGCTCAAATCCAAATCCGTTTTTTTTATAATACGCTTCCAATATGTAACTCATACAATTGATTTTTTTTAATTAAAATCCGGATTCCAAACTAATGGATAACTAATTCGTTTCACTCCCTTTTTACAATAAGGAAGTGAGAGTACTTATTATAATAAATTCTATCTTTGAAAATTTTTATCGAATTATTATATCGAAAATCGATTTTATTCCATTCACATCTCTTTGACAGGCTCATGTCAAGGTTAAAACTATTATTTATATTTTAACGGAAATTTTCATTGGTGTGAAATTATCTTTTTATCATTAAAATTAAAAATCCGGATAGGAAAAAACAAATTTTTGATGCTAAAGGGTGTAAAAAATTAAGATTTTCTTCCATAATATCATGTTTTGGTTTTGAGCCGTGAGAAAACTTGGTACCACCCTTGGTCATTGTACTTTCATAGGTGTCTATCTCAGAGAGTATAAAAGATGAAAGAAAGATTTTGACAGATTTTCTGCCAAAATCTTTCTCAGATCAAGAGGACACGATGGCCTACTTGATGATGAGAAAAATCGCGATTCACTTTAGAGCGGGCCGCACACCCACCTAAATATTATTATCATAATATCATAGTTCTAGTCTCTAGGGTGAGAGTTCTGTTGTAAGTGAATTTTTTAATTATAGTTATTATTTCATTTCGACGATTCATGGTCATCTTCTGCTATGCTCTGCTGGAAGTTTTAAGAGAGTTCTAGTTTAGATTTGTGATGGAAACTATAGACCTGTCACTCGTCTAAATAGTTCCAAAGAGTTCTAGTCTCTAGGGTGAGAGTTCTGTTGTAAGTGATTTTTTTAATTATAGTTATTATTTCATTTCGACGATTCATGGTCATCTTCTGCTATGCTCTGCTGGAAGTTTTAAGAGAGTTCTAGTTTAGATTTGTGATGGAAACTATAGACCTGTCACTCGTCTAAATAGTTCCAAAGAGTTCTAGTCTCTAGGGTGAGAGTTCTGTTGTAAGTGAATTTTTTAATTATAGTTATTATTTCATTTCGACGATTCATGGTCATCTTCTGCTATGCTCTGCTGGAAGTTTTAAGAGAGTTCTAGTTTAGATTTGTGATGGAAACTATAGACCTGTCACTCGTCTAAATAGTTCCAAAGAGTTCTTGTCTCTACGGTGAGAGTTCTGTTGTAAGTGAATTTTTTAATTATAGTTATTATTTCATTTCGACGATTCATGGTCATCTTTTGCTATGCTCTGCTGGAAGTTTTAAGAGAGTTCTAGTTTAGATTTGTGATGGAAACTATAGACCTGTCACTCGTCTAAATAGTTCCAAAGAGTTCTAGTCTCTAGGGTGAGAGTTCTGTTGTAAGTGAATTTTTTAATTATAGTTATTATTTCATTTCGACGATTCATGGTCATATTCTGCTATGCTCTGCTGGAAGTTTTAAGAGAGTTCTAGTTTAGATTTGTGATGGAAACTATAGACCTGTCACTCGTCTAAATAGTTCCAAAGAGTTCTAGTCTCTAGGGTGAGAGTTCTGTTGTAAGTGAATTTTTTAATTATAGTTATTATTTCATTTCGACGATTCATGGTCATCTTCTGCTATGCTCTGCTGGAAGTTTTAAGAGAGTTCTAGTTTAGATTTGTGATGGAAACTATAGAACTGTCACTCGTCTAAATAGTTCCAAAGAGTTCTAGTCTCTAGGGTGAGAGTTCTGTTGTAAGTGATTTTTTTAATTATAGTTATTATTTCATTTCGACGATTCATGGTCATTTTCTGCTATGCTCTGCTGGAAGTTTTAAGAGAGTTCTAGTTTAGATTTGTGATGGAAAGTATAGACCTGTCACTCGTCTAAATAGTTCCAAAGAGTTCTAGTCTCTAGGGTGAGAGTTCTGTTGTAAGTGAATTTTTTAATTATAGTTATTATTTCATTTCGACGATTCATGGTCATCTTCTGCTATGCTCTGCTGGAAGTTTTAAGAGAGTTCTAGTTTAGATTTGTGATGGAAACTATAGACCTGTCACTCGTCTAAATAGTTCCAAAGAGTTCTAGTCTCTAGGGTGAGAGTTCTGTTGTAAGTGATTTTTTTAATTATAGTTATTATTTCATTTCGACGATTCATGGTCATTTTCTGCTATGCTCTGCTGGAAGTTTTAAGAGAGTTCTAGTTTAGATTTGTGATGGAAAGTATAGACCTGTCACTCGTCTAAATAGTTCCAAAGAGTTCTAGTCTCTAGGGTGAGAGTTCTGTTGTAAGTGAATTTTTTAATTATAGTTATTATTTCATTTCGACGATTCATGGTCATTTTCTGCTATGCTCTGCTGGAAGTTTTAAGAGAGTTCTAGTTTAGATTTGTGATGGAAAGTATAAACCTGTCACTCGTCTAAATAGTTCCAAAGAGTTCTAGTCTCTAGGGTGAGAGTTCTGTTGTAAGTGATTTTTTTAATTATAGTTATTATTTCATTTCGACGATTCATGGTCATCTTCTGCTATGCTCTGCTGGAAGTTTTAAGAGAGTTCTAGTTTAGATTTGTGATGGAAACTATAGAACTGTCACTCGTCTAAATAGTTCCAAAGAGTTCTAGTCTCTAGGGTGAGAGTTCTGTTGTAAGTGATTTTTTTAATTATAGTTATTATTTCATTTCGACGATTCATGGTCATTTTCTGCTATGCTCTGCTGGAAGTTTTAAGAGAGTTCTAGTTTAGATTTGTGATGGAAACTATAGACCTGTCACTCGTCTAAATAGTTCCAAAGAGTTCTAGTCTCTAGGGTGAGAGTTCTGTTGTAAGTGATTTTTTTAATTATAGTTATTATTTCATTTCGACGATTCATGGTCATTTTCTGCTATGCTCTGCTGGAAGTTTTAAGAGAGTTCTAGTTTAGATTTGTGATGGAAAGTATAGACCTGTCACTCGCCTAAATAGTTCCAAAGAGTTCTAGTCTCTAGGGTGAGAGTTCTGTTGTAAGTGAATTTTTTAATTATAGTTATTATTTCATTTCGACGATTCATGGTCATCTTCTGCTATGCTCTGCTGGAAGTTTTAAGAGAGTTCTAGTTTAGATTTGTGATGGAAACTATAGAACTGTCACTCGTCTAAATAGTTCCAAAGAGTTCTAGTCTCTAGGGTGAGAGTTCTGTTGTAAGTGATTTTTTTAATTATAGTTATTATTTCATTTCGACGATTCATGGTCATCTTCTGCTATGCTCTGCTGGAAATTTTAAGAGAGTTCTAGTTTAGATTTGTGATGGAAACTATAGAACTGTCACTCGTCTAAATAGTTCCAAAGAGTTCTAGTCTCTAGGGTGAGAGTTCTGTTGTAAGTGATTTTTTTAATTATAGTTATTATTTCATTTCGACGATTCATGGTCATTTTCTGCTATGCTCTGCTGGAAGTTTTAAGAGAGTTCTAGTTTAGATTTGTGATGGAAAGTATAGACCTGTCACTCGTCTAAATAGTTCCAAAGAGTTCTAGTCTCTAGGGTGAGAGTTCTGTTGTAAGTGAATTTTTTAATTATAGTTATTATTTCATTTCGGCGATTCATGGTCATCTTCTGCTATGCTCTGCTGGAAGTTTTAAGAGAGTTCTAGTTTAGATTTGTGATGGAAACTATAGACCTGTCACTCGTCTAAATAGTTCCAAAGAGTTCTAGTCTCTAGGGTGAGAGTTCTGTTGTAAGTGATTTTTTTAATTATAGTTATTATTTCATTTCGACGATTCATGGTCATCTTCTGCTATGCTCTGCTGGAAGTTTTAAGAGAGTTCTAGTTTAGATTTGTGATGGAAAGTATAGACCTGTCACTCGTCTAAATAGTTCCAAGGAGTTCTAGTCTCTAGGGTGAGAGTTCTGGTGTCAGCGAAATTTTTAAATTGTAGTTATTATTTCATTTCGACGATTCATGGTCATATTCTGCTATGCTCTGCTGGAAGTTTTAAGAGAGTTCTAGTTTAGATTTGTGATGGAAACTATAGACCTGTCACTCCTCTAAATAGTTCCAAAGAGTTCTAGTCTCTAGGGTGAGAGTTCTGTTGTAAGTGAATTTTTTAATTATAGTTATTATTTCATTTCGACGATTCATGGTCATCTTCTGCTATGCTCTGCTGGAAGTTTTAAGAGAGTTCTAGTTTAGATTTGTAATGGAAACTACAGACCTGTCACTCGTCTAAATAGTTCCAAAGAGTTCTAGTCTCTAGGGTGAGAGTTCTGTTGTAAGTGATTTTTTTAATTATAGTTATTATTTCATTTCGACGATTCATGGTCATTTTCTGCTATGCTCTGCTGGAAGTTTTAAGAGAGTTCTAGTTTAGATTTGTGATGGAAAGTATAGACCTGTCACTCGTCTAAATAGTTCCAAAGAGTTCTAGTCTCTAGGGTGAGAGTTCTGTTGTAAGTGAATTTTTTAATTATAGTTATTATTTCATTTCGACGATTCATGGTCATTTTCTGCTATGCTCTGCTGGAAGTTTTAAGAGAGTTCTAGTTTAGATTTGTGATGGAAACTATAGACCTGTCACTCGTCTAAATAGTTTTAAAGAGTTCTAGTCTCTAGGGTGAGAGTTCTGTTGTAAGTGATTTTTTTAATTATAGTTATTATTTCATTTCGACGATTCATGGTCATCTTCTGCTATGCTCTGCTGGAAGTTTTAAGAGAGTTCTAGTTTAGATTTGTGATGGAAACTATAGACCTGTCACTCGTCTAAATAGTTCCAAAGAGTTCTAGTCTCTAGGGTGAGAGTTCTGTTGTAAGTGAATTTTTTAATTATAGTTATTATTTCATTTTGACGATTCATGGTCATCTTCTGCTATGCTCTGCTGGAAGTTTTAAGAGAGTTCTAGTTTAGATTTGTAATGGAAACTACAGACCTGTCACTCGTCTAAATAGTTCCAATGAGTTCTAGTCTCTAGGGTGAGAGTTCTGTTGTAAGTGAATTTTTTAATTATAGTTATTATTTCATTTCGACGATTCATGGTCATCTTCTGCTATGCTCTGCTGGAAGTTTTAAGAGAGTTCTAGTTTAGATTTGTGATGGAAAGTATAGACCTGTCACTCGTCTAAATAGTTCCAAAGAGTTCTAGTCTCTAGGGTGAGAGTTCTGGTGTCAGCGAAATTTTTAAATTGTAGTTATAATTTCATTTCGACGATTCATGGTCATCTTCTGCTATGCTCTGCTGGAAGTTTTAAGAGAGTTCTAGTTTAGATTTGTGATGGATACTATAGACCTGTCACTCGTCTCAATAGTTCCAAAGAGTTCTAGTCTCAAGGGTGAGAGTTCTGTTGTAAGTGAATTTTTTAATTATAGTTATTATTAGTTATTATTTCATTTCGACGATTCATAGTCATCTTCTGCTATGCTCTGCTGGAAGTTTTAAGAGAGTTCTAGTTTAGATTTGTGATGGAAACTATAGACCTGTCACTCCTCTAAATATTTCCAAAGAGTTCTAGTCTCTAGGGTGAGAGTTCTGTTGTAAGTGAATTTTTTAATTATAGTTATTATTTCATTTCGACGATTCATGGTCATCTTCTGCTATGCTCTGCTGGAAGTTTTAAGAGAGTTCTAGTTTAGATTTGTGATGGAAACTATAGACCTGTCACTCGTCTAAATATTTCCAAAGAGTTCTAGTCTCTAGGGTGAGAGTTCTGTTGTAAGTGATTTTTTTAATTATAGTTATTATTTCATTTCGACGATTCATGGTCATCTTCTGCTATGCTCTGCTGGAAGTTTTAAGAGAGTTCTAGTTTAGATTTGTGATGGAAAGTATAGACCTGTCACTCGTCTAAATAGTTCCAAAGAGTTCTAGTCTCTAGGGTGAGAGTTCTGGTGTCAGCGAAATTTTTAAATTGTAGTTATTATTTCATTTCGACGATTCATGGTCATATTCTGCTATGCTCTGCTGGAAGTTTTAAGAGAGTTCTAGTTTAGATTTGTGATGGAAACTATAGACCTGTCACTCCTCTAAATAGTTCCAAAGAGTTCTAGTCTCTAGGGTGAGAGTTCTGTTGTAAGTGAATTTTTTAATTATAGTTATTATTTCATTTCGACGATTCATGGTCATCTTCTGCTATGCTCTGCTGGAAGTTTTAAGAGAGTTCTAGTTTAGATTTGTAATGGAAACTACAGACCTGTCACTCGTCTAAATAGTTCCAAAGAGTTCTAGTCTCTAGGGTGAGAGTTCTGTTGTAAGTGATTTTTTTAATTATAGTTATTATTTCATTTCGACGATTCATGGTCATTTTCTGCTATGCTCTGCTGGAAGTTTTAAGAGAGTTCTAGTTTAGATTTGTGATGGAAAGTATAGACCTGTCACTCGTCTAAATAGTTCCAAAGAGTTCTAGTCTCTAGGGTGAGAGTTCTGTTGTAAGTGAATTTTTTAATTATAGTTATTATTTCATTTCGACGATTCATGGTCATTTTCTGCTATGCTCTGCTGGAAGTTTTAAGAGAGTTCTAGTTTAGATTTGTGATGGAAACTATAGACCTGTCACTCGTCTAAATAGTTCCAAAGAGTTCTAGTCTCTAGGGTGAGAGTTCTGTTGTAAGTGATTTTTTTAATTATAGTTATTATTTCATTTCGACGATTCATGGTCATCTTCTGCTATGCTCTGCTGGAAGTTTTAAGAGAGTTCTAGTTTAGATTTGTGATGGAAACTATAGACCTGTCACTCGTCTAAATAGTTCCAAAGAGTTCTAGTCTCTAGGGTGAGAGTTCTGTTGTAAGTGAATTTTTTAATTATAGTTATTATTTCATTTTGACGATTCATGGTCATCTTCTGCTATGCTCTGCTGGAAGTTTTAAGAGAGTTCTAGTTTAGATTTGTAATGGAAACTACAGACCTGTCACTCGTCTAAATAGTTCCAATGAGTTCTAGTCTCTAGGGTGAGAGTTCTGTTGTAAGTGAATTTTTTAATTATAGTTATTATTTCATTTCGACGATTCATGGTCATCTTCTGCTATGCTCTGCTGGAAGTTTTAAGAGAGTTCTAGTTTAGATTTGTGATGGAAAGTATAGACCTGTCACTCGTCTAAATAGTTCCAAAGAGTTCTAGTCTCTAGGGTGAGAGTTCTGGTGTCAGCGAAATTTTTAAATTGTAGTTATAATTTCATTTCGACGATTCATGGTCATCTTCTGCTATGCTCTGCTGGAAGTTTTAAGAGAGTTCTAGTTTAGATTTGTGATGGAAAGTATAGACCTGTCACTCGTCTAAATAGTTCCAAAGAGTTCTAGTCTCTAGGGTGAGAGTTCTGTTGTAAGTGAATTTTTTAATTATAGTTATTATTTCATTTCGACGATTCATGGTCATCTTCTGCTATGCTCTGCTGGAAGTTTTAAGAGAGTTCTAGTTTAGATTTGTGATGGAAACTATAGAACTGTCACTCGTCTAAATAGTTCCAAAGAGTTCTAGTCTCTAGGGTGAGAGTTCTGTTGTAAGTGATTTTTTTAATTATAGTTATTATTTCATTTCGACGATTCATGGTCATCTTCTGCTATGCTCTGCTGGAAGTTTTAAGAGAGTTCTAGTTTAGATTTGTGATGGAAACTATAGAACTGTCACTCGTCTAAATAGTTCCAAAGAGTTCTAGTCTATAGGGTGAGAGTTCTGTTGTAAGTGATTTTTTTAATTATAGTTATTATTTCATTTCGACGATTCATGGTCATTTTCTGCTATGCTCTGCTGGAAGTTTTAAGAGAGTTCTAGTTTAGATTTGTGATGGAAAGTATAGACCTGTCACTCGTCTAAATAGTTCCAAAGAGTTCTAGTCTCTAGGGTGAGAGTTCTGTTGTAAGTGAATTTTTTAATTATAGTTATTATTTCATTTCGGCGATTCATGGTCATCTTCTGCTATGCTCTGCTGGAAGTTTTAAGAGAGTTCTAGTTTAGATTTGTGATGGAAACTATAGACCTGTCACTCGTCTAAATAGTTCCAAAGAGTTCTAGTCTCTAGGGTGAGAGTTCTGTTGTAAGTGATTTTTTTAATTATAGTTATTATTTCATTTCGACGATTCATGGTCATCTTCTGCTATGCTCTGCTGGAAGTTTTAAGAGAGTTCTAGTTTAGATTTGTGATGGAAAGTATAGACCTGTCACTCGTCTAAATAGTTCCAAGGAGTTCTAGTCTCTAGGGTGAGAGTTCTGGTGTCAGCGAAATTTTTAAATTGTAGTTATTATTTCATTTCGACGATTCATGGTCATATTCTGCTATGCTCTGCTGGAAGTTTTAAGAGAGTTCTAGTTTAGATTTGTGATGGAAACTATAGACCTGTCACTCCTCTAAATAGTTCCAAAGAGTTCTAGTCTCTAGGGTGAGAGTTCTGTTGTAAGTGAATTTTTTAATTATAGTTATTATTTCATTTCGACGATTCATGGTCATCTTCTGCTATGCTCTGCTGGAAGTTTTAAGAGAGTTCTAGTTTAGATTTGTAATGGAAACTACAGACCTGTCACTCGTCTAAATAGTTCCAAAGAGTTCTAGTCTCTAGGGTGAGAGTTCTGTTGTAAGTGATTTTTTTAATTATAGTTATTATTTCATTTCGACGATTCATGGTCATTTTCTGCTATGCTCTGCTGGAAGTTTTAAGAGAGTTCTAGTTTAGATTTGTGATGGAAAGTATAGACCTGTCACTCGTCTAAATAGTTCCAAAGAGTTCTAGTCTCTAGGGTGAGAGTTCTGTTGTAAGTGAATTTTTTAATTATAGTTATTATTTCATTTCGACGATTCATGGTCATTTTCTGCTATGCTCTGCTGGAAGTTTTAAGAGAGTTCTAGTTTAGATTTGTGATGGAAACTATAGACCTGTCACTCGTCTAAATAGTTCCAAAGAGGTCTAGTCTCTAGGGTGAGAGTTCTGTTGTAAGTGATTTTTTTAATTATAGTTATTATTTCATTTCGACGATTCATGGTCATCTTCTGCTATGCTCTGCTGGAAGTTTTAAGAGAGTTCTAGTTTAGATTTGTGATGGAAACTATAGACCTGTCACTCGTCTAAATAGTTCCAAAGAGTTCTAGTCTCTAGGGTGAGAGTTCTGTTGTAAGTGAATTTTTTAATTATAGTTATTATTTCATTTTGACGATTCATGGTCATCTTCTGCTATGCTCTGCTGGAAGTTTTAAGAGAGTTCTAGTTTAGATTTGTAATGGAAACTACAGACCTGTCACTCGTCTAAATAGTTCCAATGAGTTCTAGTCTCTAGGGTGAGAGTTCTGTTGTAAGTGAATTTTTTAATTATAGTTATTATTTCATTTCGACGATTCATGGTCATCTTCTGCTATGCTCTGCTGGAAGTTTTAAGAGAGTTCTAGTTTAGATTTGTGATGGAAAGTATAGACCTGTCACTCGTCTAAATAGTTCCAAAGAGTTCTAGTCTCTAGGGTGAGAGTTCTGGTGTCAGCGAAATTTTTAAATTGTAGTTATAATTTCATTTCGACGATTCATGGTCATCTTCTGCTATGCTCTGCTGGAAGTTTTAAGAGAGTTCTAGTTTAGATTTGTGATGGATACTATAGACCTGTCACTCGTCTCAATAGTTCCAAAGAGTTCTAGTCTCAAGGGTGAGAGTTCTGTTGTAAGTGAATTTTTTAATTATAGTTATTATTAGTTATTATTTCATTTCGACGATTCATAGTCATCTTCTGCTATGCTCTGCTGGAAGTTTTAAGAGAGTTCTAGTTTAGATTTGTGATGGAAACTATAGACCTGTCACTCCTCTAAATATTTCCAAAGAGTTCTAGTCTCTAGGGTGAGAGTTCTGTTGTAAGTGAATTTTTTAATTATAGTTATTATTTCATTTCGACGATTCATGGTCATCTTCTGCTATGCTCTGCTGGAAGTTTTAAGAGAGTTCTAGTTTAGATTTGTGATGGAAACTATAGACCTGTCACTCGTCTAAATATTTCCAAAGAGTTCTAGTCTCTAGGGTGAGAGTTCTGTTGTAAGTGATTTTTTTAATTATAGTTATTATTTCATTTCGACGATTCATGGTCATCTTCTGCTATGCTCTGCTGGAAGTTTTAAGAGAGTTCTAGTTTAGATTTGTGATGGAAACTATAGACCTGTCACTCGTCTAAATAGTTCCAAAGAGTTCTAGTCTCTAGGGTGAGAGTTCTGGTGTCAGCGAAATTTTTAAATTGTAGTTATTATTTCATTTCGACGATTCATGGTCATCTTCTGCTATGCTCTGCTGGAAGTTTTAAGAGAGTTCTAGTTTAGATTTGTGATGGAAACTATAGACCTGTCACTCGTCTAAATAGTTCCAAAGAGTTCTAGTCTCTAGGGTGAGAGTTCTGTTGTAAGTGAATTTTTTAATTATAGTTATTATTTCATTTCGACGATTCATGGTCATCTTCTGCTATGCTCTGCTGGAAGTTTTAAGAGAGTTTCAAATCAATTATTTGCTAGATGTGATAGTTTTATTACTGTTCTATCTTAAGACGCAGAGTTTTAGCCTCGTTAGAGAAAGTACTCGTTTCTGTGAATTTTATTTTATTTTCTGCCAGATGCTCTGCTAACTTCCCGTAGCAGATCATTTTTTTTAACCGACTTTTTTTTAGGTAAAAATGCTAGAACTATCTCTGAAAAGTATAGGGAACTCTAGAACTCAGCCAGATGCGTACAGAACACACTTTAATTTTTGGTTTTCTGGAAAATGATCTGCTACCGGAAGTTAGCAGATGATTTTTTCAACAGACGTTTTTTCGGTTATCTCGCCAGAACTATCTCTAAAATGTATCAGGAACTATAGAACTCATCTGCATGCGAACAGAACTCCATTTTATTTTTGATCTGCTGGCACTTGCTCTGCTAAGTTCACGGACACTAAAGCTACCGAATTTTGTCAAACGTTTCCAAAATGGACTGGATTGTAATAAAGTCCGTATTTAAAAAGTGATAGAGTCCAAAATGGCCGTCTCGTTTTGTATGTAAATTGGTTTAAATTGTGTAGGTGGCGCCAGTGGGTGTGATAATTCCCGGCGCAAATACAAAGAGTGCCGTGAGAGAGTGATACGATTCGTTTTACTCCCGAAAATGCGCGGAGGTTTACTTAAGTATCTGGCGTGGGAGAGGTGAAAGGTCGAAGGCTTAGATACAGCTTTACTCGACCCATTTGATTCTATTACTTTATTCTAAAATAGTTTTGATAATTTAATCCGGAATATGCAAATACACGACGATTTCATGATATTAATATTATTATGTTTGGCGCGCTCATTTTGTGCCAAACAGAATACTCCCAAACGTCTTAGATCTCTCGAAAGGATCGCCAACGGCCAAACATCATCATCATCATGAGCAACCCATTAATGTCCCACTACCGAGCGCAGGTCTCCTCTCCTCATTCGTCATTCATGACTAACAAAAGTGACGACAGTGATTTAAAGGATTAAATTCTTCCCTGAGAAACCATGGAAATCGATTTATCCTTTTCGGGTCTATTTAACATAAATTCACATTCAATTTAATATTTGTTTTTCTAAAAGCATAATAATATGTTGATGTCACTATCAATCTCCTTAATGTAGTGTAGATTCGTATTAGGTTACTACTCGTATCTTAAAAAAAGTGACCTACTAAAACTAGATATTGCGATAATAGTCCTGAATGTAAATTAACGCCAAAGTGTCATTTTAAATGTTAACCAGTCTAAGGTATGCAAATTTATTGGTACTGGAACAGGTTCTCGCACAAATGCTCATAAAAACAACTTATAACAATGATTTCACTGTGACATAATAGGTACTTACACTGAGTATCCATGCAGATACATGTTTTAGTATGAAATCTGTTCATCGAAAACAGATTTCATACTAAAGCACAAAGCAATGCAAATTGGCAGACTTCACACACCTTTGAGAACTCTGACGCGCAGGTTTCCTCACAATGTTTTCCGGCATTTGAAGCATCATGCTTGTGATATTTAATTACTTAAACGTGTATAACTCCAAAAAGTCTGAGGTGTGCGCCCGGGATCAAACCCGCTCGATCGATATATACCTATCAGATTAATTAAAATCGCTTTCTCTTTTCAGGCTTATGAACTGTCGACTCTGACGGGAACACAAGTGATGCTATTGGTTGCGTCGGAGACTGGCCACGTGTACACATTCGCGACGCGGAAACTCCAACCTATGATCACGTCAGACTCAGGCAAGAGGCTTATACAGACCTGCCTGAACTCCCCTGATCCACCCACCACGAGTGAGCAGAGAATGGCAGCCACCGGGTTCGAAGAAACGGAGCTGACGTATAACGTAGTAGACGACGATATGAAGGTGAGGCAATTGGCGTACGCTAACGCCGCGCAGTATCCCATAGAACACCACCCGGGGCTAGCCCCGTCACCACTGCAGCAGTACCACCAGCACCCGCCATGTCCGTCGCCCTTACCCCTTAGTTCGTTAGGGCAACCGTACTCACACGCACATCTATCTCATCCACACATGTCTCACCATCCGCAACGGTAGTTTCAACCGCGCTAGAGTAAATCCCGTAAGGTCCTGATTCTCTATGACATTATTATCCTAAAATGGAGGTTACTCTTTTAGTTAAGCGTCAGTCAAATCCAAAAGTGTCGACAGAGTGACATCAGTCTGATCATTTATGGTGTTGACTGATAGATTGAGACCCTGACTGCTGGGTATTTCAAAATATAACTTTAAGACACAAAATAAAACAATGTCAATATTCCATGATTTTATCGTGACCAGGGTCATGGACTTACGTAATGCCAAACCATTTGTATAGTATGAAAAGGATCTATTAGCACTCGGATGACATTGACAGGGGGGCGTGAGTGTGCTAACAGCAAATACAACGTCCTGTCATAAAGCCATGTTTCGAAAGATCGCGGAGTTACCTAGTTCCGACTTTGGGTCACGTGCCAAAAGATCCTTGTTGCACTGTATGCTTCCCTTTGTGACGCTAACCTTTACGATTCTAAAGTGTCAGATTTGACGTCTCAAAGTACATTTCGCGGGTAGGATGAATTTTAATGTCGTAGAGAATTAGGAACCTGCTATCAAATTGGCGTTAGCAGAACCTTTAAAAACAAAGAGACCGAATTTTAATCGGGATAGTCACGTTCTAGATAAGTTTTTATAATAAATTAATAGAAAGAGTTTAATATACAAGTATTCAAGACAATAATAGCCTTCTTTAGATATATTTGTAAATAGCTATTTAAGGTTTTAATGAAATTCTGTTACGAGGATTTGAGTTGTACGAATGCAGGTCCGAACAATTTGCACAATTCGACTTTCGAGAAATTATTTATAATGATAATGAGCGATTGCGAATTGAAATTGACAGGTGAATTTTGATTTTGTGCGATACTTAATAATGATTATGAAAATGAATGATAAACTGCCAGAAATAATTTACGGATTTCGTAAGAACATTTATTAATAAATATTTCAATAACTAGCTTCTGCTACGGCATCGCGTGCAAATCGGGTCACTCAGTATTTTAGAACTTTTATCAAAGTTGGAGTATTTAAGACTGTGAAAGAACTATTAAAGAAAGATTCTTCCCGATCCATCGAGTAGGTACTAATGTGTGCAACGGTTGCAATCAAAACAACAGAGAAACTATAACTTACTTATTTTGCTGGGTAAGTGATCTAAGGAGGATCTTCCTATCACTTAGCTTTTCCTATGGCTATGGACTCGTCTGAGGAATGGAGATCTTTGCTTCATCTGTTCAGTATTTATAATGCTTTCATCACGCATCCTCCCAAGATGTCCGCTGACTGACTGACGGACAAACCATTATATGTATATAAGAGGTGGAACATCACTAAACAATTTTGTTGTAACATTTAATATTAACCCGAATGTAATTTGACTACGATCTTTAATCAATCATTCTAAAGAATCTATCAATGAAACGCGATGATTGAGATTGTAGCGGTGTCGAAAGCGTCAGATCACTTCGGTAGCTTGCTAGTAATCTCATCTTAAATCGGCCCGTAATTAACGTTGAAAACCGGTCGTCGGTTTCCGAACGACGCCTCGGAGGCAGGGTTGCCAGGGCACGGAGTAGAAAAGACGTTCTCGGTATTACATTAATTTGTCTTACATTTTGCCGTACACAAAAGCTGGACATAAATTTTGAAAAGCCTAACGTACTTTTTCAAAATCTGACGTACTTTACTGAAGCCGTGCTTTGCCTTAAAAAAACATGAAGTATTTTCAAGTGATTGGATTGCCATTTTATTTTTGGCAAAATTGGAAGCCAGGAGGACGAATTCTTGACTGCATATGACGTGTTATCAGATAGCGATAATCTTCGGTGACAAAAATTAGTAAAAACATAGAAAAAGATTCAGTGACGTCATTCGACTCCACTTTAAATCTGCGATGTGATAAAACTGCTACCGTAGGAAACCAGAGCTTAAGCAACCAAACATTTTGGGCAAAAGGCAAATGCCCGGCAACCCTACTCGGAAGTAAAATAGAAGCCGTTTTGTAGGCAACTATTGATTCGTTATTATGAATGAATCGACCTTTCATTCTAGATGCGGCGGTAGTAATGGAGACGGCACAAGCTTTTTAATGAGCGACTTCTGAATAACACGCTACGTAGAGCCATAATTGAAAATCTTTAACGCGTCGATTCCTATCAAATAGGTACATAATGATATTGTAAAATGTCAGTAATTTCTTCAAATCAAATAGTATAATCTCTATCGAATCTCTTAAAAACGTAGTATTCCATTCTGTTTCCAAACATTAACAAAATTCTGTTTTCAGATGTGATCTTATGTTTTAGTTGATTTCAATTTGTCGTGACTTATTAATAAATGACCTGCGTGTTTTTAACTTATTTCATGTTATTTTTTCTGCTTCGGGTATTTCATTATATTATAATGTAAAACTTAGTTCTAGTTCTTAGATATCAATTGTAGGGAAAACGCCGTATGTTTTCATTCTCATCTCTTGAACCATTCGAAGACTTTGACTACCCGTCGTGCTAGCTCTTTCCACTTCTACGAACACAAATATTGTCGAACCTACTATCTTCGGTGATATTCCCATTTAACTATATACGAGAGAAGCATCATCAAATTCCTTTATGGCAGTTTCTTTGATGCCTGGGTGGCGTTAATAACATTAGGTGACTCGTGTTCTCGCTACTCTTATTAAAAAAGAGCGTTCGGTTAATATCCTTACAAAGTAAAATGCGTTGATGAGTATAATATAGCTAGGCTTCGTACTATCTAATCTGCGAAGTAGAGCATGATATTTTGCATAACTATCCTTTGCAGAACCTAGTGACGTCCACTTAGCTGTACCGTATTATAAAGACGTCGAGCGTTTTCCTATTATTTCTCACATAAAATGCAAACAAAATAAAATAAAGACCCCGTCAGTAGCAGGTGTTTGAACTAGCTGGTCTCAAAGGAGCTTTGTCGCTCCGAGCCCTCTTTTGGACGTGTGATACGGATTATAAAATAGATTGAAAATTACTTTCGGCCAGTGTACTTTTTGTTACGTCTTTAGACACATTTATTTTTAACCGACTTCGAAAAGAGAAAATAAATGGGTGGATGTTAGTTAAAGCATGTTTTTTATAAACACATGGGATTCTTTCAGGCTGGTTCCATTTAAAGCTAGATTAATAGATTATCTTTGGATTTTAAGGACCAAATTACTAGGAGATAAATAACTTACTGAATTAATACACCGAGGAGATCGAAATGAAATAGTTTAGAAGTCAGAGGATGCTATAGTGTCCTTTCACCGCTCATTACTGACCGTATTAATATTAATAGACAAAATAAAACAGCACCACCGCAATTGCTTTTCTAACTTAATCCGAATATGTCGATCAGTCAAATCATGAATCAATTAGAGTTGATTGATGGATTGATTGACATAAAAAGTTTAGAAAAACTGCAGTCTACTGTCGAAACGTTTGCCTGGGTGGACGAGTTGGTTTAATTTGTACCTTTGAGCTTTGAGTTCATCAATTAGGCGGCTGAACAAATTTCGCATCACTAATTAAGCACTATTTGTTTATTCATCGATTTGTAGTAGCCACGAAGCCTCCGCATCGATTGCATCGATTAATGCTCGTTCCTCATTTGCATAGTGTTTTTATTTCGGAGTCATCCGGCGCCCACCGCTTCGCCTCCGACCTCGAATATCACTTGTCAGCTTTGATATGTTGAAATCGATTACGTCGGTTCTCTCGATTCGGGCTCGCGCCGATAAAAATCTCTCTTACTCTGGTAGGTCCTTTTGACGCTCGAGAATAACATGTCCACGGGAACATGAATGCTTATTGTTTACGCATTGTCGATAAGTCTATCCGATTGAAATACTCACGCAGTAATAACGATCTCTATCGATAAGACGCCCTTCCGTGACTTTGATTTTTTTTTGGCTTTATTCTATTCTATTTCTAATTGCAATGTAGGCCGTGTGTTCTTTACAAAACCCATTATTTCTTCACTTTCCGCGCGCTCGTTTTCTCCTGTCATAATAGTTAAGTTAGTCGCATAAATTTTATTGTTTAGATATTCTTCTCGTGCCATGTCCGCAATCTGGTGTGAATATAAATGGTATTAGTCGACTCCGCGCTTGTAGCTCGCAATTCGGCCACATAGGATGCAGATACTCTTGTGCATGAATTAGCGGTATAAATGCGGAATTCGGTCAGTGCCCTCACTCAGAGCAGATCTAATCTCGCATTCTTCCCTCTGACCATGTTTCGTAACTACTTTTAAAGTTTCACTTTCAGCTCGAAGCGTCTGTGCCTTGTGCTTGTGCGTCGCGTATAATATTGTAGATATTCAGAGCACGTATGGATCAATTAAAAAAAGCGTCGCCAGTGCACGTCTTATCGATGCGAGTAGTAAATTTTTCCTTTTTTCAGTTGTCTACAGTGCGCTGGATGGCGTTTCCATCGGATGAGTCACGCGGTCCTATAACGTATGCCGCTCGGATCGTACGAGACGCAGCGCAGCTATTCTAGACATCGCTCGTTATGCGTCTCGCACCTCCTATATTAACTTATCAATACCATTGTTTTGATAAACGCCCGAGCAATTTTTGTTGACTCATCTTATTGTGTGGCATAATTGTTGGCGCATAAGCCGATTGCTCAAGTCTCGCGTGATTTAACAATAAAGCTAATTTGACTAATAGGTGCGTTGTAATCGTCACCGCGTGTGGTTTAAGGATTAACTACAACATCATCGCTCGCTCCGCTGTTCCTTGGCTTGGTTAATGAGCGCCTCTCTAAAGCTATTGTTCTAGTTTTTGTTTCTCTATCGGTTTCGTATCTTGATTTTGAAATTATATACTTGTTATTGTTTAGAGGTTTATCGAAATTTATGTAACATCGTTTATTGCATTGATCGTTGCATGTTTGTTTAACTGTTGCATCAGTTGCGTGAAATAATTTATAATTAACACCATTCAATGAATTCTCGCTGAAGATACGATTGAATTCAGCTCGAAGCGTTTTTGATGTGATCGTTAATTCCTGATTCTATACATGAATGCACTGATAATTCTTTTTTAATATCGCGTTTGCAAAATTCGTTTAAAATACCGGTCCAGGCCGTAATTAGCTTGGTTGTCGTTCGGGGGATAAAAGACAATCACGCTTATAGCGAGTGCTTCATAAGGGCAATATTCGTAAGATCAGCATCACTGTGTCGCTATTTGCAGGACAAATTAAGAGATTTTAAGGTGTCTCCATTTGGACATTTTCTTATGCTTGACTTGGGCTGTCATCTCGTTAATGGTTCCGGGAATTGATCTTTGTTGTAAGCATTTAATGAGACTATAGCCGCGGGGAAAATGAAAAATGTGAATATTGTAAATATTGGATCATATAAATTGGAAAATATACATTTTGTTGACCTTATTATAAAACTTATGTATTGTCGAACAAGCATCAGGTATTAGTTTTTTTAAATCAAATAACAGATTTAAACGATGGTACATTATAGATGAAGCCAAAACAATTCTCGTTCCACATCAGCTGAGATCAAAGATTTCTATTTGTCGGCGCCTAGTGCGGTTAAACGCTCTATATATTTAGAAAATTACACAATAAAGCCATATATAGGTCATCGAGCGTGGCGAACACGCCAGCAGCAACGCTGTTTGATCTGCGATTCCGCATCGACGTTATTTCGAGGCGGCCGGCCAGTGGGCTCCGGGTATTATTTTAGGAGCTTTCGTCCACTCCTTGCACTATTACGGCACTCAGACCTGCGCCCGAGTTTCTGTTGCATAATTCAGACACGAGCTCCGCCGTTTGCATTCCGATACTTGATATGTGCTTTCACATGTATTTATGTACGAGATTTTGTGTCTTCGTAATGTTTGTCGAATAAATAAATTGTGTGGGCACAAATACAATGGGCAGGCCGGCGTCCCTCGTTACGTCGGCGAATGTAAAGTCCGATATTGCTTCTTGGGTCGCCAGCTTGTCAGCGGTTGAGATATTTCGCGGCAGATGATGGGACCGCTTATATCGTTGTTTAGGGGCTTCGTTACGTCAGCGGTTCATGCCGCTCTTTACAAATTGTCATGAGCTTTCACCTATCTCCTTCGCGATCTATGCGCCAATTTCATTGTGGTTCTTAACAATCTTATAAATTCTCATCTTGTTCGGTTAACTCGTTGCACTATGCAATCCTTATTATACTTAGTTGCAACTTCGTACTCTGGTATAATAATAGCTTTAAAGTAATCAAGCTCACAGCAACGCCAGAGTAACAGTTTAGCTTTTATAATCCTAAATGTTCCATCCAAACGTCATTATCTTGGGCCTCTATCAAACACAATTCCGCTCACATCTCGGTTACCGCAATTGTAATGATTTGCGGCGGAGGTCCTCCTTTGTATGCACTGGGCATGACGTATTTTGTATGCAAGGTGCACCTTCGCTATCCCGTGCCCATCGGATCCAGTAACTTCCGCGACCGACCGTCCTGATTGCTCTAATTGAAATTTATTCGCTGCTTCGAACGAACGCGTACCGATTCCTAAACCTAAGCTTAAAGTAAAGTAAATTATTATTAGTCTATTAATAGATGGCTATAGCGCTGTAAGGCAAAACCATCTCTGCCATGTTGACTATGCTTGAGGACTAACCTATGACTATGAGTCATGAGCTGAAGTGCTTACATATGCCTGTATAGTGGGGACTGGCAAGATATAAAACCTAGAAATTCGGCTTAAACAAACACGTATCCAGTTAAAAATTTGTCACAGGTAAGGGAGAAAACGTGATAAGACATTTTGGAGTAAATTCGGGTGGGAGTAATAGGAGTACCTAAGACAGATTTCAATAAGTTGAGCGTCAGATACATACAGTACATATACATACATAGTACATAGTAGTAGAGACATACAGTAGGTTCAATAGTTTTGAACCTGCGACTTCAGTTTCGATCCGTCCTCCACACCCTTGCACTGATGTTTCGGTATACCTACAGATATTGATCTAATTGTCATAGAATGCTATAAATATGTATATTCAAGTTTGCATTCAGTTCGTTTACTGGATTGACTGGAATCGGCTCATCCATTATAGATTTTGCTGGGTATCGTCCCTGGATGTTGACGTTTGCGAATAATTGGACCTGCGATTATGTAGCCGGTTGCGCAATTTAGAGCCATAACACATGCGATACTTTTCAAAGTCGTCGATTCAACTGAATTACGTATACGTCCTCTGCTAGACATAGATCTCCTAAGATTTTCGCTTTTGTCACTTTTGTCGCCCTCTGCGATTTGCTTGAGACCATCCATCCACCTAGTGGGAAGTTCATCCAACACCGTTGCCATTCCATCGTGCATTAGCGACTGTCGATATGCGACTCTGCGTTTTGTCAGCTTTCAGTGCTATTGCAATATCGAAATAACTGATTCCGTAAATTCCAGAGCCTTCTCTAAATCGCTGCGACTATCTCATGAAACATGAAGCATTGCAACTTGTTTCCGATACTAACGATCAAATTCGTGGAGTCAACTATTTCAATTGCAGCTTGGAATTTGCGAAAAGTGGTCAAATGGCCGCTTGTGCTAGAAGTATCGTGTGTGCTTTGGCCCTTATGAACATCTGCGATAGATCCAATGATTGGCATCTGAGGATTGCGTCACTGGCTAGATCTTATCCGTGCCCAATTAAAACTTTTTAGTTCGTAACACTATCCTGTAAGGAATTGATTGTGATTGATTTAATGAAAGAGCTCGTAATGTTGACTAGTTAAATTGCTCTAATGTTTTTATGAAATTATAAAGACGGAAAAGGTCGATCCGTTTTGTCATATTTAAAACGACACGTTAATTGACCTTAGTTCTGCGCAAATTAGTCTCAACCTTTCTTATTAATGGCAATAGTAAAAGACAGACAGAGACATATTAAAATAGTGAAACGCCATATCTGCGCGGAAGTAACGCTGTAGACAATTTTTAAGCATTTTTGAGCATTTCCCGTAAAGTCCCTATGGTTTGGTTTGGATTGGTGTATTTTTTGCCTAAAACTACAAACACTGATAAAAATTCAACGCTCAATAAAATTAATGATAACCAAAAATGAAGCTGGCTTCATAATTTTTGATTTTTATCAGATACAGTTTGGTCGATATACTTTCGTGGAGATAGGAAATGATTGTAAAAAATAAGCAAATACAATATCAGATAATGTTAATGCTGATAAATTTGCTCTGAATGTTTGACGAATGATAGCTCATGCAGTTTGGCTACTATGGTCGTGTGAAGCGGTCACGCCTCGATTGATTCGCCGAAACCGTGTCAGCCCACTTCCTAAAACCAGACTGGGAGACGCAGATGGTTAAAATTAGGCTCGCCGGGAATAGCGAAAACTGTGCGTGGCTCGCCGCGTCACCGGCGACCTCACGCGGATATTGTGTTACAGCGTGTCTGATCACTACAACGACTATTTGCATCTATGTATTTTAAAATTGAGAAGCAGTGATAGCCTAGTGTTTAGGACTGTGGTCTCCTATTCGGAGGGTCGCAGGTTCGATCCCGGCTCACGCACCTCTGACTTTTCGGAGTCAAGTGCGTTTAAGCAATTAAATATCACTTGCTTCAACGGTGAAGGAAAACATCGTGAGGATACCTGCACATCTGAGAGTTCTTCATAATGTTCTCGAAGGTGTGTGAAGTCCACCAATTCGCATTGGGCCAGCGTGGTGGACTAATGGCCTATAACCCTTCTCTGAGAGGAGACCTCGCTCAGTAGTGAGCCGATGATGGATTGATAATGATGATGAATGATGATTTTAAAATCTCTCTGTTTCTCTCATAGTACTAGTTGTCATTGCTGATGATGGTCGTGACACCTTTCTATTTATCACATCGCGTCTGGGATTTATTCCTTCTTCTTCTTCTTTATCAACCGATAGACGTGCACTGCTGGACAAAGGTCTCTTGCATGGACTTCCACAGGCCTCGGTCTTGTTAATTTAATTAGAACAAATAAATCTCGGGATTTATTTGTTCTAATTAAAATCTTTCTACTGATTTTTTTCTAGCGTTTTCATCCGCGTGCTTTTAAAAATCGGAACTTCTTTACTTAATATTATATCGAAATCAGTCCAGGGGTTTAGGGTTGAAAAGATTGCAGACAGAAAAATCGCAGAATTAATTTCATATTAACTAGTGGTTCGCCCCGAACTGAGACCTCGCGGTAACGGTATCCCATGTTTATTCATTCAATCGATACATGACGACCAAAACTGACATTATTATTATTATGCCCGTTTTCACCAAACATACCTAAATCATCCCCTATGTAGGAGTCTCTTTACGTAGGTAGCTCCAAAACACAATCCTAAGTCCTAACATCCGTCCCAATGTCCTTTTAGGTGTCCCGTACAGGATCGTGATAAAGAAGTTGACAGTAATCATCACATAACTTATCATAGGTAGCCCGTAAAGGTTAGGGAACGTCAGTGAAAACATTGAATTATTATGTAGGTACTAACGAGTGAAAACGGGTTAGGGGCATCTGTACAAATCGTCATCTATCGACGCGAATAGAAAATATACAAAATGATATTTAACTAAAGAATAATTTTAATTGAATAATATGTTATTATATTATGTACCTAAATAATAATGGTCGACGCAAAACTGTTTTTGGGATAAATCGTAGTCGTAACTCCTAGTTCAATGGAATAGTTAATGACTGCGCCATCTATTAGCATTATTGTGAAGCTATGTGAAATTTACTGATGCTCATTAAAAATTAAATAATCTCGTTTCTTTATAATATTCATATAATTTTAGTATTTGTTGTTCAAGTACAGGATACAAGTGAAGTAAGAAAATAAGTACAACTTGAAAATATATAGAAAATTTTCCCAGAGAGCGTCTTCAAGCGAGCGTATTAAATCGCCACTTTGGAAGCCCCCCATTTCGTCAATTTTAGGAAAAAAATTAAAAAAAAAATACGGTTGTACTCTGTTCCAAATTGTCTTTAAAATGATACACAGAAAACCTATGAATCGCAAATAAAAAAAATTTCTTCGCATTCGCTTCTATGAGAGCCCCCCTGAAATAAAGATTTTTATAACTTTTTAAGCCATTTTCGGCTGGAGGCCATCGGTTTACATATTATATCTAAATTTGAAGTAATTACGTTCAGTAATTCAAAAGTTATAAGGCTCTGACAGACGGACGGACGGACGGACGGACGGACGGACGGACGGACAAGTGCAAATCGCTCTAGTAAACTCAGAGACCT
This sequence comes from Oeneis ivallda, assembly GCA_029955525.1. NCBI lineage: Eukaryota > Metazoa > Arthropoda > Insecta > Lepidoptera > Nymphalidae > Oeneis > Oeneis ivallda. Next base: position 21,932,134 of record JARPMR010000015.1, read on the forward strand.
CGCTTCGCTCGGTCAACAATTAATATTAATAATGGGAGTATGGAAAAGATGTTTAAAGGAATTTTTATGTAAAGCTTTTTATGTAATTCACACGTTGAACATCTGAAACAGTACTTTGAACACTTTGAACTTTAAACCGTATGATTTGAATCAATGACGCCTGATTAAAATAAATGTTTGAACCCATGGTGCTACGTCATACGTAGAGCTTGATATGCAAAATTTCAATCGAACAATAAATATGACTGACTAGCTGATGCAGCGACTTCGTCCGCGTGGATTTAGTTCTTAAAACCACTCGGAAACTATTTAATTTTCCGGGATAAAAAGTAGCCTATGTCACTCTCGAGGTCCTCAACTGTACCCATGCAAAAAATCACGTCGATCCGTAGCTCTGTTGGGGCGTGATTGAAGGACAAACCAACAAACAAACACACTTTCGCATTTATAATATTAGTATATTATTATGATGACGTAATAACCGATGAGGAATATCATTAACATGGATACTAAATTTTCTCTATAACATTCATAGTTTTAAAGAAGCTTAAAGCTCAAATACAGAAACAGTGAATTCGAATTGAAATCAAACATTGTAAAACGGTATGGAAACTTCAGTCTTCAACACTCAGCATAGGATAGTGGTAATTCCCACGAAGTCTGGCGGAACCAATTCACGGCACGTTCTGAGGATTACCATTTGAAAGCGCTTTGTTTGTGTTAGTCCGAGTAATGATCAATAGAAAAAGTATGATGATCGATGGCGTTTACAACGATCTGTTTTCAGCGCTGAATAGAGCTCGAGTTAGCGGCGAACGCATGTGGAATACATTAGAAGAGGGCTAAGGTGATACACGGGTTACCATCCAAAGAGATTTAACCGAAACAGTAGAGCGGGTATGGAGATACAAACTATTTACCTACATAGAATATTTTACCTGGCTGCTCGGATGGAAATGAAGGTTGTAGTCAAAACCTATAAAGGAAAGTACTTTTTACTTTCCTTTATAGGTTTTGACTCAGGTTAGCGAAGAAAAAGTTAAACTGATTATTATTTAGCTTTTTATTAAGTTGGAGACGAAGATATCTGTAAATAATGAATGAATGAAAATGAATTTACTTTGATAAACACCATCCAAGGTAGGTTGTAAGGGTACAATTTGGTGAAATTAGCGCTGCAAAACTATCTAGGTTTAGATAAAGTTTATCTATTCAATCTAGTAAGTGGCATTGGAGCGAGTACAAAGAAGTGAGAAATTCCCATTGTTAAACTTGAAAATGTCTCTATGAAGTAACGCTAAATAATATTTAAAGTTTTATGAAAAACGTGATTAGGTCATTGCTATTTCAGCTAGCTGGAGACAGAAAGCTTTCTAGACTTCCAGTACACTTGAGAGAAAAGTTGCCAAATGTCTCTTTCTTGGGCCTATGACTCGCGCTTCGTCGTATCTGCCCTAACGTTACGATTAAATATCTTTACCATTACCACGTGAGGAATAAACTAAATGTTCAGCCAGTTTAGCATCTCTTACCAGTGCGTAGAGAATACACAATGTGTTCAATATATTGAGATCGTTTAACACGTATTCTGATTCCTTATATGACGGTTCTTTTAACATATCTGTTGCAAACAATTTCTGTGTAGCAATTCGCAAAAGAAAAAGTTCAGCGAAATACAAGCCACTCTGTTAACTAAACTTAAAATGATTGAGCACTAGCAGGTACACAGCATCCTTCCTTTAATACCAGGACCATTGATCGCTGGATCAGGATCGCTGATTTTCAGTAAAACATATTTCTAGCATTCAAAGCAACTTAAATCAAACTGCAGTACTATGAAAATACGTTTCTTTTTACTTTCCTCATTAATTATTTATATGTCACTCTAGTCGTCTGTGCAGCGACAACCAACACTCCTTTATCACATCTATAAGTACTTATTCTAATTTGTGTGATCAGATCAAATTACCTATCTTGGGATTATCAAATTGTATCTGAATTGTTATGGCTGCTAAATTGATAGCTAGAATTATGTTGTATTTTACCTAATCGAAACTATGGTGAAAATCGATGTATGGTGGTTTTTGCATTCATTTACTTGATAGTCATATGAATCGTTAGACATTCTTGAAACCAGCTCGTTAGAAACAATGTAAGCTGAGCAAACAATGCCCCAAACGTAGACCTTTGTAGTACTGTATTACAATTCACAATTTCATCTAAATAAGCGTGCATACTGCTTTGTTCCCATAGCTGTCACTTGCTCTACGCCGCGCCGCTATCGCTGCATCTCCCCCGGTGTAGTGGACAATCATCCTAACAAAGCACCGCCGGCCGCTTACAATCATTTCCCACGCGATAACGGTCAAAGCTCAACAGCGATTCGAACCAGCTAAAGGCCTCGACAGATACGACGCGATCTCAGCAACATGGGAGAAAGTCACACACAGCGTCAGGTACAAAGAGCTCTGAACGATGTGTGATGATGAAGGAGACGTGTCTGCAAATGGGTACTGTGTTGACTAACGAATCAATAGATTGGCGGCGGCACGCCTAACCGTCACGCTGAGACCTATAGATGCATTAATTACTAATTGCATAGTTCCAAGGCCAGTTCTTTGTCTGATGCCGTGACCAAGAAGATCAAATGTGTCATCGAAGGAATATCCAGAAGAATAAAAACGTTAATTTTTGGCAAACAATAACGTAGACCCGTAAAACGTTTGCCAAATTAATTCGAGTTTCGTCCTGCGCGAGTTATATGCAATCTCGTATTACAACTTCAAATTTGCATTAGACACGCTGCTGTGCCGCGTTGTATCTATCCAGACCTTTAGTAGTAGTTTCTGTCGAAGCTCAGTAAATGACGTCCAATACGCGCTCGGTATGAAAAATGGAGACGTTGTTTAACCAATCAGATATCTAGTAGAAACAATATCAACGAACCGTCTCGTGTTTCTGAGGTCTGGCTATTGCTTAAGTTTGCGATAACAACACAAAAGGATGACCGATACATAACTTAATATTCACGCGATGACAGGAAAACATTGTTTGCGTATTTGGAATAACAGTTTGAAAAAAAGTACAATGTCACGGTCCTCACGGATTTTTCATTTAGCTTTGAAGTCTTTTGTATCAGTACTGGTTAAGAGCTACATTTGATTGAGCGTCTAGTCTCCTTGAAGCCTCAGAAAATGCTCTAAACGTCTCAATGTAAGTATGCTATCAAATAACAACTACGAGTATTTGGAGTAACGTTTAACTAACGTTACGTTAGTTAACTTTGGTGAAATCTGAATTGTTATCACTTATCACATAATTGTTGAATTGTAGATGAAAACGGGAATTAGCTTCTGAAAGTGCATACTCTGCTTTTCATTTTAATGTTTTGGTACTATCTCACTACGGACGGTATTGAACATCATTTTTAACATGAACTTAAAATAGGGTATTTGACTACTTTTAGAAAATCATCTTAAATTGTTAATAATGCTATGCTGAAGCTAACAAAACGTATATTTCGGCATAATTTTTATTATTTTTCATAAAAATCGAGAAATAAATTCAAAAAAATAAATTGCCGCCGAAACGTTCCATTTGCTCTCATGACGTAACAGTTCACATTTCAAACAATGACAATTTTATAATATGAATATATTATTATATTATTATTATATTTATAATATTTTATAATATAAATGATAATTATAATACGTGTTTAGGCCGCATACTATTTGGTATTTAATAAAATAGTAACGATGAAAAACAGACGAAATTAGCCTATTACGCCGCACAAACACGTCGAAATGTATTGACAAAATGAGAATTCCATAGGTGGTGTGGACTGTGACGTCATTCGAGATCACGGAACGTTTTCGATCACGTGACCATGGCCGGAATTATAGCAATTTTATTTAATGTTTTCTAATTAAATAAAGCTTTATTTTTTAGTTTTGTCGTATGGAATAATGTTTTTAGATAATAATCTTTTAGGATGACACCAGTTGAAACGATATTTTTACTATAGTCAAATACCCTATTATCTAGGAAATGATATTAGAAACAAAATAAAGCCCAATTATTCGATATGATATGATAAAATTTAAAAATTTTAAAAAGATATAATTCCATAAATAAATTGATTTCTGTATTTCACTGACTAAATCACTAAATCTGAAATTGATCAATTTTGCTCTCTGTCTGCAAAGGCTTTCCTTATTTATACCTTTCTAAGTATCACGATCCTTTGGTTATTGTTTGCCAATCTTTATTAAATTGTCTTGTACCAGAACTTGTCATTGTCATTCAATCCATCATGTCTTTGTCGATTGCTTCTGGATCTAGTTGCTCTTCTGGTTTAGCAAGTAGGCCACTATCCTTTTTTGAGCTGTTCGAATATAGGCTATTTACTATAGATATCTACCAGATTCAAACTATCATTTATCTTTATTTTACATTTATATTATTAATTATACACTCATATAATAGTATAAATTTAGTATAACTCTTTTTGTAGTTTATTGTATTTAAATCTTATGACAGACAATTTATTTATACCGTATTCATTCCTCTCACTAAAGGTTGTATGTGAGAGATTGCTCTTGATAAATAACCTTAAACGAAATGAAATTGTCGTGCCTACGATTTGTTCAACTGTTTCTTTTTGTGTGTGCTAAAAAGTATTCTTAATAAAAAAAATTATATTATGAATTCCAAACATATAAAAGAAATATTTTGAGGAGTGCTATTCACATAATATTTCATTCTTTTGATATACCAATTTGTCCATTCAGTTCGGCATTCCAAGACGACTCTATTTAAATGTTGGTATAATAATTCAATATCAAATATGTAAATGACTGTTTCTTTACATAGTTGATCTATATTTTATCAAAATAAATGTCTAACTTACGCACAGGAAAATTTTGTTTGTTTGTTAAAACATCGTCTATCAAATAGCTTCTCTCTCCCATCCAAATAAGAGTAAAGCTTGTATTGTAATTTGAATTTAACAATTGGGCTATTGTGGATACATTACTTATCACTGCACTCTATCTAAAATTTTACATTTCGCAAATCATACTTTTTAAAATTCTCTAAAAGATAGAGAAAATAATTTTTGAATATCGTAAAAGAAATCCAGAAAGCGGATAAGATAAGTGAAAAAAAAAACATATCTAAACGTTAGGCCTTTACTTAAACGGTCTTCTTTCACAAATGCAAATAATTTGATAAAAGCGAAACTTAATTGATTTAAAAATAAAATAGGTCACCTAATATCTATCGATGTTTTGTTTTGAACAATTGACCTTATATGGCCACCTACGGCCGGTGATATAATCGCTTTTGCTTGACGTCACGCGTGGGCCGCGTCCTTCCGAACGCTGCGCTGGCGCCGAACGTCTAATACCTTTCCCATCGATAAACAAGTAGATTTGGCTCTTTACATACATATTAGGCTTCGCTTTTCATTTTGTTAACTTGTCTAGTTTTGTTATTTATCTCCTAATTGGTTTAGTTTGATGACAATCTGACACAGTTTTGTCTCCATAATTATTATTAAGTAATTTTAATATAATGTTCAGGCAATTTATCTTTTTGACGGTAAAGAAAAATAGTTCTTAACATGCACATAGCTTTTCAAGTCATTACAAACTCTATCTGCAAAGGTATTGAATTATTAAGATGGAGATTTTTCTCTGTATGATATTAATGTCTTATGTTCAGCTGTGTTTTATTATATTGTCTACAAATTATTTCTTTACGACTTCCTATTCTGAACAGTTTGAAGTGATTCTGTATTTCAGGATTTTCTTATTTAAAATCTGTTCGTGTTGTAAGTATTTAATAGTTCCGTTAAATTTATACATAGGTAAAATTTAAAGAGCCGTTGTTGAATTGTAATGGTTGAATAATGATTTAGTATTTAAAGTTTACATTTACATTCTATATTTGTTGATTTTGAGCTATTGGTTACCATTATGCACGCTCATCTAGCAAATCAATGATTTCTTTCTACTATTCTTCTTAGGTCCTTAAGTATAGTAGATCCTGGTAAAAGAATCCCTTATGTACGTTTTATTTTTGACATCCATATGACATCATCAAGATTAGCTATTCCATAAGCTGTGCCATAAGTGTGCATTCTGTTGATTGAACCTAGGTCAATTATTGTTATCTGCTTTTAAATGCTATTAGCTACTGATTCATGCTTTAGGATCACGAAGGTCATGTGGCCATTACTCCTTGAGAACGAATCTATGAATTATACATTGTGCGTTATTATAATGCATAGATTTTTATTGTATTAGTATTATTGGATCATTCTCTTCGTGGGATAGGTCAAAAAACAAAATAATAATATCTGGAAAGTTTTTAAAACCTACGTGTTTATAATATAGAAGCCGTTTCTTTGGCTACCCGTTATCAAAAGCAAGTCTTTTTCCTGCATGTGAAATTTAGTGTTAAATACCATTCTTCTCTTTTTTAGTCTCACAAATCTTTGATACGGGGTTATTAAAGTGACTAAACTTTCGCCTAGCATTTTGCGCGTTATCTGGTGTTGTAAAATAATTGTTTATGGACATATTTATATCGAATTAGTTTTACGCATAGTCGATAGCAAGTTTTATCTCTTCTTTTATTTTAATGTTGGCTTTGTTATTAATTTGTTGAAATATATCCTGTGGATCTATTGTAAATAAAATATACTATTCTATTCTAAACTTTCGCCGTTCCATAACATAAGTCAGCCATTGTCCTTTGATTTAAAACGATCAAATACAATATTTTAATGTAATTTTTTTTTTGAAAAACTGACTTTAAACTCCCGCGCCACTACTTTATTGCTGATATTTGAAAAACCGCTTGATCGATTTCGATAAAATTTATATGGGCCAACCTTTGAAGTATATCCTTTAAAACAAAAAAAGAATTTTCCAAATCGGTTCAGGCGTCTTCGGGTAATCGGTTAACATACATTTAAAAAAAATTAAAAAAAAAAGATTTTGACGAATTGCGAACCTCCTTTTTTGAAGTCGGTTAAAAACAAACTAAAAAGAAGGAAAAGGTGTGTTTTTCCAAACACATAACCTAGTGTCGTAAAAGTCGTAAAGCAGTTAATACGTTTATTTATGAGCGAATCATAAGTGTCCTGCGATAATTTATTTGTCGCTTCCAAGCCCCCCATATCATTATAATTGAATCTTAAATATCGATGAGATGCACGATGAATCCTCTACATAGTTACTGCCTGATGGATTCGGAAGATTGGATCGTAAAGTTGCGATGTTAAACTGCCACTCGCAGCGCGAATAACGGAAAAGGCTTACAAAATAATGTTATGTTATGTTTCTTTTGCAATTTTATATTATAATCTGAATCTGTGAGTTTTTCAACCATTCATACGTATGAGTAAAAGTGAGAAACCTGAAATTATATTTGTTAAAGACTATCTTTTGCCCGCGGCTTCGCTCACGTTTTATTTTACCCCCTTAGGGGTTGAATTTTGCTAAAATACTTTCATAGCAGATCTAGACAGAGCTCTACTACTCTAATAAATTTAGATTTTATTACAAAATCTTCCTTTTATTTGATAAGGCCTCGATAATTTGGTCGTAATGTTTTTTTTAATATATTTATTCATCCGCCACAATTCATTAACTATTGAGTATTATTATTATTATTATCTATTAGTAGGTATTCTGGGAGATTCATGTAAAGTGATATACGCTTAGTTAGTTAGCATAATGTAAAAACAACATTGAAACATTTGAAAATTTTAAGATTAAATATTATAATATATATAATATAATTGATACGTACGTAAACCAATAATTTTATTGGACCTGCCCATTGAGAAACATATAATCACCCACTTAACTGCGTGTTGGTTTCGGGACAATTTGTTGCTTGAATGGTGCTTACGATTTCCTCACCAATTTTTTTTGAGGACGTGACTTGAATAATCATACTTTAGCAACACGCTTATAAATCCAGTTACACCGTATTTTTCTTTACATTCCATTATATTTTGCTCAGACCAACGTGTTAAGCAAGCTGTGTCTCAGCATCTCAACCCCTGTAGCCAAGTTACACTGCGTTGTATCATTTTTCTTTCTACGATCGTTGTCACTTGAAGTTATGGCCATAACTTCCAGTGACAACGATCCGAGCATACGATAGGGCCATTTTGTATTGTTTTTTAGCATTTAAAACATTTATAATAGAAAATGCCGCGAAATATTATCAATACACTTCTGTCTTTGATCAGCTGCAGCGCCATCAGTCTAGGCATAGCCAAAACTTCAAGTGACAACGATCGTAGAAAGAGAAACTATACAACGCAGTGTAACTTGGCTGTTCTTCTTAAGTTGGCTAGGGACGAGGCTAGCGCTGCGATGTGACGTCTGTGATGAAAATACACCTATGATGTATTCCGCTAATTTTGTTCCTTCCTTTTCGTTATCAATCGGATAGGACTTGTGGGGACTTTCACAAGGACTTTGATTCCTGCGATTAGTTTAATGTCGTTTGCCTTTCTAATTGGAGTCTGCCAGCATTGCTCTTTCCAGTGTGAGGTCATCATTCCAGCACCTTGGGACCCAATGTGTACGTGGTTCCTAGAATTACGAGTCCCGTCCATTGCTTCTTCAACTTAACAGTTAATATTCTGTTTATAGCAACTATAAACTCTGTTTATTCTTTTTCTTCTAGAAGTTCTACTGGTGTTGTCTGTAGCCTCAATGATTTTATCAATTATATTACAGTAAAGTGATTAAACTGCGAGAGACTCTTCTGAATGGATTCAATGATTTTGGTGAAGATTCAATGGTTTAAATAGAGATCAGATTAGAGAATTAAATAGGATGATCTGAATCTGTTATTTCAATAAAACCTTTAATATGCAGACATGACCCTCTTATTAGGTTTACAACTGTTAAGATGACCCCATGCGTTATTTTTGTAACGTCCACAAAAGAATTTCAATCTGCTCTTGCGTCATTTTAAATCGAAAGTGGCCATAAACTAAAAGCCTTGGCAGTGTTGTATCAAGATTTGTTGATCTGTGACATTGTAACCATTGCGTCTATTTCGCTTCTTTTAGTGGCGATTTCGTTTTGTTAGATAAAGACACAAGATGCTCAATCTCGGGCTCTCACTTCCGTCCGCCCACGGCAGCGCAAACGCCGCCCACGCGGGTGATTTAAATATTGCAATCTTGTAAGTTTTTGCGTTTTCATTTCGTTTTTGTTAGTGCAGTAACAAATAGAGAACATTAATCCAGTGTATAACAAGTGTAAATTAAAGATTTTATTTTTAAATGCAAGCTTTTAGTAGCTACATCATTAGACTCTGGATATCATCTAGGATCAGAATACTTGTTATGACGAATCAAACGAGCCCAAACTCGATGGGATTACGTCGTTTTATTACAGAGTTCCGATAGCCATGTTCCGTCTCCATCATCAGATCAACTCCATGTCACAATAATATTGCATTGTCATCCGATTTACACATAAATGCAAAATTTCATCTCGATCAGAAACCGGGAAGTGGGTCTAATTCATCTTGCAAGATTTGACCTAAATAAAATAAATAAATAAACTGGTCAAGCTAAATAAAAGCTTGTAACAAATCTAGGAATTGCGTTGTAAAGCTTAAATACTGTACCTAGCCAAACGTTTTCCTGATAAAAGTTCTTAAAAGCAAGAGTGAAAGGCCACCTTCTAGGCAAGCGCGTACTAGCATATGACGAATCTATACAATCGATGAATATAGTCATGATTGAATCGCAAATTTACGTTGATTAAATGAAAAATCTCAAAATCATTTGAAATCTTTGTTTTATTATGAACAGAGCGTATTGTTAAATATGATCCTCATATCAGTTCGGAATTTGATATCGATGACTTTACAAATATATTAAGAGTACGTTATTGTTACCTTTTCAGTTTTATGTATCCAAGGACCTTTTTGAGTGTAAACCTTAGCTAACTGTTGTTGCAAGGATGACATCAACAACGTAGGTGGTGGTGACAAAACGCGTTTTCGACCACTTTGCGTTGCAGAATCTTTCGAAACGGCTTTCATCCTTAAATTATGACTTAATTCTGATCGCCCCTCCGTTGCTTCGATACCCGATCAGCATTTTGCAATAACGGTACTGCACTGCCCACTTTAAAAAGTCACGGTCATCTTCGATAACATTTTCGCTTAATGACAGCCGATGGGGTCGCATCAAGCTTGTAATTCATTGTAGTTAAGAGTATTTCGGAATATTCTTTGAGCGTCGTTTTAATTTGCGTGCCCTTTTCTTTTGACCATTCACCATCATCACCTCACGCGTTAAAAGTTGTTTCATTAATCCAATATCTTCAAGCAAAAAGGGCAGCTTCGATCGAAAGATTTGCACGTTTTTCGGAAGATACAATCTGGCGTTGAATTTTTAACTTCGAATATTTGATCTTTACTGACGGAAGCTATGCAACGACTGCGAGTTTCACAGTCAGTTATAACTATTTAGTGATGCTAACAATGAGCACGAGTTTAAATTATAATATATGAACTTATAATTATAAGTGGCGTAAGTATACCTCTTTTAGTAGGTTCGTTAACTAGCCAGCCAAATCAAAAACTGCGAGCTGGTCGAATGCATCAGCCGCCACAAGTTCAACAAAGTTGCTAAAACGATGCATTATCAAAATAGTCGGAAAAGTTCGCGATTTTGATGTCGCGTCCACATTATAAATGGTGAGAAAGTGATAGATCGATATCATCTCAAATAGAAAAGTTAAACTGGTAGCCTAGGCAATGGGGCGGTCTGTTGTATGGAGACCCCCACATCAAATCCTCAGTCGTAGAAATTTGGCAGGGTTGTAGTATGGGATGACCCAAAATTTACACAAAAATATCCAAAAAAAAATCCATGCGGAAGTTAGGTATTTATACCTAAAAGTACAAATAGCTCAATATTTTGAAATAAATAATTTCTCCGTCCAATTTTTTTTACCAAACTAATTATTAGCCTTAATAAGAGGTACTTGATAAAAATCCAAAACTTTTTTCAAACGGAACTGTCACTTTTTAAAGAGGTTTCCTTTTGAATACGAATAATTGATAGTCATAGTCACCGTCGTTGGCAACAGTTTTTGATTGACAATTGCACTGTCGATTCAACGAAATACAGTCGATTATCGAGTGCAGGCTCGCGTCACCGTAGAAAAAATATGTCGATATAATAGGCAGATAATATGTCGGGTCTCGTGACGTCACCACGCTCCTGCTTCCCTTGATGGATTAAATATAAAATATTTCTTTCTAAAATTTTTATAGTTTTTAATGCGCTTGATTATTTTTTTGGATATTTTGATACTTGATACAAAAAAAATAATTGTAATCATATCAATAAAAAAAATGGATGGAGAAATTTTGCACTGTGAGTAAAAGGGTAGTTTTTGAAAAAATATAGTCTCTTGGTATATTGTTTGGATTTTCAAGTTGTAGGTACAAAACGGTTATAAAAGGACATTCCAGTGAAAAAAATTCACAGAGCAATTTTTCGCTGCAAGTTACATTGAAAAAACGTATTTTTCAAAATTTGGTGGTTTCGACTAGGAGTATATTTTGGATATTTTATATTTTGTTTCTAGACTTTACATGAATGTTTCAGGTGAAGAAAGTTTTGACCGAGCATTTTGCCGAACTGAGATATTAAGCATAAAAGAGTTTAGGTAAAAATACCTAACTTCCGTTCTAATTTTTTTTTGGATATTTATAAAATACGTTTAACTACTGATACTTTATCATTCTGTAAAGTTTCGTCGCCTGAGGAATTGATGTTGGGGTCCACTAGCTTCATTGCCTAGACTATGGCGTCTAAAAGTAAAGTTGATGTTTTGGCCCTAAACGTTGTCAATAAAATGCAATAATATATAAGTAATACGAGCATAATATTATTTTTCCATTCTAGTCCTTAATAACTTCATTTTCATTTTTACCTATTTATTATAACATTAGCTAATTATATTAAAGTAATACAACACGTACAAGTATATTGCCAACTCAAATCCTCGTAATTGTTATGGCGCTCTCACAAAGGTTTGACATGTTTTATAACGTTATATACTAAAATTTGTGATATTTGGTTACACAACCATCCATTGAATTTCGCGATGGACACAGGTCTCTTGAAGTTCTTTTCACATTGGTTGGTGGTCAAAGTTTGGTACATGAAATATTTTATACAAAAGGTAATCTTATCGGTAAGAGGGGTTTTTGCCAGGCAACCCATATACAAAAGAACTTGACAATAATGTTATAAAACATTCTAAAACTCCAGTGTGGGAGCAGCTTTAGGACGCATTTGTAAGTCATTATAATAAAAGCATCATAAACAGTCGACATCAGAAGGGAACAATACACAGTAGTTAGTCAACGGGATAGTAGGGAGGAACAAACAAAATATATTTGTATAAATAATGAACGTGACTCGATTTACCAAATCAAAAGAGACGCGAGGCTTAGCAAGGTAAAAAAACATTTTACGTTCGCTATGTAAATTTTTGTTTATATAATTCGCGTTAATATTTTAACTGTAAGATTTTACTCTAATGCATTTTACTCGGTTAATTTTCAGGCCATTAATAAAGTGCCATCGTCTGTATAGTTTTTTTTTAAGTACAACGACGTTGATATTTCAAAGCATCGATTAGGATTTAGGTTTAATTGCACCCTCATTTTCACCCACACCAACCTTAGATGTTACTTAAGTCATTACCCTCTCATTTAAAGTTAAAGTTAATGTTTACTACGACGTAGGTGCTGTCACCTCAGGTGCTGCTGCAGTGGTGTTTGTTTATATCATGTTCTATTAGGTGATCTCTTTACATTAAATTTGTTCTGAGTTATATATTTAATTTTAAATCTTAATATATTTTATATATTTTATACAGTAGTTAATTTTAGCGACAAGCCCTTTCAGGACACAGTCCTGTTGAGGAGATCGCATACGACTGCAAGATCTATAAGAGACGCAAGAGGACTTTGAGTATTTTCAGCGATGGGTTGGTCTCAAAATGATTGCTACAGTGTTACGATCGCAATCACGTCTGATTGTCTTAAAAGGCGTTCTTGCTGCATCAATGCATTTTAACTAATAACGAGAGAGTACCAGTGATTGCGATCGTCACACTGTAGCGATCATTTTTAGACAATCCAATTCCTCACTGCAATTCTGACTGAAATGAGTCGTCATGGCGTCGTTTCTTCGATGGTCCTGATGCGTTTGAATCTTGCTATTCTCATTCTTCTTACGTCTCTTGTGGGTCGATTCGTGGTCTTCGATCACCTGAAATATTGATACCTGTATTAAAGTAACGTAACATTCCCAGTGTGCGCTTTAGTGTCCGTAACAGTGTTTGTGATCCATCCAGCGTAACGTATATTAGTGATAAGGCATGATTGTGTGTTTTTTGAACGAATAACTCTTAAATCTGTTAAAGCATCGATTGGCTCTTTATTGAATGATTCTCTTTACTAAATTGGTGCTATTTAAATGCTAGGTCTCCACATTCGCAAATGCTCGACTTTGATTCATGCATGTTTTGCGTGGACGCCATGTCGAGCAATAATCTAGTTTTCCTTAGCTGTCCTAAATGGTAAACAAATAGCAGAAAACGTTTCGGAAAAACGCGTAACCGACGAACGTACGTGGGGGCTTACGCCATTTTTAACACTGATTTTGATTTTCAGTGCAATGAGAGCGTCTTATGTGTTGTGCTTAGAAGTCAGAAACTGGCTTTCGCCTAACTGCAAGGTTTTGTTTATCGTTTACGACATCTAACGAAAAATAGGTACGTTGGGACCCAGCATAATGTCGACATCATCGACAGTTTTATTTTTAATTTTATCGAGTGTCAATCGATCTTATGTAATATCAAACGTGTCTAGTATTTTCGAGGTATTTCCAAGAATATATTTCTCAAATACTAGTACGGTAATGACAGAAGATTTGACGTTAAAACATAATAATAAATTAATATTGTAGTTGTTAAGTAATTAACGATGTATCCTAACATTGCGGCGTGTATGAAAAGACTGTGGACCAGTGTCTTCTTAGTGCCTTACAAAATATACATATAGCGTGAGGCCTGAATTTTTCCGATACTGATGTCGGTCACTTACGTCGGCTGCACGTAATTGGCAGTACGTTGTTGGTAATACGCAATCGATTCAGTGGCGGTTCTTCAGGCCTAGGAGTTCGTACTTAAAATTTGTGTCCGAACCAGTATTATTATACATCTTTACAAGAAAAAGAATCTGCATAAAAATTGATTTTTCGAAGTATTTATAGTAGCTAGGCTATAAGAAATGAATCTCAATTGTATTGGTCGGCACCAAGGTTGTACTTAAGTTAACCATCGCTAGTCTGCAAGATCAAATCAAATACTCAAATATGAAAACTCAGTGGATTCTTGATATCGATTTAGATCTATTATTATTTATTTAGATCCCTTTTGTAAAAGACTTCACTAATCATTTAAAATATAGATGAATATTTACAAATAAGTACTAGAATGTACTAGGATTTCCTACCGCGTAAGGTTTTAATTTTTAATAAATTGTATCAGCTTGTAATTGTACAAATTATGTTTCGAGCAACTGAAACCTTTTACTGAAGAATCGCTTGCGGTTAGGCATAGTGCTTTCTAGCCCTTAGTTCAATGCTAAACTAGTTTTCGTATAGAATGCGTTATCACAACGCACTAGCGTTTAGTGCGTTTCCGCTTTCCACATCGCTTATGTGTTCATTGACCTTTGTCTTTTTCGAATTCATATTATGGACATTTAATTTGGTTTGTGGTTTAACGCCTTTTTATTGTATACGAAATCTTAGCATATTATATCACTTCTGTTCTGTTGCGACAGTTATAGTTAACAATCTAATTAACTTTAAATGAAATGTAATTTTTTTTAGTGCCAATTCCACCAACGCTGTATAAATTTTAACCGAGGAATAAATTTGACATTCTGACAGTTTTTATATTGAAAATCTAACAAAATATCATTATTCCTCAGTTGAACGTTGGTGAAATTGGCACTTTATTGATATTTTGTTCGAAAAATTTAATAGAGTAAGTGTAGGGACAAATCTAGTGTATCGCATGCGGAAGAATTTGCGCAGAATTCCGCTCGAATTAGTCGTATTGAAATGTAAGGAGAGAATAATAAGAAATAATTATAAGAAACTACGCGGATCGTAATCCGCGTAGTTTCTTAAATATCGTAATAATCGCTTCAAGCGCTCTAGCATAAACGACGCAATAACACGAAGTGTATATTTTAAATGGGAAATTAAGTTTTCGACGAGCTTTCAATGCTTTTGAGCCGATTATTCATCGAGTGTTGATAAATGTGCGACGTGCAATAATTCAATTTTTCATTTAAAAGGTTGTCCCTGCACTGAGTCTCGCCCTTTTCGTGTGATGAATGGTCACTGAAGTTTGCGAGAAGTAGTCATTTACAGACAGCAAAAACTACGATATTTTTTGCATCGCCACACAGTCGTGATGACTGATGTTAAAAATTTGAATGGACACTCATTCCATCCATTCCATTAGCAACCCATCAACGGCTCACTACTGAGCGCAGGTCTCCTCTCAGAGAAGGGTTATAGGCCATAGTCCACCACGCTGGCCCAATGCGAATTGGCGGACTTCACACACCTTCAAGAACATTATGAAGAACTCTCAGGTGCGCAGGTTTCCTCACGATGTTTTCCTTCACCGTTGAAGCAAGTGATATTTAATTGCTTAAACGCACTTGACTCCGAAAAGTCAGAGGTGCGTACCCGGGATCGAACCTGCGACCCCCCGAATAGGAGACCACAGTCCTAACCACTAGGCTATCACTGCTTCAAAAAAATAGACATTTAATACTCTATGAGAACTATATTATTTGAAATGAAATTACTTTAAAATCAAATTTAAGATCCAATTAAAACTTAGATACATTTAAAAAAAAATACAAAACAAAACGGAATTTTTGAGATAAAACAGTGTCTCAACTTTTACGTCCTACTTAATTTAGAAATAAATTATTGTATTTAAAATTTTTATGACAATAATAGAATATTCTTTTTTTGAATGAAATTTATTTGAAAAGGAAGTTGCTAATATTAAAATTGTTCGGAGGATATTTTGAATACACTGGGCATAATATTTTGTCAATTATTAGAGACTTAAGTGGTTGTGACAATCGACATGTAATATTAAGATAAGATATTACTTCGTCCACGACTTAATTTACTAAAGTATACAAGAAAGTCGATTTTTTAGGATCGTTTGTTGAATTTTATGGTGCTCTCGACAAGTTATGTAGCGTTTAATGTTGCAAAATTGTTTAAAAATTTTTCAATTTTTTGGATGGTATATTCGCTATTTTATCGGTTATATTTTGGTATATTAAGGTAACAATTTATAAATTGTTCTAAAATTGTATGTAAAAATAGTTATTTAAAACTTTTTAATCGCTGTGTTAGAGCACACAACAACAGTATCTTCTAGAAGCGACTTTTGAAGGCAATGTGATAGAAATAATACCTAGAGACGCTAGATCATTGTTACTGTAAAATACATTATGTAAATATGTACAATAAAGTAACGGAATAAGCGAAAGTAATTTTAATAACTAGATGCAATGTTGTACAATTTTTTCTATTTAAATATTTTTTTTTGAAAGATTTAATCTACTCTATTTTTAATAATGACCTATTTTATCGTTTCGATATTAATTTATATTATGCGTTTTTGTACAATGTCGAAGACAAAAGGAAGGGAGAGACATTAAAGAAATTATAAAAAATAATAAAACGTTAAAAAAATATCCAGGTTTTGTATTGTCACTAGTTTTAAGATACCTTACCTCTTCAAACTCTATCGGATTATGGAGTCCTGTGGTGTCTTGTCTTTGATTTAAGTTTCATATTTTGAATTACAAATTTTTGTATATCTATGTACTTAATCATCTTAATTAAGTTAGTAAATTTCAGAAAATGAAACTCAATTTAAAGCATCGTACATAATCTGTGACTAGGGGTGGCGTCCGAGGGGCCCCAGTTAAGGTACATCACTATTCTATCGATATGCATCACTTGGCTTAAAGGCCTAAAGCCATGTGGTTGGATTCGATGGGATTTTGGCGTATTTTAATTTCGAACGCCACCAAACCGACCGCACAGGACATTTATTGAATTTTTCAATTCGCATACATATGCAATAACCATTTTGATGATTTAAACTGACGTGTCCGATGGTGTTTGATTTATGCTGTTCGCACAGTAATCAGCATGTTGAGCCGCAATTGCCGCATTTCTTTGAAACTTTAGACGCATAACGGCGACATAATGAAAAATTTGAGTCCAAAAAATTTGAATGACATCATCAAAATAACGCTGTGCTGAATAAATGCGCTGCGAGTTGATGATGTCTTTCGCATTTTTATTAAACCATTCGCTGTGATTCATGCAAGATGTTTGCGAATTTTAAGTATTAAAATACGCAGCGTTCGTTGCGTTGAACGCTGATTGGTGTGCGATCATACTTAACCGATACATCAACCGTTTCGACTTCTCCGATGGCATGTCCCTCGGAGGGGTATAATCGAGGCAGTCGTTTAATAGTTTTTTAAGTACGTCGACGCCAAAAGTTGTGTAGCCTGTCCCTATAATTACTTTCGCCCTGTCCGAGGTGAATATTGCAATCATAAACATGCTATAATTGCTCAATGATCCACCTACGGGTTATGTCGTGAGGAAAGGCGGCTAAAACAACTTTCTTTTGGTGTCGACTTTATTCGCTTGTAAGATTGGCCAATCTTTGCGTCCGAAAGAACAAACAAGTGAACGAAGACGCAAAAAAATCAAGATGGAGTCATAAGGATAAGGTAAGTTAACTTTTGTATTAATTGCCGAGGTTTAAACGATCAATAAACATTGCGGGATACGAAATCCTGATTTATTTATTTAGTTTAGCGTTATGGACATGGAATAGAGAGCGTACAAGGGCGGGCGCCTAGACGCAATGTACAGAGGCTTGTAATAATTCATTACATTTAACGCCATAAATAAATTTCTTCTTGGCACAAGATCATCGTAAACCTTGTAAGCTCGCTTTATCAAGCCCCTAAACGTGATTAAAAGTTATAATAATGCAGTATAAATTTCATGACCGTCTAAACCTTGTCATACACTATTTTTGACGATTAACAATATTAATTCAACTTTGTTTTTGCTGTGTGTTTTTCGATGTGCTTTTTCAGATTTACTTCGTACAGGTATCAATTCGTATAAATTTTACTAAGGAGGAGTATAAACTTAAATACTTAATGCCACCCGATACTGATAATGAAAATATTTCGAAAAAGAAAACGAATGCCAACTTTTGTTATGGCATATTAAATTGAGAACGTCTTGAGAATACAGATTTTATTTGTAAGTTTTCGACAGTTATTTAAAATAAATAGGTACTTAATCTTGATAAAGGTTGCGTGTCAGTTTACCAGGACATCGTCGCACTGAAGTTTGTATTCATTGATAAAAAACTTACTTAAAAAAGATATTTTTTAAACGTTTCACTTTTTACATAGTATAAAGTTTGCTAAATTTTATTGTAAAATTCTTTTGTTGCCATAAATCATATTTGCTAAATTAGACAGTTCACATACATAAATTATCTCTATCTATTAATTATTCACATTGATAAACTATCTAAGATTACTCACCATAAAATCTCTATTCGTATGAACACTTATTTAAAAACACATAACTAAATAGGTATATTTTAATTTTGGATTAACCGCATTATAATTTTCTCTTATATTTTAATGAATCTCAATAAAAAGCATGAAAACTTTATTAAAGCTGTCCCAAATTAGTATGCCGTTAAAGACCATCGCCTTTTCTCCATTGTTTCTCTCTATAAGCACGATTGCATCTTGAAAATCCAATCCATTTAAAAGATAATGTGTAACTTCATCATTGGCACTTGTATTTTAACATGAACAGCGCCGCGCACTTATTTTTACACATTCGTTTAACCGTATATTAAAGCCGACACCAATATTATCAGCGGAGGTCAGACCTCAAAGTATCCGTTTAAAATATTGTGACGCCTCGTGAATAATCTCTACTACGTGCGCCTACTATATTATGCAAACCAGAATCAAAAGATCCTCCGCTGCCTTTACCTTGTTCTTCACGTTTAATAACTCGTTGGGCAGTACGCAGGTCTTCCGTTTTTGGTCCGGTAATTTCTCTAGATGATAGTCATTTCAATGGTGCAGATTTACGACGAAACGTGGTGCAGTAGTTCATCTGTTTACAGTCTTTATTTGACCGTTCGTCGGTTTGTTCTAACGCGTATAATATGCAGATTGGGACCACAATTCACGTTCGCGTTTATATCGCATGCGAGTATTAATTCTGTATCGTAGACAGCTTGACGTGTGACCTGCGGACTAGAATGATTAATAATAGAAAATATGTCACCAGTGATATAAACAATGAGCCACCTACTTAACTTGGATCTTGGATCGTATGAAATTTATAGTATTTCAATGACACCTGGCTTTACTGCTTATGGCGTTCATATATCTGTAAGTTTTTGCTCCTCAATAGGTTCACTAACGGGCACGGTGATGCGGAAAGCATACATTTTAATTTTATGAAATGTAATTATCCTCATTTTCCGATGTTTTCTTTTCGTTTAAAAAACTCTTATGCTTCTTGATTAGTTAACACTGAAGCTTAACCGTTTATGCGTTAAGTGTTAGCAGTAATTTGAAATTATTCCATTGTAAAATGTTTATAAATCGCAACGTTATTGCATTGCACTTAACTATGTCAGTTTTTAACTCGGTATTTCCCTGCGAGATCAAATCAGAAATGAGGAGATTCGTAGGAGAACCAAAGTCACCGACATAGCTCAGCGTGTCGCGAAACTGAAGTGGAAATGGGCGGGGCACATAGTACGAAGAGCTGATGGTCGTTGGGGTCCCAAGGTGTTGGAGTGGCGACCACGCACCGGGAAACGCAGTGTTGGCAGACCCCCAACCAGGTGGACCGACTTCAAACGAGTCGCAGGGAGCCGCTGGATTCAAGCGGCGCAAGACCGAAGCCTGTGGAAGTCCATGCAGGAGACCTTTGTCCAGCAGTGGACGTCTATAGGTTGATAAAGAAGAAGAAGAAGAAGATGTCAGTTTTTCTTTTACGTATTTTGAACTAATCTTCCATTCTATAAACGTCAGAAAAACCAGTAAATTAACTTAAAAGAACAGTAGTTTTATTTTGCTTATTATTATTTTATTCATGATCGATTTTCCCGTCACCTCACTTTATGTGGACATATCATGAATCCAGCTGCACAGCACAGCAAAATAAGAGACATCCAGTCCAGGTCCTGTGACCAAAACCATACTTGAAACTTAGTATCATCATCATTATCAACCCATCATCGGCTCACTACTGAGTGAGGTCTCCTCTCAGAGAAGGGTTATAGGCTATACCTAGTCCACCACGCTGGCCCAATGCGAATTGGCGGACTTCACACACCTTCGAGAACATTATGGAGAACTCTCAGGTGTGCAGGTTTCCTCACGATGTTTTTCTTCACCGTTAAAGCATGTGATATTTAATTTCTTAAACGCACTTAACTTCGTAAAGTCAGAGGTCATAAGTAACCACTACGCTATCACTGCTTATACTTAGTAGTATATCAATTCATAATTTGCAGAGATCTTCGTGGTTTAGGTCTCTGCACTCCTGCATCATCAGAATTAAAGAGTTGGTACTCGAAGTTCACATAATTTTGCATTGCCCTGTGAATGAAATACCTATACGTGCGAAGTTCTATAGGAATCTGTAAAGCAACTACGATTGTAAATTCCATTACAAGATTTGAAGCACATATACGTAAGTGGAACTACTTTTAAATAAAACTGTAATAAAATCAATTACACATTAGTATTGGTATTGAAAATTCACTGAAAATTTATAACTCTATCTAAATATTTACTGTTAAAGCCATTAGACATTTAATTAGACGTATAAATGTTTAGAATTTTCTCGTCCAATAAATACTCAGTTATGTGTTGTGATTGAACAATATGTTCGCATAACAATTAACTTTGTTTAAGGTTTTTTACACTCTACGATGCCAACGACGCATAGCGGTGATAACCAAGTTGTTAAAAGTTCGGCCTCCCTTTCCAGGGTTCCAGGGATCGATCCCAGGCACTCAGAAGGGATCTTTGACTTTCGGGTCTACGTGTGTTTTAAGCAATGTCAGTTGCTTCAATCATGAAGGAAAACATGATTTGTTGACAGACAAACCCAATACCTTTTATGGTAAGGTAAAAATATGGAATTGAACCCGAGACTTCGTCATCCGCAATCAAACTTTCTAACTACTAGACAAAAGAGGCAGTTAGGCATGCGAAATAAGAAGTGGGTAGTACCATAAATCCTTGATAGTAATATTTGGAAGGAAATAGTATAGCTCCTACTCCTCCTACCTAATAATAAGAGGTAAGTAACTGACGAGAGCTCTCTTCTATCTGATATGTTTTATTCTTTGTAAATATCATTCGTCTATGGTTTTATTTTATTTATTTTTATTACGAGTTACGATTAATCTTATCGTCAAGGGTTAGTGATAGATTAACATGATATATATATATATATATATATTTATTTTATTGGTAATCGTTAGTCTTAGTTTTCGTAACATGCAAAGCTTTTCTCTATATTAAAATAAAACAAGTTCAATAGCAATTATACCAATAACTTTTTCTACATTTCATTAAACGTTGATAACAACTTTGATATGTTCACCAATATGTCTTTAAAATGAACATAGTTACGCAAAAAGGATCCAACCTACGAAACTTATCATTAGAAAAGTTAACTTTCATTCTAAAACAAGTATGTAGTTAATTTGACAAAATATGTTTTGTGGGTTGGGTCCTTTTTGCGTAAAGCTGCGTCCGAATATGAATCAGAACGTTGATGCAATTATACATATAGTCTTTCATGGATCCGTGATACCTGACTTTGAAAAACCACCATAATAAGTTAAAGTCTAATCCTGAGGTTTTTCTGATATCAGCATTCATTACTAACTACGCGTGGATTTAGTTTTTAAAAAATCTCAGGGGAACTCTTTAAGTTTCCGGGATAAAAAGTAGTCTAGTCTTGGTCACTGTCCAGATCCTAAACTCTGCCCATGCAAATCACGTCAATTCATAGCTCTGTTGCGGCGTGATTAAAGGAAAAACCAACAAACATACACTTTCGTATTTATAATATTAGTAGGGACTCGTAGGTTATGTAACATCGATGGAACCGCAACAGCTCCGAGAAAGAGTTACAGTCCGATCCGACATACTCGTAAATAAGCAACAACTTGTGTATCAAAACGGTCAAACGCCTCAAACAAGTCCGTAGTTCCGAGAAGACATAAAACTGCAAGGACTGGACGTTTTTCTCATGGGCGACTCGTCCTAGAAAACTGTACGGAATTCCGCAGCCGGTGTCGTAATTTGTTGAAAGTGTGATTAGAAAAATTCCGGATTACGAAGAGCTTCATTAGATGCCTTCGCGGAATAATATTGTGGAGTTTAACGGTGCAGTGGACTGTGAAACGCACGTAGAAGAAACGTTGGGGCCTAGCAGGGACCATTGAGGAACTATAATTCATGTTTTTTTTAGCCTATAATGAGGGAACATCGAGGAGTACTTAGACGATTAGACGATTTAGATTACTATTTGCAGTGCTAAACAAACGGATATTGATAATAATATAATTCGTTCTTTGTAATCTAAAGTTCTTTATGCTTGCGTGAAGCTTTTTTTTTCTTTTTGTTTTTTATTCGATGACAAGCTAGTCCTTGACTGCGACCTCACCTGATGGTAAGTGACGATGCAGTCTAAGATGGTAGCGGGCTAACTTGGAAGGAGTATGGCAGTGAACATTCAACCCATACCCCTAATTGGTTTCTACACGCCACCGTGCCGGAACGCTAATTCGCTTGGCGGCACGTCTCTAGAAATGAAGGCAGTTTGCCAGAGTAATATTTTATTTTTGATAACAAATTATTTGGGGCTGGGTATTCAATGGTTTCCTGGAATCTGGATGAGATCGCTTTAAGTAAGGCAACCTTTGCGTACTATTTCTAGATCGTTACACTTTCCCGTATCCCTCAGTAAGATTCATTTATAAATAAAGAAGTCTTTACTCTGAAAGAAATCACCGAAGATAATTGTGAGTTAGTGCTTATTTCACCATCGCTGAGTACCTAACGTTTAACCGACAAATAATTCCGATGTTTTGACATTGTACCGATGTATTGGTTAAACTACTATTTATTTTCCTTGTTCAAAATCACTACTTGCTACGAGTAAACAAATTGCCATTATTTTGAAAGGCGATGCATCGTGTTGATCTTACGATCAAAACATTTGACCTTTCTAATCGCTGAGACGTTGGATGATGGGCGATTATGTTGTTTCTGAAGTAACGGTTGGCTTTACAAAGGCGACTGTGTCTTGTGGTTCTTTTCAGCCCGGCTTATTCCATATTTTTGTTCGAAAGTCCTTTACTGCGATATCGTCTTTTTTAGGGTTCCGTAGTAAACAAGGAACCCTTATAGTTCCGCCATGTCCGTCCGTCTGTCTGTCTGTCTGTCTGTCTGTCTGTCTGTCCGCGGTTTAGCTCAGAGACTATTGGTACTAGAAATCTGTAATTTGACAAGGGTATAAATATCAATCACGCCGACAAAGTGGTGAAATAAAATTGTGAAAAATATTTTTTTTAGGGTACCTCCCCTACATGTAAAGTGGGGATGAATTTTTTTTTCCTCATCTATCCCATAGTGTGGGGTGTCGTTGAATAGGTCTTTCAAAATCGTTGCGGGTGTGGGAACACCATTTTTCAATTCAGGGATCCGTTTGTGAAATATGATATTTTAAAGTGCTAAATTTTATTAGAGTCAAGTGTCCCCCCCCCTCTGCCAGCTAAATGGTTGTATATAGGATACAAGAAAAAATTCACAGCAGTAGTATATATAATGAATTTTAAAGGAAAACTATCACGGCTAAGTAGGGTTCATTAGTGAAAGAGTTATATCGGTTTTTCTGAGTTAGATGTTACACGTAGTGTAAGTTGCATATTTTGTAGTATATTATAGTATTTATTTAAACCATGGAACTCAAAATGTATGTTGAGACTTTCAACTACGGAACCCTACACTGCGCGTGGCCCGACACGCACTTGGCCGGTTTTTATTTATTGCGAGGTAGGCTTGCGCTTGATGACTGTCAATGATGGAAAGCACGTCTAGGTTGGAGCGCACTTGTCTCATCATTATCATCATCGTTAGCAACCCATCAACGGCTCACTACTGAGCGCAGGTCTCCTCTCAGAGAAGGGTTATAGGCCATAGTCCACCACGCTGGCTCAATGCGAATTGGTGGACTTCACACACCTTCGAGAACATTATGAAGAACTCTCAGATGTGCAGGTTTCCTTACGATGTTTTCCTTCACCGTCGAAGCAAGTGACATTTAATTGCTTAAACGCACTTGACTCCGAAAAGTCAGAGGTACGTACCCGGGATCAAACCTGCGACCCCCCGAAATGGAGAACACAGTCCTAACCACTAGGCTATCACTGCTTAAAACTAGTCTGCACTGCGCTTGTCTAGAAAATGCCTATTCACTTTTGCCTTGAAGTTAGTTAAATTATTCGAGGCAGGGAACACGGACCGGAAGAGCGTTTGACACCTTAGCGGTTTTTTCAAATCGTAGACTAAAGCGTTTCGTGCAGTTTCGATTACAACCACATGGATGCCAACGCTCACAACTTCGCGCAGTTTTGTGGTAGAACGGTAGAAGACGAGCAATGTAAAGTTGCTGAACGCGTTGCCCCTTAGTATGCGAAAGCCGGCGTAAAATCGGATACCGCTTCTCATCGCTGCTATCGAATATAATCGGACTCTGACAAAAAGCCGTCATCTGCGTTACCATTTATACTCAGTTCCTTTGGGAAATCAACTTGTCAACCTGCGATGAAGTAGCAGGTGTTCGTGTCAAATGCGCATGATACACTGTTGCAATAATAAATTAACTCGTATTGTCTTTAACGCTATGTTCTTAAAAAATAATAAATACGTGATATACATAATACATAAACATAGTACTGGTATAAATAAGAGAGTGACTCAATTAATAAAAAATGTGTTTTGTTCGTGAGGAATTCAAAGTTTACTTACTTATATGTTAATAAAGTTGTCTGCGTCGGTTAATGATAAAGTTTTCACCTACATCATACATGTATTACATGTGTGCCCCAAGGCTCAATTAATTTTTATACATAAATCTATACATAAGTAAAGCATTAGTTTCGTCGTCGTTTTCTAGATTGAACCATTTTTTATTTTTTTATTCTTTACTAAAGTACTACTACTACTACTACTTTAACCTACACTTAAGGAAACATAATATTCTGAACAAATTTTTAAATACACTACTAAATCAAAAATTCCGTGGTTGGCGGGGTTCGAGCCCACATCTCTTGGGAATCGCGAACGAGTGTGATGACTTTACACCACAGCCATGAACTAGCTACACGTCAGCGAGTTGTGATGTGTTGCTACCAGATGTCGCTAGCAGTTGCTTAAACTGATTTAAAAGTAGATACGTATCACTAATTTCCTTGCTGACGTGTATTTTGTTCGTGGATGTGGTGTAAAGTCATTACACTCGGGCGCGATTCCCAAGAGATATGTATTTAAAAATTTGTTCACATTTTTTATTTATTGCTATATTAGAATTTTCATAAATAAAATCTTGAATCCTTGCTATAAAATTTAATTTAAATTAATTATTGCTATAAAGTTTTTTGGTCGCAGAATTAATCACTGGTGAATATTGTCGTAAAGTACCTAACTCTTCAATTTAACTATGAAATCAATATTTCTGAAATTTTATTTATAGCGAGCCCGTAGAATATTTTTTATACTTACTTAATATTTTACACGAATATTTAGATTAAAAAAAAACTAAATAAGATGCACATAATATACATAGATAGATCTTATTCTTAGATCGATTGGATATTCTTCTAATTCTTCATCATCCGATAGTCGTCCACTGCTGGGCAAAAACCTTAGTCTTTTGCCGCCTGCATCCAGAGGCTCCATGCGACTCATCTGAAGTCGGTACACCTAGTGGGGGTCTGCTAACAATGCGCTTCCCGGTGCGGGGTCACCACTCCAGCACCTTGGAACCCCAACTGCTCCGCCCATTTCCACTACAGCTTCGCGACTGGCTGAGCTATGTCTATGCTCTCAGTTGATAGGTATTGATTAAAATTAGTAAATCTAAATATTGCACCTAGTCAGAGTTGCCAATTGCTGCTGAAAAATAAGCAAACAAGTATAATATTGTGGCAATTTAGTAGCTACATCATTAGACTCTGGATATCATCTAGGGTCAGAGTACTTGTTATGACGAATCAAACGAGCCCAAACTCGATGGGGTTACGTCATTTTATTACAGAGTTCCGATAGCCATCTTCCGTCTCCGAGCCTTCTGCCGAGTTTCTTGCTGGTTCTTGCCGAGTGTCTTGCTGGTTCTTCTCGGCAGGAACGGCATTCCGAACCAGTGGTAGACTCATTGACGATTCAAAAGTACTTGTAAAAGTTTATTTGAATAAAAAACATTTCTATTCTATTCTATTCTATTCTCCATCATCAGATCAGATCCATGTCACAATAATATTGCATTATCATCCGATTTACACATACATGCAAAATTTCAGCTCGATCAGAAACCGGGAAGTGGGTCTAATTCATCTTGCAAGATTTGACTCAAACAAACATTGCAAGTTAAATAAAAGCTTGTAATAAAAAAACAATAAAAGTTGCTTATGGTAATTGTAATAGCCGTAGACTTAGGGCACAGCTAAACAATTTCGCACTTTACACTTAAAATGACACGGATAATTAGTGATCCAGTTCTTATCTATAGCTAGGGCGCAGCTGCTTTAGATGATACTTAGATATCGTACATTATAGTTAATTACCTCTACTATTCTACCTGCATAGCGATGTGTTCATTTAAAATGACGCACGAAGTTTTTATTTCAATTACTTTACTGTATTAAAATATTTTTTTACAATAAATAATGGAATAACACCTTAGATGTTTTATGATTGGCAAGTTTTGCGGCTGATTATTATCTCTAAAGTTACGATAGTATGTGGCCTGTCTTCATCTTTTAGTTTTTTATGCATAAAATGGTCGACGGTTTCTCAAAATATTCTCCATCTAAGTAGGCAGTCCCCTTTATTTCTTTAACGTACAGTGGACCCCCGGTAATCCGACAAACATTTTGCAGGGCAGTGTCGAACTATAGAATTTGTCGGATTATAGAGTACTGCCTAAGACCCCCTATAGTCCGGATTTTTTTTACAAAAGAGTACCTTGTAATACGACCGAATCCGATCCGAAATTACAGATCCAATGATAAGATTCTATAGTGGTGGTGCGTACAAGTTGTAATTCGTTCAATCATGCATTAGCGAAGATTGTCAAAAAATATTCAATAATAAATAATTATTAGACCATGTCGGATTACAGGTGGTGCCGATTTAGACAGGGGCCGGATTACCGGGGGTCCACTGTATTTATAAATTATTTATATTGCCCAGT
The DNA here is from genome assembly GCA_029955525.1 of Oeneis ivallda. Lineage (NCBI taxonomy): Eukaryota > Metazoa > Arthropoda > Insecta > Lepidoptera > Nymphalidae > Oeneis > Oeneis ivallda. The sequence continues at coordinate 21,959,903 of JARPMR010000015.1, forward strand.
TTTTCTCAGTTGGTAAGTAATAATGACTCGTCTAGATATCTGGACGATATTTTCAATTATTCTATCGACATTCGTCAAGAAATGTAATTACTGGACGAAAAAAACCTGGACGGTAATGGTCAAGAATTTGGATTAAATGAAAATCGGAAAATTATATTAATATACTCGTACCTAGTAAGAAATGAACGAAAAGTAAAATAAGAGAACAACACTGTATATTATGGTGAAGTCAGAGATGGTATTATAGTTCGATGATAAAGAGGCAAAATTCGTCCAAAATTCCTCAGTGCCTGAAGACTAAAGTCTTCGAACAGTGCGTGTTGCCAGTGATGACTTACGGATCCGAGACATGGTCGCTAACTAAGGGCCTCATAAGTAGGCTCAGGACCGCTCAGCGTGCGATGGAAAGAGCTATGCTCGGAGTATCCCTGCGGGATCGAATCAGAAATGAGGAGATCCGTAGGAGAACCAGAGTCACCGACATAGCTCAGCGAGTCGCGATACTGAAGTGGAAATGGGCGGGGCACATAGTTCGAAGAGCTGATGGTCGTTGGGGTCCCAAGGTGCTGGAGTGGCGACCCCGCACCGGGAAGCGCAGTGTTGGCAGACCCCCCACCAGGTGGACCGACGACATCAAGCGAGTCGCAGGGAGCCGCTGGATTCAGGCGGCGCAAGACCGAGGCCTGTGGAAGTCCATGCAAGAGAACTTTGTCCAGCAGTGGACGTCTATCGGTTGATAAAGAAGAAGAAGAAGAAGATAAAGAGGCATAGTGCAATTCCTAAATTTTTAATGATGTCAGATTTTAGATTCTTTAGATATTTTAAACTTCTATATTTATGTTTATGGTCTTATAATTGGTCCAATGCGCAGAGATTGTTTGAGAGAATTGATCTAAATATGAGAGGGACACACCTAGATTTTAATAGCCATCAATTTAAAATTTTATTACCATTGATATTATTAATTTGGTTTCTAATATTTCGCAATTAGCAAATAAACCCACTCCCACAAGGATCAGCGGATTTGTAATCGTATAAATTATGTTGTAACGTGGACACGAAGAAACTGGTGAAATTACTAAAACGGCATTCGTCACGCGGGTTTTTTTTATTTCATCGCCCACTTGCCGCATTAAATCACATTTGAATCTATCGACAACCTCCAAGTTATGAGAGGGAAGCGTTTACTCAGACTAGTTGTGATCCATTCTGACTGACTTGATGGTGAAACATGGACACCAATAGCGAACTTCGTCCACGAACTTCAAGTCGCTCACCGTGCTTTGTAAAGTGCTCGTTATTTCTTTGAGGGATTAATTCCGAAATGAAAGGATTCTCTACTTTCGTAAATTAAAAGTTACCGACGTTTCTTTCAAAAATTCAAAAAAATTCAAAATGATTTATTTCATGTAGGCAAACCTGTGGCTCTTATGACACTTCATGACTCTACCACCGGTTCAGAAAGCGGATTCTGCTGAGAAGAGCCGGCAAGAAACTCAGCAGTTGCTCTTTTCAAAATAATCATTTTGCAAATTATTATACAGCTATTACATTGTAATAAGTTTTTATACTATCTTGTGGGCAGCCGGAAGCCATGCCGATTTAATCCATGCTACTTTGTTAGAATAGGATAGAATTTTCAAGGCTAATAACACGTTGAAGCCGCAGTGGGCTCACGATTGTTGGAGTAGAACCGATGGCCGCTTGAGTCGTTAGTTTCTGGAGTGTAGACCATGTCTCGGCAAATGCGAGTATAAAGCGCCTTTCGATTACGGGCAGTGATGACATCCGGAAAATTGCAGGCATCGACTGGATATGCTGTGGATACGATAGGCAATGTTGGCTAACTCACATCGGACTATGTCCAACAGCACTTATTGTCTGCTTATGGTTGAGCGAAGTAATGGCCGGGTCATGTGTCATGCTCGTGAACGGGTGCCATGGCGGGAATGGGGCTACTTTCTGTCTGCCCGTCTTAACATGTGTTGCATTATAATTAGGTATGCTTTTGTGGAACTTCCCCTCACTGTGTAAAGTGGAAACACTGCATACATAGCATATATTGTAAACTTGTTTTGAGAAGAGCAACTGCCGAGTTTCTTGCTGGTTTTTCTCGGCAGGAAAGGCATTCCGAACCAGTGGTAGACTCATCGACGATTCGAAAGCACTTGTAAAAAAGTTTATTTCAATAAAAAACATTTCTATTCTTCTATTCTATTCTATGATGATGACATTAAACAAAGGTTTTGATCGCAGTTGATTGCCACTCAAATGACATAGCGGACCGTTACTGCTACAAGAAATACAAGAAATAGAATTCAGGTTCTATGTTCAATAACTCTTCCCTCCACACGATGATGAGAACGCAGCCAGGTGTTATTGTCATTGAATAAAAAGGAAGACCTTGAGCTTTGGGGTCGCATAACTGGGCATAGTGGGCTATCTTCTAGGTAATCTTGACAATAAATTACATTTAAAGTAGGCAGGTTGAGAATCATTTTGAATATAATCAGTCATCTGTGAATAATAAAGCTTGTTTGATTTATAACATAAGGACACCACATACCAGTATTAGATATCATATCATACAACAATATTCCCTACAACCTATCTGTTTATCACATAACCAGATAGGTATGCCTATATTTATTTACTAGCTGATGCCCGCGACTTCGTCCGCGTGGATTTAGTTTTTAAAATCCCTCGTGAACACTTAGATTTTCCGGGATAAAAAGTAGCCTATGTCCTCAACTATAGTACCCATGCAAAAAATCACGTCGATCCGTGGCTCTGTTGTGGCGTGATTGAAGGACAAACCAACAAACAAACACACTTTCGCATTTATAATATTAGTATGATTAGAATATTAAATTGCATAGGAAAACACTGTAGCATTAAGTCCATACGATGTATTACATCCATACCTACTATGTAGTATGTAGGTATAATGATCGTTTGGCAAAATCTGGACGCCTTTAGAGTAATTTGACTTGGACAAAATAGGGCTATCCACGATGGCTATATTATACGATAAAGTACGATGGCCAGCTTAAGATGAGCCGTTCATTCAAAGTATCTTGTAGATTTCGGGGTTCAAGTTATTTGGACCTTATACTGAAGATCGTGATGTCTATAATTTCTGAACTACGAAATTGACGACCTTGAAATAATTACAGGACAATCTCTAAAGAACCTGCTTTCTAACAAAAAAAAGAATGGATTAAATCGGAATACGCTTTAATGAATAACAGCGAAATACACATTTTGACTTTCATCCCCTCTCCCAAGGGAACCGTGCTGAATTTCGGGATAAAAAGTATCCTATATTATACCTCGTAGTATTAACTTAAATCGTGCCAAGTTTCATTTAAATCCGTCCAGAAGTTTCGGTGTGATGCGCGGCCAAGATACAGACAGACAGACAGACAGACAAAAAATTAAAAAAAAATTGTTTTGGCTTCAGTATCGATTATAGAGTGCCCTCAAACAAAAATTTTCAAAATATCTTCAATGTACAGAATTGGACCTGTTACAGTTTTATTATATATTACTTGCGACCCAAAGAGAATTACAAATGTATTTTTTGACAAACGCATGATTTTTGCGTTATATCCAAGGTGCGATACCTTGGTCTTTGGAGTAAGCAACAGGTATAAAAAAGTTTTACTTATTTAAAATATGCCCTTGAAAATTGTAAAATGAATACTCATTAGAATTTTCATGATAATTATATAATAATTCTCTTATTTACTACTGCAACTCATTATACAAGGAAAAATAAAAGACAGATGCAGGTCTGGTTGAAGAAGAATGTCCGGGCTTAAAACCCTTCGCGAATAATTCAACATGTGCTCCAGGTTGTTGCAACTGTTCAGAGCCAATTCAGAGCCTTAAGAGTGGGTGTGCGCTCGTTAACAGTAAACAGATTTGATTTTTACAGTAGTAGATCAAGTTTCAATTATCCGAAAAAAAAACACGCAAAAATTACATCATACTGCCAAGGGGGCAAAAACATAAAATGATGAAATTTGTTCGATAATAAAAAATCGCGAAGTTAGGTCCAATTTTTAACCAAGATTCATTTATTTTCAATGTGTTGCATATTACAGAGCCAAAATTTTTACATTAAATTCCGATTGATATTATCAAAAGAGTAGCCTAGTGAATTAAAAAGAAAATGAATATTTTACGAGTTACAAAGTATTTGGCGCTTACTACACTCCTATTCCGCGTAAAACGCTTTCTTTTGTCGCGCCTCACATGAGGTTGCGGCTATGTTTTATCTCATCGCGAAATCTGATTTTTTTTTGGTGTTATACGCGTTCTTAATCGTGGCCAGCCTTCGCTAGACATGGCACTAGATGTACAAGATATAATTCTAAAAAAGAAAAGCGTTAAAATATGATAATTCAAACCGTCACATCGCGTCGTCAAAGTAAAAAAAAGTAGATAGAAAACAAAATATTCAATATGAATAAAAACATATACGACCAATAAAGATAGCATGTATCACTAACAAAGTATCCCGTCCACACCTGCTGCTTTATCATAGATGACAAGTTGATTACACGCAGTGTTGCCAGACGTTGGAAAATTGTTTCCAGACACGCCCGCAATTACGGGACTCTTCTGATTCACTTTATACACTTTTTTTACATTTTTGTCCTCGTAATTTTCTCTGTCACTTGTCAAAATGTCGCTAGAGCTTGTTAGTATAAATCTACATACAGATAAGATGGTTGAATGATTGGGTTCCGTGACTAGCCCTGTTGCAAACTGGGCCTGATTTAAATGGTATCGGAATTTTTAGATTAGATACATATCAGTTGTATTATTATTATCCTCGTATCCAATGCTAGTAAAAACTACCTAGAGTCATGACTCTACCCATGGGTAGAGATCTCTTACAGTTATGTGCTACCTTGTCTACCATCTTTTTCTTTTTTTCTGGTTTACGTATGTATATACGTTTGGTACAATATAAAAAAAACTTTCATCTTAAATTGATAGAAAAAACGTTTAATTCTCTATGCACCTTCATTTAATTAGGTATACGTATTTACCAACTACATACGAGTATCATCACTGTATTTTAGTAGAATGCAACTGTTTGACAAAACTTTTGATGAATAATTCAAATAACAGTAGGGTTAGTACAAGATTGGATAGTTAACTATGCATAGTAAACTATGACATTACCATCCCAGTAAAATAAACCATAACAGTATTGAGTTAGAGCTCAATTTTGTGTATGTACTCTTATACATTTACGTAACGAAAACGCTCCAAATTAAAATCGTCTGTATTGAATTTGTAACTTTAAAATTTAAATCGATACTAATATGGTTCATTTTACTTTGATGCTAATTTCGTAGTTAACTATTACGATCAAACTAATTAAAACTCCGCATAACCACACAGATCGCGTTTTATAATTAACTAGTTACAACCCGCAGATTCGCTCAAGGGAAGAAAAGTTTTATATCAATACTTTTGACACGATGGTTAATACATATTTTTATGGAAAATTTACTTTATCGAAAATGTCCAAAGGAATTCCCTCAAAAATAGATAAGAAGTAAGATATTCTAGATGGAGTAATTAATGCGCAATAATAAAAACTGACGCTATAATTTAATTTAGGCAAATAATTATTTTTAAAAAATCGACTTCAAACGTCCACGCCACTGAAAAGTATTATAATTTATTATTGATTGTGTAAAAACCGCTCGACCGATTTCGATAAAATTTTATACCCTTTCAAACAAAAAAAAAGAATTTTCCAAATCGGTTCAAGCGTCTTCATACATAAAAAAAAAACATTCGGACGATTGAGAACCTCCACCTTTTTGAAGTCGGTTAAAAATTACGTCACATCTAGCTGTGATGTAATTACCTATATTAGCAAACCACAATTAAACACAATTCGCATTAATTGTATTAATAGGGATTTGAAAGTTTAGGTAAAGGTAAATATAAGCATTCTCGCCTGTCTTTCCTCATTTGAACCGCAATGAGATAATTAACATCTCGCCTACGCACTTTTTGACGCGTGATCATTAATAAACATAAATACATACCTACTTAATACGTGTGATAAACACGAAACGAATAATATTTTACAAAATCTTGGTTAGTAGCAACAAAGATCTTCGTGTTTCTTACTTATCCTTATCAATATCCTTACTTAATAATATTATAAATGTGAAAGTTTGTAAAAGTGTATAAGCCTCAGTAGCCCAACTGTTAAAGGTGCGGACTGAAAACTGAAAGGTTGCAGGTTCGAATCCCGCCCGTTGCACTATTGTCGTACCCACTCCAGACACAAGCTTTTCGCTAATTTGGAGGGGAGAGGAGAATATTAGTCAACTTCAACTTGGCTGATATTCTTTAAAAAAAAAAAAGTTTGTGAGGTTGGATGGATGGATGTATGGATGGATCGATGTTTGTTACTCTCATCATCATCATCATTAGCAACCCATCAACGGCTCACTACTGAGCGCAGGTCTCCTCTCAGAGAAGGGTTATAGGCCATAGTCCACCACGCGGGCACCGCGGGCCCAATGCGAATTGGCAGACTTCACACACCTTCAAGAACATTATGAAGAACTCTCAGGTGTGCGGGTTTCCTCACGATGTTTTCCTTCACCGTTCAAGCAAGTGATACTTAATTGCTTAAACGCACTTGACTCCGAAAAGTCAGAGGTGTGTGCGTGCCCGGGATCGAACCTGCGACCCCCCCAATAGGAGACCACAGTCCTAACCACTAGGCTATCACTGTTTGTTACTCTATCACACTAAAACGAATGAATTGATTTGGCTGAAATTAGAATGGACATAAGTAGCTCATACCCAGGATTAACACATAGGCTACTTGTTATCACGGAAAATTACAAAGTTCCCGCGGGAATGAAAAAACCTTAATCCACGCGGACGAAGTCGCGGGCATCATCTAGCAATAATTGTAATTATAAATGCGAAAGTGTGATTGTTTATTAGTTTGTCCTTCAATCACGCAGCAACGGATCGACGTGATTTCTTATACTGATATTTGCGGAGTTGGAGAGTGACGTAGGGTTACCTTTTAAGAATTCCCGCATGGTATCCAGCGGCTCCCTGCGAATCAAGTGATGTCGTCGGTCCATCTACTGCGCTACCTGGTGCAGGGATCGTCAGGGTCGCACTTTGGGACCCTATCGACCATCAGGTCTTCGAAATATTTGCTCCGCCAATCTCCACTTCAGCTTCGCGAGTCGCTGAGCTATGTCGGTGACTTTGCAATCGTGTAATATCGATTTGACAATGCATTTTAAGGATGAATATACGGGTCTACCCGCGAAATTCAAATTTAAGTTGGTTTTTTCCATTTTGTAAACAAATACGACAAAGTAGGCTTATGGCATTCTAATTGCGCCAGTAGAATTATCATCTTCACAGGTTTACATAAAAATCTTTACTTGAAAGTGACCAGTTTAAGAAATTAATCAAAATACTGATTAATTTGTGAGTAACTCACGTCCAACTCGGTATTTTGATTAATTCTTTAAACTCGTCACTTTCAAGTTAAGATTTTTATGTAAACCTGTGAAGATGATAATTCTACTGGCGCAATTCTAATTGCGCCGCGATTATGCTGCATCTGCTGGAGGCCGCAAGCATGTAGTGGCTTTTTTGTTGGCCCATCAGCACACACAGCAGCAAATTCAACTTTGTCCAGAGTGGGCACTTCTATGAAATGTATAACATTGGAGTACCTTACAAGCCGAGTACATCAGCACTATACAGTAAATTTATTGCTGAAGCCAAAAAGAAGATATGCCATAAGCCTACTTTGTCGTATTTGTTTACAAAATGGGAAAAACCAACTTAAATTTGAATTTCGCGGGCAGACTCGTATAATCCACCGTAAGAGCTTTCAAGTAGGCATTTTAACTTCGTAGCAGCAGCAAATAGCAATGAATGATTCAGTCAATACTTCAGCATCAAACATTCTTGAATGAATGACAAATCCCACAACAATCTGCATACTCCGGAGTTGCAAGGTGGAAAACATCATGTAGATCGTTGTGGATATAACAATATTCATGTCACTCGTCTCATTTAAATCTATTCACATAAATAATGGATCGTGTGCACGCATTAGATGTACGCAGAGTGATGCGTTTGACATTTTTATTGATCGCAATTAGAATCTCGGTCGTAAATAACTCGAGATCGAATGTTTTCGAGACAAGTGGGAGGAACAGGGCCGGGCCTTGTGTTTGATAGATTGAAACGATAGGACAGTAATTGGTATGACTAAGACATCTAATCGGGGTCATGAATTCATGATGCCCTGGTACCTTCAGAGGTTAAAGAATAGCTACTGAGTATTATGCGACGAAGAATGAAACTATGAATGACATGAGTAAATCATGCGTCTGATAGATTGATTGGTTGAGGAAAAGAGATGGCCAAAGAAGTGTCAGCCCCAAAAAGGGGTTCACTCCAAAAAAGCCCTTCTTTGGGGCAAACCCTTCATTGCCTTCATCTTCTCTAGACCTCTATTAATATAAGTACGCTTTAATAGCTGTTAAAAAAATTCAAAATTCACTATTTATTTCATAAAGGTCAACTTGTGACTCTTATGACAAGTCAAGACACTACCACCGGTTCGGAATGCAGATTCTGCTGAGTAAAGTCGGCCAGTAAAGTAAAGTGAAGTAAACCTGAGCGTATCGAATTACAGGAAAGTAGTATTTCTTAAACTGTTCTCTGCTACTGTTTTCTGAATGCTTCTCAGTTAAGTATATGGAAAAGTAGAAGATCGGTTACAACTGGTTTTCCAGGAACTAATTAGAGTCTTATTAAATTAACCATTATAGCTTCATTTTAGGCTGCTGGTGATAGGTAGGTAGGCGTTTGTCAATCAAACATTTTTTTAATTGATAACTGTTATTCATAGCGTATTATAATTTCACCTTTCTAAGTGCCAATTTGATGGAGAGAGCTATGCTCGGAGTATCCCTGCAAGATCATATCAGAAGTGGAACCAAAGTCACCGACATAGCTAAGCGAGTCTAGAAACTGAAGGCGATATGGGCGGGGCACATAGTTCGAAGAACTGATGGTTGTTGCGGTCCCAATGTGCTGTTGTGGCGATCCGCACCGGGAAGCGCAGTATTGACAGACCTCCAGATGGACCGACGACATCAATCAAGTTGCAGGGAGCCCCTGGATTCAGCCGGTGCAAGACCGAAGCCTGTGGAAGACCATGCAAGAGACCTTTGTCCAGCCGTGGACGTCTATCGGTTGATAAAGAAGAAGAAGAATAAGTGCCAATTTCACGATCCGAGTAACATTTGACCGATGAATTTTTATAGTTTTTGTACTTATATTCGAAAACATCTATTTTATTCCTCGGTTCAACGTAACCCGGCAATGGACAAATTGGCACTAAGTTTTACCTAAAGTTTTAGATGGAAAACACTGATCTGAAAGAACTTTGGCAGTAACAGTAACTACCTACTAACTCGACATTCCTACGTATGTCACGCACTCTAACATTTCTGTGGTGGTGTCGTGTGATGCGGGTGGTTACGTTCCCTCAAATATGGTTGAGCGAAGCAACGACTCAAGTCTTCGAACAGTGCGTGTTGCCAGTGATGACTTACGGATCCGAGACATGGTCGCTAACTATGGGCCTCATAAGAAGGCTCAGGGTCACCAAGCGAGCGATGGAGAGAGCAATGCTCGGTATATCTCTGCGAGATCAAATCGGGAATGAGGAGATTCGTAGGAGAACCAAAGTCACCGACATAGCTCAGCGTGTCGCGAAACTGAAGTGGAAATGGGCGGGGCACATAGTTCGAAGAACTGATGGTCGTTGGGGTCCCAAGGTGTTGGAATGGCGACCCCGCACCGGGAAACGCAGTGTTGGCAGACCCCCCACCAGGTGGACCGACGACATCAAACGAGTCGCAGGGAGCCGCTGGATTCAAGCGGCGCAAGACCGAAGCCTGTGGAAGTCCATGCAGGAGACCTTTGTCCAGCAGTGGACGTCTATAGGTTGATAAAGAAGAAGAAAAAGAAGCAACGGCTGGGTCATGCGTCATGCTCGTGAACGGGTGCCACTGGCGGGAATGGGGCTACTTTATGTCTGCCCATCTTACGAAACATTGCATTGAGTAGGTATGCATTTTTGGAAATTCCCTCATTGTGGAAACACTGTACCTATACATAGCATAGTATTTATTGTTTTGTAAACTTGTTTTAAAAAGAGCAACCGCCGAGTTTATTGCTGGTTCTTCTCGGCAGGAAGGGCATTCTGAACCAGTGGTAGAGTCAGACGATTCAAAAGCACTTGTAAAAAGTTTATTTGAATAAAAAATATTTCTATTCTATTCTATACCTAAATAACGTTTGTGCAATCTGCCAATCCGCACCAGGCCAGCGTAGTGGACTGTGACTTGAACGCTTCTCATTCGAGAACAGACCAGTAGGCTGATTCTGTGGAAGCTGCATCAATCATAACTACAGTCTCAATTGTGGTGGTTGGCTGAATTTTGCGCGTTCTCTCTGAACTTTTTCTTTTTTTTACCCCCGACGCAAAAGAGGGGTGTTATAAGTTTGACTTCGATGTCTGTCTGTCTGTGTGTATATGTGTGTCTGTCTGAGGCATCGTAGCTCTCAATCGGATGGACCGATTTCGATGCGTTTTTACATTTGAAAGCCAGTTTCCTTGCGGTGGTTCTTATAGCTATGTTTGGTTAATATCGGTCCAGCAGTGTAAGAGTATCAGCTGTTTTCCAAAATGATGTTAGCCATTTTTGGCGTATGATTACTCGATTAAGTGCTTCACGTGTGCCAATATAATCTATAAATGACAATTAATTGATAACTTCGACCTGATGCTGCATCTAGAATCATACATATTAAGTCCAGCCATAGATTCACATGTCGGGGGTGTTTTAAATTTTAAATTTACGCTTGTCTCTGAACTCTGTAAGCCTACTGATGTTATATAAGGATCATTTTTAAAATTACTAAAATGTCTTGATTTGTTAATTTAGGTATTCCTCATAAATAATAATATTCAATAGATCTTTCTTATTGCTCTACGGCTGACGGGCGACGGCAGTGTAAGCCGGGCATTCTTTTGTCAAGCGATGTTATGGACAGTCGTTGTTTAAGTGAATATAATTATTTACCCTAAGATATTTTTAAAAACATAGTTCTGTGTAAAAGTACGAATTATAAGAATACAAGATGTTAAACCGAATATTCTGAAGATTTTATTAAAAACCTCCCGTTTTCTGAAGCTGCAGTCTTCAACTCTTTACCTAATAGCGAGTGAGTATCAGCCTGAGGCGTGAGGCCTAATCTGAGGCGGTTATAATCGTCACACTGTGGCAATAAATATTATTTAGTGTACCGCACAACTGTGCCTAGAAGTATACCGGAGATAGGTTCAGCTGAAGTCACTAATGATCCGCGGTTAGATTTATTTAAATAAAATCGAAATAAGAACCGATAATATCGATGCGATCGTGATATAAATATCGCATGAAACTTTAAACGGACTCCTTATCACTTGGAGACGCGATCTTATCAGCTCCAGCTGACTTAATGGGTCCGTCAGGAGACCAATAAATACGTCAAATGCTGACGAACCGGGATAAAATGAACAGGAAAACAATGCCTCTAAAATGTCATATCGACTATAAAATGGCCGACGGAGCGGTGAATTTTGAAACCCATGTAATAAAGATCTAAGATCCATCCCGCGGGTCGATCGAGAGATAAGAGATTTCAGATCATCACTATAGATAAGGCACCGCGTATTTGAAAGTATAAAATGTTTGGACAGCTCTCGTATGGAATCTTTCACGTCTGCGGACGCACGATTATGACGCGTAATTGACTGTTATATCAAAAGGATATCTATTTTTATTGTGTTACAGTTGATATTGGTTTGGGGAACTTCTTAGAACGGGGTTGTTCATAACGGTTCATTGGAGAGTGTGTTCTATTTGTAACGGGGTAGAGTTGGAATTAGCGTGTACGCGGAGCTATCGTTTTCCATCACTTGACTTTCGCACGATTGATCGATAGTATTTTTTGCGGGGGCTTTATTTATAAAACAATTGAACGTCGTCGATGCGATAAATGCGAGCGCCCCTACCATTGGTCGCGTCTTATTCTCAGAAAAAGTGGTGGAAAGCAATAAGAATGAAAAAAAAAGCGAACGCATTGCTAGGCAATCGTAATTAATTTTAATTCTAGAGAACTGTTTGTTTTTACTTTTATTGGTAACGTTAATATTGCGATCGATTGGACGTAATTGCATATAAAATCGATTAAGTATGTTTACTATGCACCGGTGAATGATTCCATCTGGTAATGAGAAAAGCTTATACCTACTTTAATTTATCGATACTGGATTGTAAAAACTATTAAACTCGAATATTTCGATGTATGTTCTTAATTACCAAGAAATCTTGAAATGTACTATATAAGTTACAAATAAGTATAAAGAAAATTACACTATCAGGTTTATGAAACTATATTTCGGATTGATATCAAAACAAGCTTGACGTCGAGCCACTACTAGACCCAAGTCTCCTCTCCAAAAGGATGCTGGCCATGCTCCACCACTCAGGCCAAGTGCGGATTTGGCAGACTTCACATACCTTCGAGTGGAGATTTAAATCGTCCTTTGAGAACATTATGAAGAACTCTCAGGTATGCCGGTTTTCTCACGCTGTTATGATTCACCTTTCAAAGTACCTATTTAATTTCTAAAACCACGCATAACTGCCTGTCGGGATCAGAAAAAATTTCAAAATTATTTCATGTAGGCCTGTGGCTCATATGACAAGACTACAACCGATTGCCGATGATCGAACTCCGGACCCCTCGAAAAGGAGGCAGAAGGCTTCTTAACAATAAAGTTTCATCACTCATCAGTTAACACGAAAGACACTAAACATTTTATTTAAAAAGATGAAGATTTCTTTGCTCGAACATGTGTACAAAATAGATAGGTATAATCCATCATTACAGCTCCAACATATTCTGCCATTTCGGTGTGCAAATGTTATTTAATAATCTCTATAAAAGCGAAAGTGTGTTTGTTGGTTTGTCCTTCAATCACGCCGCAACAGAGCTACGGATCGACGTAATTTTATGCATGGGTATAGTTGAGGACCTAGAGTGACATAGGATACTTTTTATCCCGGAAAATCAAAGAGTTCCCGAGGGATTTTAAAAACTAAATCCACGCGGACGAAGTTGCGGGCATCAGCTAATTCATCAATAAAAGACAAAATATCATAATTATGTCAGAGTTCAAAAAAATTGGTTGTCTGTAGAGTCTGTATACGGACGATAGTTTTACGTGATAACGTCATAAAGAAACAAGTCACAAGCCAACGCTTGCGCCGATCGTACCTCTCTATCGCTTGCTCCGCGCTCTCGCTTGCACGCTCGGGCTCAGGCGGAACGTGACACTTTCGTGCGTGCAGCCGGTGTTCATCGATTTAAAAGACGTTATCACGTCAAAAAATTGCAATATCTAGAAATATATAAAAATTGTCCAATCCACAGCTGGGCGTCGTCGTGGTAGGGGTATCAGGGAATGGATTCCCGATTGCGTAATGTGGGTAGGAATGCTCGGGCTCCTCTTGTAATTGTCATTTCATTACCGAAGTATTCGCGGGCCTCGCCAGACACGCAGACTGTTTTTAACTAACTCTCCACACATCTTTACTTGATATTATAAATGCGTTAGTGTGTTTGTTTGTTGGTTTGTCCTTCAATCACGCAGCAACGGATCGATTTTTTGCATGGGTATAGTTGAGGAATTGAAGAGTGACATAGGCTACTTTGTCTTAGGCTTTTAGGGTCGGAGGGGAGGGAGGGGATGAGGGGGGTTTGAAGTTTATCAGTAATTTGGCTACGGGAGTGCACCTCAATCTTAGCTCTTGCGCCGTTTTTATCCTGTCAAATCCAAAATCCACAGATCGTAGATCAAATATATTTTAATCTATAATTAAAATAGTTAATTGAGAATTGATGAATGGTTTAGTTTTAAATTCTATTTTATCTTCATTCCAAAATTCATTTCTTTCATCCATTTGACGATTATGTACATTTAATTGAGGTAAACTTAATAATTAAGTTATGGACTAACTCAAAACTGAAGCTACGAGAGTTCCAAAGGCACCTTGGTCTGAAAAGAGCCCACAACAATCTTAGGCGGTGTAAATCTATACTTATATTCTTCTTCTTCTTCTTCTTCTTTATCAACCTATAGACGTCCACTGCTGGACAAAGGTCTCTTGCATGGACTTCCACAGGCCTCGGTCTTGCGCCGCCTGAATCCAGCGGCTCCCTGCGACTCGTTTGATGTCGTCGGTCCACCTGGTGGGGGGTCTGCCAACACTGCGCTTCCCGGTGCGGGGTCGCCACTCCAGCACCTTGGGACCCCAACGACCATCAGCTCTTCGAACTATGTGCCCCGCCCATTTCCACTTCAGTATCGCGACTCGCTTAGCTATGTCGGTGACTCTGGTTCTCCTACGGATCTCCTCATTTCTGATTCGATCCCGCAGGGACACTCCGAGCATAGCTCTCTCCATCGCCCGCTGAGCGGTCCTGAGCCTACTTATGAGGCCCTTAGTTAGCGACCATGTCTCGGATCCGTAAGTCATCACTGGCAACACGCACTGTTCGAAGACTTGAGTCTTCAGGCACTGAGGAATTTTGGACGAGAAGACATCTCGGAGCTTCCCGAACGCTGCCCAGCCGAGTTGGATTCGGCGGCTGATCTCTTTCTCGAAATTGGACCTACCTAGCTGGACTGTGTGTCCCAGGTAAATATACTCGTCTACAATTTCGAGTGCAGAGTTCTCAACAATTACTGGGTGGAGCGGTGCATGAGCATTGGACATGATTTTCGTCTTGCTCATGTTCATTTTCAGGCCCACCTGTTGAGAAACCCTGCTGAGATCGTTGAGCATTGTATTGAGGTCTCTCAGAGTCTCTGCCATGACTACTATGTCATCGGCAAATCGCAGGTGAGTGATATACTCGCCGTTTATGTTGATGCCAAGCCCGTTCCAATCCAGAAGCTTAAAGACGTCCTCCAACGCAGCGGTAAAGAGCTTCGGGGATATAACGTCTCCCTGTCGCACTCCACGCTGCAAGTGGATTGGCCTCGTAGTCTGGTCCTGTATACGTACTGACATTGTGGCGTTTTCATACAAGCACTTCAACACTTGGATATACCGGTAGTCAATCCGGCATCTCTGCAGCGACCTCAACACAGCCCAAGTTTCCACCGAATCGAAGGCTTTCTCATAGTCCACAAACGCCAAGCAAAGTGGCTGGTTATACTCTTCCGTCTTTTGTACAACCTGCCGCAGCGTATGAATGTGATCTATGGTACCAAAGCCTTTTCGGAATCCGGCTTGTTCGGGAGGCTGGAAGTCGTCGAACCTACGAGCGAGACGATTCGTAATGACTCTCGAGAACAACTTATAAACATGACTCAACAACGAGATGGGTCTATAATTCTTCAACAAGGTATTATCTCCCTTTTTGAAGAACAGAACCACCACGCTCCTGTGCCATGCTTCCGGCGTTGTGCCCTCGTGGATGACGGAATTGAACAATCGCTGAAAGATCTTAAGTACCGGTTTTCCACCCGCTTTCAGGAGTTCCGCAGTGATTCCGTCATCACCTGGCGCCTTGTTGTCCTTGAGCTGTTTGAGAGCCATTCTAATCTCGTATAGGCTGACGTCCGGGATATCTTCGGTATAGTGTCGGGTCAGTTTGGCTCTGGGATCTTTCGCCAAATCTTCAACAGGTTTTTGTGTCGTGGTATATAACTGTCCATAGAACTTCTCAACCTCTCCCAAAACCTCAGGTCGAGAAGAGACGAGACGGCCGTCATCAGTTTTCAGCCGCGTCAGCTGGCTCTGTCCGATAGACAGATCTCTCGCGAACACTTTTGAGCCTTTGTTCCGCTCAATGGTATCTTTAATACACTTACTTATATTATACTATACTAATACTTATATTTATATACTATACTAATAAACTATACTAATAATTATAATATAATAATATAATTAATATACCATACTAATATTAATATATTAATATTAATACTAATATACTATACTAATATTATAAAGAGGAAAGATTTGTTTGTTTGTTTGTACCGAATAGGCTCTGTAACTTAGAAAGTACTAAATTAGCATATGGGGAAAAAAGCTCGTTTGTTTTGGTCACAACTTACAAACCGCATTATAAATCGGTGTTTTCAGTATTTGTTGTTTGAATACCCTACATAATATACCAAAATTTCAAATTCCTAACTAGTTTAGTTTTTGAGATAGACCCCGTAACAAAATTTGTCTAAAACCGACAACTTTGATGGCCCCCCTTTTCTTCATTTTTGTAGCTAAAAAATATATATATTTGAACTCCACTTAAACTAGCGGCACGCTATGAAGGCCGGTTTGACGTTTGTCCGCTCATGAAGTTCCGTATTAATTGATAACGACTTTGAAGGAAATAATTGTATTACTTTATTGACGATAGTGATGTGCAGAGATTCATAAATTTTATCGAATGTAGTTTTAGGTTTAGGACTCAAAATTTATTTATTAAATTGATTTCTAAAATGTATACAAGTGTAGAAAAATCAGTTTGCACCATTTAAGGGGTGAATGTACTTGTGAATATGAACAATTTTCACTATGTGGACAAACCTCTGAAATCGCAAAAAAATATCAGCTGTTTCATACAAAAGGTAAAATTTTTATTTTTATATGATATATACCACAACTCGGCATTTGGTTATGGCGTGAAATACGTTAAAAATGGCGTAGATGCAAACATGAATATGTTAAAAGCGGAATTAGTACGTCTTTTAAAAGAAAACAAACCAACCAAGATCCGATACGTCATTGACGAAATAGCATTAGAACATGGGCACAGAGTTATACGGTTACCGCCTTACCATTGTGAGTATAATGCGATTGAGTTGGTGTGGGCTCAAATTAAGGGATATGCTGCAAGACACAATACAGAACCCCCATTTACCACAAAAAAAATGCTAAAATTATTAGAAGAAGCTTGTGAACATGTGACTAAAGGAGACTGGGAAAAGGTTGTGAATAGAACTGTTAAATTAATAAGGGAAGATTATGAAAGAGATGTGAAAATAGATAATATTATAGAAAACGAACATATAATTATTAATGTAGGTGATGATAGCAGTGACGACAGTGAAAATAGTAGTATGGACGAATCTGATTAATTATGGCCTTTTGTGGCACCTTTTTTGGTATCTTTTGTATTCATATGTTTCTTGTGTGCATATAAAGTATGTATATTCATTTTCATTCAAATATTCAGTTCGTTCAAATAAATTAAATAAACATATACATTTTTGTTTTATTAAACCTATTTAATCAGGTACAAAAACAAAACTTAATTGTTTTTTGTTCGAGAATAAATTGACATTCCACATCACTATTGTAATGTGTCAAACCGGCCATCATAGCGTGCCGCTAGTGTAATGAGCTAGAGACAATGACACCCCACATGCCAGGGTAAAAAAATAAAAATTTATTTCGACTCCTTGTCCATGTATGGGAGCCCCCTTTATTTTTAACTTAATTTTATTTTTATTATTTGTTGTTATAGCAGCAATAGAAATACACAATCTGTGAAAATTTCAACTGTCTATCTATTATGGTTTACACTTTACGAGATACAGCCCGCTGACAGACGGACGGACGGACGGACAGCGGAGGCTTAGTAATAGGGTCCCGTTGGCACTCTTTGGGTACGGAACCCTATAAATTATGTACTACATGATTAAAGTACTCATTATTCTCTACAAAAAGTCCCCGAAGGAATATATACCTAACTATTCATATTTAAGTCACAACAGTGGCTTTTGAGTTCTAAAATTTAATTAGATCGCCTTTATTATCGTATAGTATTAATTCTTCCTTAGTGTAATACATAATTATAAATGCGAAAGTGTGTTTGTTTGTTGGTTTGTCCGTCAATCACGCTGCAACAAAGCTACGGATTGACGTGATTTTTTGGATAGGTATAGTTCAGAACCTAGAGGGTGACATAGGCATCCCGGAAAATCAAAGAGTCCACGCGGACGAAGTCGCGGGCATCAGCTAGTCTTCAATACAGTAGCTTCCTTAAATCATTCTTGATATTACAAAGTACAAACGTCATACTTACCTAACTAATATTTTACCATCACGACAGAAATGACATTAAATCATCGGCCCAATAAATATTTCAACTCATGTTTTCGTAATGAAACGCCTCAGTCATAACGTTGGGTTATGACGTTGAGGGGGGAAGGGGGGGGGGGCAATAAAAATGCTAAATGACCCAATATTGACTGGCGATTGTAGGCACATTGTAACGTCGATGGGAGCCTTAAATCTTGTGCCATTAAATTTATATTGGAACAGCCGCCCATGAATTCATCATGACATTGTAAGTACCTGCTCCAATAAAGAAAGAGTTTGATTTAATCGACGTAAAGGTGGAGTAGAAAGCCAATACTACAAAACATAATTATTAATCGACCGAGTGAAGCGAAGGTCTCTGAGTCTACTTGAATGAATTTGCACTTGTCCGTCCGTCCGCCTGTCTGTCCGTCCGTCTGTCAGAGCCTTATAACTTCTGAATTACTGAACGTAATTACTTCAATTTTAGATATAATATGTAAACCGACGGCCTCCAGCCGAACATGGCTTAAAAAGTTATGAAAATCTTTAATTCAGGGGGGCTGTCATAGAAGCGAAAGCGAAGTAAAATATTTTTTATAACTTTTCATAAAGTTGGAGTGTATAATTTTAAAGATAATTTGGAACAAAGTACAAAAGTATTATTTTTTTTTTTTTCTTTAGGCTTTAAAATTTATTCCTTGTAGGTACCTATCTAAGAGGTGATTTGGATCTTATGAATATACTACACTTAAAAGCTTAAAATAAAAATTCTTTTCAAAAACCGACTTCTAACGCCACTACAAAGTAATGAGTCTCATATTGTGTAGCGTCGCGCATCGGTTTCATAGGCTTGTTTTTAGGCTAGGTTGTATTTAGGCCCGCCCGACTTCAACAAAGGTGGACAAACTAAACCTATTTTTATATAATTTGTAGTGGCGTTAGAAGTCGGTTTTTTGAAAAGAATTTTGTTTGTATAAATTAATGTAGCCTGTCTCAACTCAACCGCACTATAATAATTTAAAGGACCGATTGACACTTCACCAAAATCGGCTCAGTAAACTAGTGAGCCGATTTTGGTGAAGTGTCAATCGGTTCTTTAAATTATTATAGTGCGGTTGAGTTGAGACAGGCTACATTAAGGCGCTACTGTGAAACTATGGTTGAGCGAAGCAATGGCTGGGTCATGCGTCATGCTCGTGAACGGGTGCCACCAGCGGCAATGGGGCTACTTTCTGTCTGCCCGTCTTAACATGTGTTGAATTATAATTAGAAATAATTACCTATGCTTTTGCGGAACTTCCCCTCATAGTGGAAACTCTGCATACATAGAATGATATCTATTAAGTATATTGTAAAAGTATTTTGAAAAGAGCAACAGCCGAGTTTCTTGCTGGTTCTTCTCGGCAGGAACGGCATTCCGAACCAGTGGTAGACTCATTGACGATTCAAAAGTACTTGTAAAAGTTTATTTGAATAAAAAACATTTCTATTCTATTCTAAAACATACGTAAATACAAACCTACATACATAGACTGCTAAAATCATGACTTTTGGCTTTGCCGAATGCCGTAGTTGTATAAAAATAGCAAAAAAAAGTCATACCCGCAACAAAGGGCAAACCGCGATCATTGATTTTGTGAACGTCTCTAGATAAGCATCGGGAATATTTCATGAAATAAACAAAAGCGGCGACAACCAGCCCGGAACAGCGGGGTGTTGCTACTGGCAATAACAAACATCCGCCGTCAGCCCTCCGCAGACTACCAACTTTTATATAGTCGACTAGCCGACACCCCGTGACTTCGCCAAGTTGGACTTTTTATTGGAACGTAGTTCCTTATCGCGCGATGCGAAAGGGGGCTAGACGGAAATTAAGACCTAAAGTTGGACCGACACTTTCGACACTTTTTGATGGCCTAAAAAATATCTTATATAATAATTTCAACAAATTGTGCATCGCTCCCGTGGCTCAATTGGCCCGTGCGCGGCCGCCAACCGAAAGACTGGTGGTTCGTGCCAACCCGGGGGCGTGCAATCCTATTTTCATTTTTTATTTTATAAAATTGTTTTTTTAATTTTAATATTTTATAAAATTGATATTTAGGCTTCCCTGGGGTCATTTTGATTTTTATCGATAAAAAAATAATGATAAAAAATGTATACCCGAATAATTATATTTTTCTTTATACCTCGAATAGAACTTGAAATTAATATTTTTATAATAATAACTTCGTTCCTATCAGGTGTCCCACGACACCACACAACTTTTTTAGTTTGGACTTGGATTTAGTTTTTCTAAAACCCCCATGAGAACTCTTGGATTTACCCGAAAAAGTTGTCATGAAACGTGAGATATGTGTCAAACTTCAAGATTTTTTCATTGCTTAGGTTGTGAAATGTATAAAAAATGTTATACATCTAATAAGAATAGTTTTTATTTTTACGCAAGAACCAAATAGCTGGCCTAAGTCATACTCTTCCTAGTTCCTGCGTGATCGTCACACTGTAACTGTCAATTATTCTTAGACCATCATCATCATCTCCCTCTCCTTGTCCCACGCTATATGGGGTCGGGACAACATGGCTTGTAAGCCATGTTGTAAGTGGTTCGGCTTGACATTTTACGACCGGCGGCCTGCCTGACGTCAACCCTCCTTGGGAATACTTTCGTTGGTGGAAAGGATAGAACCGCCACCTTTCGATTCATTAGGGTAGTATGCGGGACTGTATGCGGGCACTGTGTGTGTAGCGTCCACACATTGGAGAGCTTCCAGTTCTTTTTTTATCCGTGCATAGCAATGTGGTATCCCCTGAAGACAGAATAACTTCAGTATCCTCTTCATCATCAGGTTCTGGGTTCAAAACTGTGCTCACTTGACATAATTATAAAGGTTATAATTATTCTTGGACCATTCAACCTAATTGAATGGTCTAAGATTTTATTAATTGTTTACCACTAGGTGTAGTATTCCCTTGGGGTTAGACCATTCTAAATAATTATGCCGTTCCGGAACGATACCTTCCTTTAAGTCCTTTAACCCTGCCACGTTGTTGCCACGTTTAACCTTTATTAATATTCTTATCAAGTGCGTACCAACTTCATCCCTGCTTACTATCAAGCATTCAGGCATGAGCTTCTTGCATAAAAAATTAACTTATTCTATACACACCACCAATAGTACAGTTAAGTCCGATTCTTAATAATCAATAATAGTTAAGTCCGATAATTAATGGGAGGTTTTGCTTCCTGCTAGTCAAGCGCTGCTTACCACTTGCCAGCACTGGATAGAAATGACATGACCTAGTACGTTCGTAACGTTCCCTCAAATATGGTTGAGCGAAGCAATGGCTGGGTCATGCGTCATGCTCGTGAACGGGTGCCACCGGCGGGAATAGGGCTACTTTCTGTCTGCCCGTCTTGACATGTGTTGAATTATAATTAGATATAATTACGTATGCTTTTGTGGAACTGCCCCTCATTGTGGAAACTCTGCATACATAGCATAATATATATTAAGTATATTGTAAAAGTATTTTGAAAAGAGCAACTGCCGAGTTTCTTGTTGGTTCTTCTCGGCAGGAACGGCATTCCGAACCAGTGGTAGACTCATCGACGATTCAAAAGTACTTGTAAAAGTTTATTTGAATAAAAAACATTTCTGTTCTATTCTATTCTAATGATGGAGTTCGCTAGCGTCTGTGACTGTCGTGACTGCCGAATAGTTACTGGACCAGTGTGCCTAATGGGAGATTTTTTACTTATTCGGTCGTGATAGCGTTAACTTCGATTTGTATGGACGGGAAAGGGACGGAGTATTTTTCCATCCCTTTTCCGTCCATACTAACTGACGTATTTACGCACAGTTAATGTAAGTTTGAAAACTCGCACTCGGCACTCTGTACTTTTAGTTTCGGCTTATAAAAATCGGTGGTTTGCGCGAACCCTTACGAAAGTAAAAACCGCGTCGGTACCTTCTGTAATGTAAAGGTTTAATTAATATCGCCATTTAAACTAATTTCTTGCGCTAACTACAAGAAATAGGTTTCTTGTTGCGCGCTGTCGGCGGTCGTGTGGATGGTTACTTACTCGTACCTACAGGGGAGTTATTGCGATTTTGGACATGGTCTCACTCTTAGAGCTTTGTCGTACTGCAATTTGTTACGTTCCCTCAAATATGGTTGAGCGAAGCAATGGCTGGGTCATGCGTCATGCTCGTGAACGGGTGCCACCGGCGGGGATGGGGCTACTTTCTGTCTGCCCGTCTTAACATTTGTTGAATTATAATTAGGTATGCTTTTGTGGAACTTCCCCTCATTGTGGAAACACTGCATACATAGCATAATATCTATTATATTGTAAACTTGTTTTGAAAAGAGCAACTGCCGAGTTTCTTGCTGGTTCTTAAGGAACGGCATTCCGAACCAGTGGTAGACTCATTGACGGTTCAAAAGCACATGTAAAAAAGTTTATTTGAATAAAAAACATTTCTATTCTATTCTATTTAAACATGAGTTAAATAAGCGTTTTTTTTAATCTGCAGGCACTACCAGCTTTCCAACAAAACCTACAAAAATATACAAACGGCAGTTTAAACCATAGGCAATAGAATAATTGTCTTATTAACATCATCATCATCTTAACCCTTCAACGGATCACTACTGAGCGCAGGTCTCCTCTCAGAGAAGAGTTATAGGCCATTTCGTCCACCACGCTGGCCCAATGCGAATTGACGGATTCGAGAACATTATGTGGAACTCTCAGATGTGCAGATTTCTTCACGGTGTTTTGTTTATCAATTTTACTTGGTAGGTACAAAAGTACAAAGATTTTCCTGAAAAGATATTCAAAGAAGGCATAAAATTTTGGACAAACCTAAAGAACTGGCCTTAATTTTGGTCAATGATAGATATTATATAGTAGATCGAACCGTAGGTTTACGAACGTCTATGGTTTGGCGACGATTTTAGAAAAGTGGAATTCAAATTAACTTTGAAAACAACTCTAGCTTAAAATAGCGTAGAAAAATAAAAGAGGCTCCCAAGGAAAACAGCGGAGCGTAAAATAATTATTACATCTGATACAACGAAGCCCGTAAACAAGGCTCATTGTAAGACAGAAGCTATAGATAATATTTCACGTGGAACAAAGCCTACGTTTCGACCGACAAAGCATCGCAAATCTCATTTACAGACAAACAGATAACTATCTCATTCTTTCAACAATGGCCGGCTCATAAGCGGGAGCCTAATTAGTAATATTCAAAGTGCATTGTGGTGGCTATCTGGAAACGTACAATAAGATGGAAATGCGTTTATCTAGGGCGATACGCTTACGACCGCCTGCGACAATTATCAGTAAGATGATGAGGCTTTCTTCGCAACATATTGGTTACATCGCACTGTGCGATGTACATTGCTGGCTACGTACTATGCTATGTAGAGATTAGCACATCAGCCTCAACTAATGATTTTTTCTCTTGGAATTCTTTCTGTAACCTTGCGGAAACTATGATGCTAGTGAACTCATTTTGCGTCTGTTCTAGGTTACACCTCACTACGTTACTAATGGCGATACTCATTGTTCGTTCCGTGCCTTTCAGGGCGATAATTAACTTTTGATTTTTGAACCGGCAATGGACGTTGTTCAAGTTTTACAGTCGTTTCCAACTCGCGCCGGGCTCGGGAGCGTGCGGGGAATGCGTAATGCGCGGTAGTGCGCGCCCGTGTACTCGCGGTATTGTCTCAGTCCAGTTCGAACGTAAATTGAATACGCTCTGTCGTCTCGCTAATTTAGAGAGAATTATTTCGCTGTTTGCGAAAATTATTGCTTTGTGTTAGCGTTAGGAGTTTTGGACTTGAGGCTTGTATGGGGATTATGGGTTAGATTGTACTCGTAACTTGTACTTATCTACTCAGATGATAGTTTGATATATTTGTTCTAGAATTGGCTATTTGGGAACGTGAGCTCTTAAGGTTGAAGACAAGGGCCTGCCCGCGAAATTCAAAGTTAATTTGGTTTTTCGCAATTTGTAAACTAATACGACAAAGTAGGCTTATGGCATTCTAATTGCGACAATGGCAGTATCATCTTCACAGGTTTATATAAAAAAATTTACTTGAAAGTGTCCAGTTTAAGAAATTAATCAAAATATCGACTAATTTGTAACTCACGTCCAACTCAGTATTTTGATTAATTTCTTAAACTGGTCACTTTCAAGTAAAGATTTTTATGTAAACCTGTGAAGATGATAATTCCACTGGCGCAATTAGAAGGCCATAAGCCTGCTTTGTCGTATTAGTTTACAAATTGCGAAAAACCAAATTAAATTTGAATTTCGCGGGAAGACCCGTGTCTTCCACCTTAAAAGAGCCTTGCTACATTTCCGCTCAGCGCAGCGCTGAGTCCGGCTTAAGTTATGAATGTGTGCGTGACGCGTGTTACGACGATGACACTAAGCTGCACTCACACTTTGACTCGGTATACGAATATATCTCGTACTGTGACGTTTCACCGAGACGGTTCTATTCTAGCCTCTAGGTAACTGCGCCGTGCGGGAGGTGTCATGGACTTCAACCCTCTCAGTCCCAACCATCACACCACCGGCGGAACCATCTGAATTGGTATAGGCGTAGGTATATAATTATAGTCCTTATTATATTAAGCAGATTTTAGTTTTACCGTAAGAATAGTAACAAATGTAACTTATACAATAAACAAACAAGAGCAATAAAAGAATTGTGCAACGTAATTGCCGTGTTACGGACATACAATAAACTACACATCGTATTGAATACGGATCATCGAGCCCTGCCATCGAGTAACATATCTACGAGAAGACATTCGTTTATTGGAACGTATTTCATAATCCACATGTAGAAATTGTTTAAAATAAAATTGAAAATGGAAAATTCGGTCTGTCGAGCTGGGATTCGAACCATCGACCTTTGGCTGTTAGGCGACTGCAGAAGCCACAAGGCTACGGAGACCCATTATTGTACCGCGAAAATACCGAACACAACAATGCCACATTAATTAATCGAAAGGAACTACGTTCCATCCGGGTGTCCCAAAGGTGTTCCTTAGCCCTTACGACCTTTCGGTTTGCTGTCTCAGTAAGTAAGTAACTTATCAGTGACTCTTGCCTTTTAACCAAAACAAATTCTTTGTTAATCTCCAAAGTATGTTTTCGGCCCAATCTCGACACTGATAGGTGAAATCGTAGCGTAAAAGGCAAATTAGATAGATAGATAATATTTTTATTTTCCCACGAAACATTTCCAATAAACGTGCTTACATAAAGTAAAGTAAGTAGGTAAATCTAAAATTCAAAATATAAGTAGCTGTGGAATAAATAAGGCACCCCACTCTGCGCGAAGCCACGGCAAGCTGCAGCGCTGGTTTTCAGGGGGAACCCGAGTGTCCACAGACGTGATTCCGTCACCTAACTAAATCCTTACTAATATTATAAATGCGAAAGTGTGTTTGTTTGTTGGTTTGTCCTTCAATCACGCCGCAACAGTTCTACGGATCGAGGTGATTTATTTGCATGGGTATAGTTGAGGACCTGGAGAGTGACATAGGCTACTTTTTATCCCGGATAATCAAAGAGTTCCCGAGGGATTTTAAAAACTAAATCCACGCGAACGAAGTCGCGGGCATCAGCTAGTAAACTATAATTACAGCTACCTACCACAAAAATACATACATATTAAGTAATCATAGCACAATATACTTCACGATTTTATCTTTCAAAGCACCAGGCGAGACTTGTGATCGATGGTACAAATTAAAAAGTAGCTCCAGTGGTCCTGTACTTTGCAAAAGAAGCCGTTGCGAAGGTGTAGCGCTCCTCCTTCTAGAAGAAGGACGTAAGGTTTTGAGCCCTGCGATCCGTAAATAAAAAATTCAATACACACCCACTATAGGAGATATTGTACAGAAAAAGTCGTAAAAATCCACCTTGAGAGCTGTAAATGTACAATAATCTCGCCATCACAAATATATATATTGTTCCGTTTTATTGTTGAATTGTTATCGCGCAAAAATATGGCCAATGTTTGGACAAACAAGGATACGCGAAAAAGTAGCTAAGCTTTTTGTCCAGGTTAGTACAGTTTTGCACATCTCATCTAACGTTGTTGGTTTTGAGTATCGAAAACTACAATATTAGGTATGCCATAGTAAAAGTATTGACTTATTTACCTTGTTCTATAAAGTCATTCACTATTTTCAAAACTTTGATTTGATGGACCAAAGTTTCCGGGGCGGCGACTGCAAATGTAAATACAATATTATGAACTTGAACCTGGCGGTAAAGGTTCATATTATAAGACTATGAATTTTTTTTGTTGACGTTATTGTGTAGGTACATACCTACTCGAAATCTACCAACGTCGTCAAAAGCAAACTTGCACTTGCCTCCACTTTTAATGAAAATAGTAGAGCCGAGATAATGATATTGGAAGTGGTTGGCCAAACATTGGCCGACTAAAAAAACTTCGTACTCCGCACTTTTGTAGCTAGATAAAATCGCATTTTGCGTTTATTGCACAATGAATTGTGTCGCTTTATGTTAATAACGGCGCGCGTAGGCGTTGTATGTCGAAACACTGACTAATCTAGCTGTGGGACGGGTCGAAAAAATGCCAATTTCAAATTATACATGCTTCCCACATGGGCACCCAAAACACTTCTTTATCTAAATTTTTTCATCGATTAAAAGAAAAAAAAAATAGATAATGGGCGGCCAATAAATTAGCGCAGATGTGCTAACAAGTCGCCTGCAATATTATGTTTGATTGAAATTTGGATTCATTCAACAAATTGTGATACAGAGGGTCCTACATAATATATTGAGGTACGTGTGGTGTGTGTACTTAGATTGCGCTAGCTTAGTTGACCCAAGTTGATAACTGAGTGGGTGATCGACTATTGAGTACCTTATTTGACCCTTCTGTATACCTCGATACGATGAAATCAGAATTGAGGAGATTCGTAGGAGAACTAAAGTCACCGACCTAACTCTCTCGGCGCAAAACTGAAGTGGAAATGGTCGTTGGGGTCCCAGGGTTCTGGAGTGGCGACCCCGCACCGATAAGCGCAGTCAATACAACAATCATAAGTATAATATAAGCATTTAATTGACAACTTCTCTCTACTTTTTAACAGACTTCAAAAAAGGACTTTTTGTTTTACTTTTTTTTTTATGTATGTTCACCGATTCCTCGAAGACGCCTGAACCGATTTGGAAAATTCTTTTATTGTTTCAAAGGGTGCTTCCCTTCCTAGGTGGCCCCATTAAAATTTTATCGAAATCGGTCGAACGGTTTTTAAAATATCAACAATAAATATTACCTACCTACTGTGTCTACTTTCTAGTGGCACGGGCGTTTGATGACGGTTTTTAAAAAGATTTTTTTATATTAAACTATCTATAATATAATAAAACTGTAACAGGTCCAATTCTGTACATTGAAGATATTTTGAAAATTTTTGTTTGAGGGCACTCTATAATCGATACTGAAGCCAAAACAATTTTTTTTTAATTTTTTGTCTGTCTGTCTGTCTGTCTGTCTGTCTGTCTGTCTGTCTGTATCTTGGCCGCGCATCACGCCGAAACTACTGGACGGATTTAAATGAAACTTGGCACGATTTAAGTTTATACTACGAGGTATAACATAGGATACTTTTTATCCCGAAATTCAGCACCGTTCCCTTGGGAGAGGGGATGAAAGTCAAAATGTGTATTTCACTGTAATTCATTAAGGCGTATTCCGATTTAATCCATTTTTTTTTTTGTTAGAAAGCAGGTTCTTTAGAGATTGTCCTGTAATTATTTCAAGGTCGTCAATTTCGTAGTTCAGAAATTATAGACATCACAATCTTCAGTATAGGTCCAAATAACTTGAACCCCGGAATCTACAGGATACTTTGAATGAACGGCTCATCTTAAGCTGGCATGTGTAACTTATCGTATATAGCCATCGTGGATACTATTTTGTCAAAGTCAAACTACTCCAAAGGCGTCAGATTTTGCCAAACGATCATTATACCTACATACTACATAGTAGGTATGGATGTAATACATCGTATGGACGTAATATTACAGTGTTTTCCTATGTAATTTAATATCCTAATCATAATTACTAATATTATAAATGCGAAAGTGTGTTTGTTTGTTGGTTTGTCCTTCAATCACGCCGCAACAGAGCCACGGATCTACGTGATTTTTTTACATGGGTATAATTGAGGACCTGGAGAGTGACATAGGCTACTTTTATCCCGGAAAATCAAAGTGTTCCCGAGGGATTTTAAAAACTAAATCCACGCGGACGAAGTCGCGGGCATCAGCTAGTTCTCTAATATGTGGCTTCCTACATTAGGATCGAAATGTCTTTTTTATTAAGTATGTATATGTTTCTTCGTTTTTATGCTTCTAGATTGTTAATTACTTAATTATTTTGAGGTATCGGTTTCTTGTCGCTTTACGCCCACATGTCGTGTTTTAGACTTTTCTAGGATTCCGTAAGTGATGTGCTTGCCTCTGTAAAACAAGAAAAAAACATTATAATAAAATACGAAATTATTAAAATAAATTATAAAACCAAGATTAAAAATGTTTGGCTTTCGGATCAAGCCTTGCGAAGCGCAGCTCATTAGACGTTTTGTATAAAAGACTAGGTAAGTATATCCGTTTCTGAGATGCATCCTATCTTTATGCTCACCAAGATTGGTTCAGTGGTTAGACTGTCTTGTCCCTAATAGCACCTAATAGTGGTTGATATATCATCAGTTTTTATTTGTGTCAGAGGATTTTAAATATATAAAAGGAAAAGGTGACTGACTGACTGACTGACCGACCGACCGACCGACGGGCCGACCGACTGACTGACTGACTGATCTATCAACGCACAACTCAAACCACTGGATGGATCGGGCTTACAGATAGTTATTATCGGACATACAGATAGTTATTATGATACATCATAATAACTATCTGTATGGCAAATTTCAGCCCGATGATTTATTAGCAGATGTTACAACATCTGCTAATAAATGATTTTTAAAAATTTAATTTTTAAAAATCATTTAATAATAGGACTAATACTAACATAATTAATACTAACATAATTTTAAGTTCAATTAACTCCTGTGGACCCTAGATGTCTTAATTAATAAATATAAATAAATAAATAAGGGGTTAAAATAAGGATTTGAGCTTAACGTGAGCGAAGCCGCGGGCAATAGCTCGTCCTTAATATTTTTAATTTATTTATTTGACGACATTCGATTGTTTTTAAAAAACGTAGAATAGATTAATTGCCTACGGAACACTTGCTGCTAAATTTCTGCTTGCGCTAAGCGTTTTTTACTAATACTAGTTTAATACAGGTAAAATTATTCAAACAAACGAATCAGTTAGCTTTAACGCTAATCCTATATTTTTAAGAGCTCCTTAGCGATTATGTAGCTATATATCAGTCTGACGTTTACACAATTTTGAGACTCCTTCATCATTAATTACGGTGGAAAGACTATTAATTTCTCAATTTAATATTTTTATGGTACGAGTGTGTTGTTTCTATTAAATAGGTACCTATCTTGTCTTTTTGGTATTTCGTCATTTCTTTTTTATTGGGGACAAGTTCTTGCGCTAGCTATTTTTTGCGCACGGATTTTCCCGCAATCTTGCGTAGATGTCGCCTCTCTGAAGGATGTCCACTGCTGGACATATTTATGTAGGACCCTTCTCCCTCTAGGTGGAGAAACGATCAGTTGGGACCCACTAGACATTAATAGCAGCACAAGATCGGACTCTGACGATTACTGCATGAGATCAAGTAGTGGACGTCTAATTATTTATGACAGTGACGAACCATACGCATACATTGAACGTATATTATATTTAACACCAGATTCGGTTCAGTTCAGTTTCACGGTAGATATTTCAATGTTAGCTGGTCTTCTCCTCTGGCCGTGAAGTCAGCTGGGGTATTGACTTCGAGGCGGTTGCCTCCTTACCCGGGTGGGGACCGGGGAAGAACGCTTCCCCGGTGATGGGTTTTAGCCTTCCGGCTGAAGTCCCCTGTCCCCTAGAGACGGGGGCCATGTGGATGTATGTCAGTCCGAGGGCTCCGCATCGCGGGCGGGTAGTTCATTGTATTTTGACTCTTTGCTAATAGATGGCGCTTTAGTAAATTAAATTGCACTAACTGATCGATAACCTAGATTGAACGCACAACTCTGAAAGGACATCGTTTATATTAATGAAACGTAATGAATAAATGAAGAAAATAACAAAAAGTAAATAATATAGAGTAGAGTAGATTTAGGTGGCTTATCGCTAAGAAGCGATCTCTTTCAGGCGAGCAACGTAAGAAACTAAAAACAAAATATATCGAGTCACTTAGTTATTAAAATAGGAGAAGAAATAAAAGTCATAAAAATAATAATAACGCTTACTGTAACGTCGACGCAACGCCTAGATATGAGTCAAGTACCTATTGATGTATATAATTAATATTAATAAAATTTATTTTTTTAACTGACTTTTAATATTTCCAACAAAAACCAATATAGAAAGTCAAGCGCTTCAAGAAAAAAGATACTTGTCTTTAATTTGATGATGTCCGACAGACATCACTTTAATGAAGCCTTGAGCAATGATATATGATATAAAATAATTGTTTTAAAATTCATAAACATTGATTTAATATCGAAGATATTCAGTTCCATCGTAAATGTATTTTTTTTATAGGTTTAGGCATGCTAATATCACATTACATTACACTGCACATCACACTATCGTAGGTACTACATTTATATCAGTGATCACACTAATATTATTATAAAAAAAATTTATCCCGGAAACAAAGGGTTCCCGCGAGATTCAAAGAATCTTAATCCACGCGGACGAAGTCGCTGTCATTATCTAGTGATTAATACATCATCTAGTAAATGGCAGAAAATACAAATTGGCAGATTTCACACACCTTTGAGAACAATAAGGTGATCTCTCAGGTATGCAGGTTTCCATACGTTATTTTCCTTCACCGTTGAAGTAAAAGTTGCAGTCAATCACGTTGGATTTGTTTCTATGATCTCTAATTCTCTAACATTTTCGACCGCTCTACTGTTGAGCCACTGATGCGATATGCTTAGCGTAATCTTAATTACAGAATAACCCTTCCAAGTTCCTTATGGAAACTTCACTTGATAACATCTTGCATTGCATAATTGAAGAATTTATGTCAAATTCAATCGGGATTTTGCGTTTTTTAAGTATTCAGTGCACTAAGAGTTTTTCCAAGAGTACGTATATAAAATTCATAGGTTTTAAAACCTATGAATACCTACCTATGAATATAACCTATGAATATAACCTATGAATATAACCTATGAATATAACCTATGAATATAACCTATGAATACTATTAATGAACCTAACCTAAAACTGCGAGGTTCTATGGAGATAGACCTCTGAAAAACTCGGAAGGGGTAGGTGAACGTACTACTTTGATACCATTTTAATTTCTGTTCTAAAAATTCCGAGCGAGTTCTTTTAACATGACTGTGTAGTGTGTATCTTTTGTATTTAATACATCTATGGTCAAAAGCGAACGTAATGACTAGCATCGCGGACAGATGTCCGGCATAACTTTCCAACGATCCGGACTTTCTTGGAAATGAAATTTGGCGGGTAATTATCGCTTCTGTTTGTGATATGCGCCATGAGCCATCGCTGGTCCCCTGTCAAAGCTGGGGTATTATGCTGTTATTAAACGAGCTGATTCAGGCGGACAAACTATGTCGTGTAGTCTGTGGAAGCGTGGAGTTTGTTGTACACAGTCTAATTGCTGAAAATAATTATCCAACCGGTAGGTACTAGTTACTTTATGTTTGAAAAAAAAATTGGTTATCTGTAAAGTCGGTTTACGGACGATAGTTTTACGGTGTTGGTTTAATACTCAAAGGTTTTACGTGATAACATCAGAAAGAAACATTTATGAAAAATTGCATACTTTTATGAATTGAATTGATTTATTATCACTAAATTATCATTATTTTGTATAATACAAAGAAGGATTTAATCGAAAATTACAATTTTCCCTAGTCACAAGCCAACGCTTGGACCGATCGTGCCTCTCTATCGCTTGTTCCGCGCTCTCGCTTGCACGCTCAGGCACAGGCGGAACGTGACACTTTTTCGTGCGTGCGGCCAGTGTTCATCGATTTATAAGACGTTATCACGCCAAAAAAAAAAACAAAGCTGGCGAAGCATTTTATCGTTGTATTATTTTTCCATATGATTTAGCGAGACAATTAAGAGATCTCTTGTACTTTGTCTCAATTCTCGTCTCTCACTTTAAACATCTATAGAAGCGCGGTTCGTAGCCACGTATCACGTCAAGATCACGTCACAACAAAATAGGAACTGACATATTCGTTATTTTTTTTCACGTTTTCTTTAGCATCTGTTTCGGCAAAAAAATGAGCATGAGGAAACTTTGCTCAGTAACATTTTCAGGCACTGGGTTAATTAACTTTATATTGCCTAATGGTAATATCGTACGTTTAAGTCGGTTGCAGACTTAAGTTGCACGTTGCAGTCGACAGTTGGCATGTCTGCGGATGCCATTTCTCGGGAGTGTGTTGTAATTATCGCTTCTGTTCGTAACCTGCGCTCGCGTTAAACGTGTCAACGCCATAACTCACCGCTTAATAACATGCCGCCTGGACCACGGATGCACTCTGAGGCCGCAGCCGCAACGGTAAGGCGACTGCGACGCGACGGCGATTTCGTTGAAACAAACTCCTATAAACAAATGGGGGCGGGCGGCCGCATCAGTAGCCTAAGCACGAATATTTTCACTATCGAATAGTTAACGTAAAGTTAACGTCGACAAGATATTTTGTATGAAAACGACTGCACCGCCCGCACAGTGCAACGCCTGTTTTCATACAAAATATCTTGTCGGCGTTAACTTTACGTTAACTATTCGATAGTGAAAATATTCGTGCTTAGGCTGCTGATAAGCGACACGCGAAATTTATTTGTTTATGTCGCGCGTAATTTTCTATAGCACTACAGTCTACAACCAATGAATGTGTCCGCACTGAGTACGGCCAGTCATAACGCGATGTAAGCGCAATTCGCTAGTTTATCGTCGCAGCAATGTGGACACACGGTTTTATCTCGTAGCTTCAGATCGCCAGTCGCCTTAACAGTGCGGCCGCAGCCTTAGGGATGCGCAACCATTGATATTATATCGTATGCCGTAAGTTTGAAGTTGAAAACGGGAAACATAAAAAGCGTTTTTTTTTAAATCAAATAGCGGTATCCTTTGCCGAGGCTAAATCTACATCTGCATCGCATACCTACCTACCTTTGCCAGATTAAAATTCTGAATTCACGGTTATTTGCGATGAAGATAAATCATCATTATAAATGCGAAAGATTGTTTGTTTGTTGGTTTTTCCTTCAATCACGCCTCAACAGAGTTACGGATCGACGTGATTTTTTGCATGGGTATAGTTGAGGACCAGGAGAGTGACATAGGTGACACTTTTTATCCCGGAAAATCAAAGAGTTCCCGAAGGGATTTTAAAAACTAAATCCAAGCGGACGTAGTCGCGGGCATCAGCTAGTTGTTGATAAAAGGTTTTGCTTATTTCGCATTTAAGATGGATAACTTCAAAAGCTTATTTTTTACTAACTTGAACATTGTTTATTGTAATGCGTTTTGGTACAGAACATTGTTAAGTCAGGTGCGTAAATAAATATTGTTGATGGTTTTCCGATACAGGAACAGGCGACATACAATTGGCCATGTAAAAAAAAATGGATGGAACTACTATGCTTAAGACCCTTTTCGAAGGGTTCGGGGTTCGGTCCTATGCACGCATCATACTAATCATACTAATATAATAAATGCGAAAGTGTGTTTGTTTATTGGTTTGTCCTTCAATCACGACGCAACAGAGCTACGGATCGACGTGAGTTTTTTGCATGGGTATAGTTGAGGACCTGGAGAGTGACATAGGCTACTTTTTATCCCGGAAAATCAAAGAGTTCTCGATGGATTTTAAAAATTAAACACACTCTGACGAACCACCCTGGTAGAATCATGACGTGTCATAAGAGCCACAGGTTGGCCTACATGAAATAAATAATTTTGAAATTTGAATCTTGAATTTGAAGTTGCCGGCATCAGCTACTCTCTGATTATTCAGATTATTGCCTAAACCCCATTGGAGAGAAGTTCTGTGCCTCGAAATCCGCTTCCGCTCATTACTCGCACCATGAGATCCCACAACCGTTCATTAAAGTGCGCGTTTCGGATAATTACGTGCTGATAAAGCAAGCAAATTGTCCGCGAATTACCGTCCCAGTGATGGATACCACCGCCGACCCAGATGCCAGGCTTCGCTGACACTTTAATATTCTTTCGCATTTTTTCAAGACAAATCTGTTTTTATCAGTTTTATCTTGTGTAAGAGACAAATCTAGACAATCCATACTAATGCGAAACTACTTTACTAAACTTTGTATATCTGTAATTTTTTGTTTGAACCGATTCGTCAAAAAATAAGAATAAGAATAAGAATAATTTATTTTATAAAAACATAAAATTAAACATTACTTAGTTAATTACAAACTTTTTATAAGGGCGGGGTACCCCATGAATATAATTGCGTCTGAAGCTAAACTAGGAGGCCCTGTGCTTCAGCTTCAGTGCAAATGGGGCTAGTTTGTACCTAGGTAGGTACTAAGGTAAACACTACACCTTCAATCCTGGAAAATCTGGGTTTCCATAGGATTTTTAAAATGACTGACATGCTAGGGCACGCTTAGCACAATATTATTTACGCGGACAAAACGCCAAGGAAAAATTTCACACGTGTTTTTCCGATCGCAGAATGCGGTCCTTGGACGGATTTCCGCTCCTATGTGAGTTAGGGAATAGAGAGTGCATCTGTATTTGCGCACACATTTGTACACTATAATATCTCCCGCGGAGATGGCTTATGTCCGTAGAGATTGACCACCGTGACCGGGTTCGTTTGGGAGGATATTATAATCGCTACCCAATAAGCTAACTGACTCCAAACTTCAAAGTCTGGAACATCGGCGCAAGGTTGCCTGTCTGTCGGTATTCTTCAGGATATATTTCGGAGAGTGTGCTCAAGAACTATTTGAACTAGTTCCTTCATCACCCTTCTACCATCGAACCGCAAGGCATCGCTCGAATCTGAACCGTTACGTGGTCGAAATTCCTCGATCCCGCACTAAGCGCTTTGCTTCCTCGTTCCTAATACGCACCGCTAAAAGGAATGCCCTTCCGGCTTCCGTTTTTCCAACTGACTATAACTTGGGTACCTTCAAATCAAGAGCGAATAGGCATCTTCTAGGCAAGCGAGCTCCATCTTAGGCTGCATCTTCACTTACCATCAGGTGAGATTGCAGTCAAGCGCTAGTCTATATATTTAAAAAAATGCTTATCAACATAGCTCAACGAGTTGAAATAGTAGGTACAGTAGGAGTTGCAATGGGCCAGTGGGAAGAAAATGTCTCCGGTAAATATCTGTGTCACTTACCTTTTATCTGTGTAAACATCTCTCCGTCTGTCTGTGTCAGTCAAAATGTCTCCGGTAAATATCTGTGTCACTTACCTTTTATCTGTGTAAACATCTCTCCGTCTGTCTGTGTCAGTCAAAATGTCTCCGGTAAATATCTGTGTCACTTACCTTATATCTGTGTAAAGATCTCTCCGTCTGTCTGAGTCAGTCAAAATGCTCACAAAGGTTTTAATTAAAACACGGCTTTAGCGAGTGTCGTCTTGTCGGAAAATAATTAGTCTTTTCATATTTGTGACTACGTGACCTACTTTTGAGTAAAGCTTGTAAGGTTAAGATAATATTATACCTATTTCGTTAAAATACGAACGTACCTACTCCGGAAGAAAAACTGAGTTTATTTGTACAAAAAAGTTTTGATGCAATGGTACGTAGTACTAATTCTCTATATATATAAAAGAAAGTGGTGTTAGTTACACTATTTATAACTCAAGAACGGATGAACCGATTTGGCTGAAAATTGGTGGAGAGGTAGCTTAGAACCAGGAGACGGACATAGGATACTTTTTATCCCGTTCGACCGCGTTTCCGTCAAGTCACTATAAAACGTGGTATAACAAAAACGCATCTGACATGGAATAACAAAACGCAAATGACAGTGGAATAACAAAACGTAAATGACAGCTAAACGTAATTTTGTCTTTGGTTAAGTATGGTAAACAATTTGACAATTATAAAAAGTATTATAATAAAGCATTAGTGATATTATAAATGCGAAAGTGTGTTTGTTTGTTGGTTTGTCCTTCAATCACGTCGCAACAGAACAGCGGATTGATGCGTTTTTTTGCATGGGTAATGGATGTAGTAGTGGTTCCTCAGACCGTGAGAGCTACTTTTTATCTCGGATAATGAAAGAGTTCCCGCGGGATTTTTAAAAACGAAATCCATGCGGACGAAGTTGCGGGCATCAGCTAGTATAATATATTCTTTTTACTGTTGTGGCGATGGCTAAAATTTTTAATTATATACTTAATTTATGAATTTACGTCACAGAAAATGATGTAAGCTTTTCGAAAGTAAACTTCAAAGTACACTAAGTATATACCTACTGCAGGAGCTGTTTTATCAGGAAAAATAATTCCAGTAGAATATCACGCTTTGAACTTTACTTTTGAACTGACAGCTTCCATGGCATCACTTAGATTGTCCAAGATGATGCAAACTTTGATGATGGTGATGATGATGATGATGAACATGACGTATGGTTAAGATGATGCAACATTCTCACTAAAGAAATTTATTAATTATTATTATCAAGTAATAGTTTTTGAAATTCGTTTTAATTATGGTCTCACACCCTGTATATTGACCTCAAAATTGGCCTTTAGGATTCGTTTAGCCGGAAGTGTCCATTTTGCAGTGTAGATAGGTATATTGTATTGTAGAAAATAACAGCAATAACTTCTTATTATACAATATTTACTTTTACATAACCGCCGCTAATTCCGATACTTAACAGAACTTCAGGGTTCCTCGAATTATTTACATCCATCCTCGTCTCTCATAAAGGAAATCGTACGGGTGTAAAAAAGACAAACGACTTTGGAATGATCCACATAAATCGACAGTGTAAAATTTTACGATATAATCGCCGCTGTGAAGTGGTGAGAAAACTGAGCCTTATGCAAATATTATTTCTTCAAATTAAAGGTAATAAATAATCAAGAGCGTTTCACCAAAAAAAACAAGTACCTACCTAAATGGTTTCGCCTGGGCAGGTGGTAAATCCACGATGTCGCCCTCAAACGATTGACGTCCAGCGCACATTCTCTTCTGCATATTCTGACTTGTTATCTCGGATCGCCACAGAAAACGATGTTGTGGCGCTTGTATCTAGCGGTCGCCAGCTTACTTGAATAGTCGTTACCGCTGGCATCCTCATCTGATAGACATCTAAGGTTCTCGCTTGAAGACGCCTTCAAGACGGCTACGAGAAGGCTAGCGCGCTCAAATTATAGACCTCTTCATTGATTTGCAACAGGCATGATTGTCTTGAGCTAATCATGAATCTAGAAGAAGCATCTAGAAGAGTGCCCACCACTCTCAGGGGCCCAACTCCTCAGCAACTTACAGCAGATCCATATTATGTTTGTTTTACAGTGTGTTTGCACTCATTAGACTATTCTAAATGAGTTGGTGTTAGATAGATGATGATCGAGGATCGAAGATCGAGGATTAGGATCTTTCTAAACGAAGATAGTGTTTTGCACTAATTGTTATAAGACGTGTATCTTTTCAGTATACTGTAAAATCAACAACATATTGTTCACAAATCGAAGTAGTGAGTAAATAACTCAAAACTATAAATCCTAGCTCGCGCTAACAAAGGTTCGACCGTTTGCAGTGACTAGTGTACGCATATAATGGTGCTTCGTTTATTTCTGTATAAAGTGTCATTAGACGGCGAGCGGAGTCGCGGCGCACAATGCGGGCTAGAGGCCGCCGCGACAATGTAAATACAACTCTTATGATGATTAATGCATGCGTTTTGTCGCTCGTGTCGCTGAGGTACCGTCAGCAGCACAAAAATACTAAATACAATTAGCCAAATTGAACTTAAGTTAAATTCCCCTTTCCCGTACAAATAAGGGAAAGCTTGTGTTAGGAGTGGGTACGACAATAGTGCATCGGGTGGGGAACGAACCGTCGACCATTCGGTTGTCAGTCCGCACCTTTAACCGTTGGGATATTGTGGCTATAATCTATATATATAAAAGAAAGTGGTGTTAGTTACACTATTTATAACTCAAGAACGGATGAACCGATTTGGCTGAAAATTGGTGAAGAGGTAGCTTAGAACCAGGAGACGGACATAGGATACTTTTTATCCCGTTCGACCGCGTTTCCGTCAAGTCACTATAAAACGTGGTATAACAAAAACGCTCTAGGTACTGACATGGAATAACAAAACGCAAATGACAGTGGAATAACAAAACGTAAATGACAGCTAAACGTAATTTTGTCTTTGGTTAAGTATGGTAAAAAATTTGACAATTATAAAAAGTGTTTTAATAAAGCATTACTGATATTATAAATGCGAAAGTGTGTTTGTTTGTTGGTTTGTCCTTCAATCACGTCGCAACAGAACAGCGGATTGATGCGATTTTTTTCATGGGTATAGTAATGGATGTAGTAGTGGTTCCTCAGACCGGGAGAGCTACTATTTATCTCGGATAATGAAAGAGTTCCCGCGGGATTTTTAAAAACTAAATCCATGCGGACGAAGTCGCGGGCATCAGCTAGTATACAATATAATATACTTAGTGGGATAGTGGGAATCATGGTACGTGTACTATAATATACTACGAGTATATTATGTTGATATCTGTATAGTGTGTAGCATAGATACGTGAGTTTTAAATTTCTAAACTTAACATTTTAAGCATGATGATTTTTCTACAACACACGTCATAATGACACCTTTTATACATATATTATAAAGAACTTTTGGCAACGATGCCATGTCGTCCACAAGAAGTCAGGTTTTTGAAAATCCCGCGGGAACCCTTACCTGTATTTAAGGGATAAATGTAGCCTATATCACACACGCATTGATCCGACAAACTGACGAACAAACACACATTCATAATATTCATCATCATCATCATTATCAACCCATCATCGGCTCACTACTGAGCGAGGTCTCCTCTCAGAGAAGGCCATAGTCCAACACGCTGGCCCAATGCGAAATGGCGGACTTCACAAACCTTCGAGAACACTATGAAGAACTCTCAGGTGTGCAGTTTTCGTCACGATGTTTTCCTTCACCGTTAAAGCATGTGATATTTAATTTCTTAAACGCACTTAATTTCGACAAGTCAGAGGTGCGTACCTGGGATCGAACCTGCGACCCCCGAATGGGAGACCACAGTCGTAACCACTAGGCTATCACTGCTTCATAAAATTAGTACGGATTAATTCTAACAATATACAAAAATTTGTCAAACAAAGTGTAGTGTAACTTGATAATTGATATGGTTTAAACTTTAAAGTGCATTTTGGTCGTCTTAACAGGCTGTCGTTACATTGTTCGGCTGCATTGTGGATACAATATGATTTCGGTGACCACACTGGCCATGCGCGTCCATCATAATGTTGTGGGGATGGTTTTATGCCACATAATCTATTCATAGGTATATCTAAATATATTTTTTTAAATAAAAAACATGCTTAAAATTAAAAAATTTATTCATTTAATGTATCTAACTTGTAGCTCTATTGAGAAGTCAAAGCTTTACCACCGGTTCAGAAAGCAGAAAAATATTTTAATATTTTAGATTTTAAATATTTTTTGGACTTGACATCTTAGTTACCTTTCGAAGTAAATTTTGTGAATTTTTGAATATCAGATAATCTCTCCATATTATTAAAGTTTATTCATTCATTAGTCTAAGACATAATAAACACAAAAAATACACTTAAAAACTTATTTGTAGGTAAAATTATTTTGAAATCGATACAAAATCTGGCTAAAAATAATACTTACTGCATAATTATTATAAAATGCAACGGAGCATTTACTTAAGTCAATATTTAAGCCCGTTTCCAGACATTGTTAATAAACTTGTGGTAAAACTAATTAATTTTCCAGTAACGGCAATTATAAAACTATCAAGTTTATAAAAAGCTGAATAAATCGCTCATTACGTGCGATTGAGTTTGTAGCGCGTACATATTTTCCATTAGAACGCTTGATTATGCGGAATTATTCAAATCGAAGGCAGTCCGCACTGGCCACAGCTGCGAGTGATGCTTAAATTGCCTCTAAATACTTCTCAACCACGCCTTTGCGCTAATAAAAATGCTTGCATATAATGTGTTTACTTATTTGCTATGGTTGGACGGTTCAAAGAAATATTTATTATTCAGAGCACCCAAATAGTTGAAGCTGTGTGCTAAAACAACGTTTAGACGATCTCACCTGAATCGTGTAAGTTTTATTAGAGGTACATGTATCTTTATAGAGATATCAAACCTGTAACTATAGCCGCC
The DNA here is from genome assembly GCA_029955525.1 of Oeneis ivallda. NCBI lineage: Eukaryota > Metazoa > Arthropoda > Insecta > Lepidoptera > Nymphalidae > Oeneis > Oeneis ivallda. The sequence goes on from JARPMR010000015.1 coordinate 22,000,793, forward strand.
CTCCCCACAAAAAGCGGCCCCGACATCATCATCATTAGCAACCCATCAACGGCTCACTACTGAGCGCAGGTCTCCTCTCAGAGAAGGGTTATAGGCCATAGTCCACCACGCTGGTCCAATGCGAATTGGCGGACTTCACACACCTTCAAGAATATTATGAAGAACTCTCAGGTGTGCAGGTTTCCGATGCGATGTTTTCCTTCACCGTTGAAGCAAGTGTAAAGTTTGTGTAAGGAGTGGGTACGACAATAGTTCAACAGGTGGGTTACAGAAGACATAGTTTTTTTTTTTGAAAAATATTAGCCAAGCTGAACATGACTAATATTCTCCTCTCCCCTCCAAACGAGCGGAAAGCTTGTGTTTACTCCTACCTACACTCTGAAGACGTGACTCTTCAGAGTGTAGGTAGGAGTAGGTACCTATTGTCACAAGAAAGCTCATTCTATCAAACGACTAAATTCTTCTTTCTATTCAAATTTTTTAAAAATATCCAAGTATTTTCAAGAGCTCTATTTACATACTCTATACTTATTTTAGTTGTAAAAATAAAGGACGTCTATTTAGAAAAGCGTTAACTTATAATATATTAGAACCATGTAACTATAACGCTTAGAACATAAGTTTCTAAATAAGTTCCGCTCCAAACGTAAGCTTAAAAAATTCTTTTTATAAAACCGACTTTAAACTCCTGCGCCACTATACAAAGTGTATAATTTATTGTTGATATTTTAAAAACGATTTCGATAAAATTTATATGGCACCACCTGGGGAGTATACCCTTTCAAACAAAAAAGAATTTTCCAAATCGGTCCAGGCGTCTTTGAGTAATCAGTGAACATACGTAAAAAAAAGATTCCGACGAATTGATAACCTTCGCCTTTTTTGAAGTTGGTTAAAACCAATCAAGTGCCGTGTAATTTAAACTTAGGCTTAAAAAACTAATCAATGTGTGAGTACCAGAAAATGTACTGGTACTGATAATTACGTTTTTGATGATTATTGTTGTGATGAATTATGACACCCATTTCACAGAACAGTAGACACCTCCTTTTTAATAATTTTGTGCGAGCTCGTCGTACTCACGCGACGATACTGCGTAGTCGGCCTTTAAAGGCTTACTTATAATGGCTTATGACCGCGTCGACTATTGCGCTGCTAAGTGTTATAGTTCGATGGTTAGAACCAACTCGACTAAATTCTTTAATAACAAAAAGTATTCCAATATTTTATGATGTAAGCAAAAAAACATCGATGTAAAAAACCTATTGTCAGGAATGCAATGTAATTCGGAAAAGGGCATATTTCCTATGAATACCATAATCCTTATACGGAAATAGATTGAGGGTGGTCGTGACCAGCACCTGCGAACGTCTAACGGTTTTATAAGTTAGACAAAGTTGAATATATTTACATTATTATAGTCCTCAGAGCCTTTTGCGTCCTATTAGGTATGTATTTGTGAGTTTTATTGCGGCTATCCCCAGATAGTTTTTTGGGCATCTTTTTCATTAGAAGATTGTTTAATAAAATCGATATGAGTATAAACAAAAACTCTTTGGATGGAGTCATAACGGCTGCGGGTCCTGTTGTCCTGCCCTATGAGTGGAATATCATCATCATCATCATCATCAGCAACCCATCAACGGCTCATTACTGAGCCCAAGTCTCCTTTCAGAGAAGGGACATAGTCTACCATGCTGCTCCAATGCAAATTGGCAGACTTTACACATATTATTTTGAACCTTAATTCAATTCAATTAAAACCATTACAAAAAAAAAACAAGTTTTCTTTTATAAATCCGTGTTATCCGTGTTAATATAGTTATATAGCCGAACAGGTATATACTTGATAGCTATTATGAGCATTCAGATTCAGTTTTTATTTTATTTTAGAACATGCACTAAATCCATTAAGTTAGCTAAGGAAAGAGCTTTGGAGTTTTTCAAAGAGCTGGTAAAGCCTATTTAGTTAACGCATATTATGTTTGTATTTGAATTAGATAATAATATGCATAACAAACAAGCTACAAGGAGTGCTACTGGCGGGTCATTACACATCGCATTTGAAGTCACAATCGTAATTAAAATTCATAAATGTTAGCAAGCGGTCCATTATATAGGAAAGGAATTAAAAATCCAAACCATAGACCCATATAAAACGCAAACGCTACACGCAGTTGAATTTGCGGTTGCAATCAAATCATTTGTGGACGGCCATTTACTATAAAAACGGAAATGTATTTTTTTTTCATTAGGTTTCCTTATTTTTTTTATTATTTCCTTTTTTCGCTCGACCTGAAAATTTACTTGTGGCTTATATGAAAATATATTATGATAACGGAGGCGTGATTTACCTATGGCTTATTAGATATTATGGCAGTATCCAAGAATCAATTTAATTATGAATTTATCTATGAAATAATAATAATATGTAAATAATCTAATATATATAAATTACGTGTCACGTTGTTTGTCCGCGATGGATTCCTAAACTACTTAACCGATTTTGATTAAACTTCGTAACTATCTGTAATTTGGTCCAACTTGAAAGATAGGATAGTTTTAGTAGTTATTTGTTTTATTTATATAGGTAAGTTGGCGGTACGAAGTTCGCCGAGTCAGCTAGTGTATTATAAAAAAAAAATGATATTTATTAATTCTAACCAATTGATATTTATTTTGATAAAATAAAACTATAAAATATATCAATCCGCCATATATGGACTGAACACCGATCAGAGCGATACGTCACATCTATGTTCAAACTTTGATAAACTATGACAAAACATAGAGCTGACGTGAAGAACGACACGAGGCCATGACACCTTCGAGCGTTTTGCGTGGCTATTCTATCTAGCAAACCTTTTTTTTTGGTGAAATAAGATGTTTTTCGAAATAGTATCAACTACATGTTTCTTCTTCCGAACTTCAACTTTCTTCAAATTCCAAACATCATCCAACAGTTTTTCAAAATCGGTCATCATGCCTATTATGAGATATTTTAACTCTCACTGAAACTGTCTCAGATGATAGATAATGTAACATCCTTTTGGAGTCCCTCCAAGATATCTCTGCGTACTTTAGACGTCTATAACGAACGCTGAAGTTTTCTATAACAATGCAGGATATTTGGATATGAATTGTTTGTAACTGCGTTCAGCAATAGCCTCTTGATCCCCGATAGCAGTAATCGCAGTTGTAAACAAATCATTACGTGTCTAGTTAATGTTAATGGGTGTTAATATGCATGGATTTGTATTATAAATTTGCTTTCCTGTTTGCTTGTCACTTTACCTATCAGATGTGGTTAATGTATATGCGGTGAGTGAATGAATTACTTAGTGTACATTAGAGGCTGGGTTCCGGTCTTATAGAGTCCTGACAGTATCTTGTTAATTACTTAGTATTATGGAAAGATGGTCTGGATTATGTTGTGTTAAATCATTAGGTATGTATCACCCCATTACATTTTCAACGTTTGTATCAAATTTCGAAATTAAAGCTGAACTACGTTTATATGAAAACTCGAGTTACGGTAGGCCATCGGTAGACCCTCTATGGTCTATTTCTTAAAGTCGTGATATTTATCTCTGCGTGGTATCCCTAAATCCTCATTGCTAAAAGTCGTGCCACTAACTATCATCACCATCAATCACGCAATAATAGGGGATTTTTTTAAATGATAATGCGGTGGGCTCCCAAATACATCCGCGTGTAATTCGAATAAGAGTAGCTACGAAATGACTTGATTTTTGACTCTTACAATAGAGAATAACGATTATCATCAGATATCAGTGATAACATTGAAGCAGTGATGGCCTAGAGGTTAGAATTGTGGTCTCCTATTCGGGGGGTCGCAAGTTCGATCCCGGGTTTTCCCTCTGGCTTTTCGGAGTCAAATGAGTTTAAGCAATTAAATATCACTTGCTTCAACGGTGAAGGAAAACATCGTGAGGAAACCTGCACATCTGAGATTTATTCATAATGTTCTCGAAGGTGTGTGAAGTCCGCCAATTCGCATTGGGCCAGCGTGGTTGACTATGGCCTATAACCCTTCTCTGAGAGGAGACCTGCGCTCAGTATTGAGCCGTTGATGGGTTGCTAATGATGATGATGATGATTAGTGATAACGACGGGGATTCTGGGAGATGGGATGGGATTGAAAGGGAAAAGATCTAGTTAGCGACTTGGATCAACGTTGCTTAAGCAACGCAATCACAGTGATATCCACTGTGTCAACTAGGCCATACCTTATATCTGTTACTAGCTGATACCCGTGACTTCATCTGAGTGGATTTATTTTTAAAATCCCGCGGTAACTCTTATGTTCCGGGATAAAAAGTAGGCTATGTCACACTCGGTCTTCAACTATAGCCATGCAAAAATCACGTCTATCCTTAGCTCTGTAGCAGCATGATTGAAGGAAAGACCAACAAACAAACAAACAAATCTAGTTTTTAGATAACCTGTTATTCAAAGAAGCATAAATATAGATGAATATTTGTTTCAGATGTATAGGTAAATATAGGCGCTTAAATACAAGTTCACATTTAACCGGCTACGATTGCATTATGTGCTTAGAAAAATAAATGAATATATTAGTCACTGTCGTTCTTGCACGTACGTCCTTGCACGTGTATTTAAAATCTAGGCACTTAATCGTAACTCTAGGTAAATTACATTCCTGTATTTTTTTAGGATATTTTTTTGAAGGTCATAAACTTGTTTAAACACTTTCCTTCATTTCTTCAACTGAGTGAAGTAATATTGTCTAATTATTTTGCTCATCTTGCAGGTCAGTATTTGCAACATCATCGTTAGAGGTCAGTAAATGCATGTGTGTGACGTGATTTCTTTAAAAAAACACACATAAACCTTAAATATTCACAGCGGAATGTAAGAAATACATATTTACAAAAAATAGTGCATTAGTAACTAAATTGTACCTATATTAAAATCTGTTTGTAAAAGATATACAATATTTTTGTAATATCATATTGAGTGCCCTGCGCATGTCCTTCTTTTGCAAAAAATTGGGTGTATTATTTTTGTTATGTATTCATTATTCATTTTTCTTCATGCAAAAAATGTCTTTTTTGTTTTTCTTTTTCTTTTTGCATGTTTTTTTGTATAGGTAAGTAATATTTTTTGTATCTAATATTTTTTTTAAATAAATAAATAGTACCTGGCCCTCCATTGCATAACGTCGTTCGTCGTTCACGTTTGACACTTTTTGAGTTCGCCCACGTGGGCTGCGCGTGGCCATTGTATCGGGAATTGGGATAAATTATGTCATTTGTAACAATTTCTACTTATTGTTATGAATATTCGGAGAAAACCCATTGCTAAATTGTAATGCAGTACCGTACCTAATGTCTTAATAAATAATTGAACTATTAAATCAACAAAAACGATTACGATATGTGGAATTACCACATAAGTAATATTATTTGGAATCAAAAAAAGTTTTAATTACGCAAAATCCCTGTGAGGTGCTGCATTTGTATCGCAGAAAATAACTTTTTTAACTGAACACAAAATTATTTTTTGATTAATTTTCCTACAAAATTTTACGATTTCGTTGTTTTAGAGCTCTTTTGTCCCTGGCTCCCAAAAACACTTACCTATTCTTACGTCTTTCAATTTATATAAAATTTCAATTTCATAAATTTTAATTTCAGTGAATTTTCAAATAGATAAGTATAAAAATCATATTTTTTTTCTTGCAAAAATGTATTTATGCCAACACTACAAGCAATTCTAGGTCGCGATTTTGTGTGAGATCTATAAATGACTCTCTCACTCAGCTCAGACTCAAGACTGAGTTAAAACGTGGCAGATTTTTGTCAGGACATAATATTTGTGTCTCATTTTAACTCTATCTTGAGTCTTGAGCAGAGATGGTACTCTAGCTTGCTCAAGACTCAAGATAGCGCTAAAATGAGACGCAAATATGTCCTGACATAAACCTGTCTCGTTTTAACTCAGTCTTGAGTCTGAACTGAGCGGGAGTGCCGTCTAGATCTCACCATTAGTGGCGAATTGCTAGTTTTAAAGAATCAGTCCCCCCATTGTCTAAAAGTTGCCGATCAAAATTGTATTCATTTGATGGCATTAGCGTCAAAGTAAAATAAACCATAACATCATTGAATTAGAGCTCAATTTCGTGTATGCATTCTAATACGTTTAGGAATGTACTATACGATCCATAACGGTCCACGTTAAAATCGGTTGTTCTGAATTTGTGACTTTAAATCAATACAGTCAAGGAATATTTTACATTGACGCTAATGCCATCAAAAGAATACGATTGCGATCGGAAACTTTTAGACAATCGCACCTCTGGAGGCTAGCCACCGTCAGGTCTCAACCGATGCCCAGCATTGGGGGAGGCACTGGCTACCAGTCAACATGTGCGCAACCGGTCCGCGCGACCCACTTGCAGTAATTGTGGACCTTGGTGCTTACTGCTTGGCTTGGTCGCCTTCATTTACTGCATTTTACGCTCTGACAGCACTAGCGAATTTTTATCTTAAGACTGGGTGTGCGCTCGTTAACAGTAAACAGATTTGATTTTTACAGTAGTAGATCAAGTTTCAATTATCCGAAAAAAAAAACACGCAAGAATTAGGTACATCATACTGCCAAGGGACGTGTTTGGGCAAAAACATAAAATGATGAAATTTGTTCGATAATAAAAAATCGCGAAGTTAGGTCTAATTTTTAACCAATATTAATTTATTTTCAATGTGTTGCATATTACAGAGCCAAAATTTTTACATTAAATTCCGATTGATATTATCAAGAGAGTAGCCTAGTGAATTGAAAAGAAAATGAATATTTTACGGGTTACAAAGTATTTGGCGCTTACTACACTCCCATTCCGCGCAAAACGCTTTCTTTTGTCGCGCCTCACATGAGGTTGTGGCTATGTTTTATCTCATCGCGAAATCTGATTTTTTTTTGGGGTTACACGCGCTCTTAAGGGTGACCATCAACTGAGCTAAGTATCATCTGGGGCCTGGAGGTTAGACCTGGGGCGTGGATGAAGCCCCGTCAGCATCAGCTAGTATTTTATAAGTTTTATTAAGTAGGTATTAAATTGTATAAAATTAAAAATAATATCGTGTATGATGCACAGAATATGACACTAATCATTTACAGGTGACAGTATTTTATTAACATGTAGAATACATAAGATAATATGTTTTGTGTGACAAATAAATAAATAAATAAATCACAAAAAACACGCGCTGAATTAATAACCGGGTCCGTTTTTATTAGTTGACTAGCTGATGCCCGCGACTTCGTCCGCGTGGATTTAGTTTGTTCCTAGTTTTCCTGAATTTTCTTTGCTATAAACCTCACGGAGCCCGAGACCTTTCCAACGAATGCAAAACCGTGGAAATCGGTTCGTGCGTTCTGGAGTTATAGTGTCAGGAAGGAAAACCCGACTTATTTTTATATAGTAGATTAAAAATGATTAGATGTAAGCTATTATACATTTAGTTCAATCCTCATTCATCATCAATTGTTCTAGCTTATTTTTCCAAAGCAAATTCTTTTGAGCAATATAATTGTGTTGAACCAGATAGGTACATATATTTTAATCTATTCGATTTGATATTGCATTATTGTCCCCAAGAAACATGCTGTGTAATAACATTTTGTCGAACGACATGTCTCTCAATGTGCTTTTACACGAAACATCCACTGTAAGCTCGTGCTAAGAGTAAAAATTAACCCTTATTCTTATGACTTCAAAGTTTATATTGCTTTGAATATGTTAAGTGAGATTCTTTATACACCTTACTTTTAAACACGCTTTGCGATCTAGGGATTAAGAGATTTTTAAATACTAGTACGAAAGTGTCAACTAAATCGATTTAATACTACGCGTAATATCTAATGCCAGAATATTTTTTTAATCGATTATATCTACTCATAGTAGGTATAATAATTACTTAATTAAATTTGTTAACTAGAATAATACCTACTACAGTAAATTAATCCTATATTTCACATTAATTAATTGATTAACAATTACAATAAATTCCTAACAAATAGATTTTAATATTCTTTAATAATATTCCAGAATAATTGTTTAATTTATACATAAATATAACGTGTATTTGTAATGGCTGTATAATTATATAAATGCCTTGAACTAATATTTTATGAAGGATGGATCGCAAATACTGCAGCTTGTTGTTTATTTGAGAACTAATATTTTAACCATTTGTATGTATTTCTCTTAAACAGGACCTGGAAGATGATACTGGGAGCAAAACGAAATGCAAGGTAAGAGTCTTTACTAAATATCTTTTAAAGGCGCGCGCGAGGGCGCAACCAACACCCTCTTAGATTTAGTTTTAAGTTCGTAATTTTTTTTTTTTTTTTTTTTTAATGATAATAATGATAATAGTTTCAGAATCTGTAGTAAACTGTACATACACTGTACAGTCCTCAAGGCGTAATCTAAGCGTTCCATTTGTGCGCAGGTTTTTTAAAAATGAAGACTAAGTAGCCTAATAACTCAACTTGACTATCACTAATATGTATTCTGTGCTAATATTCTCCTCCCCCAAGGTGCTGGAGTGGCGACCTCGCACCGGGAAGCGCAGTGTTGGCAGACTCCTCCACTAGGTGAACTGACGACATCAAACGAGTCGCAGGGAGTCGCTGGATACAAGCGCCGCAAGACCGAGACCTGTCAAAGTCCAGGCAAGAGACCTTTGTCCAGCAGTAGACGTCTATCAGTTGATAAAGAAAAAGAAGAAGCAGTTTCTGAAGCGAAACCATAAGCATTGCTTCTTCTAACACAGATATTTAACTAAGCGTCTACACTTTTTGTTCTGAGTTATAATTTTGAGTCGGAAAAATAGGCCTTAGATGTATAAAGGCCTTAAAGCTGTGGGAGGAGGCTGAAACTAATTAAGTATTAATTAAGTTGTCCCAATGAACATTATGATATTGCGTAGCGAGTAGCAAAGTATTGGATTTCTGTTACCATGCGGGGCCCTTAAATAATAGTTTTTCTAACCATCTGCGAGGCGGTATTTTATGTTTGTTTGACAGATCGTTAATTATGTCAGCTCAACTTTTCACTTACATGAAAGCTTACATGCCATTGTGCTGCCAAAAGAAATTGGCAATAGTGTTGGCAATTAAAAAAAATTAACTACTTAGATGCCGATAAATAAGTTTTCTCGCTTCTTACTGTTCCGCGTCCAATCTATGTGGCCAAATCCCTGATCCTACATTTCCATGCAAAAAAGAGTGTGTGTATTAAATTACGTGGAATTTAGTGCGCATTTTTCGCTTTTTTTTTGTAAAAATTTTTCCTCGACTTTTCAGTAATGGTTGAAAATCCTGTAGGCATCTAACGTAGCTTGTCACGCTATTTGCGTGGCTGCGCAGCCATTTAGTCGTCAGCTGGTCTTGCGCGGGTCATTTGAGCAATTTACGGCGATGTTTGTATTGTTTATTGCGAGAACAGAAACGCATTGATCGGATTATCGTGATGAAGTGGGATTTGAGCTGTTGTGTCAAATGGCACGTGAGGCTGATACAGCTTTAGGTACCTCTGTGGTAGAGACTCGACGTTTTTCATCATCAGTGGTATGTTTATTTACCTATCCTGTTAGGCGCTTACCTTTGAACACACTTTTAAAACACTTTTTAACACCTGCTCGTGTGTTTAAGTGTTCAAGTCAATTTGAGATGAGATGGACAGAACAGGTGAGGGTTGCGGTGGATGTCCCCTTACATGAATGCACGAGGAAGGCAGTTATTAGGAGGAGTGGAGGCGTAAAGTGATGCGTGCCACAACGCCTAAGCGAACATGATCGCTCTGTCAAGATCGAATCGGCTAAGAAGATGACGTCCTCAATTCATATATCATCATCATTATCATCAGCAACCCGTCAACGGCTCACTACTGAGCGAAGGTTTCCTCTCAGAGAAGGATCATAGGCCTTAGTCCACCACGCTGGCCCAATGCGATGACTTCACACACCTTTGAGAACATTATAAAAAACTCTCAGGTGTGCAGGTTTTCTCACGATGTTTTCCTTTGCCATTGAAGCTTGTGATATTTAATTTCTTAAACGTAACTTAGAAAAGTCAGAGCTGCGTGCGCGGGATCGAACTTGCGACTTCCCGAAAATTGCAGCACTTAGCGCCTTCACTGCTTACTTGCTATTCATATATCATTTCATACATTTCTATTCTATTTCTATTCTATACGCCATTCCGAAAAGCCTTCTTGTATTTAGCATTTAGATTAGATAAATTGAATATTTAAAACATCCCCGATATGTGAATCTATGGCCGGGCTATGTGTATAATCGTTAAATCATACTAGCACGCGTGATGCACTTATAATCGAGTAATCATACGCCAAAAATGCCTTACATCATTTTGGAAAAGAGCTGATACTCTTATACTGCTGGACCGATATTAACCAAACAAGCTAAGAACCACCGCAAGGAAACTGGCTTTCAAATGAAAAAAAACCGCATTGAAATCGGTCCATCCGTTTGAGAGCTATGATGCCACAGACACACACACACGCACGCACACACACGCACGCACGCACGCACGCACCCATGCGTCGTCGGGGGTTAAAAAGTCGACGAGTGGACAGAGTGGAAGTCTTTAAGTCCAACGACACGAAGGCATTATAACCAGATACGAGCTAGCAAAGAAGTAAGCGACAAAGAAGAAGTGATCCTGGATTTGAGCTAAGTAGCGTCTGTTACAATCCAATAGTGCTTAGTGCCGTCAAGACGGGTGGCATGTTAAAACTACGATTCCGGGGCAATTGTGCGTAATGGGTACCATTGTCTTATCACTTATGGATGTTAGAGCCATTGTAACAACCGCCAATCCGTTACCGTCCGTTACCGACCGCCTGTTCAATAGATCAACTACTAAACACCATTACTATCAGTAGTTCAGTACCGCGACAACACGTGTATCCTTTTTGTGCGCCACGTAGCAGTCATGTTAGGTGATAGGGTACCCGCCCCTACTGCCTTTTCAGGACAAGGTACGAGTAGTTACAACAAATTTATTTATTTGTGTATTGAAAAGGTACACTAAACAGGTTGCAACCAAATATAAACGTAATACAATAACATCAGATTTGGGTTCCAGGTAACAACCCTTAATATGTGTACACAGTGGTTATAAAATTTATGCGTATAATATACAGAAATTATAGTTATAATTACACCGTGTACTTAGGTCAGGTTAAAATAGGTCATTTCTAGCTGTTCATCATATTATAAGCTCATGCCCGTTTTCACCAAAGTAATTCCATAAGTAAGACTTAGCTTCTTTCTTTGAACCAATGTCATTTCCACCTTTAGGTGTTCCCTAAAGGTTCGTGAAAACGAAAGTGACTGAAAACGTCACCTAACTTAGCATAAGTAACCCGTAAAAGTTATGGGATGTTGGTGAAAACTGGCATGATTTCACATTTTATTAAAACATAATATGAATATAGTGTCATTTGCCTCATATTTCCCCTGGTCTCTTCAACGATAAAACTTCAATAAGTGACAATAATCCAACGGGTACCATTTACCACTTTGACGTTTTCATTCATTCCATAAGATTGATTTCTCATAAAACGGGCTAGTGCGCGATGGGGCAAGGGATGGGATTATAGGTTCAAAGAATGACATTATTAAACTAGCGGCACGCTATGATGGCCGGTTTGACGTTTGTCCGCTCATGAAGTTCCGTATTAATTGATAACGACTTTGAAGGAAATAATTGTATTACTTTATTGACGATAGTGATGTGCAGAGATTCATAAATTTTATCGAATGTAGTTTTAGGTTTAGGACTCAAAATTTATTTATTAAATTGATTTCTAAAATGTATACAAGTGTAGAAAAATCAGTTTGCACCATTTAAGGGGTGAATGTACTTGTGAATATGAACAATTTTCACTATGTGGACAAACCTCTGAAATCGCAAAAAAATATCAGCTGTTTCATACAAAAGGTAAAATTTTTATTTTTATATGATATATACCACAACTCGGCATTTGGTTTTCTAAATTGAAAATTTTTAAAAATGGAATCTAATACGATCGTCACATAGGATCGCTGGCTAGCACAACTACTACCTCCGGCAAACTCGCGTCAATGCTCAGTGCAAAACAAAGCAGTTTCGAATTGACGTTGCTTCGAAAAGTATAAACTGTCAGTGCAATGCGATTGTGATATAGTTTTGACCTGGCTTTGGATTTCAAATATTGATACTGCATTACTGTTGACCCTTGCTCGTGATAGCAGTGACGACAGTGAAAATAGTAGTATGGACGAATCTGATTAATTATGGCCTTTTGTGGCACCTTTTTTGGTATCTTTTGTATTCTTATGTTTCTTGTGTGCATATAAAGTATGTATATTCATTTTCATTCAAATATTCAGTTCGTTCAAATAAATTAAATAAACATATACATTTTTGTTTTATTAAACCTATTTAATCAGGTACAAAAACAAAACTTAATTGTTTTTTGTTCGAGAATAAATTGACATTCCACATCACTATTGTAATGTGTCAAACCGGCCATCATAGCGTGCCGCTAGTGTAGTATGTTTACAATCTTTGAACCAGACTAATTTGACAGCCATCTTTTTTGTACAGAATTAAGTCCTGTCGATTTGTTTAGAGATTGTGATCTATCGATTGAGTACCTACCTACTTTAACGAAGTACACAGAAGTGGCATAACAATATAATTCTACAGACGTGCAGTACCCGGCGATATATATTCACACATCGGCCTTTGGAATAAAACGCTATTCTATTCTATTCACAGTTCGACTGCATTTTTTTTATATATGTTACGTGATGTGCTCGCCGATTGTGAAGATTTCAGTAATTACTACGTGAATTTCTGGCTAGCTTTCCTTACAATAGAATAGAAATAGCGTTTTATTCCAAGGGCCGATGTGCAATATATATCGCCGGGTAGGTACTGTATATACTTTTATCTCAAACATTTAAACAGTTCTCGTTGTATTTAAAAAAAATCTTAATTCATTTGGAAGAAATCTCTTGTTGATAATAACTCTCTTAACTTGTTCGACTTTGTCCTCTTTTACAAAATTAGGTGGTACCCTATCGCCGTGAAAAGTACCATACAAGCTGTCGCGGCTAATTGCATAAATAATTCACACTCACAGTGACGCCGACGGACGTCTGCGCGTCAAACCGAGCTTCACGGGCGCGCCACGCAGTGTGTCGACACCTTTACACTTGCGAAATTAAAACCCAGCCTGAGATAATCCTTACTATGTACTAGTATTATTATCAATGCGAAAACGTGTTTGTTTGCTGGTTTGTCATTCAATCACGCAGTAACTGAGCAACTCTTCTGGATTCACTGGATTGACGTGGTTTTTTGCATCGGTTTTTTTGAGGACTTTGATAGTGACATAGGTTACTTTTTACCCGGAAAATAGTAAGTATCCCTGCGGGATTTTTAAAAACCTAATTCACTGCAGACGAAGTCGCGGGCAAAATTTAGTAGTATTAAAGTATTAGTAGTAAGTAGTAATAGTATTTAAGTGATGACTAGCATTAGGTAAGTACTACTCATAAACATAGTATTCCTTACTTGTCTTGATGGTACTAAGTTAGTACTTGTACTATAATGTATTCTTTACTTTGATTCTGTGGTACTAGTGGAATGTAGCAAATTTAGGCGCGCTTGCAGAAACGCGTAGTTATCCTTTTAACTCAGACTTAGCTGCTGCTTTGACAGATTTCGTACTTATAAAGCTTCTGGCAAAATTACAAAATTCCTGGGTTAAACCTTACCCGGCGTCTCTGCAAGCGGGCCTTAAAGTACAGAGAAAACTTGACTTCTTATTACAAGAGTCCATAAATTGATCTACATGCGAAAAATATTATTTTAAAATTTTGAAACGCTTTTCATTAACGTTTCCAGGGCGGTGACAAAGTAGGTATTGTAGACATTGAATGACTCAAAAGCACGTCTTCTTGCGCCTCATCCACAGTGATAAGGGCCTGATTAATCGCCGAGATGCATCTCCGGCTGACGAGCTACCGTTATGTTGACGCCGAAATATTCGCGCGATATTAAACTGACACGCGAAACGGACAACATACGTTATAGTCCGGGAGCCGATGACGCAGTTATGGGACCAATAATCCATCTCATAAAGGAGGTTGTAAATAAATAAATAAATAAAGGTTGACGAATTTTGACCCAGCGTTTTTAAAAACCGTTCATATTCAGAAAACATTTAATTTTAATTAAGTAATATTTCTCAGAGTATTTTTCTGTGTAAGCCCCATATTTTTAGAAGATGGGGATCAAAAATATAATTATGCACAAGTACACATTATATATAACCGTTAACCGTGGCAATACAAGTGAATATCTTTTTTCTCCCAACTTTATTTGATAGACTTTGATTAATTTTTTTTTAGTCTGGTTTACTAGAACAAATATGAGAAGTTTGATTCGTGAACGTGGGTGTTCAGTGTTCAGTTCATTTCGTCTGGGTCAGAAACTCTATGGAATTCGCCAATCTCCTTTATGGGATCGTTTAGTCAGTAACGGATCCTATAAAAGTGGTGAAACGGAAACCATTCCCTAACTGGCCCCTAAATATGCTAAGGGGTCCCATAAATCTTATGGGTCGTTGGTGATAGTGGGCATAAGGCCATTTGCCATGATGGTAGTTGTCACGCTAAATTATTCTTAAAATTACATTATTTTACCGCTGATCTATTTCCAGCGCAAAATACTATTGATTGATTATTAATATTATGAATAATACTGTTGCCAGGATACAACCTGTCACACCGAGCTTCTATTTTACCGATGACGACTAATAACTATCAATGTAGATACTTGAAAAGCAGTATTAAGTGCACTTTTAGTGCCATCGGCTCCCTGCCTATTACGGTCCCGGTGGGGGAAACAATCTCGGGGGCCATTATAATAAAATAAATTCAATTGGCCCCAAAAGTGGGGGAATTTTTTTTTTTTTTCGAGTGAAGTGAGGTCTTTTAGGTGCAATTTTGTATCTGCCAGTCCGTCAGAACCAGAACCAGAACTTATGAATTATTGAACATAATTACTTACTTCAAACTCACAAATAATACGTAAGTCTATCGCCCAAGGCTAAAAATAATAAAAAAGCAGAATAAATTGAGTTCAATAATTTTATTTTTCGCTTTACATAGGGTTTGAACAAACCCTATGTAAAGCGAAAAATAAAATTATAATAATAACAGTTAAATTATAATAATTATAATTATAATAATAACAGTTAAACTTTCTTAGGTATATAAGTTATTCTTCTTAGTTTGCACAACTCTATGTTATGAATGCTGTGTACAATCATTATTGATATTCATATCAGCTACTTGTTTTATGTAATTGTTAATTTATGGCAATCTATCAGCTAGTAATATAATAAAACTGTAACAGGTCCAATTCTGTACATTGAAGATATTTTGAAAATTTTTGTTTAAGGGCACTCTATAATCGATACTGAAGCTAAAACAATTTTTTTTTAATTTTTTGTCTGTCTGTCTGTCTGTCTGTCTGTCTGTCTGTCTGTCTGTATCTTGGCCGCGCATCACGCCGAAACTACTGGACGGATTTAAATGAAACTTGGCATGTTTTAAGGTCATACTACGAGGTATAATATAGGATACTTTTTATCCCGAAATTCAGCACAGTTCCCTTGGGAGAGGAGATGAAAGTCAAAATGTGTATTTAGCTGTAATTCATTAAGGCGTATTCCGATTTCATTCATTCTTTTTTTGTTAGAAAGCAGGTATTTTAGAGATTGTCCTGTAATTATTTTAAGGTCGTCAATTTAGTAGTTCAGAAATTATAGACATCACAATCTTCAGTATACCGTCCAAATAACTTGAACCCCGGAATCTACAGGATACTTTGAATGTACGGCTCATCTTAAGCTGGCATGCGTACTTTATCGTACATAGCCATCGTGGATAGCCCTCAGCCCTGGCGTCAGATTTTGCCAAACGATCATTATACCTACATACTACACAGTAGGTATGGATGTAATACATCGTATGGACGTAATGTTACAGTGATTTCCTATGCAATTTAATATTCTAATCATACTAATATTATAAATGCGAAAGTGTGTTTGTTTGTTGGTTTGTTCTTCAAACACGCCACAACAGAGCCACGAATCGACGTGATTTTTTGCATGGGTACTATAGTAAATGTATAATGTTAAAGTGTGTTTGTTTGTTGGTTTGTTGGTTTATCCTTCAATCACGCCGCAACAGAGCTACGGATCACCGTGATTTTTTGCATGGGTATAGTCGAGGACCTGTAGAGTGACATAGGCTACTTTTTATCCCTGAAAATCAGTGTTCACGAGGGATTTTAAAAACTACATCCACGCGAACGAAGTCGCGGGCATCAGCTAGTGTTTAATATGTATATTGTGATTGTACCTTATTTAATAAATAAATAAATAAATAAATGTGTGATACCATTGAAAAGAACTTTTTAAAAAGAGAAAAAAACTATTCATACAAGTCAATTCTAGTTCAAAATCGGCTTTTTATAAGCTGTTTCTTATTATTTTTTAGTTATAAAATAAAATAATAAATAAAAATAGCTTTATTTTCCTCTTACAATAATTATTGTTCTTAATACTAGTTATTGAGGCCAACGGCTTGGCCAAAGAGTCAAGGCCTGGAACCCTGGTTATAGGGGCCCATCAGCTATAACCTGAGTCCAGGGTCGCTGCCCTAAGGGCCTTTCACCGCGGTCAGATTCGTTCTCAACGTAGTGGTGACTTAATGATGGTAGGGTTGCACTGACCTTCCTTGCAGCAGTCAATCCTTGCACGGCCTGAGATAGTATGAGAGTGGTGAGTATGTGAGTGAGTATATTGTGAGGTTAAGTGTGAGGTGAACCTCTCAGGCCACTCGCAGCAGCAGGCAGGCAGCTAGTTATGGCCTGCAGCTGCGGACGTTGGGCTGGCGTAGCACTGCACACTTGGTTCGTCACTAGTTGGGTCCAAAACCTTAATCACACACACTTTCGCCGATCGCGTGGCGAGCCAAGCTCGGCGAGTTCCAAAAAAAAGGTTCTTTGTTACAGACAACAGTAACAATTATGCTTATAGCTAGGTCGACACATAGACCGCTTGACGGCTCAACTAAACCGTAAAATAAACTAAATTTAGACACTTAAAAAGCAAAACAGGGCGCGAGACGACTCGGGAATTTTTCGTGAACGTATTAGCTGTCAAAACCAAAAGGAACTTGCAAAAACCACGCCCCAAAACGGCGGCAAGTTTAAAACTAAGTATCTGTCAACTTCATTGCGAGCCAAAGAGATTGCCAGCGCTACGACCATGGAACAAGGAATTGTTGACAGGCACATGGCGCGAACAACCCCCCCGCCTGTGGTCGTAAGGATTTACGTCCACTTACTAGTAAATGGGTAAACGTGATAAGGAGCAAACGGCTCGCTGCAAGACAGAGTCTCCGACCATTACCTCGGCAACCCTGGGAACCCCATCAGACCCGTAGATCAGCTTAAGAATGCGCCCACGGCGCCAGTATAAAGGCAACAAATTAGGTTCCTTAATCAGCACTAGGTCACCAACTTTGGGTGGATCAGATTTGTCAGCCCACTTAACCCGCTGCTGCAAAAGATGCAATTACTCTAGTGACCAACGGTGCCAAAAACTCTGAGTCATCTGTTGCAGCAGCTCAAACCGGGACAAACGTGAGACCTTCACGTCCCTGAAGGGGTATTCGGGTAGAGCGTTAAGGGGCTGACCAATCAGAAAATGACCGGGAGTTAAGACCTCCAGGTCATTTGGGTCAGATGAGAGGGGACAGAGTGGTCGAGAATTGAGTACAGCCTCAATTTTGCAAAACACGGTGGCGAGTTCTTCAAAGGTTAAAACAGTTTCGCCTATAACGCGCCGAAGATGAGTCTTGGCCACCTTAACCACAGCTTCGAATATTCCACCCCAATGAGGGCAAGCTGGGGGGTCAAACTTCCAGGTTACCCCCATCTTGGACAATGCTGTACTTAATCTAATCTTATTGCTAGACAGGAATTCGACAATTTCTTTTAAATATCTATCAGTGCCCTTATAATTTGTGCCGCAATCAGTGCGAATCAGGTCAGGCAATCCTCGACGAGAGACAAATCTACCTAGCGTGGCTACAAAAGCTTCAGTGCTTAAGGCACTCACAAGTTCTAAATGTACCGCCTTGGTAGCGAGACATACAAAAACGCAGAGGTAGGCCTTGAGCGATTTGGCGTTGCGGAGGTTAGAGCTCTTGATGGCAAACGGGCCAGCAAAATCAGTGCCAACCCCAGCAAAGGGTCGAGTGGCTAGAACGCGGTCGGAGGGCAGATCACCCATCATCGGCTGTGAAGTATTAGCCTTCAAGCGGTAACACGGAATACATTTGAAAGTGACGTTCCGGATGGTGCGTCTCCCTGCCAGAATCCAAAACTCGCGCTGTAAAATAGCCGAGAGTGCATTACAACCAGCGTGGGCATTTTTAAGATGGTAGTGTGTCACTAGCAATTTGACAAAGGTGCCGTCCTTAGGTAGCAAAAGGGGGTGGCGAGCACCATAGGGCAGATTGGAATTCTTGAGGCGTCCTCCAACGCGTAGCATTCCGTTATTGTCCAAAAAAGGGCTTAGGCGAGCAAGGGGGCCCTTCAAAACTAAACCTCTCTTTAGAGTGTCAATCACGGATGAAAAATGATCCACCTGAACCACACGCACCCAGTAGTTCCGGGCGTCTTGGCGTTCAAGAGGGGAAAGCACAGGACTCAAATTTTTATTTTCTGAATTCCGCCCATTATGGATGAAACGTCGAATCCAACCGGTAACACCAATTAGTTTATCAAGGGAACTGTAACGGTTCAAAAGAAAGTTCAAGTCGGGGATCTGTTTATCCTCAACCACTCCGACTCTTAAGCCCGGCAATACTTCGGGAGCGGAAAACCTATTTTGAGGCCAAGTCGTCTCGGATTGGGATAGCCAACTAGGATCCCACCAAAGGTGATGGTGGACCAGTGAAGAGGCCTCACAGCCGCGGGAGGCGCAATCGGCCGGGTTCAGTTCTCCGGGTACGTGTCTCCAAATCACCGGTACTGCAGAGCTCTGAATTTGGGAAACCCGATTCGCAACAAAGACCTCTAAGTTGTGAGGCGCGGCTCGTAGCCAGCAAAGGACAATCTCACTGTCCGTCCAAGCATAAACGTCGGTCAGATCGACCGCAGATGCCAAGGAGGAGCGGACGTGGTTCAAGAGGCGTACCAGAAGGGCGGCGCCAGACAATTCTAATTTCGGGATAGTTAATCGTGACCGAATAGGGGCCACCTTGCTTTTTGCCAAGACGAGATGCGTCGCGACCTCACCGGCGACATCGACAGCCCTCAAATATACCACGGCGGCGTATCCTCGTTCGGAGGCGTCGCAAAACCCGTGGAGACTGGCATGACACCTTCCTGTTGGTAGGAAGCGTCGAGGCATGGAAATTCGGTTAACTTCAGGAAGTGAAGACACAAGGGAGTTCCACTCCTTCAATAACTTCCCAGGGAGTGGTTCGTCCCAACCGAGTTCAGCAATCCAAAGCTTCTGGAGGAAACATTTAGCCAAAAATATTACGGGAGTGATCCATCCATTGGGATCGAAGGTGCGAGCAACCGTAGACAATACGGAACGCTTAGTCCAGACCTTAGGAGGTGGGTCTAATTTGACCCGGTAGGTGAAAACGTCTTGGACGGGCTGGTACTGTATTCCAAGGACCGTCAGCAAATTGGGATTTTCGGGATTTTCAAAAATATGAGGATCCTGCTGATCCTTTCCCGGAAGATCCTTCAAGACGTGAGGGGAGTTGGACAGCCACTTGCCCAACTCATAACCTCCGGACTTCAGTATTGCAATCAATTCATCGCGAAGAGTCAGAGCTTCCTCAACGCTCGAGGCTCCCGTGCAAATATCGTCCATATAGACTGACGATTCCAAGGTGGCTGATGCGCGAGGGTAATTCAGTCGCTCCCGGTTAGCTAGTTCTAACAAGGTCCTGATAGCAATATAGGGGCTTGACTTGAGTCCATAGGTCGTGGTGTTCAATTCAAAGACACGCATTGGCTCATTAGGATTTTCGCGCCACAGAATCATTTGGTATCTCCGATCATCGCGATGTACCATCGACTGTCTAAACATCATCTTGATGTCAGCTACGAAAACAATTTGATGCCGGCGGAAATGCGTGAGGATATCGGAGATATCCTTGATCAGCTTAGGACCGGAGTGCAAGCATTGGTTCAATGACACCCCGTTGGATGTGGCCGCGGAGCCATCAAAAACCACTCGAATCTTCCCCCCAGGGGTCTTCAAGACGGCATGGTGGGGTAAGAAGTAGTGCTCGTGTGCGCGCCAATCAAAATTGGATGGTGACATATGCCCCAGGCCCTCGTACTCGCGCATAAATTCAACGTACTTGGAGCGGAAGGTGGAGTCGCGCCGCATGCGCCGTTCCATAGACAAGAGCCTCTTTTCCGCCAAGGCCCGCGATTGACCAAGCAGGGGGCGAGAAGCGAGAAAGGGCAAGCGAGTTACAAATCGCCCATCAACACGGCGGCCTGTGTTGTTTTGATAAAACAACTCACATTCAAGGTCAAGAGGGTCAACTCGTGCGGCATGCGGCGGCTCCTCAACTTCCCAAAAGCGCTGGACCACGTCCGACAGCGTCAAGCCGGCTGCTTGCAATTGGTCCAGCACCGGTAGGTCCGAAGACCATAGCACGGGTCCAAAAAAGCTAGAACCGAATATAGTGGACATGGCACATAGGCCGTCCTTCTGCAAAACCCTAATTTCCCCTGACAAGACCAGGCCCAGCACGTCGGAACCCAACAAAAGGTCCGTAGGACCGGGTTCAGTCCAGTGGGGGTCAGCTGGGTTTAGGCCTGATGCGCAGGACACCGCAGCGTCAGTTATTCGGACCTGCGGTAGGGGACCTAAGATATTGTCAAGGACTGACACCTTGACCAAGACCCTAAGATTGCCCGTAACGGGGCCAAACATTAATTCCGCTTCCCCGTTAGGAGTCGAGGGCTCTATACCCCCGATACCCCGTCCTGTTCGAGGACTCCAAGGGAGCCCTAGCTCACCCACCAAACGAGAAGAAGCAATACAGCGCTGTGAACCCGAATCCAAAAGGGCGCGAACGATTAAAAATTCACCCTTCGGGTTGAATACCTTCACTGAGACAGTCGGCAAAAGAATGGTCTGACAGACGGACTGCCGGAGATTCAAGGTCTCAGGAGAAGTTGCTGTGGTGGGGGCTAGGGCGGCAACTACCTATTGGTGGTCGTCCTCATCAAACCGGTCCTCTGACCGGGGAATCTCATATTGAGACTCAGGGGGGACCTCCAAAGGTGAGGGGGACGGACCTCCATTTGGGTAAACCCATGCGTCATCTCGTGGCGGCAGCACGGGCCTAGTCATACGGGCTGAGGTCGGTAGGCCGTACTAAGGCTGTCGACCCGCTCGAGGTGGGCGGCGTTCGAGGCGTGGCCACTCATGAAGCGGAGGTGAATAGCGGGCAGACTGAACCGTAGACGGAGCCGCCACAAATCTCCCATCAGAACGTCGAGGGGGGTTGGCGCCCCCTCACGGGGGGGTGAAGCCCCCATAGGCGGGGTCGAAATCCGGACGCGTCGGGATTCATGGCCCTGATCAGGAGACCGACGCAAGTAATCCGGGGAGCGACCGGTAAGAGCGCCCCCGCCCGTGCGGGGCGCGCCCTCACTCTCCACCCGGCGGCCAACACCATTCTTGTTGGCGCACAAAATCTCCAGGTGGTTACCCCTACAAATTGGGCATGGCCGTTGCTGTTGGCAGTCCCGTTGCATGTGAGCTCCCAGACAGCTATAGCACCAGTGGCGGTCTCTTGCAACGCCCCTCCGATCCTTGATCCGCTTAGAGAGAAACTGGGGGCAAGAAAGCACCCGGTGGCCTGGACGCCTGCAATAGTTACAGGGGGCGGGTTCAGTGGCAGCAAGTCCAGTGTAAACGGGCATTGGTCTCCGGTCGGAGGCCCTTTTACCAGGGACGCCAGTGTGACCCTTTTCCTTCCTCAGCTGGGCAGGCCGCTCTGGGGTCCTTGAAGGACCAGCAATACCAGAGTTATCAGCCTGCCGGCACTCTTCCTCAAGGAACTTTAAAAGGTCCGAAAAGGGGGGCAGGTAGCTGGCCCCGTCCCCACCATACCTTTGCTCAAAACGCAGTTTCAACTCGGGAGGTAGGCGGGACAACACAATGTGTAATAAAAGGAAGGACCACTGGTCCACGGGAAGCTCTAAACGCTTAAGAGCGTTGCAGGCTACAATCAGTGGATTTAAGAGCGATTCTCTTAAATGGGACACCCCAGAGACACGTGGCAGCGCTAGAATTTGTGCCACGTGTGTGTCTGCTAACCGGCGCACGTTGGCATACCGCCGAGTCAGTAGTTCCCGCGCGGTGGTATAACTCTCCTCGGAGAGGTCTAGGTGGTTAACTAAACCCAGAGCCTCTCCCTGCAGGGAAGAGAGTAGATAGGCCAGTTTCTGGCAGGGAGACAGGTCCCTTCTCGCGTCTACCAGGCTATCAAAGAGGCTGAGAAAGCCTAGCCACTCGCTCAGGTTGCCAGAAAAGTGGGGCAAGTTTATTGTTGGCAACTTGCCCTGTAACGCAGGCTGCGTGGTGGGTCTGGTGGGAGACTCAAGAATAGAGCTCATTCTCGCCTCCTTCTTGAGCCTCGCGGCCTTCTCCACCAGACTGTCTGTCAGCTCAAAAAACTGTTCGTAGTCCCGCACTGAGGACTCCAGCGATTCCGGAGGTAGCTCCAATGCCATGAGGTCTCGGAAGGCCTCTTCGACGACCGCCTGCCTGGTCCGCACCTGCTCGCACCGCTGGAGCAGTGCGGATGCCCGGTCCACCCGGCCTACCAAGGCGTTGGCTGTAGCAGCCCAACGCAGCTCTGATTGAATTTGCACGCTCAATTTTTTGTGGGCTGACATCTTAGGTAGGTACAAAACAACTTAAATAAAGGTAGTTACAACAACTAGATAACAAAATCAAAACAAAGTTATTTGTTACAAGTTATGTTTCAACTTCAACCAAACAAATTAATAATCAAACAAGAATTACCCACTTTAAACACAAACAAATTACTACTTAAATACTATTTATTAATTAGAATTATTTACTTTAAACAAGAATTATTTATTTTAAATACATCAAACAAACTACTCTGTTACCTAACCACGAGGGGTTTTAGTAAACAAACAAAGTATTTGTTGGTTAAAAGTTCCAAAAGATACAAATTAAGCTATCAATAATTTATGTTAAGTCAATCAATAACATAAATTAAGATAAAAGAAAAATTAAGTTTTTAATTACCCGTACTAAGCCACTAGACTCATACTAGGCACTGCAAATTACAAATTGGTTGGTTGAGAACCTACAATTATCAAATTATATTAATATTAAGTTTATTTATTACAATCTACATCTAACTGTTGGCCAGTTACGGGCCACAAACAACAATTAGATACTATTAATTATTAATCAACAAAAATTAACAAAACAAAATCTCAATAATTGCAATAATTATACAGGCCTACATGTGACAAGGTAGGCCACGTACTAGCAACTCAATAAGCCTGTGTATTAACAAGTTATAAATCAATAAGTTTACAATTAATGAGTTAACCCTAGAACGGCCAAGTTAAGTCACAGTAATGCCAAATCTGTCCGCGGAATCAATTTAACCACACTCTGCTTACCAATTGTTGAGGCCAACGGCTTTGCCAACGAGTCAAGGCCTGGAACCCTGGTTATAGGGGCCCATCAGCTATAACCTGAGTCCAGGGTCGCTGCCCTAAGGGCCTTTCACCGCGGTCAGATTCGTTCTCAACGTAGTGGTGACTTAATGATGGTAGGGTTGCACTGACCTTCCTTGCAGCAGTCAATCCTTGCACGGCCTGAGATAGTATGAGAGTGGTGAGTATGTGAGTGAGTATATTGTGAGGTTAAGTGTGAGGTGAACCTCTCAGGCCACTCGCAGCAGCAGGCAGGCAGCTAGTTATGGCCTGCAGCTGCGGACGTTGGGCTGGCGTAGCACTGCACACTTGGTTCGTCACTAGTTGGGTCCAAAACCTTAAAAAAAAGGTTCTTTGTTACAGACAACAGTAACAATTATGCTTATAGCTAGGTCGACACATAGACCGCTTGACGGCTCAACTAAACCGTATAATAAACTAAATTTAGACACTTAAAAAGCAAAACAGGGCGCGAGGCGACTCGGGAATTTTTCGTGAACGTATTAGCTGTCAAAACTAAAAGGAACTTGCAAAAACCACGCCCCAAAACGGCGGCAAGTTTAAAACTAAGTATCTGTCAACTTCATTGCGAGCCAAAGAGATTGCCAGCGCTACGACCATGGAACAAGGAATTGTTGACAGGCACATGGCGCGAACACTAGTTTTCCTACTTACTGAGTTTTAAGGTTGTAATATAAATACATACAATTTTTTTTGTAGTGTTTTAGTTATACTTAGTCAATAAATACTAAAATCAGCTCATTATGGAAAAAAAATTTACACTTTGCAATAATTTCTTAACCATACACTAGCACCGTCAACTAATTTAGATTTTCGGACTGATTTTCGAATTTTTTTTTTGGATCTACAATGAAAATTTTCAAGATTAGTCGATTTAAAAAAATCTATATCCACGCAGACGTAGTTGCAAGTTGCGGCTAGTATTCCCTATGGAGTGCCACGTATGACATTTTTTTTCAATTTTAAAAAGCATGCCTATTAAATAGCAATTTAAAACGGTAAAATAAGATATATTATAGTTTTAGGAAACTCATTACTGCAGTCGGTAGCTTTTTTCTAACCGCAAGCGCACCTTAGCCAATATATCACTTATTTTTTTAATTTTAATCGATCGGTATGCAAGCTGCGAGTTATGGATGAATAAATTTAGCAGATAATATGCCAACTATAAACAAACAAAATTGATACCATAATTGCTTAACATTAAATTCAAAGCGGATATAATGTTTCTTGATAGTTCAGAGAAAAATTATCCAAATACTTCGTAACTACATACAACATTGTAATACACTTTGCAACAGATAATTGTATTAAATAGCGTACTTAGCTACCCATTTGGATTACATTCAAAGTTATTTATTTCATGTAGGCCAACCTGTGTATCTTATGAAGTTATGAATTATGATACGTCGAGACTCTACCACCGGTTCATCATCATCATCATTCCAATTCATTGCTGGTCCACTACTGGGCTCAAAATTCGTTTTAGAAGGCTTAAGGCCATATAGTCCACCTCGCTGACAAAGTTGCAAACTTCACCTACTTTTGAGAACATTATGGAGAACTATCAGGCGTGCAGGTTTCCTCACGATGTGTCCTTCACCGTTGCATGCCAAGACAGAGAGAGAGAGACAAGAGGCAGACTCATGGCAAGACTCAAGACTTTACCATTGGTTTTTTTTGTACCGATTTAGGTACAAGAGCGCCCTAAACTTAGGCAGAGATCTTTAGATCGTACTCTGGCTCTGCTCACTCAAGATATAGTTAAAATGAGACAAAAATATGTTCCAAAATAAATCTGACTCACTTGTAACTCAGTTTTGAGTCTGAGCTGAGTGAGAAAGCCATTTATAGATCTTACCCTAGGTGTCTGGCTTTTGACATTTTGTACATTACAGCAAATATGTCAAAAACACTACCTTAGCTTTTGGCGCTGTTCCTAAGAAAAGAGTACATATTTCAGTATTTTGCTTTTAAGTCAGATCCACGAAAAATTTATCCATCTTAACAAGACAATTAAAATGAGTACTTACTTATATCCTTGTATCATTATTATCAGTTCCTTATCCATGGAAGTGGTATATTATATAGCCTTCTCTATTCTATGCCCCGTTTCGAAAACATAACCTCAAACCTCCACAAGCGAACTGTCTACTTTCAAAAACTTCCCATTGTCCTTAAATAGGTGCATATATTTCAAAATAGCAAAACTTTTTACTTCTCCCGCACCTAAAAGGCGAGGAGGTATTCAGAAAATATTTCAAAAAGGCAATATAACCTAATGTTCCTTGATATACTCCATACATACAGAACCAAAGTTACTCAGAAATATGTACACATAAACCCTAATCGGAGAAGAGTTGACTCTAATAAGGGTTTGAGCGATTTCGAATGCAGAAAAGTATGGATTAAGTGCTTTAGGTGGTTAATTAATTCCTGATTTGGGTAAATGTGTAATAAATAATGTGTTTAATAGGGCATTCAGACATTAAGGGATATTTGTTGTCCTAGTACTTTCATTCCTGATTAATAAATAGTATCTTAGGTAACCTACCTCTCATATGTCAGGATCATTGATCAAATCAGAAATTAGGAGATCCGTGTAGAAAATCCAAAGGAATGGACGATGGACATGGCTCAATGAGTCGCGAAGCTAAGTGCTACTGGCACTTACGTAGGGTTGGATAGATATAAATTACTAGTAGGGCGCGTGGGTGCGCGGCCCGCAAGCGGACCGCGTATTTTCTACTCGTCAAGTAGACTTTCAGGTCTTGATCATTTTCTATCAAAAAACCACTCTCCCATCTTTTAAACCCTGAGATGACCTATGAAATTTGTATAGCCGCCATCTTGAATCCGCCATCTTGGTTTTTTTTCAGCTCTGCCAATTGGATGTGGTTTCGAGTATTTTTTCTTTTAGCAGCCCCCGCCTATCTTTAATAACCTGGCTGTGCTCCTCACCCACCTTCCAAACCCTCAATCATCATAGTATTTCGTAATTTGTCAGAATGAGTATTCTTTTATAAAATCAAATTTTGAAAGAAATCGTATCAAAGTCTTGCATAGTTTCCATTTTCTTCTTCAATATTCGCCATATATTTTGTATGGAAAAAAAATCCGCCATGTTGAATTTTTTTCTATTCATTAAGTAGACGGTCGGGTCTTGATCATCTTTTTCCAAGAAACCACTCTTCCATCTTGTATACTCTCCGAGATAGACACCGACGAAGATTGTATGGCCGCCATCTTGAATCCACCATTTTGGAATTTTTTCCAGCTCACTGGCAATTGGATGAGGTTTCGAGTGACTTTTGTTCGAAAACCCCCACCTATCTTCGATACCCTTGCCGTGCTCTTTACACGTCTTCCAAACCCTCGATCATCAGCTCTCTCCATATTTTTTCTCCAAATCATTTGTTAGAATGAGAATTCTTCTATAAAAAAAATATTTTAAATAGGATACGTCAAACTCTTCAATATTCGCCATATATTTTGTATGGAGAAAAAAAAATTCCGCCATCTTGATTTTTTTTCTATTCGTCAAATAGACCTTCAGGTCTTGATCATCTTTTGCCAAGAAACCACTCTTCCATCTTTTATACTCTTCGAGATAGACACCGAAGAAATTTGTATGGCGGCCATCTTTTTTCCGCCATTTTGAATTTTTTTTCAGCTCGCTGCGAATTGGATGAGGTTTCGAGTGATATTTGTTCGAGCACCCCCCACCCATCTTCGATACCCTGGCCGTGCTCTTCACCCGTCTCCGAAATCCTCAATCATCAGCTCTCTCCATAATTTTCCTCCGAATGAATTTTTGTCTTCTGTACGAAACAATCAGTGAAAAAAATTTTTTTCATACAAAATTTTACAGGAGAGGTGATCAATCAGTCAGTGAATCAGTGAATCAGCACGAACAGCTATATATATATTAATAATATGGCATTGTTTTAAATGTTTCGCTGAGAATATATTATACAATTTGAATTTATGCTATTTTATTGTCTGTCCACATTAAAAGCTTCCTTCCTGAGTGACAAAACATGCATGAAATATCACATGAGGCTCGTCGAACTACCGTTGCGTGACGTCACTGGACAGAGACAGCTGTCGAGCTTCCCAACCGGTCAGAGTGAGACAGGTGTACTCTGCAAACAACATGCCAAATAGGGTGGTCATATGTAACTAAATATCGCAATAAATGTTCAGGGGATGCAGATATAGAAATGCAACTTACGCGGGCGATTCGATTTTCGAACGCATTTTTCGTTTCAAAATGGCGGATTTTTCTAATGCACTTGCGCATCCCGGGAAAAGCGATTTTGTTAACATCTGTTGTGGATGGGTAATGGTCTGACAGCTACATGTCACGATAGATCGTCTCTTTTTTAAGACTACCGTTTAAATTGACGTTTGTTAGAGCGAAAGAAAAGCGCAAAAAGTGTTGTAAAAACGGCGTCGAAGACCTAAGATCGTTAGTTTTTTGAAGCTTTGATGTTGAAATTGACAGGACAAACGGAAGGCAAAAAATGGTTTACTTAGTTTAACACTCGTTTCAAAATATTACTTACCTCGATATTTTTTGTGGTTTTCTGGTCTTTTCACAGTATATTCCTAGCATTTCAAATACATATTTTTAGGTACCAGGTAATATAAGTATTATTATAGTGGTACTTCTACTTATTCCTTTTTTGTCATTTAACTACTGGTGTAGGTACCTATACCGTACATCGAGTCAAATGTTTTGTAGTCTTAAGAATTGTATCAAATATAGGATACTTACTTTCATTCTGGAAGAAAATGAAATGATTGACATCAGTGGCTTACTGCCGCACTCAGAGTCGCTAATCGTTACTTAACGACTTCATCTTGGATTTTAAAAAGTTTCATTCTCAGAAGTTAACGCTATCGTTTGTACATTAATGACAATTCAGTAATAGATTTAATGATAATTAATTAATTAGTCACTAAATAATATAATTTAATACATGCGGCTGAGTGCGGCAGTAAATCACAAGTCAATGATTAATTAATCATAATTTAATGAATGACTCTGAGTGCGGCAGTTAGTCTTATTCTTATCTGATAGAGATATAGAGTGAAGATGCAATCCTAGATAGATTTGTGACCTGCAATTGGTAATGGACTTTTATAGACCCATACTTCACAGGGTTTAAATACCATCATTTACATACTCCTAGCTCTCGTTGAGTTTTTCACAGATTTCTTTTCCTTTTCTCCTCTTTCTTTTTAGAGTCAGTTAAAAACAATAATCAATAAAGATTAATTTATCATCCCTAGAGCCTAGATTAAATATTTCTATAAGCTAAAAAGCTTGGCGCCGACAAAACCATATCTATAGATCTATGCGCACGCGCAGTGTTTATTTGTGGGATTTCAAATCTGTACGTACTTGATTTTGATTTATCTTAAAATCTTAATGTGCAAAGAAAATTGTTCTCTATTTCAAATTGCTTAAAGTGGGAATTTATTTGTCTGAAAGTTAGAGTGGATCTATAGGTAAATAAATGGTTGACGTGGATACAGAGAAATAAACTTTTATCTCTTTCTTATGTATTGTTGTTATAATATGCATAGGTCTCTTTCTATTTATCTGTTGAAGGTGTGGAAATTATAATTAACGTTTCAATTATTGTGGTTCTAATAAAATAATTATCCATACGTTAAATAACAGCGCGTATTCAAACAAATTGTTACGGCGGCGTCGGCATTGTTTGATGTTTAACTCGATATTGTGATTAACGTCTTGACCTTTAAGTTTTGTGCAGTAACGATGCGATGTGCAACTTCATGTAACATATTTTGTAAGATATAGTGCAGACGATGCATGTGACAGTGTCGGCTCTTTTCTATGTTATATTTACCTATTTGCAAAGGCAACTTGGTTTGTCGGTTGGGATGGGGAAAAATGTATTGGGGTTTTCTGCCAAGAAATTCTCAATTACTAGCCCAGAGTAAGGGAGAGGTCACACTGGCTACTTAGATCGCGCGCTTTTATTGCCTTTAGAGTTTTGTGGCCATTTTCGTCTGCAGCGCGATTCGCGATTTTAGCACGCGCTCAAAAAACGCGGCAGTCGCTGCGATCGCGTTTAACGCGAGCAGTCACAAGGGGCCATAAAAACGTTAAAGGCAATAAAAACGCCGCGATCGCTGCCGATAAAAGTCAGTCAGTCAGTCAGTTCAAAAGTCTGCCTTCTCCCTAAGGAAGTAGGCGGTGTGACACCCCCGTGCCTCGGAGAGCACGTAAAGCCATAGGGTCCTGCGCCTGATGTCTCTCCGGTCGTGTCGGATCGGATCGATGGCCAGATCGTACTAGAACGCTAAATCGTTTGGCGGCACTTCTTTAACGGTAGCCACGGCCAAAGCCACCTTCCAGATTAAACTCGGGATTGATCTCTCTTATTCAATAAAAACTGAAGCTCGACTTCTCAAAATTGGATGTTACAACTGTAATATTGATTTTGCTCGTATCGAAAATAGCCTTTATCATCCGGACCCTAATAAAATCGATTGACCTCATTCATCAAAATCGATTCAGAAGTATAGGCGCTACGGTGGCAGTGACACATACGTAAAAAGTCACAAACTTAGATACATCATCATCATCATCATTGAACGCTATCCGTCAGATAATTTGTGGGTAGGCTATCAGACCTTTATCAGCAAGTGGTGAAACAGGCCCTAAGTCAGGTCTAGCTGCTATCCATATTTTCCAAGAAGCATGGACACGGCACACGGCGGCTATCATTTCCATTTGTATTCCGGAGCGTAACCGAAAACCGGACATGTCCGAGCAAGTCCATAAACATGTTCATCTGTCCGTCCCGACGTAACTGAACAACGGCCCCGGTTTTTGCATGAATTTCAATATTGCGACAGCCCGAATGGGAAATGATAGACTACCGGCTTACGGCCGACATGAATCACAACAATATCAATTAACATATCATTTTCTACGGAAAATATGACTGTTTTTAAGCTATTGCATAGCTTTTATCGTGGGCTTTGAACTAGGACAAACAGTTTGAGCGCGGCGACCGAATCAAGAAATTCCGTAACGAAAAAAACCTAACACTGTCGTTCAGTAAGCATTCAATATTTTAGAGGTTCTCAAGTAGCTCTATTTGGCGCAGTGGGCGAGCGACCGTTTTCGAGCGTAGATGTCGCAGGTTCTAATCTCTCTCGCGAAGTAGTGACAGTTCGCTTTTCTTGTTTGTTTGTTTTTTAATTATTTTTTTTCATAATTTTTCAAAAAAAATATTGCATAAATATTATAATTGCATAAGTTGATAAAAAATGCTTTGCAATAGCTTTAACGCGGCAGTCTCCGAGTGCCACTTAATTTTTTTTCTTAAAGAATATTAGCCAAGCTTC
Organism: Oeneis ivallda; assembly: GCA_029955525.1. Taxonomy (NCBI): domain Eukaryota; kingdom Metazoa; phylum Arthropoda; class Insecta; order Lepidoptera; family Nymphalidae; genus Oeneis; species Oeneis ivallda. Next base: position 22,032,107 of record JARPMR010000015.1, read on the forward strand.
TTCTTCTTCTTCTTCTTTGTCAACCGATAGACGTACATTGCTGGACAAAGGTCTCTTGCATGGACTTCCACAGCTCTCGGTCTTGCGCCGCCTGAATCCAGCGGCTCCCTGCGACTCGTTTGATGTCATCGGTCCACCTAGTAGGGGTCTGCCAACACTGCGCTTCCCGGTGCGGGGTCGCCACTTAGCACTTTGGCAACCCAACGACAATCAGGTCTTTGAACTACAAGTCAAGGTTAGCCAAGCTAAACTTGACTAATATTCTCTTCTCCCTTCCAAATAAGCGGAAAGTTTGTGTTAAGTGTTCAAATTCAAAATTATTATTTATTTCATGGAGACCAAATTATGGCTCTTATGTCACGTCGAGACTCTACCACTGTTCGGAATCAGAGTCGGCAAGAAACTCAGCAGAATTGCTCTTTTCAAAACAATGTATAAGTTATAGGCACTATCTTGTGGTCAGCTGGATGCCAAGCCGATTGTTAAGCCGATTGTTTCCATGCAACTTTGTCATTGTTTGTAATAGCCTCGACTTAATAAACGTGTTTTTACACACTGTTTAAATTTGTGTAATTTAAAAAAAAATCCGTTAGGAGTGGGTGCGACGGTAGCACTGGGTAGGAATTAAACCTTTCAGTTTTCAGTCCGCACAGTTTTGGGTGTTTTGAAGTTTACATTGTGTTTTTTATCCTGTCAGCATCCGGTCACTGAAGGAGAACAGTTCTATTCATAATATATAATTTAGTTAAGTAGAAAAACTGCAAGGAATCGTTTTTGCACATGCAGTAGTCTAAAAGAGCATACGAGTGTCGGGAAAGCCTCATAATTTGGCAGTAAAGATTTCTGACACATCCACATATTATGCGCGGAATCATCACTCTATTTACCCTATGATTAACACACTTTTAACAAATATATTTATTGTTATGTTACTACATATTAATATTAAGGTTAAGAGTTAAGTAGAAAAACTGCAAGGAATCTTTTCCACATTTTGTACATAGGAAGATATCTAAATTATTCACATAATAATATGTAATTATCAACACATTATGAGATAATAGTATTACAAAACATTAACGCTGAGTGAATATTATTAACATGAGTTATTAGCATGAGATTTATATAAGCATAACCTGCCCATTGCCATTTCAACTTGATAGCGATTGGAGTTATGCCAGATGACAAAAGTTACATCGGCGTTCCTGCGAATGTTTTTAATTCTTTTTAATCATCATCATCTGCAACCCATCAACGCACTCACTTCTGAGGGCAGGTCTCCGCTCAGAGAAGGGTTATAGGTCATAGTCCATCATCGTCATTATCATCGTTAGCAACCCATCAACGGCTCACTACTGAGCGCAGGGCTCCTCTCAGAGAAGGGACATAGGCCATAGTCTACCACGCTGGCCAATGCGAATTGGCTGACCTTCGAGAACATTATAGAGAACTCTCAGATGTGCAGGTTTCTTCACGATGTTTCCTTTACCTTTCAAGCATGGGATATTTAATTGCTTAAACGCACATTACTCCGAAAAATCAGAGAACCATACCCGGGAACGAACCTGTGACCCCCGGAATAGGAGACCACAGTCCTAACCACTAGGCTGCAACACTGCTACATAGTCCATAGTAGAGAACATTACGTATTGTATACTCTCAGGCGTGTAGGTTTCCTCACGATGTTTTCCTTTACCTTTGAAGCATGTGATATTTAATTGCTTAAACGCACATAATTCCAAAAAGAGGTGCGTGCCCGGGATTGAACTTTCGATCCTCCAAATCGGAGACCGCAGTTCTAACCATTACGCTAGCACTGCTCTTTTATTTCATTGGTGACTAATACATAATAATAATTGAGGAAATCTGAACTAAAATTTCTCTCAAGAGAATCTAGATCGCCTACACAGACTACGGACTTCCTCTCAACACACCCGTTGAACTCTTTCGAACGTCGACGGTTTACAAAAAACGAAAAATCTCTTTCACATGTCCTCGTTTGTAGAAATCTAAATCTTAATTCAAAACCGATAAGGTTGGAAGTTGGTTGCGTTAGGTTTATTTAGATGACGGAAGCGGCGCGGCCTCGTGATGGCGTTTGGTACAAGCAATAAGTATACCTATGCTTTATTTGAGTTATCCGCCGTTAATGAGGTTTTTGTTTCATCCCACTTCTTATTAATATTACATAAGCGAAAAGTGAGATTTGTTTTGATTGTTCTTCCCACACGCCACAACGAATGGACCTCATACCAAGGATTAACACAAGCTACATTTTTTCCCTACACGTGGACGACATCATCTATCTAGACTTACTTAATATCTTCTTCTTCTAAATGTATAAAAAATGGCTGACTGATTGACTGACTGACTGACTGACTGATCTATTAACGCACATCTCAAATTACTGGACAGGTTGGGCTGTTTGGCGTACAGGTAGCTATTATGACGTAGGCATCCACTAAGAAAGGGTATTTGAAAATTCTACCCCTAACGCGGTAAAATAGGGGTTTGAAAAATGAATTCAGCGTGTGCGAAGCCGCGTGCAAAAGCTAGTAACTAATTAGGGCGAGCGAAGCGAGCCCTAACACTGTCCCAGAACCTGAGAATTTTTGTGGTACACTTTACTGAAAAACTATCACGCCTATAGATTTGTGCTTTAAGTCTTTAACATAGTAATTTAACTTCATATCTAGATGTGATAACTGTCAAAAAATATAATTTTATAAACTTTAATGGTTATAAAATTATATTTTATATAATTTTATAACCTTTAATGGTTATAAAATTATATTTTTGAATGATTTTTTTTTGAAACATGAACATTAACAATTTTGTATTCATTTCAAATTTTTCAAATTTTATTCAAATTTCAAATTTTATTCAAAAACATTGGAATTAAGGTGTTACAATTTAAGGTGTTACAACTAGTGTGCTAACAATTAATGTGATAATTTTATGATCTCCTACTTTCCAAACTAGTATAAACTGTATCTTGGAAAGTAGGAACTTCCCTCTATGATACAAACATAGTGTGTGTGTGTGTGTGTGTGTGTGTGTGTGTGTGTGTGTGTGTGTGTGTGTGTGTGTGTGTGTGTGTGTGTGTGTGCGTGCGTGTAAGTGGTGTGTGTGTGTGTCTGCGTGTACTATTTTAGGTCAATTTATGTTATCTTAATCAGAAGATCTTCTGTTTGGTCGTAGTTTAGTGTATTAAGATATTTTAGTAATTGTTCTTTCAAGTGACGGACTTTAAATTCTTTTAATTTTATTTCCTTGCTTATTGTATTATACAATTTTGGGCCGAGGTAGTTGATAAATTTATGAGCAAAGACAGTTTTTTGGCAAGGAATCTTGTAGACCTTATCTTGTCTACGCTTTAGTGATCTATCAGGTTGATATTTATGTTGCGTGATGATTGCTTGTTTTATAAATAGTTTACGCACGGAAAGAACCTTCAATTCAGAATACAATAAGTGAGTAGGATAAGTGAATTTTTTGAATGTCATTACTTTTAGTACAGAGCGCTGTGCCCTTTCGATACTCAACAAAGTAGTTTTGGATGTACCGCCCCACGCTTTAATCCCATAGGTAGTTACTGATTGACATAAAGCATAGTAAATAGTCAAGAGTAGACTAGGTGAACAAACATTTCTAAGTAGTTTAAATATATAGATAAGTTTCCTAATTCTACAACTTAATTTTAAAATATGTTCTTTCCAATTGAGATTCTGGTCTAATAGTACACCAAGGTATTTTATGCTTCCAGTCGCTTTAATACTGTGGCAAAAACAATTAGCTAATACACTATCGCATGAATGAACTTTAATACAAATGTCATTTGGTCGGGGCTGGGTTTTATTGTTTATGCTAAAGGTCATATATTTTGTTTTTTCAGAATTTAGTGTAAGGAGGTTATGATCAAGCCATGAGGTTACCAGACGAAGTCCTTCATTTGCTAGCTTATCAGCTTCTAGCCATGACTTGGCGCTAAAAAGTAACACGGTATCATCTGCAAAAGATATAACTCTCCCCTTGTTTAATTTAATATTGCATAAGTCGTTTATGTAAATCAGGAACAAAGTTGGACCAAGGACGCTTCCTTGGGGTACACCGTAGTTCACTCTCTGTTCCTGACTTTCATAACTATCGATTCTTACCCTTTGCTGCCTATTAGAGAGATAGTCGATTAAAAGTTCTAAAGGCTTACCCCTCACACCAATATACTCAAGCTTCCTGATTATTATCGGTATGGAAACCGTGTCAAAGGCCTTCGCTAGATCTAAGAAAATTCCGATAGTCTTGTGTCCTTTATCCAGATTTTCTACAACATAGGATGTTAATTCATGGATTGCGTCATCAGTTGATTTATTCTCTCTGAACCCGTATTGATTGGGTGAAAGAAGATTATTACAGTCAAGGAAACTCCTAAGTCGACTATTTACTATTTTCTCCAATACCTTGGCGAGTACAGAAAGAAGGGAGATAGGTCTGTAGTTCGATACCTGATTCCTATCCCCAGATTTATATATTGGTATAACGACGGACTTTTTTAGAGCATTAGGAAAAATGCCATCAGCTATACAACGGTTACAAATAGTGCAAATTGGCAATGCAAATATTTCTATACCCTTTTTGAGTAAGTATGTTGGTATACCATCTGGTCCAGTAGAATTCGTCGATTTTAGGTTTAATACTATACGTTTTATTTCAGACTCATCAGTTGGGAGAAGTGACATAGAATTCACAGGTGCGCCTATATTTTGTGATTTTATTAGTCGTGTCAGTTCTATTTCGTCCTTATGAGTTCTTTTCAGGATATTATTAGCTAAATCATTGCCTACTTTTATAAAGTAGTTATTTATGTAGTCAAGTGAGGCTGTGGGAATAGACTTCGTTTGTAGAAGATCTGTTGTAGAATTCTCCCTTTGATTTATATTACACATTTTCTTTATAACTTCCCATTTGTCTCTTAGATTTCTGTTATTTAATTCATTTTTATAATATTTATTCTTTAAAGTTTTCAATAGATTATTGCATGTATTTCTATAACGCTTATACGTGACTTTAAGTATTTCGTTATTAGGGTCTTTACGGAGTTTTTTATGGAGATTATCGCGATTTCTCATACATCGACACAGCCCAGGGGTTATCCAGGGTTTGATATTAGCTTTTCGCCTAGATAATTTAAAAGTAGCCGTAAATTTATTAATAGTGTTGGTGAGAATTTCAACAAAAGTGTTTGTCATATCATTTGCATTCATATTACTTAATTGTTCGCTCCAATTAATATTGGATAGTTCTGAAATTACTGCATTGTAGTCAGTTTTTGTACGGTTTATTGAGTGTTTTTTAGATTTTGTTTGTGTTTTTGGTAAAGCTGTCATAACGCAATAATGATCAGTAATAGTGGAGTTGCAAACTACTGTCGATGTATTATTTTTAGTTTTAATAAAGCAATGATCTAGACAATTATTTAGCCGTGTCGGAAAATTATGCGCCGGTAATAGTCCATGCGATGCTAAGAGGTTTACATACTCCGTGGTGTCCCCAGCAGTTAAATTACTGTCTGCAATATTAATATTTAGATCTCCCATCAAAACGATAGTTTTATAGCTTCTAAGTTGATATAGCACTTTGTCTAATGATTCTAAAAACGGTTGTAAATTTTTAAAAGAGGGCGGCCTGTATATTGAGATTATTGCAAAATCATTACCGATAGTAGTAACTATGCAATTTGCATCTTTGAAGTAGTCGGGTTCATTGACAACACTAGTGATGTTTTTTTTAATATAAATGACAAGTCCGTCATTCTGATTGATATAGTTTTTAGTAACATAGGATACATAGCTGTTAATTCTTGGTATGCTAGTGTTTTCGGTCAACCAACATTCTGTAAGAATTATCATGTCATAGGAGATGTCTAAACGTTTAAGAAGTACCTGAAATTCATCGAAGTTACGTGCAAGACTTCTTATATTTTGAGTCAGTATATTAAATTTAGTACTGTTCTCTTTTAACAACGCCCTGCATTGTTCTGGAATGTCCGCAATCACAGCTTTGCCAACATTAATGCTATCATCAATGTCAGCCGTGACTGTTTGTATGTTAGCCATCGTCAGTAAAAGTAATTTTGAATGAGTTGTTCAGGGTGTAAGTTGTGATGCGGACAGGAAGATCAGACATTGTAAGAGTGTAAGCTCTTCTGATTAAATGATATAATATCGTAATATGTGTAAATGAGATTATGTATTTTGTGATCGGATGTGTGATTATGTGTAATATAATATAGAGTGTTTGAGTCTTGTAATTTAATAGATGATTCATTGGATAGAATGTTATTGTACTACTAACGCCATCTGTTAGAAAACCAAAGAGTTAACATCACTGCAACATAACTTATTAGTACCCCTTAGAAAAACTAAGCGAGCCCACACAAAGCTCAGCTTTTTGCTAGTATAATCCTACTTTTTATTAATCCTACTTCCTGCTAATTAATATTTTGAGATTGCGAAAGGATGCTTATAGTATGAAGAAGGAGAGAATCTGTTTTAATTTCAGTTTCCGCTTACAACTTGCACCCTTGCGCAGGTCGCACGCGCCGCGCGGGAAGGGCGCGCCCGACTGGACTAGTTATCGAAATCCATCCGGCTTTGCCTCGCTGGCGGCCGGCGGGTCACTCGACTCAGCTGACACTTTTTGACATGAGATATATAACTTTTTCATCATATCTATTCGAAAAACGAGTATTGGCATCAGAGGATAGCGGGAGCAAAATTTAATTTTAACCCCATGGGACTTTTCATTTCTCTCTTCTGATTGGTCCGCGTTCGTGCTTTAGTATGTCGAAATTCAAAAATGTTTGAGAAGCAGTTGTCTTCGATAAGTCACGTGAACAATTTGTCGATTAGATATTATGCCCATACTGTATCCAACATAAATATTAATGAATAATTATTTAATCTTCTTCTTCTTCAAGTGCCGACTCCTATCGGAGGTTGGCAATCATGACGGCTATCTGCACCTTGGACGCTGCTGCTCGGAACAAGGATCGGGTACTTTTGCCATACCATTGGCGTAGGTTTCTAAGCCACGATGTTCTTCTGCGACCCGGTGGTCTTCGGCCAGCTATTTTCCCTTGTATAATGAGCTGCAGGAGGTCGTATTTGTTATTTCTGAGGATATGGCCAAAATACTCAAGCTTCCGCACTTTTATGGTCTTAATAATTTCAAGATCTTTGCCTAGCCTCTGCAGCACAGTCGTGTTTTTGACACGCTGAACCCACGAAATTCTCAACATTCTTCTGTAAACCCACATTTCGAAAGCTTCGATCTTTTTACACAAAGTTTCCGTAAGTGTCCAGGCTTCGACTCCATATAGAAGAACAGAGAAAACGTAACAGCGTGCGACTCTTATAGAGTCTGAGATTACGATCGCAAAGTATCTTGTCCATTTTACGGAAAGCTGCCCGGGCTTGTTCAATTCTGCATTTGATCTCTATGCTGTAATCTACTTGATCATTGACTATAGTACCCAAATATTTGTATTGGCTTACCCTGTCTATGGTGGAGTTATCAATAAAAATGGACCATGAAGGTTCTGGTGCTCTACTAATTATCATGTATTTGGTCTTTTTACAATTTATGTTAATACCATATTCAGTGCTGGTTTTATGTACAGTGTTTACTAATGCTTGGAGCTACTAATTACTTAATAATAATTTATTATTGTTTTATTTAAACTTTTAATATTCGGTGTCTATACATAGAAGGTTGATACTCCTAGATTTTTCTCATAGGTAATGATGAAAAATAGTGTGTGTCATTCGGGGCCAAAATATTTTGTACTCGGGGGGCGTATATTGAATTCCTCGCTACGCTCAGGATTCTACTTTAGAATCCCTCACTGCGCTTGGGATTCCACTATAGAATCCTTCACTTCGCTCTGAATTCAAAATAACGCCCTCGGGGAACAAAAAATTTCTTTGGCCCCATAAAACACAAATAATTATTTTACAAGCTTTTATTTAACTTGCAATGTATGTTTAGGTCAAATCTTCCCAGATGATTATTAGAACCACTTCCCGGTGTCCGATTGAGCTGAAATTTTGCATGTATCATAATTCATAATATGTAAATCGGATGACAATGCAATATGTATTATTGTGACATGGTGATGATCTGATGATGGAGCTGGAAGATGGCTTTTGGAATTCTGTACTAAAATAACATATCACATAACCCCATCGAGATCTGAATCGTTTGATTCGTCTTGAAAATCAATAGATGATAATATCCAGGGTCTGATGCTAAAAGCTTGTTTTTAAAAGAATTTTTGGAACGTAAGTTCCTTATCGCGCGGTACGGAAGGGGGCTAGACGGAAAAAATTAAGGAACCGACACTCGACATATTTTTGAAACCGACACTTTTTTGTTGAATGTGAATTTTGCATTGTGTTCGGTATTTTCGCGATACAACATTAGGTCTCCGTAGCCTAGTAATGGAAAATTCGGTCTGTCAAGCTGGGATTCGAACCATCGACGTTGAACTTTTAGGCGACTGCCGGAACCACTAGGCTACGGAGACTCAATGTTGTACCGCGAAAATACCGAACACAATGTAATCGAAAGTACGTAGTACTATTAATTATATTCTGTGTCGAAAGGAACTACGTTCCATCCGGGTGTCCCTTGACACCTCTCAAGTTTTTTTTTAAATTTACACTTGGTTTTTCTTTAAAACGTACATTTGAAAGCAAGTTAGCGCTTCCGTTCGTTTCCATAGATTTACGCTATATATGCTTTAATAACATTTTAGTTGTAAAAGAACTCAAACTCAACTCGGATTGTGTTCAGCGTTTAATCCAGTATTTCTTAAAATAAAATACCAACAACATCAGCTAATAGTTTTCACGTTAATTCTATTATTTATTATTGCGCACTCAACATCACTTCTCCCTTCAACACCATCAGCAAATCGAATAGAAAACCCCTCCGTGACCATCAGCCCATTTTCATCAGCCCCGTCTTTTCATCTGTCATTCTTCTTTATTTTCTTTATTATTCCTTATTTTAAAACAAGGTTCTATTTTCAAAAACTTCACTTCTCAGTACAACCTCCTTTTTCACATAATATCTATTTATTCTAAAATTATTTAAGCAATGTTCGCTGGTTCCAGGCGGCGCAAGACCGCGGCCTGTGGAAGTCCATGCAAGAGACCTTTGTCCAGGACGTCTATCGGTTGATAAATAAGTAGAAGAAGTGTTACTATAGTACCTACATGATACCAGTCGATTGCACACAAACACAATACACATAACGTCATGTAAGCCAGACGACTCTCGATCAAAAATAGTCAGATCAAAAAAAACACTTTACCGTTTTAAATACCCTTCAAGCTCCCTTCCAACTTACTGGTAGGTAGGTACTTAAAATTGAGATGATTTGATTAAATCCTTTAAACATTATGATATTCAGTAATGGGCGTCGGGCACGAGTCGGCTCAAAGAGAAAGAGTCGTAAATATAAAAGATTAAACATTTATATCAGACGCTTCTTAGAATCCCCGATGACTCCAGCGAGACACGTGACGTAAAGCCCACCGCACATTGCGGCAGGACGATTCTGTAATCTTGTATCAACCGATACACGTCCACAGCTGGACAAAGAAACAGAAATAGAAATATTTTTTATTCAAATAAACTTTTTACAAGTGCTTTTGAATCGTCTGGCTCTACCACTGGTTCGGAATGCCCTTCCTGCCGAGAAGAACCAGCAAGAAACTCGGCGGTTGCTCTTTTCAAAACAAATTTACAATACAGTAAATACTATGCTATATATGCAGTGTTTCCACAATGAGGGAAGTTCCAAAAATGCATACCGACTAACTTCTATCTTAAGATGGGCAGACATAAAGTAGCCCCATTCCCGCCGGTGGAACCCGTTCACGAGCATGACGCATGACCCAGCCATTGCTTTGCTCAACCATATTTGAGGGAACGTAACAACCCGCATCACACGACACCACCACAGAAATGTTTGAGTGCGTGACATACATATGCTACCCATGTTAAGGCATCGAATTGAAAACTAATATTCAAATACTCATTTTAAGACATCACTAATAAAGATCTCCTGTATGGACTTCCACAGTCTTCGGTCTTGCGTTGCCTGAATGCAGCGGCTCGTTGCGATTCGTTTGATGTCGTCAGTCCACCTAGTGGGAATCCAAAAGTGTATTAAACTAATTTAATTTTTTCTAAACAATGTGAGTACTTCTTTGACAATAGCAATCGCCAACTTATCAATCTTATTATTATTTATTGATATAGTATTGTAAAGTATAAAAGTTTAATTAAACGAGGTACAATGTTGTACAATATGTAATTGTGTAATCATTATTAATAAATTATTATACTACTATCATTCGATGTAATAATAAAAAAACTTGAGAGGTGTCAAGGGACACCCGGATGGAACGAAGTTCCTTTCGATTAACTGGTGAAGGAATTGTAATAAACTAGTGGTGTCATCTAGTATTAAATTGTTTAACTACGATGAATTATATTTAGTTTATTTCTATTGCACCAATGTTACAAAACCAAAGAGTTACTCTGGTTTTTTAACAGATGGCGTTAGTAGTTCAATAACATTTTATCCAATTTATACAATAAAAAATTACGGAAAAGTTCCACATGTAAAAATTATTTAAAATAAAATAGAAAATAGACAATTCAGTCTGTCGAGCTGGGATTCGAACCATCGACTTGTAACTGTTAAGCGACTGCCGAAGCCACTAGGCTACGGAGACCCAATGTTGTACCGCGAAAATACCGAAGACAATGCAAAATTCACATTCAACAAAAAAGTGTCGGTTTCAAAAATGTGTCGAGTGTCGGTTTCTTAATTTTTTCCGTCTAGCCCCCTTCCGCACCGCGCGATAAGGAACTTACGTTCCAAAACTGTAAAAATATGTTAAAATATAAATTTAACTTATTTGAAAATATCACGGTTTTTACACTATAAAAATGATTACAGTATAAAAATATGCAGTAAATTAATACATAAATATAATTTCGTAATTGTGTAATGTACGCTACCTTTTAGAGCCAAAACCTTCACAATGAGATCTTGATATTATTGAATAGTTAAGTAGTATAAAGAATTAATAATGTAAACAGCAACCGGCCTAAGTAATGGCTTTTTAATGACTTACACTGAAATTCTTCAGTAACTTTCTTCCTGCTTAATTTGTGTTCAAAATTGGGTTAAAGAGATTTTATTTGGTTTTATATATTATTCTTGTACCATGATAATGATACCCGGATATTTTTGTACCATGGATAAAATTATTTATAACCTTCTCTCAACTAAATATATTAAAGGAAAAGGTGGCTGACTGACTGACTAACTGACTGGTCAGATCTAAAAACGCACAGCTCAAATCACTGAACAGATCGGGCTAAAAGGCATACAGATAGCTATAATATGTAGACATCCGCCAAGAAAGTATTTTTAAAAATTCAATCCCCAAGGGGTTACCCCCTTAAGGAAGGGGTAACTCAGCTTAGATCGTAGTTAGACTACCTAATAAATAAAATATAGTTTAGAAGCTTCTCATTCTGACAAATGATTCGGAGAAAAAATATGGAGAGAGATGTAGATATCGGAATAATATATAAATTAATAAGGATAGTAACTAATAAAAAAACCGGCCAAGTGCGAGTCGGACTCGCGCACCGAGGGTTCCGTACTCCAAAAGTAAAAGTAAAACGATAATATTATATTAATTTGCTTATTTATCGTTAACTTTGTTTGTAGAGGTTTATTGTTAATATAAAAAAAAAACTATGCTAGTCAGAGCGTTGGTTTTATTTCTCCTGTAAAATATACATAAACTTCTATTGACCATAATTATTTCTGATTTTTCGATTGGTAAACTTCGGAGTTTCGACATTTTGCCCAATTAATCAAAAACTAAATTATAGATAGAAATAAATAAAAATCTGTTTTAGAATGTACAATTAAATGCCTTTCATATGATACCCCACTCAGTATAGTTATTTAACTTTGAAATTTCAAACCCTCGATTTTCCCCCTTTTTTTAATAAAACTAATAATAATTTTCAATTTTTTTTTATTCCAATGATGTTGGGCCACTATTATACACAACTATTCCAAATTTCATGTCGATAGCCTTAATAGTTACTGAAATAATCGACTGTAACGGACGGAGAAAGTCTCACCATAAGGGTTCCATTTTTACCATTTTGGTACGGAACCCTAAAAAACTCTACAATTTATAGATACTTCTAGGATGGTATGGTACCTAGTTACATAAGTAAGTAAGTGGTAAGGATACTTATTTCGTACTAGGTTAAGGTTGTAACCTCTTGGTGTCCTTAATAAGTAAATAATAAAAAAATAAGCATTAGCAATCGGACTCCATGCAGCATATCCAAACCACAAGAACTTCAGGTCTTTGTTGTCAAATGTATACAGATAGTAATTACACTCGTCTACAATTTCGAGTGCAGAGTCAACGAGTGCTGGAGTGGCGACCCCGCACCGGGAAACGCAGTGTTGGCAGACCCCCCACTAGGTGGACCGACGACATCAAAGGAGTCGCAGGGAGCCGCTGGATCCAAGCGGCGCAAGACCGAAGCCTGTGGAAGTCCATGCAGGAGACCTTTGTCCAGCAGTGGACGTCTATAGGTTGATAAAGAAGAAGAAGAATATATCCAGATGAGAACTGAATTCGGGAACTAGCGAATCGAAAGACACGAGTAAGGCCAGATAGGTCAATGGTTTGTTATTAATTACAAGCACGAAGTAAAATAGATCCAGTATCTTATTTCTCTCTTGTATGAGGATTCTCGGAACATAGATGACAGCTTATTTTGCGGAACATAGATCGTTGAAGATACATTCACAGATTCGGGGATAGCAAACATTTTTTGTTATAAATTTTTCCTCTTATTTTTATATTATGTTTAACTTCTTTTTATTTGTAAGTATCAGTAAGGTTTTCTTTCTTTTCTGTTATATTATATTCCTGTGATATTAAACGGTGAGGTTAATTATACTATTTTGAGATAATATTATCTATTTCCTTGGTGTGTTTTCGCAGTATGCCTTTAAGCTCCTCACGATAATCGTTGAGTGGGTAGTATTTTAAAATCACCTGCAGTCTGCACCAATAAATGCAAATTCAAAATTATTTGTTTCATGTCATAGGCCAACCTAGCACTTATGTATGACACGTCCAGACTCTACCAGGGTACCATTTACCATATAGTCAATGTGGGTAAATGTAAACAGAGGTAAATGGAGACACGCCCGATAACTTCGTCAATTTTGCTCACAAAAAAATGTGCGCATAACGAAACGCAATTATTATTTATGGTGTAGGGAGGCCATTTTGAAATGTCACTGTCAGACATAAATAATAATTGCGTTTCGTTATGCGCACATTTTTTTGTGAGCAAAATTGACGAAGTTATCGGGCGTGTCTCCATTTACCTCTGTTTACATTTACCCACATTGACCCTATATGTACCTAGACTCTACTGGACTATACTGTACTTATATTCAGGGTTCTCTTCAAAGGGCTCAGGACAGAACATGTTGATGAGCCTTAGAGATAAAAGTGGAACTCGGGGACTGCCGCGGTAAAGCTAATGCATAGCATTTTTTATCAACTTATTCAATAATAATATTTATGCAATATTTTTTTTGCATAATAAAATTTATGCAAAAAAATAAGTAAAAAACAAACAAACAAGAAAAGCGCACTACATCGCGAGTGAGATTCGAACCTGCGACATCTAAAGAAAGCGGCCGCTCGCCCACTGCGTCAAACAGAACTAAATGTGAACCTCTAAAATGTTGAACGCTTACTGAACGACGGTGTTAAGTTTTTTTTCGTTACGGAATTTCTTGATTCGGTCGCCGCGCTCAAACTGTTTGTCCTAGTTCAAAGCCCGCGATAAAAGCTGTGCAATAGCTTAAAAATTGGTTGTTTGTAAAGTCGGTTTACGGACGATAGTTTTACGTGATAACGTCATAAAGAAAGATTGATGAAAAATTGCATACTTTTCTGAATTGAATTGAATTATTATCACTGAATTATTATTATTTTGTATAATATAAAGAAGGAGTTAATTGAAAATTACAATTTGCTCTAGTCACAAGCCAACGCTTGGGCCGATCGTGCTTCTCTGTCGCTTGTTCCGCGCTTTCGCTTGCACGCTCAGGCGCAGGCGGAACGTGACACTTTTTCGTGCGTGCAGCCGGTGTTCATCAATTGATAAGACGTTATCACGTCAAAAAATAAAGAAGAAAAATATACTAGTACAGTTTTTGCAATTCACGAAGGCGAGTGAGCTTTACTTGTGGTTACTTCGTGTACATGCACATTGCATAAGTGTGCGTGCCTGTCAAAGCCTAGGTGGGAGCGGGCAGGCGCGAGCATTGCGCTCGCTCACACTTATACAGATACGACACACACACAACCATAAGTCAGTCGCCCTCGTGAATTGCAAGAACTATACCTACTGTAAAATGTTTGCAACCACTGTGTATCCATACGAAATAGAGCTGTATCAGATAGCGATTAGATTTTAGATGGTAATCTTTCAACAATATTTTGTGTATGCGGCATAATCCGATCTTGATGCGCTGACCTATCTGAAGAAACCGTGAACATGCGAATAACTTACAAAGGACAAGCACTGGCTTCTATCGTACTATAGTTCGCTTGACTTTCTGTGCCATATAAAATAGTATTTCGATAAAGACCGATTAACGATATGGGTTTTATTTATTTCATCATTATCATCATCATCAACCCATCAACGGCTCACTACTGAGCGCAGGTCTCCTCTCAGAGAAGGGTTATAGGCCATAGTCCACCACGCTGGCCCAATGCGAATTGGTGGACTTCACACACCTTGAAGAACATTATGAAGAACTCTCAGGTGTGCAGGTTTCCTCACGATGTTTTCCTTCACCGCTGAAGCAAGTGATATTTAATTGCTGAAACGCACTTGACTCCGAAAAGTCAGAGGTGCGTGCCCGGGATCGAACCTGCGACCCCCCGAATAGGAGACGTCCTAACCACTAGGCTATCACTGCTAGCTTTATTTATTTTTTTAATAGTTTAAAAAAACAGCATGATAAGTATACAATACAATACAAAATGTATGCAAAGTGCGCCTGGCCTTCAAACTAGGATGTGCTAGGATCCCCTGTGCTATGGGATTAAGCCAGTCTTTCGCCCGAATATACAATGGGTGTTGGCAGCGGATTTAAGTACATACCTAATAGGTACAGAAGGAATTTTTTGTTAGTAATCACATCCGTCACCATCTTAGCATAATAAATAATTTAATTCAATAATTAAAGTTTAAGGTGGAAGACACGGTTCTGCCCGCGTAATTCAAATTTAATTTGGTTTTTCGCAATTTGTAAAGTAATACGACAAAGTAGGCTTATGGCATTCTAATTGCGATAATGGCAGTATCATCTTCACAGGTTTAAATAAAAAAATTTACTTGAAAGTGTCCAGTTTAAGAAATTAATCAAAATATCGACTAATTTGTGAGTAACTCACGTCCAACTCAGTATTTTGATTAATTTCTTAAACTGGTCACTTTCAAGTAAAGATTTTTATGTAAACCTGTGAAGATAATTCCACTGGCGCAATTAGAAGGCCATAAGCCTACTTTGTCGTATTAGTTTACAAATTGCGAAAAACCAAATTAAATTTGAATTTCGCGGGCAGACCCTTGTCTTCAACCTTGAGGACTATTACATTCCGCATCCCTCTCTCTCGCACATTCTAATATTTTCAATGATTGTAAAAATGTCAGATATTTTTGACAAAATGTGGTCAAGATGTTTTAGACATATTTTTACTATCATATACCTAGTTTTAGATAGAGAAGCAGTGATAGCCTAGTGGTTAGGACTGTGGTCTCTTAATCGGGGGTCGCAGGTTCGATCCCGGGTACGCACCTCTGACTCTTCGGAGTAAAGTGCATTTAAGCAATTAACTATCACTTGCTTCAACGGTGAAGGAAAACATCGTGAGGAAACCTGCACACCTGAGAGTTCTCAATAATGTTCTCGAAGGTGTGTGAAGTCCACCAATTCGCATTGGGCCAGCGTGGTGGACTATGGCCTATAACCCTTCTCTGAGAGGAGACCTGCGCTCAGTAGTGACCCGTTGATAGGTTGCTAATGATGATGATGATGATAAGATAGAGAATAAGAGCTATAAAAGTTAATAGTACTTTCCGCTCTTTTCCTCTATCAAAGTCTAGGTATCACAATACAACTATATCTAATATCCGTAATTTAATTGTCGAAGCTAATAATTGACCACATTTTGTCCCAAGTATCTGAGAATTTTACAATCATTGAAAATATTAGAATGTGCGAGGGAGGGATGCGAAATGTAATAGTCCTCTTCATTAGAAAAATTGCCATGCCCTGAGCGCAATTAATTAAAACAAAATAAACGCGTTTTTTAAGCTATTGCATAGATTTTATCGCGGGCTTTGAGCGCGGCGACCGAATCAAGAAATTCCGTAACGAAAATAAACCTAACACCCCCCCACTCCCACTGGCACAGCGGTGCGGCGTTGAAAGCCGTGCATCGTCTAACGTCGTTTCAGTTCGACAGACTTCAGCACGGTGTTTGTGTGCGTGCGACTAGACGTATGCGAAGTTGATAAAAAATGCTATGCAATAGCTTTACCGCGGCAGTCCCCCAGTGCCACACGTATTTTTTTTTATTTAATTGTTTTGGAGAAGATTTTCAGCCGCGGTTTCATCATTTGGTCTCATCGAGGCTAGTGCACGTGATACGTCGTGTAGTAAATAAATCGCGCAGCTCCCTTACATAAGGTCGGGATGTGCAGGCCCAGGCAGGCTCGAATAAATCTGCACTTTCTCTCGTGACAGCCACGCTTATTAAGTTTGGCCACCACAGCGTAGACTATACAGTCACCACGATGGAGAGAAGTAATGTTGAAAAAATCTACAGTTTTTGTAATTCACGAAGGCGAGTGAGCTTTACTTGTGGATACTTCGTGTACATGCACATTGCATAAGTGTGCGTGCCTGTCAAAGCCTAGGTGGGAGCGGGCAGGCGCGAGCATTGCGCTCGCTCACACTTATACAGATACGACACACGCACAACCATAAGTCAGTCGCCCTCGTGAATTGCAAGTACTATATTAGCTTAACGATGGGGATGGAATTGGGTATTTGAGTGTAGTCAAAATGTTGATTTTCATTATTTATAATCGAAAATGTTACATGTAAAAATAACATTTGTAAAAACAGAAAATAAATTGGTCTAAAAACAAATAAGTTATAGAGCTTTAAAGTTCCCTGTTAGACTGCTGAGTGCTAGTGAACTGTGATGTCACAATTCAGCAGCTCCAACAAGCTTCATAGTTTCGTTTTAAAAAGAGACGGATACAGTTACAGTAAAACAGCTTATAATTTTGAGTCTAGTAAAGATATTTAAAAAAGAGAAATGGCATATTTAAAAAAGTTATTTTAAATCAATAAAAAAATATCAGTCAAATACCCAATTATTATGTAGATCCTCACCTACTAGCTGCATTTCATTCAAGTAGAATTAAAGTCAAAAGTTAGTAATTTAAAAAATATATTGTAAATAATACTTGAATAAAAAGATTACGAAAGAGAGAAGTGATTATTTCGTTAATTTTAACCTACACCTAAACGTTTTGTTAGGCTACCACGTTGGCGATGAGAGTTGGAGATGCAAAAAGAAGTAGTTTTTGCTAACAATTCATCTGGTATGCCAGTTACACAGATTACCCCTTATAAGGTAAAAAATCGGCCAAGTGCGCGTCGGGCCTCTCTCTTTTAGGGTTCCGTTAAAAAAATTAAATTAAAATATTTCCATGATTGTACGTCTACCCATGGAAAATTTTTAATTTAATTTTTTTAATTTAATTTAATTTTTATTATTTGTTGTTATAGCGGCAATAGAAATACAAAATATGTGAAAATTTCAACTGTCTATCTATTACGGTTTACGAGATACAGGCCGCTGACAGACGGACAGACAGTGGAGGCTTAGTAATAGCGTCCCTTGGCACCCTTTGGGTACGGAACCCTAAAAATTACTTTCCCATTCCCATTTCAGTAAATCTACTGCAAGGCCAACAGTTGAAAATTTTACTATTTCTACAACATTTTGGATAAAATCAGGCGTTACTTTGCGGACTTCCATGATATTTAAGGAAAAATTTATATACCTTTGCTGTAATTGGCCAAATAGAATAAATCTTTTAAAACTCGACGTAAGTTTCGCTCCAATATCGGATTGCATTGTTGAGTCAACATCTCATGATGATTTTTTTTCTACAACCACTGAAATGTCCAGCTTTTCTATAGGAAACTGAAAAATTTACTATCACTAGGCAAGTGAAAGTGAGTAATAAGTTCTTCAGTGTTTGAAACTAGCTGCTTCTGTGTGAGAACATATTATATCGTGTGCAATAATATGACCGTATTTCGTACACTGTGTCCACACCAATACTGTTACTGTATTTCGGAATACAGTTTTTTGCTTGGCCCTCGTTACAGCCAGCCCAATCGATAAGATTACCGTAAATTTATAATAACTAACTAGTGGACATAATATTATTACCTGTTTTCATGTTTCACCATCAAAGTTTGTTTCTTTTACATTGTTTTTTACAGAAGTTTCTTCTTTATGTCCATAGTTTCCATAGGCTGCGGTAGATTATTTACCAACACACAAAACTATTATAATTATACACTAGCTGATGCCCGCGACTTAGTTCGCGTCGGATTAGTTTTTCGGGGTAAATTGTAGCCTATATCACTTTTCAGGTCCCCAACAATGTATATCCATGTAAAAAATCACGTCGATTTATAGCTCTGTTGCGGCGTGTTTGAAGGACAAACCAACAAACAAACACACTTCCGCATTTACAATATTAGAAGGGATTTAGTAGTGAAGTAGGGATATCCAGAACAACTGGTAGATTTGATACAAATACATTTTCGTTTACCGTGAAATGTAACCCGTGAACTTGTTTAAAATAAAGATCGAATCGTCTCATCTTTAATAATTCACCAATAACAAAAGAGTAGGCACTAAGACTCTTCATTTTCTATAAAAAACATACCTGTCGTTGTTCCACGGTTCCACGACAGCATCTCCGATTGAGAAAGATATAAAATAAGTGGAAATAATATAATTTACATTCTAAGCATCACTGCCCTCCATTATCGTTTCATTATTAACTTCAAGTAGTAGAAATCGTGAATATAAATATGCATAAGCCATAAGCGGGTCCCGATACATTTTTGTTGCGCAAAATCTCCGAAACTCTTTAATTGCATCGTTAGCCTCCGCGCGGGCATTGTTCTGAGACGTGATAAAAAACCTTATTGAAATTTTTACTCTGAACGCCTCTA
Source organism: Oeneis ivallda (assembly GCA_029955525.1). Classification (NCBI taxonomy): domain Eukaryota; kingdom Metazoa; phylum Arthropoda; class Insecta; order Lepidoptera; family Nymphalidae; genus Oeneis; species Oeneis ivallda. The sequence goes on from JARPMR010000015.1 coordinate 22,051,599, forward strand.
GCTGCCGGTCCTTTGCGTTTAAAAGACTTTTGATGAAGTATTAAACACCGAAATTAAAGCCGAATTTTAATAAGATACCGTATTCTACATAATATGTAAAATATGTAGATATTATCTACTATACATTATACATATCATCATCATCATCATTATCAACCCATAATCGGCTCACTACTGAGCGGGGTCTCCTTTCAGAGAAGGGTTCTAGGCCATAGTCCACCTCGCTGGCCCAATGCGTAATAACCACTAGGCTATTACTGCTTCGACATTGATTATACACATTACATTATACAATTATATATTACTTTACATAATTATACATTATGAAAAAAACTCGTCGTATTAGTTAAGCGATGCTCTAATAAAAGTGTTGAAAATTTCGCTCGCATTCGAGAAACTCTCCTGTAGGTAACTGCTGTGCTATTAGATCTAATAAGTGTATCTATTTAAAGTCCGTAATTCCGTTAATGCCCCCACTGAAATTGCATTACTTGTTCTTACTCAGCGCTGGACTCTGGCTGTGAATTTGCAAGGTAGAAACCATACCAAGGCGCTGGTCAAATGCTTGATTACAAAGAGTACGTTGAGGTGGACCCTCATACGTAGGTACTCTTCGTATTTGTACTGAGTAAGAACACAATTTGTGCTATTTTTGTGGGGGCATTAACGGAAAGCTATGGATTTTAGATGCACTTATTTGACCTAAAGCTACAGTCAGGACGAGTATGGTAGACTGTGAGGAAATCTGCATGCTTCTGAATCGAACCGCTAAGGTGTGGAACGCACTTCCAACATCTATGTTTCCGGCCACGTATAACCTCAGTACCTTCAAGGCAAGAGTGCATAGGCATCTTCTAGGCAAGCGCGCCCCAACCTAGACCTCATCAGTGCTGTCCAGCATTGATTGTCGTCAAGCGCAAGCCTATCCCGAAAAAAAGATCTGCATGCCTCAGAGTTTTCCATACTGAAACAAAACACAGAAATGCAAGAAGTCGTGATCGTTGGCATCCTTACGTGGTAGAAATCCAACCTACGAGTAGTCGCACGAAAAGCTTTAGAGCAACGTTCCGGAAAAGAACCGCCAAGGTGTGGAACACCTTTCAAGTATCCGTGTTTCTTGCCACCTATAGTTTGAGTGATAGCCTAGTGGTTAGGACTGTGGTCTCCTATTCGGGGGGGTCGCAGGTTCGATCCCGGGTACGCACCTCTGACTTTTCGGAGTCAAGTGCGTTTAAGCAATATTAAATATCACTTGCTTCAACGGTGTGAAAACCGTGCAGGTTTCCTCACCGTTGAAGCAAGTGATATTTAATATACCTGAGAGTTCTTCATAGTGTTCTTGAAGATGTGTGAATTCCGCCAATTCGCATTGGGTCAGCGTGGTGGACTATGGCCTATAACCCTTCTCTGAGAGGAGACCTGCGCTCAGTAGTGAGCCGTTGATGGGTTGCTAATGATGATGATGATGATGATAATTCGAGTACTTTCAAGGCAAGAGTGAATAGGCATCTTTTAGGCAAGCGCGCTCTATTAATAAAAAAAAATTATCAAATGTGTGTGAAATCTACCAATTTGATCAGCGTTGGACTATGGCCTAAATTCTGAGAGGGCAACTGTGCCCGGCTAGAAATGGACCGGTCGCATTACTGAATACTGCACCAGCAACCCAGCACGTATCTTCTTATCTTTCGACCTCCCTGGCACAGTGGTGAGCGCTGTGGTCTTATAACCGTGAGGTCTCGGGTTCGATTCCCGGCGGGATCAATTTGGGAATTTATAATTTCTGAATTGTCTCTGGTCTGGTCTGGTGGGAGGCATTCGTTGGCCGTGGCTAGTTACCACCCTACCGTCAAAGACGTGCCGCCAAGCGATTTAGCGTTCCGGCACGATGGCGTGTAGAAACCGATCAGTGGTATGGGTTGAATTTTCACTGCCATACCCCTTCCAAGTTAGTCCGCTACCATCTTAGACGGCATCATCACTTACCATCAGGTGAGATCGCAGTCAAGGACTATCTTGTCATCGAATAAAAAAAAACGTATTACCTTCTCACGTACGATATTTGTCCAATCCAATTGTTGTTTGGCTTATTTCTTGGCATGCATTGTGTAGAACGGCGTGGACAGATGTGGTACTGAGAACAGTAATATAAACCGGGTATTATTTTGTGGGAATGATTCGCGAAGACATTTTTATAGTAACGTCCAATTAATTGTAGGTATATTAAATCTTGTTTCTTAGCCACCTTATAAAAGGCGGTTTAAAGTAAAAACTATAAGTAGGTATTTATCGACCGAGCAAAGCGAAGGTCTTTGAGTCTACTTGAGTGAATTTGCACTTGTCCGTCCGTCCGTCCGTCCGTCCGTCCGTCCGTCCGTCCGTCTGTCAGAGCCTTATAACTTCTGAATTACTGAACGTAATTACTTCAATTTTAGATATAATATGTAAACCGATGGCCTCCAGCCGAAAATGGCTTAAAAAGTTATAAAAATCTTTATTTCAGGGGGGCTCTCATAGAAGCGAATGCGAAGAACAAAAAATTTTTTTGCGTTTCATAGGGTTACAGTACCTCATTTTAAAGATAATTTGGAACAGAGTACAAAAGTATTTTTTTTTTAATTTTTTTCCTAAAATTGACGAAATGGGGGGCTTTCAAAGTGGAGATTATATTTGACCTCACAGCGGAATAACCATTGAAAGCTGGGGCTTGAAAGTTTTATAATTTTAGCGTAATATCATGTACTTGAACAACAAATACTAAAATTAGATAAATGTAATAAGGAAACTAAATTATTTAACTTTTAATGAGCAGCAACAACAGAACTTCACAATGATGTCAATAGATGGCGCTCTCATCTCATATAGCAAATGCAGCTATATGTAACATATTATTCAATTAAAATTATTATTTAGTCATTTAGCAAACATCAATAAAACTTCACGTTGCAGTTTGTTTTTACATGTTTTCTGATCGTGTCGATAGTTGACGCTGTGTACAAGTAATTTAATTTGAATGTTCCAAAAAACTATACCTAAGTTTGATTGAGGCCTTGAGGATTTCACTATAACAGTTCCCTAACCTTTAAGGGCTACCTATGTTAAGTTAGTTGACACTTTCTGTCAACTTTGTTATTACGAACCTCTACGGGACAACTAAAGGTGAAAATGACATTGGGATGTTAGGATTGTATTTAGGGGCTACCTACGTAAAGAGACTTCTACAAAGGGGATGATTTAGGTATGGTTGGTGAAAACGGGCATAATGTCAATTTTGATCGTCATGTATCTATTGAATGAATAAGTAATTATGGGAAACCGTTACCGCGAGGTCTCAGTTCGGGGCGAACCACTAGTATTTAAAAGTTAACAAATATAAAATAGCCAGAAAATACCGCACAGCAGGACTCCCACGTCGAATGTTTCTCATGTCGTGACTAACGGACAGACATACATCACAACAATATCTAGTTTTTATGCAGTTGTGCAGATCAACATACTTTTTGTACAGTCAACATTTTTCTGGCGTGTATCAATGTTTACTCAGTCATTTAGTAGAAAAAGTTAAGAGGCATAGCGAAATGTATGTATGTATATTGTATATATTTATGTATGTTTGTGTGAATGTGATTTAGAAAATAGAATAGAATAGAATTTACGTATGTTCCGATTGAGTGAGCCGATTTTTATAAATCGATTCGTTGTTATTATTTCGGTTTCTTGGTTTGTCCTTCAATCGCGCTGCAACTGAAAACGGATCGATATGATTTTATAGGGATTGTATGGGTATAGTTGAGGGAGAGTGACAGGATACTTTTTATCCCGTAAAAAAGAATTCTCACAGAATTTTTAAAACTAAATCCACGCGGACGAAGTCACGAGTACCAACTAGTTATTATTATTATTAGTTATTAAAAGTGTATATTATGTACTGTTTGTACAGTATTTTCTAAAATCCTACCGCGATGATTGTTTATTTTTCTATGTTAGTACAAAAAGTTAGTTATAAATAATTGGCATTTAACTATCACTACGTGGTAATGGTAAACAGTGTTGGGGACGTTTTTGCTTTAACCGGTAGGTAATTACTAATTAGCTAACGTCAGCGGATGGCACCCTGCGGCCTCATGAATTGCTAAATCGGTTTTAATTGAACTCCATGAAATCGCAAGTGCAACCCGGTAGCAAAAAATATTAATATTCATTAACATAATTGCGTTGCATTATATAAGAAATATTTTACCATATTATATGTATATAACCAACTTTCAAAAAAAGAACAAGTTCTTAATTTGGCGGGAATTTTTTTCGACGAATTAAGTTGGTTTTGGTATCCCCATTGGCAGTTTTTGAAAGTGCCATCGGAATCCTTTGTTTTCCCGGTATTAAAAGTAGCCACTGTTATTATCCAGGTCCTCGATAAAAAATCACATCGATCAGTCACTCCGTTGCTGAAGGACAAACCGACAAACAAACACACTTTCGCATTTGTAATATAAAAGGAGTGTCTTAATTTCGCTAGCGTCGCAGAAATTGGATCAAAGAAAACCTGCCATATTATGACAGGGATACTGGATGAGTTAATTAAGTTACCCATACATAATATCATTTAATGACTAAATTTGACAAAATACAATGCCACCAACTGTATTTGTTCAGGTGGACAAAATAGGAACTAAGGCCGCTATTTTAAAATATCATTCTGCTCAATTCTGCTGACCAGGTGCGCATGGTCTTTGCTGCTGTCAGTTCTTTCTACTGCGATTGCCGTACTATGTTATGAAAATGCAGTGTATCGATTTCCTCGACTTAAGTAGTAATACTCAACTAGCGACCCCGTCTCCTGAGCAATGAGATGTGGATCTAGGTAAATTCTGTTATCGTCTGTGGCTGTCCTTACGATACGTTATAGCTAGTATCCGACCGAACCTTCGGTTTCGGTTTCGGCCACCTTCGGCTAAAATACCTTCTTCCAATCCAATCCAAGAAGTTTTTTTACGAAGCCGATGGTCTCTAGCATGCGCCGAGATTAAACGAACTGTTACGAAGGTGAGAGGGCGTTGGAAGAAGCGACGCCCGGTATGCACTGGGATTGCCAGTACAAAGCGAAATCAAAATCAAGACATTATTTCATAGTGTTATTATTTTTGACAAGTTACAAGGTATTTTTAAATATAACTATTTTATTCACTTTTAGCCAATCTTGAAGGGAATTTCGGATTATTAATTTAATAATACAGTGGACCCCCCGGTAATCCGGCTCCGGTCTAATCCGGCACTCCCTGTAATCCGACATTGTCTATTATTTATTATTAAATATTTTTTAATTTTTATTTAATTATTTGATTATTTTTAATCAAATTTGGTACTTTTATAATAAAACGTAAGCTCTCTGTTGTGTTTGATTGATTTGTACTTCAGAGTACATAATATATATAACATATAGAATCTTATCATTGGATCTGTAATTTGTCGGATTACAAGGTACTCTTTTGTAAAAAATTCCGGACTATAGGGGGTCTTAGGCAGTACTCTATAATCCGACAAATACGATAGTTCGGCACTGCCCAGCAAAATGTTTGTCGGATTACTGGGGTCCACTGTATTAACCCTCGAGCTTTGGCCTAAGGTTGTGGCCACAGCCGATTAATCGGCTTCGGTTTCGGCTAGTTCGGCCTTCGGTAGGACACAAGTTACAGCCTATAATTTCCCGTTTAGTACCAATTAGGTTCATAGGCCACTTCTATTAAATTTATATTGCGTGTCCATAAAGTAAATTGTACGTATTACGCTGTCCTCTAACAGAATTGATCGTACACTTTCCTAATATTTTGAGGCAACAATATCAGCCTTGTAGCGAGCCTTACTCGGAACGTAACTCGATCCCCTTTATCTCAACTAACTGACTCACTATTTACTCTACTGTCACGTATGGTATGCCCTTTGTGATCATTTTGTATTAATAGATAGTTTAAGAAGAATTATTCTATTGTTTGATTTATGATTTCTGAATAAAGTAGGGACTATTAGACGAGTCCGATCAAATGTTTAGTACTTAGCATTGAATTTTTCAAATTACGTTAACCTTACCTACCACGTTTATGCATTTTTAGTGCTGGTTGTTATTGTTTTTTTTTATTCGATGACAAGATAGTTCTTGACTGCGATCTCACCTGATGGTAAGTGACGATGCAGTTTAAGATGGTGTTATAGACTATTGACTACCCCTACTCGGTTTCTACACGCCATCGTGCCGGAGCGCTAAATCGTTGGCGGCACTTCTTTGACTAGGTATCTAGCCACGCCCAAAGCCTTCCACAAGACAAACAACAAAAACAACAGTACCTAAGTACTGTTGGCGTGAGTGGTTTGTAATCTTTGTATATTTTAGCATATAACTACCTCGTTGGTGCAGTGGTGTGGTGGTTAGCAGGTTCGACTGCGGATGACGAGGTCCCGGGTTCGATTCACGGATCAAACCAAAAAAGTACATTTGGTTTTTCTGTCAAGAAAGTCTTACTACTACTACTAGCCCGGATTTAGGAAGTTGGCGACATGTCACCACGTGCCTCGGAGAGCACGTAACGACGTCAATCCTGGTCCTGAATCCTGATCTCTCTTCGGTCGTGTCAAATTTCTTCCTTCCTCCAATGGGAATTGGCCGCCTTGGCCGGATTCGGTTGAGAGGACATTGCATTTTGCTAACAAAGATAGAGAAAAATATACCTACGAATATGTATCAAATTTTGAGAAATTTCTAGTCCCAGGAATGTTCTAGTATAAAATGTCTAAGGCATTGTGCAGTGTAAAGACGTCACCCGCTAACTGGCTGGCCACACCGATTGGTTACCCGGCTGTCGACAATTACAACCGCACACAAATCTCCGCGGTGGGCGGGGCGCTGCCTGGGAACCTGGACATTTAAACCAACTATATTCAGTTCATTTACAAGTTAGAAGAAACTAGCGTTCTTATTAATAGGGCTACTTTTCATCATAGTTAAACTTCCTTCGTTGGTTCAGTAACCCTAACCAAAGATGATCTTGGCATCCGACACTAGAAACTTCTACAGTTCACTCAATGCTTGTCCTATATCATTATCATCATTATCATGAGCAACACGTTAATGTCTCAGTACTGAGCGCAGGTCTCCTTTGAGAGAACCGTGTCCTATATCGTTTCACGCCAATTCTTCTTCTTTCGCTTCGTCCAACCAGCGATAACCAACCAAAGATATCCAAGCCTCAATAGCCCAACGGTTAAAGGTGCTGACTGAAAACTGAAAGGTTGCAGGTTCGAATTCCACCCGTTGCACTATTGTCGTACCCACTCCTAACACAAGCTTTATAGAGATATATGATATAGATAAATGAGGTGTCAATCGATTCGTTTTGATAGTTCAGATGACATAGGCAACATTTCATATGGACAAAATCAATAAGACGGTCGTGACATCCAATTTTCCGTAATCCGGTTGCAGTTTTTAAACTTTTAGATTGACTTGCACCAAACTGCTTAATCATGTTTAGTAAAATTTTGTAATGTTGTCACTTTCTGACAATACTATTTCAGAATTGACATGAGAAGGATAGCATTACAAAATTTAACTAAATATGACTAAGCAGTTTGGTACAAGTCGGCCTAATGTTCTCTGTAATCGCTGGCCCACAACTGATCATAGGTCTTATCTCAAATGAGATGGGCTTACTCCACACAACTTTGAGAACATTACGCAGAACTCTCAGGATTTGCTTTTGCCAGCATTCTATAAAAAAATCGCTTGTCGTGTATAACTTGTACCACAGTCGTCATATTAGTCTCTAACTCGGCAGTAAACTAAGGAACGAGGTGTAATTGTTTTATGCGCAACAAAGGCCTCTGTGAGGCGATCGCCCCGCGTTTAGTGCCTGACTTAATTTGTTAACACCTCGCGCTGTGTGACCGATACTTTACAAGTACACATTAGCTCTTTAGAGAGTAGGTAGCGTACCTCTTTTGTGTTAACGGAAGTGATCCTTTTAATCCAATTCGTTATTCAAACAAAGAAACTGAGTATAGAATAGAATAGAATAGAAATGTTTTTCATTCAAATAAACTTTTTTACAAGTGCTTTTGAATTGTCAAATGAATGTACCACTGGTTCGGAATGCCCTTCCTGCTGAGAAGAACCAGCAAGAAACTCGGCGGTTGCTCTTTTGAAAACAAGTTTACAATATAATAGATACTATGCTATGTTTGCAGTGTTTCCACAAAAGCATACCTAATTATAATTCCACACATGTTAAGATGGGCAGACAGAAAGTAGCCCAATTCCCACCGGTGGAACCCGTTCACGAGCATGACGCATGACCCAGCCATTGCATCGCTCAACCATATTTGAGGGAACGTAACAACCCGCATCTTTAGGTTTTGCCTTTTAATATGTAAGTATATTATGGTTTTGATCGATATTGATGTTTGGATTGTTTGGTACATAAGTGGATTGCCATCGGAAAAATCGGATTTTTAATGTAACCACTTTTTACGGCGCGGGAAAATCGCAGAATGAAACGACTATTTCATGCAAAAACTTACTAACTTTTATTTTTGAACAACTTTTTTTTTATTTAGTGGACTTATCGTATCTTACCTTGTACTCTTCAGTCGTGTCGCATAGAGCCTAGCACCTTTGTTTACGCACCCACTAGTGCATTATAATATCTCCTGCGTAATTGACTAGTCGCGGTCAATCGGACAGTTCGATTTCGGTTGAGAGGGAGGACGTTATTATCATTAAACCCAAGCAGATTTTCGTGTAAGTGATTTAAAACTCAATATCGCGTAATTTGTATCCGCAGAAATCCGAGAGAAAGTGATCATAATACAAATTGGATGTACGAGACAATATAATTTTATTATACACATAAAACACTAGTGTACAGTGTACACCCTGACAACATTTTTTTTGAAGTAAAACTTCTTTACGCACGCTTGACTTGGGGAGTAAGCTGGTGAATGCGTTACGAAAAGTGTGATCGGGCGAGGCGAACGGAAGTTGAGAGGGTGATAGAAGTTAGTGAAGATAAAAAGAGAGAGAGAGAGATACGTTTCGTATATTACTGTAGGGGCAAGAGAGAGAGGTGCGAGCACACATTTTCTTTCTCTCTTCGTTTCGTAAGTTTAACTTCAGTCGTGTCGTCTAAAGCACACTCGTTTTTTTTTTACTTTTTTTCCTTTTTTTGCGTTGGTTGCCCGGAAGTGGTCGCTTCTTGGCAATAAGGCCGCCTTTTGGTCTGTGATGTTTATTGTTTTTCTATATAGATTATTGAATGCATACAGCATATTTATTATTGAATGAAGAATTAATATGGAATATTTCTTCATTCAATAATAAATATGCTGATTCATTGATTGATGGGAAGCGCAGTGTTGGCAGACCCCCACTAGGTGGACCGACGACATCAAACGAGTCGCAGGGAGTCGCTGGATACAGGCGCCGCAAGACCGAGGCCTGTGGCAGTCCATGCAACATACTTTTGTCCAGCAGTGGACGTCTATCAGTTGATAAAGAAGAAGATTCGCGAAAGTGTGTCTGTTGGTCTGTCCTTCAATCACGTTGCAACGAAGAACGAATCGACGTGATTTTATTGCATGGGTATAGTTGAGTACTTGGAGAGTGAAATATGTCATGTCATGCGTCATGCTCGTGAACGGGTTCCACCGGCGGGAATGGGGATTATAATTAGGTAATGCTTTTTTGGAACTTCCCCTCATTGTGGAAACACTGCATACATCGCATAATATCTATTACTATATTGTAAACTTGTTTTGAAAAGAGCAACTGCCGAGTTTCTTGCTGGTTCTTCTCGGCAGGAAGGGCATTCCGAACCAGTGGTAGACTCGTCGACGATTTAAAAGCACTTGTAAAAAAGTTTATTTGAATAAAAACATTTCCATTTCTATTTATGCCGGAAAATCAGATGGTTCTAAAATTTTTAAAAACCTAATATCTCTCGGATGAATTCAAAATCTAATCAAGAAGATTTAATTTCATTTAAACACGCGTTCAGGTACCCTTGACCGCAGCGCTGCGTCACCGGCGAGACGGCATGATGTACGGCGGCGCGGAATGATACGAAATGTCATCCCTTGTGGGTCAAAGGCGACTTCTGCGGACTGGTTTCTTGCGGCATCGCTGCATTTATTTTAAACGACTTTAAAAAAAAGAACGCGAATTTCAAGTTTTATAAACAAAAATCTTTCATTAAACATGCTTACTAGGTAGCTAGTAGGTATTAATCCTAGTAATCTTAATATCCTTACTAATGCGAAAGTGTGTATGTTTGTTGGTTTGTCCTTCAATTACGCCGCAACAGGGCTGCGGATCGACGTGATTTTTTGCATGAGTATAGTTGAGGACCAGAGTGACATAGGCTTGCATACTTGATTGCTTGAGTGGCATACTTTTTATCCCGGAAAAGTTCCCGAGGGATTTTAAAAACTAAATCCACGCGGACTAAGTCGCGGGCATCAGCTAGTTATTATAAATGCGAAAGTTTATGAGGATGGATGTATGTTTGTTACTCTTTCACGCCGAACGACTTTCTACAACGAACGATTTAGGTTTAGATTTAGATTTAGCTAGCTAATTAAGCTGTTTAGAATAGAGAAAGCTCATACCCAGGATTAACACATAGGCTACATTTTATTCCGAAAATTAAAGAGTTCCCGCGGGAATAAAATCCTTAATCCACGCGGACGAAGTCGCCTCTATTATCTAGTATTTTCAATGCGAAAGTGTGTTTGTTTGTCTTCAAATCGCGCAGCGACGTTGCAACCCATGGAAATGATTCTTGCATAGACATACTTTTATGTCAGTAAATCAGAGTCCCCATGGGATCCAAATAATTCTTTTCCCATAGGATCTTCAAAACCAAATCTAAGTCGCACATCAGCTAGTTTATTTGTTTGTATGGATGTATGTAGACCTAGATATTCGTAGCTACGAACGTCATAGTCCTGTAGCAATGTAGTTCAACAGCAGAGTCGCGTAAATATCACAATATTTAGCGCTGTACAACAGAACACACGATTATGATGACAGTACAATGGGCGCCACAACGCGTGGACAATCGCGCGATACGATCTGCGATGAATTGCGGCCGCGTATCGCGCTCATCTCGCTTGTGATTGCTCTGTATCGCCTGAGAACAAATTGTACTACATATAAATATTCTTTTCATTACTTCACATTTCACCCTAAACATATTATGTATAAAGAATAATTTAATTCGTAACTAAACCTAACTCTAGCCGCCGAAAATACCCTTTGTAGGTTCGCGAAGTCTGTAAATTAAGTACCTACCTAATAAAAAGTAAGAATTGTGAAATCAACAATTATTATAAACTTAGTTTTCGTTGCTTGTGTTTTATTATTTTATTTTAATGAAAATCTAGAGCTCAAGACTTAGAAAACATCACAGAGTCCTGTAGTTATGTAGTCCCAACGGTGTAATCGCGTAAATATCACAATATTTAGCGCTGTACAACAGAACACACGATTATGATGACAGTACAATGGGCGCCACAACGCGTGGACAATCGCGCGATACGATCTGCGATGAATTGCGGCCGCGTATCGCGCTCATCGCGCTTGTGATTGCTCTGTATCGCCTGAGAAAAAATTGTACTATATATAAATATTCTTTTCATTAATTCACATTTCACTCTAAACATATAATAAAGAATATTTTAATTCGTAACTAAACCTGACTCCAGATGCCGAAAATACCTTTTGTAGGTTCGCGAAGTCTGTAAATTAAGTACCTGATAAAAAGTGAGAATTGTGAAATCAACAATTATTACAAACTTAGTTTTCGTTGCTCATGTTTTATTATAATGAAAATCTAGAGCTGAAGACTAAGAAAACGTCACAGAGTTCTGTAGTTATGTAGTCCCAACTATGTAATCGCGTAAATATCACAATATTTAGCGCTGTACAACAGAACACACGATTATGATGACAGTACAATGGGCGCCACAACGCGTGGACAATCGCGCGATACGATCTGCGATGAATTGCGGCCGCGTATCGCGCTCATCTCGCTTGTGATTGCCCTGTATCGTCTGAGAACAAATCCATACTAATATTACAAATGCGAAAGTGTGTTTGTTTGTTGGTTTGTCTTTCTATCACACCGCTGCAGAGCTATGGATCGACGTCATTTTTTGCATGAGTATAGTCGAGGACCTGGAGAGTGATCATCATTAGCAACCCATTAAGGGTTCACTACTGAGCGCAGATCTCTCAAAGAAAGGTTATAGGCCATAGCCCACCATGCTGGCCCAATGCGAATTGGCAGACGTCACACACCTTTGAGAACATTATGAAAACTCTCAGGTATGCAAGTTTCCTCACGATGTTTTCCTTCACCGTTGAAGCTTGTGATATTTAATTAATTCTTAAACGCACCTGCGATCCCGCGAATAGAAGACCGCAGTACTAACCACTAGTCTATCACTGCTTCAATACCACCGACCCGTAGCTATGGATAGTGATATAGGCTACCTTTTATCCCGGAAAAACAGAGGGTTCCCGCGGGATTTTTAAAAGCTAACCCACGCGGATAAAATCGCGGGCAAAACTGTGAAAATAATTAAATAGCTGCATTCTTTTAATTAATTAACTTTAGCCTTATAAAGAGTTATTTGTTACATTTCCTACTTGTGATGATTGACTAAGGAATGTCTTAGGGTACCAAGACCTACCTCAATGAAATCTGTCCACCATAAACGGTTCCTATGAGTTTATTTTAATGAAATCACTGTCTCAAAATCTTCGCCTTCCTATTGCGGTCCCGGTCTTAAGGTGGAAGACACGGGTCTGCCCGCGAAATTCAAATTTAATTTGGTTTTCCGCAATTTGTAAACTAATACGACAAAGTAGGCTTATGGCCTTCTCATTGCGCCAGTGGAATTATCATCTTCACAGGTTTACATAAAAATCTTTACTTGAAAGTGACCAGTTTAAGAAATTAATCAAAATACTGAGTTGGACGTGAGTTACTCACAAATTAGTAGATATTTTGATTAATTTCTTAAACTGGACACTTTCAAGTAAAGATTTTTATATAAACCTGTGAAGATGATACTGCCATTGTCGCAAATAGAATGCCATAAGCCTACTTTGTCGTATTAGTTTACAAATTGCGAAAAACCAAATTAAATTTGAATTTCGCGGGCAGAACCGTGTCTTCCACCTTAACTCGACACTTGATAAAGTTCCAGAGTAGTTGAGTTCTAAAAATATTACCAAGTGTTCTAAGTTCATCTGTCGTTTGTGAGTTACCTCGACTATTCGTAAAGCGCACAATGAGTAATCTAACGCCGAAGATGCTTCATGCGCAAATGTTATAATAATATATGTACTTACATAGTTTTATCACAGGTTTTATTATGATAATTAAACCTAGATAATAATATGTCTAAAATATCCTTAATTAAATTGTTGAAGATAGTTAATAATTGACCACATTTTGTCAAAAATACCAATCATTGAAAGGCTGAAACTAGGTATGTATTAGAATGTGCGAGAGATAGGGATGCGAAATGTAATAGGTAGTCCTCTTAATACATTGTTGAAGCAAATGAGCGAATTGCTTTTAGTTTAGCCTGGTAAGTTAACACGAGGGGAAAGCGACGCGAAGTTAAATGTCCTTATTTATCTCATTTCGCAAATGAAATGCAACCGGGGAGCACATTCAAACGACGGACGGCGCGGGTTTTTTTGGACATTGTCATAACCACGCGTGGGCGCGCGGGCGTGGGCGCGTCACGCAAAAACGGCCGAGCTTTAAATTACTGTTTTTGTTATAAATCAACAGCACAGAACCTCTTATTTCGCTTTTATGCGCGCTTATTTGTAGGTACTTACTTTAGGGTTGATTATATTTGATGACCAGTTAGTGCGTCTGTTATTTTCCTGATCTGATATTTCTAGGTATACCTGAGTACCCATACCTACTCGTATAGTTGGCGTCAGCTTAAACTTTAAATGCTCATGTATATCGTTAAAATTATACTAGGGTTTAAACTTATTAATAACAGCTTAGATCTGAACCTAGCCTTTAGGAAAGTTTAAATGATAATGGTTTTAATTGAATGACAAACCAACAAACAAACTTTCTCATTTATAATAAATAAGGATTAAGGAAGCAAAGCAAAGCAAAGCTTGTTTGTTTGTCCTTCAATCACGCAGCAACCGAGCGACGATAAAGTTGCTGGCGAGAGCTGTAGTTATTAGTAATTAAGACAAAATTAGGACGATAATAAATAAATTATGGACTTCAAAGATTAGACCGTAAAAAAATTTTCTCACTCCAAAATACCAACTATCTTTCTAGTTACCAAATATTGCTATCTAAATTAAGTACTATAATGTTTCATCATAGCTTTTTACGACTCAATTTAATTTTTATTGATCTTTTTGTTTTTAGCATAAGATGAATCACATTGAACCCAAATTATATGATTAGGACACTACCATTTCATTAAACCACTTTGCTTATAAGGAATTGATGTTAGAGGAGGTTAACGAGATTCAATTAATAATTTGAAAATTATCTTTTTTGAAAGACAAAAACAAAATAATACCAGATGTTGTTTGATGTTTGGGCAATGGCTTGTTTAAGTTTTTAGATTTGAGTATGTATTTAGTTAGGTAATGTAACTTCAAAATAAGTGTAAATTAAAAAAATATTTAAAAAAAAATAAGTGGCACTCGGGGACGCGGTAAAGCTATTGCATTGCATTTTTATCAACTTGCAATATTTTTTTTTGCATAGTAAAATTATGCAAAAAAATAATTAAAAAACAAACAAACAAGAAAAGCGCACTGTCACTACTTCGCGAGTGAGATTCGAACCTGCAACATCACACACCATAAAGAAAGCGGCCGCTCGCCCACTGCGCCAAATAGAGCTACTTGAGAACCTCTAAAATGTTGAACGCTTACTGAACGACGGTGTTAGGTTTTTTTCGTTACGGAATTTCTTGATTCGGTCGCCGCGCTCAAACTGTTTGTCCTAGTTCAAAGCCCGAGATAAAAGCTATGCAATAGCTTAAAATTTTATTTTTAAAGCAGGGTTTAGTAGCTGACTACATCATCAGACCCTGGATATCATCTCGGACCAGAGTACTTTTCAAGACAAATCAAACGAGCCCAAATTCTATATGGTCAAGTCGATTTATTACAGAGTTCCCATAGCCGTCTTTCAGCTCCATCATCAGATCAGCTCAATGACAATAATATTGCATGTCATCCGATTTACATATTCATGCATTCAGCTCAATCGGACACCGGGAAGTGGTTCTAATTCAACTTGCGAGATTTGACCTAAACATACATAGACATACATTGTTTTCAATTTGATATTAGAATCCCAATACCTCTTAAGTATAATAGAGTTAATATTAGCCAAGCTGTACTTGACAAAATATAATATTCTCCTCTCCCCTTAATAAGCCGAAAGCTTGTGTTAGGAGTGGGTACGACAATAGTACTACGGGTTGAGATCGAACCTGCGACCTTCCAGTTTTCCTTCCGCACCTTTAACCGTTGAGCTATAGAGGCTTCAAAATTCAATTAAGAAATATAAAATCCCAAACTGACCCTGCTGGGAATCGAACCCTCCACTTATTACATCACAGCGCTCACCACTGCACCAGGAAGGTAATTGAAACGATAAATCAAGGCTCATAACACAAGCTCGAGAAGCAGACATCCTACTGAGATGAGCTGACCAGAAACTCTATGATTATATGACAAAATATATGACAAATGATAATGATACTCATGTAACCATCTTCTACTTCTTCTTTAGCAACCGATAGTCGTCCACATCTGAACAAAGGTCTCTTGCATGGACTTCCACAGGTCTCGATCTTGTGCCGACTGTATCCCTATAACCAATGTTTCCAAAATACCATCAGCTGCTAGAAGAAATTTTGCCACTTAGGTTTCAACTTTCAATAAGTACCGAAAGTGCAATTATTGAAACCGAAGTTGCAAAAGTTATTCGATACAAAGCAAAGATACCAAGAGAACCCAAATAGACTGAAACCAATTTTTCACTGCTACTTTTATCTAATACGTTAAAGAGTCTGTCCCTTCACAACATTCAAACAATCTATCATAAACCTTTAATACACTGAGATAATACTTTATTCCTCTTAATTCACTTTTTGAAATAAAGTGTGACATAGGCGTAACGCTGATAAGGACCACCGCACACTCCGCTTAATAAATTACGTCATATTAGAGACAGTAAAGTGTGCGTAGGTAGAGAGCTCGAAGCAAAAGGTTGTTACTGCATTATCAGTTTTATTGTAGTTTTCAGTTTTATTCACTTAGACCGCATAAAGTTAAGTTTTCAAAACTTCCCCGAGAACAATTAGTTTTTCGGGATAAAAATCCTGTCCATTTCAAAGTCTTTTTTTAAAGATTCCTCAGAGATTTTTCAAAAAATAAAGAGGTTGTGTCGGTTGGTTTGATACCTTATAATATATTATATATCACGGAACCCTAAAAAAGAAAAGAAAAAATCCATTCACTCTTGATTTGAAAGTACCCTAGG
The DNA here is from genome assembly GCA_029955525.1 of Oeneis ivallda. Classification (NCBI taxonomy): domain Eukaryota; kingdom Metazoa; phylum Arthropoda; class Insecta; order Lepidoptera; family Nymphalidae; genus Oeneis; species Oeneis ivallda. Next base: position 22,068,209 of record JARPMR010000015.1, read on the forward strand.
TGTAGTTAATCAGAGAGCAGATCAACATACATCCAGCTGCAGGATTATTTAAAAATGCAATAATTTTTAGACAATCCCACAAAAGTCTGAAGACTGCTGAAACTGTCTGCCTTTCGCAAATGGGGTAAAATAATACAAGTTTTATGACCAGTGTTGTAAGTTGAGGCGCCAATGATGCCACGGCAACGTCATGGTAAAACACGGCATGAGTAAAAGGATGTGTGGCGGGAAGAGAGACGCGGATGACAAATATTTGCTGACGCGGCGCGCCGCGCGCCGGCACTATGTAACCAACCAACGTACCTACAATTGAAAAGAAATTGTATTTCCTACGAGTTATTTTTCTGCTCTAGAGATGAGAGCAGTGAATAGAATAGAATAGAAATATTTTTTATTCAAATAAACTTTTACAAGTGCTTTTGAATAGTCGATGAATCTACCACTGGTTCGGAATGCCTTTCCTGCCGAGAAGAACTAGCAAGAAACTCGGCGGTTGCTCTTTTCAAAACAAATTTACAATACAGTAAATACTATGCTATATATGCAGTGTTTCCACAATGAGGGAAGTTCCAAAAATGCATACCGAATAACTTCTATCTTAAGATGCGCAGACATAAAGTAGCCCCATTCCCGCCGGTGGGACCCGTTCACGAGCATGACGCATGACCCAGCCATTGCTTCGCTCAACCATATTTGAGGGTGTGATAGAAGTGATAGCCTAGTGGTTAGGACTGCGGTCTCCTGTGCGGGTCGCGGTTTCGACCTTAGACTGTTCGGAGTTATGTGCGTATGTTCAATGGTATTTTTCCGATGACGGTGAAATATTCCTCAAAAAAAAGGTGGTTTCACCTTTCTCCTTTCGATTACGTTTTGCACATCTTTTGAATAGTTTGATTTGTATGATCTTTGACTGCTGTTTTAAATTTTAAAGTATCGCTAAGAAGTATTCTTTCTATCAAAATATTATCATACTTGTAAGATGTACTTACCTACTGATATGAAGAAAAATATTCAAGCTTGATGAGTGAATTATATTCAGCAAAATTCATTTTAGGACGCGTATTTTCATACATCCAAACTGATAAGGATTTAAAAAAAATTAAAAATCTGATTACGGGGACCTCAAATAAAACGAACCGGACACAAACCAGCTCGAGATAAGAGCGTAGGTATACGTGAAATATTTACATTTTACTCTATCGTCCTCGGCGGCGACAACAAACGTGCGGCCGCTTTGCGACAATCGCTCGATCGCACGAGCGGCGAGATAGCATCGCTTTCACTGGCTCGGGTCGCGGGTGAACGGGTGCCCTTATCGAGCTATGTGAGTTGCATTGTTGAGTGATACAGATTTTCGAGAGCTCCAGTCATAGTACAAACAGAACTGAACTGTTTGTACTATACTCCAGTGGAGTTCTACAGCATAGTCTTTTGTCACTTTTACACAACCTTTAAAAAAATGTATCAAATATTTTTTTTTTGTTATTTAAAAAAATACATTAAATACATAGTAGAAGAAATAAGGAACGTATAAATGACGCAGTTCAAAATATTTGCCTATACAAGTACCTATACATAATATTTTAAATTGTGTAGTATCATGTTTATGAAAAGATTAAAAATAAAAATGAAAAAAGTCGCAAGTGAAGTTTAATGCAATTTTTTTTTTTGAAAAAGAATATTAGTCAAATTGAAGTTGACTAATATCCTTCCTATCCCCTCCAACTAAGCGAAAGCTTGTGCTATAGTCTAAGATCCGAACATAACATCGACCTTCACCCATCTGTTTACCGAATGAAACATTTTTTTTATAAAATTCCATACATAGACGAATACGTCTTGTATGTATTGCCTATCAAAATATGTTCATGACTATCATTTATTAAAAAAATATTAATTAAATATTTTTTTAGCGAGTTTCAACGAAGGCGTCGCTTCGCAGCCACTATGCTCTATCCTTCTTTATTACACTAAATAAGCTCGGATTTCTCTCTTGCGCAACTTTACTTGCTTTGATTTTTAAACTTTAAATCCTGGCAATAGTGTTTCATGAACGGTTTATTGCAGGCAATACTATACCATCGCGTTTGTTATTAAATAATCTGTTTTTTGATATATATTTTGATTGGTAAACAAGTGGGTGAAACTCGCTAAAAAAATTTAATTAATATTTTTTTTTAATTAATGATAGTCATGAACATATTTTGATAGGCAATACATACAAGACGTATTTGTCTATGTATGGAATTTTATAAAAAAATGTTTCATTCGGTAAACAGATGGGTGAAGGTCGATGTTATGTTCGGATCTCGTACTACTAGGAGTGGGTACGACAATAGTGCAACGGGTGGGATTCGAACCTGTGACCTTTCAGTTTTCAGTCCGCACCTTTAACCGTTGGGCTATTGAGGCTCTCAATGCGACTTCTAAAGCGTTTTCATTAAATATTTGCTGGGATAAAGCGGTGAATACAAACGCGCGGCCACTTTGCGACGATAGTCAACTCGATCGCACGAATTCTGAGATAGCCTGGCTTACATTAGCTTGAGTCGTGGGTGAATGGGTGCCCTTATCCGCAGAATACTTCAGTGTACAGGAAACTTATCGCGATGTGTGAGCTGCATTGTCGAGTGATGCGGAGTTTAAGACTAATGAGACGTTTAGAGATGGCATAATTTTTGTAATTATTTTTTCTACTAGATGATGCCCGCGATTTAGTCCGTGTGGATTAAGGTTTTTTGATTCCCGCGGAAACTGTAATTTTCTGTGATTAAAAGTACCTAGCCCATGTTTTAATCCTGGGTATGAGCTAACTCCATTCCAAACTGCCCAATCGGTTCATTCGTTGTGGCGTTAAAGAGTAACAAACATCCATCCATCCATCCATCCATCCAATTATCATCATACATCCAAAAATCATCACAAACTTTCGCATTTTTAATATCAGTAGGAGTAGGATTTTATTATCGTTTGGCGCAATTAAGACCAAAGGATAACAATATACCTAATATACGAATTCGATAGCTTATAATCCTTTATTCCACAGTATGAAGAATGCAAACAAGTCTTTCTTTTATTGCATACTAGCTGACTAGCTAACGCCCGTGGGTTCGTCCACGTGGATTTAGATTTTACAATACCGCAGGATTTTTTAATTTTCCGGGCTAAAAAGTAGCCTTTGTCACTCTCCAAGTCCTAAACTATACCCATGCAAAAAATCATGTCGATCCGTGCGGCGTGATTAAAGGACAAACCAAGAAACAAAACACTTTAGCATTTAATAATACTTATTGAGTAAGATAATAAGATATAGCAGTGATAGCCTAATGGTTATGCCACTAGTGGTGGCCGACTGTGGTCTCCTATTTGGGGGGTCGCAGGTTCGATCCCGGGTACCTCTGACTTTTCGGAGTTAAGTGCGTTTAAGAAATTAAATATAACATGCTTTAACGGTGAAGGAAAACATCGTGAGGAAACCTGCACACCTGAGAGTTCTCCATAATGTTCTCGAAGGTGTGTGAAGTCCGCCAATTCGCATTGGGCCAGCGTGGTGGCCAGCCTATAACCCTTCTCTGAGAGGAGACCTCGCTCACTAGTGAGCCGATGATGGGTTGATAATGATGATGATGATGATGATTGAGTAAGATGTAGTAAGGATAGCAAGATAAGAGAACCTTTAATAGCTGAGCACGTGCCTTTAATAATAAGCAATTAGATATACTTTATTATCAACAAATGAGTTGCTTGTATAACTTATTGATAAGTGAGCTTGCCTGTATACAAAACTGCGTCTGAAGACAATAAAGCAGCGCAGCGCGAGGTGTGGTCCGGGGAGCATGGCTCTAGCGTGCCACCCGCCCGCGCGCGATTTATAAGCGCTCTCCCGCCCACAGCTTAGGCTAGAACCTGATGTAGCAGGTATAACGCTCGATATAGAACGTTCTTCAACGGTCAAAGTGAATTTAAAAGTTCATAACAGTGGTATTTTGTGGAAGATTGGCTGCTTATCAGATACTAAGGGAGAGGGCAGACTGACTAATTTTAGCGGCAGCGATGGCGCGCTTTTATTGACATTAGCATTTTTATGGCCTTTTGCGTGAATCGCGTTTCGAGTGCGCGAAAATTGTATGGCTTTAGATCGCAAAATCGCGCAATGCACGCAAAAGGTCATAAAAACGCTAAAGGCTATAAGAGTAGCCAGTTTGCCCTCCCCCTAAAGCATATTTATTTTGAAGTGCATCTCCTAAAACTAATAAAGCAAAGTTCAGACTCCAGCAATCATAATATCATTAGTATACCACTCGGTTGCGTATGATACATAGAATAGAATAGAATAGAAATATTTTTTATTCAAATAAACTTTTTGTGTGAATAGAAATATTTTTTAATCAAAAAAGTGCTTTTGAATCGTCTTGCTCTACCACTGGTTCTGGTACCACTGGTATAAATAAACAGTAACCCAAAACTTTAGCCACAAGTCACAACGCTTCGGTGAAACGTTGTAAAACAAGCTTCCCGAGTTGGGCAGAGTTTGGTGTATTGGCAAAATAGGTACTTGCACTGCAAACACTTTTTGTTTTATCGAACTTATGACTTATAAATAGCCTACTCCATAAATAGACTGTACTACATGTCATAAAAATTATTGTGAATATTGTTATGTCATGTATGATGTACTTGTAAAGTGATACCTAATCTAATAAAAAATTTTGTTTCATCCGATTATACAGAGTTAGTTGATGTTGGCACTTGCCTGAAAATTTCTGTTATCCTACGATCAATTCAAAGTTGACTAGGTTGAAAACAATTTTAAAAAACGAGCGTCTTTTCGCACAGTTTGCTCTTATCCTAATTACAGGGTGGTATTAGGGATTAAGCGAGGTCCGATCCAATTCGTTAACAACTTCGCAATACATCGCTCATAATGAACTCAACCTACACTCATTTTAAAACGCATCAAGCAATAAACAAAGTACATGAATATAATATTGTCGTGTCCATACTTCTCTATCACGAGTTACGATTTAAAGACGCGGGTCTTTAAATATTTTATGGTACACGACGCCAATGGGACGTACCACCGTAGCTTAATGAGTGCCGAAGCAATCTGTATCTTGTATTTTACTTCACTATCATGACTTTTTTGGAGTTTACTCCTTAAGAATCGATTTTAGGCGCCCGGTATGAGAAAAATCCGAGCAGTAAAATCAATTTATCAATGACCTCGTTACGTTTTTCACAACGTTGAAATTTCTACCCTAACGTTGAGTAAATAAGGTTGGTTTTCGCTTGAGTTGTCGAATGCCCGCGTTACGTTTTTCACAACGATGCAAATTTCTACCCTAACGTTGAGTAAATAAGGTTGGTTTTCGCTTGAGTTGTCGAATGCGAAAGCGCTTTCGTTTCGGGAAGCCGACCGCGTACCGATCGGGTCGGAGGCGCCGCGAATGCATTACGACGTTTTAAGTAGTAAACTCCAGTCGTGCGTCGGAGCTGACACACACACTTTTTTTTTCATCGATAAAAATACGAAAAGAGCTCTGACATATATTGTAAGACGTCGTAATTACTGACCGATGTTTGCCACAGACTTGCATTTTTAATGCAGTAAAACTTAAAAGCATGTCATCTGATGTTAACGATTACCACCGCCTTTGAAAAAAAATTACAGCAGCAAGTAACGCAATGCAGGAATTTGTTGATCCGCCCTTAGTGTAATCCCAAACCGCAAACAAGAGGCCCTGGATTTGATGATTGTGAAGGGATAGACTTTAAATAAAATACCAAATTTTTCTATTTCCTTAGTCTAAAATCTAAATATATGTATAAAAGGAAAGGTTACTGGCTGGCTGATTGACTGAACTGATCTATCAACGCACAGCTCAAATCACTGGACGGATCGGGCTGAAATTTGGTATACAGATAACTATTATTATAACGTAGGCATCCGGTAAAAAAGAATTTTTGAAAATTCAACCCCTAAGGGGGTAAAATAGGGTTTGAAAAATCAAATTTAACGTTAGCGAAGCCACGAGTAAAAGCTAGTATAAATGTAAGTCATATAATATACTAGCTGATGCCCGCGACTTCGTCTGCGTGGATTTAGTTCATAACATCCCGCGGGAAATCTTTGTCACCCTCCAGGTTCTCAACTATACCTATCCAATAAATCACGTCAATCCGTAGCTTTGTAGCAGGAAACATTTGATCGTCTTGCTCGCGGCATTGTTAATGATGATTCAAAGAGAAAACATATTACTGATGATATTATCAATTACGTTAAACTATAATTTTTATAATTGTTTTTACCATAATTAACCAAATACAAAATTACGTTTAGCTGTCATTTACGTTTTGTTCTTCCACTGTCATTTTCGTTTTTTTATTCCATGTCAGATGCATTTTTGTTATAGCAGGTTTTATATTGACTTGACGGAAACGCGGTCGAACGGGATAAAAAGTATCCTATGTCCGTCTCCTGGTTCTAAGCTATCTCTCGACCAATTTTGAGCCAAATCGGTTCATCCGTTCTTGAGTTATAAATAGTGTAACTAACACCACTTTCTTTTATATATATAGAGATTTCGTTTTATTGCCAAAAAAATTTATTTTTACGATAAATATGTATAAGTACCTACAAGAAATCATTCACAGCTCCGAAAATTAGCTCAGATGACATTTATTTTTAATAAAACCTTAATTTCCCTTTATTTTATTTTTTCATTACAAAATTAACTTAATTCAAAATTCAAACAATAGACTAAAATAATGTAACCATGAACATTATATCTTATTATGTGATTCATCTGAACTCGCTGCATTCATAATGCCAATTAAATCACTTTATTTCATAACAAAGTTCACGCAAAAACCAGCCTTAATGCATTGTCTTAAAAGGTATTTATTTAATTCTGCATGTACACAGTGCAATACTTAAGACTGCCTCAAGTATCAAGTAGGTACGATTGTTTTACTTTGAAAAAGGTCGTAAGTGCACTTGCGACACTTTTGATTAAATACTTTATATGTGTGACATAAGGTCGTTTTTGTATATCTGTAAATGCTTGGTCAGCTAACAGATATAAACAGCTAGTCGCGGCTCCCGGGGTGGCTTGTACAATGTACGCGCGTGACACTGCTCTATTTACGAGAGAGTCGGCCTCTCAGACCCATAGTGATACTGTCCGGTACAAAAATAGTGGAACTATTCTAACACAAATATTCTAAGTCGTAATTTATTATCGACCGAGCGAAGCGAAGGTCTTTGAGTTAACTAGGGCGATTTGCACTTGTCCGTCCGTCCGTCCGTCCGTCCGTCCGTCTGTCAGAGCCTTATAACTTTTGAATTACTGAACGTAATTACTTCAAATTTAGATATAATATGTAAACCGATGGCCTCCAGCCGAAAATGGCTTAAAAAGTTATAAAAATCTTTATTTCAGGGGGGCTCTCATAGAAGCGAATGCGAAGTAAAAAAAAAAAAATCGCGTTACATAAAATTGTTACGTATCATTTTAAAGATAATTTTGAACTGAGTACAAAAATATTTTTTTTTTAATTTTTCCCTTAAAATTGACGAAATGGGGGGCTTTCAAAGTGGCGATTTTATACGCTCGCTTGAAGACGCTCTCTAGAAAAATCCGCTATGGATTTTCAAACTGATTTTATGTTTTTAGGTCACTTATATCCTGTACTTGAACAACAAATACTAAAATTATATGAATATTATAAAGAAACGAGATTATTTAATTTTTAATGGGCGTCAGTAATTCATATAGCATCAACATAGCTTCACAATAATGCTAATAGATGGCGCAGTCAGTAACTATTCCCATGGAACTACGAGTTAAATTCAATGTTTGATAAATAATTCAATGTTTTCACTAACGTTCCCTAACCTTTACGGGCTACCTATAAGTTAGGTGATTGATGTTTTCTGTCAACTTATTTATCACGATCCTGTACGGGACACCTAAAAGGATATTGGGACGGATGTTAGGACTTAGGATTGTATTTAGGAGCTACCTACGTTAAGAGACTCCTACTTAGGGGATGATTTAGGTATGTTTGGTGAAAACGGGCATAATAATAATGTCAGTTTTGGTTATCATGTATCGATTGAATGAATAATCATGGGATACCGTTACCGCGAGGTCTCAGTTCGGGGCGAACCACTAGTATTCTATAAATAATCGGAAAGCGGTTAAAACGTCACATACTTTTTGAGGGTTCCGTACCCAAAGGGTGCCAACGGGACCCTATTACTAAGCCTACGCTGTCCGTCCGTCCGTCCGTCCGTCCGTCCGTCTGTCAGCGGGCTGTATCTCGTAAGCCGAAATAGATAGACAGATGAAATTTTCACATATTATGTATTTCTATTGCCGCTATAACAACAAATAATAAAAATTAAATTAAATTAAAAAAATTAAATTAAAATATTTCCATGGGTACATTATTTTTATTAATTGACCGAGCGAAGCGAGGTCTCTGAGTTAACTAGAGCGATTTGCACTTGTCCGTCCGTCCGTCCATCCGTCTGTCAGAGCCTTATAACTTTTGAATTACTGAACGTAATTACTTCAAATTTAGATATAATATGTAAACCGATGGCCTCCAGCCGAAAATGGCTTAAAAAGTTATAAAAATCTTTATTTCAGGGGGGCTCTCATAGAAGCGAATGCGAAGAAATTTTTTTTTATTTGCGATTCATAGGTTTTCTGTGTATCATTTTAAAGACAATTTGGAACAGAGTACAACCGTATTTTTTTTTTTATTTTTTTTCCTAAAATTGACGAAATGGGGGGCTTCCAAAGTGGCGATTTAATACGCTCGCTTGAAGACGCTCTCTGGGAAAATTTTCTATATATTTTCAAGTTGTACTTATTTTCTTACTTCACTTGTATCCTGTACTTGAACAACAAATACTAAAATTATATGAATATTATAAAGAAACGAGATTATTTAATTTTTAATGAGCATCAGTAAATTTCACATAGCTTCACAATAATGCTAATAGATGGCGCACTCCATACACACATAACTATTCCATGGAACTAGGACTACTAGGAGTTACGACTACGATCTATCCCAAAAACAGTTTTGCGTCGACTACTATTATTTAGGTACATAATATCATATTATTCAATTAAAATTATTCTTTAGTTAAATATAAAACTTCAATAATTTGAGATTTCGGGTTCATTAAATTATGTGATTATAAAGGATTTAAATAAAAACTTGATGGGTTCGGCACGATTTCGTGTCGTCCGACTGCTGTTACCAAGTTAAGTTACGTTAAGCTAAGTTGGGCCCAATTTATTAAGCAATTAATTTGGGCCAAATTAATTGCTGCATTTTGTATATTTTCTATTCACGTCGATAGATGACGATTTGTACAGATGCCCCTAACCCGTTTTCACTCGTTATTATATACCTACATAATAATTCAATATTTTCACTGACGTTCCCTTACTTTTACGGGCTACCTATGATAAGTTAGGTGATGATTACTGTCAACTTCTTTATCACGATCCTGTACGGGACACCTAAAAGGACATTGGGACGGATGTTAGGACTTAGGATTGTGTTTTGGAGCTACCTACGTAAAGAGACTCCTACATAGGGGATGATTTAGGTATGTTTGGTGAAAACGGGCATAATAATAATAATGGCAGTTTTGGTCGTCATGTATCGATTGAATGAATAATCATGGGATACCGTTAGCGCGAGGTCTCAGTTCGGGGCGAACCACTAGTATCTACAATTTGATATTTCGGTGTTTCAATAATGAATGAGGTATCTTCTCAACTTAAGTCATTGGTCGTCATCTACCTTGAAGATGTTCTAAAGTGCTTCAACTAAAACAAAGGGTAATTGTTTTGATGAGTTGAAATTGAAAGTATTCCTATAATACCTATATCATATTCACTAGATGCATAAAATCCATCTGCATACCATAATGTATTTTCGAGTCATTCCTTGATTTCCTTAAATTCAGTCTTTCGAGGTTACGACTTGGAATATGGGTGTAAACTGTGAGCATTATTATAATTTTTTGTGAAAATAATATGGGATATAGGTTCTTCTTAATCGATAAATGAACCTCTCAAAGGGTTTTCATGTTCCAAGGTCTTGAACCACTTGTTCAGAGGCTCTTTATGTCACGTATAATGTCAAATTGACAGTATAATGCATACCAACTGAAGCACAATTATCAAATTAACCCTTTAAGAAATCGAGGTAAAAAGCTTCCAATTTTCGAAAAGTTTTAATTGGCTATAATTTAGTATAGCTTTCTCCGATAGGTAGCTAAGTTCTCCTTTTTGTTTAAAAATAAATGGAACAACAATAGTTTGTTCAATAACAACAATATGTAATTTCTCGAAATTAACTTTTTGTATATTTAATGGTTTAACGAGTGTTGATAGCTTAATGATATTATTTATTGTAACGGTGAAAGAAAAAATGGTGAACAAACTTCCGTACCTCTCTTATGAGGTACTCCATAATGTTGTCAAAGGTGTGTGAAATCTGCCAATCCGCACTTCGCAAACATATCGCACTATGGACTGAACCCTTCTTATTCTAAGAGGTGACTCCTGCCTAGTTGTAGGCCGGCGATGGGTTTTGATGATGATTGTACGGTTCAGGACCGCACAGTAATAAAACTACTTGATAGAGGTACAAGTTTATTGCCCCCTACTTAGGCTAAACCTAATGGCAGTAGTGTGAGCGCGATGCGATGGCATGTGCACTGACGAATGAATTATAAAAAAGGTGTATTTATAATAAACGCGTGAATGATGACTAGGCGTATTGTACGGTTTCGACATAGACCGTACAATGACCGTACCTGTCAAAAACCTGCATCTAACTTGACAACCATGTGTGAAGCGTACAGCAGGCGAATCTCACCATAGTATGCGCACGCGGTGGCATTGTGTGCCTTGTCCGCACTATTAACGTGCGGATTTATGCCCCTTAATAGCGCGCCGCCGGATTTTGAATAATTATTAACGATCGCGCAATCTCCTTATACGAGTGACCCCACGACGCTTCGAGTGCACTCTACACTGTGCATTATTATGTCCTTGAATTTCCCCTTTGAAAATGTAGTTAGTAAAATGTAAGTGCTTTTAGTGAATTATTTTTTCTTACTTGTTCCTCGTTAGATTTCTAACGAAGTTAGAACGTTATTGATTAATATTTTGTTCTTTGTTAGAATAACTATATACCTAGATACTTCTATTGTTAAAAAAAATGTAACTGAGTAATCGTATCTAAACTCTCTTAATTGCGACTATTGTAAAACTTTTTAATACGACTATTGACTAAACCCACTTACTATGTGACCGTTACACCTAACCTTGTTACACCACCTACACCTGTGACATTTGTGTAACACCTAGCTCTGCAGTTCTGATTGTTGTCTTTTAATTTTCTACAATTTGAAGAGCGCATGAAAATACTAAAATGTTTTTTGTAAAACTATTTTTCATTTTTTACCAATTTTAATCGTATTTTGTTACTTTTTTAAATTATTGGTCATAAGAAGTTTTTACTGAAAATCTTTTAATTTTCTTAATGGAATTTTCTTTTTTCGCTGCTTTACCTTATTCCCTGACACAACTGTTTCTCTAATTCTGCTTTTGTATTTTACGAGTTTTTCTTAAGTAAAAACGTCGGTAGTCCTACTTTGTTGCCGAGTGCTCTCAGAATTTTAACTTTTTCCACAATTAAAACAAACGACAACGCCAAGAATTAATGGCGGACAATTTTAGGTTTGTGCTAAAAAGTGATAAAATTCACACCTCACGTACGTTCGGCGGGCGCGTAACGACCTATTGATTCAGGATAAAGATGTTGTCGAAAAACGGCTCAATGAGTGGCCCTTTCCGCCGTTGTAGCCCTTAGCGCTGGTTAGGGAGGCTGCAGGATAAACCGATTGATAATAATTTTATGTTACACAAGAAACAATAAGCTTATTTTGCTAAAGTCCAAAACATGTGCTATGCGCCGCATTTTCGTTTGCTTACTACATATGCTGGATCAGCAGGCAGTACTCACAACTGCAAACACCACGTATCTCTTGATATATAATGCGCTTGATAGCTATGCAGTTTTGCGTCGACGCACATTATTGGCGCTTAGAGTATATATTCACTGAAACACATACTCCAAGGATGCTGCCATCTCACAGAACAAAGCAACAACGGGCCTCATCGTTAGGGCGCGCGCTCCGCTTGTTCAATTATTATTTACTTCGAGAAAATTAGAACTCCATGTTTTCCACACCTCACTTCTTCAGCTCACAAGAAAGACACAAATGTTACTTTAGGTTATTATGTCACTAAACCCTGAAAATCACCTAATAAAATTTTCTGTTTTCGAACTACTGTGGATATATCTATTGTCGCAAATTAACTTACGACTATTTTCTTTGACTTAATGCTTTTTACGTCTTTTTAAATAAATTCTTCAATGCTTTTTAAATATTGTTAGTCACCTTAAAGGGCAACATAACTGCCTTGGAGATCGTTTTTCTAACTTGTCCTGTAGTTAACAACGTTATTATACGATATTCTGTTTCATACAAGGAAGGACAAGCTTACTTTGTTATATGGCAGCATGCGACAGGCAATCATGCAATATGCATCGTCCGCCCTCCAACTTTATACATGCAAGAAAAGTCTAGATTATACAGATCCTCTAACATACAATTTGTTTATACACGTTTAACATTGCCAAACAGTCCTTTAAATGATGTCGGAAACTGTGACACATAATTGTAAGATTTAATCTTAAGAGCAAAGTTTATGGTTATAAACAGCCCCTGATAAAAGTCTGATTTATAGAACCGAGTGAACGAAACACACAGTTGGGGTCCCAAGGTGCTGGAGTGGTGATGGGCGTCTATCGGTTAATAACAATGACCTTCTATTGGTTAGTAAAGAATAGAAAAAAGAAGATTAAAATCAAGATTATACTGAGGCGTAGAAGGACGTATGTGTAAATTATGTATTTGGGTGGATCTTAAACAAATATCAACCAAACTGCACTTGATTAATATTCTCTCTGCCCTCCAAATAAGCGGAAAGCTTGTGTTAGGAGTGGGTACGACAACAGTGCAACCGTTGTGGATCGATCCGTCGACCTATAAGTTTTCAGTCCGCGTTATAAGTTATTATAATTACATCATCATGAGCAACCCATTAACTTCTCACTATCATCATTAACGTATCATTATGGTCTCCTTTTTTATGTAGCGGTTTAATAGTAAATGTAGGCCATAGTCCACCACGCTGCCCCAATCAGAATTGGTAAACTTCACACACCTTTACATTATGGAGAACTACCAGGCGTGCAGGTTTCCTCGCGATGTTTTCCTTCACCGTTAAAGCATGAGATATTTAATTGCTTAAATTATAATTAAATTATTCTCAAATTACTACTAAAATTCAGTTTCATAAGTGTCAAGTTTACCTGCAGTTTCGAATTCAAGCTCTTCCAGTTCAAAAAAAATCGTTTGCAAGTGTGAAATCCACTTAAACTCGGAATCGAATCGAATCAAACTATCGCACAAAAAGCTGTCGATTCGAGTTTCGACGCGGCACGTGTTATTTGACAAATAAAAAATTCAACTCTCCACCACGAGAGGTATTCGAACCGAAATGAAAATAGTAAAAAAATACGACCCAAAATTAAAAACAAAGTCTACTTGGAAAATTTTATTCCGATGATACCTACCGATAGGGTTTTTATTCAGTTATTTTGACTGGTCGCCATTATATTTAATTAATAATTAATTAATTATGCGTCTGAATACTTTCTTGCCGTATGCTCCATATAAGCTAAGAGTGTTCGCCTTAACTGGTATTAGCTGTTTCTACTTTGTTTCATACTTCATGAAATACTTCATATATAAACACTTTGGATTATACTAGAACTAGATAAACAAAATTCTCCGTAATATTTTTAAGCTATTGCATAGCTTTTATCGCGGGTTTTGAACTAGGACAAAGAGTTTGAGCGCGGCGACCGAATCAAGAAATTCCGTAACGAAAATAAACCTAACACCGGTCGTTCAGTAAGCGTTCAACATTTTAGAGGTTCACAAGTAGCTCTGGTTGGCGCAGTGGGCGAGCGACCGCTTTCTTTACCGTATGGTGTATAATGTCGCAGGTTCGAATCTCACTCGCGAAGTAGTGACAGTGCGCTTTTCGTGTTTGTTTGTTTTCTAATTATTTTTTGCATAATTTTCATTATGCAAAAAAAAATATTGCATAAATATTATAATTGCATAAGTTGATAAAAAATGCTATGCAATAGCTTTACCGCGGCAGTCCCCGAGTGACACTTAAATTTTTTTTAATCTTTTGTAAAGATGAGAAAGATATCAACGCAGGCGAATCCGCGGGAAAACTAGTGTTATATGAAACTATATTGACGTCACGTCAGAACCGTTACGATCGACCAGTCTACAATACAACACAACGTAAACAACTGTTAACCAGGATGGCCAAGTAATGTGATTTCTCGGATATCACCTACACATTTGAATCTCACACTTGCTTGATGATCGATGGTGGAACCCAGCTGGTTTGGCCGAACTGGTAGTAGGGTCTTGACTTGTCATAACAGGTTCGCCTACATTAAATAAATAGTTAAGATTTTTGAAGTAAAACTTCTTTATGCACGCTTGACTTAGGGAGTAAGCTGGTGAATGCGTTACGAAAAATGTGATCGGGCGAGGCGAACGGAAGTTGAGAGGGATATAAGTTATTGAAGATAAAAAGTTACGTTTCATATATTACTGTAGGGGCAAGAGAAAGAGGTGCGAGCACACATTTTCTTTCTGTCTTTCTCTCATAGCCAGTTGCGAAACGTAAGTTTAACTTCAGTCGTGAACTCTAAAGCACACTCGGTTTTATTTTTTAAATTGTATACGCTTAATGCCGATTTGCCTACCAACGTCGAGTGACGCTTAACTCAGGAATAAATTAGACGTCCTGACTGTTTTTGTATTGAAAATCTGCCAAAATTACGCTGGGATAAGACTTACTTTACGTTGGTGATATCGGCCCTTAGTCTAGGAAGATGAATTTGTTTCTTTATAAATAGAATCGTTATAAAAGAAGAATCATTAAAATCGCTTGCTAAGATTGCTTGTCAAGGCTTAGAAAGCATGACTGTGGATGTATACTATAATTGTGCATGTATGTTTCGTACTCCACCATAGCGCTATTCCTGTGTTGATTTTAGGAATGAGGTGTCAATCGATTAGTTAATATAATCCGGGTGACATAAGCTACATTTCCAATTTTCCGTATTCAGGTTACAATTTTCTAACTTCTTGTTATGATAAAAATGCGTGAGTGTCGTGGAACACTCGATTAGAACGTTCCTTTTAATAAATTATAATTATGGTACCTTTTTAAACAATATTATGAAAATATTATCTTTTAATAATGAAAACGTTACCTTTTAGAATCAACACCATCTCTCGCCACATGTTAGAACCATCTCGTAATAAATGGGCGCGCACCTATTACATATTATGAAAATGTTATCTTCTAATATTGGAAACATAACCTTTTAGAATCAACGCCATGTCACGCCACAAAGTGGGTCGTGAAAAATTCTTACACTTTCTTCGCCTAACCCCCCATCCGCCATGTCAGTACCGTGCGATAACACTGGGAAAAAATTCCTGGACCGCCATACTTTTTTACGTAGCAAAACAGGATACTATTACGTTTTTAGCCGGTAGGTACCATGTTGATTTCGTAGCTAGATTACGTAGCATAGTGTTGCTTCTAAACGTCACAGTAAGGTGCAACATTACTAAGTATGCGGCGCTTATGTTACGTATGCTGCACCAGTGGTAAGTAGTAAATCGCAAGCTCCTTACGTAAGTAGCTCATTTAAGTAGTATTTTTTGGAGTTCATTGGAGTTTACTCCTTAAGAATCGATTTTAGCAGCCCGGTATGAGAAAAATCCGGACAGTTAAATCAATTTATCAATGACCTCGTTACGTTTTTCACAACGTTGAAATTTCTACCCTAACGTTGAGTAAATAAGGTTGGTTTTCGTGCGAAAGAGCTTTCGCTTCGGGTAACCGAGCGCGTAGCGATCGGGTCCCCGAAGCGAAAGTCGGTCGGGGCGCGCTCGGACCCGAGTCGCGCGCATAGAGAAGGATATAGCGTCGCGCGTAAACTCCAGTCGTGCGTCGGAGGCCGGAGCTGACACACACTTTTTTTTCTCAGTGAAGGAACTTCGTTCCAAAATCTTCGAGGCTAGTCCTGACAATGTAGATAGAATGGTGTCACTTGTCGTAATGGCCGCTCCCACGCTGCCGCGCGACAAAAACCCGTCCTCATTGCGATGCGGCCCGCGACACGACACGATGCACGCAACTTTTTGATGCCAGGCCTTTTTAACGCATCGCGATTTCAGCATTATTTGCTTATGCGACTTGCGAGCGCAAATTGATTTAATTGTGTCTGAGATTTAACGAGTTTTTCCTGCTCATGCAGCGCTCACAACTTCTTCTTCTTTATCAAAAGACAGATGTCCACTGCTGGACAAAGGTCTACTGCATGGATCTCCACAGGCTTCGGTCTTCCGCCGCCTGAATTCAGCGGCTTCCTGCAACACGTTTGATGTCTTAGGTTCACCTAGTGGTGCTCACAACTATTTTTTTTTATTCGATGACGTCGTAAGCCCGAGGCTTGTGGAAGTCCAGCTTTGTTCAGCTGTGGACTTTGTTCAGATGTGTGTCTATCTGTTGATTGAGGGCCGATTTCACCAACGTAAAATAAGTTTTATCCGAGTATAAATTTGATATTTTGACAGTATTTTCAATAGAAAACCTGTCAGAACGCCCAAATTTATTCCGAGGATAAACGTCACGCGACGTTTAGGACAAACAGTTTGAGCGCGGCGACCGAATCAAGAAATTCCGTAACGAAAAAGCCTAACACCGTCGTTCAGTAAGCGTTCAACATTTTAGAGGGTCACAAGTAGCTCTATTTGGCGCAGTGGGCGAGCGACCGCTTTCTTTGATGATGTCGCAGGTTCGAAACTCGGTTCACTTTTCTTGTTTGTTTGTTTTAAATTTTTGTTTTGCATAATTTTTATTATGCAAAAAAAATATTGCATAAATATTATAATTGCATAAGTTGATAAAAAATGCAATAGCTTTACCGCGGTAGTCCCCGAGTGCCACTTAAGTTTTTTTTTAAAATAAATAGGTAGTTATTTTTAAGTCCCTTTCAGGTACAAAAGTGGTCATAGAATAACTATGTAACAGAACCTATCATGAGACATTACGGTGACATTCATCATGTCAGCATTTAAACGAGCTGAGCTGCAGTGTTCTCGGAGGCCCGGCGTCCCGTAGTCTAAGCCTGCCGGATGCGCCGGCCCACTTACACCCTTCGCCGCTTTTCCCACATAAACTACCTGCCTAGAGCAGACTGGGAGCTAGCCAGCATTACAATAATACAGTCTATACACTCGACTCGATGTGGGCTTTACGTTTGTGTTTTTGTCGGTGAATAGGTTTCCGCTTGACTTGTCAGCCATTACAATTACTTACATAGCGTTTCCTATCTGTCTATCATACAACTAAAAGGTAAATATATCGTCATCATATAATGCATCAACGGCTCACTACTGAGCGCAGGTCTCCTCTCAGAAAAGGATTATAGGCCATAGCCCATAGACCACCATGCGGCTGGTCAAGCCCTTTTTGAGTTATAGTCAGACTAATGAACAGCAATTGATTTTTATATAAATAGATTAATTTACATATTATCAAAATTCATAAGGGCCTCATAAGTAGGCTCAGGATCGCTCAGCGGGCGATGGGGAGAGCTATGTTCGGAGTGTTCCTGCGGGATCGAATCAGAAATGAGGAGATCCGTAGGAGAACTAAAGTCACCGACATAGCTCAGCGAGTCGCGAATCTGAAGTGTAAATGGGCGAGACACATTGTGCGAAGAGCTGATGGTCGTTGGGGTCCTAAGGTGCTGGAGTGGCGACCCCGCACCGGAAAGCGCAGTGTTGGCAGACCCCCCAACAGGTGGACCGACGACATCAAACAACTCGCAGGGAGCCG
Source organism: Oeneis ivallda (assembly GCA_029955525.1). Classification (NCBI taxonomy): domain Eukaryota; kingdom Metazoa; phylum Arthropoda; class Insecta; order Lepidoptera; family Nymphalidae; genus Oeneis; species Oeneis ivallda. The sequence continues at coordinate 22,086,331 of JARPMR010000015.1, forward strand.
CTGGATTCAGGCAGTGCAAGACCGAGGCCTGTGGAAGTCCATGCGAGAGACCTTTGTCCAGCAGTGGACGTCTATCGGTTGATAAAGAAGAAGAAGAAAATTCATAAATTCATATTACGTCTAATCATCAAATGTCAAAAAGAGATTGCTCCGAAAGCTCCACAACAGGACGCAATATGAAACCTATCGCTGTTTACAATGTCTTCTGGGAAAACCATCAAGAAGGTATTTTCTCAATAGAGCGAGCGGTTTTAATTAGGAAAATTGAACGCCAACAATTCCAGACGTCCACTTTAATGTGAGAAAACCGCGGACTGGGGGACACTTCTACGTATACACATAGACTAATTAATTTGTTCAGACATTCAATCTTATTCGTGCCGTTGAAATACGAGCTGTATAAAATTTAATAAAAAAAATATTTATATTAGGTAAGTTAGGTTTTTTTTAAATCCCATGGGAACCCTCGGCTTTTCCGGGGTGAAAGAAAATCCACGCAAGAAATCACATTGATATGTTGGTCCTTTGCTCCGTGATTGAAAGACAAACTACAATAATAACACTTTCGCATTTAAAAAATTAGTAAGTATTAAAAACCCATTTGTCCATTTCATGGAAGTGGGCCAATTATAATTATTTTATTATTACGGCAGCCTCAAACTACGAGTATAACTTACGAGAGTTTCACACGCGCCCTGCAGCTATATTCTCTATTTTTGACATTTGCTTTGGAAAACAATGGAAAGTTGCCAACTTAGAAATGTCAAACGTATTCGTAATTTAATCTACTATAAAAAAATAAGTCGGGTTTTCCTTCCTAACGCTATAACTCCAGAACGCATGAACCGATTTCCACGGTTTTGCATTCGTTGGAAAGGTCTCGGGCTCCGTGAGGTTTATAGCAAAGAAAATTCTATCCACGCGGACGAAGTCGCGGGCATCAGCTAGTTTTTCATATAATTCAAAAAAATTCACAATTCAAAATTATTTATTTCACGTAGGCCAACCTGTGGCTCTTATGACACGTTCTACCAGCCGGCCAGAAACTCAGCAGTTGCTCTTTTCAAAATAATCATTTTAAAATACATATTATTATGTAGCTAATTACATTGTAATAAGTTTTTTATACTATCCTGTGGGCAGCTGGATGACAAGCCGATTTAACCCATGCAACTTTGTTATAATAGAATAGAATATAATATTTCCACAATGAGGGGAAGTTCCAAAAAAGCGTACTACAATTCAATTCATATTAAGACGGGTAAACAGAAAGTAGCGCCATTCCCGCCGGTCGCACCCGTTCACGAGTATGACGCATGCCGTTGCTTCGCTCGACAATATTTGAGGGTACGTAACATACGAGTTTAACAGTTCCAGTAGCAACTAAACCATCGCCACTGAGATACAGAATAGCCCCCCTGGTCTAACCAGACTCCAAGAGCCCTCACCAAGCTCATGTCGTCCTTTGCAGTGATATTCTTTGCCCACGCTGGTCGTCCCTGGCTGCGCATTCCCGCGCGTGCAGTTTTTTGCAATCCGCGCAACGATCGCGCAAATATTTACGATTATTTATTATCTGGCTCAAAATCACCGCTAGCTCGCCTTTATGTATCTGGCTCAAAATCACCGCTAGCTCGCCTTTATGTATCTGGCTCAAAATCACCGCTAGCTCGCCTTTATGTATCTGGCTCAAAATCACCGCTAGCTCGCCTTTATGTATCTGGCTCAAAATCACCGCTAGCTCGCCTTTATGTATCTGGCTCAAAATCACCGCTAGCTCGCCTTTATGTATCTGGCTCAAAATCACCGCTAGCTCGCCTTTATGTATCTGGCTCAAAATCACCGCTAGCTCGCCTTTATGTATCTGGCTCAAAATCACCGCTAGCTCGCCTTTATGTATCTGGCTCAAAATCACCGCTAGCTCGCCTTTATGTATCTGGCTCAAAATCACCGCTAGCTCGCCTTTATGTATCTGGCTCAAAATCACCGCTAGCTCGCCTTTATGTATCTGGCTCAAAATCACCGCTAGCTCGCCTTTATGTATCTGGCTCAAAATCACCGCTAGCTCGCCTTTATGTATCTGGCTCAAAATCACCGCTAGCTCGCCTTTATGTATCTGGCTCAAAATCACCGCTAGCTCGCCTTTATGTATCTGGCTCAAAATCACCGCTAGCTCGCCTTTATGTATCTGGCTCAAAATCACCGCTAGCTCGCCTTTATGTATCTGGCTCAAAATCACCGCTAGCTCGCCTTTATGGACCACAAAAAACTATTATTTAAATGAGAATTTTAATTTGGACAACCCTGGAAAAGGTTGGCGTCAACTATCTTTTTAATTTTTAAGCAGGGTTCAAACTATCCTACGCTACTCTGCTATATTATAGTACCTACTAGCACTTGTCCTCGAATTCGTCCGCGTGAAGATTGGTTTTTAGATAATCCTGCAGGATTTTTAAAAACCTAACTTCACGCGAACGACGTCACGGGTAAAAGCTATTACTAAAATAAGAATACAATTTCGTTTGTATGGGGCGTTTGAGGGTTTATTATTTTAAACCTTTGATTATTTATTTTACAAGATTACACGTATGAACACATCGACCTATAATGCTTAGAAAAGAAGTTTCTAACAAAGTTCCGCTCCATACTTAGGCTCAAGTTCTCTCTATATCTATATTCGTTATAGTTCGATGTATAAATATGATTTTCCACACTCATCTCATCATGAGATGAGTGTGGAAAATCATACTTTGAACATGAGATTCTCATGTCCAAAGTAAAGGAAACATGGAAGCCCGTAAGCTTAATTTGGATCTCTACATAACTTTTAATTCTCAACCGAAAGCGGCTTTTTAAAAGCCCCGAAGCGAAATGCAAATACGGGATCCGCTCATAACATGGTTATAAGCAATGAAAAACAATGGTAACGGAGGGTAGGTACAACAATAAAATAATCAGGCCGCGGTCGTGCTATGGGGTTTTGTTTAAGATTTTTTGTCCAAAGATCTTTTCGCTATCTCCCGATGCACCACTGTGCACTGATTATGCACGATGTACCGATAGCATAAACAGTGTATTAACTTTTATTCCATAATTGATTTAATGTTTTTACCTATGACGGAACTGAGGGAGGCGGTACTTGCGTTGCGTAGGTATAAAAATTGTTTGTTTGTACGTTTTTTTGCCAGATAGTGATGGATGTTTTTTGAACCTAGTTACAATGTGAGCATGTCTATGTCTTTGAGATGTCACTAAATTTATCTTAGTTGTAGGAGTGACATAGAGAATAAAATTTAAATATGGCGTCCGCGAAAACTGGCGACCGGGTTCTTTGCCATCTCAGTGACAGTGGCCATTTTCTAATGTAATAGGGTTTTTTAAATGTACGTTACTTCACTTTTTTCACAGAAGGAAAAAGTGACTTGGGAGTAAAGTGTCTATATTTCTGAGTTTAAAGTTTACATTCCGATGTACCTATTTAGAATTAATGTTTCTTTATTTTTGAGTTCAGAGTTCTGCGTTCCACTGTCAAAACTGGGTAATATCTTGATAATACATATAATATTATGAAGGATGACAAATGCCTATAATATTTATTATTCCTTGTCAAAGTCTTACAATTTTTGGAACGAAGTTCCTTATCGCGCGTTGGGAAAGGGGAAATTAGACGGAAATTAAGACCAAAGTTGTAACGACACTTTATGATGGCCTAAAAAAATATCTTATATAATAATTTCAACGAGTTGTTCATCGCTCCCGTGGCGCAATTGGCTCGCGTGCGGCTGTTAACCGAAAGATTGGTGGTTCGAGCCCACCCGGGGGCGCGCAATTTTATTTTCATTTTTTATTTTATAAAATTATTTTAATTTTAATATTTTATAAAATCGATATTTAGGCTTCCCTGGGGTCATTTTTTTATCGATAAAAAAATCATGATAAAAATGTATACCCGAATAATTATTTTCTTTAAACCTCGAATAGAACTTGAAATTAATATTTTTATAATATTAACTTCGTTTCTATCTGGTGTCCCACGACACCACACGACTTTTTTTATTTAGTACACAACTATATACATATATATTTTTGCTGTCGTTACGTATTAATTGATACGATTTTATAAGCAAACTTTGTCGTGGCCAGCCAGCCCGCGCCTTAAGGCGAAGCTCTGCTTTATTGATGTAATTTAATTATAATTACATCTTATATGTACCCGCAATTGATTCTGTCGTGTAAAGCACACGCGATATACGACTACCACCGTGTAGAGAAACCATTATAGTTTATCATTAGTAATTCTTATTGCTAACTCTTTACTTTCAGCAGGTACAACTCGGAAGAAATGCATTTAAGAGGTCCTGAATTCGTTTTCCGTTTGAGGAAATTTAAATAACAGCATTTTATAGACATAGAGCTCGAATAGATGCCTTGCTAGTCTCAAGTTCGCGTCCCGAGTCTGGTCAAAAAGCGCAATTTTGGGGCTTTTTGTTTAAAATCTCAGTAGAAGTATGTTGAAACTCCGTACCTCAGAGCTTTGTGCCTGATTTCTCTTAGGACAAGTAGGAATGCATTCCTGTCGGACTAAAAGTGTAGGTAGTTATAGATAGTACAAAGCTAGCTAAGTTTGTGCACACGTTTATGCACTATAATATGCTGCAAAGAAGGCTGGTTTCTATAAAGATGAGCCACTGTGTCCGAAATTAGGACAGGATAACAAAGGAGATTATATTTTGTCAAAGAGATTTGAGCTCAATTCCACATTGAGGATTGCTGTGTCGGAGCCTTAATGCTTCTGTGATAGGATTACAAAAGCCAATTTTTAAAATGTTTATTTTTAAAAGAATTTTTGTTTGGGCTTTATATTTATTTGTTACCTTTGTTGTAAAAGCAAATAAATACAAATATTTTCTGTAAACTCAACAACAATTTTTTAAGGTTTTAGTTTTTGTCTTTTTCTGTGTTGTTACCAGTAGCACAGTTACCAGTAGTATAGGGCTGCCCTTAAATTTGGTGAAACATTGCTTTTGGTTGCTCTGCGGTCACATCAACATACGTGTATCATACGCTACTGTTTATGCATACATTCGCGGTGACTCACGCGAGTACATGATGATATAACGTTTCGTGAGGTTTGCTCATATTTTGATAACCTCGGAGGCATGTCTCACAATCTATAAGGAAGAGTTCAGTCCAGGGTTCCATTTTGTGACCAAAATGATGTAGAAATCATGGAATTCATCCACAAATCAGTGGAATGCTTTGGTAATGAAGAAAAAGGAGATTTTCCCTGATTTTTTTTATCGTCAACCTATTAGGGTTGTAGCTGAAGCTAGCTACTCAAGAGAGTACAAAACAACAGAAAACAGAAAAATGTCAGAAGAATCCTAAAGAAAAGAATAGATTTTTTTGGAGTTTACTCCTTAAGAATCGATTTTAGGCGCCCGGTATGAGAAAAATTTGAGGTGTAAAATCTACTTATGAATGACCTTGTTACGTTTTTATGACAGCGTTACTACTCACATGTAGATCAGCGCCATCTTTCGGCTTATGTGAAAACTATTTCGAATAGCAACTCTGTTGTACGCCCTAAAACCCTGCGATAACAGCACTGCTAACATAATAGTTCGAGCTATTTACAATAGATGGCCGTATTTGATATTAACTAGCACAAATACTATAAAGTAAACTCCAGTCGTGCGTCGGAGCTGACACACACACTTTTTTTTTATTCAAATAAACTTTTCAATCGTCAAGTCAATCTACCACTGGTTTTATGCCGTTCCAAGCGAGAACCAGCAATCGTACTAACTCTAATAAATTCAGTAGCACGCAATTCTCGTGAAAGTTGTATTGAATTGAACATACAAATCGTTCAGCGCTTTTAAAATGAGATTTATTTTAAAAATCCCTTTAATTAAGATCTTTATTATCTGTGTCATTAAGCCGGTAGACAACCATCAATAACTAATCAACAGTGAAAGTAAAGGGGTTCTGTGTTTGCGGTGGCGCGAACAACGTTAAAATTAAATTTAAATATACTGGTTTTGGGCTTACCTCGGTAATCTTGGGTTCATGGATTAAGTCATAGGCGAAAGCGAGTTTTTTTATTTTCTTTATTTCACATTTAACATCGTCAGGAAACCTACATGCCTATGCCCGTTTTCATCAACCATACCCAATATAATTTCCACCTTTAGGTGTTGCCTAAAGGTTCGTAAAAACGAAATTGATAGAAAGCTTCACCTAAGTTAGCTTAGATAGCCCGTAAAAATTAGGGAATAATGGTGAAGTGAAATTAGGCATGAGAGTTTTCCATAATGACCTCAAAGAAGTCTGCCAGTCCTCACTTAGGCAGTGTGGTAAACTATGCTCTAAACATTAAATTTCATAATACGTCGTACGCTGACTCATACGTCATGCTCGTGAACGGGTTCCACCGGCGGGAATGAGACTACTTTCTGTCTGCCCGTCTTAACTTGTGTTGAATTATAATTAGGTATGCTTTTGTGAAACTTCCACTCATTGTAGAAACACTGCATACATAGCATAGTATCTATTGTATTGTAAACTTGTTATGAAAAGGGCAACCGCCGAGTTTCTTGCTGGTTCTTCTCGGCAGGAAGGGCATTCCGAACCAGTGGTAGACTCATCGACGATTCAAAAGCACTTGTAAAAAAGTTTATTTGAATAAAAAACATTTCTATTCTCTTCTATTATATTATAATGAATTGATTGTAAAAGACAAACTTATGTTATTCATGTTTAGGTATAGTTGTAACACTTGTATCATTAGACAGCCAAGAATATAAGGAAGCAGTATATGGAATTATTAATGTAACTAATTTTAAAAAAATTTCTTTTTTGTTACTTTGCTCTTTCAATGACTCGCTTACGCTTTTGCATTAAGCCTCGTCGTACGTCGGCAAAACCTTCACAGTTCACACTAAAGCCTCGTTTTGTCACAATTAAAAATTTTAATTATCAAAAATTGAATTTAAACTGTATCGAAGTGTGCTAATGAAAGCGGAGCGGAGCGGAGGCGTGCCATTCGACACAGTTGCGGTTGTTATTAAAGAACAAAAATATTTTAATGTTTTTTATTACGCGATATGGCTAATTAGTTATTCTTATATGATTTGTCATGAAACAATTTCGATATAAATTCAAAAATTCAATAATACAAAGATAGTTTCTCACTGTACAATATGGACTTACTCACTGCAGGTGCGTTACCTAAACCACGAACCTGATGTTTACTTAGACATTATTATTGTCCTTTGAACTTTTCTATAACTCGAATAAGAGAAGTGTTGACTTTTTTATATACTTTACTAGCTGACCCAGCGAACTTCGTACCGCCACCATTTATAAATGAAAAATTAGTTAAATAAACATTTTCCAGTGGAACAAATTGTGGATCTAAACCATCCTCGAATCCCCTTGAACTCTCACAAAAAATTTCATCAAAATCGGTCCAGCCGTCTAGGAGGAGTTCAGTGACATACACACGCACACAAGAAATATATATATTAAGATTAGCTCATACCCGCGACTTCTTTCGCGTGGATTTACTTTTAAAATTTCGCGGGAATTCTTTGATTTTCCGGGTTAAAAAGTAGCCTATGTCACTCTTCAGGTTATCAAGTATACCCACGTGAAGAATCACGTTGATCTGTTGCTCCGTTGCTGCGTCATTGAAAAACCAACAAACACACTTTTGCATTTTCGACCGAGCGAAGCGAAGGTCTCTGAGTTTACTAGAGCGATTAGCACTTGTCCGTGCGTCCGTCTGTCAGAGCCTTATAACTTCTGAATTACTGAACGTAATTACTTCAATTTTAGATATGATATGTAAACCGATGGCCTCCAGCCGAAAATGGCTTAAAAAGTTATAAAAATCTTTATTTCAGGGGGGCTCTCATAGAAGCGAATGCGAAGTAAAATAAATTTTTTTGCATTTCATAGGTTTGCAGTACCTCATTTTAAAGATAATTTGGAACAGAGTACAAAAGTATTTTTTTTTATTTTTTTTCTTAAAATTGACGAAATGGGGGGCTTTCAAAGTGGAGATTTTATTCGAGGCTAGATCTCTAAAACCACTTTATTTTAAAAATTGAAACTTACACATAATTTGAGTTATATTCTGTACTTGAACAACAAATACTAAGATTAGATAAATATTATAAAGAAACGAAATTATTTAAGTTTTAATGGGCATCAATGTTTTTAACAAAACTTCACTATACTGTTACTAGATGGCGCTGTCTTTAATATTGTAAATACGCATCCCATCCACGAAAGCAGATGACGATTGACGTCATCAGAACCGGCGCGTTTTAATTACAATATACTATAGTTAAAACTACCTTATTAATTTTAATTATGAATTATGGGAATTATGGGATACCGCGAGGTCTCAGTGCGAACCACTAGTTAATTTAAGTACGGATTGCACCAAGAGAAATACAAAAACAAAGTAAACTTATTATAATAATATTATATAAGTAAGTACAATAAGGCGGTCTTATCGCTAAGAAGCGATGTCTTCCAGACAATCTAAGAAAAAAAGTCGTGTGGTGTCGTGGGACACCAGATAGGAAGTTCCTTATTATAAAAATATTAATTTCAAGTTCTATTCGAGGTATAAAGAAAATAATTATTCGGGTATACATTTTTTATCGTGATTTTTTTATCGATGAAAATCGAAAAAACTACTTTACAAAATTATCTTAACACCTCTATTTTGTTTACAATGATTCATGAAAATATACCGATTATTTATAAAAATGTATATATAGATTTATATATAATAATTTTTACCGCTGCGCCATCGAAGCATTGATGGAATGTGTAAAATAAACGAAGGCAACAAGGACTGTGACGAAAAAATCTTACGCTTTATCGTAATTTAACATTACGGACGGTTTTTGCCGGCTAGGGTACCCCTCCGCAACGCCGCATAAGGAACTTCGTTCCAAAAATTAAGTTTAGAAGAAAATAGGAGGTGTTGCAATAACGAGGTAAACTTACATGCTACTATCTAAAATCCAAATATACTAAACCAATATAATTATGATAATTTGATATGAAATGATTGATATGAAAATTTAATTTGACAGGTTGAACAACACAGCTCGTGCTATTACGCCCCATGAGAAAACACCCTTACGCCTTGTAATTAAATCTTGTGTAATCGATATATATTTACTGTCAAAAATTATGTTATTTAAACTGTAACTGTTTTATAATATACGGATTATATTTATCATCAGAGTCATTCAGAACTAAATTTAAAGCGTTATAAAATTAAATACAAGTGATAAAACTCAATCGTTTCCTTACGCAATGATATCATTGCAGATTGAAACATAGGTATTCGTATCAGGCCTCTCCGTCTCTACACCGTATTCCTCACTGCTGAGGGTCGTGACCCTTTTCCATTGTTCATAATTATAATGGTAGGAGGTTTCTTGGGATGATGCGGTGGATTCCCAGATCCTTCCTTATACGACTCGAATAAGAGAACGAGATTTCGACTCTTTAGGTTTATTACTCTTATTATTAGATGTTATTGATAAAGAGCAACCGCTGAGTTTCTTGCTAGTTCTTCTCGGCAGGAAGGGCATTCCGAAACAGTGGTAGACTCATCGACGGTTCAAAAACACTTGTAAAAAAGTTTATTTGAATAAAAAACATTTCTATTCTATTCTATTTTAATCTCCGAGGCACGGAGGGAGCGATAAGGCCAAGGGACACCCAATGTTGACCACCCATCCCGTTACCGACAGCGTTATCGTTTGATATTTTTTTCAATTTTTATTTATTTTATGCGCTGTCTATATATGATGTAGCGTATAAATGTATGTATAACTATGCTACACGTCCTTCGATCTTAGGGTACGTTTATGCACACGTGGCGCGTTGTGCGGCGTCGCCGCGTTCAACGCAAACGCTTCTGCATGAACGCTCTCATACTTGGCCATATGTTTGAGTTTACCGCGCGACACGACGCACCACGCGCCGCGCAACGCCCCGCGTGTTCATAAACGTACCCTAAGTCGCAATTCACATCCAGAGAACATGCGTTTCGATGCGATTTATATTATTAGCAAGGATGTTGCCATAGATTTAGGATTGGTAGCTTAGTCGGTGCGAAGCCACTACCACTAGTGGTTCGCCCCGAACTGAGACCTCGCGGTAACGGTATCCCATGATTATTCATTCAATCGATACATGATAACCAAAACTGACATTATTATTATGCCCGTTTTCACCAAACATACCTAAATCATCCCCTAAGTAGGAGTCTCTTAACGTAGGTAGCTCCTAAATACAATCCTAAGTCCTAACATCCGTCCCAATATCCTTTTAGGTGTCCCGTACAGGATCGTGATAAATAAGTTGACAGAAAACATCAATCACCTAACTTATAGGTAGCCCGTAAAGGTTAGGGAACGTTAGTGAAAACATTGAATTATTATGTAGGTACTAACGAGTGAAACCGGGTTACGGGCATCTGTACAAATCGTCATCTATCGACGCGAATAGAAAATATACAATATTTAACTAAAATTTAACTAAAAAATAATTTTAATTGAATAATATGGTACAAAAAAAATTACAATACAATTATTGTATTATAATAAGTAACTAAATAATAATGGTCGACGCAAAACTGTTTTTGGGATAGGTCGTTAGTCGTAACTCGTAGTTCCATGGGAATAGTTACTGACTGCGCCATCTATTAGCATTATTGTGAAGCTATGTTGATGCTATATGAATTACTGATGTACATTAAAAATTAAATAATCTCGTTTCTTTATAATATTCATATAATTTTAGTATTTGTTGTTCAAGTACAGGATATAAGTGACCTAAAAACATAAAATCAGTTTGAAAATCCATAGCGGATTTTCCTAGAGAGCGTCTTCAAGCGAGCGTATAAAATCGCCACTTTGAAAGCCCCCCATTTCGTCAATTTTAAGGGAAAAATTAAAAAAAAAATATTTTTGTACTCAGTTCAAAATTATCTTTAAAATGATACGTAACAATTTTATGTAACGCGATATTTTTTTTTTTACTTCGCATTCGCTTCTATGAGAGCCCCCCTGAAATAAAGATTTTTATAACTTTTTAAGCCATTTTCGGCTGGAGGCCATCGGTTTACATATTATATCTAAATTTGAAGTAATTACGTTCAGTAATTCAAAAGTTATAAGGCTCTGACAGACGGACGGACGGACGGACGGACAAGTGCAAATCGCTCTAGTTAACTCAGAGACCTCGCTTCGCTCGGTCAAATACTAAATCTATGGATGTAGCACAATTCTATCTTTACTAATACAATAAAGAGGAAAAGTCTGTTTGTTATAGTCTAATCCGACTGATATAGTTACTGAGCCCGTTCAGGCTCTGTAACTATATCAGTCGGATTTGAAAAATTCTTTTTGTATTTGATAGCCCAATTCTTGAGGAAGATTATAATCCACGCGGACGTATATAGGTCGACCGTTTAACTCGCGTATCGCCTGCGCGGTAAGAAGGGAGCGGAGGGAGATGTTAGAGATGTTAAAACTTAAAAATAAATACTTAATTCTTTACCAACAATGTCTATCTCGAGATAAATCTTTGGATTATTGACTCCGTGTGTAGCGTTACCCGCCCCTGCTCCCTTCTTACCGCGCAGGCGATACGCGAGTTGAACGGTCGACCTATAGTCGCGGGCATCAGCTAGTTACGTACAGTTTTTGCAATTCACGAAGGCGTGTGAGCTTTACTCGTGGTTACTTCGTGTACATGCACATTGCACAAGTATGCGTGCCTGTCAAAGCCTAGGTGGGAGCGGGCAGGCGCGAGCATTGCGCTCGCTCACACATAAACAGATACGACACACACACAACCATAAGTCAGTCGCCCTCGTGAATTGCAAGAACTATAATAATTGTCAAGTGTTATCGGCTGTATCGACGAGATGCTGACCGATAGTGGCGCAACCGAAGCGAGAATAATTCGGTTAGTGTCGGGGTCACGGTGTTTTTAGCGAGCGATGCCAAGCGTGCTAGCTAGCGGCGGTCTAGGGATGGGCTTCGCACTACATGTCGATAACCATCGGAGGGTTAATATCGATCGATTTAAAATAAGTATGTCACTTGTTCTTGAAGGTGTGTGAAGTCCGCCAATTCGCATTGGGCCAGCGTAGTGGACTATGGCCTATAACCCTGCTCTGAGAGGAGACCTGCGCTCAGTAGTGAGCCGTTGATGGGTTGCTAATGATGATGATAATGATGTTGATAATGATAATGTCACTTGTATGTTGTCGTGTCACTTGGTGGCCGGAAAAATGGGAGTGTGAATTGTGACCGTCCATGTTTAAATTTCTTAACTGATTGTCTTAATCTTCGTAATTTCTTGACAGGCAGCAAAAATATTTGCCCTATTTCTTAGCATGGATTGATTTTAATCTATATTTTATTTGTAGGTACCTAACTCAATTTTATAATATCGACACCATGAAACTCCATTATAATATTGAACAAAAGTAGTATTTATAGTTCGGCCGTTCAGAGAATGCGTTCCTGACACCTTTAGAAAAATATTGTTTACCAAGTTATTTGACACTCAGTTTGGCACAAAATTATAACATTAATTGATTATTGATATAATAATGTTGTTTTAATGCTCATCAATTGTTAAAACGGTAAACAACCAGCAATAATATTTTTATCGTAACTGCAACGCCATTACAAAGTTACGTCGTCAGTTCAATCGCGACGTGTCAGGAACGCATTCTCTGAACGGCCGTAGTTTAATCACCGATGACAACGTGTAATAGTCGCGATTTTTGAATTAGTTATCGATAAAAATCCCATCACTATCGGGATAGTGATGCGCGTAAATCGGTGCGCGTGCGCGCCGCGGGGCTACGCGAACTCGTAATTCGCACTCCCCCATAACTCGCCTTTTGCTAACCGTACTTATCAACGGAACTAACATTTTAGGGCCACTATAGTTCTACTTTACTCTGATTTTTTCAAATTGCCCACGATGAAATTCGTTCCCTGTCAGATAATCTTTTATGAAGTTTGCCAATAAGTAGTCATGATGACATTAACCAAAAATCAATGAAATTATGAACTTGTCTAATGAACTAGAGGATTCATGGATTATAAAAAATATATTTATTTTTCTATTTTGAACGAAATCTTAATATATATAAATTACGTGTCACGTTGTTTGTCCACGATGGACTCCTAAACTACTGAACCGATTTTTGTCAAACTTCGTAACTATCTGTAATTTGGTCCAACTTGAAAGATAGGATAGTTTTTATCTTAATATTAATTTAATCTATTATACCTACTGGGTCACAGCAACGCGTGGCTGGGTCAGCTAGTTAAATATATATTTTGATTAAATAAAACTACAGCAATCCGCCATATTGAATTGAACACCAATCAGAGGTGCGATTGTCTAAAGTTATTCCATTGATCGTAATCGTATTCGATGTCATTAGAGTCAAAGTAAAAAAACCATAATGCCATTGAATTAGGACTCAATTTCGTGTATGCATTCTTATTTTGTAAATTATTTAGTCACAAACTCATTACAACCGATTTTAATATGGAGCGTACATACGTAAACGTATAAGAATGCTTACACGAAATTGAGCTCTAATTCAATGGTTTTATGGTTTATATTACTTTGATGCTACTGTCATCGAGTACGATTACGATCAATGACATTGATGATGATCATTGATAGACAATCGCACCTCTGAGCCTTGTTTTGAGGCCCAAAGAAGGTCATTTTTCGGATCCAATCATTGATCCAATTCATTATTGATGAACGAACTTTTTCAGGCACCATGTGTTTATTGTTGCAAATGTTCATATAGCGAGGCGTGGCAGGTTTGGCCTGTTCATGACTGCAGAGACTATGTTTTCGCTTCATCACTCACACCTTACCTCTGATGCTCCCTTTAAATCGACAGTTAGTTCATTATTTCGTGATGAAAGGTGTGAAAAAAATTATGCTGACCTGTCAAAGCAATATTTTCATAGCTACTTTTGAGAAGGGTCTTTTCCTTTATTCGAAATCTACATAATATTAAGATGTAAGTACATATAAATTGCTCTCCCTTCGGTATATCCCATGTATACCCATATCAGTGTCAAATAGAGCTTCAGGGGTAAACATGTGCATTTAAGTTGCTGAAATGGATTATTACCAATAAGGAAATAATAATGTTGCTGACGCCTTTTCCAGGACGCCTTACCTAAATGCAAAAATTAGCTTACACCTTAAAAATCACTTTATCCAACTTGTGGTTATTATGGAATACAGTTCGCGAGGACTAAGTTCAGTTGTATGTTTTTACAGATTTATAAGTCACTACTAAGAGAACGAAGCGAATGACGAAATAAGCGGCTTAAGTCGCCATTCATCCTCCGCCGTTGAATTAACATACTTAAACTAGCTAATTGCATTTAAAGTATCATACTAATATTATAAACGTGAAAGTGTGTTTGTTGGTTTGTCCTTCAATCATGCCGCAACAGAGCCACGGATCGACGTGATTTTTTGCATGTGTATAGTTGAGGACCTGAAGAGTGACATAAGCTGCTTTTTATGCCGGAAAATCAAAGAGTTTCCCAGGGCTTTTGAAAATTAAATTCAGGCGGATGAAGTCACGGGTATCAACTAGTTGAAAATAATGTTCGATGTTGTGCTAATATATCATTTAATATTTTTAATTTGACCCTAACGAATTGATTTGTATGAGATAATTTTTAAATAAGACATGTAGCGAGTACCTCATTATTTAAGCTTCAATAATAATAAACCTTAAAGTACATCTCAATATATTACATCCTTGATTACTCCCAATAATTAAATCATTCGTAAGTATGGCGAATAATTCAAAAAATTATAGCCTTTGCCCCTAAGTTACGGCGGGGCAATGTATTATTTTTAGAGATCCTTTAAAGAGTCTTTAAAATAAAATTAAGTTTAATATTTCTCCAAGTTCATTCGGCTTCGCTCGAATACATTATAATACACGAGTAAGTTTATCGATTTGAGATAAAGTTATCTATTTATTCTCTTACTGACACTGAGCAAACTTTTCGACAGTTGACATTTAAAACATGATTTTTGATATTAAGATTTGATAAGAAACAAAAATTATTTATTTCATTATAGGTTTTAGATACGGTACACCTTAGGGCTCGTCTCTGGACACGCGACGTGTAGTGCGTCGCGTCACGCGGGCCGTCGCCGCTTACTACGCTACAACGCTTCTGCATGAAGGCTCTCATACTTGGCCATAAATGTGAGTTTACCGCACGACGCGACGCACCACGCGCCGCGACTCCAGGAACGAGCCCTTAAACAGTCACATTCTGAATTTCAATTTTCAACAATTTTACAGATTGTTGTATTAGTGGTGGTAGTCATTAAAATATGACTTGCTTTAATTAATTTTATCGTTGCTTAGAGCCATCTTTTCTAATCATATAGAATACAAAAAAAAAATGTAGAATATGAATACGGAACCTTATCACTTGGCGTTGCAACTCTTTCTTAACCATTTTTTATGAAAGCATGCCCCTTTGTCCGGTACGCCCTAGTGGAAAATAAACAAGTGGGGCCCGCATATGATTATGGCGAGCAATATCCGAAAAGATTACGATCTTATCGTGCCATCGAGACATGCGCGTATCGGATCGTTTACACGGTGCGATATTTTCAGATACCAAGGATTTTTTCTTACAATAATATAAAATTGATAAGCTATAGTGCAAGGTGTATTAAAATACATCAATAACAAATTAAACTTTCAGTGATTATTAGGCTTATTTAGGCTTATATGAAAAACGGTATTGATTCCGAAATGTTATAGATATTATAATTATTTATGTAAATTTTGCAATATTATTATTAATCGAGTCCGGTAGTGATAAACGAAAATTAAATCGCGTTCATAAATCTGTGATCGACGTTAATTTATATTTGGACAGTCTATTATCTGCAATAATTCCAAATGAAGATAAGCTTTTACGTATAAAGCTACTGAATTTTAATTAATGAGTAACTTAATAAATCATTCTGTTTTTGGTTTAAAATGGTGGATACTAGATAGTTAGCAACAATATTTTGCGGCATTTTTTAAACTGACGAAATAATTAGATAGTTTACCTTTTTGACAAAAGGGTTAGTACAAGTTTATGCATCTCGAAAACGTTAATAGAATTCGTTGAAACGGAAACACTAACTTCAAATAGAAATCACAAAAATCTTAACGTTCTTGACTTAAAAGAAAATTTTTACCTCAATAGAAATATTGTGAAATAAAAATAAGTCAAACAGTTAACACGACTTTAAAAGGATATGTAAAAATATATAACAGTTTACTTAAGCTCAACACTTAACTGATTTATTAGTAGTCTATCGATGTAGCTTAGAGATTTTGTATAACAGAATTAGTACCGTTGCATAGATTTAGGAATGTTAGCATAGTTGCTACTAGATACCGCCCTTCTTACTATAGACAATAGCTCCCTAAATGTGGCAACGTAATACATGATCATAGTTTGTTTGAAAACGTCAAACATTGGTTGCTACGAGACTATGTGGGTACACCAGTTCAGGCGTACTATGACTTGCCGCAATTTACTAGTAGGCCGACGGTATCTAGTAGGTGCGAAGTAACTACTAATTCTTAATCTATGTACCGTTGTTTATTTTTTTTTAATCGTGGTAATTTTGTCCGATGTCGTTGTGGAATCGTTGGTTTTAAATTGCATCTTATTAATGCGCTCCTCTGTAATCTGTCTTAAGAAATCCCGCATTGTGTCCACTTTCTTTCCGAGCGTTTGCAAAACTTTTAGCGGACAGCTTTAAAAAAATAAAAGAGTTATCGAAAGTTCCGTTAAGTTTCTGTAGTCGCCGGTGTCTTAAACAGTTCATAGAGCGCCTTTTCACCCAACTGCGCAACGCAAAGGAGTTGTGCAAGAGAGGTGTGTTTCAATCAGTCTATGTATGTTTGTTCCTTTGTGGCACTCTAGAGACCTAACGCGTTTTTGATGTAATTAGAACGTCGTTAGATTCGGCATGCCAGCGCGAGTGTCAACGAGAACGTAAAAATTTGAAAATTCAAAATGGCGGATTTTGGACGTGATAATGTGGGATGCAAAATTTTTTTTTCTTCAAAGCCTATTGGGGGTGGGGTTTGAAAAGGCGATTACGAAAATAAATTCTTAATTTTTTTTTTCTCATTTTGATAATATTTTAATTTTTCATTGATATTCTTTAAAGCAGTCGGGTTTTTTATTCTTTTTTTATATATTGCTTGTTCTCTTACTTTTGCCCTCCTAACTGCCTCGTTGGTGTAGCGGTTAGCTGTTCGACTACGTATCCTGAGGTCCCGGGTTCGGTTCCTGAGACGGGACAAAGTTTTTTGCTAAGAAATTCTGTACAAGACCTGTTAGGAAGTTGGCGGTGTGGCACCCCCGTGCCTCGGAGAGCACTAAAGCCGTCGGTCCTACACCTGATCTCTCTTCGGTCGTGTCGGATTTCCTTCCCATCGGACTATGAGAGTGAGGGAATTGAGAGTGCACCTGTGTTTGCGCACACACTTGTACATTATAATATCTCCCTCGCAGATGACTAATCTCTGAGTAGCTTGGCCGCCCGTGACCGGATTCGGTCAGGAGAACATTTTTTTGCTCTCTTAGCTATTCTGTGACAAGATAGCCCATGACTGTGATCCCACCTGATGGTAAGTGACGATGCAGTCTATGATGTAAACCCACGTTCCACACCCCTAATCGGTTTCTACTTACACGCCATCTTGCCGGAAAGCTTAAAATTGGCCTGCGGCATATCTTTGACGGTGGACTTCCACCAGACCAGACCATAGACAATTAAGATATTATAGGAATCGAACCCGAGCACTGACATAGCTCAGCGAGTCGCGAAACTGAAGCTGTGCTGGACTGGCGACCCCGCAACGCGAAGCACAGTGTTGGCAGACCCCCCACTATGTGGACCGACGACATCAAACGAGTCGCAGAGAGCCGCTGGATTTAGGCGGCGCAAGACCGAGACCTGTGGAAGTATATGCAAGAGACCTTTGTCCTATCGGTTGATAAAAAGAAGAATAACCTGAGACCCTCCGATGTTGTAATTATTTTTCATACGTTTCCACAATATAATACTCGTTCGCCGGCCCAAGCAAAAGAAATATTTGCAGGTACTTGGCCACTTAGTGAGCTCTATGAAAAAGGGGTTTCAGCAAAGAAATGCTTTAACGATATTGTCTCCTCAATTAAGGAGGAACGGAGCTAAAGATATTTCCTTTAAGAATTTCGCACGGCACTGTCTTGTCAATAAAATCCATATAAATTGCCTCTACCGAGCCGAATTTGAATATAATAGCCCTCTCCTATGGTTCCCTTTTTGCCCCTTAAGCTGGCAATCGTACGATTATATTGTAAGCAAATTATCTGTTTGGATCTGGCAAGCGGTTTTTTAGAGAAATGAGAAAGAGCCTATCCTGTATTGTGCTTTCTTGAGATTGCTTTTTTTGTATGAATTAGTATGGATTGTTATGTTATTTCGGAGTTGTTTATTGAGATTCATATTAATGCTTTCAAATTTTACTAACAAAACAATTAATACAGCAGTAGTAAAGTTAAGACTTCGGTCTCCTTTTCGAGGCGTCCGGGGTTCGAATCCCAGGCCTCTGTGTGGTTTTAGGTCAGGTTATGTGCGTTTTAATCAAACACCTGATTTAAAGGTGAAGGAAAACATCTTGAGGAAACCTACACGCCTGTTTCTCCGCAATGTTCTCAAAGATAAATGAAGTGAAAGTCTGTCTGTGAAAATCCTAGCGTGGAGAATTATTATTAGTGGCCCAGGAGTGAGCTGACTTGATGATGAGTTGATAGATATATAAACGTATTCTTTCCAAGCAATATAGATCTACCAATTTTTGTAATCTTTAATTTTTATTATTTTACACCTCACACAGAAAAAATACTATAAAACACTGCAAAACTATAAACCACTGCCAAACCTTAAATCCCTGCAAAAATACTATAAACCACTGCCAAACTATAAACCCCTGCTAAAATACTATAAACCACTGTCAAACTATAAACCCCTGCTAAAATACTATAAACTACTGCCAAACTATAAACCCTTGCAAAAATCTATAAACCACTGTCAAACCTTTAAACCCCTGCAAAAATACTACAAACCACTGCCAAACTATAAACCCCTGCTAAAATACTAAAACCACTGCCAAACTATAATCTCCTGCAAAAATACTATAAACCACTGCGAAACTATAAAACTCTTGCAAAAATAGTATAAACCCATGCAAAACTATAAATCCCTGCAAAAATACTATAAACCCCTGCAACTTTATACGTCGAAAGTAAAACAATTTCCCGCCAAGCGACGCATCGGTTCCGCCATTTTGAAATCGACGAAATTACGCACATACGAAATTACGTTTGCATTTAATTCAATACGATGTGTGGAGTGCTGAATAAACATTAGACATTCACTTTGAATGTATATTATCTACTTGATAACCGCTTGATTTTGAGTTACATCAATATTAATTCACTATATACCTACTACAGGTAGTACAAGTACAAGTACAGGTATACAATGACCACAATATCATGTCTTTTCAAACTTCTACATATAAGGGCCCGCGATATTGCAATCGCAATTCGCAGTTGAAAATATAATATGACTTCCTTAGAAAAAATATTTCTTTCTACTTATCCGCTAGGGGTCAAGTGTTAAGTCAAGTTAGTCAAGTTAACGTTACACACTCTAAATAACATTAATGCGAAAAAATGCCAAGATCCATACAAAACAATTTACAAAATAAGTAGTCACATAACGGCTTCATTAATAAAAGTGGCTTATTTAAATCATAGCTCCTGTAAAGCATTTTTTTATGAAGAATATTGTTATTTGTTGACTTTCAAAAAGGGTAAATCTTTCTCAAAGGTGTGTGAAATCTGTCAACAAGCATTGGGTCAGCGTCGTGGACTATAATATGACTATACCCTTCTCTGAGAGGAGACGGCGCTCAGCAGTGAGTCGTTATAGGTTGCTGATGATCTTGATGATACAAAAACTTTATCGATTCAATTAATTTAAAAAATCTTAATCACTTGCGACATTAAAATACTGGAAAGCCGTTGAGAGAATGTCCGTCGCCCAATTCCCTTATCACACGCGATCGGTTTACGTAAATTAGTAAGTTAATTACTCGTTGCGAAACCATCCGCTTTATAGTAGTATACTTATAATAATTGAGGCTGTTTAAAATCCTTTAATTGTCGCTACATGCGAACGGGGCCCTTAACTCGTGAGTGTAAATCGCGATGTGATAGTTGCACCAGTTTTAATTGCTTTTGTATTTTTCTTAATTAAACAAGTTGATTTATTCTTATTATGGGACAAATTAAAATAATTCACAAAATATTTAATGAAGCAAAGTTTTATTTTTAAACTTTTTGCCGCGACTACGTCCGTGTTTTTGGGTTAGATTTTTAAAACCGACCATATTTTGTTTTTTTGGGATATAAAGACCATAACCTACATACCTATGTCTACGCAGGTTCTAAACAAGTATAATATTAACACAATTACAATTCTAAAGGACAAACCAACAAACAAACACCTTTGCATTTATAATTTTCATGTAGTTTTCTACGAGGAATCAGATTAGTATACATAATACCTTAATAACCTTAAGGTATTATCTATACTAATTTAAACTTTACACATTATTCTAGAATGTAATTTTTATTTAAATATTCCGAAAACTTAAACTTTAAAGTTTATGAAATATTTTACATAAAGCATTAATATTTCGCAGTGCTGCTTCTTTTGCTAGTTTTCTTGGAGGTATTAGCGAAGCACTTTAAGCTTCGGAACTTTGCTTCGTAACTACACGCCTTGAAGTTTTCATGCAGTTTCGAAATATATTTTGTATACTTAATTATAATAATGTACCTATTGACCGGATTTCCGCGACGAAGGAGGAGACTAGCTAACTACAAAGGAAATATTATAGTGCACTGTTGCACAAGTTTGAAACGCAGACGCTAACTAAACTATGAGGGTGAGGAAATAGAGAGTGTAAATACCTTCTAACACTCTCTATTTCCTCACTCTCATAGTCTGATGGGATGGCAATCACACGACCGGAGAAAGATTAGGCCAAGGAACGACGACTTTACATGCTCTCCGAGGCAAGTTACGCCACTAAGGCGTCAGTTACACAAGAAGAATTTTTTGAATGCCAGCGGCAAGAAACCGTATGCGATTATCCTATGCGATAACTCTCCATACAATTTTCGCCCGCGATTATGCATTGAGTACTTTACATTATTAGACATTGACAAAATCTCGTATTAGTTAAGCATGGACTAAAAATTACGACTACGATGTAGTTAAGTTACTCGAATGCGAGTGTCGAAAATGTCGCTCGAATGCGAAAAACTCTCCTTGTGTAACTGAGTTCATCATCATCATCATTAGCAACCCATCTACAGCTCACTACTGAGCGCAGGTCTCCTCTCAGAGAAGGGTTATAGGCCATAGTCCACCACGCTGGCCCAATGCGAATTGGCGGACTTCACACACCTTCAAGAACATTATAGAGAACTCTCAGAAGTGCAGGTTTCCTAACGATGTTTTCTTTCACCGTTTGAAGCAAGTGTAATTTAACTGCTTAAACGCACATGACACCGAAAAGTCAGAGGTGCGTACCCGGGTTCGAACCTGCGATCCCCCGAATAGAAGACCCCAGTCCTAACCACTAGGCTATCACTGCTCCTCTGCTCCAGTAACTAAGTTGCTATTGAGAATTTCAAGACAGGAAAACCCAATAGCTTTTTGTTTCTTAAGCCTGAGCTCTGACTCGCATCCAGGACCCGATAATCCACAGCCGAGCTAGTTAACTACTAGACCAGTGAGGAAGTATTTCTTTTAGTCGTTATTTTGTCGGTCACACTTTCGCATTGACAATATTAGTATGAATTTTTGGAGTGAATCAAGATGACCCAGGGCAGGGTCGAATTTATATAAGCAATTACGCGACCCGGTTGATTTATCGCACAATTCACTTCAACACTGATTGTGGCGGGAATTAAAAACATAAAAACCACCGTAAGGCCCGCCCACGTGTAGTATTTGTAGGCTAAGAGCTGGTGAAGGATGTTCTCAAATAAATAAATAAAATTACGTTAGAAAAAAAAGCAGTAATAGCCTAGTGTTTAGGACTATGGTCTCCTATTCGGAGGGTCGCAGCTTCGATCCCGGGTACGCACCTCTGACTTTTAGGAGTCAAGTGCGTTTAAGCAATTAAATATCACTTGCTTCAACGGTGAAGGAAAACATCGTGAGGAACCTGTACATCTGAGAGTTCTTCATAATGTTCTCGAAGATGTGTGAAGTGCGCCAATTCGTATTGGGCCAGTGCAGCGTGGTGGACTATGGCCCTTCTCTGAAAGGAGATCTGCGCTCAGTAGTGAGCCGTTGATGGGTAGTTAATGATGATGATCATGACGTTAGAAAAACAAAAGTTGAGGTATCGCCAAGATTCGAACTTGTCATGCAAGCTATTGCAGCATTAGGATTTTTTCAAAAATTTTATTTTTAAACTAGCTTTTGCTCGAGACTTCTTCCACATCGTGTTAGGTACTTAAAAATCTCGCGGAAACTCTATTTTTCCGGGATAAAAGGTAGCCTATGTCACTCTCCAACTCCCTAATTATAATAGCCCATAGATTTAGATTGGTAGCTTTATTTAGCGACTACCAACCCTAAATCTATGCTATAGCCATGCAAAAAGTTACGTCGATCCGTTACTCTATCACTGCGTGATTGAAGGACAAACCAGCAAACAACTTTCACATTTATAATTGATAGGATTATCAAAACTAAACTTGGTAGATACTTACCCCGTTCAACTCGATAAGATAATGAGATATCAGAGTAAAAATGTAGCGTTTTCTTGCCCACCTTTCTTTTCTTTGTCTTTGGTTTTTGTTTTAAAATCTTTAACAATAAAGTGATTTTTTTCTATCTTTTTAAGCTATTGCATAGCTTCTACCGCGGGCCTTGAACTAGGACAAACAGTTTGAGCACGGAGACCGAATCGAGAAATTCAGTAACGAAAAAAAAGTAATGCGAAACTCGCGAAGTAGTGACAGTGCACTTTTCTTGTTTGTTTGTTTTTTATTATTTTTTTGCATAATAAAATAAATATTATAATTGCATAAGTCGATAAAAAATGCTATGCAATAGCTTTACCGCGGCAGTCCCCGAGTGCCACTTAATTTTTTTTTATCAAAGAATATCAGCCAAGCTGATGTTGAATAATTTCCTCCTACCCCCTCCAAATAAGCGGAAAGCGTGTGCTAGGAGTGGGTACGACAATAGTGCAACGGGTGGGATTCGAACCTATGACCTTTTAGTTTTCAGTCCGCACCTTTAACCGTTGGGCTATTGAGGCTTCGATTATTATTGTATTTACAGTTTTTTTTATTTTAATCAAAAAATGTGAAGCCACCTATAAAGCACTGGTTTGCGAGCGTTTATAAGCTCCAATGTAAGTTAAGACGCATTTAACACCGTGCTGTTATTAACTTTTTATCAGCGAGGGCGTATTCCATTAAACATTCTTTCTCAAAAATGAAAATTTAATTTTCTGCTTTCCACTGACACCATTAACTTTAAACACCATAATTAACAATTAAATGCCTTCACAAAAACTCGCTAACCGACGTCTTTATAATATTGTTACAGGTACGTACAGCGGTCTGTACAAGGGTTTCATATCGAAAGCAGGTTAGTACTCGTAGGTATATAATTTTTACCATTCATCATCATCGTCATCATCGGCAACCCGTCAACGGCTCCCTAGTCACTACCGAGAGCCGAGGGGCTATTTCTCTATCTTAGTAGATATCTCATTAAACTCAACATGTGTAACAAATAAAAAAAATAATAATAAGTGGCACTCGGGGACTGCCGCGGTAAAGCTATTGCATAGCATTTTGTATCAACTTATGCAATTATAATATTTATGCAATATTTTTTTTTGCATAATAAAAATTATGCAAAAAAATAAAAAAGGTGTTAGGTTTTTTTCGTTACGGAATTTGTTGATTCGGTTGCCGCGCTCAAACTGTTTGTCCTAGTTCAAAACCCGCGATAAAAGCTATGCAATAGCTTAAAAAATCGCCCCCCCTAGCCCCCCAAAATTGTAGAATGAATGGGTGTATGTTTGACATAATCTAATGCTGACGTTATTCTGCTGCCTTTAACTCTGATTTGCCGGGATAAAAAGTAGCCTATCACTCTCTAGCAGGCCTAGCATGCACGTTGAAGTGATATCTCGCGAAGAGAGAGAAAGAGAGATATTGTCGATGTAGACTGATCTTGTTTACTCTTTTAGTCTTCAAAATTCGAGAAAATAACGTCGCCACTCGCCATGTTAAAGTTCGTAGAGAAAAGTAGAGAAAATAATTTTATCTCTACTTTTGACGTAACGAGACGAATCATGGTGTGCAACCATGTTAGTTTCATAACACGAGAAAAGGGGTAGACAAAATTTTCTCACGCGTGAATGCTAGGCCTGCAGGTCCTTAACTATAGTCACGCACTAAATCATGTCAATCCGTAGCGGTTGCGGTGTGACTGAAGAACAAACCAATAAACAAACACACTTCAACATCCTTATCCTTACTATACTTAATTATAAATGCGAAAGTGTGTTTGTTTGTTGGTTTTTAGGTTTTTCCTTCAATCACACTGCAACGGAGCAAAGGATCGACGTGATTTTTGCATGGGTATACTTAGTTGAGGACCTCGAGAGTGACATAGGCTACTTTTTAGCTCGGAAAATCATAAAGTTACCGAGGGATTTTAAAAACTAAATCCACGCGGACGAAGTCGCGGGCATCAGCTAGAATTTTATAATAAAATTAAGGATAGTAAGAATTGCCCTTGCCAGGAATTGAGCCAGAACTCTCCCACTTTATACCACAGCGCTTACCACTACGCCACTGAAGTATTTAAAACACCTGAGCAGTTTGAGTCACGGAGTCACAATGGGTGTGATGACGTCACACTGCAGATTGCAGCATTGTCGCCCGTTATGGGCCCCGTGCTTGTCCCTAGCATAATCACATGAATAAATAACCGAACAGAGTCAAAACTTCTAAAGACCGTGCCAAGTGTATACCTATTTTGGTAGATTTATTACGAGAGGATAAGATGAATGATGCAAAATACTTATTTACCTGTTTTTTAATATATCTGGCAGAATACTTTGTACCCGACACCGAAAGAAGTTAATGCTTTTCAAGGCATACATAATGTCTATTTCTTCTGATTGAATTTTACCATATAAAAGATGTCATTACTATATTCCTAATTGTGCGAGTGACATAAGGTATACTTACCCTAAATTTAAATATGGACGAATGAAATAATTTTTAAGTAAAAAAAAGTCAAGTTTTTTGTTCATTAGTTATTTGCTTGTTGTTAAATTATCAACATTTACATATTATATAAAGATAAACACACATTTCTTTAAAAAAATAAGTAAGATATAAAACGTAGGGAGAAAAAAAATATAACGTGCGTCAAACTGGCACTGGCAACCGGTTTTCTGTCTACTTACAGCGCCTACGCGACGAGCATCGTGTAAACACACTGCACAATTGGGCACACACACACACACACACACACACATACAGGTAGTGTCCCTATCACAGCACGGTCGTATGAAGTTTTGCGTCTGTTCGGTTGCTTACTCACGTGGCATAACGCTGTAACTGCCATAGTACAGATGTAGAGCGCTAATTGTTCTTGATTGTCTACGCTTTGTCTCGTGTAATGGCTGAGCGTTTTGATCGCCGTAAAAGGTGGTAAGTGACGGTTAGTGAGAGATTATTCTTCTGGTAACGGCTTGTTAAAATAGCTTGAGAATATTCTGCGATATTCTAAGCTGTGTTAAGTTTTAAGCCATCCAACTTGGTAATCTTACTATTTACTTTTTGGCGTACTTTGAACAGTTTTGCTTGTAATTTCATCCGCGTGGAATTAGGTTTTGAAAAAAGCCGCTGAAACCCTGTATTTTTCCGGGATAAAACCAATAAAACGCAGCCTATGACACTCCTCCAAGTCCACCAAGTCCTCAACTACCTATACCTATGCAAAAAATAAGTTAATTCGATGCTCCGTTGCTGCCTGATTGAAGGACAAACCAACAAATAAACACAGTTTTGCATTTATAATATAAGTAATGACATTAGTAAAAATGACATACTACTACGTAAGTATCTCTTTGCCGTAGCTACCTACTTATAATATCACTAGCTGACCCAGCGAACTTCGTACCTACCGCCTACAAAAATATTTAGTGGTTGGTCACCCTTATCATTTAGGGGTACGAAAAATAGATTTTGGCCGATTCTCAGATCTACCCTATATGCACACAAAATTTCATAAAAACCGTTTCGGAGGAGTTTGGTAACAAACACCAAAACATGAGAATTTTATATATTAGATTTATTTGAGAAGATAATAAAATGACATGTTATAGCCATATACATTCCTGAATACCTACTATAACATCATCATGAAAGTTTCAGCAGCAGTGCCATTTGTAATGAAACGTGTAGAGAACACGGCAGCGCAATACGGAATGTACCGGCGCGTCACGGGACGTATTACCTAGATGTGCAGCTTTTTACGGACCACCGGCCACGGCAGGGGTTATTCTGGAACTTATAATATCGTGAAAGCACTTTTTAACCCCCGAAAAACGAGGGGTGCTATAAGTTTGACGTGTGTGTCTGTGTGTCCGCTTGTTCCCTCGTAGCTCCCTGACGAAAGAACCGATTTTGATGCGGTTTTTTTCTTTTTGAAAGCTGAGGAGATCGAGATGGAAATAAGCTATAATTTTTGAAGATCTGTTCAGGCGTTTGAGATCATCAGCTCATTTCCTATTTGATTAAAGGATTTTACAAACACAGAACGCGATTGATTTGAAAGTTGCACTGTTACTTTGGATTTTTTCCAAGACTTCTTTCTTCTTTTTCTTCTTTTTTCTTCTTTTTTCTTGAGCTGATGCTGTAGCATCAATTAGTCTGCGGGATCCTAACTCCTTAGAAACTTATAGCAGATATACTTACCTAATGTATTTGGTCTTATTAGAATAGTCTCAATGAGTAAGTGTTAGATAGATGATGATCGAGGAAGTGGATCTAATGATGGAGCAGCAAAATGGATAACAGGATGTCAGGTAGGTACAACGTATGTAGTCTGGCAATATATTTATATGTCGCGGGTGTTTAAAAGTTTTAATTTACACTATATATTTTAATAATAATAATGGCCTCCCAACCGAATCACGGTCATGGTGGCCAAGCTCCACAGGGATTAGCCATCTTCTTGTTCTATGTCAACCGATAGATGCTGTCACTGCTGGAAAAAGGTCTCTTGTATGGACTTCCAAAAACCTTGGTCTTGCGCCGCCTGAATCCGGCGGCTCCCTGCGACTCGTTTAATGTCATCGGTCCACCTAGTGGGAGGATCTAGAATTTTTATCTTTTTCTTTAGAACTAAGCTAATGATCAGAGAACACTTTAAAGGCCGATTTCACCAACGTAAAATAAGTATAAGACTTATTTTACGTTGGTGAAATCGGCCTAAAAAGAGTTACGGCCGAGCGTAAATTTGATATTTTGACAGTATTCTCTGTCTGTCTGTAAACTGTCAAAATGCCCAATTTATTTCTCGGTAAAACGTCATTCGACGTTGGTGAAATCGGCACTTAGAATGTGAAAGCAATGTCATGTTGGTTACACTTCCCAGAATAAGCAGGTCCAGCGCAACGACACGCTCTGCGCAGCGGGCGCTCGTTCGCGATATGCTTAATTCATTCCAGGTTTTTGCACAAAAATACAACCGAACATGTTCGTTATAATGTAACAGAAGATGGGTCATACCATACCTTCGTGGACAATACAAAAATATATCTATATAGACGTGGAACGTTTATCTCTTCTTCCAAGCTTTATTTCTATTTATTTTATAATACCTACCTAATCTTAATATACAGGGTGGAAAAAAATTATGGGCCCTGGAGGGGAACTACCTTAAATCCTCAAGTTTTTACTTAAAGGAAACATTCCCTTATTTTTAAAAAGAAACAAAACTGCATTCAAAGTTTTTCAAAAATTCGCTTGTCTCACCCGGGAATCGAACCAGCTAAAAATTCAAAAAATAAGCACCCGCTATTTTAATGCACTAGTCGATAAAGTCGATGTTAAAGATAAAATTTCTCCAAGAAATATTATGTCTTACACTCGTCTGTCGTACAAGATATCCGTAAAATCGAATTTCTCTAATCAACATTTCCCTAGAACTCTTCACCTTCAACAAATAAAAGACACGTTATAATTTTCGTATAAGTCTAACATCCAAAGACATTGTATGAAGTATAAGCTTACTAAGTATCTCTAAGTACCTTGTTGAGATTTAAATAAAATCCTTTTTTTGAGAATTGAAAAAAAATAATTGCTATTTAGCTTCTACACTTTCGAGATAAATTACAATTCTTGTTGTTTGAAAAGTACTCAATCTTCTAATAAATCGAATTATTCTTTATAGGCCATTATTACACAATTACTAAATGGAAGCAAAACAAAACAAAATCGATAAAAAT
The DNA here is from genome assembly GCA_029955525.1 of Oeneis ivallda. Taxonomy (NCBI): domain Eukaryota; kingdom Metazoa; phylum Arthropoda; class Insecta; order Lepidoptera; family Nymphalidae; genus Oeneis; species Oeneis ivallda. Next base: position 22,115,108 of record JARPMR010000015.1, read on the forward strand.
GCTCAAAATGCGACATTGAATTTCAAAATTGCTGTCCCGCACCGCAAAGTTAAACGTTAAAATTTTTAAACTTTTCGTAAGAAGGAAATGTGCATAGAATTATTATAACTATTAAACGATTTTCTTAAATCTAAGTCTTCCAAAAGGTACTTAGAGATAATAAAACTAGCAAGATTTGTACTTCATACAATGTCTTTGGATGTTAGAGTTATTAGAAAATTATACCTAACGTGTCTTTTACTTGTTGAAAGTGAACAGTTCTAGGTAATGTTGACCAAAGAACTTGTATACTAAATATTCGATTTCATGGATATGTTGTACGACAGACGAGTGTAAGACATAATGTTTCTTGGAGAAATTTTATCTTTTACATCGACTGTATCGACTAGTGCAATAAAATAGCGGATGTTTATTTTTTGAATTTTTAGCTGGTTCGATTCTCGGGTGAGACAAGCGAATTTTTGAAAAACTTTGAATGCAGTTTTGTTTCTTTTTTAAAATAAGGGAATGTTTCCTTTAAGTAAAATTATCTAACTTGAGGATTTAAGGTAGTGCCCCTCCAGGGCCCATAATTTTTTTCCACTCTGTATATAAATTACGTGTCACGTTGTTTGTCCGCGATGGACTCCTAAACTACTTAACCGATTTTAATCAAACTTCGTAACTATCTGTAATTTGGTCCAACTTAAAAGATAGGATAGATTTTTTGGATCGGGATAGTTTATTTGTTTTATTTATATAGATAAGTTGGCGGTACGAGGTTCGCTGGGTCAGCTAGTAAAATATAAAAATTCTTTTTAAGAAAACTGACTTCAAACGCCACTAAAAAGTATAACATAATTTTAGTTTGTACGCTTATGTTGAAGTCGGACGGGCCTCAATGGAAACGATGAAACTGCAACGCTAGTTCAACTTTTTTTTTACCTGTACAAATTAAAATTATTTTATAGGCGCTAGAAGTCGGTTATTTTAAAAATAATTATTATATATTATTATTTTAAGCTTTTTAGTGTAGCTTCATAGGATTAATCTTCACACATTCCTTCCCGATCGCGAGTGATTTGCTCTTATTCATTGAGGAGTTCTGTCCTCCATCACCGAAGATATTCATCAGATCAGATCTTCACCAAATTTAAATGGGATCAACCTTACGATATCACCATTTCAATAAAAAAATATATTGAAATCGGTCAAGATTTGACGATGTTATGGAGTAACATCGACAAAAAAATAAGCGTCGAAGTTTTAACCTCCTCCTTTTTCAAGTCGGTTGAAAATAAAATAGTAATAATATTCATGAGTAACAGTATAGTATCCTAATCAGATCAAATACCTAGTTAGTTTCCACCAGAATCGATTAAATCTACTCGAGATTTCGCTAATCGATACCAATTAATCTTAACTGAACCGGTAACGCGGTAATTAATAATCTTCATGTTATAGCCTATATCATGGTACGCGATTAGTTAGGCATAGTTTCGTCTTATCGAGAGGAAATGTACCTACTTACAGCGAATAAGAAACTATATTCAACCAATCAAAACTGTAGCAATATAAGAGTACGTAAAAAACTTTTCGTTTTAGTTTTATTAAGGTTCATATACGTGTATATTTTATCAGGGATAGTAAGTAATTGTATACTACAGAGATTACTTTATATGAGTGAGAGTATAAATAAACAGTGAACTACACTATTCACAACGTACATAATAATTCAATGTTCACAACACTATTTTATACTTACCAGGGCGATGTTAATGCTAATATTGTTTTTTTAACCGACTTCAAATAAGAGCTCTCTCCTCCCTTTTTGAATATCATAATTCATGTTGTATCCCCCGTTATAATTATGTCCACTGCAGTCCGCTGATGGACTTAGGTCTCTTGCAATGATAGCTCAGCAACTTAATCTCCTACGGCTGTTACAGACTCGCTTGAGATACCTAGTCCATCTAGTATAATTTTATTCAATTAAAATGTATATAGTATTCTGTTATTGTCTTTTCAAAAAATCCTGCAAATGACGTCTCTATAATATCTTTGAGCGATCGAAGCAAAAATTCTCTCGACTCCACTAACTAAGAAAACTGACATTGATATATTTATTGGCACTCCGTGATAGTAAAAGGGGTTCCAGTTTTTAGCCCGAAACCAAAAAGGAAGCAATACAATGTTGCCACCTGCAGTTTGCAATAGGTATGTGCAATACTGCCATGCTATGTACTGTACATAAGTGGCATCTAAGGTTTAGGTACAAAATTAAACTGCAATACCACATACTGCAGTACTAGATTTAATATTTTTGTAGATTTTGTAATTTATGTATTTAATGATGAAACTTTTTTGACATTCGTAAGCGCTTTTGTAAGCCTCAATCGAAGAAATAAACAATACAAAACAGGTTCTTTTTATTATAAGAAAGGCTTGCGCTTGTCTAAAAGCAATAATGAGATCTGGGTTGTGGAGCACACTTGCTTAAAAGATGCCTATTCACTCTTGCCTTGAAGGTACTTATGTTATACATGGCAAGGAACACGCACGCCGAAAGACCATTCTACACCTTAGGTTCGTTTCAGAAACGATATAATAGGTTAAGTGAAACAGGCCGTTAATTTAATATATCTTCACACGCCTTTTTTTGCTAACGGGGGGGGAAATCTTCTTAAAATACCCGATATTCTGAGGGAGAATATCGAGTTATGTAGGATTTTTACCTACTAAAACCCCCTCGATGGCCACCCTCAGCGCATATTGGAAGGCTCCGAGATCTCTTCCGAACACATACCGGTGCCTCCCTTGCGCGACGCTCATTATGGGCTCGTCTCGGCAAAACTACGCGCACCTCACTAGGAAGTAAGGCTACTTGTGCCACATCAATCTGTTATCTGCCCTTCTTCACATGCCTACGGAGATACACAATAGGTTTGCAGATCATAGTCATAACTTAGATAACAATTTTCAGCGATACAAAAACTATATTTATGTTTAAAGATGATGGTACAGCCTTTATTCAAATACTTACTTAAAGTTATCTCGTATTTATCTCCCGTATTTATTGTTGCCTCACGTTACATCTAAGATAGCTTTAATAACGGTGTTAATGATGACGCCATCTCGATCGATCGCCGGCGGCCGATCTAAAAAACGATCGGATCGAGGATAACACCGATGCGATCGCCCGATACAAATCGCTGGGCCGAATCAATTACCCGTTAATGATCGGGGAGTTGTCGGGGAGGCAGCAATCACGGTTTCTTATTTGTCATTCGTCAAAATTGTTATGGTGTGGCCCAAGTTATAGAAGAATACTAGTACTAGTACTAGCTCTAATGGGCTTTGTTGTTAGAAGGAAAGAAGCTCTCCACGACTACAGACAGTAGTGGGTCAGGGATAACTGCATAAAACTCTTGAATGACGAACTATTATTTCAATATTATTATTCCTAGAAAGAGCTTTAAGTTTAAAGCTACTCAGTGGGTTTCCAGATGCTTTTAACACCATTATGAGTTGAACCAGTCTAGTTTATTGTCAACGAGCTTTTGCCCGTGGCTTCGCTCACGTTAAGTTCGATTTTTCAAACCCCTATTTTACCGACTTAGGGGTAGAATTTCTAAAAATCCTTTCTTAGCGGATGCTTAGGTCATGATAGCTATCTGTATGCCAATTATGCCCGATCCGTAAAATAGTTTGAGCTGTGCGTTAATAGATCAGTCAGTCAGTCACCTTTTCCTTTTAAATATTTAGGTAAAAAACTATTTAAATAAACTGATGGGTATTACAATGATAGAAGTCACTTGTTGCAGAACTTACTCGAACTGAATGATTGTTGAAACTTTACCCGAGAGCGGTAAAATCTGAAAATCCTACGTAATTTATAACCGTAAGAGGTAATACCGTAGATGAACTTCAAAATCGGTTTGATAAGTCTGTTGCTAACTATTTCGTAATTATAAAAGGTATCGCAGATGACCCTAAAAACCTTCCGATATGTCTGTGGATAGATCAATTTTACCTTCAGAAAAACGCAGATGTTACGTGAAGCGATGATCTAAGAAATACCGGCGTAAAGTAACACCAATTATCGGCGACTTGATCCTAGATATTTTTGATGGATAGATAGATAGATAAAAGTTTTATTTGTTCACGAAAGTAATTCAATTTTACAATATTCGCTTACAGACGTAAGTAAAGCTATTGCATAAAGTAGTTCGTGAACAAATAAGGCCACTCAGCAGCAAGCTGCAACGCTGGTTTTCAGGAGGAACCTTAAAGTGTCCATAGATGTGTTCCCGACAAATAAGCCTAGTCTTATAACTAAAACATTTGACGAGCAGGACGGCTTCTATCTTCAACTTTAACGCATATTCACTTGTATTATACGCGTAAGCTGATGATAGTTACTGTTAGCGATAGCTGACGTTTGTTAACGATAAGTTGTGATAGCCGACGATAGATAAGGAAGTAAGCTATAGTTGATGGTTGTTGTAGAGTTTGTTTAAAATCGAGCTTTGCTTCTGACGGTCTACCTTATTAGTGTTACGACCGAGCGGCCCACCCCTCCTATCGCGTTCGCACTATGCCTAGGAATTTGCTAAAATTTGCAGAAATCTAATGGTCTTATCGAAAAATTTGCAGAAGCAAAAATAAAAGTGTTATGAGCTCCAAAGCGGGCCGCTCGGTTGAAAAACGTTTCTACGGAGCAGCCCGCGAGATCTCAAGAACCACACGGTGGAACCTGGTGGTACTTGGCACGAGCAAAGATATGAATTCGCACAAATTTGCTAAAAAAGAATGAAGTTTCTGAGTGCAATAGGTTTTTGTAATATCGTGTCAAAAATGGGCCGCTCTGAGCACAATCGTATTTCCCTTTTTACTCAGCTCGCTTGTGTGTTACAGAAATGTTTTGTTGCTTAGCAAATTCCTACGCATAGTGCAATCTCGATAGGAGGAGTGGGCCGCTCGGTCGTAACACTAATTCTACCTTCGGCTGTCGGCGGAAAATCGATATTGGATATAACTTACTAGCTTATGCCCGCAACTTCATCCACGTGGATTTAGTTTTTAAACCTCCTCGGGAACTCTTTGATCTTCAGGGATAAAAAGTAGCCTATGTCACTATCCAGGTCCTCAACTATACCTATGCATGAAAACACGTCGATCCGTAGCTCTGTTGCGGCGTGATTGAAGGACAAAACAACAAACACACTTTCGCATTTACAATATTAGTATGATTAGTCTTCTTATAACTTATACCACACCAAGATGCACCGATGTTTAATAGTTTTAAACAAACATTCCTATTACACAGAGCGAGTGGGGTGTATAGTATAGTGTTTTGTGATGTGGCGTGGTGTAAAAAACATCATTATATAGACGCAGAGGTGATAATTTCACTAATGATACCCTGTGACTTGACGAGATGATAAATAGGTTATAACACTTTTAGAGATCGGTCTGAGATGTCTATTTAGCGATTCGCTTATTTATTTGCTTCTTTAATTAATTTTTATCTGGCCAACAGTGGCGTGTAAAGTTAGTCAGGTTATCCTTACTAATATTATTTGTTTGTAAGTGTGTTTGTTTGTTGGTTTGTTGGTTTGTCCTTCAATCACGCCGCAACAGGGATACTGATCGACTTGATTTTTTACATGGGTATAGTTGAGGACCTGGAGAGTGACCATAGGCTACTTTTTATCCCGGAAAATCAAAGAGTTCCCGAGGGATTTAAAAACTAAATCCACGCGGACGAAGTCACGGGCATTAGCTAGTTTAGATGATAAATAGGTTATAACACTTTTAGAGATCGGTTTGAGATGTATATTTAGCTATTCGCTTATTTATTTGCTTCTTTCATTAATTTTTATCTGGCCAATAGTGGCTTGTAAAGTTAGTCAGGTTATCTATATGATAAATAGGTTCTAACACTTTTAGAGATTGGTATGATATGTATATTTAGCTATTCGCTTATTTATTTGCCTCTTTCATTATTTTTTATCTGGCCAACAGTGGCGTGTAAAGTTCGTCAGGTTATTTAGATGATAAATAGGTTATAACACTTTTAGAGTTCGGTTTGAGATGTATATTTAGCTATTCGGTTATTTATTTGCTTCTTTCATTAATTTTTATCTGGCCAACAGTGGCGTGCAAAGTTAGAGTCAGGTTATTTAATTATTTGTATTACAACCATGCTAATTCCTTTGAGTATTAAAGTCCTACATACTTGAAACTACACTGTCACTAAATCACGTCCGTGTCACTGAAGTAAATTGACAGCTGTAAATGTACCTAATGCTATCCTTATCTGCTGGAATGTGAAAAAGGATATGATCTATTAATTTAGTTTAATACAAAAGAATTAGAATTAATATCAGCTGCACTTTTATCTTAAAACTAATTTAAGCTATTAAAATTAATTTTAGCTGTCGAAATCATTTTTTAAATTAAATATACTTGTAGGTATAAACCAGCGTTTGACTGCAATATTATGATAGTGAAGAATTGCAACCTAAGATGGAGTGCGCTTACCTTGAAAATGCCTATTGCCTATTCACTGTAGAAAGTAGTAGTAGTGTAGAAAAAGTGATAATTCATTGCTGATACGGCAAATCTTTTTTCAATCAGTTTCTTGTACACACATCAAAAGTGTCTAGGGATCAAGCATTTTTATGCGGATTTCTTGAGATTGAGATGTGGCTTTGTAATAAATTTATGATTTTATAAATTTATATGGATCCTTTTTGGTGCATTTCATAATTTCATAATCAGCGATTAAAATCCTGCCAGGAAGTCCATCCTTATAGTGGTGGAACCATCATGGTATGGGCGGGTATTTGGATCGGCGGAAGAACTGAGTTGATTTGGATCAGAGGCAACCTCAACGCTCAAATTTATGCTGAGACGATTGTATCAGACGTCATCGTTCCTCTACAAGTGCAAATCGGTCCCTTATTTCAGTTAATGCATGATAATGCACGACCGCACACCGCAAGAGTTGTAAGACAGACTCTCGCCGCAGCTAACATCAATGTCCTGCCCTGGCCTGCTCAGTCGCCAGACTTGAACCCGATTGAGCATGCATGGGATATGCTACAGAGAAGAGCTCTGCCGATTATGGAGGGTATCCAGTGGCAAGAAGACCTTTTTTTGTTGTTGCAACGAACATGGGCGGCCATTCCACAGCGTGATTTGGATGAACTCATTTTGAGTATGCCAAACCGATGTTCTTGTGTTGTTAGTGTTCGCGGTAGAAACACGGATTATTAATTGTTTAAGTTACCCAATAAAATTTTAAAGAAAACTGTTATTTCAGTCTTTTTTTCGAACTTTAATGTTAGTGGTTCAAATGTCAAAAATCCCTTTATTAGGAAAATGGCAAATTTCTTTATTAATGCAAAGGTGACTTGGTTTATCGTTACTGTGACAAACGAAAACACTTTATTTGATGAATCCTTAAAGAAAATTTTAATTAATATCAATCAGGAGAAAAGTTATTGCAAAAATATATGTTGATCCCTAGACACTTTTGATGTGTGTACTTTCACGAAGACGATCCCAAAAGAAAGTACCGAAAAAAAAAAGTAAAAACAGAATTACGGCTTACCGGTAACCCCCGAGGCGAAAAACGAAATGTACGGTACGCAATTACGAGCTAGTGATGTGCTCGCGTCGATAACTTGATGACTTTATTAACGGTTACTGTTTAAAATCCCCTATAAGATTTCCCGATAATAATATTTGCTTGGAATATTTTATTTTGTTAAGTTTTGTAGAGTCTTATACAAAAAATGAAAAAGAATAACGAAATCACGTAATAACGATTATTTTTAAAGAAGTTTTGTCGCAAAGCAGTTTTTAAGGAACACTCGTAATTTATTAATATAAAAGTACGTCATAATAAGAAACATCAGAAATTTTAGGCATGACGTTAAAACATTAATCTCTGCTAAATGTTATTATAATTGCTGATTAAAAAGTGTTTAACTCATCGAGAAAGTTTGTTATTCGTTTAATATTATGTTTATGTAAAATAAAAGTGATGATAACAACTCTGTGTATTATATTTTCTTAGTAGAGTAGATATTTTAGTAGACTTCCAGTGCTGAATATTATCTGATCCGCAGGGACTTGTAGAAACTTCCACACATCTCGATCTTGCGCCGCTCCCTACGAATTGTTTGCTTTTTGATACAAGCTCACTCCAGCACCTTGGAACCATAACTTCTATAGGTTCTTTGAAATATTTGCCCTGTACAGTGCCAAATCAGCTTCGAGACTTAGTGCCGATTTCACCAACTTCAAGTGACGTTTATCCGAGGAATAAATTGAGCGTTTTGACAGTTTTTGTATAGAAATTACTGTCAAAATATCAAATTTATGCTCGGATAAGATAAGTCTTACGTTTCACGTTGGTGAAATCGGTCCTTAAAGAGCTATGTCGGTTACTCTGGCTATTCTACGGCTCTCTTCATTACACGCTATCGATATAATATTATTATGTTATCGACAACATATCGATACGTTTATTTCCCCTCACTAGCAAAAGCAATTACCATGCAATGAGCGTCACGTTTACTTTACATAGACATCAAAGGTGCCGCCCGGGCGATAGTGCCCAAAACTCTAACTGTACTCTGCCAAATGCTAAATAGGATTATCTGCATAAAGTCTGCTACGCTAAAGACCTGGACACACAAAACGCACCACGGCAGAAGCATAGCATAGGGCTGAATGACTTGATCGAGTAAAACTCCAACTTTTATCACATATTTTTAATTTTAATGTAATTAATTATTGGAATGTAAAATAAATTTATTTAATCCCATATTGAAATTGCATCTGAATAATCCAAGAGCTGATAAATAATATTATGGTACGATATTCAATATTTTTTTATTTATTTAAAAGATTTTACTTTTATTTAAAAGATGTAACATGTACTCTGATAGAGTTAAAAATTTGTGATGCAAGAACTACGGTTATTTTCTCCTAAGTTATTGATATTTGATTTGGATAGAGTATCGGTTTAGGAACAATTTTGTACAGGTAAATTAAAAAAAAAATATCTTTTCTGAGATGTTCGTAGTAAGCAATTAAATATAACTTGCTTTAACGGTGAAGAAAAACATGAAGAAACCTGCATGCCTTAGAATTCTTCATAATATTCTCAAGGGTGTGTTTACTCTTTATACAGCGTGGTGGACAATGATCCTTTTCATTCGGGAGGAGACCTGTACCCAGAAGTAAGCGGGCGATGGTTTGAAATGAATGAATGAAGAAATAAAACCCTACGTACTTATTGGCCGTTTGCTCTCAGTCTCTAAAGTAATATGTAAAACTGTCATCGCAATGCAAATTTGCGTGTGTAAAACGAACTTTTTCATTGCAGGTAAGCAAAAATCATCGGTTAAAGGTAAGTGGTGATTTTTACTCTTTGCACGAACAATCAATATTTGTAACTTGTTTATAAAAGCCATTAATATAAAGCAGTGGTTCCCAAATGGTGATCAGCCATTTTTTTTTCATCCTAGTATGTTGCGATTTGTATCAAGATTTCCTTCAGTAAATATCAAACAATGCTATAGTAACAGCTGACTTGTCTTTAAATCTTTCGGGATATTTATATTAGATGGCTTGTGTCAATAAATAAATAAATTAACCGTGGCATGTGTAAGTTTACTTACATATGTACAGCTGTGGACAGAGGGTCTATCGGTTAAAAAAGAAAAAGTTCCTCTTCTTCTTTTTCAATCGTAATCAAAAAGACGAATATGTTAACCGGCCGTAAAGTGGACCCATGTATTTTTATTGATTTAGAATTTAATAAGTAATATCAACAAAAAAATAAACTCAATGTAATTAGACAAAAATCTTTTGCAAGGCTAACTGGACCACGCAAAAAGTTTGAGAAACACTGAAATACCGAATGTAATCGAATCTCTAATGAAAGGTTTGCGTAAGCGCTTCGTTAGGTGGTAGTTATTTATCGAGTGACCGACAAAGTAATCGATATCGACATGCTAAATCATGCCGCGTACATCACTATTTTACGCTAGTATCGAATATGCATAATTCTGCTCGGTAGCGACTAGCGTTGTGCTTGTATTGTGTCATGGGAGGAAAATTGCGGGATAATAGAGTGAGGAAATTTTTAGTAAACTAGGTACAGGCTTGATACTATCCATTACTATCCTCATGAGGAATTATTATTTATTATAGGTTAGAGATTACAAAATTTAGCCTTTAGATAACAGAATGCAGACGATGCAGTATGAATCCAATCATCGTTCATTGATGTGAACCCTATGAATAGAATAGAATAGAAATATTTTTTATTCAAATAAACTTTTACAAGTGCTTTTGAATAGTCAATGAATCTACCACTGGTTCGGAATGCCTTCATATGGTGTGTTAAGTCTACCGATCTGCATTTGGTCTTTGGCATTATGGTCTAACACTCTAAGCACTTCCCATTGCAGAGGAGACCTGTAGTGATCCGGCGAAAATAAGAAACCGAAGAAGACACTACTTATTTTAAAAACTTAGCTTACGTTTCGTGAGCGTTGATGGGATGGGATATTAACGACTTAAGGGAGAGACGCCCGACCGTTCATCCATAAGGTACCAGGAAATAAGAAAGTAAAGACACGTCTTATACTAAACACATAGCTCTTCGTGAGCACAGATGGGGTGGGACATTAACGACTTAGGAATAGAAGCCCGTCCGTTTATTCATAAGGTAGGTACCAAGAAATAAAAAAGCGAAGAAGAAACTACTTATTATTAACACAGCTTTTTCGGGAGCACAAGAGGAATGGGATGGGATATTAACGACTTATGGCTGAGTTACACAAGGAGCGTTTCTTGAACTCGAGCAGAATTTTCAAAACTCGTACTCGAGCATAGCTTCACTGATACGAGTTTTCATCATTATACATTATGATGATTATGATGAATTATATAAAAGGCAAAGGTGACTGACTGACTGACTGACTGGTCTATCAACGTACAGCTCTAACCACTTAACGGATCGGGCTGAAATTTTGCACACAGATAGTTATTATGACGTAGACGTCCGTTAAGAAAGGATTTTTGAAAATTCCAACCCCAAGAGGGTTAAATGGGGGTTGAAAGTTTGTATAAAAGTCCGTCATTTATCAAATTATTTTTCATGTAATATCCATGAAACTTTAATTTTTGGGCTTTCATTAAAAAAATCGGCCAAGTGCGAGTCGGGCCTCGCTCTTTTAGGGTTCCGTTAAAAAAAATTAAATTAAAAGATTTCCATCTACCCACCTACCCATTTTAATTTAATTTTTTTAATTTAATTTAATTTTTATTATTTGTTGTTATAGCGGCAATAGAAATACGTATAGTATACGTACAGCGTAGGCTTAGTAATAGGGTTCCGTTGGTACCCTTTGGGTACGGAACCCTGAAAATAAGAAATAGGTACGTGTTTCGCAAATTTTGAAAATTCCACCCCCAAAGACTTCAAATAGGGGATGAAAATTTGTATAAAAGTCCAGATTTTTAAGTTAATTTTCAAGTAATATCCATCAAACTTGGTATTTTGCCTTTCAATTGAAAATAAAGAAGTACGCGTTTGACAGTTTTTAGGGTTCCGTACCCAAAGGGTACCAACGGGACCCTATTACTAAGCCTACGCTGTCCGTCCGTCCGTCCGTCCGTCCGTCCGTCCGTCCGTCCGTCCGTCCGTCTGTCAGCGGGCTGTATCTCGTAAACCGTAATAGATAGACAGATGAAATTTTCACATATTATGTATTTCTATTGCCGCTATAACAACAAATAATAAAAATTAAATTAAATTAAAAAAATTAAATTAAAATGGGTAGGTGGGTAGATGGAAATCTTTTAATTTAATTTTTTTTAACGGAACCCTAAAAGAGCGAGGCCCGACTCGCACTTAGCCGATTTTTTAAATGTTCAACGCCCAATGGAGTTAAATAGAGGGTGAATGATTGTTATTAAGTCTGTCGTTTTTCAACTTAGGTATAACCATGAAACTTTGTATGTTGGCTTTTTACGGAGATACGAATCGCGTTAAGTTGGATTTTAATTACCAATAAAAATCTAACTTAACGTGAGCTAACCAACCGCTAAGAAACCATTTTTGAAAATTCAACCTCTAAGGGGGTAAAATAGGGGTTTGAAAAATCGAACTTAACGTGAGCGAAGCCGCGGGCAGAAGCTAGTAATGTATAAAAATGTAATGTAACCGATGTAATGTATAAACGCGGGCGAGTATTGTATGAAAAGTTATCCCATAGGATAATCGCAAACGACTTCTTGCCGCTCGGCATTCGGGAAACTCTTCTTGACGCCTTACGGATAGAAGCCCGTCCTTTTATTCATAAGGTACCAGGAAATAAGAAAGCGAAGAAGACACTACTTATTATAAACACCAAATACCAGTAGAGCACTCGACGCTATCCGCTCGATCGCAGATTAGCGCGTACAGCCCGACCACAATTAAAGCCTCCCTTATCACCACCTAGCACTTCAGATAATACCGAACGCGAATAGAAATATTGCGCGCGTCGGTGCCTCAGAATCTCAGCGCGCAAAGGTGCCGAAAGATAGCGCGCGCGTCGATTAGATGAGCGCGCAATTTATGTGCGCGCCGCGAGTATCGCGCGCTATAAATTAGAAATTCGTTAGATAGAGACGTGCTCGCCAATTATTCTAGCAATTGTTATTGGTGCGCGATTTGTTGATTGTGGAAATATTTGTATAATTATCCCAGTCGAATAGAAATTTCCTGTTTTCTAAACAAAAAAGGATTGTGTGGTTTTATGAAACCACGGTAAAAGTGAAACTTTTTTTCACATTATAGACATTTATACACATAAATGAGTAATAGTCTATACACTACACGGTCAGCTGCTGCGAACTATGGGCGCCGCCATATTGGCCTTGGCTGCACTGACGTCACCGTCACGCGACATGCAACACACAGACGAAAAAGTTTGAGACGATGTAATAAAAGTTTCACTTTAATAAATAGGTACATTTATTCCTGCTATTCTTATTTATTCCTATATTGAATTGTACCTAGTACGCATTTTTGGTACCTACTTCCCCCTCATTGTGGAAATATTCTATTCTATTCTAACAAAGTTGCATGGATTAAATCGGCTTGGCATCCAGCTGCCTACAAGATAGTATAAAAAACTTATTACAATGAAACAAAGAGCAACTGCTGAGTTTCTTGCCAGCTGTTCTCAGCAGAATCCGCTTTCCCAACCGGTGCGGTGGTAGAGTCATGACGTGTCATAAGAGCCACAGGTTGGCCTACGTGAAACAAATAGTTTTGAAATACTCTCCCAACTATTATTAGATACAAATGCGAATAGCGAAATTTTTTGATTTGTTCATTAGTCTCTCAATCACACAGCAACGGAGCAACGGATCGACGTGATTTTTTGCATTGAAATAGGCATGATGACCGATTTTGAAAAACTATTGTCTATTATCTACTTTTTCGAAAAATATCTTATTTCACCAAAAAAAGTTTTGGTAGATAAAATAACCATTACAATTTTGAGTTTTAAAATTCACGCAAAAACGTCGACGTGACGTCACCTCTATAGATGTAACGTATCATTCTGATTGGTGTTCAATCCAATTTGTTGGATTGCTGTATTAGCTTTATTTTATCAAAATAAATATCAATTTCGATGAAAACTTAAAATTCTCGCGGAATTAAAAATAATGTAGTTAGATACTTTTTTTTTTTCAAAAATACAAAAAACACGTTGATCTGAGGCGTGATAGAAGGGAAACCCCAAAAAACACACTTTCGAATCTATAATCGATCCTAAGGATGGAAAATTTTAATTTTAAATGTATATTGTATTATTGTGTGTAATTATCTGAAATACATTAGATGATTTTTCATACTAAGATTTACATTCCGATTGTTGTGAGTTGATTTTATAGGCACCATAAGCTCTGCTTTAAAGTATTTAACCCAACAGCTAAAAAATAGTGTAGGTATTCAATAATAAGGTAGTTAATTTAGAATCATACTAATATTATAAATGCGAAAGTGTGTTTGTTGGTTTGATGGTTTGCCCTTCAATCACGCCGCAACAGAGCTACGGATCGACGTGATTTTTTGCATGGGTATAGTTGAGGACCTGGATAGTGACATAGGCTACTTTTTATCCCGTTAAATCAAAGAGTTCCCGGGGGATTTTAAAAACTAAATCTACGCGGACGAAGTCGCGGGCATCAGGTAGTAAATATTATAACTGCGATAAAATCCAAAAACAATTCTTCATTACCTCTAATTGGCGTGTCGCAGACAAAGCCGTTCTACACGCACTAGTGACGGCAAAAACTGCAACCTATCGATACCGATGTCGATGTTTTTTATTTACGCATTCCTGTCGTTCAGTGCGACGATGCTCTAGTGAAGGGGTAATTAGAATCATACTCGACAGTTAAAGTGCATACTATCCAGAACGGCACTTGCATACTCTTCGCTCCGGATCCATATACTATCAATTTTTCAGCCCTAGCGTAGCTATCGATGAATTCTTATGTTGAGTACTAAGACCGATAGTCGTTTGAATTCTTGGACATCGCAATTTATTTTCACAATATACCTACGTGTTGCAGTCAAGTTTCATACTCAAAGCTTTGATAATATTGCTAGTTTTTGAGAACATTATTTATTGCTCTTCTGAGCAAAAGTTTTTCGAATCGGTGCAGAGCTGCAGATTGCCAAACCAATATGTTTTTTTTCTTCATATAATACTTGCATAAATTAATCCAGTAATTAATCCAATCGTTATGTTTTTAATTTGTCAAGAATAGTTGTACCTAATAGTTGAACTGTTGTAAAATATAAGAGTGATTAATGGATAAAGTGAATGGAAAATAGTCAGAAGGAATCAGTACAATTTATAAAAGCGATAGTGTATTTGTTTGTTGGTTTGTCCTTCAATTACACTGCAACAGAGCAACGAATCGACTTGATTTTTTGTATGGTCATAGTTGATGAATTGAAGAGTGATATAGGTTTTATATTAAAAAGCTAGTTTAGATATAAATGTCTGAACACGCGAATTTGCTGCAACATACGCACTTTACGTAAAATGCAGATCATGAATAAGGCATGAGAGGCGACAAATAGTGTAAGCAAAGGTCAGTAGCTTTATTATATCTACTCGTAGATGTGCTGCGTCACTTGTGATTGGCTCACAGGAGACGAACAAAAAACCAACCAATAATAATAACCAGTCTCATTGGAAGAAATTGAGTTAAGTACATTAAAAAAAAGTCACGCAAGAATAGCCTTAGGGCGAGAGACGTTAATTAGATTAATTGGGAGGTGTCAGAAAGGTTTTCAATGCTTATAAACTTAAAAAGAGTACCTACCTAGTAACCTACCTATTGCTAAATTAACCCCTTTATGGTAGGTAGTTACCTTCTAGCTTAATTTAATTTGAAGTCTATAGAAAAGTAATTTATATTTTCTACTTTCTTCTTGACTAAATTAACATTTAACTTCAATAAATAAAGTAGGTACCTAAGTTCAGTAAACTTATCGAAAACTTTATGAGAAGACCTTTAAGTAAATATTTGAATACATAAGTTCAGGAAACTACTTAATCGAATTTTTTTTAGAAAACCTAGTTATTTAAAAATAAATCAATAGGTTTGTGTCTAATGAGTAAAGTAGGTAAAAATAGGTTTCTATGTAACACTAAGGGCCTGTTTCACCACCTCCATGTTAACTTTAACCGACGAATAAAGATGACGTTTTGACAGTTTTTGTATGGGCAATCTGTAAAAACGTCAAATTTATTTCTCGGTTAAAGTTTACTTGAAGGTGGTGAAACAGGCACTAAATAGGTACTATAATAATGTTAATATTACTAAGCTAAGAAAGGAATATATAAAACGATACCGGCTGAATTGAGAACCTCCTTTTTGGAGGTCGGTTAATTAAACCAACTGGTCCTTTGAGTATTAAACCAGCACAACTGGTCACATACAGAACATTCCATTTTCAAGCTCACGTCAACGCTTGAAATGTTATCTTTACCGTGAAGTAGTACTCGTAATAACGAGAAACGGAGGTTCTATTTTCAAATCGCACATCCAAGTTACCGCGGGAAAGCGCGCGAGTGACGTGCGATCGACGCACCACGCCCCGCCCGCAACCCCGCCCACCTGCGGCCAACTTCACTGCGCTCCGGGAAAGTGGGAAATCGGGCTTAGTGGGGGGCCGTGGTGGGGTACAACCGTGGTACGACGCACTGAGCCTTTCGTTATGCGTATTAGCATCTTACTGACACGCCAACTTCGAGTACGTCTTTTGTACGCAGCTTTTGACCACAGCCTAGCCACGTCACTGGTGGTTGCATCTCTGAGTCTACCATAATAATATTATACCTACCTACCTAAGTGCGTGTGATGCAATGGTGTTATTAGTCAAAATTGGTTGTCTGTAAAGTCGGTTTACGGACGATAGTTTTACGTGATAACGTACGGGCGCTCTCTAGACACAAGCCAACGCTTCGGCCGATCGTGCCTCTCTATCGCTTGTTCTACGCTCTCGCTTGCACGCACAAGCTCGGGCGGAACGTGACACTTTTTGGTGCGTGCAGCCGGTGTTCATCGATTTATAAGACGTTATCACGTCGAAAAAAAGCTTTATCTCTAAGTATGATCTTTTACTTTAGACTAACTTTAATTATATTATTTTATCGTCTCAGATGATAGTGATATGTAATCGTAAGTCAAGTTAAAACTGGCTAGAAATAAAAGTGAACCTTTTTACTAACTACTTACTGAGTTTTCAGTATTGTAAAAGTTGAATAACTTAGGCCTAGAGAGAGTAGAGTTTTTGGTCAAAAATGGAACAATATTTTTATGTCTGCAAAGAGATGTCAATATTTCGCGTAAGTGCATTTCAGCACATCTGTTACTTTGTATCATGTCAACGAAAGGATCCTAACTTAACTAAATGCTGTGGATACAGAAGTAACCATGATGCTGTTGTTTTGCTTGCTAGGGGTCCAAACGAGGAAAGTCCATGATTTAGAAAATTTGAGATATATAAAACAGAAATATCAAGAAAATTAATATAATGATCACATGACTGTTCCTTACTTTGTTGTTGTTTATTGTTATTGTAATATTATTTAAAAAGAGTTACGTAGTTTCCTTCACCGTTACAGCAAGTGAAATTTAATTCCTTAAAACACACTGCAACTCTGTGGTGCGTGCCCGGTATCGAACCCACCACCCTCCGAATAGAAGACCGCAGGCCTAACCAATAGTCTAGCGATCACTGCTTCAATAGTGTTCCGTCAGTATTATTGGAACGAAGTTCCTTTTCGGTTTGGCGGAAAGAGGTTAGATGAAAAAAAGTGTTAAGAATTTTCTGTCACAACACTTGTTGCCTTCGTTTATTACACACGTTCTACCATTATAGCTTTGGTGGCATAGCGGTTAAACGAAGGAGTGAAACTGTCGGTTTGGGGGTTCCAATCCTGATCTGAATCTCAGATTAAATTATTTTTTATTTTATTTATTTTTATTATTAATTTATTATTAAAAGGCATTTCGTTCCAACCGAGTGTTCCACGATACTCGCGAATTTTATAAATTAAATTACTGCCACATAATAAACTGATATTTTAAACTTGCGACCTCTCGAATCTCAATCCTTAACCATTGAGCTATTGAGTACTCAGAGGTGTTGCTGACTAGATATTCAATCGATCACGTGTCGTATGACGGGTGTCATATCAAATGACGACCAAGTTTGGCTGGAAGCGATCCGATTCAATTATATCAATTGTCTCACCTATATGGTTGGTATGCTGATATTGCATTTATAAACTGTTTGTTGATTTTAAAGCTTCAAATTTTTTTTTGTGTACAGTTGTAACCCTATACTACTTGTTATTATTGTCATTACATTATATAAATGTCGGGATTATGGTTGTAACTTGTTAAGTAGCTTCTAGATTTCTGCTGCGAACTTATAGGTAAGTTTACTTATAGGTGGTGACACTAAAATTCCCGTCATGCGGAATCGAAGACTCTTTATAGAAATTAATAGTTTACAATTAGACGATTATATTAAGCTTAGTATGTGTGTTAATTTAAATATTAGAAAAATTGTTTTAAAAAAATTTTTTTTTCCAATGCAAAAAATTTATTATCGTCATCGCGGATATTGATTGTTTGCATTGTATTCGATAGTTGTCATTTCAGATCCTCAACTATACAATGCAAAAAATCATGTCAACTCATTGCTGCGTGATTAAAGGACAAACCAACAAATTTTGTTCTTCAATCATGCAGAGACGGATCGAAGTGAATTTTTGCATCGATATAGTTCCTATAGGGCTAACATGTACTCTACATGAGAAAATTTTGTCTGCCCTTTTTCTCGTGATATCGAGTATATGAGTAGACAAAATTTTCTCGTGGTGCTAAGGCTAACTAAAGCGAAGGATCTCTACGCGGACGGAGTCGCAGCCAAAACCTAGTCATCATCATCAACCCATCAACGGCTCACTACTGAGCACAGGTCTCCTCTCAGAGAAGAGTTATAGGCCATAGTCCACCACGCTGTCCCAATGCGAATTGGCGGACTTCACACACCTTCAAGAACATTAAGAAGAACTCTCAGCCGTGCAGTTTTCCTCGCGATGTTTTCCTTCACCGTTGAAGTAAGTGATATTTAATTGCTTTAACGCACTGGACTCCGAAAAGTCGGAGGTGCGTACCTGGGATCGAACCTGCGACCCCCCGAATAGGAGACCACAGTCCTAACCACTAGGCTATCAAGACCTAGTAAATAATAATAAAACACACCTATCGCGTGGTGATAGCGGCGTCTCAGAGGTTGCAAGTTGCAACGGCAAGTAAGTGCATTGTGCTACCAGAGCCTTTGTAGTGACCGCGCCGGACTTCCTCGTGGATACTGCAGCCCGCCGCGTGGGTGGTCACACAACACATAATAATGCAATTCCCTATCTCTCGACACAGGCTGGAATAAATTAAATCATTGCCTTCAGTGATGCAGTGATAGCCTAGTGGTTAGGACTGTGGGTCTCCTATTCGGCGGGTCGCAACAAGCCGGATTGATCTTGGATACGCACCTCTGACTTTTTCGAAGTTATATACGTTTAAGAAATTAAATATCACATAATTGCTTAAACGCACTTGACTTCGAAAAGTCAGAGGTGTGTATCGAATCGAACGAACGAATGTGTATCGGGATCGCACCTGCAACCCCCCCAATAGGAGACCTATATAGGTTCACTGCATTGTCCGTCAAGGTACAGTTTTATAGATATCGTCATCTCTGACTGAGAAGGGTTCAGGCCATAAT
The DNA here is from genome assembly GCA_029955525.1 of Oeneis ivallda. Taxonomy (NCBI): domain Eukaryota; kingdom Metazoa; phylum Arthropoda; class Insecta; order Lepidoptera; family Nymphalidae; genus Oeneis; species Oeneis ivallda. The sequence continues at coordinate 22,134,492 of JARPMR010000015.1, forward strand.
TTCTAGGACCACCACGTTGGCCAAGCGGCCAAAGTTGGCGGAATGGCTGAATTCACAGACCTGAACATTATTGGCAACAAATAACAAATAAGAGCTGTCTTGGAAAATTCCCGCGGGAATCAAAAGAACCTTAATTGACGCGGACGAAGTAGCGGGCATTATCTAGTAATATAAATAATGATGATAATTAATACAATGGAAATAATAAAAGAACTTATCTCTCGCCCTGAACAGTGGAGCGAGTGTAAAAATCGCGCGTAGGCGGCTGACTCAGGACCCATTTTAGGGCATTAAGTTTTCTAAGCGGCCACCGAAACGGGGCGAACGACAATACAAGTGCTTTTTGTCCAAATTTAAATAACACGACCGATGACCATACTTGGAACTGCTACCGTGTCGAAACGTGCCATTTACTTTGAGTCCGGGAGATAGACGTGTGTTTACAATGGACGGTGATGATTATCTTGTTATGACATTAATAATTATAATTTTTTTATTTTTTTAAGAGAAAGCTTGAAAGATATAGCTCGGAGAGTCGCTAAGCTGAAGGGGAAATGGGCGGGACAATAGTTCGAAGAATTAACGGTTGTTAGGGTCCCATACCCCCCGCACCGGTAAGCGTATACAGACGGCGCAAGGCCGAGACTTGTGGAAGTCCATGCAGGAGACCTTTGTTCAGCAGTGGACGTATATCGGTTGACAAAGAAGAATACCGCTGTATGCTGAATAGGCTTTGATGTACCAAGGTGCTGGAAAGTGCTGTGATGGCAGACCCCCACAAGGTAGATAGAGCCCAAGTAATTTGGAGCTGATTACAGCTTTGACAGCTATAAAATAAGCAGCTATAGGTAGCTGTTACTTTTATTAGCTAGGTACTCGTGCTTATTGCCTTGTTGGTCTAGTGGTTAGTATGCTCAACTGTGGATAATGAGGTCCCGGCTTCAATTCCCGGGTCAGGCCAGAAAATGTTGGGTTCCATTCTCATTTCATCATCATCATCAGCAACCCATCAAAGGCTCACTACTGAGCGCAGGTCTCCTCTCACAGAAGGGTTATAGGCCATAGTCCACCACGCTGGCTCAATGCGAATTGAAGGACTTCACACACCTTCAAGAACATTATGAAGAACTGTCAGGTGTGCAGGTTTCCTCACGATGTTTTCCTTCACCTTTGAAGCAAGTGATATTTAATTGCTTAAACGCACTTGACTCCGAAAAGTCAGAGGTACCCGGGATCGAACCTGCGACCCCCCGAATAGGAGACCACAGTCCTAACCACTAGGCTATCACTGCTTGCAAGAAAAATTAATACCTACTAAGAGACTCTCAGTAGGTACTAACTCGGGATTAGAAAATTAGCAATATGTCACCCCCGTGCTTCGAAGAGCACGTAAAGCCGTCGGTCCTGCACCTTATCTCCCTCGTGAGGGAAAAGAGAGTGAAAAAAAGCAAATGTGCTTGCGAACAAACCTGTGCACTGTAATATTTCCAGCGCATCTCCGAGGAATTGGCCACTGTGGCCAGATATTATTATTTGGTATTTTATTACTCGTACCTGAGAAATCCATTTCTAAAGTCGGAAGGGAAGGAAATAGATAAAATCTAGTCAGACAATTCCCTTTAACTGGCCTTGACTATTGCTTAGAGTCTAGCCGTCACCAACAATATAATATTTCGTGTATTCTGCATTTGCACCTCCGGGAACGGCTTTGAGACGCCGACGTGGGTGTTTATTCAAGTCACGTTCGGTCGTCAAATGGTCAAATTGTGATGATTTTCACGTCGTTTGTTATGATATCGGCACACGACTGTCGATTGCAGCGAGATTGTACCAAATTGTCGTGATTTTAACTTCGTTTTATTTTTGGACAGCAATCAGCTGTTTGCAAGATGGTGAGTGTAAATCTTACGCGCTTTTTTCAATGACAAAAAATCTTGGTATCCATTTCAACTCTACTTTATCATGGTCTCATCAACTGAGGGAAGTAAGCAGACAGCTTCTTTCGAAGCTACTGCTTCTTTAAGCAAAGCAGTAGCTATGCTACTGTTTTGCTTTAAATACTAAACGATAACTGGCTTCTTGACAAATGGTACTCCTTGCGCCTGCAAAAGCTTTGCCCCTAACATTACAAGTATAGTTTATTAGCTGATGCCCGCGACTTCGTCCGCGTGGATTTAGTTTTTAAAGCCCCTTGAGAACTCTTTGATTTTTCAGGATAGCCTATGTCACTCTCCAGGCCCTCAACTGTACCCATTCAAAACATCACTACGGTCAGTGGCTCTGTTGCAGCGTAATTGAAGGACAAACCAACAAACACACTTTCACATTTATAATATTAGTATGACTGCACCGTGTTGTGATACTTTTAATGTCAAACTTCCCCAGCAACGGACAGTTCCCCCCGAATAGTTCATGTCATCATATCACGTCAAGTGAATATACAGGGTGTAAGTCAACGAAAACTTTGTGAATAGATTACATAGATTAATGCGTATAGTGAAATTAGAAACGCCACTCTCGGAAATGATGGATTGCCAATATTTTAATTACTGGCGCGCAATGTATCGCAAACAACGAACGCCGGTACCTATATACATTCTGTTTGAACTTTTGATGAACAGCTGATCGCAGGGGTATCGTACATTGCTGTTTTGTGTTTAATATTCTCATTTGGTGCTTTTACGCTTAAAATCAAGATGACGTTACATACACGATTCTATGTTGTGCCTAATTCATAAAAAAACGGAACAAGAAACTGTCAAAATCATGAAAAGACCGATGAAAATTTCCAACGCTGAGTGACTCAGAAAACTTGGATTCCTGGTGTCAATTTTCGTCAGCATGTCCCTTACACCCTTTATTTTGTGTCACGTGAATATGTTTCACGTCACGTAACTGCGCGGCTCATCACGTGGCGGGACCGCCTAATTGCCGGTGCTCGGTGCATGGCTAATGCATGCGTCTAAATTCAATGATGGTCTCTCTTTTCTGGCGCCTATAGAAGTGTATATTGACCCGGAAGAGGTAATAAAATCCTAGATTGATGTCCTGCGTTTTATAGCAAACAACAGCTGACCCTTGAGAGCTCATCGGTGAAATGGTGGAGTGAATAGCGATGAATTGTACCTAGGTTCGAATTCCACGAAAGTCAAATGCTTTCGTTGTGCCTATGCAACACAATCCTATTCAATACGCTTGTTATGGAAGAAAGAAGAAGATGATTAAGTTATACAGTTACTTACTATAATATATATATATATATATCATCATCATTAACAACCCATATAGGCCATAGTCCACCACGCTGGCCCAATGCGAATTGGCGGACTTCACACATCTTCGAGAACATTATGAAGAACTCTCAGGTGTGCAGGTTTCCTCACGATGTTGTCCTTCACCGTTGAAGCAAGTGATATTTAATTGCTTAAACGCACTTGGCTTGGCTATATATATATATATATATATAGAATAGAATAGAATAGAATAGAATAGAAATGTTTTTTATTCAAATAAACTTTTTTACAAGTGCTTTCGAATCGTCGATGAGTCTACCACTGGTTCGGAATGCCGTTCCTGCCGAGAAGATGATATTATATTTTCGTTAGCATGTAGTTTTAAACCAGACTCATGAGGGGGGTAAAAACAGCGCGAAATGTTTCGTGTAGAGACATTGCACGCGCTTGGTGGCGCGCTGCCACGCTTCTCGATTAGCTTTTATTTATGAAGCATTCAATGTAGGTATATTAGTAGAGTAGGCAACTCGCGGTGAGGTAATTACAAAATCCTACTGGAATTCTTTGTTTTCCCGGGATAAAATTAGCCTATGTCGCTCTTCAGGTCTACTATCAGGTAACTATCGATGTACGTCACGTCGATGCGTTGTTCCGTAACTGCGTGATTGAAGGACAAACCAGCAAAGAAACACAGTTTCGCATTTATAATATTAGTAAGGACAGCCGATAACTGAACATATTAATCACTTCATTAAGTTTAGGGAGATTTTATATAGCTAAATTGTAATTGTAATAGTGCAGTGATAGCCTAGTGGTTAGGACTGTGGTCTCCTATTCGGGGGGTCGCAGGTTCGAGCCCGGGTACGCACCACTGATTTTTCGAAGTCAAGTGCGTTTAAGCAATTAAATATCACTTGCTTCATCGGTGAAGGAAAACATCGTGAGGAAACCTGCACATCTGAGAGTTCTTCTTAATGTTCTCGAAGATGTGTGAAGTCCGCCAATTCGCATTGGGCCAGCGTGGTGGACTATGGCCTATAACCCTTCTCTGAAAGGAGACCTGGCTCAGTAGTGAGCCGTTGATGGGTTGTTAATGATGATGATGATGAAATTGTAATCAGCTCTTTAATGGAGAGCACGAAATCTAAGCCCACGTACTCATTTTGATGATATCATTGTGAAATCGCAGATTGGCGGATGGGATAAGGGCGTTGTGACGGGAGCTGACAATGTCCATGTCAAAACAAAGTTCGGTACGTGTACAGGAACGCCGCACGTCCGATTCATTTCCGCCTATATCGGTAGCTGGGGTGGCTGTGTTTGAGGAAAAAGTTGGACCGTCCCAATAGAGAACTGCCTAGGGTCACTGGTGGAGATCTCTTATATAGAGATAAGTGTTTCCTTGTCTACCATGTTTTCTCTTTTCATGTTTGATACAAAATAAATTAATTAGTATTTGTACAAACTGCCGACAGAAGTGAAAAAGGGAAAGGTACTGAATGCTGCTTATGTTAACATTAATATGTCGGTGACGCGAACCCATAAGATTTTTCTTTAGGTACCAAAAATCACTGAACGCGCGTTTTCACTTTAATACTAGTGGTTCGCCCCGAACTGAGACCTCGCGGTAACGGTATCCCATGATTATTCATTCAATCGATACATGATAACCAAAACTGACATTATTATTATGCCCGTTTTCACCAAACATACCTAAATCATCCCCTAAGTAGGAGTCTCTTAACGTAGGTAGCTCCTAAATACAATCCTAAGTCCTAACATCCGTCCCAATATCCTTTTAGGTGTCCCGTACAGGATCGTGATAAATAAGTTGACAGAAAACATCAATCACCTAACTTATAGGTAGCCCGTAAAGGTTAGGGAACGTTAGTGAAAACATTGAATTAGTTATCAAACATTGAATTATTTATTTATTATGTAGGTACTAACGAGTGAAACCGGGTTACGGGCATCTGTACAAATCGTCATCTATCGACGCGAATAGAAAATATACAATATTTAACTAAAATTTAACTAAAAAATAATTTTAATTGAATAATATGGTACAAAAAAAATTACAATACAATTATTGTATTATAATAAGTAACTAAATAATAATGGTCGACGCAAAACTGTTTTTGGGATAGGTCGTAGTCGTAACTCGTAGTTCCATGGGAATAGTTACTGACTGCGCCATCTATTAGCATTATTGTGAAGCTATGTTGATGCTATATGAATTACTGATGCCCATTAAAAATTAAATTATCTCGTTTCTTTATAATATTCATATAATTTTAGTATTTGTTGTTCAAGTACAGGATATAAGTGACCTAAAAACATAAAATCAGTTTGAAAATCCATAGCGGATTTTCCTAGAGAGCGTCTTCAAGCGAGCGTATAAAATCGCCACTTTGAAAGCCCCCCATTTCGTCAATTTTAAGGGAAAAATTAAAAAAAAAATATTTTTGTACTCAGTTCAAAATTATCTTTAAAATGATACGTAACAATTTTATGTAACGCGATATTTTTTTTTTTACTTCGCATTCGCTTCTATGAGAGCCCCCCTGAAATAAAGATTTTTATAACTTTTTAAGCCATTTTCGGCTGAAGGCCATCGGTTTACATATTATATCTAAATTTGAAGTAATTACGTTCAGTAATTCAAAAGTTATAAGGCTCTGACAGACGGACGGACGGACGGACGGACGGACGGACGGACAAGTGCAAATCGCTCTAGTTAACTCAAAGACCTTCGCTTCGCTCGGTCGAAAATTAAGTTACTATCATAGAAATTTTTTTAAACTCAAAAGCTCAAAAAAGTTCCTATACAAACACTCTTTTGTAAATCTCTTCTGGGTTATTTTTAACAGACAACGAAACATCAGGAGGTTTTCTGTCTTTCTTGTGGTAGAAAACGCATTTTCATTAAATACAATGTTTTCATCACCAGATTAGGCACATGTTAATATTTACCTTAAGTTAAAAGACTGGTTTAAGGTTTGTTTTCTCTCAAAGGAGTTCTAAGGAGACTTGTCCCGATCTACACTCGTGTCATTGTCACTCTTCCCGTTCAAACATCGTCGTTAAATCGTAATTCGGTGTACACCATGCATTTAGATTTTTCCCATCCCAAGTCGTTGACCGCATTCGGGCCGGAAGGCTCGTCTGCACGGAAGTGCCCATTGTGCATTTGATTTTTTTTCGTCATATCTATTTTCGTCACATTCGCAGGATATTACACTTTGACGGTTCATCGACACCCATTTAACTTTGACAGACACTGGTCTAGCCTTTTAATGACTTATGGACGTGATCCCTTCGATGACTGAAAAATTATGACTCGGAAAATGCATCCTAAAATTTTGATATTGACTTATTCTTAACATGAATTGAATTGTAGTAGTTTTAGGTTAAATCGGCTTGGCATCCAGCTGCCCACAAGATAGTATAAAAAATTTATTACAATGTAATAGCTTCATAATAATATTGTAAAATGATTATTTTGAAAAGAGCAACTGCCGAGTTTCTTGCCGGCTCTTCTCAGCAGAATCCGCTTTCCGAACCGGTGGTAGAGTCATGACGTGTCATAAGAGCCACAGGTTGGCCTACGTGAAATAAATAATTTTGAATTTGAATTTGAATTATTGAATTTTTATATCAATTTTTTTTTTAAACCGACTTCAAACGCCAATACAAAGTATGAAATAACTAGATAATGCCCGCGACTTCGTCCGTGTGGATTAAGGTTTTAATTTCCGTGGGAACTCCTTAATTTTCCGGGATAAAATGTAACCTATGTGTTAATCCTGGGTAGGTATGAGCTATCACCAGCCAAATCGGTTCATTCGTTGTGGCGTGAAAGAGACGTAACAATATACGCATTTATAATATTAGTAGGATTTTAGTTTTTACACGTATGTTGAAGTTGGGCGTAATGATAAAACCGATGCGCAACGCTAGCCCGACTTCAACATACGTGTAAAAACTAAAATTATTTTATATTTTGTAGTGGCATTTGAAGTCGGTTTTTTAAAACGAATTTTTATATATTACTAGCTGATGCCCGCGACTTCGTCCGCATGGATTTAGTTTTTAAAAATCCCGCGGGAACTCTCATTATCCGAGAAAAAAAGTAGTTCTCCCGGTCTGAGGAACCACTACTACATCCATTACTATACCCATGCAAAAAAATCGCATCAATCCGCTGTTCTGTTGCGACGTGATTGAAGGACAAACCAACAAACAAACACTCTTTCGCATTTATAATATCAGTAATGATTTATTATAACACTTTTTATAATTGTCAAATTTTTTACCATACTTAACCAAAGACAAAATTACGTTTAGCTGTCATTTACGTTTTGTTATTCCACTGTCATTCCGTTTTGTTATTCCATGTCAGATGCGTTTTTGCTATAGCACGTTTTATAGTGACTTGACGGAAACGCGGTCGAACGGGATAAAAAGTATCCTATGTCCGTCTCCTGGTTCTAAGCTAACTCTCCACCAATTTTCAGCCAAATCGGTTCATCGGTTCTTGAGTTATAAATAGTGTAACTAACACCACTTTCTTTTATATATATAGATAATTCTTTTAATAGATACCTATCATGGAATTCCGCAAAATAACGCCTGCTTCTATCCAACAAGCTAATCCTAATAAACCTGAAACTCGCTCGAACACTATATCGTTATCATTTGATTGCGATCAAGCTAATATACCATTACAATCTGACGTCTAACATAATACTTACTAGAAAACTAATCTTCATATCATTATAATAATGATTTCTCGCTAAGAAATCATCGCTCTAGTCTGTTTGCACAGTAACAGGAGCTAATACATAAATCTGGAGCTTCAAATATCTAAATCATTTACGAGCCTCTCAATGAGTCTGTAGGTCTGTAGGATGCGCGGGCGCCGATGACATCATAGTCATATAACATGGCAAATTTAAAGGCCAGCATCCAGTATTAAGGAAGGAAATACGTTGCGCTTATACAATATCGGAGGCTCAAACAATAATTCTCTTAATATGACAAGTTCCAAACGCCAACTCACAAATCACAAAAGTCCTAGAGGTGTGTGTGAAAGCTCGAGTGTCATCATATTCTTACTAATATTTTAAATGCGAAAGTGTGTTTGTTTGTTGGTTTGTTGGTTTGTCCTTCAATCAAACAACAAGTGTCCGCAACTGGGCTACGGATCGACGTGATTTTTTGCATGGGTATAGTTGAGGGCCTGGAGAGTGACATAGGCTATTTTTTCTCCCGGAAAATCAAAGAGTTCCCGAGGGATTTTTAAAACTAAATCCACGCGGATGAAGTCGCGGGCATCACCTAGTTGCAAAATAAAAGCAAAAAAACCAAGCAACCTAAATCTCGAACTGTATTTATATGACTATCGTGTTATTAACATATTTTAATTTGCCATAACAAATATTTATGTCAATAATTAAGATAAAAACTATCCTATCTTTTAAGTTGGACCAAATTACAGATACTCGTAGTTACGAGGTTTGATCAAAATTATCCCGAACATACATCGTGACACGAGATTTATATATATTATAGATTATGTATGTCTGTAATGGTAAGGATGCGTACTGCCTAAAAAATTTTGACACTCGGTGTTAATTTTATAGTTATTATTATTATGGAAGAATGAAGGTTTTCTCGCAAATTGTTACGTACGGAGCTCTGAGTAGGTATATTTTGAATAATGAAATATTAAAATATATTAAAAAAAACCGACTTCAAACGCCCGCGTCACTACAATGTATATACACAATTTAATGTTGATTTTTTAAAAACCGCTCGACCGATTTCGATTAAATTTAAATTGGACCATCTGGGACCCTTTGAAACAAAAGAAGGATTTTCCAAATCGAGCGTCTTCGAGTAATCGGTGTTGCATACATTAAAAAAAAAGATTTAAACGTATTGAGAACCTGCTCCTTTTTTGAAGTTATTTTAAAAAGTGTGAAAAAACTTTGGGAAAATGTCACGATCTGAGGTCTCCATGCTAACTCATTTACGCATAGGTAACATTAGCTGGAAAACTTAAACTAGAACCTGAGAAATATTTCTAGTTTGGGACCAGGTGATATAGCTGTGTATCGCTTTGCATTTATCCGTAGCACATGCCTTGAAACGGATTCGGTTTCTAATTTAAAATCGCTTCTGCAATATTTATGAGGTTAAACCATTTAAACGCCACCGTAACAATACAAATGGACGTCATTAGGGTCCACAATAAACCACATCCAAATGTGTATTGTAATACATTTCGCTCCTAATTGGGGGTTAATAGTCAATCGAAAATGAGTTTAATTGCATTGGATCCGACTATTTTAAACATATTAAGTCAATTTAGTTCGCAAATGTATTAACGCATTATACCTATATAATGTACCCATGATAAGGGTACACCCTCATGCGTGGTGATGTACCCTGCGGCTTTACCCTGATTCTCAAATACGCCGCAGAATACAACCTGATTAGGGGTTTAGACTATAAACTCTCACTTAACATTAATGACGGATCAAAATACTACGAACTGCTAAATTTTCTGAAGCTTTGTACACCTTTAGTCTTAAATTGTCTTATCACAGAAATATATTAAGATAGAAAGGAAAATTCGGTGGAAAACACGTGCCAACAATAAAGCAATATACCTAGCACAGCAGTTTTGGAATAAAATAAAATAAAAACTCGTGAAAATGCTATATTACACTATTCCTAATGATATTAGCCCCAAAAACTTTTATAGCTTAGAATTATATTCTCAAATAAGGAGAAATTTGCAAGGGAGAGGTTATTCAAAATCAATACCTTGTGCTTATAAAGATAGTATAGTACCTACTATTAGGGTTCCGTACCCAAAGGGTACCAACGGGACCCTATTACTAAGCCTACGCTGTCCGTCCGTCCGTCCGTCCGTCCGTCTGTCCGTCCGTCCGTCTGTCAGCGGGCTGTATCTCGTAAACCGTAATAGATAGACAGATGAAATTTTCACATATTATGTATTTCTATTGCCGCTATAACAACAAATAATAAAAATTAAATTAAATTAAAAAAATTAAATTAAAATGGGTTGGTGGGTAGATGGAAATCTTTTAATTTAATTTTTTTAACGGAACCCTAAAAGAGCGAGGCCCGACTCGCACTTGGCCGATTTGTTTCTTAGACGTGTACATTTTACTACAAAACGAGTATGTTTCAACCTTTACATGGGATAGCATCAAGCACGTACCGCATGAAACAAAAAAAATAATTAAAAAGCTTATATTAAGTGGTAGATTCGCACAATACCTGTACCAAATGTGATTGAACTTTAAAGGTGATATTTGGCGGGCAATAATCGGCGTGACGTGACTTCCGGTGAGCTTCAAACGGAAACTGGGAAACATTGTATCGAATATTGATCCTTACATTGTTAATTTTGTGTAATAAAAACTTTGTACCTATGAGTATGTTGATATCAACAAAGTGTGCTTGGGTAAATGACCTAGAGTATTTATCTATACTAATACATATTATAAAGAGGAAAAAATTTTTGTTTGTTTGTACCGAATAGGCTCTGTAACTACTGGACCGATTTTAACCATTTTTTCACGAATAGAAAGCTATGTTATCAGGAAGTAACATAGGCTATAATTTGTTTAAAAAAATCAGAGATCCTTAAGATAATTGCAATAATGTACCCAAAGTAGCAAAATTTTGTCTATAAAATGCATTATTTGGCGTGTGCTGAGAAAACTATTCATGATACATAAAAATTATGTACTACATGATTAAAGTACTCATTATTCTCTACAAAAAAGTTCCCGAGGAAATATATCTAACTATCATATTTAAGTCACAATAGTAGATTTTGTGTTTTAAGAGCGCGTGTAATCCCAAAAAAAAAAATCTGATTTCGCGATGTGCTCATGTGAGGCGCGACAAAAGAAAGCGTTTTGCGCGGAATAGGAGTGTAGTAAGCGCCAAAATACTTTGTAACTCGTAAAATATTCATTTTCTTTTCAATTCGCTAGGCTACTCTCTTGATAATATCAATCGGAATTTAATGTAAAAATTTTGGCTCTATAATATGCAACACATTGAAAATAAATGAATATTGGTTAAAAATTAGACCTAACTTCGCGATTTTTTATTATCGAACAAATTTCATCATTTTATGTTTATGCCCAAACACGTCCCTTGGCAGTATGATGTAATTCTTGCGTGTTTTTTTTCGGATATTTGAAACTTGATCTACTCATTCGATGGATCTACTACTGTAAAAATCAAATCTGTTGACTGTTAACAAGCGCACACCCACTCTTAAAAGGTGAATATTGAAAATATCTTCGTCATGCAGCGACGGATCGACGTGAATTTTTGCATCGATATAGTTCCTGTAGGGCTAACATAGTACTTTACGAGAAAGTTTTGTCTACCCTTTTTCTCGTGATATCGAGTATATGAGTAGACAAAATTTCTCGTGGCGCGCATTTTAGCTTAACAGGAGAGTGATAAAGGCTAACTAAAGCGAATGATCTCTACGCGGACGGAGTCGCAGGCAAAACCTATTCATCACCAGCAACCCATCAACGGCTCACTACTGAGCGCAGATATCCTCTCAGACAAGGGCTGGTGTAATGAAAATTGGCAGACTTCACACACCTTTGAGAATATTACGTATGTTCCATTGAGCAGACTTTTATGAATGAGCTTTCAATCGATTCATAAATGCTATATTTTATAGGAAAAAAAAACAATATTATGAGTAGTCGTAATACAGTGTTTAAACTTTTTAGTACTTGCTTATCTAAATCTAAAATAAAATATATCAAAAGAAAAGGTGACTAACTGAATGACTGACTGACTGATTATTATCAACATTATACAGATGTATCAACGCACAGCTCGAAAAGCTTGACGTATCGGGCTTTGGCATTTGGCATACAGATAGCTGTTATGACGTAGGCATCCGCTTAGAAAGGTTTTTGAAAACTCAACCTTAAGGGGGTCAAATAAGGGTTTGAAAAATCAAACTTAACTTGAGCGAGGCCGCGGGCAAAAGTTAGTCTATCCATAAAAGTATGGATCATCAAACGATTATTATCAAGTTTTCTTCCGATGGGACCGCATATTGCTGCTGGACACACACTTTTTCCTGATACCGGCCGTAATTACAAATGCCAGTCCATAGCCGACGGATCGCCTCACAAACATGGCTCGTGTCCGCGGTGTCACGCGCGTTTCCGGTATCGAGTGCTTTTCCAAAAAGGAAAATGGGGGGCGCGTGCGACGCATCCATCCGCGAACCGGTAAAGCGTGTGAGAGGGATGGATATGTGAATTCGTTGTGTGTGGAAATGAGACGCAAAATTGACGTACTAGAAATACGATATAACTTGGATGCTTTTCTAGCAAGGATTTTCTACGATGCGATGTTTGTTTAAGATCATTAGAACTTGTTTGAGTTAAGAAACAAGTGTAAATTAAAAAAAAAATTTTTAAATGCAAGCTTTTAGTCGCTACATCATTAGACTCTGGGTATCATCTAGGATCAGAGTACTTGTTATGACGAATCAAACGAACCCAAACTCGATGGGGTAACGTCGTTTTATTACAGAGTTCCGATAGCCATCTGCCGTCTCCATCATCAGATCAGCTCCATGTCACAATAATATTGCATTATCATCCGATTTACACATACATTCGAAATTTCAGCTCGATCAGAAACCGGGAAGTGGGTCTAATTCATCTTGCAAGATTTGACCCAAACAAACATTGCAAGTTAAAAATAAAAGCTTGTAAAAATATTTGTTAGTTAGAAGGTGTCGCTGTTTTAAGTTAACTCGCGTTTAGCTGTGTACCTTTGAAACAAGAATGCATATTGCATTCAGTTTCATGTATCAGCATGCATACAATAATATAATTATCTAGCCATTTGGTAGATTCTCGATTCCTTATAAGAGCCACAATTTGGCATACATGAAATAAATGAATTTGAATTTTGAGTCAATATGTTCATTAATTCATGTGTTATAACTAAGTTATAGGTATACTTCGTTATAGCACATAGAACACGTAATAGTACAAGTAGTGAGTGATATTTAATTTGAAAGTGTGTGCCTGAAATTCGAACGCCGGATCCCTACCCCGAACACTAGTCCCCCGTAGTCCTAACGAGTCTTCTGTCTGCCCATCTTGACTTGTATTGAATTGTAAGTACCATTCCGAACCAGGGCATCATTTATATTATTCATAGACACAAAAGCACTTGTAAAGTTTATCTAAATAAAAAATATTTCTGTTCTATTCTAATCGGCTTTGCTTCAGCTATCCACAGGATAGATAAGCTACATTTTGTAACATTTTTGTTTTGAAAAGAGCAATTGCTGAGTTTCTTGCCGGCTCTTCTCAGCAGAATCAGCATTCCAAACCGGTGGCAGATTCCTGACATAAGAGCCACAAGTTGGCCTACATGATATAAATGATTTTGAATTTGAATTTGAGTAGGCTATCACCCCTGTATTACCCATTGATATAAGAGATCCTATTTATGGGTTTCACACTCATCCTTCGCTATATATGCTAGCACATTTCTATCTGTAAGTTAGCCGTACACATTTGAGACTTTTTGTTTAATATACATTTCCAGCATATTATCTCAGGTCTGAAAACGATGGAAATATGAATATTTTGTTACGAATGTGACAGAAAAATAAGTCTGCATACAATCTACAATAACCCTTAGTTCACGTACTAGGCTCTAGGTTACTCAAGCAATCCAAATACTCTCACGATTTATTTATGTCGTTCTACGAAGAAATCGGGTTGAAATGTATGAGGCGTACTTTGACTTAGCTTGGAGTTGAGACAGAGTTACAAAGAGATAAAAATTAAATGTCTTGATTAAATCTTAAGTCAGAGCAGAGTGTAACAACGCTCTATAGATTTCAGCCTTAGAATTCAAAACTGCGGTGATCGTAGTCATATAAATATTTTATTACTAGTATTCTTACTAACGTCGCGTCGCTGCAAGTTCGACATCTCGACCATAGATAATACACATAAACCAGAGATCTCGACTGAGTGGAGCCTATAGCAACTTTTTGTCTAACGACATGTCGCTCGCGTGTAGTGGTTTCACTTGAATGCTAATTTAACTAGGAATTCAACGATGCAAATGTGGAAATTGACATTTTGTCGTAACCTTTCGGACGTGGTGTATTTCGTAGAGTGATAAATTGTACGTATTTCAAGAGGTTTCCAGGGTTAAAAATAGACAGCCATCTTGTAGAACTGTACGTTTTACGTCAAATATGGACATTGTTTTCGTGTTTTTTAGCATCGGCAGCTTTGCACCTGAGTAAGTTTCCAATGATATAGTCCAGCTGTAATGTTAAACTTTGTTGAGCCTAGCCGTTGTACAATGTACAATGTCATATTATGTAAAAGAATACATATTATGTAAAAGAATACATATTATGTAAAAGAATATTTTACGTTCTTACATGACTCTTGCTTAACAGCAACTTATAACGTTAACTGAATGTCGCAGTGAGTTTTTTTAGTTAACAATTATCAAGCCTTTGACTATAACCGCTTATGCTGGTAAAGGACGATACAGTCTAAAATGGCAGCGGAATCACTTGGATGTATTATGGTAGTTTAATTTATTCGTTGCCCGTGTTACTACCAGTCTAACTACCAGTGCAGTGGTCACACCCGCACCCCTAATCGGTTCCTACGCTATCGTACAATTGATTTAAACTGCCATACCCCTTCCAAATTAACCCGCTACCGACTTAGACTGCGTCATCACTTACCGTCAGGTGAGATTGCGATCAAGGTTTATTTTGTCATCGAATCATACTAATATTACTAATATTATAAATGCGAAAGTGTGTTTGTTGGTTTGTTGGTTTGTCCTTCAATCACGCTGCAACAAGGCTACGGATCGACGTGATTTTTGCATGGGTATAGTTGAGGACCTGGAGAGTGACATAGACTACTTTTTATCCCGGAAAATCAAAGAGTTCCCGAGGGATTTTAAAAACTAAATCCACGCGGACGAAGTCGCAGGCATCAGCTAGTAAAAAATATTTATATTAGTTATAGTAGGTCAATAAATGGAATAAATATGGATTGGACGTGGAAGAGTAGTGATAGCGTAGTGCTTAGAACTACGCTCTACTATTGGAGGGTCGCGGGTTCGATCTCTCACATTTCGGAGTTATGTGCATTTAAGAAATGAATATAACATGCTTCAACGGTGAAGGAAAATAGCACAAGGAAACGCCTGCACGCATGAGAGTTCTTCATAATGTTCTCAAACATATTGTGTGATTCGCATTGGGCCAGCGTGGTGGACTGTGGCCTATAACCCTTCTCTGAGAGGAGTGAGCCGTTGATGGGTTGCTGATGATGATGGTGATGAACTTAAAGGGCGTTTTTGAAATCCATAAAAAGATAATAAACACACAATTATCGCGATTTCAACCTCACTGATTTTAGGCGAGCAAATTAAAACGTATAATTACTTAATCATGTAATAAATTATGCTGAGTGCTTTTTAAGTGGTGTTTCCCTTAACTTGCGTCCGGTGGTGCAGCTCGGTGAAATTTTAATGAACTTTAAATCACATATAATGAGTCATTATCGTTTTGCTTTTAAGGGGAAATTCTTTTGTGCATTTTATTACTTTGTATTATTGTTTGTTTACTGTTTCACTTGAAAGAGTACCTAGGTAAATTGTAGAATAAAGAAGCTTGCTTCGCTTGTTTCTCTGCGACTCGTCTGATGTCATCTGTCTATGTAATGGGGAGTCTGGCAACACTATGCTTTCAAGTGCGAGGTTTTTTTTTTTTTTAAAATATACAGGTGTCCCCTTTCATAGAAAGGGTCCTTTTTAGCTATTCCTATTATAATCATTTTTAAAATTCTTTTTAAAATTTTTAAATCCGTACTACTTAATCTAAGAAAGGTGTGGTCATGCTTCAAAGCTCGGAGCCCGGAGTGCGCAAAATAGGAGAATCATTCCGGCTTTTGCCAGGAGCAGAGCGACGCGATTTATATGAAAGTGCCATCTATATATGCTCACGATATAAGAGGCACTATGCATCTCTATCGGTCGCTCTGTTTCTGGCAACAGCTACTCTCGCTATTTTGCTTGCGTACTCCAGGAACGCATCTCTGCCAGAGGCCTCGCCCAGTATGGTGGGCACGGAGTCTCTGCACAGTTTCATCCGCAATTCTTGCTGTAGGTCCTCCCGGGCCGCTTCGTGTTGAGGACAGTCCATCAGAAGATGTATAATCGATTCTGATACACTGTCGTCGCACACGCAACCCGGGTGGTCCTTGCGTTTGAACCTATGCAGGTACTCCGCAAACCCTCCATGACCAGTCAACACCTGGGAAAGCACCATATTGTGGTCGATCTTTTTGACCACGCGATGTGCAAAAAGCACATCCGGCAGAAAGACCTTTGTGGTGCCCGCGGTTTCTTCGGACGTATACCTCCGGTTCCACTCTTCAAGCGACTCCTCACGGAGCAGTCGCTTGACGAACGAAACCGGGCACCGGTCATAGTCTGGTTTCCTCCTTAAGCCTAGAGCCGCCTCTTTCGCGAGCTCATCGGCTCTTTCATTTCCCTCCAACCCCGCATGCGCTTTCACCCAGAACAAGGAAACTTCCTTGTTCTGAGTGCGACATATTTTTAAATTGTCGACAATGCGTGCGACTAATGGGTGGAGGGATTTGCGCCCGACCACCGACTCAAGAGATGATCTTGAGTCGGTGTATATGCCGATGGAAGCTTCCGAGCGCTTCGTCGCGAGAGAGGCAGCTCTATCCAGGGCAAGGAGCTCAGCCTGGTAGACCGAGCAGTGCGCACTTAACTTTAGCTTGACGGCTTTGGTTTCGGCCTCGTGATTCCATATGGAAAGCGAGGCCCCCACCTTGCCGTCAATTTTACTGCCATCAGTAAAGATGCGCACTGCTTGAGTGTTGTTGTTCTCAAGGTCTTCTCGGTCCACCAGGCTGGTAAACCGCAGGCACGTCTGTTTCGCCGGGTGTGGTCGCCCACAATATGGTACCTTCCCCTCCATCTCCCTATCAAGGAGTACTCGCTGAGACACTCCCCTTTTGGCCTCGTACAATGCCGAGGCCTCTCGGATCCTAAGATCCAAGGGGAGTATCCCAGCCAGTATCAATGCCGAGTTTAGGGAGACGGTTCGGTAGGACTTGGTCATCTTCAGCGCGAAGCCCCTTTGGAGTGCACCCAAACGCTTCCGCACTCCGAGCTTTGAAGCGGCAGGTGCCCAGGCACAGGCAGCGTACAGGACTATTGGCTCCACCACCGCAGTATAAATCGTTTTTATGACTTGGGGATGGAGGCCCCAGCTCACCTTGGCGGCTCTCGACAGCTGCTTGTAGAGTCCTTGAACTCTCATGCAAGTGTTACTTACATGAGAATTGAAGGTCAGCTTGCTGTCGATCGTGAGCCCAAGGATCTTGATTTCGCTGGACAGACCAATGCTGGTCCCACCCATGGTCAGTTGCGGGGAGTCATACTTCAGCTTATTGGTTAGCACCATCGCCTTTGTTTTGTGAGGTGCAAACCTCAGCTTGTTTCTTACTCCCCACTCCTGAACATAAGCGAGAGCGGCATTGGCCCTTCGCGAGACCTCCAGCCCCGTGTCGCCGTCGAAGACGAGGACAACATCGTCGGCAAAAGCCTGACAATATTCTCCCCGCCTTCCCAGGCCCTGCAGTAGTGGATCCAATAAGAGGTTCCACAGGACGGGACCCCCGATGGAGCCCTGAACACAGCCTTTGGTGGTATTGCGCGCGTGCTCGGCTCCCACGTACCTCACTCTGACCTTCCGATCTCGAAGATAGCTGACGATCACCCTGCGGATGTTAACAGGACAGTTTTCCTCAGTCAGTCTGACTCTAATAGCTGGCCACCAGGCGCTATCGAAGGCCCCCTCTATGTCCAACGAGACCACAGTTATAAGTCGCTTCTCTTTGAGCTTCCTGTAAATGCGGTCCATTAGGACATAGAGGGCATCTTCCGTGCTTCTCTGGGGCATGAAGCCATACTGGCAAGTACTAATCCCGGGCAGGATGTGCCATTTAATTCGATTGACAACCATCTTTTCGAGAATCTTGCCTAGAACGGGTAACAGTCCGATTGGACGATAGGCCTTGGGGTTGGTGTAGTCCTCCTTGGCTGGTTTTCGGAGGACTATCACGGTGGCTTCCTTCCATAAAACCGGAAAGTGACCCAGTTCCAGACATTTGTTGGCCAGAGTGAGGAACGCGTCGGGATTTCGCGATATGGCGTGCTGGCATATGTCGGCGGTGATCAAGTGCGAGGTTACCATTGCGAGGTTTGGAACCCCAACGACAATCGGTTGTTCGAACTATGTGACTCGTCTATTGCCACTAGTTAGTCTTAGATTCAGGTCTCTCAATTCACTAAGTGCCTATTTACTTCGAGCATACTGGCGAACCAGACCTACCGCATAGCTCACGGAATCGCAAAACTGAAAGGATTGGTCTTTGTAGCAAATTAAACAATCTTATCACATCTAATTTTACAGGAGTGATAGGCTATAGTGGCTTCGACCTTCTTTTCAGGGATCCAGGGTTCATTATACCAATCACGCACCTCAAACTTTTCGGACTCTTGTAAAGAGATTTAAAGCAATTAAATATTACTTGAATGAATGAATGAATGAATGAATGTATGAAAGTATGAAATAAAATATTCTATATTGTACACCAAATGAGAAACTTGTTTTTAACCAACTTCAAAAAAAGGAGGAGGTTCTCAATTCGTCGGAATCTTTTTTTTTATAATATATGCTCACCGATTACTGGAAGACGCCTGAACCGAATTGGAAAATTCTCTTTTTGTTTGAAAGATTATAGTGTGTGTCTTCTCAAGTGGTCTCATTGAAATTTTATTGAAATCGGTTGAGCGGTTTAAAAAAATTAACAATATATTATTATACTTTGTAGTGGCGCGGATGTTTGATATATTAATATAACGGTAAAGGAAAGCATCGTGAGAAAACATGAATGCCTGAGAGTTCTCAATATTCTGAAAGAAGTCTGCTAATCCGCACTTGGATAGGTTGATGGACAATGCCCAAACCTTCTCATTCTGAGAGGTGACCCGTGCCCCCTGCCCAGTAGAGGGTCGGTGGTGGGTTGATATGATGAAGATGAATCACAACGGAGTGTTCCTACCTATTTTCTACGAAACTCCGTAGTCACATTGTCCCAGAGTGCGCACTGTGCCGACTGGGGACCTTGATAAGTGTGAGTAATGTATTTTTGCATAGTTTAGCGATTGGAGTCACGTCCCGTGAGCTGTCGTATCGGCATGCGATGCTTTATTGTTAGCCTTATGCCAGGTTCACATCGTTCCAGTGGATTCAGATTAATCCAAGATGCATTTAGGACAAGAAGAAGTCACAAAAACTTACTAGTGACCTTCAGTAATGGAAAGATATATGAAAAAGAAAATAAAGAAGAAGATCACTGAGGTATTTGCATTCCTGTACATTAATAAAGCATGAGAGCAATAAGTTTTTAAATGAAGAAATCGTGCACTCATTGCGAATGGGTAGCATAAGTATGTCACGCACTCTTTTAAACATTTCTGTGGTGGTGTCGTGTTGGTTCGGGTTGTTACCGTTCCCTCAAATATGGTTGAGCGAAGCAACGGCTGGGTCATGCGTCATGCTCTTGAACGATTGCCACTGGCGGGAATGTGGCTACTTTATGTCTGCCCATCTTAAGATATATTGCATTGTTAGTATGTATACATTTTTGGAACTTCCCTCATTGTGGAGACACCGCATACATAGCATAGTATTTATTGTTTCGTAAACTTGTTTTGAAAGGAGCTACCGCCGAGTTTCTTGCTGGTTCTTCTCGACAGGAAGGGCATTCCGAACTAGTGGTAGAGTCAGACGATTTAAAAGCATTTTAAAAAGTTTATTTGAATAAAAAAATATTTCTATTCTATTCTAAAGGAGTCCAAATGTAGGATCGTTTAGGTGACCTGAGGTTCATTGCGATAACCTAATTATAATGTAAATTGAGTTAACTAATCCAGTAAATGAACTAAATATTTGCCTTCTAGCAGTCAGTACTCTACGCTTATACGGTAACTTGTACTTGAATGAAAAATCTGTTAAATTAATTCCAGTAGCAATATTCAGTATTATCTAGCGAACTGAATTGGATTTGATTTCTACTGGATTAATGTGAACTAGCCCTTAAGTTTAATGTTATAATGTAATTGATAGGTGACATTGTTGTCCTTAATGTTTTTAATTTCGTGCGTCAAATAGCTTACATTACGCTTTTCTTTTGTTAAATAAATTGGCGGAGTTTCCTTTTTTGTTCCACGGAGTGGTGAACTCCAAAAAATCGACCAAGTGCGAGTTGGGCATTTTTGAAGCTAAAAAATAATAAAATATATTTGCACTCCGCTTAATGAGCTCTAGACAATGATAAACAACAATAAAAAAATTTTTCGACTCCTTTTTCATGTATCGGGGAGCCCCTTTATTTTTAAATTTAATTTAATTTTTATTATTTGTTGTTTTAGCAAAAACAGAAATACACACTCTGTGAAAATTTCAACTGTCTACCTGTTACGGTTTACGAGATACAGCGCGCTGGCCGCTGACAGACGGACGGACGGACGGACGGGCAGACGGACAGCGGAGGCTTAGTAATAGGGTCCCATTGGCACCCTTTGGGAACAGAATCCTGAAAAGGAAAGAAAAGATTTAGTGATGATTTCAATTCCAAAATTCAACATTCAAATTCAAAATTATTTATTTTATGTATAGTCCAGGGTAGATAATTTTTGAAAACAAAAAAAATTATAGTAGGATGAAACCCATTGGAAAAGGAAGAGAATGCAACAAAAATGAAAGGAAAAATAAATTACGGGCGATCTGAAGTCGGGAAGTGGGGGGGAGGGGGGTTCAAGGGTAAAAAACGGTTTATCTCGATTTCCGGAAAAACTACAAGTCCTATGGAAAAAAGTTAAATGGCAAAGTTGTAGGTAATAAAAAGTTCTACTACTTTTGTATTTAGACTTTTTTCACATAACCTCAAAATGTATGTGAAAAATTCAAATAACCAAGTTTTTGATTTTTATTTTTATCTTTTACAAAAAAAAATATTTTTTCACGAAATTTGGTGAAAACTTACCTTTTTATGTCCCAAACACACTGTAATTTTTCTGATTTAAAATATTTATTTTTTCACCTTTTTTAGGGTTCCGTACCCAAAGGGTACCAACGGGACCCTATTACTAAGCCTACGCTGTCCGTCCGTCCGTCCGTCCGTCCGTCCGTCCGTCCGTCCGTCCGTCTGTCAGCGGGCTGTATCTCGTAAACCGTAATAGATAGACAGATGAAATTTTCACATATTATGTATTTCTATTGCCGCTATAACAACAAATAATAAAAATTAAATTAAATTAAAAAAATTAAATTAAAATATTTTCATGGGTAAGTACATGGAAATATTTTAATGTATTTTTTTTAACGGAACCCTAAAAGAGCGACGCCTGACTCGCACTTGGCCGATTTTGTGACTTAATATTGAAAAAGCACCTAATTTTCAATCGAAAATTCTCTCGTCAAAATATCTGCTTTTTTAAAAAATTCGATGAACTTTTTGTTCGTTGTAATCTCTACTTTCTGATGATGTAAAAAAAATATACATTACTATGGTAAATGCTCTCAGAAAATGCAGAAACGAAATATAGAATAAACAGGTAGTAAGGCCCAGACCCTCCTAGCCCCTTCCCCACTTCTCTATGAAATACCTTTTGATGGGCTTTTTCGTTTCTGCATTTTCTGAGAGCATTTACCATAGTAATGTATATTTTTTTTTACACCATCTAAAAGTAGAGATTTCAACGAACAAAAAGCTCACCGACTTTTTTAAAAAAGCAGATATTTTGACGGGAGAATTTTCGATTGAAAATTAGGTGCTTTTTCAATATTAAGTCAAAAAAAAAGGTGAAAAAATAAATATTTTAAATCAGAAAAATTACAGTGTGCTTGGGACATAAAAAGGTAAGTTTTCACCAAATTTCGTGAAAAAATATTTTTTTTTGTAAAAGATAAAAATAAAAAAATAAAAACTTGGTTATTTGAATTTTTCACATACATTTTGAGATTATGTGAAAAAAGTCTAAATACAAAAGTTGTAGAACTTTTTATTACCTACAACTTTGCCATTTAACTTTTTTCCATAGGACTTGTAGTTTTTCCGGAAATCGAGATAAACCGTTTTTTACCCTTAAACCCCGCTCCTCCCCACTTCCCGACCTCAGATTGCCCGTAATTTATTTTTCCTTTCATTTTTGTTGCATTCTCTTCCTTTTCCAATGGGTTTCATCCTACTATTATTTTTTTTCACTTTTTATTATTTTTTAAGGCTTCTAACCTGGTCTAGTAGGCCAACTTGTGGCTCGTATGACAAGCCAGAACTCAGTAGTAAGTACCCAATAAGACGTGACGGAACTTCGATGGCAAGTCTAAGATGGTTTCTGGCTAACTTGGAAGGGGTATGGCGGCGTAAATAAGACACATACCTACCCCTAAACGGTTTCTACACGCCTTCATACCAGAACGCTATCGATCTTAGCAGCTCATTTTTGACGGTAGAGTTACTGTGGTAGAGTGCAGGGTTAGGCCACGGCCAAAGCCTCCCGGGCCCCGGCTCCCACACACTAGTCTCTATAGTTTGATTATAATACTAGACTGGCTGTACTAATGACAGCTTAAATTATAGACCAATTTGAAGCGCCAAATTTTTGACATACAAGAGTCTCTGGGACTAATAATAAAGGTATGCAGGAAGTGCTAAAAAGTATCAACTGTCAGTTGTTAACTAGTGTCCTCACTAATTTTAGTTCCATGGATACTCGTTCTGTTCACAAGTTCACAACTGTTCACAGCGCCAAAATGGCGTCAATCAAGTTCAAAAAAAGACAGCAGACAGACAGTTAATCACAGATTAATTATAGAGGTCACCAGATGATACCAGAGACAATTCAGAAATTATAAAAAATCTTTGGCACTCGAGGACTGCCGCGGTAAAGCTATTGCATAGCATTTTTTATCAACTTATGCAATTATAATATTTATGCAAAATTTTTTTGCATAGTAAAAATTATGCAAAAAAATAATTAAAAAACAAACAAACAAGAAAAGCGCACTGTCACTACTTCGCGAGTGAGATTCGAACCTGCGACATCATACACCATACGGTAAAGAAAGCGGCCGCTCGCCCACTGCGCCGAACAGAGCTACTTGTGAACCTCTAAAATGTTGAACGCTTACTGAACGACGGTATTAGTTTATTTTCGTTACGGAATTTCTTGATTCGGTCGCCGCGCTCAAAGCCCGCGATAAAAGCTATGCAATAGCTTAAGATTTAAAATGACCCTCGCCGGGAATTGAACCCGAGACCTCTCGCTTATCGCCACAGCGCTCACCACTGCGCCAGAGGTCGTCATAGGTTAAAAATAACACACAAAGTTATCAAATGCCTACATTATTACAATCTACCTGTCATAACTGTGTTGGCGGTTTGCACACGGTACATTTATCGCATTATTTAGAATAACTTAAACTCTAATCAAACAAAATAAAGTTGATATTTGAATACAGCAAGGAGATAAAACACTTTCTGAGCTTCCTTATAAGGCGCTTATAAAACTGTAGCTGCTTTTAATCCTGTTTAATTTTATTTCGGTTTTGGTTTCTAATCTGAATGGCGTTCAATGTTCGGCTAATTTATCATTAATAGGTCTTAGTAAGGAAAAAAGTGTATACTTTACCCGACTACTAAAAATTGGACATACACTCAATAATAACATCCGCCATATTATATGGATTTTGTTCATATAAAATGTATGATAGTGACACCAAAGTGACAATTTGGATGGTTCTATGCAAATCTAAAAATTTAAGTATTTTTGTTAGTGTATTAGTGTAAGTGATTGTTAGTAAACCTAATTAAATAAAATAAAATAAAGAATAAAATCTATAAACCTATCTCAAAATCTAACCCATTCTTAAAGCATTGAACGAACCCGTTATACATGATCGCAAAATTAGGTATACTTAATCTGTACTTATAAAAAGACTCGTCCTGACTGATTGACTGACTAATTTATCAACGCACAGCCTTAATTAAAGGAGTTAGAAATTTCATATTTTGACAGTAGGTTCTTTTTATGATGGTAGGCACCCACTAAGAAAAAATTTTTGAAATTGAACCTCCAAAGGAGTTAAATAGGGGTGAAAGCTTGTATGAAAGTTGGAGAATATTGTATTTCACAGTTTTTGATAATTCCAACCCTAAACCTAACCTAAAGTTAGTAAACAAATAAAACGACTCAACTTCACGAATTCAGGCAACTCATCGCTTTCTTTTTTAAGACCAACTTATCTCAAAACAAAACACACAAAATATTCAAATAAAACACACTTCATTTATATCGAAGCATCATCGGTTGCTCTGCCTCTGTCATTATGGAGATGTATTAAAATGCTACCTTTGTAACACTTAGTACACTAGCGGCACGCTATGATGGCCGGTTTGACACATTACAATAGTGATGTGGAATGTCAATTTATTCTCGAACAAAAAACAATTAAGTTTTGTTTTTGTACCTGATTAAATAGGTTTACAGTTCTCTGCGTACGTTCGGTCATATCGACGAAATCCACAACAAAGGGCTTGAACAGAGTCCAAATTAACGAGCAAGGGTCAACAGTAATGCAGTATCAATATTTGAAATCCAAAGCCAGGTCAAAACTATATCACAATCGCATTGCACTGACAGTTTATACTTTTCGAAGCAACGTCAATTCGAAACTGCTTTGTTTTGCATTGAGCATTGACGCGAGTTTGCCGGAGGTAGTAGTTGTGCTAGCCAGCGATCCTATGTGACGATCGTATTAGATTCCATTTTTAAAAATTTTCAAGTTAGAAAACCAAATGCCGAGTTGTGGTATATATCATATAAAAATAAAAATTTTACCTTTTGTATGAAACAGCTGATATTTTTTTGCGATTTCAGAGGTTTGTCCACATAGTGAAAATTGTTCATATTCACAAGTACATTCACCCCTTAAATGGTGCAAACTGATTTTTCTACACTTGTATACATTTTAGAAATCAATTTAATAAATAAATTTTGAGTCCTAAACCTAAAACTACATTCGATAAAATTTATGAATCTCTGCACATCACTATCGTCAATAAAGTAATACAATTATTTCCTTCAAAGTCGTTATCAATTAATACGGAACTTCATGAGCGGACAAACGTCAAACCGGCCATCATAGCGTGCCGCTAGTTTAGTGATCTTTCGTATCGCTTCTTTATTTTTGCCTTTTAACTTTTGGTGTGGGTGATAATTTGGAAGGCATTATGTATAACCACACACAAAAATATTCTATTAATCAGAGAAAGAGAAACTATTTTCTTTCTTTTCAGAACTATACCTGCCTTCCAAGTAAAATTATCTAGTTTGTTTTTAAAATTATGCAACGTTACTATTACTATTAAAACCAAGATAAAATAAAATCATAAAGGATTATATTAAAATAAATTAATATTTATTAAACAACAACAGTCTGATATTATTTCGACGAAATAACACTCACGCACACTCATAGATCAACTCCTAAAGCACATGCCACACACACATCCTAACGAACACACACACACACACACACACACACACACACACACACACACACATACACACACAGAGACACACACAGACTTACGAGCACACTCACACATTTCATAAATTATTTAATAATCATTTTTTGAGAAATCTGTAATTGGTCATAAACTTTGTCTCTAGTTTTTAAGTCTAATATTACTAAAATTCACTGCTGATTTTCTTAAAATAAATAAATAAATTAAGTAACAATTTAAAACAGGTGCGTTTTAAACTTGCATTGACGTATGTATCATCTGCGCCTTGAACGCATGCGCGTATATATGTCCGATAATTTGTGCCTAGACGCTTGTATCAGTGTAGTGTACAGAGGCAATTGTCAGGAAGTTTGATGTATTTGCTTTTGACAGCATATATGAAGTTTGTACATAGGTACAGGCTCTAAAACACATCTGTCTATTTAGAACTATTTAGCGCTGCTAACCTACATAAAGAAATTAAATATCACATGCTTTAACGGTGAAGGAAAATATCGTGAGGAAACCTAATGTTCTCGAAGGTGTGGGAAGTCCGCCAATTCGCATTGGGTCAACGTGGTGGACTATGGCCTACAACCCTTCTCTGAGAGGAGACCTGCGCTCAGAATTGAGCCGTTGATAGGTTGATAATTATGATGATGATATATATGACCCACATTATATAAAAAAAGTCGTGTGGTGTAGGAACAGATAAAGGAACGAAGTTCCTTATTATAAAAATATTAATTTCAAGTTCTATTCGAGGTATACAGAAAATAATTATTCGGGTATACATTTTTAGCAGGATTTTTTATCGATAAAAATCAAAAAAACTACTTTACAAAATTATCCTTTATTTTGCAAACACCTTTATTTTGCTTACAATGATTTATACAAATATATAATAACAAGTGTAATTTGTTTTAAATTTTTACCAAATATTATAAAGTATAAAATTATAAATAATAATAAATTAATATTAAAATTAAAATAAATAATAATTATCTGAAGTCAGGATTCGAACCACTGAACCGATTGTATCACTCCTTCTTTTTACCACTGCGCCAACGAAGCATTGATAGAATGTGTAAAATAAACGAAGACCATAATAAAACAAGGACTATGACGAAAAAATCTTACGCTTTTATTTAACGTTACGGACGTTTTTTGCCGGCTAGGGTACCCCTCCGCAACGCCCTATAAGGAACTTCATTACAAAAATAATTTAATGAAACTATTTTTATTTACAACAGATTTTCTCATGCATAAAGCCGTCCCCGGATCACGAGGGCGTGGTGGTCTCATCGATCTAGCAGTTAATAGGCTTAGCGCTTTTAAGAGCAATTAAAATGTAAATTACTTCCGTTACTTCGACACTACGATATTTTCTGCTATCAAAGTCGTGGCAAAAAAAATAATCTACTTTTGTATCGCCGTCTTCATCCCACGCGATAGATGTCTGTTGTATGGATCACCACAGAACATGATCTTGTGCCGCTTGTATCCAGCGGCTGCCAGCGACTCGATGAAGATCAATTAAATTAAATTAAATTTAATTCAATCCAATTCTTTATTTGCATATATGCGGGTACAAATAAGGTGTTAAAATTAAATATTACATTTCACCACATATGGCCATACAATAGCGTGCAGTAAAAACATACAAAAAACAATTCCTAATTTAAATACATCATGAATATAAAAGTTATGTCAAAAATAAAAAAAAACCATAATATACGTCACAATTTAATGTCAAAAATCAATAAAGTATCTAAGATCTTCCATCCAATTCCACTACCTCTTGAACACTTTAATGTCATGATTATCACCTTTTAACAACCAATCAAATTATCGGATCTTCGTGAAATTAAGCACAGATTATATAGCTTGCATTGATAGAGACGTACACACTACACATTACTCAGCGTACTTTTCATTCCGGAAAACCAAAGAATTTAGTAAGCCCACACGGACAAACTTGCGGGCATAAACTAGTTCAAAATAAGCTATAAGTATAATATCTATATTTAATATTAGTTTTAATTAAGTACATTATTTTGTCATTAAATATGGCACTTCTGAGCTCCAAAATTCCCTTTCTTTCAAAAGTAACAAGCAGACAATTTGGAACTGAATCTCTCGTCAAGAATCCGGCCGCTACATTAATACTGGTATTGTTAAACGGACGGACAAAAAGGACATTTAGGGCGGACGTATTATAGCTATGCTCTAAGGTGGACCAAGATAAGCGCATAATTGCGAAAGGTAGTATTGTAACGCCATCCGATAAAATGTCGAACGGTATCCTCCTTTTGTCATCAAATAAAGGAGATCAGACTGAAACCGGCGCGTTGCCGTAACCACTGATTTTCCTGTTTGCTAAGTAGGTGTCACTTCAATTATAAGCTAGCGCAATATAAAGCTTAACAGCCGGCCTAAAGATGTAAATTGGTGTGAGTGGGAAAGTAGCTTATTCAGAACGCTGTTCGCAGATGATGTTTTAGGCACAACAATTTTGCCATAATAGCTCAAGAACTTAAAAAAATTGTCACTGAGGTAAATTGTAGTTTTCGTAAATATGAATGCAAATAATGATGTATCACTTGTAATATTTGGAGAGTTATCCTTGCGACATCAAATCAGGAATGTGAACGTCCCTATGAGAATCACTGAATATATCGACTGAGCTTATCTAGCCATAGAACTGCCTAGGTAAGGGTAAGGCAATCTTTGCAAGACACCTATATAAAGCAGTGGATGTCTATAGATTGAGGTAACGCTTATCACCATATCGAATGGTCACAGATTAGGTTCTCCAAATCATACATGAATAAAGAGACAAGGTCCAAAACCGCCAAAAAACTCGCGCATCGAAGTCCTGCGTGTTAGAAACATGTAGAAACATGTTCTAAATATAGCTTTTTTGCTATACAAGTAAACCAGTGTTCCCATGTTCCCAACATCGGGACATTCTGGAATGCTGGTAGCTTGTTAATAGCACTTTTTGATTACAAAATGGCACTTTTTTGTAATTCGATGCGTTGTAATCTGACTTCTTTAGTGTTTCAAATATGTGATCAGAATTTTGCAGCAACATTTGTTGTGAATGTTTCGTTTAATACGGTGGCATCACATTTTCCTTTTTAGGGTTCCATACCAAAATGGTAAAAATGGAACCCTTATGGTGAGACTTTCTCCGTCCGTCTGTCCGTCCGTCTGTCACAGTCGATTATTTCAGTAACTATTAAAGCTATCGACATGAAATTTGGCATAGTTGTGAATAATAGTGGCCCAAAAGCATTGAAATAAAGAAAATTCGAAAATAATTTTTAGTTTTATTAAAAAAAGGGGGAAAATCGGGGGTTTGAAATTTAAAAGTAAAATAACTATATTGAGTGGGGTATCATATGAAAGGCCTTTACTTGTGCATTCTAAAACAGTTTTTTATTTATTTCTATATATAATAGTTTTTGAATAATCGGCCAAAATGTCGAAAAAAATACCGTTCTCCCCCCCCCCCCCCCCCCTTATCTCCGAAGTTTACCAATCGAAAAATCTGAAATAATTATGGTCAATAGAAGTTTACGTATATTTTACAGGAAAAATAAAAGCAACGCGAAAATTATTTTAGTTTGATAAAAAAAGGGGGAAAATCGGGGGTTTGAAATTTCAAAGTAAGATAACTATACCGAGTGGGGTATCATATGAAAGGCCTTTACTTGTGCATTCTAAAACAGTTTTTTATTTATTTATAGATATAATAGTTTTTGAATAATCGGCCAAAATGTCGAAAAAAATACCGATCCATCCCCCCCCCCCCCCCCCCCCTTATCTCCGAAGTTTACCAATCGAAAAATCTGAAATAATTATGTTCAACAGAATTTTATGTATATTTTACAGGAAAAATAAAACCAACGCTCTTACTAGCATAGTTTTTTTTATATTAACAATAAACCTCTACAAACAAAGTTAACGATAATTATGCAAATTAATATAATATTATCGTTTTACTTTTACTTTTGGAGTATGGAACCCTTGGTGCGCGAGTCCGACTCGCACTTGGCCGGCTTTCTCATTTTTAAGGCCAGTACCACATCGCAGCGCGTCATTATTTGACAACTTCTCTTAGGTACCATAAAAATTTAGTATCAATATTTTCTTGCTGATTTTTTATGATTTTCCTGTATAGTTGGCTAGACTTTGTCGAGATTTTCCGCCATAACCCAGTCGGGAGGATATTATTTGGTGTCAATAAAAGTATTTTCAATCATTCCGACCTTATATTATACAACATGTACTGAAAGTCCGAAAAACTACTGTGGCTTTCTACCTTTCTTAAAGTAGAACTCTTCAGCACAAGCATTGGACTCAAAGCCCTTATAGGTTTTGAGTAAACCACACTGAAAGTTTTCACCAATAACCATCTTAGCACAACCCTAGAAAACATAACGCGTCGTAACCTAGTCACGGTTAATCAAATTAAAGTGCTTATTTCTATTCAATATTTTTATAGATGATTCTTTATTAGCGACACACATGTACCCTGCAGTCATTTTTCGGACTTTCAGTACACGTTGTATTTACTTTTTTCCTCTTACGTTATAATAATACGAAAAAAAAACTTCAGTAACAACATCAAACATGCAAGAAACTATTTAAGCCGGTTGTTTGTATATTATATAACTTAACGTATGTTATGAAGTTAATGTAAAAACAGGAAAAATTCTCGTTTAATCAATCGGCGACATCGGCGTACCCTGCTGCGTACCAGCAGTGCAGACCTCCTGCAGGTCTCATTAAGGACGTGAAACAGTGTTTCTGCCATTACATTAACTGGACAATAATGTTTTTCTTACAAAACATAGAGTAAGGTGTGACCATATCGACCACAGAACAAATACATTTATTGGCTCTGTGATAACGATTAATTATGCAACTAATTTTACATCGCGCGTTCATTTTTACGTAGAATTTGGACGCATAGATGCTTCTTCGTCCTTAAATCTATACGAAAAGACTGCGGTTTAGCTTTGAAATGTATTAAGTTGTTATATACTTGCTTATGCCTGCGACTTCGTCCGCGTGGAACCCTCTGCTTTTCCGGGATAAAAGGTAGCCTGTATCACTCTCCGGGATAAAAATTATTCTATCTCACTTCTCTATATTTATCCTCTACCTACCTATAGAAGTCCCCTCAAAAGACTAGCCTGGACAAACCATAAATGTTGGAATAAACGGTCAGGACACTAAAATTCAAAAATATTGATATTTTTAAATAATACTATGAAATTATTATGGGGCAGCACTCTTTCAAAGTCACAGATAGATCCTCAATTTTATTTATTTCTATTTCCAGATAAGTGCATAAATGTATAAGTATGGTTTTAATGTTTTAATCCACATAACTTCAATGGTGCAAATAAAAATACAATGTTTATATTACGCATTTACAATTTTATTTTGGGAATGTCTATAACAAAATAGTCAGTAGTTGCATGGCATGGTAGGTGCCTAAATAATGTTTTTCTCGTAAATATCAAAATTAAGTCAAAGAATTTTAAAATCCACGGACCATCCGTTTTTGAGTGAAACTGTAACATCCCTATGCCACAGTTCGGAAATTTTCATCTCACGCTGCGACGCCTTCGTGTTTTATTGAACACGTGTAGCAGCTGAAAAAGACGCTCCACACGAGTCCTAGTCTATGAGCTGGCGACTGTTTTCAAACCTGGATTTATATCTGGCCAGATTTAAACGCACTGAAATATTTTTGAAAAAACAAAGTGTAAGCAGATCTTGATACCTTTTTACTTTCATACAAAAGTAATTCAGTTTTGGTGTTGTCCCGTTGTGACCACAGACCGCGTGACTGGATTGAGATATCGATAGCTTGAAACTATCGACATCTCGATCTATCTCTCTATCTCGGAAACGTTTATGTGGTACGTACCCGATTAGCGCATTGTAATTATGTCGTTATAAAATAAGTCTAAGATCCTTAGAGCAGTAATTTAATATAAAATCAGTGGGTAAAGGCAGCTGTAAATTAAAATCATAGCTAAAAGATAATAATACTATTATAAAGAACTTTTGGAATTATAAATAATTCATAGATGTCGAAAACATCGTTGGTAAAATGACCAATATTTACCTAAATAATTTATAGACGTTGAAAACGTCTGAGATAAACACAGGATAAACAAACGGTGATTCGGCTCGTTAACTTCTTGATATCAATCGATGATTTATCTTAATAAGGATTAAATTAAATTTCTGTACTTACCTAAAGATTATAGATATTTTTAAAATTGTGACAATCAATTTGGTAAACAAATGTGTTTATACCGATATCAATACTTCATGTACAAAGAAAATAATATATTCTGATATGTTTTTTAACCGTTTCAAAAGCACTGAGAAAATCACACACCAGCTCCTAGCCTACCAGTCATTATCACAGTAAATCACAAATCAGACGAAAAGCGATTAAACAATTGGCAATGAATACCCAAACCACACACCCCCACGGAGATCTACCGCGGAGGTCTTTTTTCGCCGAAACGCATAAGTTCGCCGATTTATTTGACCGACAACCTTTTGTTTGACCGACAATTAATTTAAGATATCCGTCGCAACGAAATCGTTGGCCCGTGACAGGTCCTATAGCAATTATATAATTTTTTTTCGTCCCCATCGCACACTTCTAGTACCATCAAATTATTACTGGATATCCCTTATTTTTAAGTGTCTTAGGTTGATATAAGCGTAATTTTTGTTTTTCCGGCAGCAAAATAGGTGGTCTCTTGTCTGTAAAAAGCGAATCGATAGGTTTTTGTGGCGCCTGGACGGGACCACACAGGATGGCAGATAGCATGAATCGTCTTGTCACAATATATTTATATAGTATTGGTTTTGCCCGCGACATGGGCACCGTGAATTAGTTTCCCAAGAGTTATTTTTGTTATTTCGGGATAAAAAGTAGCTTATATCACTCTCCAGCTCCTCAACTAGATATACACTCTTGCAAAATTCTCCTCGATCCGTTGCTCCGTTGCTGCTCGATTGAAGGAAGTAATAGTTAGTAAGGAGAGATTATATCTAACGCCTTTTAACTCCTAACTTTTTAATAAGTTCCACACTTTCTTCCATAATAATTATATCCAGCTTTGTCCACGACTTCGACCGCGTGGAGTTAGCTGTTAAAATACAAGGTAGCTTATGTCACTCTCCAGGTCCTCAACTAGGTACACACTTTTGCAAAAATTCACCTCGATCCGTTTTCTGGAATACAAGGTAGCTTATGTCACTCTCCAGGTTCTCAACTAGGCATACACTCTTGCAAAACTTCACCTCGATCCGTTTTCTGGAATACAAGTTAGCTTATGTCACACAATCCAAGTCCTCAACTAGGTATACACTCTTGCAAAAGTTCACCTCGATCTGTTTTCTGAAATACAAGGTAGCTTATGTCACTCTCCAGGTCCTCAACTAGGTACACACTCTTGCTAAAATTCACCTCGACCCGTTTTCTGGAATACAAGTTAGCTCATGTCACACTCCAGGTCCTCAAATAGGTATACACTCTTGCGAAAATTCACCTCGATCCGTTTTCTGGAATACAAGTTACCTCATGTCACACTCCAGGTCCTCAAATAGGTATACACTCTTGCAAAAATTCACCTCGATCCGTTTTCTGGAATACAAGTTAGCTCATGTCACACTCCAGGTCCTCAAATAGGTATACACACTTGCAAAAATTCACCTCGATCCGTTTTCTGGAATACAAGTTAGCTCATGTCACACTCCAGGTCCTCAAATAGGTATACACTCTTGCAAAAATTCACCTCGATCCGTTTTCTGGAATACAAGTTAGCTCATGTCACACTCCAGGTCCTCAAATAGGTATACACACTTGCAAAAATTCACCTCGATCCGTTTTCTGGAATACAAGTTAGCTCATGTCACACTCCAGGTCCTCAAATAGGTATACACTCTTGCAAAAATTCACCTCGATCCGTTTTTATAATATCAATTTATTATGATGATGAAATTTTTCCCAAGTTACAAAAACCCTCTTCTTCGCACAAAAACCCGCATTAATGCAAACCCATTAATTTGAAATATAACATATGAATCAAGTGTTATCGCAACATCGGATGGTCATTTGGTGCAATTACCATCAAATTCGGTCCAGTTTTTTCCATAGACGCCATTTCAGCCGTTCAAGAATCACCTAACTCATATTTCATATCTTTTTGGATGGCGGTATGAAAATGAATTTTGGGAGATAAAATAACCTTTATTTTAAGGTTGTTAAGGATCCTGTTGACTTGGCAAATTTGATATTCACCTTTGTTCCACGTAATAGCATTCGCTAGTGATCAATCATTTGTCACAGTTCAGCGATAGTCATGATTTGTGTGTTTGGTTGTTTGTAAAAACGTTGTCAGTTGAATGGGGAGCAGAAATTTTGCGACATCGAAAGGATCAAATTTTGTTGAATTTTTATACTTAACGGAAACGATTATGAACATACCAAAAAAAACGTACAGCCGATTGTTACTTAATCGTCAATATATAGCATAAAGCATAGGTGTCAGCATTGTAATTCAATAAAACTTTTGAACTGATTCTGAAACAACTTATCATAACGATTCCACTGATAACCGTCTAAACTTCTTATATATTTTTCTAATATACATTATAAGAAAATTATTCTTATATACATTATACATAAGTAAAAGAAGCTACATTTCCGTCGGAGTCAACTACTTTTATCTTTTGTATGTAGATTGTACAGGTCAGACTGTGGCAGTTTCAAGCCATTCCATACGTAGATGATATTGAACGTCAAACACCAAAGTTTAGAGCGTTAGATTTCGGGATCGATACCTTTTTCTAATCATCAAAAATCTCCAAAAAAATAGCATAAAATGTAAAAAAACCAAAATGTGGCGGTATGTCTCGCCACAATTTAGATACTATGATGTCCAAAGAGGAGAGTAAAAGTTGAAGATACAGTGTGTAGTGCCATACACTGTCTTCCAAGGAAGGCCTTTGTCAAGTAGACTTTAAACTCTGCAGACTGATATTACGATACTAATGACAAGTAAGTGACGTAAACTTAGACAGTTGTCTCACCGCCGGCGAGGAAGCGACTAACCATAGGCCCATTTTCTCGCTCAAGAAACCTACAAGAGATGAGACAACTGCCTACCGGTGTTTGGTCAAGTACATCTTTTATGAACATTGGACGTTAGAAACTATCTGAACAGCCTTTAACTCCGGGAAAGATTTGAGCGATTGTTTTACTTATGTAGTTGATATCTTCCACTCTCCTTGCACGATCAATGTTTTTTTGATGTGCTGGAAAGGCCTTCTTACACGTGTGTTTCCTGCCACAAATAACTTGAGTATTTGCAAAGCAAGAAAGGTATCTTCTAGACAAGCGTACAATCTATATATACCTTACTATAATATCTTTCGACAAACTTATCGTAAGCTTATCTCGCAGAATAAAGTTTGCAGAATTTTTACTATGAACCCAACTTTTCTTCATACTTTTTCTTCGTAGACGAGCGTGTGATGAATTGTCAATACCTACAACTTTTTCTAGTATATAAATTATCTACAGATAGTTGCTAGCTTGTGATATTATAAAATCTAGATATTCCTGGTTTTTCTCACCTATCGCTCACTCGACGCCAGCCCCAGATTATTCTCAGCCATGACTAAAAGATTTATAAGGGACTTTTTCAAAAACCGTAAGAGCATTCAATCGGAGCGCTATTAAGGCGTCGCTGACAGACAATGAATCATATCTGCCGTCACAATATTGATTTATATCGGCAATCGCTTGTAGCTTCAGAGCTGGTGGAGAAAACTGTGAAACCAACTTCCATAGAAATAATAGAAATAAATGTTTTTTATTCAAATAAACTTTTTTACGAGTGCTTTTGAATCGTCGATGAGTCTACCGTTTGGAATACCCTTCCTGCCGAGAAGAACCAGCAAGAAACTCGGCAGTTGCTCTTTTCAAAACAAGTTTACAATATGATAGCTTTGTATGCAGTGTTTCCACAATGAGGGGAAGTTCCACAAAAGCATACCTAAGTATAATTCAACACATGTTAAGACGGGCAGACAGAAAGTAGGACCATTTCCGACGGTAAACTCATTCACGAGCATGACGCATAACCCAGCTATTGCTTCGCTCAACCATATTTGAGGGAACGTAACAACCCGCATCACACGACACATACATACAGGGCGTATTCATCGTGTCTGAAAGTTGTTATCTTACAAATTTCTCGTGCTTCACCACAATTGATTATCACTTTATATTATGTGTACTGTTTTTCATCTTCTCAATCATTTTCAATCATCTGCATCAATCGAAAAAATCTATAACGTTGGTTATTTCTATACCTACATGGGGCTATTACTATTATATTGTAAACTTGTTTTGAAAAGAGCAACTGCCGAGTTTCTTGCTGGTTCTTGTCGGCAGGAAGGGTATTCCGAACCAGTAGTAGACTCATCGACGATTCAAAAGCACTTGTAAAAAAGTTTATTTGTATAAAAAACATTTCTATTTCTATTTCAAATTAGAAAGCAGATCATAAATTATGAGGAATTGTAAAGCTACATGAAGGAAAATATCTATCGCGTTTTTAAGGAAGACTTGTGCTAGCGTTGAGTCGAGATGATGATGATGACATTGAAAGCTGAAGTTCTATGAGGCGAGACGGGGAAAGATGAAAGTTGCTGAAATGTTAGGTAATTATACACTGACATATGCAGCGATAAAATCCCCACTAAGGGATACCATCCCCACTAAGGGATGATTTACGTTAGACCGTAACGTGTCCGTAACACATAGTTCGAAGAGCTGATGGTCGTTGGGGTCCCAAGGTGTTGGAGTGGCGACCCCGCACCGGGAAACGCAGTGTTGGCAGACCCCCCACTAGGTGAACATCAAACCAGTCGCAGGGACCCGCTGGATTCAAGCGGCGCAAGACCGAAGCCTGTGGAAGTCCATGCAGGAGACCTTTGTCCAGCAGCGGACGTCTATAGGTTGATAAAGAAGAAGAAGAAGAAGTAACGTGTCTTTATCATGCCTTATACAAGAGCCTTATTTGTCCTTGTTCGGATCAGTCACGTCACCTTCCATGTATATTCTAATCCGTGGCGTGTCCATGCATCGGTCTTGCATCGAATGTGCCAAGAATCCTCGATAAAGCCTCGATAGGCTTATCGAGGCTTCTTAGGACCAACGACGTCATAGGACCAACAATGGACGTAAGAGATTGATTTGATGATGATGACGATGTAATATTGGTTAAACTTGAAAGTTTGCACGAGACGTCTCTACCCAAGTAGCAAAAAAGTCCAATAAAGTCGTATAAGTCTAACGTTATACGACGTCATGTCGTGTAGTAGTCTTATAATGGTAATAAGACAACAATAACGTCCTATAGATGTCATCGATTCGACCTTTTAGTCGTGCGACTATTAAGTTATAATAAATAGTCGAGTAAACGTTTATAAAACGAAATTATATGACGTTATCTAATGGTAACAGCCACAACGCTTATACGACATTCGTATGGTTGTATAAACGTCGGTGTATGCCATTTATATGACTGAAAGTCGTGTAAAAGGAAATTATATGACGTTATGTAATGGTAACAGCCACAACGCTTATACGACATTCGTATGGTTGTATAAACGTCGGTGTATGATATTTATATGACTGAAAGTCATGTAGACGTTAGTTCATAACATTTATATAACTAACATTACTTTGTTTTTTAGTCGTCGTGGTTAAGCCTTTTATACAACCAAGTAGTTTTCTTGTGACTGCAATATAACTATTACAAGACATTAAGTCCTATAAGTGTCAAACTCCAACTTTAATAAGACTTAAAGTTGAGTAGGAGTCTAGACACAACTTTAATACAACTTATCCTACTGCACCTAATAATACTTAAATTGAAAAAATGGACGCAAATAAAAAATATTGGAGACAAATATAACGTAGTGAGACCTTCAAACGAAAAGTAAATAAATCTTTTGAGATATTGAAAAGTACACAAATAAGTACGTCCAAAATCTTCTGTAATCTATTGAAAAGAGTGTATTATACTTTCAGTAAAAGGTTCTGTATAATTAATTGTGCAGATAATACTTATTCTTATATATTATTTATTCAAAATCAAATTCAAAATTCAAATTCAAAATTATTTATTTCATGTAGGCCAACCTGTGGCTCTTATGACACGTCAAGATTCTACCACCGGTTCGGAAAGCGGATTCTGCTGAGAAGAGCCGGCAAGAAACTCAGCAGTTGCTCTTTTCAAAATAATCATTTTACAATATTAATAAGTAGCTATTACATTGTAATAAGTTTTTATACTATCTTGTGGGCAGCTGGATGGCAAGCTGATTTAACCCGTGCATCTTTGTTTAAATGTAAAATGTAAAAAAATATTAAAACTAACTTAGTTTTCTGAATTAAGGATTGATATAATATGATTATGTTTTTAG
The DNA here is from genome assembly GCA_029955525.1 of Oeneis ivallda. Classification (NCBI taxonomy): domain Eukaryota; kingdom Metazoa; phylum Arthropoda; class Insecta; order Lepidoptera; family Nymphalidae; genus Oeneis; species Oeneis ivallda. Next base: position 22,173,043 of record JARPMR010000015.1, read on the forward strand.
TAGTAATATATTACTAAAATAAATAATATTATGAGTATGATATAATAAATGTAGACTAATACTAAGTAATATTGATATAAAACAGCTGACAGGGTGGCATCATCGTACAAACACTATTAGGGAGCCAGTAACACTAAAATTCCCGTCATGCGAAATCGAAAATTCTTTAAGGGAATTAGTAGTTTAATTATACGATTAAATTAAGCTTGCAGAAAGTTAGATGGGGTTATATAATTCATCATAGAAATACTTTACCTATCTTAAAATCTAATAAAATTATTATGTTATAAGTTTAACCCTATAGCTAGTCTAGAGCTAGTATTCTTACTTCTTAGAAGTGAAAATTTAATAGTGATTATAGTAACTGGTGATAGGGTAGTGTCAGAGCGGCCTTAAAGAACACAAGAACAAAGTTTCTTCAATGAATTGAAAAAACTGAGATGCGTGGACTATTTCTTAGTAAGTATAGGAGATAATTATTTATAAGTTTGGGTTAAAGTAAAATTACTCATTAGCCATATAATTAGGCTAGATTGTAATTTTAGTTAGGAAATATATATCTATACACATAATAATAGAAAAAAATAGTGATTATACACTAAAATAGTGTTTATACACCTTAGCTTGAGGAACCCTAACGTCTAAAACATGGCGTTTTCAATGGTCGTCACAAAAACGTTTACACGACATCTAGTTATATTAACGTCGTATAGAGGTTGGACACTAACTAAAACATCATGGCCGGAAGTTTTGAATGAAGACATAATTTGAAATTATTTAAATATAATGCCTAAAACACAAAATCACGGGGGGGCATTAAAATATTCATAGTATTTTCATATATACTTTCTCGTAAAAATTAAGTTTCCAGTCGAAATCAACGCTACGCAATATAATACAAACATAGAATAATTAATTTTTAATGGAATTAGTTTTACTTACTTGCCTTCTAACCATACATTTTTAGTTTATATTTTTTTCACAAGAGCACGTACGATTTCTTTTCAACTTCAACAAAAAACAGTCACTCGCATAACGCTAATACGACGTTTTAGTCACTTCACAACGTTAATATGACCATTATATAACTTAGCAAGTTATGTAAGGGTTATCTCGTAACGTCTATATAATCAAAACGTTCTATTCTGCAACGTCTACAGGACGTCTATACGACGTAAATGGTCATCGTCGCGACCTTTATGCGACGATTAAACGACAAATGGTCTTATAACTGGGGCCCTTTTCGCGTTTTGTAAACGTTATAATAACGTTTATACGACCTTTCTTTAGGACTAAAAGGTTAACAGAAAACGTTGTCACGACCTTTATACGACAACGAATTGTTACTTGGGTAGGGTCTGTAGTCTTACTAAGTGCTTACCTTCTAAAAATACCCCACAAACACTTGGCCTATTATTTTTTCCTAAGGCCACTCTTCGACTTTATATCGTTACTCCTTTTTGTCAAGTGGGTTTATCATTCTGTCTCATTAAGACGTTACGGGGTAAAAAAGTACATATACGCCGCATTGGAGGCTTTAATTATAGCGCTTTTTCTCCGTCGATTGATTTTCATACCCGATTGAAGTCTGGTCCTCACAGGACAGAGCCAGAAGCGTTATTTTTTCCATAAATCGTCATTGGAGTAACCGAGAAGTGTCAATTTTATGTATGAGGAAATTAATGAACAGCAACGTCGTCGGTCTGTAGAAACTCATTCGTTCAATTCTTCATTTGAATAAAATGTGGGTGTTTGTGCACAATGCACACAGGTTTCTATCATGTATCACCAATTCACCATAAAGTGCGTGCCATAAAAATGGCGTAAAAGAAAACTATGATGATGATGATGATGATGATGATGATGATGAGATCTAGGTAATTTTGGTGAGAGGCTTTAGCCGTAGCTGGTTATGACCTTACTGTCAAAGACGTACCGCCAAGCGATTTAGCTTTCCGGCACGATGGCGTGAAGAAACCAGTTAGGTGTATGGCATTAATTAAAACAGTCGTCGTCGTTGATGTAAGTATTTAGAAGTCATAAACGAAGTCGAATCCTCATAACGTCGTCATAACGTCATAGCGTCACTCAGCGATCAATGGAGAGAGCTATACTCCGCGTATCCCTGCGAGATCAAATCAGAAATGAGGAGATCCGTAGGAGAACCAAAGTCACCAACATAGCTCAGTGAGTAGCGAAACTTTAGTGGAAATGGGCGGAATACATAGTTCGAAGAGCTGATGGTCGTTGGGTCCCAAGGTGCTGGAGTGGCGACGCCGCACCGAGAAGCGCAGTGTTGGCAGGCGCAGGGAGGCGCTGGATTCAGGCGGTGCAAGACCTGTGGAAGTGGAAGCAGTGGTCTACTATCGGTAGACAAAGAAGAAGAAGCGAAGTCGTTAAACAACAGCAAACAACCCCATCTAAATACAATTTGTCAAAAAACCACCAGCGACATATAAATCGCATTTTTAACATAGAATGCGGGTTAATGCGCACTGGGACCATCGCACCGGGCCCGCAAAGAAAACCATCAATTGTTCGACCAACCATTACATTAGGCGCACAACATTATATTTATTTACCCATCCCGAAAATAAATCGAATGCGCAACCAATAAAATTCCCTTTTTGCTACGCGATGCACACCGAACCACCACATTTCGCATCGGGACACAATACACAATAGCTAATTGTTGCCTCGGGCAAGAAACACGAGAGTCTCGGATTCGATTCCAAGGCGATTCGACCCGAAGATAACGTCTGGCGAGCATGAGTTTTATGATTGATGGGCGATATTTCCAAATCGAATTAATACGTGAATCGATTTCTGCTGATAAATAATTTATTTTTGACGGAACGGATGCCTTCGGGAAGTTATCGACCCGTCTCCGGTCATTTTTGTCGTGAAGTTTTCGGTTTAGACAAAGGGCGCGGGAGCTTCGGATATCATATCAGTTATATCATATCATTTATCTTTAATATTTCATATGCACTTATCATAAAATCATCGCGAGGCTGAAGGCATACCGTGCGGTCATAAAAAGTCTGCGACGAACCGCTCACAAGTCAAAGGAATATGAAATCGACAAAAGTTTTTGTCGAGAATTTCTCGAATCATAATATTTCATAACAATAATTGTAATGATTCAAAAAATACCTCCCGAATGCTAGTCTGCCATTTTCATTATGGACCTGATATTAATATTACTATGTACTAGAGAAGCTGTACTCTACTTTCTCTCTCTACTTCGTAGAGAGTTGTCTTGTCACTCATACTCAAGTGTTTGCCATTCGGTGCGACAGAGATGATGCTCTGCAACTATATATTGTAAAATTTCTAGAGCAGTGATAACCTAGTGGTTCAGGCTCTCGGAATAACTTCTCTTCTCTCTTGGAATAACCTCTATTTTCGGGGGTGCAGGGCTTAAATCCCAGTTAGAAACTAGAGTTATGTGGGTTTTAAGCGAATAGATATTAATAATTGATTTATCGGTGAAGGATATCATTGTGAGGAAACCTGCATGCCTGAGAGTTCTGAATAATGTTATCAAAGGTTGAAGTCTGCCAAATCCGCACATGTCTTATGGTAATGATAACTGCCTCGTTGGTCTAGTGGTTAGCTTGTTCGACTACGGATGACGAGGCCCCGGGTTCGATTCCCGGGTCGGGCCGTTAAAAAAATGTATTGATTGGGTTTTTCTGCCAAAGAAATTCTCAGTACTAGCCCGGAGTTAGGAAGTTGGCGGTGAGTCACCCCCGTGCCTTGGAGAGCACGTAAAGTCGTCGGTCCTGCGCCTGATCTCTCTCCGGTCGTGTCGGAATTCCGTCCCATCTGACTATGAGAGTGAGGGAATATAGAGTGCACCTGTGTTTGCGCACACACTTGTGCACTATAATATCTCCCGCGCAGATGGCTGACCTCTAAGGAGGTTGACCGCCGTGATCGGATTCGGTCGGAGGGACATTCTTTTTTAATATGGTAATGATGGACTTGTGGTCTATGGCATAGACCCTAATCACTGCGATGAGTCTGGGAGAACTTGCCCCATTAGTGGCTCGGCGTTGACTTGAAGATGACTAAACTCAACGTAATAGCAAAAGTGCTTGTTTCAGCATTTTTAGTAACTCACGATTACCTGCTGAATTATTTCTTTGATTTGATCATTATTATAGGTACAGAAGAGTTAGTATCGAATTAATCCAATCCTTACTATAATATTATAAATCTGAAAGTGTGTTTTTTTGTTGGTTTGTCCTTCAAGCACGCAGCAACGGAGCAACGGATCATTTTTGCATGAGTAAAGAGGACTTGGAGAGTGATGTAGGCTGCCTTTTATCCCAGAAAAACAGAAGGTCCTGAAGGATATTTAAAACCTAATTCCACACGAACGAAGTCGCAGGCATCAGCTAGTAAGTATTTAATAAAAACTCCTCACTAAAAATGTACACATATTTGAACATGTTTTTGGTTGGCTGATTTATACAATAATTCTTATTGTAATACACGTTTATGTAAAAAAGCAGTGTAACAGCGGGGCAGCACGGCGGCCGGTTATCAGACAATGGTTTCAATACGGGAGCCGACCTTTGCCACGACACGATATCGTATCGCATCATCTCTGCTACCGATCCAACCCTTTGACCTGATAGGGGGACCATGCAGTTTCGTTGATACAAATTTTCTTACGGGGGTTTGTCTTCAAATAGGGATTGGAAACGGTGTAATAAGAACACACATAGGTATTCAAATAATCTACGTATAGAGCCGCAATTCGGAATAAGAAATGTGTACAGTTTAAATCGCGCGGGCTGAGGTAGAGAGGGGTGCCGGCCTTGTAAATAAGGTTTTCGCGCGACCGCGGCGGTCGCAGAGGCGTGCCGCGCCCCGCACCCCACTCACCGCGCTCCACTCACTGCCCGGTCGTTCGTTTTGAATAAATCAAGAAATAATTTATATTTCGTATCTAGATGTTGATATCTAATTATTCACTAAAATAACTATACTTTTTGTTACTTACTTGAATATAGGCATTGTTGGCTTTTCAATTCACAATTAGCTAGCTAGAAAGTTTTATCGCATAAATAGTGCCCGCGTCCGTACGTCGCGAGTGCCGTCGACCACACTAACAGTATTGTTCGGCATTAGGTACAACTCAGTTGAACATGGTAAGTGTTCGGAACACGTTATCTATTTAGTTGGTACTATATTAATATCAGTGGCCGATACTCACCCGCTGTTGGCTAAAATGCATTGTTGCAGAAAGAACGCGATAAATTCAGCCAATCACCACAGTTGACACTAGCATTGATTGATGCAGCTTGATTTTCAGATGATTTTTTCGCCAAATATCAAGATTAGTTCTGAAATTTTACCTAAGCAATTTTGTAATCAAAAATAATAAAATAGGAATTAGAATGAAGAAATATGTAGTTCTGTGGATCTGTGAATTGATATTTAATAATATGATCTGATGTGATTGCATGAATAGATAAAAATTAATACATAAGAACAAACTTTTTGAAATCCACGAAGGTTGTCGAGGAAATAGATCATCAAAGTTAGTGCGTATTTTAGTTAACATTACCATAATATTTTAATCCACCGAGCGCCGCACTTTAGATGTAATTGGGGTTATGTAACTTTATGTTTAGTAGAGATATACGTATGAGAATTGTTTTGTAAAGATAATTCAATATTTCTTTCACTGTTGTGTTTCATTTTGCTTATATTTTATCCACAAAAATGTTATTGACATCTGCTTTAACTTTTGTATTAGCGATAATCATCAGCAACCCATCAACGGCTCACTACTGAGCGCAGGTCTCCTCTCAGAGAAGGGTTATAGGCCATGGTCCACCACGCTGGCCCAATGCGAATTGGTGGACTTCACACACCTTCGAATTTATAATATAAAAATAAAATTAAAAAAAAAAAAAAAATTATTAAGAACTCTCAGATGTGCAGGTTTCCTCACGATGTTTTCCTTCACCGTTGAAGCAAGTGATAGTTAATTGCTTAAACGCACTTGACTCCGAAAAGTCAGAGGTCCCCGGGATCGAACCTGCGACCCCTCGAATAGGAGACCACACTCCTAACCACTAGGCTATCACTGCTTTAGCGATAATAATTTAATGTTTTTCATATCTGTTGTTTTATTATTTTACTTATAATATTTAGGTATATTTTAATCCTAAAAAAAGAAAAATTCTGTAATCCCCCATTCTTGTCGCTTACGATAACTCTCAGTAAATTATCCTGCTAGTATCCCTTATCCTCACTCTCAAAATAATCAAACACTTATGCATCACGCACCTTAAAATCCTATTATTTATACTATCACACTCAATAATTATTATGTATCATACTAATATTATAAATGCGAAAGTGTGTTTGTTGGTTTGTCCTTCAATCACGCCGCAACAGAGCTACGGATTGACGTGATTTTTACATGAGTATAGTTGAGGACCTGGAGAGTGACATAGGCTACTTTTAAAAACTATATTCACGCGGATGGAGTCGCGGTCATCAGCTAGTTCCTTATATTTTTCTCTATTGCGAACAGCTGTGAGTACCGTTACGCTCATATGTGTCTCCTTCTATAGGGTGCCGGCAGAATACCAGCGCTCAGGTTATCCATGAGCCTGCAGCAATAATGCTGAGCCCTTTTTGCTTATGCGACATAGGCGGGTACAAAAGCTAATCTCTCAAAATGTATATTTTTTGATTGTATATATATTATGTAGCCATGTGTTTGTGTGGGGAAATACAGTTAATTTCTTCTTCTTCTAAATTGCTCTATTTATTCAGTTCCATAAAACCGTATGGTGGCCCTACAAACAGCTCTCGTTATTTCAATGCAAGCTATTGTGTCCTGCTGAGCCCGCGTATTCATAAATAACCGGCCGATCTTTCCGTCACCTCATATATCACAAGCTTTATACATTTCTGCGTTACCTACGATTAAGCTATGTCTTCCCAGGATAACTGGGAATACCGCTAGAAAAAATTTTTTTGAACACTTATGCTTCGTTGTCAATTAAGCAGCAGTGAACAACGGACGAACCCGGCGTTCCGCAGTAGAGTAGAAATACCCTCTTTTTTAGCATTTTGTTAAGGAACCCTAAAAACATTCTCATATGCAAGTTCATTACACGCGCTTAGTACCTACTTTTTATGGAGTCACCTTTTTATGGCTTTTATGTGCCTTATTTCTACCTTTCTGTCAAATATTTCAGCTTTTGCTAAAAAAAAAATCGGACAAAATCGCGGGTATCATTTAGTTACTAATATAATTTAGGGAATGGTAATAGAAGCCATTTCATCAAAACGCAATATTCAAAATATCTAACAAAACAAACGGGAAAATAGCTTCAAATATTAGGTACACATAAATAACTTATAATACATTCAATGTGACACATTAGGGGACAATAAAAGGAAAAGTGTCTGACGAAGGCCGACGCAAAACATTGCTCGGGGATTTTGATGATACACGCGTTCGTTCGCGGAGTTTCTTGGACTCAATAATATAACAAGTGTAAATTAAAAATTTTATTTTTAAATACAAGCTTTTAGTAGCTACATCATTAGACTCTAGATATCATCTAGGATCAGAGTACTTGTCATGACGAATCAAACGAGCCCAAACTCGATGGGGTTACATCGTTTTATTACAGAGTGTCGATAGCCATCTTCCATCTCCATCATCAGATCAGCTCCATGTCAAAATAATATTGCATTGTCATCCGATTTACACATACATGCAAAATTTCAGCTCAATCGGAAACCGGGAAGTGGTTCTAATTCATCTTGCAAGATTTGACCCAAACAAACAAATAAATAAACTGGTCTAGCTAAATAAAAGCCTGTAAAAAAAATCTTTTTAAACAACCGACTTCAAACTCCCACTTTACTATATTACACACACACACTATATAAAGTGTTTAATTTATTCTATCTATATATATAAAAGAAAGTGGTGTTAGTTACACTATTTATAACTCAAGAACGGATGAACCGATTTGGCTGAAAATTGGTGGAGAGGTAGCTTAGAACCAGGAGACGGACATAGGATACTTTTTATCCCGTTCGACCGCATTTTCGTCATGTCACTATAAAACGTGGTATAACTAAAACGCATCTGACAAGTGACATGGAATAACAAAACGCAAATGACAGTGGAATAACAAAACGTAAATGACAGCTAAACGTAATTTTGTCTTTGGTTAGGTAAGTATGGTAAAAAATTTGATATGATGAGTTATAAAAAGTGTTATAATAAAGCATTACTGATATTATAAATGAGAAAGTGTGTTTGTTTGTTGGTTTGTCCTTCAATCACGTCGCAACAGAACAGCGGATTGATGCGATTTTTTGCATGGGTATAGTAATGGATGTAATAGTGGTTCCTCAGACCGGGAGAGCTTCTTTTTATCTCGGAAATGAAAGAGTTCCCGCGGGATTTTTAAAAACTAAATCCATGCGGACGAAGTCGCGGGCATCAGCTAGTTGTTGATATTTTAAAAACCGCTCGACCGATTTCGATAAAATTTATATGGGACCACCTGGGGAATATATTCTTCAAACAAAAAAAGAATTTTCTAAATCGGTTCAGGCGTCTAAGTTATCGGTGAACATATATAAAAAATAAGATTCCGACGAATTGATAACCTCCTCCTTATTTGAAGTCGGTTAAAAATGAAGTTTATTGTTACCTGTGCTGTTTCTGTCCAAGAATTAAAGTTAGGATAACATATTATCCTCCCGACCGAATCTGTTCACGGCGGCCAATCACACAATCACAGAGAGAAGCATACGCTGGAGGTATTCCCTCACTCCCATAGTCTGATGGAACGGAAAATTGATGCCAAAATTTGGCCTACATGAAATACCTGAATGATTTTGAATTTGAATAATAAAAAAGATAAAGAGAACTTAGTCTAGCAGCGAATACCAAAAAACACTCCTGATTTGCGTGTTAACCTTATGCTTTCCTGGAATAAAGGAAAAGTCGGTATCTTATTATCTAAGATGCAAACGATCGAATCTAACTATATAAGATAATAGATTCTTGGAAAATAAATAAATACACATTTGAAGGAGTAACATACAAACAGAAGTTGCTACGTGCTTTATTTATTAGAGAGCGTAGATAAATTCCAGTTGATGCCAGACTGTAGCGTAGCATACAAAGTCAAATATGTGACTGCGGATCATATGCAGGTTTTTGTTGATCCGTCAAATATCCTTATTCCTTTTGTCACCCCATTCTCTACACAAGTATGTGGAAAATATAGAGATAAAACTGTATGAATACTATGGACTCGTATTAAATTATTCTAAGACTATAACTGATGTTTTAAGTTTTGAGTTTTTGACATCAAGTTTATACAGGAAACTTCATTAGAATCCTTTCTAATCCTTACTAATATTATAAATGCAAAAGTGGGTTTGTTTGACGGTTTGTTAGTTTGTCCTTTAATCATGCTGCTACAGAGAGATGGATCTACGTGATTTTTGTATGGGTAAGTATAGTTGAGGGACTGGAGAGTGACATAGGCAATTTATTTCGGAAAATAAAAGAGCTTCCGCGGGATTTTAAAAACTAAATCCACGCGGATGAAGTCGCGGGCATCAACTAGTTCATTACAATTTATTTCTTTACCTGTTACTAGAAATATAAAAATAAAAAAGACCTGCACTACGCAACTTTACCTCGAATGTAAAACAATTAAATAATTTATAATAAGAAATACAATTGTCTCAGTATAAACGTATTTCCATCCGTAATTTGACTCCATCTCAAATGCTTTATTTCATTCTTACTCCAACATATTTCCATCCGTACATTTGACTCCATCTCAAATGCCTTATTTCATTCTTACTCCAACATATTTCCATCCGTACATTTAACTCCATCTCAAATGCCTTATTTCATTCTTACTCCAACATATTTCCATCCGTACATTTAACTCCATCTCAAATGCCTTATTTCATTCTTACTCCAACATATTTGCATCCGTATATTTCACTCCATCTCAAATATATTATTTCATTCGTACTCCAACGTATTTCCATATCCGTATACTTGACTCCATCTCAAATTCTTAATTTCATTCTTACTCCAATATTTCTTAAAATTTTGTCCATACTACCAAAAATAGTTTTCTACTGCATTTCAAAGGCTCATTTATGTTATAAGTTATAACTTTTTCTGTTATACACGGTCGCAGGCGCCGGCAGGTTATGACCACGCCCTGTTCTAATATCAATTTTGATAATCCTCTTTTTGCTACGTCCGTCTCCCGAGTTGGGAGCCGCCACATAAATATGTCATTATTGACACTGATCAATTAAAGGATCGGAGATAGTCTTATTTGAATTTCGGATTTAGTTTTTATAATAAAACAAAGCTATATACAAAAGGTACAATGCTTTATATAAAAAAAAGTGTGTGTGTTAGCTCCGACGCACGACTGGAGTTTACTCCTTAAAACGTCGTAATGCATTCGCGGCGCTCGCTGCGTCTTGGCGCCGCTCGGACCCGATCGGTACGCGCTCGGCTTCCCGAAGCGAAAGCTTATTTTGCATTCGACAACTCAAGCGAAAACCAACCTTATTTACTCAAAGTTAGGGTAGAAATTTGCATCGTTGTGAAAAATGTAACAAGGGCATTCGACAACTCAAGCGAAAACCAACCTTATTTCCTCAACGTTAGGGTAGAAATTTGCATCGTTGTGAAAAACGTAACGAGGTCATTCATAAGTAGATTTTACTCCTCGAATTTTTCTCATACCGGACGCCTAAAATCGATTCTTAAGGAGTAAACTCCAAAAAATAAGTTATAAGTTGACATAAATCGATAGGTTTTATGTCAACTTATAACTTATTTTTAAACAGGAAAACTTGATTTCTCAGAAAAGAAAGCCTGCCCCTTAAAAACCCCTTATCCAGATCCTGACTATACCCATGCAAAAAATTACTCGATTCGTTACTTCGTTGCTGCGTGATTGAAAAACAAACCACCAAACAAATACACTTTCGCATTTACAATATTAGAAAGAAATTTACAGGATTGATCATGATCATAAATAAGTTTCATATTTTAAGTACATTCACTGAAAACTAAGTAGAATAATTCTTTTTAACTGTTTATATTTTAATATAAAATTCTTTGTTTTCAGGTAAGCACTGATGGAAGTAAGAGGAAATTAAAAGTACCTGAATGAATGAATGAATTCGTAAGTAAGAGTTGAGCTGAGTTCGTAAGTATATCTCAAAGTGGCTTGAAAATATGATATTAAGTTAATTTCCTTCTTCAAATAATTCAATGATGTAAAAAATTCGCCCATCTCGATTTTCTCAACAGCCGACCACATTTCCATTTCTCTGAACTGAAAGCAATATTTCACGAATTTTATTAAAATAATTTAATAGCGAAGGACTACTTTAATATCCATAAGCCAAATAGTTAAATTAGATCAAAGTAACGCATAACTTAAGGCTCATGTAAACGTGGATATTTTCTTGTCTAGTGCATACAATAAAATTGAAGCAATAAATGACTTGCATTTATTATCTAAACACCACGCAACATTGTTGCTCTATAAGGGCAAGATCTCACATTAAATTACTGTCCTTAGTGCAAACAGCGTGATGAAGTTGAGAAGATGTATAACAGTTGATTACATCATAAGTTACCTATGAACACATGAGGATTATTTTTAGTCCACTTACACCTAGCATAAGTTATTTATGAACACATGAGAATCAGTTTTAGTCCGCTTACATCTAAGTGCAGTGTCAGTGCAGTGCTTGTGTTATTTGACTAGGTCACAAAAACAAAGTGAACTTTGTACATAGAATAGAATAAACTAAGGACAGTTATTGGACTGTAAATTAGATATAGAATTTAATTATAAGTAGAAGTTTAAGTTAAAATAATATTGCTAATTAGCCCTTAGGCTAGATTGCAGTAAAAAATAAGGCTACCGTTATGTAATGGTGCCTTATGGTAGGAAAAAAAAAAGTTTGAAAAAAAAAATGAACACATGAATATCAGTTTTAGTTCGCTTACACCCAGAATAAGTTATCTATTAACACATGAGAATCAGTTTTAGTCCGCTTACACCTGGCATAAGTTACCTATGAACACATGAGTATCAGTTTTAGTTCACTTACACCTAGAATAAGTTATCTATGAACACATGAGAATCAGTTTTAGTCCGCTTACATCTAGCATAAGTTACCCATGAACACATGAGAATCAGTTTTAGTCCGCTTACACCTAGCATAAGTTACCTATGAACACATGAGAATCAATTTTAGTCCGCCTACAACTAGCATAAGTTACCTGTGATCACATGAGAATCAGTTTTAGTCTGCTTACACCTAGCATAAATAAGACCGAGCATGAGAAGTGAAAAGTTGATTTTTCCTCCCCCTTTTGGCAGTTGTGTGTATTTATTTTGTACGCGGGCGTGAGTTAAATATACGGGATATAATAATAATAGTGATGTAAAAAATTACGTCCAATCTCAATTTTCTCACCAGACGACCGTATTTCCATTTCTCTGAACCCGAAGCCATCACTCACGAATTATTAAGAAAATTATCACTCTCAATAAGCGGCCACTTTAACATCCATAAGCCAAACAGTTAATTTGTAAGGGCCGAAGTGGGGCATAACTCATTCTGGAGGCGTTATTTCTTGACCTTATCACCACCATCTCGGAGTTTAACAAGTGTGATTAATAAGATGGGCTGCTTCGGCATTCAGGGTCGGCTTTACCGTTTCGCTGCAAGGAGGTGCTTGTAGCTATTTTTTATATTTTCTCCGTTTCGTTTTATGTGGGACAGCAAATGCAAATCATTTTTCATTATTTTTAATGTATTAAATCTGCATAGCGACCATAAGGTAATAATAACTCAGTGGTTAAGGAGCCGCGGCGATTTGATATACAACAGATTGTAGGTTCTTATATGTCAAATTTTTGACGTGATGACGTCTTATAGATCGATGAACACCGACTGCACGCACGATAAAGTATTACGTTCTGCCTGAGCTTGCGCGTGCAAGCGAAAGCGCGGAACAAGCGATAGAGAGGCACGAATCACGATCGGCCAAAGCGTTGGCTTGTGAATAGAGCAAATTGTAATTTTCAATTAACTCCTTCTTTGTATTATACAAAATAATGATAATTCAGTGATAATAATTCAATTCAATTCATAAAAGAATGCAATTTTTCATCAATGTTTCTTTATGTATGACGTTATCATGTAAAACTATCGTCCGTAAACCGACTTTACAGACAACCAATATTTTTTTAAGTATATCGATTTTTTAAAAATATCTTCATTATCCAAAAGTTATTACGTATTTGAATTAACAGTTTACCTCCTAGTGTTCTTTTAGGTTAAACGGAAATGAAGTAAATACTGATCCACATGTAAGTAAATTGATCAGGCCTTACCAAAATCATAAACTTAACTGGGAATCATACCCAGGATCTCCTCCAGACTTGCACTTGAAAAGACGGTGAACATGCGACAGCAATTTATAAGGTCTTTATTTTTATTATTTATGTTATTCAAATGATGCAAATCCCAGCATCAGTTACAACTAAATCCTATGCCATCAACGTCAACAATAATTAAGCCGACAAGCCGAGTATCGAGTATAATCGATTGTGCGCCCAACAATCGTTTTTAATCGAGAAATCGATCATCGAGAACCGCAAGCGCCCTGTCAAGTGCTTGCACCTTCATTATACGGGAGCGGCGAACAAATCAAGTGGACAGACAGACGGACAGACGATCGAGGGGTACAATAAGATACAATAACGTATTTACAAGGCGTATGAACCTCGCCGCATATAGGCATTGTCATGTAGATGCGCCAACCGGGATTGTAAGGAAATTTTTTGTCAAATCTCAAACAGTAAATTCTGTATCGACTTTGTTTACGATTTATTTGTTTGGTCACCGGAATCGATAATTCGTCCTCATTTCACGGTACGGCATCCCTATTGCCAAACTTCTTTATGATCATCTTCGCAATTGTTATTTACAATCTATGGTTGTAATTTTTTTGCTTTAGCGAATTTTAGCGGATCATAAGGATTGTTTTCAGTTTTTAACCCCCGACGCAAAAAGAGGGGTGTTATAAGTTTGACGTCAATGTCTGTCTGTCTGTCTGTGTGTGTGTGTCTGTCTGTGGCATCGTAGCTCTCAAACGGATGGACCGATTTCGATGCTGTTTTTTTTCATTTGATAGCCAGTTTCCTTGCGGTGGTTCTTAGCTATGTTTTTCGGTGTTTTTTAATATCGGTCCAGCAGTGTAAGAGTATCAGCTCTTTTCCAAAATGATGTAAGGCATTTTTGGCGTATGATTACTCGATTAAGTGCTTCACGCGTGCCAGTATAATCGTTAAATGACAATTAATTGATACCTTCGACAGCCATAGATTCTCATGTCGGGGGGTGTTTTAAATTTTCAATTTACACTTGTCACCACATTGGTTAGGAATTGTTTCTTGTATTGAATTGATTGCTGCCTTGTTGGTCAAGTGATAAGCCACAATCGACGGCAGATGAAGAGTTCTGCGATCGATTGCTGGACGAGCCAAAAATATAATTGAGTGTTAGTTTTTCTTGTTTTTTAAGTTTTTAGTATTCTCAGTAGTAGCCTAGAGTTAGGAATTTGGCGGTAAAACCGCTTCTGCGCCTTATCTCTCCCCGGTCATGTCAGATTTCTGTCTTAGTGAGAATAAGGGAGTCCACTTTTGACATTTATTGCTGTCATATTTTTAAAGTACACTAGCTGACCCGGCGAACTTCGTACCGCCAACTTATCTATATAAATAAAACAAATAAACTATCCTAATAAAAAGAAACTATCCTATCTTTCAAGTTGGACCAAATTACAGATAGCTACGAAGTTTGATCTGAATCGGTTCAGTAGTTTAGGAGTCCATCGCGGACAAACAACGTGACAAGTAATTTATATATATTATTAATAATAATAATTTATATATATATATATATATATATATATATATATATATATATATATATATATATATATATATATATATATATATATATATATATATATATATATATATATATATATATATATATATATATATATATATATATATATATAATTAATAATAATATAATATATTAAGATAAGATTAGGCATGCTGAACTTGAATAGTATTCTCCTCTCCCCTCCAAATAAAAGAAAAGCTTATGTTAAAAATGAGTACGATAAACAATAGTGCAACGGGTGTGGATTGAACCGTCGACCTTTCAATTTGCAGTCCGTACCTCAAACAGTTATGGTATTGAGGTTTCGACTTCGAGTTTATACTTAGCTTGAATTTGTTAGATAATTCTGGCTGACAGATTCTATATTGGAATCTATCACAATATGTAGTGAAATGTGAGGAACAGTTCCTGACCTGAGAGTATTTCTACCTGTTTCCATTATATTTATAACCCCACACCTCTTATTTATTGAAGTGCTATATCGCTTGGCTGTTTGAATTATTTACAATACGAAATAACAAACCAGAACTAGCAGTCTAGCAGTTTCAGTGGAAACCTTACTAATATTATAAATGCAAAAGTGTGTTTATTTGCTGATAAAACCTTCAATCATGGAGCAACAGAAACGCAATGACGTTATTTTTTGCACGGGTATAGTTTAAGACCTGGAAGGTGACATACTATAGGCTTTATAAACTTTCTATCCCGGAAAACCAAGCAGTTCTCGACGATTTTTAAGTTTCCTCGCGGATGAAGTCGCGGGCAATGACTAGTTAGTTAAATACTTGCCAGCGCCGACCTAAACCAACAAACAAACTTAACAATCTAACATTGTAAGTTAAATAAAAGCATGTAATAAATAATAAATTGTATGTCAAACACGGGTAACGAAGCGCCGGGCGGCGATTCAACTTTAATGTCACCAAGAATACATTTATCGTTGTCAAATCAACATTCAATCAATGCGTTCGTGACGTACCATCACGTTTGACAGTCGCCCATTTACTGGCCAAGTGTCCTCTACTCCTATGCATTTCAGTAGGCACCACCGAAGTTCGAGCCTCGAGTTCGAACCATCTTCAAGCGCCACGGATAGGAGAAGCTTTTTCTTCTTTATCAACCTATAGACCTCCACTGCTGGACAAAGGTCTACTGCATGGACTTCCACAGGCCTCGCTCTTGCGCAGCCTGAATCTAGAGGCTCCCTGCGACTCGTTTGATGTCGTTGGTCCACCTAGTGGGGGTCTGCCAACACTGCGCTTACCAGTGCGGGGTCGCCACTCAAGCTCCTTGGGACCCCAACGACCATCAGTTCTTCGAACTATGTGCCCCGTACATTTCCACTTCAGTTTCGCGACTCGCTGAGCTATGTAGGTGACTTTGGTTCTCCTACGGATCTCCTCATTTCTGATTTGATCTCGCATAGGAGAAGTATTTGACAATAAATAAGAGGACCTGCTTGGCGCACTTGTGAGAACTGTGATCTTATGTCTTAAGGTGTCGATTTCTATTCCGGGCCCAGAAGTGGCCCTACACTTTGGGAATTTATATTTTCTAAATTGTCTCTGGTCTGATTAAGGGGGAGATTTAGACATACTTATATTTAACACCCCTTCATTAAAAACGTGTCACCAAGCGATTCAGCATTACGATACGATATCGTAAAGAAACTGATTAGACGTAATGCTATACCTCTTCCAAGTTAGACAACTACCATGTTAGATTATATTATCATCATTTACCATCAGGTGAGATCGCAGTAAAGGACTATTTTGTCACAACGAAATTGGTTCAACAATTTTATTTCAGAAACATTTCACACGTCGTCGCATTTTCTTTCGGCCCACTGGTCAGGTATTTTGGCATAAAAGAATGTTGCATATAGCTCCTCCCCTCACACGAAGATGCCGCATTGCTTTTTGACCACCACCGACGTATCGCGAACATTACCACTCATTATATTCAATTCATCTCACCTACCCACGATCCGATTCCTTAATTTTTTTCCCGGTCACGACACTACCTCACCTATCTTAATGATGCTCTATTTTCAACTAAATCGTGTCCGAGAATCGTATGGAATTCGTCGTGTGGCGGCCTTCTGTCTTGTCCTCACTCGTCCAAATCTAAAACGTCAGAATTCACATCAGCTCCCGAACGATTCTCGATCGATTTAATTCGGGTCATTAAATCCACAATCGTATGAACCGTCGCAAATAAGTTAACAATATAATTCGCATTGTCTAAATCGGAACGGTCTTCATTTACACTGTCTGTGCCTTTAGTAATATTTTCTCTGACAACATAACAGGGTCTATAATCAAATGTAGGTGTACCAGCGCTTACATCATTTCGGAAATGCGGTGGCGTAATAAAAGTAGATTCAGAACGGTGATGCGGCGAGGTGCAGTGTCCATATTGGGCAGTCGCGCGTTGAACGCGTGGCAACGTCTCCGAGGCATTACAAAAGGTTAATTACATACGAAAAACTTATTGAACCAGTAGAAGAATCCCACCCCATACGGCCACCGCTAAAGATTTCTGGATACCCATGAATATGGATGGGGGCTTAAATTGTTTAGATTTTTCGGTTTTTAACGCTCGAGACGCTTAGCCGTGGGTGTTCGGGAACAGAAGTATTCGGGAAACGGCGACGAAAGGAGCATTTAGGGCTCTATTAAGTCGGTGTTCGATAGAGATATTTTGTCTAAATTTGGTCGCGTTTGAAGACCATCGAAATAGGCTTAATGGAGTTTCCTGCTGGGATTCGGGTACTTTGTATTTTCACGCTTCACCTCCCTTTATGCCAGTCCCAAATCAATCGGCATGCGTCGTACTTGCATGTTGGATTTCTCGTGAAGACAATCTGCCGAATACAAAATTAATAATACTATAGACTATTATTCTATATTCTAGTGTTTTTATTCTCTTTTCGTGACGTCGGTTGCGTCGTGCGTGTTACTATAGTATAGAGTATAGACTATAGACGAAAGTCTACCTGACTTAACCGCTGAAGCCATTTTGATTAAAGGCAAAGAGAGAGCTTGCATCCTAGAGATGAAATAGCGTTGTGAGATACCTGAACTGCTTTGAATTTCTTCTTTATCAACTCATCTCTCTCATAATATATTATAAGCTCCACGTGGCTCGGTTTTGCACCACCTGTATCCACTTCGACTTGTCTCATGTCAATCTTGGTCACTTGTGCCAATTTAAGCTATCAACAACATCAGACGCCGTTATCAAGTCTGAGTGTGTTGACCAGTTTATTACAGCTATCGAAATTAGTGATAATATGTATTATCTATTTTCAATCAGTGTAAGCTATCGGAGACTGCAGGCTTCAAAATAAAAAACTTTTTTGCCACCGCAACATTAATTGTAATTTTATTGGAAAATAATACGGTAGGTACCAGGTACGTGTTGACACTGTGGCAGATCAGTCGAAAGCAAGAGAGAGTACATACATAATAGCTAGTTGAATGAATGGTTAAATGAACAGTTGAATGAACGGTACATAGAATGATGATAAATAATCTTATGTTGTGTTGCCAACATAAGCAACTGTTTAATCTTTTGACGCGTTTCCTATTGAGTTTAACACGTTACCCCGTATTAACCTAAAACAAAGTGTACGGGCGGTGCATTGTGATAAGCTTTATCGATGTAAATTGTCATTTTGCGGGTTGTTTTAGGGGATTGAACGCTGAGCGAGCAAACAGAGGCCGCTAGCCCGGCGCGGGCAACAAATGAATATGCAAATTAATTGTAAACATTCGCGGCTCATCGAAGCAATATTGGTGGATTTTATCCATTTCTCGAACAAATATTTGTTTGGCGTGCAGCATTTTAAATTAAACCGATCGTTATCATATTAAAACTACACTAGCGGCACGCTATGATGGCCGGTTTGACGTTTGTCCGCTCATGAAGTTCCGTATTAATTGATAACGACTTTGAAGGAAATAATTCTATTACTTTATTGACGATAGTGATGTGCAGAGATTCATAAATTTTATCGAATGTAGTTTTAGGTTTAGGACTCAAAATTTATTTATTAAATTGATTTCTAAAATGTATACAAGTGTAGAAAAATCAGTTTGCACCATTTAAGGGGTGAATGTACTTGTGAATATGAACAATTTTCACTATGTGGACAAACCTCTGAAATCGCAAAAAAATATCAGCTGTTTCATACAAAAGGTAAAATTTTTATTTTTATATGATATATACCACAACTCGGCATTTGGTTTTCTAAATTGAAAATTTTTAAAAATGGAATCTAATACGATCGTCACATAGGATCGCTGGCTAGCACAACTACTACCTCCGGCAAACTCGCGTCAATGCTCAATGCAAAACAAAGCAGTTTCGAATTGACGTTGCTTCGAAAAGTATAAACTGTCAGTGCAATGCGATTGTGATATAGTTTTGACCTGGCTTTGGATTTCAAATATTGATACTGCATTACTGTTGACCCTTGCTCGTTAATTTGGACTCTGTTCAAGCCCTTTGTTGTGGATTTCGTCGATATGACCGAACGTACGCAGAGAACTGTTCTAAATAGTCAGACACGTGAGTTCGTAATACGCCTTCGTAACTATTTCGATCGTGAAGCTCAAAATGGAGGGCCAATTTTACCTATAACGTCAGTGGTTGAACGCGTAGCTGATGCGCTTAATATTGGACAACGAACTGTTAGACGGATAACTAAAAAAAAATATGGCGAGACTGGCACAGAAGAAAATAAACTTCACACACCAAAAAAGAGAAAACGAGCAAAACCAGTCGTAGGCATCGATAGCTTTGATGCCGATGCTATCCGAAGACATGTTTACGGCTACTATTTACAGAAGGAGTATCCAACAAGAAAAAAGTTGGTGCATTCACTGAAGGAAGCTGGATTATTCTTCGGTGGGGAAAGTTCTTTAACGAAGATTTTGAAGACCATTGGATTTCGATACAAAAAATGTAACAAACGCAAAATATTGATGGAAAGATTTGATATAGCGATGGCAAGGTATACTTTTTTACGGCAAGTGAAAGAAATCAAAAATTGGCAAAATGTTGTGTTCTTGGATGAAACATGGCTTAATGCTAACCATACTGTAGGCCGTTCTTGGAACGATGACACAGCAGCATCTACTTCCAAAGTTCCTGTAGGAAAAGGATCGCGACTTATAATTTGTCACGCCGGAACCATCAACGGGTTTGTCGAAGGTTCTCTCATGGCTTTTGCGTCAAAAACCACTGGAGACTATCATGAAGACATGAATGGAGAAAAGTTTACTGAATGGTTTACCTCAATGTTGTGTAGCCTCCCTGAACCATCTATTATAATTATGGACAACGCCCCATACCACTCGATGCAAATTGACAAGCCACCTGCCCAATCCCAAAAGAAAGCTGATATCGTCGCATGGCTTCGTAAAAATGGCGTAGATGCAAACATGAATATGTTAAAAGCGGAATTAGTACGTCTTTTAAAAGAAAACAAACCAACCAAGATCCGATACGTCATTGACGAAATAGCATTAGAACATGGGCACAGAGTTATACGGTTACCGCCTTACCATTGTGAGTATAATGCGATTGAGTTGGTGTGGGCTCAAATTAAGGGATATGCTGCAAGACACAATACAGAACCCCCATTTACCACAAAAAAAATGCTAAAATTATTAGAAGAAGCTTGTGAACATGTGACTAAAGGAGACTGGGAAAAGGTTGTGAATAGAACTGTTAAATTAATAAGGGAAGATTATGAAAGAGATGTGAAAATAGATAATATTATAGAAAACGAACATATAATTATTAATGTAGGTGATGATAGCAGTGACGACAGTGAAAATAGTAGTATGGACGAATCTGATTAATTATGGCCTTTTGTGGCACCTTTTTTGGTATCTTTTGTATTCATATGTTTCTTGTGTGCATATAAAGTATGTATATTCATTTTCATTCAAATATTCAGTTCGTTCAAATAAATTAAATAAACATATACATTTTTGTTTTATTAAACCTATTTAATCAGGTACAAAAACAAAACTTAATTGTTTTTTGTTCGAGAATAAATTGACATTCCACATCACTATTGTAATGTGTCAAACCGGCCATCATAGCGTGCCGCTAGTGTAGTGTGTTTTTCAAACGTGTTCGTTATACAGTGAAATGAAAGGTGTTTAAAATAACTAAACAATGTAACATCCGTAAAACAGTGCTAATATTTACAAATATGAGCAACCGCCGAGTTTCTTGCTGGTTCTTCTCGGCAGGAAGGGCATTCCGAACCAGTGGTAGACTCATCGACGAATTAAAAGCACTTGTAAAAAAGTTTATTTGAATAAAAACAAGTGTAAATTAAAAAAATTATTTTTAAATACAAGCTTTTAGTAGCTACATCATTAGACTCTAGATATCATCTAGGATCAGAGTTCTTGTCATGACGAATCAAACGAGCCCAAACTCGATGGTGTTACATCGTTTTATTACAGAGTTCCGATAGCCATTTTCCGTCCCCATCATCAGATCAGCTCCATGTCACAATAATATTGCATTGTCATCCGATTTACACATACATGCAAAATTTCAGCTCAATCGGAAACCGGGAAGTGGTTCTAATTCATCTTGCAAGATTTGACCCAAACAAACAAATAAATAAACTGGTCAAGCTAAATAAAAGCTTGTAAATATTTCTATCCTATTCTATTACAAAGTAACAACACCAACATTATAAAATTAATATTATAAAGTTCATATTTAAAATGATTTCTTTCATGTAGGCTAAATTATGGCACTTATAAACAAGTCGAGAATCTACCACCCTTGTAGCAATTTGCGTTGGCTGTTAGTTGGACCTTCGTCCGTAGTTAGGTTGGCCAACAGTAAGACTCAAGTCTTCCCTAAAAATTGTGGTGCCAACCGTAGAAAAGTGGGATGTGCGTGGTTTTGTCCAGAAATAGGCACATGAATCTTAGGTAAAACAGCGAAGATATTTTCGTGGTGGCGACCTTATCTGACTTTCAAATAGTTTTCTTTGTAGCGAGCGGCCTACTCAGCAATTCTAGACCTAATCCCACTCCCTATAGTTTGAAACGTAATAAATAGGTATTTTTTCTGTCATCTCGACGGGGCGCCCACAAGGCTGTATCTAATTGAAGAATTGAATTGTAAATATGATCCTATGTGTGTTTTATTTGTTTATGTACGTTGATATGAGAAATCAAGATACACACTTCATTGGAAATGTACCTAACTTCTAACAGTGGCTCAATTTTTTTTGTCCTATATCGACAGAAACCTTACTAATTTTATGAGGAATACCTAGTTGAATACTTGGTGAGTAACGCAAACAACTTTTATCCCGGAAAATTATAGGATTCCGCGGGATTTTAAAAACCTAATTCCACGTGGTCGTGTAGCAAAAGCCAGTTTATAAATGAATAAATTAAATTTTTTTTCGATGATAAGAAAATCTTTGACTACGATTACGATTTTTCTCGATTGTATTATACAAATATCATGATTTACATACCTAGTAACAGGTGTATTTTCTTTAATTTCCAAACAATCACCTTTCATGCTTTAGGGTGACCATACAGAGAGCACTTGCGACTTAGATTTAAGCGGCAAAAAATAACTGTCAAAATGATGTGTTCTTTTTACAAAACCTACACACAAAAAAAAAAATTACAGAGCTCTGAGAGACTGATCTTTTTTATTCATATTACACTAGCGGCACGCTATGATGGCCGGTTTGACGTTTGTCCGCTCATGAAGTTCCGTATTAATTGATAACGACTTTGAAGGAAATAATTGTATTACTTTATTGACGATAGTGATGTGCAGAGATTCATAAATTTTATCGAATGTAGTTTTAGGTTTAGGACTCAAAATTTATTTATTAAATTGATTTCTAAAATGTATACAAGTGTAGAAAAATCAGTTTGCACCATTTAAGGGGTGAATGTACTTGTGAATAGAACTGTTAAATTAATAAGGGAAGATTATGAAAGAGATGTGAAAATAGATAATATTATAGAAAACGAACATATAATTATTAATGTAGGTGATGATAGCAGTGACGACAGTGAAAATAGTAGTATGGACGAATCTGATTAATTATGGCCTTTTGTGGCACCTTTTTTGGTATCTTTTGTATTCATATGTTTCTTGTGTGCATATAAAGTATGTATATTCATTTTCATTCAAATATTCAGTTCGTTCAAATAAATTAAATAAACATATACATTTTTGTTTTATTAAACCTATTTAATCAGGTACAAAAACAAAACTTAATTGTTTTTTGTTCGAGAATAAATTGACATTCCACATCACTATTGTAATGTGTCAAACCGGCCATCATAGCGTGCCGCTAGTTTAGTTCGTAGTTCTTATAATAATTAATTTTGAAACGTTTTCACGTAGGTAGATAATAATTTATGTTTGTTTTCTGATAAAGTCCTAATCTTGGGTTTTGCATATCAGTGTAAATGTGCTAAATAAAAACTATTTGCTATTCGAGTGACGAAAAAGGGCATAGACCACAAGTGGCGTGCTCTTTATTACTGTATTGAAATATAGGAGAGTATTCTGTAGATTTAACTGTAATTGCTGAATGAAAGCCTTAATGTAACCATTTGTATTCGACAGTTAGCAGTTTATTTTATTATAGGCACTTAAACTAAACGCGTTATTTTAATTGGAAATTCGGTCCACCATATCGGTCGGGTCATTATTAGTTTTGACACCGCAGTCCGCACCGGCAGAAAGGTGTTAGTCCAATACATACGTGGATCCATCCTATAAATTAATAACCTAATACCTTCTTCTTCTTTATGAACCGATAGACGTCCACAGCTGGATAAAGGTATCCTGCATGGACTTCCAGAGGCCTCGGTCTTGCGCCGCCTGAATCTAGCGGCTCCCTGCGACTCGTTTGATGTCGTCGGTCCACCTAGTGGAGGGCCTGCCAACATTGCGCTTCCCGGTGCGGGGTCTAACCTAACATCGCTTCCACCTACCCTTTAACGACCCCATACCACAGACCTTATTAACTAATTACTAATTAGTAATTACTCTCGCCTAAGCTCAATAGCAATATTTATTCGATTAGGGGTTGATTGCTATCAAATTCCCTTAAATCAAAATATATAACCTTGACGCGGATGTATCTACTTGTCAAATGAGTCTCTAATGAAGACTGGATTCGTAACTTCAAAGTACCTCATAATAAATAATTAAAGATGGCGCCCCTTCCACATCAATGAGTCAAACATCAATTAAAGTAAACTAATCTTAATAACCAAATCAGTAATCTCCAAATTATTCTTCCAAAAATTCCAATTAATTTTAAAGACCAACCTAATACTATGTAGAACATTTGAAATGATTTCGTATTCTTAAATACTAGTGGTTTGCCCCGAACTGAGACCTCGCGGTAACGGTTTCCCATAATTACTTATTCATTCAGTAGATACATGACGATCAAAATTGACATTATTATTATGCCCGTTTTCACCAACCATACCTAAATCATCCCCTTTGTAGAAGTCTCTTTACGTAGGTAGCCCCTAAATACAATCCTAACATCCCAATGTCATTTTCACCTTTAGTTGTCCCGTAGAGGTTTGTAATAACAAAGTTGACAGAAAGTGTCAACTAACATAACAATTATGTAGCCCGTAAAGGTTAGGGAACTGTTATAGTGAAATCCTCAAGGCCTCAATCAAACTTAGGTATAGTTTTTTGGAACATTCAAATTAAATTACTTGTACACAGCGTCAACTATCGACACCATCAGAAAACATGTAAAAACAAACTGCAACGTGAAGTTTTATTGATGTTTGCTAAATGACTAAATAATAATTTTAATTGAATATATGTTACATATAGCTGCATTTGCTATATGAGATGAGAGCGCCATCTATTGACATCATTGTGAAGTTCTGTTGTTGCTGCTCATTAAAAGTTAAATAATTTAGTTTCCTTATTACATTTATCTAATTTTAGTATTTGTTGTTCAAGTACGTGATATTACGCTAAAATTATAAAACTTTCAAGCCCCAGCTTTCAATGGTTATTCCGTTGTGAGGTCAAATATAATCTCCACTTTGAAAGCCCCCCCCCCCCCATTTCGTCAATTTTAGGAAAAAAATAAAAAAAAAATACTTTTGTACTCTGTTCCAAATTATCTTTAAAATGACGTACTGTAATTCTATGAAAAGCAAAAAATTTTTTTTTCTTCGCATTCGCTTCTATGAGAGCCCCCCTGAAATAAAGATTTTTATAACTTTTTAAGCCATTTTCGGCTGGAGGCCATCGGTTTACATATTATATCTAAAATTGAAGTAATTACGTTCAGTAATTCAGAAGTTATAAGGCTCTGACAGACGGACGGACGGACGGACGGACGGACAAGTGCAAATTCACTCAAGTAGACTCAAAGACCTTCGCTTCGCTCGGTCGAAAATGTCTGATCTTATCACCTTTACGGCTTTCTAATTTACCTAATCGATTTCTTTCACTCGCATAGCGATCAATTAGCTAATGATAGGCCTAATTAAAATAAGCACCAGTAAAAGTTGTATCACAAATATTTCAGGCGACATTTTCGTATCGAATTACGCTCGCAATTTGTATGGCTTTTTCTCCGACTTTACAATCGACTTCGCCTTTTTACATCGCTTACAATCGATTTCGGGAATCGATTTTATCGACTGAGATTGTTTATATTGATTTAAAACAACGTAGTACCTTGATAATTGTCTTGTAGTAAACAAGAAGAACAGCTTATCGATACAACCGATTTCAGATCTTAACGTTAAACCTTAACGAATACATTACATTAAACTAATTTCAAAACAATTTGGGAGTTAAAATGTAAGTCTTTGCATTGTAATATTTAAATTAACTTAACAGATAGAAAACTTTGCCTTTAGATTCATATCTTTATATTTTTACGGATTCGAGACTCTGTCGCATTTTTGTTCGCAAGTAAAGAATCGTCTTTACTTTATCAATTTTAATTTTATCAGGAATTTTATTTAGAATGTTGCTACGTGAATTTTATTCCCCTCTCTCCTCAAAGTAAGCGTAGCTTATGTACAGTGCTACGGGTGGGCATTGAACCGTTGACCTTTCAGTTTTCATTAATCATTGGACTACTAGCTGATACCGGCGACTTCGTCCGCGTGGATTTAGATTTTAAAATCCCTCGGGAACTCTTTGATTTTCCGGGATAAAAAGTAGCCTATGTCACTCTCCAGGTCCTCAACTAGACTCATGCAAAAATCACGTCGATCCGCTGCGGCGTGATTAAAAGACCAACCAACAAACAAACACACTTTCGCATTTATAATATTAGTATGATAAGGATAGTATGAAGTATGATTATTGATTAGTTATCATAGTCATAGTCATATATAGTATGAGAATTGAGGCTATTTACATTAATCTCCACAGAGATTAGCCATCTGTGCTGGAGATATGATAGTGCACAAGTGTGTGCGCAAAAATGTACTCTATCCCCACAATTTTGATAGCCGTCCACACTAAATAATTATTAACAGACTTAGCTTTTACCTGCGACTCCATTTGCGTAGAGTTAGGTTAGTCCGGTATAAAATTTAGTCTATGTCACTCTCCAGGTACTCAAATATATCCATGCAAAAAATCACGCCCATCCGTTGCTTCTTTGCTGCGTGATTAAAGGATCAACCAACAAACTTATTTTTAATGGAAAACAGGGAATTACGTAACGTAACGTCACGTAAGTTGACTCGACCACTCCCACTAGGGTCTCCGAACTGACAGCTATGCGTGCTATACTTATCATCATCATCATTGGCAACCCATCAACGGCTCACTACTGAGCGCAGGTCTCCTCTCAGAGAAGGGTTATAGGCCATAGTCCACCACGCTGGCCCAATGCGATTTGACGGACTTCACACACCTTCGAGAACATTACGAAGAACTCTCAGGTGTGCAGGTTTCCTCACGATGTTTTCCTTCACCGTTGAAGCAAGTGATATTTAATTGCTAAAACGCACTTGACTCCGAAAAGTCAGAGGTACCCGGGATCGAACCTGCGACACCCCGAATAGGAGACCACTAGGCTATCACTGCTATACTTATCATCATTCTCAACCTTTAGATGTCCACTGCTGGACATAGGTCTCCTGCATGGACTTCCACAGGCTTCGGTCTTGCGCCGCTTGAATCCAGCGGCTCCCTGCGACTCGTTTGATGTCGTCGGTCCACCCGGTGGGGGGTCTGCCAACACTGCGTTTCCCGGTGCGGGGTCGCCACTCCAACACCTTGGGACCCCAACGACCATCAGCTCTTCGAACTATGTGCCCCGCCCATTTCCACTTCAGTTTCGCGACACGCTGAGCTATGTCGGTAACTTTGGTTCTCCTGCGGATCTCCTCATTTCTGATTTGATCTCGCAGGGAAATACCGAGCATAGCTCTCTCCATCGCTCGCTGAGTGACCCTGAGCCTTCTTATGAGCTATACTATGGGCTATACTTATGGGTATGACTAATTAATTCTTGCATGCGTAGCCCTGAGGAGATAAAATCCTCAGCGTGGCCGGTCCATCGGCATCCCTGTCTTACGCTGGAGTACGCGAATCGTAATTTTTTGCCCAACGACAAGCCTCGAATATAAAGTGCGCGCGCGCTTCCCGGTCCTTATAAGGTGACGCCCTTAGGCGGGATTCCTTCGGGGACGTGTGCGTACAATAAAACGATTATTTATTTATCGGGTAAATGAAAGGCAATCGACCGGTGCGTGCCGATTGCACCGACTGGTTTTGGGTTTGACGAATTTTTGGCATCCCTGGTTAAGTTGTGATAAAATGACTGACAGCCCTGCTGACTTGTTGGCTTCGACGGATTTTTGGCAGCCCTGCTTGAGTCATCTGTTTTGATAGCCCTGGAAAAATTGCAGTATGACTCATGCAAGCTCCAACGCAGTTGTGAGATCTTTAATCGTAGTAGGTATTTTTGCGATGGTAGTCAATTTCCCGACTAAATAAGTCAGAGTCTTTTTCAGATCCAGCTAAATTATTATTGGAAGTTGTGATGAAAATGAGAGATATCCCTGGAATAATATTATGCCTCTCAGGTTTATAGACTTATGTATTATGTCTTCACTCAGATATTTAGAAGAGAAGTTCCGTTTGGCTGGTACTGTCGCTGTATCTTGGAACTCGTTTATAAGTAGTGCACTGTAGAGAAAATTTTGCTAGGGTGATTGAGGTTCGCTTGGCGACATCTAGTTTTCAGTTTTATAGAGTCGTGCTGCGTGCGATTTCTGTTGGTCTTTCGTATTTAGTTCATGTTATGCCATCTATTCTTATAAGTGGAGACCACCTAAAGGGTCGTCTAGAGGGTCACCTATGTATGCTAATAATATGTATGAACAAAAACCACGATTACCACCAAAGAGAGATATATGATATGATGAGATAGATTATGGTAGAGATTTGACGTGACATAACGTGTTTTTTTGCAATTTTGATGTGGCTTGTTGTTGACAAGTATAGGACAGGCCGTACAATACATTTTTAAATACCAGTGTAGCAGGAAAAAATCCAGCCCTCAAAAGCGAAGTTTTCGCTGTTGAAACTCGGGCTAATTCAGTATCAAGACCAACTGTTGAGCATAAGTTGGCTCTGATCAGACCAAAGCCGTACCGCCAAGTGACTTTACCGCTTCCCCATGTACTCAAGTGATTTATTCGCCTTCCTACAGTTCTAGGTTTTCTAAGGATAAATATTTTTTAGTTCTCCCTTTGAAAAATGGTTTTCTATTCCCCATCGAGCAGCATCCATCAAGCGGTTAACAAAAACAATTTTCAAATTAATCGCGTCCATTTATCACGATCGACACCGCAGACCGAGAGGCTAGGAGACGCGTGCTACTTCGTGTTCAATATTTATTGCTTCTGTCCAATTATAGAACGCCTCCGTTGTCTTTCCCAGGAGCTGTTCCGGGTTCGATTCCCGATTCAGTGTGTAAGGTTACGTTGTATTTGTGGGGGTAGAATGTGATTTTAAGTGTATTTTATAAAAACAATACTGCATTTTAGTCGTCCATTTCCGTCAACATTCGATAAATAGTTGCTAATATGAGTATGTCATTATACTACTGTCATGATAGTCAATATACAGTGTCAATATACCTTAACCACGTGACCTGTCAACATAATCTATATATATAAAAGAAAGTGGTGTTAGTTACACTATTTATAACTCAAGAACGGATGAACCGATTTGGCTGAAAATTGGTGGAGAGGTAGCTTAGAACCAGGAGACGGACATAGGATACTTTTTATCCCGTTCCACCGCGTTTCCGTCATGTCACTATATAACGTGGTATAAGAAAAACGCATCTGACGTGGAATAACAAAACGTAAATGACAGCTAAACGTAATTTTGTCTTTGGTTAAGTATTTTAAAAAAATTGACAATTATAAAAAGTGTTATAATAAAGCATTATTGATATTATAAATGCGAAAGTGTGTTTGTTTGTTGGTTTGTCCTTCAATCACGTCGCAACAGAACAGCGGATTGATGCGATTTTTTGCATGGGTTAATGGATGTAGTAGTGGTTCCTCAGACCGGGAGAGCTACTTTTTATCTCGGATAATGAAAGAGTTCCCGCGGGATTTTTAAAAACTAAATCCATGCGGACGAAGTCGCAGGCATCGGCTAGTTTATTATAAATACCAGTGTACCTTGTCGAAACGGGCATTCTTTCTGTGAGTTGAGTGGATGGGCAATATTGCAATCAAATAAAGTATGAGAATGTGAAGTTGGTGTTTCTCTCACGTCCAGAATAGGAGTGATCCTACAAGTGTAACGAGATTTTTTCAGATTTGTCAACAACTGGAACGGCTTGCGTATGTCCTCTCCTCTATTTACAAAGAGTGGACACAAGGTTGCTTGAGAATCTCTAAAATGTTGAACGTTTACTGAAATCTCCAGGTGACGGTGACGATGGTGACGGTGACCATTTCGCGAAATCCATGTTTTTTGCTCACCCAAAAAAGTGCTCAACGTGCCTAAAGAAGTTTTCACTTCAGAACCCCTAGTAGAGCAAGACACACATCAGTAGTCCCTACTGATGTGTGTCTTGTGAGTTGTGAGGAGCTTACTATAGAACTGTAAACTGCGTACAACTTAATTGACCGAGCGAAGCGAGGTCTCTGAGTTTACTAGAGCGATTTGCACTTGTCCGTCCGTCCGTCCGTCCGTCTGTCTGTCAGAGCCTTATAACTTTTGAATTATTGAACGTAATTACTTCAAATTTAGATATAGGTAATATGTAAACCGATGGCCTCCAGCCGAAAATGGCTTAAAAAGTTATAAAAATCTTTATTTCAGGGGGGCTCTCATAGAAGCGAATGCGAAGTAAAAATTTTTTTTTTTGCTATTCATAGATTTTCTGTGTATCATTTTTTGGCTAATTAATTTTAATAAATTAATATTAATAAATTGGCTATATATTTTCAAGGTCTACTTATTTTCTTACTTCACTTGTATCCTGTACTTGAACAACAAATACTAAAATTGGATAAATATTATAAAGAAACGAAATTATTTAAGTTTTAATGGGCATCAATGTTTTTAACAAAACTTCACTATACTGTTAATAGATGGCGCTGCCTTTAATATTGTAAATACGCATCCCATCCACGAAAGCAGATGACGATTGACGTCATCAGATTCGGCGCGTTTTAATTACAATATAATATAGTTAAAACTACCTTATGGAAATTATGGGATACCGCGAGGTCTCAGTTCGGGGCGAACCACTAGTATTTAAAAAGAGCAACCGCCGAGTGTCTTGCCGGTTCTTCTCGGTTGAAATGGCATTACGAACCAGTGGTAGATTCACCTGACGATTTGAATCGATCGAGATTTAAATAAACAACTATTCTATACTATCCTAATCATTGAGGTCTGGCCAAATTGGCAGAATTGTTAGATATAATAATCTATATCTATAGATCTGCCAATTTGGAAATACATCGGTAAAAAGTTAAAGAATCCTGATTCTTAACTCTTGCAATGATTACCATTAAAGTTTTGACCTTCGAAAAAACGACTAGGTTGCAGAAGTCGAAGTTCCTTGACCTTACTGGTTAGGTGTGAGGTTCCTTGGCCTGTGCAGGGCCTAACTGTAACCTTACTTGCAACTGGCCCTGAAAGTATTTCTTTTTTTTTTTTTTTGGTGGTCTAATTAACAGTTAATGCAACCTACCCCTAAGTGATTAAACGGTTGAGGCAAGGTAGAGGTAAATCTTTCAAAAAATTCAAAATTATTTTTTTTACGTAGGCCAACCTGTGGCTCTTATGACACGTCATGACTCTACCACCGGTTCGGAAAGCCGATTCTGCTGAGAAGAGCCGGCAAGAAACTCAGCAGTTGCTCTTTTCAAAATAATCATATAGCAATATTATTATGCAGCTATTACATTGTAATAAGTTTTTTATACTATCTTGTGGGCTTCCGGATGCCAAGCCGATTTAATCCATGCAACTTTGTTAGAATAGAATAAAATATAGATAATATTTCCACAATGAGTGGAAGTTCCAAAAAAAGCGTTGGTACTACAATTCAATTAAAGTTGTCTTAACTTGCAGACAGAAAGTAGAGCATTACCGCCGGTGGCACCCGTTCACGAGCATGACGCATGATCCAGCCGTCGCTTCGCTCGGCCTGTTCGTCTATTTGAGGGAACGTAACAACCCGCACCACGACGCACTATCTAAGACGGCATCGCTATTTGCCATCATCGTAAAAAGCGGCCACTAGAGACGACAAGGCTCGGGCAGAGACGCGTGCTGCTACGAGTGTTCAATATTTATCGCATCTGTCCAATTATAGATCTCGTCCAAGAGTCCCGGCGTTCCGTTGGCCGTTCCCAGGGGCAGTTCCGGGTTCGGTTCCCGGTAGCACGTGGGAACCATATACGCGCCGATCAGCGTAGTTTTTGCTGACGCGCGCACTTACAACTAGCCTTACTCTTAGTTAGTTATTAAGGCTTCGACATATACGACGCGTATCGATGACGGAGACGTAATTACGCCTGTGTATACTAGCGGCACGCTATGATGGCCGGTTTGACGTTTGTCCGCTCATGAAGTTCCGTTAATTGATAACGACTTTGAAGGAAATAATTGTATTACGTTATTGACGATAGTGATGTGCAGAGATTCATAAATTTTATCGAATGTAGTTTTAGGTTTAGGACTCAAAATTTATTAATTTATAAATTTTAAACCGGCCATCATAGCGTGCCGCTAGTATAGTTATTAAGGATACAATAATAAATTTTAACTTTTGAATTATAAAAGGTTATTGTACATACAAAACAAAAAAGCCACGAAAGTCACAACGGGTAATACACTGCATTCTTTTTTTTTAATTCCTGAAAAGATATCCCTAATCATCTGCTGGTAATTGAAAATGCAATCTTATTTGGTAGCGGAATAACTTGGAAAGGAGTATGGCAGTTTTTTAAATACATCTTAAACTGTCCATCGGTTTCTAAACGCCATCGTACCGGAACACTAAGGGCCTGTTTTACCACCTTCTGATAAGTGTCGGATAGCCTAACCGTTAATTTTGTCACTTTCTTACTTTATTTCAAGTGACAAAGACAAAATATGCGAATAAGCTATCCGACACTTATCAGAAGGTGGTGAAAATGGCCCTAAATCTTCTAAAGCTTCCTACCAGAAAGAAGTTCATAGTTACTTACTACAGTACCACTGATGTCACGCATCGCCTTCGTCGCGTCTTGTTTGTCCAAGCCTTCAGTTTTCCGTCGTAGTAGTTTACCGGTGCGCGTAGTGTTTTAATTAATTGGTTTTGCTCCAACGCGTTGGTTTTTACTGTGACAAGTATAGTAATCCTTTGCTGCGAGTATTGGCTTGTTGCTGGACAAAGGAGGTTGGACGAGGACAAACATTCTGCTCGTAACTTCTAATAGTTCCTACAATTTATGTTTAAGTATAATTTTTTATAACCTATTGGTACGCAACGATGCATGTTATCTCTGAGATAGAACGCATTACACATATAATTCATCATATGTTCTATCTACTATCTATAATTAATCTACTATCTACTTTACCTATTAGTATTTAGGTATATTATATACACCATCTCCCACTGTATATTTGTTCATTTTCTCCCTAGCGTTAATGTTGTCTGGAAGAGATCGCTATTTAGCGATAAGACCGCCTTTTTGTACCTACATTTTAAGTTTTCTTTTTGTAACTTGTATTTCATTTGTGTTTTGTGGTGCAATAAAGTACATACATACATCTACTTCTACTAATATTATATCTACTATCTACTCTACTATAATATTATAAAAGCGAAAGTTTGTGAGGATGCATGGATGGATGGATGTTTGTTATTCTTTCACGCCACAACGAATGAAGCGATTTGGCTGAAATTTGGAATGGAGATAGCTCATACACAGGATTAGCACATAGGCTACATTTATAGGCTATCATCGTGGACGAAGTCGGGGGCATCATCTAGTCTAGTGTAGTTAATAATAAAGGAAAAAAAAGTCATACCAAACCTCATCAGTCTGTCTCTGAGAAAATTCCATATTACCGAGACGGATCATCTAATCGATTAAATACTTAGGTATTTTCCCGTAATATAATCCCATCACGTGCTCTCTCGATATCTATTACTAGCTCTAATGATAGCAGCCTAGAGAGCATAGACTAGACTCACTCTACGGAATGTTTATTGAAATTTCAGTGCCATTAAGGCATCCCTGGTACGTAAGGATGGTGTGGGGTTGCCTAAAAATGATTGCTACAGAGTGATGATCCCAATGGTGATGATGATGTCTAAAGGTATTCCATTGATCGTAATCGTATTCGATGACAGCGTCAAAGTAAAATAAACCATAATAGCATTGAATTAGAGCTCTATTTCGTGTATGCATTCTTATACGTTTAGGTATGTACGATACGCATCATAACGCTTCATGTTGAAATCGGTTGCACTGAATTTGTGACTTTAAATCAATACAATCAAGGATTATTTTACTTTGACGCTGACTTTGTCATCGTTTGATACGCCAAGAACGCCATTTTAGCCAATGAGAGGCGATTTCGATCGTCACACTGCACTGTAGCAATCGTCATACAAATATTATAAATGCGAAAGTGTTTTTGTTTGTTGGTTTGTCTTTCAATCACGCCGGAACAGAGCTATAGATCTACTTGATTTTTTGCATGGGCATAGTTGAGGACCTGGAGAGTGACACAGGCTACTTTTTATCCCGGAAAATCAAAGGGTTCCCGAGGGATTTTAAAAACTAAATCCACGCGGACGAAGTCGCGGGCATCAGCTAGTCAGCTAGTTAGTCCATAAACTACATCGATAGTGATAGTGTCGATGGTCTCCTAAGACCCGGCTTCGTCGTGTTTGTGTAATGGCCTGCATTATCCCGTACATCGCTCCGACGAACGATTGGGCCATATTTAATTCCTGTTGAGGCGTGGCCTATTTGAATGTACACTGGATGACTTTATGCAATATCCATGATCGATGATGCATTTTGTAAGCAATCAAAATTTACTGCTGTTATAATTACGTGATATTTTTTTTAATACATAGACTAGCGCTTGACTGTGTTCACATCTGATGGCAAGTGAAGGAAGATGTATGAAGTATGAGGTCCTCAACTAAACCCATGCAAAAAAAAATTGGCAGTCATAGGGACTGCCGATAGAAGTGAAAACTGATCGACTTTCCCATGTACTTTGCATGGGCAATATCGCATCATGACAAATGGTTTAAATATCTCCGCTATTAAATTCATGTCTACAATTGTCAGATAGCGAGGCTCGTGATAGGCCGGGAGCCTCGGGCCATTCGGGTACCACTTCATCATAAGGGCCTATTCAGAATCACTGCCTGTCGACCGCGTGTGATAGCAGAAATTCTTATTCTAGTTGTGAAGAATCTTTATCCCAAACAAATGTGAAATTAAGGCCAAGGTATAAGTAATCTCAAAAACTATAGGCCATTTAAAGCAAAATTATGACCAATAAATTTGCTAGGCTCAATAAATGGAACCATACAATACAGTGTTCTAAGGTATATCTTCTTTGACCACTTTCAAGGTGTTATGACATTCCTAGGGATTCTTTTAAAATATGTATATTTTATGCTCTAATATTTACACCGTAATTTGAAGCTCATCGAGACTGGCAATGGTTATCTTGTTTTCAGTTTGGCAACAATTTTTTTATTATATCTACTTTATTTAAAGGGGTACTACTTTATGCATCTTTCTGTAAATCGGTGTGTTACAGTCATTTTATTTACTTCAACATTTATGATACTACTTTTGACCTTCGTGTTTTGATCCTGTGGAAGTTGTTTTATTTTCCGGGATAAAAAGTAATCTCTGTCACTCGCCGGATCTTCAACTATATACCTGTGAAAAAATCACGTCGATAGATAAAGCTATGGTGAGTTGTGACTGAAGGAAAAACCAAGAAACAAACACACTTTCGCATTGATAATATTATTAAGTAAGGAAGTAAGAATATTATCATCTTTTAGGTACAAATCTCATTATAAACTTTATTGTTATCGCAGTATTTTAAAGAGTTAGAGTTTATGCTTTTCGAACTTGAAACGCTTTCAATGTGTGGAAGACTTATTTTGTTGGATCTGAACTTCCTGTCATGCCGTTAAATTGTGGCTAACGATCAATTTATTGTATTGCATTTTACATAAATCCTTAAATATGACTTTTTATTTCATTTAATGGTTTGATGATAAAGTTATATGGTATTAATCACTTCAATCTTAATAAGATTCTTTTTGTAAAAAAATTAGTTGTCTGTAAAGTTTTACGTGATATGATCATATAGAAACATTGACGATGACTGGCAGGCGGCGGCGGGCGCTCTAGTCACAAGCCAGCGCTTGGGCCGATCATGCCTTTCTATCGCTTGTTCCGCGCTCTCGCTTGCACGCTCAGGCTCAGGCGGAACGTGACACTTTTTCGTGCGTGCAGCCGGTGTTCATCGATTTATAAGACGTTATCACGTCAAAAAAGAGTACCGTTATGATTATAAAGACGTAACCCAAACCATGATTCAAGATTTTAGTTAACGTCTTATCTACACTAATAGGGATTACTTAGAACATTGTTTACGTGCCATTGGTGAAATCCGGGATAAGAATGGCGGTCTTTCTATTCCAATTGGGAATAGTGTATGATCTTGAAACTGTACTATATCGAATACGTGATAGCTATTATAGCCCGTTAGCGATGTTTGAGTCTCCCACGTGCTTAACGCTGTGAGGTATGTAGCTGACATTTTAGTATCGGTCATCTAGATTTCATAATGGTTGATCAATCACATGCTATTATAAATTAAAATATTTGTACTTTACAATAAAATATCTACAAATTCGAAAATTCTTATTCGATTAGGTCTTTGAATCTGATTTTCTCTTTCCTTTTTAGGGTTCCGTAGTAAACAAGGAACCCTTATAGTTTCGCCATGTCCGTCCGTCTGTCTGTCTGTCTGTCTGTCTGTCTGTCTGTCCGCGGTTTAGCGCAGAGACTATTGGTACTAGAAATCTGTAATTTGACAAGGGTATAAAAATCAATCACGCCGACAAAGTCGTGAAATAAAATTGTGAAAAATATTTTTTTTTAGGGTATCTCCCCTACATGTAAAGTGGGGATGAATTTTTATTTTCTCGTCGATCCCATAGTGTAGGGTATCGTTGAATAGGTCTTTCAAAAATATTGTGGGTATGGGAACACCATTTTTCAGTTCAGGGATCCGTTTAAAGTGCTAAATGTTATAAGAGTCAAGTGTCCCCCCCCTCTGCCAGCTAAATGGTTGTATAAAGGATACAAGAAAAAATTCACAGCAGTAGTATATATAATGAATTTTAAAGGAAAACTATCACGGCTAAGTAGGGTTCATTAGATAAGGAGTTATATCTGTTTTTCTAAGTTAGGTATTACACGTAGTGTAAGTTGCATATTTTGTAGTATATTATAGTATTTAAACCATGGAACTCAAAATGTATTCAATATCTATACTAATATTATAAAGAGGAAAGATTTTTCGTTTGTTTGTTTGTTTGTTTGTACCGAATAGGCTCTGTAACTACTGGACCGATTTTAACTATTAATTTTTTCACCAATAGAAAGCTAAGTTATCAGAAAGTAAGATACTGCTTTAATTTATTGTCAAAAAAATTAGAGATCCTTAAGAAAATTGCAATAATGTAACCCAAAAATAGGAAAATTTTGCCTATAAAATGCATTATTTGGCGTGTGCTGAGAAAAGTATTGATGATACATAAAAATAATTTACTACATGATTAAAGTACTCATTATTCTCTACAAAATGTCACCGAGGGAATATATCTAACGATCATTTTAAGTCACAATAGTAGCTTTTGTGTTCAAAAATTTAATTAGATCGCCTTTATTATCGTGGTATTAATAATTCTTCCTTAGTAATACGTCACACTAATATTATAAATGCGAAAGTGTTTGTTTGTTGGTTTGTCCTTCAATCACGCCGCAACAGAGCTACGGATCGACGTTTTTTGCGATTTTTTGCATGGGTATAGTTGAGGATCTGGAAAGTGACATAGGTTCCTTTTTATCCCGGAAAATCAAAGAGTTCCTGAGGGATTTTAAAAACTACATCACGCGAAGTCGCGGGCATCAGCTGGTTCATAAATAAAATAAAAGCACTATCCTAGGTCAGCAATAATATTTGAGACTTTCAACTACGGAACCCTACACTGTGCGTGGCCCGACACGCACTTGGCCGGTTTTTATTAATATTAGGGTTTTATTGTTTATATTTTTATTTCGGTGTTATTAGTGTACGACTTTTCTTTATTTCTTAACTAGCTGATGCCCGCGACTTTGACCTCGTGGATTTAATTTTTAAAATCCCTCGGGAACTCTTTGATTTTCTGGAATTAAAAGTAGCCTATGTCACTCTCCAGGTCCTCAACTAAACCCATGCAAATCACGTCGATCCGTAGCTCTGTTGCAGCGTGATTGAAGGACAAAACAACAAACACACTTTCGCATTAAGAATATTAGTATGATTTACAGATACAGCTGATAATATACAGGTAGATACATCATTGTAATAATCCATCATTCAAATTGAGTTACATGTTTACCTATCGCTTTATGATTTATACTAACGAGCAATCTTGATCAAAAATAAATGAAGAATTAAATGAATTAAAAATTTAACGAAATATCGTTGTTTACTTTACGAACTTCATACCATGTGGCAACCAAGTGTGAACATTACGAACTTTTATCGTCTTAGCACGAACATCTTTGATACCCTAGCCTTACCACAATACGCGATACATAATACCATGATTTTCGTTAGTACACAGTTTTCGTTCAGCACTCCTGCTTCCCTTTGCCATACATTGCCTGTTCGTTCAGATATAGATTAGAATAGAAGTTGACGCCTGTCAATTTCGCTTTTCCGAACCTTTAGGGAACACCTAAAGTTGGAAATGACATTGTATTTAGGGGCTAGCTACCTAGTTTTACCTACATTTTATGTAATAATGCGATTATATTCGGTACTACTGCTTACTTACTGCTTCCTTTAGAACTTTGCCATAGATTGAATTTACTGTTGTAACTGTGACGTCACCTGGGTCACAGCTGAAAATCAGCGCCTGGCATTGTATGCATTTTTTTGCATATGACGCAGGGCATAGTTCTGAGCTGTACACCCTTTCTGGGTGGTGTCACAGACGAAATTACACTTTTGTAACTAGTTTTGTCTGTGTCACCATTGATGAATAAATAGATTTTCTTTATTTAGTTAAAAGACTCCTACATAAGGGGCTATTTAGGTATTGTTGATGAAACCGGGTATTAGTCCTAACCACTAGGGGATCATTGCTCTCAAATTATTTTTCTAAATAATTTGAGAATTCTTCATTTTCTAATGTAATTCATCTCAAAATGTCTCAAAACATTTTAATAAAACATCAAAAGTCAATGTACACAATCCAGTGGTACATTGTGGTACATTGCGGGGCAGTGTCGAGCCGATTCCGATTGGCCCGCGGGTGGCACGACAGCGCGATCGCCCGATCGGCCGTCATTTGCACACTGGCCGATCGATTTGCGCCCGTCACGTTCGATGCGATGCGGGCGTGCTTCGGAACAGTGTGAACTGGAAAATTGTGACTTACCGTACCAACCAGAGGTGTGATTGTCTAAAGTTATTTGCTTGATCGTAATCGTATTCGATGACATTAGCGTCAAAGTAAAATAATCCTTGACTGCATTGAATTACAGTCACAAATTCAGTATAACAGATTTCAATATGGAGCGTATCTTACATACGTAAACGTATAAGAATGCATGTACGAAATTGAGCTCGAATTCAATGCTGCTATGGTTTATTTTACTTTAACGCTAATGTCAATGAATACGATTACGATCAAAGGAATAACTGTAGACAGCCGCACCTCATCCATTAGGCGTTGATCCATACGCCTCCGGGCGTATGTAGGTACGGGATAAATTTGCGCTTGATGACAATCAATGATGGAAAGCGCTAATGAAGTAACGTCTAGGTTGGAACGCGCTTGCCTAGAAGATGCCTATTCACTCTTGCCTTGAAGGTACTCAAATTATAGGTGGCAGGAAACACCAACGTCGGAAGGACTTTCCACGGCATAGCGGTTCGCTTCAGAAACACAGAACTTGGAAACGTTTCGTGCGACTTCTTGCAGTTCTGTAGTAGAACGGTAAAGGAGGAACAAGGGTGTGAAGTAAACTGTATTTCAACCACATAACAACAGGAACAAGGGAGTGAAGCTCCTGAGCGAACTCCAAAGCATATCTCTACCTGAGCCTCACTCTAGCGCTCCTTTCAATTTCTCGAGTCCTTATTTTTACCGGACGTTATCGTCAAGCTTGTAGAGACTAGGTATTGGTTAAGGCTGGCATAACATCGCAAGAATGCACGCCGCAATTGACGCAGCCTATGTCCAACGATGGATGAACTCTTCTCAGCAGAATCCGCTTTCCGAACCGGTGGTAGAATCATGACGTGTCATAAGAACCAATAATTTTGAACTTTGATGCAATAAATGGCTATCAAATACTACGAGTAAGATGTATGTAGGTATGTATTTCTTTTCTTCTTATTTGCTCTGTTTGCTGTTTGACGGATTTCAACTTATGAATGGTTATTAGATTTGCCTTAATTGTGGGATTGTATAAAATTTAAATAATATAACATCTGCGAAAAATGTTTATATCGAAAAATAGATTATTTGAATTTTTAGTTCATATTTTTAGCACATAGACGCTTGTAGGTACTCAATTCCCACGGTGACACTGTAACACTATAACGGCTTTCATGCATATTTTTGAATATTTTGCTAGTTTAAGCTTTTCACAGTTTTATGAAATATTTTTGTACTGGATAGTCCTTTTTGAATGCTCTGAAACGTACCTCGAGATCTAACGACCAATAAACGAGTTCAAACTTTCGCGCTCTATAGTAAGTTGTGGAGCTTAAAAGTGGCTTCACTCGTCGCAGTAGTTAAGTATCTATGATAGTGAGAATGTTACTTTTGTCAGCCATTATTCCGCTTTATAGAAATAAATGGTTCCACTGTTAAATTGTTATTAATAGTATACTACATGCAACAAGAACATTTATTCCCGCTTATATACTTATTGAGTGTATTTTATCAAGGGGTAAAAACCCCTAGACATCTCGACAAAGCACGGCAATTACATCGATCGCACATGTATCATTATGTAATGCAAGCATTGTATTCGGAGGGCCTGAGGTTCCATCCATAGGAGAACCAAAGTCACCGACATAGCTCAGCGAGTCGCGAAACTGTAGTGGAAATGGATGGTCGTTGGGGTCCCAAGGTGCTGAAGTGGCGACCCCGCACCGGGATGCGCAGTGTTGGCAAACCCCCCACTCGGTGGACCGATGACATCAAACGAGTCGCAGAGAGCCGCTGGTTTCAGGCGGTTCAAGACTGAGACCTGTGGAAGACCATACAAGAGACCACATTTTGTCTATCGGTTGATAAAGAAGAAGATAAAAATTGTATCTATCTGTGGTACCTACACCATAATATTACTATGGATAAAGCCATAATTATTCATCAAAAATAAATTATGCGGTGTGAATTGCGGTTTAATTAATATATGAGGTGGAAGGTGTTATCGAGTAAATATTACAGTCACTGGTGTTATTTGAAACTGCTATTTATTTGGTGTACCGTGTAGAGGATTTAGTGTTATTAGGCGTAAAAACCACTACTCAGACAAATGGATGCAAATGAAATGTGTTCGTGAAAATTAAGTGGTCATTTTATTTAAATACTTTATTGACGACCTCACTGGCGCAGTGGTGAGCGCTGTTTCTTATAACTGGGAGGTCCCGGGTTCGATTCCCTGCGGGGTACAATTTGGGAATTTATAATTTCTGAATTGTCTCTGGTCTGGTCTGGTGGGAGGCTTTGGCCGTGGCTAGTTACCACCCTAACGTCAAAGACGTGCCGCCAAGCGATTTAGCGTTCCGGCACGATGGCGTGTAGAAAGGGGTACCATAGGTTGAATTTTCACTGCCATAACCCTTCCAAGTTAGCCCGCTACCATATTAGACTGCATCGTCACTTACCATCTGGTAAGATCGCAGTCTAGGACTAGCTTGTCATCGAATAAAAAAAATCTGTATTATGCAAGTAGTGTAAATTGAAAATTTAAAACACCCCCGACATATTGTGTACCTATCTATAACCGGACTATGAACGATATACTAACCTGACATCCTGTTACCTAGTTGTCTGCTCCATCATCAGATCCTCCTCTATCTAACACCTACTCTTTGAGACTATTCTAATGAGCCCAAACATATTATATATCTATTGTAAGTTGCTGAGGAGTTGGGTATCCCGCAGACTACTTGACTACTTTAATCAAGTAGGAAATCAACTGATGATCTTCCAACGTTTGAGCAGATCTTCATACATAATAGCTAAGATCCACCTCGATTACGTTAGTTTGTCTGGTGGGAGGCTTTGGCCGTGGCTAGTTACCACCCTACCGTCAAAGACGTGCCGCCAAGTGATTTAGCGTTCCGGCACGATGGCGTGTAGAAACCAATTAGGGGGGTATGGGTTGAATGTTCACTGCCATACCCCCTTCCAAGTTAGCCCGCTACCATTTTAGACTGCATCGTCACTTACCATCAGGTGAGATCGCAGTCAAGGACTAGCTTGTCATCGAATAATAAAATAAAAAAAGCTTTCAAACAAAAAAACACATCAAAATCAGAGGCTGCTACGAGGGAACGGACAGATATACATTTACACACATGTGTATAAATAAAAAAACTTGAGAGGTG
Source organism: Oeneis ivallda (assembly GCA_029955525.1). NCBI lineage: Eukaryota > Metazoa > Arthropoda > Insecta > Lepidoptera > Nymphalidae > Oeneis > Oeneis ivallda. Next base: position 22,215,568 of record JARPMR010000015.1, read on the forward strand.
TCAAGGGACACCCGGATGGAACGTAGTTCCTTTCGATTAATTAATTGTAGCGTAGCCTTGTGGCTTCTGCAGTCGCCTAACAGTTCAAAGTCGATGGTTCGAATCCCAGCTCGACAGACTGAATTTTCTATTTTCAATTTTATTTTAAATAATTTCTACATGTGGAACCTTTCCCTAATTTTTTATAACTTATAACCTTTCCCTAATTTTTTATAACTTATAAGTTACTAATAGTCTTTACTCTTGTTCTTAAAACTTAAAGATATTAGATAAGACCTTTACGTCCTTAGAACCAGTAACCTATCTTCTCCCAAAGAGCCTTTGACATTTCCACGAGAACTTTCATAACTCATTAATATCTATTAAGTGACTATGAGCTTTTATGCTAATTCCCCCGGGCTCGCTGTTTCCAATAAACAAATCCCATAACAATGCATTACAGTACGGCCACCATTAGAACTGTGACGTCACGCATACTAAGATCCCTTTCATCCCGCCGACCATTGTGCGACTTGCGAGCTTCCGCGTGCGCACGACGCCGCTGTGGTATAACTCACGAATTGAATAAAAGAGAAAAAAATGTATAGAAAGTCTTATTTCTGCGAAAATATACTGTCTTATTGCTTGGAATAATTTATTGCGCGTTTAAAGCTGTGTTTTAATGCAAATCGAGTGTCTTTCTTCTTCTTTGTCAACCGATAGACGTCCACTGCTGGACAAAGGTTTCTTACATGAATTTCCACAGGTCTCGGTCTTGCGCCGCCTGAATCCAGCGGCTCCCTGCGACTCGTTTGATGTTGTCAGTCGGTCGGCCACCATTAGATCTTAGATTGCTTTAGGTATATAAATAAAATTGAATGACTGAATGATTGAGTGAATAAAAATCTCTCAAAACTGTCAAAATCTTTAATTGACATTTTGATCCTCTATACTCTATAGATCATAATACTCGTATAGCCATTTCCACTTTACAACAACACATGTTAGACTTTCTTTTAATTTAGCATAAATCTAGGGAAAGTACGCAAGGCGGCCCTGACTTTATTAAAATTAATAGAATAGAAATGTTTTTATTCAAATAAACTTTTTTACAAGTGCTTTTGAATCGTCGATGAGTCTATCACTGGTGCGGTATGCCCTTCCTGCTGAGAAGAACCAGCAAGAAACTCGGCAGTTGCTCTTTTCAAAGCAAGTTTACAATATAATAGATACTATGCTATGTATCCAGTGTTTCCACAGTGAGGGGAAGTTCCACAAAAACATACCTAATTATAATTCAACACATGTTAAGACGGGCAGACAGAAAGTAACTTCATTCCCGCCGGTGGCACCCGTTCACGAGCATGATGCATGACCCAGCCATTGCTTCGCTCAACCATATTTGAGGGAACGTAACAACCCGCATCACACGACACCACCACAGAAATGTTTAAAGAGAGCGTGACATACTTAATAAAAGTTAATAAAAGTATTTAAATAATTAATAAAAGTATTGGTAGTTTGTCATTGATGCTTATAAAATAAATACGAACGCTTTACGTGAAACAGAAATAACAGATGATGACTGCTATTGTTTGTTAGCGAATGAATTTCCGCTTGAAATTGAATTAATTACGTCAGTGTAACTCGCACTATGAGCGTATGAGGGTTGCCATGATTATTTAAATGTACAAATTTGCGATGGGAATATCCTTTTCCCGATGTAGTAAAAAGCGTTTTATTTGTATACCAATTACTCGTGAGGTTGGTTGAGTTTTTTTGTTTTATTTTCATTACACCTACTGCTACAGACAAATTTTGCTTTTGCGAGCCACATTCGCTCTCATAACCGGCTCTAGCCAAGTCCGTCGTTGACGGACACGTCACGGAGGAGTATTTTTCAGGATTATTAGTATTTTTTCAGGATAAGGATTGTTTGTTTTGAGTTTGCCAAAGTTTGCCTCTGAATTTTTCGTCATACGTCGAGCACATACAGCTTACCTCTGGGAAAGATGGATATACAATACCGATACTATCATGGGCGCTGTCAGTGTCACTTTAAGGAATTCGTTTCATGTTTTAAATATATTGTTGGTTTCAAAGTTTTATTAATTTAATTTAGTATTATTAGTTTTTCTTAATTTTTAACATATTATGTTGTATATTTATTTGTTCTTGTTGTATTGTAATCTATAACTGTAAATTCTGTAACCTGAGATAAATCTACATTAAACAGTATTGAGCCGGGAGATGAATGGATTAATAAATTACTACTGAAAATAAAATTATAATTTAATGATTCACATAGTCAGATTAAAAAAAATCAAAATTTGAATATTTTAACTTACACCAGTTTGCTGCTTGCCATGCTGCTCTCGTTTCATAGAGCCTAAAATGGAAAGCAAATGGTTATTATATTATTAACATTAGAAATTACGACACCTTACTGTTCATTGCAATAGATTTAAATCTACTATTATGTATAGTTTCTTAGTAGTTTCGCAAATATCAATCGGGTATTAAGGGTGTTCTCTTCAAATTCACGTGAATGACACGTAACGTAACACGTGAAAATTTATTTCAATTGACATTTACGGCTGGGACACAATTAAGAGAAATTGTAATGTTTTGACCGCGCAAATTAAATAGATTAAAATTAATTAACTTCCAGCGACCGTATTTACTGCCACGTATAATTTGAGTACCTTCAAGGCAAGAGTGAGTAGGCATCTTCTAGGCAAGCGCGGTCCAAAGTAGACCTCATCAGTGCTTTCCATCACTGAATTTTCGTCAAGCGCAAGCCTATCTCGTGATAAAAAAGCTTCAATTTAATAAAGTTTTGACGTGATAACGTCTTATAAATCGATGAACACCGGCTGCACGCCGTTCGAAAAAGTGTCACGTTCCGCCTGAGCCTGAGCGTGCAATCGAGAGCGCGGAACAAGCGATAGAGAGGCACGATCGGCCCAAGCGTTGGCTTGTGACTATAGCTCCCGCCGCCGCCCGCCAGTCATCGTCAATGTTTGTTTATGACGTTATCACGTAAAAAACTATCGTCCGTTAACCGACTTTACAGACAAATATTTTTTTTGATTTAAAAATAAAGGATGAAAAATCGTTATAAAAAGGAAATTTTCCCTCGTTTTGAAATTCCATCCAATCCTAAACCTAGCCAGCGCAGTGTCCCGATAGTAAATCATTATTCGGGCCGCCATCCGCCATACAAATGTCCGCCGCGCGAACACGTGTAGCGCTGAATACCTATTATATCGCGCGGAATGCATCTCCTTGATTTTGAATGCCTGCTTATTATGCACCCATTTACACCCGAAGCTTGGTTACATCGATGTATCGATCGCTGGAAGTAATCTAGATGAGACTTTATTTTACAAGGAAGAACAGGTCACAGTAATTGTTGCACGGAGAGGTTCGTTAATAAATAATTATGTGTAACTTTAAATTAAAGCGTTAACTGACTGGGAGAGTGAAAATTTTAAATGCGAAATAAAACCACTAAGCGAATCTGAGTGCGGCAGCAAGACTGCTTATGTTTCATCGGCAATATTCATCATCGTCATCAGCCATCTTATCCCATTGTTGGTCCATTATGAGCATTTATCTACTCCCCAACTGAGAAGGGTTTAGACCAAAGTCCATTACGCTGGCTAAGTGTGGATTGGTAGACTTTACACACCTTTGCGAAAATAATGCAGAACCCTCAGGCGTGCAAGTTTCCTCATTTTCCTCCTCAGAATGTTTTTCTCCGTCGTTAAAGCAAGTCTATTTAGTTACTTAAAACTTACATAACTCGGAAAAGTGTTCCTGAAATCGGAACCCCAGACCCCCGAAAAGTTGGCTTAACTCCCTGTTGGTTATTGCCATCATCACTGTAAAGATAAGCTGTTTTACTCTGACACTGAAATTCTAAATTAATTAATATAGGAGTACCTCAGGGAACCCAATTTATACCATTACTATTTCTTCTACATATCGTTGGTAAACTAGAAATAAAACTAGAATTTTAATGTAAATATAGGACGGAGTTCTTCTAGAGATTTTATGAAAGTGGCCAAAGATACGCAAACAGTAGCCCAAAGGCGTACGATACGCATCTCTGAGCGCGGCGGTAACAAGCCCCTTGTTGCTGTCAATCGCGCTAATGTTCCGAAGCGTACAATTGACCGCTGACTATACTACAGTGTGTACGAATAGCTGATTTTCATACGCTTGTACGCGTGGGAGTTGACGCGCAGATTAGATCGCGGCTTCGATGTTAGGATGAGGCTGGTGGAAAACAAACAGAAGTGGCTGTGTTTCACTGCAATCGAGGCTTTAAATCGTAGTAATCTTATAATAGCTAACTTTAATTACCTATTTTCTTGTTACTTGTCTTTTGGATTCCTCGTCGTCTTCGTCAACCGATAGACCACTTTTGAACATAAGCTGATGATAAAAATAAATAATGTTTATCTCTGTCTAGCTAACTTTGATTTCATATTTTATTGATTTCTGTTCTTGTTTTATCGTCGTTTTCGTGATTACGATGTTAAAAATTAATGAAAATAATAATTCTTTCTTTAGAACTATTTTCGTTTTCGATAATAGTAATTATTATATTAAAATAGTAAACTGTTCATCATCATCATCATCATTATCAACCCATCAACGACTCACTACTGAGCGCAGGTCTCCTCTCAGAGAAGGGTTATAGGCCAAAGTCCACCACGCTGGCCCAATGCGAATTGGTGGAATCTCCTGGTTCGAGGTCGATCCTTAGGACTCCAAAGTATGTTGTTTTCTTTACGAAGCTCTTCATTTTGTTCTTATTTGTTTTTAAGAATTTTCTCATATAAGAAAGAGGAAACTTAAATTGGTAGTTAGGTACTTTGGAACTTCAAATGGGATTGTGGGAATTTGAAACTTAATAGATTGCGTCTTTACCGTAACATTTCACTACGTATTAACAGAGTATAAAGGACTAAACCCACAAACTACTGGCCAACCCTTTTCATAATAAGCGGATTACGAACATTGTCCATACAATTTAGTGGCAGCAATATTTCCTAGCCCACTGCGTAGCCAAAATACAATTACCCACTTTAATATGATATACATAGACTCATGTTAACGATAAATGGCGCGATAAATTAACTTATTCATAAAAGTGAAGTCAGTCTTCTGCGTCCTCGTATATTGATTCATTTAATTATGCAGATTATCTTCAACATGACTTTTCTTGGTGGTTTCTGTGCTAATCTCTAAGTTTTCATAATGGATGTTAGTTTTGTAAAACGATCACTTTCCGAACTAGTAGTAGAGTCACTGCAGAGATTTTTAGTTTAAATAAAATATTTATTTATGTATCCTTACTTATATTATTATAAATGCGAATGTGTGTTTGTTTGTTGGTTACTCTTTCAATTTTACCGATACGATTGTAGAGATTTTTGAGATGCGGATTAACGTGATTTTTGGTATAGTTGAGAATGTGGTTAATAACATAGGCTACTTTTTATTGCAACATAATATTCTCGCGAGATTTTTAAAACTTAACTCCAATCAAAATAATTTGAGTGCAAACCTGAAAACTTTGTAATTAATTTTGAAGAAATAAATTTTGAAAATAAAATGCCCGAGCTCAGGTTTTTTATATACGTACTAAGTAGTAAGTTGGTCTTCTGAACTATCGACATTGGTACCACATTGTCCATCTACCGTTGTTCTTTAGTCTGCGAGTTGTGTCCGCACATTATGTGACAAAGTATTAAGCACATTTAATGCGCACAAGGGCGTGTAATTGGCATTGAATAATATCACATTGTTGGGAGGACGCGGCGATACGTGCATGGGCCCTTTGAACCTTGGGCCTTTGGGCTTCTGTGTGGCCCTAGATATAGAATATCAAACATACTAAGTAACACTTAGGATGAGATCTATAGATGGCACTCGCACTCCGATAGTAGCAGACTCTGACAGTAGGCATTCTGACAGTAGCTTCACAATATATTTATAACAACATAATATTTGTCAGACAAAATATTTTGAGTTACAAAAAATTGTGATTTACACGATAGGCAGGTTAGAGATCCAAATAGGCTCGTGATTCCTCGACTGCGCCTCAAGAGGGTCCGAAAGACATTTGTGGGAATGGGCGTGACGTTCTATAATAAAATTCCACAGTCTATCTTAGACTTGCCTTTACACAAGTTTAAGAAAGCAATTAAAACTTCTCTCATGGAAAAAGCATATTATACAATTGAAGCCTATATAAATGACAAAAAAGCGTGGATATAATTCGCTCCAGCGAGTCATGAGACAGTAATGATTAACCTGTACTGTATTGTAATATTTTTTTTAAAAGAACTATAAAGAACTACCGCCGAGTTTCTTGCTGGTTCTTCTCGGCAGGAAGGGCATTCCGAACCAGTGGTAGAGCCAGACGATTCGAAAGCACTTGTAAAAAGTTTATTTGAATAAAATATATTTCTATTCTATTCTATTCTATACTCAGCTCAGACTCAAGACTGAGTTAAAACGAGGCAGACTTAGGTCAGGACATATTTGTGTCTCATTTCAACTCTATCTTGAGTTTTGAGCAAAACCAGAGTACTATCTCAGTGCAGCAGTGATAGCCTAGTGGTTAGGACTGTGGTCTCCTATTCGGGGGGTCGCAGGTTCGATCCCGGGTACGCACCTCTGACTTTTCGGAGTCAAGTGCGTTTAAGCAAGTAAATATCACTTGCTTCAACGGTGAATGAAAACATCGTGAGGAAACCTGCATACCTGAGAGTTCTTCATAATGCTCTTGAAGGTGTGTGAAGTCCGCCAATTCGCATTGGGCCAGCGTGGTGGACTATGGCCTATAACCCTTCTCTGAGAGGAGACCTGCGCTCAGTAGTGAGCCGTTGATGGACTGCTAATGATGATGATGATGATGAGAGTACTATCTATAGATCTCAGCCTTATAGATTCGATAGCCTCACGCACCGTTAAAGATGCGGACTGAAAACTGAAAGGTTCATGGTTCGATCGCCACCCGTTGCATTATTGTCTTACCCACTCCTAACACAAGCTTTTCACTTATTAGGAGGGAAGATGAGAATATTATTCAAATTCTGCTTGGTTAATATTCTTTAAAAAAAATTGTAAAATACCTAATATACTGGAGGCATTAGAGATTTGAGGCTTAAGCATTGGTGGCATAGCACCAATGCTTAAAGTAGTATGATTTCAATACCGTTTTGACATATCAATGATGTCATTAAAGTCAGTACCCATTGTATAAAATGTCAACATAATATTGAAGTAATACTTCTTCAAGCGATGAGATTTAGGTAAGTTAAAATAACTTTTATTAAAAAAAGCTACAGATTCGGTTATTACGGAAATAAAATTAACTGTCCTTTTAAATGAAAGTACCTAGGCACATTTGTTACCAAACAAATACAAAGAAATATGATTTGAAACATCGAGCTTACTTACAGTTGCTTGCTTTGATTAAATCATGTAATTTGTTTCAGACAGCGTAGAATGGATAAGACCTTACTTAAAGAGAAGATAGAAAAAATACTCATAATATTAGGTATAATGAATAAGGAGACTGTTTGATCCTTTTGCGAATATTTGAAACAAAACCAATTGACTTGGGCAGTCGGCTTAGCCTAAGAAATAGTAGTATTACAATAGAAGTCTTTGGCCAAGTAACACGGATTTGCTCATATACTAAAATTATGTTTTGAGTAACTTTACCATTAGAATTATTTCTGTAGCGTTGGAAGACGCGGTGTCTTCTGTTCTCGCAACTTCTGTCCAATTAGGACGGAAGTTTTCGAGCAAGTCGCTGGCAGCAGCTGGATACAAGTGGTACAGTGTCGTGCGCTGTGGTGATCCTTGCAAGAGACAGCTATTTCAAAGTGTTGGAGAAATAGTTTAGGGTTTAGGGGATTTTCTTTAACAAGAACAATTTTTAAACTTAAATAAACCTACCTCCTACATAATACATCAGTGTTAAAATTCTGTTCTAGTTCATACAGAATAGTGATGATGTAATTTCATTGTGTTGTTTCTCTTATTGCCCTAGTGCGATAAAAGGTAATATCCATGTTACAATAAACGTATATATTTTCGTCAGTGCGTAGGCGTAGGCTTTGTACGACGCACTTAATAACAATAATTGTACCTAACTAACAACCGTTTAACGCACTCGCCGCTGCGCTGTTCATCTGATAAAAGGGTAGGTACTGTCGGCAAAACAAGTGATTTTCTAAAACTATTGTTTTTTTTAACTTCCTGCCTAAAATCAAAATAAATCTTCTTTATTGAAGAATTCATAAGTTTAGTTCGTGCAGTGATATGAAGGATTTTAGATTTTATTTCATGAAGGCAACTTATGGATACGTCAAGATGCTACCATCAGTTCAGGGAGGAGGACGAGAAACTCAGAAGTTACTCTTTTGTACTTAAGCTCTACCTAAAGACTTAAGGCGTATCTATAGAACGTACTCTGGCTCTGCTCGAGACTCAAGATAGAGAGAAAATGAGACACAAATATGTCCCGACATGAAATCTGTCTCGTTTTAACTGTTTTAAGTCTGAGCTGAGTGAGAGGGCCATCTATAGATCTTACCCCCAAAAGGCCAATTTCACCAACGTAAAATAAGTCTTATCCGAGCGTTACTTTTATATTTTGACAGACTTTTAAAACTGTCAGAACGCCCAATTTATCCCTCGGATAAACGTCACTTGACGTTGGTGAAATTGGCACTAACTCTTAGAAACATTTCTGCAATGCTACAACATGACTAATTGCGACGTTTCGTGACTTCTGTGCTATTCTCAGATGAAGGACTTATTTTGTGGTTTACCGACTTTATGCCTCTTCTGTCTGCCCGTCTTTGACATGAATTGAATTGTAGTACGTTTTGTGAAAATGTCATATTCTATTCTAACAAAGATGCACGGGTTAAATCAGCTTGCCATCCAGCTGCCCACAAGATAGTATAAAAACTTATTACAATGTAATAGCTACTTATTAATATTGTATTGTAAAATCATTATTTTGAAAAGAGCAACTGCTGAGTTTCTTGCCGGCTCTTCTCAGCAGAATCCGCTTTACGAACCGGTGGTAGAATCTTGACGTGTCATAAGAGCCACAGGTTGGCCTACATGAAATAAATAATTTTGAGTTTGAGTTTGAGTTTATGATTTATGTACAAGTACATACCATGATAAATATTTTAGTTGGCACTGTCGAATTTTGATCCAGTTGCATGGATCGTGTTCACGACGGACTAAGTCAGTAAGGAGAGGATCAAATTATCGACAGTTTATCCCGACTTCAACAATTATTGCTCGTCGAACAAATTAAAAAAAATGCATAACAACTTTCTTTGCTGTCACTACAACAGTGCGTGCATTCACGACCGGCTGGACCTTTTTTGGTGCTCTAACAGTTGTTGTTTTGTCCGCTTTCTGCGATGACGTCATCCATTGCTCATTACTGGCAGGGAGTATCATTGTACAATTGCTTAGATTAACTTGCAAAAAGAGAGCCTTTACTTGTAACCATCTTTAAAAGTAATCCTACTAATACATAATATTATAAAAAGCATTTTCTAGTCGTACGCATACAAACGCCGTGCCGAAGTCGGCCGAACTGAAACGACGGTGTTAGGTTTATTTTCGTTACGGAATTTCTTGATTCGGTCGCCGCGCTCAAAGCCCGCGATAAAAGCTATGCAATAGCTGTGTTTGCTTGTTGGTTTGTCCTTCAATCACGCTGCAACAGAGCTACGGATCGACGTAATTTTTTGCATGGGTATACCTAGTTGAGGACTTGGAGAGTAGGCTACTATTTATCTCGAAAAACCAATGAGTTTCCGCGGGATTTTAAAACTAAATCCACGCCGACGAAGTCACGGGCATCATCTAGTAGGTAATATAAAATTGTTATCACACTGGCGAAATCTGTTCTAGGTTAAGTGGACCAGAAGTTTTTTTCACAGTTTATGGTAAAAACTAAAAATTGTTTGCAATAATAGGAACAATGGACCATGGAATTATTATGTACTAGTTCATAATAATTCCATGCAATGAACACATTTCAGGTCAACAGTTCCTTTTAGAATAACCGGTAACCGTATATAACCTACCTATCTAGATCCATCATTAATATATACTAATATTAAAAAGAGGAAAGATTTTTTTTTGTTAGTTTGTTTGTTTGTTTGTACCGAATAGGCTCTGTAATTACTGGACCGATTTAAACCATTTTTTCACCAATATAAAGCTAAGTTATCAGGAAGTAACATAGGCTACAATTTATTTTCAAAAAATTAGAGATCTTTAAGAAAATTGCAATAATGTAACCCAAAGTAGCAAAATTTTGCCTATAAAATGCATTATTTAGCGTGTGCTGAAAAAACTATTGATGATACATAAAAATTATGTACCACATGATTAAAGTACTCATTATTCTCTACAAAAAAGTCCGCGAGGGAATATATCTAACTATCATATTTAATGCACAATAGTAGCTTTTGTGTTCTAAAATTTAATTAGATCGCCTTTACTATCGTATATTATTAATTCTTCCTTACTAATACATAATTATAAATGCGAAAGTGTGTTTGTTTGTTGGTTTGTCCGTCAATCACGCTGCAAAAAAAGCTTCGGATTGATGGATACGGATTTTTTGGATAGGTATAGTTCAGAACCTGGAGGGTGTCTATCCCGAGAAATCAAGGAGTTCCCGTGGGATTTTTAAAACTAAATCCACGCGGACGAAGTCGCGGGCATCAGCTAGTTTTACAATAAAGTCATAGAGTCAGGTAGGTAAGTATAATCAAAGTCACACAATAAAATTATTAGAACTAGAAAACTTATAAGCAAAACATACCTAAAATAACTAACAAGCTAATAAAATTTCGTCATGCGTAAAAAGAAAGTAGTGCAAGTAGACGTTCAAACAAACCAAGTTTTGATATTCCCAATAGTTTTGTGACGAACTTTTCGACTTACACTAACTTTTATGAGTTTCATGTTATTTACCATAAAAACTTTTCCTCTTTGGAGGCATCACATTCTGCCATCTATCCCGATACGAAATCTTTACCTATGACCCTTGAAGGATTTTGGTAAGATATCAGTAGGTAAAGTCAGTTCAAAAGGAGAGCCGCCCTGGGATTTGAGGGCACAGCTTTGTTTGATTGTTATAATTAATCACTACATGATTCTCGCGACTTCGTCCGCATTGATTAAGGTATTGATTCCCGCAGAAACTCTTTAGTTTTCCGGGACAAAAGTAACCTATGTGGTAATCCTGGGTATGAGCTGTCTCCATTCCAAATTTCAGCCAAATCGGTTCATTTTTTGTAGCGTTAAAGAGTAACAAACATCCATCCATCCATACAAATTTACATACATTTTATCCATATATTTTACATCCTCACAAATTTTCGCATTTATAATATTATTAGTAGTAGGATAGAAGGATTATAATATTATACAAAATTGATAAAATCTTTACATTTGTATAAACACACAAACATTAATTTAACTTCATTATGTACACAAGTTAAAGTTATCTAATCTTTAACTTATGTATAAGGTTACACAAATCTTTTAAAAACTATCTTTCTTAGCCTGCCTAATTGGTCAAGTGGTTAGCATGATCGACTGCGGATGGCGAATTCCCGGGTTCGATTCCCGGGTCAATAAATGTATCGGAATTTTCTGTAAAGAAATTCAAAGTAGATACCTACTATTCCGCAGTTAGGAATATTACCCACCATATCATCCCCGTGCCTCGGAGAGCACGTAAAGCCGTCGGCTCTGCGCCTGATCTCTCTCCGGTCGTATCGGGTCGGACTATGAGAGTGATGGAACAGAGAGTGCACCTGTGTGTGCACACACTTGTGCACTGTAATATCTCCCGCGCGGATGGTTTATGTCTGAGGAGGTTGGCTCATGGCTGCCGTGACCGGATTTGGTCGGGAGGACATTATAATTATTTATATTTCCTATTCAAACTTACATTTCTACTTTAATTTTATTAACCAAAGTACCTACCAAGTAACCTACCTACCTCCTATTCGTGTGAGTTTATGTAATACGTAGTACACAGTACCCAAGGCATAAAATTCTGCCATTCTAGGTTTGTTCTTGCTCGGTCACTAAAAGGCACTCTCCGTACTAGTACATTAAAAAGACTGTACTAGTTCGGACTTCTAGTACTATTAATACAGTAGTTCTGAGCCAAGCGAAAGAATCACAGACCAAATAGGTCCACAAGGAACGAAATCCTTACTAATCTGTCTATCTATTATAAATGCGAAAGTGTTTGTTTGTTGGTTTGTCCTTCAATCACGCCGCAATAGGGCTACGGATTGACGTGATTTTTTACATGGGTATAGTTGAGGACCTGCCCCCCAATTGTGTAAGTTCAATGCTGTTATGGTTTATTTTACTTTGACGCCGAACTTTGAGGATTTGATCGGCAATTCTTACACATTCGCACGTCTGGAGAGTGACATAGACTAAAAAGTAGTTTTTTATCCCGGAAAATCGAAGAGTTTCCGAGGTATTTTAAAAACTAAATCACCCGGACGAAGTCGCGGGCATCAGCTAGTACATACTAAATGAAAGATGTACTGTAATTGTCGGATTTCTTGATTTGCGCTCGTTCGGAGCCGTGCGATCGAAGTACTAAAAGAACGATGTACATTTAAGCATACGGACTAGTTCGTTCCCGTTCAGTGTCAGGAATTCACTAGTAGTACTTAGTACATGTACTACACAAGACTATGCCATTCCCCGTGTCGTTCTCGAGTGTCGCAGGTGCCAGCGACAGCGAGCACTTAATAAGATTTTAGCACGAGCGAAAAATACGAGTACATTACTCTATATAGGTACAACCACTTATATAATAACTACTGGCGACCCTTCCTTCACATAGACGTAACTACACGTGCGAGGCGGGGAAAGATCGCTAGTAGTATATCGCTCGCATAGTATATATAGGCCTCATAAGAAGGCTCAGGGTCACTCAGCGAGTGATGGAGAGAGCTAGATGCTCGGTTAAGCTAAGCTAAGCTATCCCTGCGAGATCAAATCAGAAATGAGGAGATCCGTAGGAGAACCAAACTCACCGACATAGCTCAGCGCGTCGCGAAACTGAAGTGGAAATGGGCGGGGCACATAGTTCGAAGAGCTGATGGTCGTTGGGGTCCCAAGGTACTAGAGTGGCGACCCCGTACTGGGAAACGCAGTGTTCTCTCTATCCTTACTAATATTATAAATGCGAAAGTGTGTGTTGTTTGTTTGTCCTTCAATCACGTCGCAACATAGCTACAGTTCGACGTGATTTTTTGCATGAGTATTGTTGAGGACTTGGAGAGTGACATTGGCTATACCTCGGGAACTCTTTAATTTTCCAGAATAAAATATAGCCTATACGTGTTATACTGATGTATAAACAGCTATTACATTATAAAGTTTCAATCAAAACCCGTCCCATAGTTTTTGCGTGAAAGAGTATCTAACAAACTCATCCATCCATCCTCACAAACTTTAGATAAAGCACATTATTGTTAGCCACAAAGTTGTAACTACTTTGTTTACAATTTCGGGATATAGGAGTTTATTTTTTTGCGCAGGACGAACCGGCTTCTTCAGGTGACAGCGGCGACGAGAGCGGCAGTGAACCAGAATCCCCCAGCGAGAAACTGCTACAGCAGAATCACAAGCAAGATTGGATATGTACTGATAACGAGCGCGACATAAACAGGTGAGATAAGGATGGCCAGATGACACTCGAACATTCCACAGAAAAAATTAAATGCAAAATGGACTTAGTGTACAGCAAGTTATTCCATTTTTTCTATTTGTGTGTTGTTTTTCATCAAAGATTGAACAGCAATGGAACATGTGCCTGATTTTTTTTGAAAGATTTTGGTCGCATCATCCATGTCAGATTCGCATTTTCTTAGGATGGTCAGAGAGATTATTAGATAGAGAAGAATTTGGGTTATAGCAATGCGATGTCCATAACATCTGAGGTGAGAGGAGGCAGGAAAATTCTCTGTTCCATTAGTCATCGCATTAGACGATAGGTTGCCTTAGTTACAGCAGTAACGATGGCGAAACTGACAACAAAACCTTTCATCTAATGGTTTCCATCAGCATCAGCATCAGGAACTTATAATCATCATCATTCATTGTTTTCCTTCTTATAGGGAAACTACATCCGACAACCAGCCATCCACGTCCACATCAAATCCGGAACCAGAGAGCAGCAAATCAAGCCAGCCGTCACTACCAAAGCTACTGCCAAAGATAGATCTGCCGGGAGGAGCAATGTTGTACCATTCGAGTGTGCTGGGCTTGGACGGCCTGGGCAGTAACCTGGGACTTGGCAATTTGGCTATGGGCTACCCTCACAGCTTTATATTGGGACTGGCTAACCAAGGCCAAGAAGGAGGTAAATAAAATGTCTTCCCGACCTAATTTCGCCGCCGTGGCAAATCTCAACGTATATTAGATATCATCATCATTAGCAACCCATCAACGGCTCACTACTGAGCGCAGGTCTCCTCTCAGAGAAGGGTTATAGGCCATAGTCTACCACGCGGGTCCAATGCGAATTGGTGGACTTCACACACCTTCAAGAACATTATGAAGAACTCTCAGATGTGCAGGTTTCCTCACGATGTTTTCCTTCATCGTTGAAGCAAGTGATAGTTAATTGCTTAAACGCACTTGACTCCGAAAAGTCAGAGGTGCGTACCCGGAATCGAACCTGCGACTCGCCGAATAGGAGACCACAGTCCTGACCACTAGGCTATCACTGCTTTTATACACTAGATATTAGGGCGGGATATTTCTCCACATTTATAGTTCGATGGAACTATAGAACCTGAGACAACCGCAGAGATTTCAGGCATTTCAGGCGCAGGACCAGCTTGACGTGCAATGTCAACCATGAAGTATGTAACACCATCAAGTGACCTGACTCCGGACTGAATTTCTTGACAAAAACCTTTCTTTGGCCAAATCTGAGACTCCAACTCAGGACTTCATGATCCACCGCCGATTAATGAGGCAATAAATCTAATCTTCTATGAATCAATCTTAATACAAAATTAGTAATGAACGAAATGAAGGTTAAGATATGGGCAAAACCAAACTAAAACCGTTTTATTTTGTCTTTCAAGATTTCGATCCAAACAAGCTATCAAAGCTTGATCAGAAAGCAGAAATTCATAGAATCTCTGTAGGTACTTATAGATAGTTACATATTTTCAGACGGATGCGGCTTGAAAATCAATAACCGCAGAGCTAATCGGAATTATCGGAATTTTGGAGGAGAATCCGATATCGCTAACCACATTTTGCTTTAGAGGATTACATATAAATTCTGATCATTGTAAGAGACCACGAGTTCCACGCATTACGCGTCTAAGACCATAGACCAACATGACCACAAGTGGTGTGCGAAATGCGTAATATTTAATTACATTTTTCCTGGACGTTTGTGACTAAAAGATCAAGATTTTTCAAAATGTTGTTTCCAATTTCTTTTTCTATCTCAAAGCTTTGATTGAAGATCCAAATAACATTTGTTATGTAGGTAAATTATGAAATTCATAGTCTTACTAGTTTTACTTTAGTTTTAAGGTACGGATGACCAAATTATGCATTAAAAATGTGTTCCCTTGGTTATTATATTATACTGTGTTACACGCTGTCCCCAAAGGACATTGGCGAGTTTAGACCCAGCATTTTTAAAAACCGTTCCGATTCAGAAAACATTTAATTTTAATTAATATTTTTCAGAGTATTTTTTTGTGTAAGCCCCATATTTTTAGAAGATGGGGATCAAAAATATAATTATTCACAAGTACACATTATAAATAACCGTTACATGGCAATACAAGTGAATATCTTTTTTCTCCCAACTTTATTTGATAGACTTTGATGAACTTTTTTGTTAAGTCTGGTTTACTAGAACAAATATGAGAAGTTTGAGCCGTGAACGTGGGCGTTCAGTGTTCAGTTCAGTTCGTCTGGGTCAGAAACTCTATGGATATCGCCAATCTCCTTTAATTCCTGTCAAATACACAGAGCACCTTTGCACCCACCATAGAAGTTTTAAAATAAAAGTCCCACCACTTCAATCACCCCTTTTATTCACGCAGCATCGTCATCATCGACTCAGCCGCAGTTCATCACAATACCGCTGTCCATGGCCATGGCTGCAGCTTCGGGTCCAACGCCCAACGGCTGTCCCAGCGCCTCCAGCGATGACAGCAGTGAGCTCCAGGACTTGAGCACCGGGGGCAGGAAGTGAGGGTTACTTCAATTAGAGTTGCCTATAGTTATAATAATATTGTTGCTTTAGCCTACTGCCTGTGGAAGTCCATAAAAGAGACTAGAAGAAGAAGAAGACTGCGACATTTTCCGGATGAAGTTAGGTTTTTATAAACCTTCGGGAACACTTTGATTTTCAGAGATAAAAAGTAGCCTATGTCACTTTCCAGTTCCTTAACTATACCCATGCAAAAAATCACATCGATCCGTAGCTCTGTTGCGGCGTAATTGAATGACAAACCAACAAACCAACCAAAAAACACACTTTCGCATTTTTTATATTAGTATGATTTTTGCTTTAGCCTATTGTGCCTGCGGAAGTCCATGCAAGAGACCATTGTCCAGCAGTGGACTTCTATCGGTTGATAAAGAAAAAGAAGCTTGTGAAATCTTTCGGATGGAATTAGTTATTTAAATATCCTACGGGAACCACGACGATCCGTTGCTTATGTTGCTGCGTGATTAAAGAACTAGGCAACAAACAAACACTTGCGCTTTTTTAATATTAGTAGAGATGAAGATTAGTGCATATTTGCCCAATTGTGTAGCGGGGCTAGGAGCCCTCAAAAGGGAAAAGAAATTTCTCACACATCTCACACAAATTTCTTGCACATCTCACACAAACTCATACATCTTACACATCTCACACAAATTTCTCGTACATATCACACATCTCACACAAATTTCTCGTACATATCACACATCTCACACAAATTTCTCCATACATCTGGCGTCTGAAGTCCGCTACTCAAAGACATGTTTTGGAACGAAGTTCCTTATGGCGCTTTGCGGAGGGCACCCTAGCCGGCAAAAAACATCCGTAACGTTAAATAAAAAGCGTAAGCGGTTCGAGCCCACCCGGGGGCGCGCAATTTTATTTTGATTTTTTATTTTATAAAATAATTTTAATTTTATTATTTTATAAAATCGATATTTAGGCTTCCCTGGAGTCATTTTGATTTTATCGATAAAAAAATCATGGTAAAAAATGTATACCCGAATAATTATTTTCTTCATATCTCGAATAGAACTTGAAATTAATATTTTTATAATAAGGAACTTTGTTCCCATCTGGTGTCCGACGACACCACACGGCTTTTTTTTATTTAAAGCTTTTCTCAATGTCCTTAGTTTAACTGCCATATTTCAAATACATACATAAAATTACAGATTGGGAATTACAATATTAATTTTTGTTTCAGATGATGGCCGAAGACCGTGGAATATTTTAATGTTTCTTATAAC
Organism: Oeneis ivallda; assembly: GCA_029955525.1. Classification (NCBI taxonomy): domain Eukaryota; kingdom Metazoa; phylum Arthropoda; class Insecta; order Lepidoptera; family Nymphalidae; genus Oeneis; species Oeneis ivallda. The sequence goes on from JARPMR010000015.1 coordinate 22,233,160, forward strand.
ATACCTGTATTCTTAACTCTATCTTATCGTACCAAAGGTATATTTCAAGTGAGCTTAGTATTATAACTTCATTAATAAAACATTATGTTTGAATATAACATTTCTTGTATCCACTGTTATTAAACAATTTCGAATTCACTTAGAAAATGATGTAATACCAGTGTAAAAATTTGACTGTTTTACATCTATACGTTGTTTTGTATCTATACGTATATAGATCTACCAACTTTTCCATTCAGGTGACGGGTTGTAAGTGTAGTATTGCTACTTAAAACTTTTACGATCTAATCGGTGCATTTTCATCACATTTTATTGCGAACGAGTCTAGAAAGAACTAACAGCAGACCTTTTCTGGTGGGAGGCTTTGGCCGTGGCTAGTTACCACCCTACCGTCAAAGACGTGCGGCACGATGGCGTGTAGAAACCGATTAGGGGTATGGGTTGAATTTTCACTGCCGTACCCCTTCCAAGTTAGGTCATCGAATAAAAAAAATTGGTTGCCTGTAAAGTCGGTATACGGGCGAAAGTTTTACGTGACAACCGAAATAGAAGCGCAAGACATGAACCGGTGTGTATGCCTATCTCTCTCACTCTCTCTCTCTCGCTCTGTCTCTCTCGCTCTTAGGCGGGCTAACTGTGCTCGAGTGGAAGGGACGCGTGCCTTTCACTTTTTATGTCTGTCTCTCTCGCTCTTAGGCGGGCTAACCATGCCCGAGTGGCTCTCACTCGCTCTCATTGTGAGCGCATAACGTGAGCGGAGCGTAACGCAGTTTCTTGAAGTGTCACCCGGCAAACCAATTTATAAGACGTTGTCACGTCAAAAAAAAAAAACAGCAACAGAGACCATGCATTCGTTATAGAAAGAACTGACAGTAGACCATGAACACTTCTGACAATGAAATTAAGCGTAATGATACTGTCCCCCTGAAAAGATAAGTTGGTGGCACTGGTATTATAACTTGAAAAGCTTACAACACTGTGACTCGATTCGGCGACCTAGTGGACGTTCAGCCTAAAATCACAGTAAAAGTAATAACGGAATATAATATCGTTACCTTGCATAAAGCATTTCTTACCTTTACCGTGTTTCTCGTTATATTGTAAATTGTAGTAAAATTGGAAATATTGTAAAATACATACATAATAACATAGATTAAGGATTGGCAGCCACTTCGCCCCTACTAGATACCGTCTTAACCACATAATCCGGTAATAACCAATGTTTGACGTTTTCAGACATATTACGTTGCCGCATTTATGGAGCTATTGTTTTTAGGAAGGGCGGTATCCTTTGAGTATATAACCAACACTTATATACTCAAAGGCGGTATCTCATAGCGGCTAAGCTGCCAATCCTAAATCTATGTATAATAATTTATTGTATTAAAATTAGTGGATTGTATAAGGATTGTTTGAATAATAACTGAAGAGTATTTTTGTACCGCAATACCAATGAAATGGAGGCTACATTAGTACTTCAGGGGTGTGAGAGTTATTGAATAATTTTGTTATAGTCATTTTTTAAATTCAAATTTTTCAATTATTGTATTTTTAATATTTACTTTCTGTGTCGAAATTTTTTATTAGTGCTTATTCCGAAAGTTATAGGTCGACCGTTTAACTCGCGTATCGCCTGCGCGGTAAGAAGGGAGCGGGGGCGGGTAACGCTACACACGGAGTCAATAATCCAAAGATTTATCTCGAGATAGACATTGTTGGTAAAGAATTAAGTATTTATTTTTAAGTTTTAACATCTCTAACATCTCCCTCCGCTCCCTTCTTACCGCGCAGGCGATACGCGAGTTAAACGGTCGACCTATACCTATCATACCTAAATATTAAATTTTATTTGAAAGTAATTTTTATTTTCAATAATATTTTTGTAACTCTCTAAATCAAATTAGCCCTAATTTTAAACCATGTGTAATGAATTAATGATTTAAATGTTATACTTATAATTATTATTATTTTTTTTCTTTAAGTACTCCGCTTTTTAAAACTATTGAGTGTTTTTCAAGATTTTTTCTTTTATTAAATTTCTTACTATTTTCTAAAACTGTCAGACCGCAATGATCCTGATAAAAAAGTTAAATATTCCCTTTTTCTTCATTCATGTAGAATTTATACTAAATTAAATTATTTTCTTTCTATTAATTAATATTGCTTACATATAGGTTTCAAGAAGTGGTTGGTTTATTTTAATTTAGTTTAACATTGTTATTTTAAGGATTTTTAATTTCAGGCATCCTATTTACTTAAAAAACAACAAAAGCAATTGTTAGCAAAAGATTCGTGAACATTTTGTTTGGTTAAATGTAAGTTTAAAATGTAGGCATGCGGTTTGAATTCAGAGAAAATGTAGGCCGAGTTTTCTAAGAATGTGAACAGTGTTTTAAGTTTATATTTACGAGTATTGCGCTGACAGTAATGCCCGTTGCAGACGACGTGCAGTACGTTAAGCAAGTACTACAATAATGTGTCACAATTTTATAATCATGAATTATGGACACTTATTTATAAATTTGTATTTTTAATTTTTTAACTAAGTGAGCTGACTTACTTTTTTATGAAGAAAAAAAATAGTGTTATGGCAAAAGGATTGAAAATTAAATCACTCGGTTCTTTGGATTATTACGCAAACTTTGGAGCAATACCAGTCACTATTAATTATCCCCTATCCTTATTTCTTCTAAGATTATTATCCTCATTTCTGAGCTCCAAGCATAGCTGTTTAAGTATAATCCGCTTTGGTGATACTTAGGCCTATCTATAGATCGTACTCTGGCTCAAGACTCAAGATAGAGTAAAAATAAAAGTAAAATTAAAAATTTTAAAAACCCCCGACTCAAAAAATAATCTCTAAAAACTAACAAATAATATTTTATACATATATATAATTATTATCGTCACATATATTATGTAAGTTCAAATATTTTTATTTTCCAAGTGTCGTCGTCGCGTCGCGGGACCGCTTAAGTTTATAAAGTATTTTTCCAACAGCTAATTAATTATTACGAATTACATTTAGGTACGAGCGATCTTAAGTTTCATGCATATAATATAGTCTACGCTCTACGTGATCGCGCGCGACACGTGAGGGCAGACGACGTTGACGGTTGTGTCGATTTTGCGAATTTTTCAGAGTAAATTCTTTTGTTGCAATCTGCAACTACACCTGTTTTTCTCACTTAGCGGTCCCCCGACGTGACGACGACACTTGGAAAATAAAAATATTTGAACTTACATAATATATGTGACGATAATAATTATATATAGGTATAAAATATTATTTGTTAGTTTTTAGAGATTATTTTTTGAGTCGGGGGTTTTTAAAATTTTTAATTTTACTTTTATTTAGTCCTTTTTAAAGTAGGTATAAATATTAGGAAGGTATTTATAGTGATTTTTTAGCGCAGTGGTAATTGAGCCTAATTGATCCCATTTAATTACCCACCTTCGAAATCTAAACCTTACTCTAACATGTCATATTTAAAGTCATGGTTACCTTACCATGTTCTTTCAATATCATTGAAGTAATACGGTACCTTTCGAATCGATAGGACATATGGAAGATAGTCAGATCCCCTCATCAACTATTAAAGAGCTGATGATCTTCAAACGGCTGATCAGGTCATGGTTACCTTACCATATACTTTCAATATCATTGAAGTAACACGGTACCAAATTTCGAATCGATAGGACATAATATGGAAGGTAGTCAGATCCCCTCATCAACTATTAAAGAGCTGATGATCTTCAAAGGGCTGATCAGGTCATGGTTACCTTATCATATACTTTCAATATCATTGAAGTAACAAGGTACCAAATTTCGAATCGACAGGACATATGGAAGGTAGTCAGATACCCTCATCAACTATTAAAGAGTTGATGATCTTCAAACGGCTGATCAGGTCATGGTTACCTTACCATATACTTTCAATATCATTGAAGTAACTCGGTACCAAATTTCGAATCGATCGGACATAAGGAAGTTAGTCAGATCCCCTAATCAACTAGAAAAGAGCTGATAATCTTCAAACGACTGAACATATTTTCATGAAACATGGCTAAGAACACTCGGGATAAAATTATCTATGACACAAAATAAACTAAACGAAAATCGGTTCATCCGTTTACTACTACGCTACCACAGACAGATACACAGATACACAGATACACAGATACACAGATACACAGATACACAGACAGACACGTTAAACTTATAACACCCCTCTCTTTTTGCGTCGGGGGTTAATGAGACATTATATGTTCCGACATAAATCTGTCTCGTTTTAACTCAGTATTGAGTCTGAGCTGAGTGAGAGTACCATCTATAGATCTTAACGTAGGCGTTCTTACGTTACGTGGTTTCTTACGTTGACGTAATTACTAATGTTAGATACCTCCAACCTAGTAACTGCTAATGGTACTTGCGCTAAAGTTACTGCACATCGTCTGCAAACCGCATAGCAGCTTGTGTTAGCAGCAGTAGTAAAAAACACTATAATAATGTCAGAAACAGACAAAGGTAGTTTGTAACATGGTTCTTAGCTAAGTGATGCCCGTGACTTTGCCCACGTTTAAGGTTTTTGGAAAACGCAGCAGTCTTCAGATCATGATCTTTCTGTACGAAATTTCGTTAAAATCAATTCAACGAATTAACCTTATCTACTAAAGTAAAATGACACTCGCATATAGGTACACTATTAAATTATGGATTCTATATTAGGTATGTATATTGGATATGGATTCTACATATTTTTCTTTGGTACTTTTGCGGGAATCCTATAGATCCCATATAATTCCCATTTTCTTTCTTTTGACAAGATAAAAACATTTTAGAATCAATAGTTTCTTGAACTTCAGCGGACTTCTTCTTTTTCCCCAGCGAAATGATTTGGTAATTTGACCAAAAGAAAAACTCTGAATTTGAACTGCTGACTACTTGAAACTCTCAAACGTTTACTATAGATATATAGCCATCAAAGTTGGCTAAAGCATTTAATTATGATTTTAGTTTTATTATCTACTTTACTATGAAACCTGCCTGCAAAGGCGGTTTCAGACTTAACGCGTTTTAAGCTCGTTTAAAAAGAAAAACTTAGATAGTCTCAACTTAGGGATTGTTGGTGGTAGCGGGCATGAACAAGTTTTAAAAATAGAAACGTGGCACTGAAACATCGGAATTACGTGAACCTATCATCAAAGTCCTATTGAGATCAAATCGGCGACGGCAATCATATTTCTAGGCCCTAGTGTAGAATCGATCTTTAGTTTATTCAAAGAGTAAACTAAAGTTCGATTCAGAACTCGTGGATCGCGTCGGACTGAAGTGCCAATGCAATTCAAAATTGAAATTAAATTGACATTTATGGTTCTGCGAATAATTGAGACTGCTTGACGACTTCGCAACCTGGTTGGCTATTTTATAATACAAAATGTTACATGCAAATATGTCTTTATTATTGTTTGTATGTATTTATTTAGTGTTGAAAAAACAATATTATAATATACATATTATACACTAGATTTTGCCCGCGGTTTCATTCACGTTAAATTAAATTTTTTAAATCGGGTTCAAATAGGGGTTTGAATAATTTAACTTAACTTAACCTTTAGGGATTGAATTTTCAAAAAATCCTTTCTTAGTGAATGCCTACGTCATAATAGCTATCTGTATGCCAAATTTTAGCCCAATAATATGTCCACTGGTTTCATCTGTGTGCTGATAGATCAGTCAGTCAGAGTCAGATTTAGATTTAAAAAAATCTTAATTGTGTTACCGTTGAACTCCCATGCGCTCAGTTAGATCTGAATCGAACTTTAGTTTACTTATTCTACACTAGGTCTGGAAGTTAAACTAGGACTTGGCAATATGATTGTCACTTACACCGGTAATAATTATATCAAATCAGTTACCTACATCAATCATTCTCTTTATTTTCTGAATGATTCATTATTATTACTTATATTATTATTATTGTTTCGTGCGTCGATTGATGGTACACATTTTAATATGAATTTTGTTTAGATTAATATGAATGAATGTTCCTTTGAGTTTCCTATCAATTAATAAAACATTTTTAAGAGTTAAGTATTATTTGTTTTATTTAATATTTATTTACAATATCTTATCATACCCTTACTAAATAGCTTAACACATGTTATAAAATATTAGTTTTCATCTAAGAACACTTCATTCAACTTAAGTGATTAAAAGGTACTACCTGAAGTTTTCTAGGAAGTAATCCTTTCATCCTCACTCAATCCTAAGTCAATGAGACTTAAGTAAGTATCAAAATCTACATTTTAAGTAGTTTAAGTTATTATTTCCTGAAAACACCTGGAAAAAGAAAACCTGAAACCAACGAACTATTCGGAACCGGCGGCAATTTGTTGAGTAAGTATTGAAATTTTATTTGCAAACTTTACGTGCCCATCCTTTCCTTTGCTATTTTTTACGAATACCAATAGAATTATTATTATTATTATTATAAGCCTAGTTATAGTGAAATATCACTATAACTCATCCCATTTCCGGGCAAAGGCCTCCCCTAGTCTCTTCCATACTTTAGTGTTAGAGGTGTTTCTATGCCAAAGAGGGCCTGCAAACTCTACAATATCGTCTCTCCATCTACACATTGGTCTTCCTCTTTTTCTTTTATTATAATATGGGCATCAATCTGTAATTTCTGTAGTCCATCTATTGTCCTTTCTTCTCATAACATGGCCAATAGAATGCAAGTTAATAAAAAGCTAGAAAACCTTATCGCAGCAATTTATCAAGTCTATTTTTATTCAAAAGTTCACTCAAGTTCAAAACAAACAAAACCGATTTCAATGAAATAAATTGAGAACAGCAGGTACGAAACTCGTCAATACATTTCAGTATCGATTCCAATATAAAGAATCGATCTTGACGCCATAACTACTATTGAATTCAAAGAAAAAATACCAACAGACTGGTCCTACCAGACAGGTAAAAACTTGACGTTTGGTGGTTAATAAAAAAAGGTACCTACAATTGACAAATAGTATCTACCTAGACCAGCGAGGTAAAAACTGTTCTGCTGAGGCCATTTTACGACAAATAGTAAACAACATGCACATTAACATCGAATAACTTGAATTTTTCATGTAAATATAGTTTAAATTTGCATTACATTAAGGTAGAAAATCGCTTGTTTTAAAAATGACCTTTACTCATCATTCTATTTGATGATAGTCAGTACGAAACCGCGCAAAAGGTCTTGCTGTACTGGTGCATTTATCATCGATATTCGGCGTATTCGATATTTGAAAAGAAGACTTGCCATTGGTCAAGTCTTATCCAATAAGCAATTGATTGGCAATCCTCAATAACTAGGTAAGCACGGAGTCGATGTTGCAGAATAAATTATTTTAATTTATTTCATTTTTTACCGCGCATGAAATATGTGTTTTATTTTGTTATATTCGCTTCTTGTGTCGAGTTACAAATGGTATTGCTAGACGCGAGATATTTAATTGACGTTTCAGCTCGCGATTGATATATGAATTAAAATGACAGAGACAGATAACACTTGTCGCTAATATAAATAAAAAATAGGCATCGATACAACAGGCAGGCCTTCGACCAATCGCTGGAAAATATAAATTACAACTTCAAAACTAGGAAAAGCCTGAAACCATAACCCATTAACCAAAGTGTAGGTAGTTATTATAGGTAGTGAACTAACTTTTGCTACCCTAGTAATTTTACTTCGTCTGCTGATTTTTCCAAAATAATGCAGGAAACCTTTGTTATCCCGGCATAATAATAGCTTAACTATATGACTCTCTACTTCTTCATCTATAACGAGGCCTCATCCAAAAGCAAAAAACGTCAGTGATAAATACAAAATACAATTTTTTGCTTCGTGACTGAGGGTTTTTTTAAAGAAAACGTTAATCAACAATTAGTGTACTCCTACGCATAATAGTGTAAAGAACTGAATTATCATTTCAATTCTTGTTAATGAACAATTATTTGTATCTATTTATCGAGACTCACATATTATACAGTTAATTAATATTTGCATTAATTTTAAGACATCCACTCTAAGGTTGTCATGTTCTACGAACTATTAGTACTACGTGAATATTTTTATATCAATTAACGCACACATCGCTATGTGTGTAAACACATACAGAGGTAGTTAACATTTGAATTCCGAGCAGCAAATGAGCCGTGTACCGTGTACGGTGTATTTAAAGAAAAAATAAACTCATGGACTATCTTATGTACGAGTTGGTATGTATTCGTGCTTAAGAGGTCTCAATAAAATTAACTCTTAAACAATGTTGTGGGTTGCATATGTATATAATGCTGTAACAGTAAGGTAATTAAACTAAACTATGGAGGTACGAATACTGAATCGTGCAAACCACTTTTCTTGTTTTAGTTTCCCACGGGATTTTTTTGTAAACATAATTCAAAGGCCGACATCCTGTAATGGTATCTATCTATGCTCTAAAATTGATTCATCATCATCATTTTTAGCAACCCATCAACGGCCCACTACTGAGCGCAGGTCTCCTCTCAGAGAAGGGTTATAGGCCATAGTCCAACACGCTGGCCCAATGCGAATTGGCGGACTTCACGCACCTTCAAGAACATTATGAAGAACTCTCAAGTGTGCAGGTTTCCTCACGATGTTTTCCTTCACCGTTGAAGCAAGTGATATTTAATTGCTTAAACGCACTTGACTCCGAAAAGTCAGACTTACCCGGGATCAAACCTTCGACCCCCCGAATAGGTGACCACAGTCCTAACCACTAGGCTATCACTGCTTAATATTTAATTATTATTTAATGATGTTAAAATTGATTGCATCAATGTACCGATCGCAATGCCCTCTGATTGGCCGGTGCTCTCCCGCTATTGGTTAAAATGCATTGATGCAGCAACAACGCCATAAATTAAGCCAATTACGATCGTTATACTCAAATTATAATGACTAGATACTTGACGTACATGATAGAATTTGTACCTGAAACTTTTAGTAGGTAGGTAAGTACTTCAAAATACTATTTGATGGAACATAAACTTTTGAGAGATTCCAGTTTATGCATATTATGTCCTTCACTCTAGAGTAAAGTTTTTATATAGGTACATACATAGTTTAGCTTTAATTTAAACTGGTATTATGTAGGATCTATATATCAAACTTCAAATATTATGGGGGTTTGTTGTAAAAAAAAATACAGAATAAAATGCGTAGGTCTACGATAAAATAGAACGAATAAAAAAATTTGACGTACCCAAGTATTTTCTAAATTAAAACAAAACTACGTTAGCGTAAAAAACTTAAGTTTTCCTTTTTTTCTTCAATTTTTTTATTAAAATGTTACAAAATAGTAGATTATTAACCAAGGGGATAAAGCAGTGTCTTCTGTCGCGGGTGACGATTTAAATCGCGAGCGTAACGAAGGAATCGAGTTTTACTCCCGAGCGTAGCGAGGGTGTTAAAAACTTAAATCACGAGCGAAGCGAGGGATTTAAGACGAGTCCTGAGTGTAGTGAGGGATTTAAGTTCACCCAAGACTAAGACAGCTTTATCGCCGAGGGAAATACTCTACTTTTCGTACCATTTGCGAAAAAATTAACACAATAATAATATGAGATAAGCATTTATTAAAAATAATGACAATTAAAAGTAAAAGTTAACATTCGAAACATTGGTCCAATTCTCTATCAATAATTTGCTTTTGATTGTATGGAATTCACGAAAAGTACACAACTCGACTAAACAGTTTAGTCGATGTAAAAGTTGTATGTATGCGCCTTACCTTATGTATTTGAAGAAAACAAAAACACGGCAAATTCCTAGACTAATATTTTTTTGTCGGAAAAGCAAAGGCATCAAGCTCATACGGCCTCGTCGGTTTTCGTAATTTTATTTAATAATCATAACTGCATAATAAATGCGTATTCCTTTTTCAAAAAGATGTATAATGCTTTAGATACAAACTCAATGGTGTAAACACAGATGTAGTTCAGTATAAATTTCGGTAAGTATTCCAAATTTAAATCACATTCTCCCCCTAGAGGATGAATGAAATTCAGTACAATTTTCTTTCCCTGTTTTGAACAGATTAAAAATGACTATTGTTATGTTCGCTTTTTGTGGCACAGAATGTCACTTTTTTGAGCAAGTGGTACGAAAAAAAACTTATAACTAATCTAATTACTATACAAATCATGCCCGCGTGGAATGGTAAATTTTCCTACTCGAAAATAAGGTACGGGAGATTACTAAAACAACAATTACTGAAAAACTAATAAAACCCTAATTAAAAAAGGGTTAAAAAAAGAAAAGTCATTAACTAGAGTGCTAATGGCAATTTGCGCCTACTTAAAATTCAAACGGTACTCGCGCAGCATCTGTCTTTGTCCATGTTTATTGTTATAGTCTCCCTTGTCTGACGTTTTCGGGGCGTCACGCTCTGAGCGATGGCCGCCATTTGTTTAAATGGAAAGCAGAGGGGTTGTTGTAGGAAACGACGCCTTTTGGATACTTAAATGGGAAAGTTCCATTTAATATTGCAACCAACCTTTTTGTCCCATATTGCTAGCCTCTCTGGCGTGCTCAGTAAATTCAGTGCAGGAAATACCTAACTTAATTTTTGATAATTTGTGATAGTGAAAGATAAAATGTCATGTTATATTTTTTTTGTTACAATCGTAATATCTGAAGCATAAAACCAGGTTCAACAATTGTTAAAATCAGTAATAATTTTGTATCTGGCCTCTTAAAGAATATTATCCATTTTAAAAACGGACTTAATAATACATAAAATTATTATTGTATCAGTCAATAATTTTGAATATTTTTTTAACCATTTTAATTTTAACATTGACTACATTTACATTGATAACATGATATTGTGATGAGAAAAGACACCTTTTCACAGCTATCTACGTCATTTTTTTAAATAATTTTCTACTACTAGTAGACTACTAATACTAACGCGACGATACCACGTAGTCGGCCTTTAAAGGCTTACTAAAAATGGCTTATGACCGCGTCGACTATTGCGCTGCTAAGTGTACAGTTCAATTATTGCAGGCTATTTTATCACAATCAGAATTTTCGATAAATAAAACTAATTTCATCAAAATAATGCATCGCATAGTAGGTACTTACTAGTTACGACACCTACAATCTCAAGTTAAAGTAAATACTAAATACCTAGTCATATCACCGCATATTTTTCCTTACATTAGCATAGCGTCGTTTGCTGATAAATATTTTTATATCCAACTTTAGGTAGGCTTCACATAACACATTGTATGTCATTTCAACTATGTGGCCGCTAGCCGCAATGCCTTAGATTCCTTGAAAGCAAACGACCTTACTCTGCCTACTACTATAATATAATCTAGTTGAAATGAATCAGCCACTTTTGACTTTGTTTAAACAAATAGTTTTATTATGGAATGTACCATAATAGAGATAGGTACTTTTAATTATAATAAAGTGGGTGTTGTCGGCGTTATATTTCAATCAATGTCAAGTAAGCAATCCTCCACTATAATGTGCACAGAAAAATTAAAGCCTCATCTGAAATTAAGAAGTGTTAATTAAAAAAAATATTTTTAAAATACAAGCTTTTAGTAGCTACCTACATCATTAGACCCTGGATTTCATCTAGGACCAGAGTAATTGTCAAGACGAATTAAACGAGCCCAAACTCTATAGGGTTACGTAGTTTCATTACAGAGTTCCCTTAAGCGCCTTTCAGCTCCATCATCAGATCCTGGATATCATCTAGAGCCAGTTTACTTGCCAAGACAAATCAAACGAGCCCTTTGATGGGGTTACGTAGTTTCATCACAGAGTTCCCTTAACCACCTTTCAGTTCCATCATCAGATCAACTCCGTGTCACAATAATATTGCATTGTCATCCGATTTATATGTACATGCAAAACAGCTCAATCGGAAACCGAAAACCGTTGTAATTCATCTTGCAAGACTTGACCTAAACATATACATACATACATACATTGCAAGTTAAATAAAAGCTTGTAAAAGGTTGGCTTTGTTTTTGGAAAATAATCAGTTTTCAGTTCAGTGCAGAAATTAAGCTTCTATTCCTCGCAACAATTCACGTGGACTATGATTTGTGTAGTTGTATGTTTTTCTGATGGTTTCTGCAACATTTTAATAAATAAAGCCTGAAAGAATTGTTGAAATCTCTTCAAATCCCTAAGCGAGTTTCCATTAAAAACCCTTTTATAGAATTCAGTGTCTTGCTACTTAATTCAGAATAGGTATACAAGTATGTATATTTTTGAGTCATCAAAAGTTTTCCGCCCAAGAAAAACAGGCATTACATATTCTGTTTGGCCGGTACATAAGCATTTAATTTTAAATTGCAATTGTATGGACGCATTATTTTAATAACCATGCCATAATTGGGTTTGCGCGTCAAATTTTTATGGGGTGACCATGCATGGTTTCAGTTTGTTATTTAGGGATGGGAATACTCTCGGAATTTAAGCCATAGCTCACCGCGATGGCTGAGTGCTGATTGGCGGACGTCCAACGCCTTGGAGAACATTATGGAGAACTTTTAGCCGCGCAGAGATCACAACTACCTTTAACTTTAAAGCAATTGATATTTAATTGCTTAAAACGCATAATCTTCGAAAAGTAAGAGTGCGCGTCAGGGAATCTCGGACTCACCGAAAATGAAGTCTTAATCGTTTTGTCAACAACAAAATGGTCTTATGAGCAACTTCAAGGCAAGAGTGAATATAAGCATAGTCTTCTATTCACGCGCTCTCTAACTTAAACCTCATCAGTGCTTTCAATCATTGAAGCAATCATCAGAGCAACTGCTGAGTTTCTTGCCGGCTCTTCTCAGCAGAATCCGCTTTCCGAACCGGTGGTTGAGTCATGACGTGCCATAAGAGCCACAGGTTGTCAGACCAGTGGTTAAGAGATTGGCCATGATATATTTTCCCCTTCAACTTGCCAACAGCTATAAGTTTTTCCAAGTTACTAAACAGGCGACGGGCAATGTGACCCGTGTGTGTGTGAATAGCTGATTATTTAACGAAGTTCCTTTTCGGATGGTTTGGCGGATGGAGGCTAGGCGAAAAAAAATGTAAGGTTTTTCCGTCACGACCCTTGTGGACTTCGTTTATTACACACGTTTCATCATAGCTTTTTTTATAGAAGTTTATTAGTTAGTATTTAGTTTTATAGAGAGAGAGATGAATATAAGATGAATATAAGAGAAATTTGCGGCAAAATTTACTAACGCCATCTGTGGGCAGCGTCAACTTGCTTGAACTTGCTTTAATGTCTGTTTATTTTTTACGAGATGGTTCTAACATGTGGCGAGAGAGGGCGTTGATTCTAAAAGGTAATGTTTTAAAAGGCACTTCGTTCCAACCGAGTTTTCCACGACACTCACGCATTTTTAAATAAATACCTATCTCGCAATAAAAGAAACTAATCACCCTACAAAATTTGGTATGCCTGCGCACGCGCCTCCCTAAACAGGCGCGTCCGCTCCGCGTAAGGCGTCGTTCATTGTCCGGCCGACGCGCGCCGCCCGCCCGCTGAAGGACGGTTTTCATTAATAAAACACGGATTCCTCGATACGTCGATCGTTAATTAATCAGCGATATCATCTATACATGCCCGTTTTATATAATACGGTAACGTAGAGCGCAACAAAGTTGCGACGTTGTAGGTAACAGAGGCCCTAGTGTAAGTCTTCAAGCTGAAAAATTCGTGAAACCCGGGTTTCGTTATTGGTCAAATTGAAGCGAAACCTCACGGTGGTTGGTCAAAAGTAAAGTGACTAATCAATAATTAAAGGACATGTTATAAGGTCGCCTTTTCCATCTACTAACATAGTTCTGACGATGATCTAAGATCGTATTGTAGTAATTTTATACAATCTATTTAGTATATAAAAGCGAAAACTAACTAACACTGACTCACTGATTCACCACGACATCATAAAATAGGGAATGAAAGTTTTTATTATTGTTATTGTTAACTTGAAATCTGGAACGTAGGTTCTTTCTAGAAGGTAGACGTCAGCTAAGAATTTTTTTAATGAAAATCCCCTCCTAAGGGGGTGAAATGGGGGTTGGAAGGTTATATGAAAGTCCTATGTTTTTAAAGTTTAAAGTTTGATAATCGGGATTTAGGTAGCTAGCTTTAAATAATAAAAACCTGTATAAGTTATTTCGTAAAATCCCCCTTATGGGTGGTAAAATAGGGGATGAAAGTTTGAATGGGAAAATTGTAATGACTGTTATTTTATTTAAAATTTGGTTGGTAGGTTCTTTGTAGGGTCTAGATATCAGCAAAGAAAAGATATTGAGAAAATCCATCCTAAAGGTGTTGAAATGGGGGATATGAAAATCCTATGTTTTTGAAGTCAAACACATGAAAAATTGTTTTTCATGAACTTTCGGAAAGTTTTTGTTAGTAGATTTAATAAATAATAAAATACTCTATAAGTATTTTACTCCATAAGTATACTGTATAAGTATACTCTATAAGTGTATGTACTCTATAAGTATTTTAGGAAATAACCTCTTGAGTGTGGTAAAATAGAGGACGAAATTGTAAAAAATAAAAAATACATTGAAATTGCATTCTCCGTGGTTGCAAAGACGCGTTTTTTACTAGCGGTAGGACTTTTTTCGATAGGCTTCTTGCAGCGGGAAAATTTATCTTTTTATAGTCTCATAGAAAATTAGAAATTCTACGCGGATGAAGTCGCGGGCGACCGCTAGTACCTAATACCTAGTCATGAAAGGCTACATCGAAGATTTTTAATTCTTCATGCTTCCAACGATTTGCTAATCGATTAAGAATAATTTCATGTTCAAATAATTCTTTTTGATGTTTAGTAAGATTTCTATCTTAATTCTATCAAAGTAAGTAGTTAATCAGCAGGTAAGCAGTGATAGCCTAGTGGTTAGGACTGTGGTCTCCTATTCGGAGGGTCGCAGATTCGATCCCGGGTACGCACCTCTGACTTTTCGGAGTCAAGTGCGTTTAAGCAATTAAATATCACTTGCTTCAACGGTGAAGGAAAACATCGTGAGGAAACCTACACATTTGAGAGTTCTTCATAATGTTCTCAAAGATGTGTGAAGTCCACCAATTCGCATTGGGCCAGCGTGGTGGACTATGGACTGTAACCCTTCTCTGAAAGGAGACCTGCGCTCAGTAGTGAGCCGTTGATGGGTTGTTAATGATGATGATGAAGTAGTTAATAGGTATCTTCTAGGCAAGTGCGCTCCAACCACGACCACACATCGCTTCCCATTAGAAATGTTTTTCCTCAAGCGTATCTTGCAATAAATAATTAAAATATTGTAAATTTTTCAATTATAAATCTTTATTCAAGACATAATTGAATTATGATTATGTTTAGAGCAAACCATGTTTTGTTGTCTATAATTCACACAATGAGAGAATCGTAGACACGACGGCGCTGGGAAATCTATCGTTCCGATTTGTAATGTATGGAAAGAATAATGGTGTTTTTTATCCGTTCCCACTTCTGATTATACCATTATAATTGGTGTAAAAAGGTACAGCTATTTACCTAATTGTAGTGCGATTGATGTTCGGTCGCGGAGCGGAACCGCGCGGATCAGACTGCCGGGTGCCCTCTGTTCCTAATACGCGTTGCCACAGTTAGTTCCGTACAGTTGGGCAACAAGGTCTTAGTAGGGAGCGGGCAGACCGGCTACTTTACTAGCTACCGATCGGCGGTTTTATGGCTTTTAATCGCTGTTGGGAAGCTCGATACCGCATACCCTGCCCTCTTCCTTGGTGGTATATTAAGTCAAACATCACGACTAGTAGAAAACATAATATTAATACACCACCTGAATGATTTTATATACCTACAAATACAAATTAAATATAATACAACAGTGCAAAAAATTTTGCGGCAGGAAGAGATATTCAGAGTTAAAACAACTCATTGTGATAGTCCAGGAGCAAAGCATGTGAAAAAATTGATTTTATCTCCTTTGAATTAAAATCCGTGTTCAATATATTTACATGTAGACAGAACTTCTGTTCAATAAAGATTAAAAGTCCTCAATATACGCCTTGAAAAATATCTTTAATCATAATTCATCCATTTTAATCTGATGTTTAAGTGCTTCAATAATCAAAATCTATCAACGTTGTAGATGTAGAAACTTTTACTAGGGGTACATAGTACATACAAATGGTTGCACTGTGGTATGAAATTAATATTCGCCTGTAGCAGTCTTATTTTCTTCTTTATTTTTTAACCGACTCCAAAAAGGAAGGGGTTCTCAATTCGTCGGATTTTTTTTATGTATGTTATCCGATTACTCGAAGACACCTGCACCCCGATTCAGAACATTTCGATAACTTCCCGTTTCGATACGATTAGATATCGATCTCGTATCGAAAATTTTTTGTCGTGCTTCAGAACGTTCGGTTAAAGAATTCGATTCGATGTCGACTACGGAATCGTCTTCGTTATCGGTATCAACAAGTTACATTAAATTACATGTGGATTTACGAAGTTTGTTGTTTTACCAAAATTTCACTTGTTATTAAATTTATGTTAACACTAAATACATAGATTTTAATCATTTTCGAAGGTCGTTGAAGTAATTATTTAAAATGATAACTTGTTAAATTATTGACGGCCAATTTTCAGCCTCGTCGAAAGATGGCGCTAAGTTCATGTTTCATCCCTCTGGGTTCTTATTTTATTTTGTTGTGGTGTACATAATATGTTATTTTAACGTTAAAATACGTACAATATGGTAAGTAAACATTTACATACCAAAATCATTCATTATAATCATTTTATACGAGAAACCAGTAAACACAGTACGTAAACAAAAGGATACCGGATGCCCCGTAACTTTCGATAAGTTACCAACTAAAATTATCTGACGTTCGGAAAATCTTATTCGATAAGGTTATTGTCAATAGCGTTTGTAAGAAGATATCGAACGATATCTACGTCGGTTCGATTCGGTTTCGATTTCGACAACTTCTCTGTCGATACGAGTATTCTGAATTGAAAATTCATCTTATCGTACGATAACAAACCGAATCGATCGATAATTATGCTATCGTAAGGTTCTGAATCGGGTTGCAGAACCGATTTGGAAAATTCTTTTTTTGTTTCTTCCCAGGTAGCTCCATTCAAATTTGATCAAAATCGGTTGAGCTGTTTTAAAAAAATCAACAATTAATTATATACTTTAAGGAGGCGCGCGCTTTTAAAGTCAGTTTAAAAAAAATTAGAACTTCCTCTTTTTTGAAGTCGTTTAAAAAGATTTTTTTACTGTAGATTATTATTTGTTTTTTCACATTTACATTTTAAGCTGACAAAATTCACTTTATCCTTTACAAAGTAACACTAATTATTATTTATTTAATACTCTTTACTTTGGTAAAATAAAACAAGATGTTCGATTCAATTCAATCAAAATATCATTGACAAATCGATAAATATTCATTCCTCGATTTCCAGATGGTGAACTGGAAAAGTCTAATCTAGTGTAGTTTTCTAACGCTTTTGGGGCATCAGCTTAACCGCAAATCCCCGCCTTTGTTCTGTTTCGATGACGCCACTGTATAATTACTACACCACGTTCATAATATTATGTAGGTACCTACTATAGGTACTCGGAAAAGCTCAGGAATGCCAGCTAGAATTACTATTGTCTGGTATGTGCCTACAAAAAGGATCACCTATCGAGTATCGACATGATAAAATTCACTTCGACGATTCTCTGCAATTATGCATTTTCCCAGTATAAAAGCGGTCGGATTTTTTTAAATTCTTTTGCATTATTAGTGCCTGTTAAATATGAGTATCTTTACTGACTTATTGCTTATTTTTGCTTAAAGCATCCAAATAATAAATGCTCTGGTAAGATGAATGGGAAAAGTACGCAAAGCTGATGAAACACATTGTGAAAACGACGAATTGAATAAGCAAAAAGGGTCAATTTAAGAAGAAACGGCTATTTTCGTGATGAAATGAATAGTGCGGTACCTGGATACGGATCTCCTAATTTCTGATTTGACCACGGGGAGAAACTCCCAGCGTAGCTCTCTCCATTGCCCGCTGAGTGAGTGAGCTTTTTTATAAGCAGCCACGTCTAAGAATCGTACCTGTCTCATCACTTGCTGCATAGCTGTTAAGAAGTTAAAAAAGGTCTGGAACTTTCTAGAGACTGAGAAAACTTATTAATCATTTACTATAATATTATTTCAGTTCACACCCGAATCGAATAACATTGTAGAAGGTCACAGTAAAAGGTCTTAATTTAATCTGTTCCATAGCACGTTCTTAATTCTTTTCTCTGTACAAAAAAAGAATGGTATCAAGGATATTACGAATTATTATAAAGGTAAAAAATCTGTCTGGAACCTACCAAACTAAGAAGAAATATTGTACAAAAAGTGAGAGGAGAAATAAATCTCTCTCAAGAGTCTCGCATCAATTTATTAAGTGCAACATCTTTTTTATGAATGCCGATTTTTTATCAGCCAATACAATGGAATAAAAAAACGTTGGGTTCGCAATAAATGTATTTCTCCCCTATCCCCATTATCTAGTGGCAATTTATTTGCCAGCGAGCAGTGCGCGAGAATCAAACCGTTTCAGTACCGCCTGCGTCAATCACCCGCGACCAGCGCAATCAGGGACTATCGAAGTTTTCATCAGGGTTGAAAACCCTTAAAGAAGATTAGTTTAGCTTTAGTCATATCATTAAATGAATTGTAGTGCTTTTTTTTGGAACTTCTCCTCATTGTGGAAACATTAGGTATATTCTATTCTAACAAAGTTGCATGGGTTAAATCGGCTTGGCATCCAGCTGCCCACAAGATAGTATAAAAAACTTATTAAGTACAATGTAATAGCTACTACATAATATTTTAAAATGATTATTCTGAAAAGAGCAACTGCTGAGTTTCTTGCCGGCTCTTCTCAGCAGAATCCGCTTTCCGAACCGGTGGTAGAGTCATGACGTGTCATAAGAGCCACAGGTTGGCCTACGTGAAATAAATAATTTTGAATTTGAATTTGAATTAAGTTAGCTTAATTAATGTGATTGAAAAACCAACATGTGGTAAAAAAACAATTTAGGTAGGTAATCATGAAAAAAATAAATCCAATAAAAAATTTACTTCTTTTTAATGCTATGCAACTGTATAATTCCGAAAAATTAAAATGTCTGCCCGAAATATTCAAAAATAGGTACCCGATTGTTTAAATAGGTAGGTATAGGTATTTTCCTTTTCTGCAAAGTCCGTTCTACAAGGTACCTACTGGCCGGTATAGAACGATTTTTTTACGCAATCGCATAGTAGGTTTTGACAAAGATGCATGCTGCTATAGCGTGCCGGTATGTACCGCGTGAATACGAGTTCCGGTTTGATATAACTGATTATCCCACCAAGATCGCTAGTTTCCATCACTTACCAGTTACCACCAGATGAGATTGCAGTTAAATTTTAACTTATCTATCTATATAAATAAAAATGAATGTTGGTAAGCGCATAACTCCAGAATGGATGGACCAATTCGGTTAATTTATTTTTTTGTATGTTCCTTAAGGTCCACGGAAGGTTTTAATACTTAATAAAAAAAAACAAACAAAAAAAAAGTTGGCGGTACGAAGTTCGCCGTGTCAGCTAGTTATCGAATAAAAAAGAGGTAAGTTAATAAGGGAAATTCCATGATTTTTTCGAAACAACGTGTGGCAGCCCTACCCTTAATAAGGGGTCGGGAGGAGCGGTGAAAAACGTTCAAATTATGAGATGGCCCGATCGTGTTACGCGCGCAACAAAAACCGAGCGTACAGCCAGTTGTAAGGATCGACGTGTGGCACTTTTCACGTTTATACCATACGACTTTAGGTTCAACTATAGTATTATAGTTATAGTTCCAAGAACTAAGAAGGTCGTTGAGGTCTCAAGGTGCTGAAGTGGCGACACCATCGGAAAATGGTGGCGACACCGCATCGGTGGCAGACTCCCCACTAGATGGATCGATGACAACACACGAGTCGCAGGGAGCCGTTGGATATAGGCAACCTAAGCCCGAGATATGTGGAACAGTGGACATCTATCGGTTTGAAAACGAATGAGAAGATAAACAAGTAAACCATTAATTTTTTTTCATCCCCAAAAAGGCATTTTTAGAGTAAAGTATGGTAAGGTAAATTGAGTATTTCGGGTACTCAATTTACCATATACCGTAAAGAGTAAAGGTACTTGGGGATAGATAGCAAAATAATATTATTATAATATTAATTATGTATTTTTACAATGCCTCAACTTGCCAGGGGGGTGACCGACTTTCCCAACTACTCGCAAGTTACATACAGAAAAAATCTGTATGCTACAATATGGATAAACATATTTCGTTACTTGCTTGCTTGCTTGTTTTTATTAACTTTTTCTATACATACTTGAACGAAGTTACGGGCGAAATGAATTTTTTCTTCATATAGGTTTGATATCATTCCGAAAAAAAGGGCTACTCAAGTCTGAAAGCTCTAAGGGTCCATCGACGAACGATGTCGGACCATCAACCGTATCCTACAATGCCGTACGATAAAATACTACCGAGTCCTAATCATATCGCAACACTGTAAAGGGCCTCATCAGTTGTAAGATAGGTAACAGTCTCGAGTTGCAGGCATACGGGGCGAGGCCTTGGTCTCCCCAACAAATTGTAACGACACACGAGGCGCTTTCATATATTATGGGTATTTTTGTAAAAAGCCACACCTCAATAAAATTATATTTCTTTAAACGCCTCTATTACGAGTATCAGAATAAATTTATGAACACATATCAACAATTATTATAAATTATTACTATATTTATAAATTTATAAATTTATAAATTTATTCTGATATTTCCATAAGTGTAGGTTAACAGTTTAATAAAAAATAATAAGCCTCTATTATCAGTCATAGTTCGAAAAGCTGGATGGTCGTTGGGGTCCTAAGGTGCTGGAGTGGTGACCCCGCACTGGGAGGCGGAGTATTGGCAGACCCCCACTAGGTTGACCGACGATATCAAACGAGTCGCAGGGAGCCGCTGGATACAGATGGCGCAAGACCGAGGCCTGTGGAAGTCCATGCAGAGACCTTTGACCAGCTGTGGACGTCTATCTATCTATATATATATAAAAATGAATCGACGTTTCTCACAAAAACTCGAGAACGGCTGAACCGATTTGCCTAATTTTGGTTTTGAAATATTTGTAGAAGTCCAAGGAAGGTTTGAAAGGTGAGAAAAAAAGTAAAAAAAAATTGAAGTCGTTTTTTAGGGTTCCGTACCTAAAGGGTGCCAACGGGACCCTATTACTAAGCCTCCGCTGTCCGTCCGTCCATCTGTCAACGGGCTGTATCTCATGAACCTTAATAAATAGATATTGTATATCAGATAGCTTTAAATTTATTAACTTAACTGTAACTATGTTGTATTTAAACTTCACCCCCAATTGCAGAATAAATTACTAACTAATCCAAATTTGTTTTATTTATATAGATAAGTTCAGACAACTTTTAACGGATGGTGGTACGAAATACGCCGGGTCAGCTAGTCGGTTGACAAAAAAGAAGAAGAAGAAGTTTTAGTCAAAATACGTATATGCGACGATTTGATAACCTCCTCCTTTAAAGTGTCTGCTCTAAATAACAAACTATGTGGGAAAGGGAAACAATACCCACAAAGGAGTCACTAAATCTCTCCCGAATGCCCTACAATTTAACTGTAAGTACTCTCATGGGATTGCCTTAAAGATGGAGGTAAACTGGTTCATATAAATAATAGACCCCTTGAAGAGAAAGGGATTCCTAAGGAAGTACTTACTTATACAGGCAGTTGTACTAATTTTTGATGTTTTTTGTTTACTTTTGGATTGCATATTCAACTCTCATCATTTCTGATTTGATCTCGAGGGGATACTCCGAGCATAGCTCTCTTCATTGCCCGCTGAGTGACCCTGAGCTTTCTTATGAGGCCCATTGTTAACGACCATGTCTCGGATCCGTAAGTCATCACTGGCAACACGTACTGTCTTCATTTCTTCATTCATTCAGGCAAAGGGAATTTGGACAAGAAGACATATCGGAGCTTCCCGAATGCTCGTTAGCTCGCTATTTAGTTGATATTATAAAAAAATATGTGTGGCACTCGGGGACTGCCGCGGTAAAGCTATTGCACAGCATTTTTTATCAACAAAAAACAAACAAACAAGAAAAGCGCACTGTCACTACTTCGCGAGTGAGATTCGAACCTGCGATATAATACGGTAAAGAAAGCGGCCGCTCGCCCACTGCACCGAACAGAGCTACTTGTGAACCTCTAAAATGTTGAACGCTTACTGAACGACGGTGGTAGGTTCATTTTCGTTACGGAATTTCTTGATTCGGTCGACGCGCTCAAAGCCCGCGATAAAAGCTATGCAATAGCTTAAGGTGTGGATATATGTGACTTGCGCTTAATTAAAACCTTTTTTCTCCGTAATCATTATCGAGAAAGATTTGGAAAAAATATATGTTAATCTATACTATATACGGAATGTCGTCTTTTACTCCAAAAAATTAAAAAAAAATTTGAAATATAAATAAATACGCAAAGTAGCCTCTGTTTTTGAACTTATTACCGTTTTACTCCTAAACTATCAATCACAAAATTTTTTTGTTGCCCTCATAATATTTAATAATACAATATCAATGTAGCCTTCAGCTTATTTTTGTAAATAACTTTTCTAATTACTTGTAACGATTTTTTTCCGTAATCGATACTCGCAATTCGCGTGGACAACCCCTCTGTCGCCCGATAAATCAGTGCGGGACGAGGACGAGACGTTGTGCTGAGTGGACCTGTGCACTTTTCAGCCCTAACAGTAGGTACTTTCGACTTTCAACAGTGGCAGAACAATTTGCAAAATATTGTATAGTTTTAGCGTTTCATAATAGTAGGCGGGATTATTTGTGAGTGTAAATATTAATTCTTTTTTAGTGTGTATATTATAGGTAGGTATCTTATTATAAGGCTGTACATAATAATTTGTTATTATTGTTATTAATTTTGTTACTGTGTGCATTATAAGTTTCAATCCATAATTGCTTTTTATTTTACTTTACCATTTCGTAAAATTAAAAATACTACACACACACTAATTTACACTAATTTCTCTAAATTAAATAAAAAAATTATCTTTATTATATACTGGCTCATGACCGCGACTTCGTCCGCGTGGATTTAGTTTTTAAAATCCCGCGGGAACTCTTTGATTTTTCGGGATACCTATGTCACATTCCAGGTTCTCAACTATACCTATCCAAAAATCACGTCAATCCGTAGCTTTGTTGCAGCGTGATTGACAGACAAACCAACAAAAACACACCTTCGCATTTATAATAATTATATTTCGTCGCTTCATTCTTCAGATATAAAATTTACCAAGTAGTCCCTTTGACCTACAAGCAACGACGCACGCTTTAGATACTTCTTATTTTAGTATAATGACAAAATTCTCCCACTATACTATCCCCACTCCTCCAACTGTTTACCTGTCGACAGTTCACACTTCACCATTCTTTCGTCATTCCTTTTCGTGCGTAGCAACGATCGGACGTATAAGTGAATTTTAAGTGAATTTATTAGTGAACTTCAATTCAAGATAATATAATCATGCCGAAGCGGTCAGCAGAAGAAAAAATAGCATATTAAAAAAATCAGTTTCTGCCCGGCTACTGTGCTTTTGGACTATATGTCTTGCACCGACACAAAATCTTCGTAACGAAAACTGTACGAAACTTATTATTACAACCAGACGGCAAGAAAAAATTTAGATCTCTAAACATCTACTTGGTAAATTTTATATCTGAAGAATGAAGTGACGAAAATATATAATATATGATCAAACGAACTTACCTGTACGTGAAGTTCGATCATTATTATATGAGTCGCTTCATTCGAAGATATAATAACCCTACCCACCCATCCCGAAAAGTATTTTTTGCAAGAACACATCTCTAAAAAAAGAACGGTGAACAGGTAAACAGGTGGAGGAGTGGAGATAGTAGATAGATAGTGGGAGAATTTTGTCATTATACTAAAATAAGAAGTATCTAAAGCGTGCGTCGTTGCTTGTAGGTCAAAGGGACTACTTGGTAAATTTTATATCTTCGGTATAAAATAAGTAGGTAGTAGGTAGCTAAGTTCGTTTGATCATATATTATGTATTAGTAAGGGAGAATTAAAACTACGATAATAATGGCGATCTAATTAAATTTTAGACCACAAAACCTACTATTGTGACTTAAATATGACAGTTAAATATATTCCTTCAGGGAATTTTTTGTAGAAAATAATGAGTACTTTGATCATGTACTACATAATTTTTATGTATCATCAATAGTTTTCTCAGCCCACACCAAATAATGCATTTTATAGGCAAAATTTTGCTACTTTGGGTTACATTATTGCAATTTTCTTAAGGATCTCTAATTTTTTTGAAAATAAATTATAGTCTATGTTACTTCCTGATAACTTAGCTTTCTATTGGTGAAAAAATGGTTGACATCGGCCCAATGGTTGACATCGGCCCAGTAGTTAGGCTATTCGGTACAAACAAACAAACAAAAATATCGTTCCTCTTTATAATATTAGTGTATATTATGTTGTGTACATATTTTACTTACAAATACCTAGATATTATAGTTAAGTATTTATTATTATTTCGTAAATTATCATTAATTCGTAATTATTTTAAACTTTAATTCAATTAGCGGTCCTTGAAATCAAAAAGGTTGAAGACCCCTGTATTTGTGGCGAACGACCGCTTCAAGTTGCGATGCGACGGACAAAATAGGTACTCCGCGCTGCGCGTAATTATTGTGAGGTGCGGGCGGCTGGCGCGGGGCATTTTCATCGGTAACGCCCAATCGAGCAAGGTCAACGGCGTATATCGGACTCTTAATAAAAAAAATTATATATTTCCACGCAAAGGAAAAATGCGCCAGTGTGTCGCGGGCTGCGCACGTAGCTTATGATATTCAGAGTACGCGCTCGCGGCAAAAACTTGCCGCCACCATTTTCGCCGCGCGCGCACACTCCGCCGTTATTACAACAACTTATGTTAATTACAATTATATATATACCCTGAACCGACACACACGGACGCAAAAACCGATATACCTTCAATTTTAATGCATTAGTAGGAATTTACGGCAGATTCCACGGCGACAATTTGAAAAAAAAAATAACACTGGTCAAGTGCGTGTTAGGTCACGCGTGACGCGGGGTCCCGCGCTTGTCCGTCGAACATGTATGATACTATATAAGATAAGATACATGATAAGATAAGAATTGGAATGTTCATTTTTCTATTTTCTGCCTAGATTTCTTGCTGGTTCTTTTCGGTTAGGAACGGCATTCCGAAACAGTGGTAGATTCACTTGACGATTCAAATTCACTTTGTTTAAGTTTATTTGAAGGAAAATTTTCTATTCTTCATATTATCAAATAAAATAAAATATCTAAATACGTTTATAGTCCGGGAGGAAACCGAAAACTATTCCACCTCAATTTTTTTATGCGATCCTCTTCAAATGGCCCTCCTAATTATATAAATGAATGTTGCCAGGGTGCCTGGTGCCATATTGTTTAAACCGAAATTGTTTAAACAATTGCAAGGAATTGTTATTTTTCAACCGGACAATTTTTTTTATATTCTTTATTGAAACACCAATAAAAAAGGTCCTATGACTTTTCACGATAAAGTTAATATTTTTAAAGATATGAATTTTTAAAAGTTCGAAAAATCTCAAATTTGGGTACTTTCGACCCATGAAAAATATATTAAAAAAACATAATGTTTAAGTAATATTTCTTTTTTTAACTCTCTATGCAATAGTTAATAATATTGTTAATAGAGATTTAAAAAAATTTCATTGCTTATATCTTTTTTTTAATTGTTAATTTCGCGTTAATTCTTCGCGTAATAATTGTTTTTAATTGTTAAAGCATTGCTACTTAAAGGTCCCTTAAGTACCGCTGTCTCTCTCTGACTCATGCGTTGCATCGGCCTCTCTGTGTCTTGAATCATTATTTATCATTTATCTTAAATACTATCAACTTTATCAAGATTGTTAAAGAAAGCAATATTATTAATAATTAAATTGTCTACAATTTGTTTTTAATAAAAAATTTTCTGAAATCAATTTTTCAAAAGTTATTTAAGCATAAATCAGAACATGTCATTAAAATTACTTTTTTATCAGTTTATATTACTTTTTTGTTATTAAAACGGAAAGTAAAGTAAAAGACCCAGCTATTGACACTGGCCTAGTTATTAGGTCAATAAAATTTTCTTAAAAATGTTCTTATAGGTAAGCGTAATTCTTGTGAGCGCGCGAAATTAACAATTAAAAAAAAGATATAAGCAATGAAATTTTTTTAAATCTCTATTAACAATATTATTAACTATTGTATAGAGCAGAGGTTCCCAAACTTTTTTTGCTCATAGACCCCTTTCAAAAGTTTGCTAGTTCCGGTGGACCCCCTGCAGCTAAATTTCTATCATATTTCCAGTCGACAAAAAATGTGAAGATAAATTATGAAAATTGGCGTTGCGAGTGAGTTCCAACCACGAAAACAACATTCTTTGAAAAAAAAAGAGAATTGATTGGTAAATTAATTAATTGATTGTGCTGTGAGTGGATGTCAAAAGTAAAGTTGACCATTCAAAAAGAAGTGATTCCATCTCAAGCTTACATTTTTGACATCTACTCACAGCACAAAAACCAATCAATTCTCACTTATTTTATTTAGAAAACTCGGAGTGGTAAAAATAAAAAAATAGTATATTTTCTTGTGTTGTATTTATTCAAATACTATGTAAGTAACTATTAATTATTATTATTGTTATCATATTTTACAATATTATATTAAGTAAGTATAGTAAATCAAAATATAATTGTACCTGCAATCAAAATTAAACATTAATAACGTACACGTAACACCTGAGAGTTCTCCATAATGTTCTCGAAGGTGTGTGAAGTCCACCAATTCGCATTGGGCCAGCATGGTGGACTATGGCCTGTAACCCTTCTCTTAGAGGAGACCTCGCTGGGTTGATAATAAAGATGACTTATATTAGTGAAACACCACACAGTCGGGAAATAAACAATTACTAATAAATTAGGGACAAAAAGTTCTACCTTTCTCGGATTTCTGTTCTAAATAAATAAATAAGTAATAAATAAAATAAAAGTATGTATAGCAAAAGGCAGCCTACTTACTTTTTCCGTCGCTGGCAATCACTAAGATCGATTCACTTTAGGTACTTTTCTCTCCGAAATTCCGGGAACAAATGAGTAACGTTTATTCTTGGCATTCGTATTTATATTGGTGAAGAATCAAACAAGTTCATGCAAGATTGCAAGCACACACACCACCCACAAGTCGTATTTGGTCCCTTTGCACGTCTGAACAAGCGTTGCAGACGGCGCGTCGGCGGCGGCTTCACTATCGACCCCCGCTTACGAATTGTGAACCCCCATTTTTCTGTCACGCCAACGTAGACCCCCGTCGAGTCTCCCGTGGACCCCTGGGGGTCCACCTGGACCACTTTGGGAATTACTGGTATAGAGAATTAAAAAAAATATTACTTAAACATTATGTTTTTTTTTTAATATATTTTTCATGGGTCGAAAGTACCCAAATTTGAGATTTTTCGAACCTTTAAAAATTCATAATTTTAAAAATATTAACTTTATTGTGAAAAGTCATAGGACCTTTTTATTGGTATTTCAATAAAGAATATAAAAAAAATTGTCCGGTTGAAAAATAACAATTCCTTGCAATTGTTTAAACAATTTCGGTTTAAACAATATGGCACCAGGTGGCGCCCTGGCAACATGCATTTATATAATTAGGAGGGCCATTTGAAGAGGATCGCATAAAAAAATTGAGGTGGAATAGTTTTCGGTACGCATGCGCCGATTCCTCCCGGACTATTAGGTATAACAGGAAAAGGTGACCGACTGTCTGATCTATCAACATACAGCTCATACGACCGAACGGATCGGGCTATTTGGCATACAGATAGCTATTATGACGTATCTAGGAATCCGCTAAGAAAGGATTTTTGAAAATTCAACCCTTAAGAACGCGTATAACACCAAAAAAAATCAGATTTCGCGATGAAATAAAACATAGCCGCAACCTCATGTGAGGCGCGACAAAAGAAAGCGTTTTGCGCGGAATAGGAGTGTAGTAAGCGCCAAATACTTTGTAACTCGTAAAATATTCATTTTCTTTTCAATTCACTAGGCTACTCTCTTGATAATATCAATCGGAATTTAATGTAAAAATTTTGGCTCTGTAATATGCAACACATTGAAAATAAATGAATATTGGTTAAAAATTAGACCTAAAGTCTTCGCGATTTTTTATTATCGAACAAATTTCATCATTTTATGTTGTTACCCAAGCACGTCCCTTGGCAGTATGATGATATTTTTGCGTGTTTTTTTCCGGATAGTTGAAACTTGATCTACTACTGTAAAAAAATTCTTTTCAAAAAACCGACTTCTAACGCCACTACAAAGTATAAAAATAATTTTAGTTTGTCCACGTTTGTTGAAGTCGGGCGGGCCTAAATTCAAACTATGAAACCGATGCGCGACGCTACACAATATGAGAGACTCGTTTGTAGAAGTCGAGAGAGCATCGCGAGTCGGTTTCATAGTTTGTATTTTAGGCCCGCCCGACTTCAACAAACGTGGACAAACTAAAATTATTTTTATACTTTGTAGTGGCGTTAGAAGTCGGTTTTTTGAAAAGAATTTTTATTTTAAGCTTTTAAGTGTAGTATCCTATGATTGAGGAGCTAGGACCTGGAGCTCCATGATGTAGTCCATACTTGTTACCTACAATGATAATTCGTAATCGACATTTCCTAAATCGCTAAAAAAGATACCGGCCGAATTGAGAACCTCCTCCTTTTTGGAAGTCGGTTAAAAATCAAATCTGTTTACTGTTAACGAACGTACACCCACTCTTAGAGGGTAAAATAGAGTTCAAAAAATGGAACTTAACGTGAGCGAAGCCACGGGCAAAAGCTAGTTCTATGACATAAGATTCTTCGTTGAGTATGAGTGCGAATAACTTGTTATAAGACTACAGAACCCTAAAAAAGAAAAATGCGTACATACGAGTACACTGTTATACGTGGAACGAATTTTTAAATTGTCTAGTCCATTTTTCATTGGGCGGGGCTTCAACCACACCTCTTGTAAGGTACCATGTAGTTAGATTTATGTACTTGGTATTTACACGTGTATAAAAAAGGGTAATGTAAGCGATTTTAAATATTGATAAGTATTGATGTATTCAGTATCTTACGGTCCGAGTAACTAAATGTCCTTTAGCGTTTTTTTTTTAATTTAAAGCGATGGTGTTTTCATTTGTTTTTCAAATTAAACCATTAGTATAATTTTAATCATACTGGATTCCAATTATAATACTAAGTTGGCATATTTTTAAATCTACTATTGATAGATGGAGTTTAAGGTATCTCTTAATCATGAAACTTGTACAAAATACGAAAATCGATTAGAAAACTTAACTACACTTAACTACCATTCAAGGCTTAAAACATGGATGACGAAGTCATTCGCCTACCCAGAACATTTTTACCCAGAGTTTTTCATTTCAAATAATTATATATAATTAAGTATTAAATAAGTAAAAGCTTAATTCTGTTGAAAATCTTAGGTTTTAAAATTTCCTGATTTCGAAAGTTACCGTAACTTTTTCAACACTATACTTACCTAGATAATAATTAATTGCTTGATATCATAAAGGTTAAAAATATTTCTGCAACTAAATAATAATATTATTGTAAGTTATTACGGTAAAGCGTTGAATCGGTTAAAATGAGTACAGTCTGGTAAAATCCAGAAGAGAACCGTTCAGGAATCGAATTCATTAATTTGCATATGACTATATTAAAGCTTCTACTGTTACAAATGAGAATCTTCAGCTCAAAAACAAACAGTAATAAAATTTTAATTTATACTTAGTTGTTATCGTGCGTAAATATTTTCGCCGTTTTCGTTTCAGAAAATTACAAAAATGAGATCGTCCAGATAATTTCGTTCGGGTATTCGAAGCGGATACCTCCACGAAGTCATCCTTCAAAGGACGAATGGCGTAAAAAGATGGGGCACGTCGGGAATTGATTCGCGTACGCATTTGCTTGCTATTCGATAATAACGCTGAATTACAACGGACAGGTTTTATTAATTATGCATTTATTATTATTATTTTTTGCATAAAAAAATTGGTATACCATAATTTTAACCTAAATAGCAACTAAATCCATAATATCCTTAATTTCTTATAAATATAATTAATGTGAAAGTGTGTTGGTTTGTTGCTTTATTGGTCCTTCAATCACGCAACAACGGAGCAATTAATTGATGTGATTTTTACATGAGTATAGTAGAGGACCTGGAGAGTGACATAGGTTATTTTTTATCCCGGAGAAAAAAAGGGTTCCCGAGGGATTTTCAAACCCTTATTCCACGCATACGAAGTCACAGGCAAAAGCTATTTCTTTATAAAATAAACTTTATCAAAATTTCTCTAAAATTAAAACTAAATTAAATCTAAAACCCATCGAAGTTACCGCAGCACGGCATAGTACCCAAAATGCTGGCAGCATTGCTTCTTTCTACTATCCATAGTTTCTTAATGTAGGTTAACCCCAACCCCAAGTCATTTTCACCTAGCTGTAAAGGTAAATTATTGTCAGTTAGGGTTGCCTAACTTAGCTTATCTTGGGTATTCCCTAAAATTTAGTAAAGGTTAGTGAAAAAGTGCATTGGATACTTCGGATGATTTATGCCATACCCTTTGTTTAGGTGCAAGTGCAACTAGGGAAATCAAGAATTAATTTAATAAGTTGCTTATACCTAACTACTCGTACCTATTCAGTTATTCACGTCGAATGATCTTTGAAAATACAATATCCTACGGTATAGAATAGAAAAGAATAGAATAGGAATATTTTTTATTCAATTAAACTTTTTTACAAGTGCTTTTGAATCGTCGATGAGTTTACCATGCACTGGTTCGGAATGCCCTTCCTCCTGAGAAGAACCAGCAAGAAACTCGGCAGTTGCTTTTTTAAAACAAGTTTACAATACAATAGATATTATGCTATGTATTCAGTGTTTCCACAATGAGGGGAAGTTCCATAAATACTACTTACAATTATTCAATACATATTAAGATGGGCAGGCAGAAAGTAGCCCCATTCCCGCCGGCGGCGACCGTTCACGAGCATGACGCATGACCCAGCCGCTGCTTCGCTCAACCATATTTGAGGGAACGGGAACGGTAATGAGATTACAGGCAAATCATTAGTAAGAATTAAGAAAAGATGCAAACACTACGAGTAAAATCGCCGTTTCATTCAACAGTGTAGAAGAATCAAGGTCCAGTTGATTTTGTTTTCACTACGGTAAGAGTTTCCACGGTCTATGTGGGTAATATGACCCGGAAACTGCAGGGCTACTGGGTAACCGACCCAGCGGTCCACATCGGCCCTATAAGGGGCCAATCAGCTCGCTTTACTTAACACGTCCGCCGGACGCGAGACTTTAGGCCTACGCGGAAGGAATACAGCGCTGCTGTCACCTGTGGCGATATTATGACTAGAGACTAACGGTTGTGGCTTATTAATGAACTAGCTCATGCCCGCGACTTTGTCTGCGTGGATTTAGCTTTCAAAAATCCCGAGGAAATTCTTTTTTTGTAGTAAAACTGATCTCTTTATTGTCATCATAATAATGAAGGCTAAACAAGAACATAAACAATTGACTGAAAAATTCAGTAACAAACATTGAACCTACACAGAACCAACATAAATCATCACTTTTACCAAAAACACTACAAGAGAAGAAAATTTTCATCATCATCAGCGGCGCTACAGCCCCTTGTGGGCCCGGGCCTGCTCCAGAAGCTTCCTCCATCCGTCTCTGTCATTCGCGCTCGTCCTCCAACTTCTCACACCAAGACGCTTTGCATCTTGATTAACCCCATCTAGCCAACGAAGTTTTGGCCGACCAATATTTCTGCGACCATCTGGGTGTGACGACATTAATTTTTTTGGGCTCCGATGTTCGTCCATTCGTTGCACATGTCCAGCCCATTGCAATCTTGCAATCTTTATGTGCTGGACAACGTTTGGTTCATCATAGATGTTATACAGCTCCATGTTGTATCGAATGCGCCAAAACCCATTATCTTGGACTGCACCGAATATAGATCGCAGAACCCTTCTTTCAAATATAAGCAGGGCGTCTTCATCCCTTTTACTAATCACCCAACACTCGCTGCCATAAGTCAAAACGGGCCTCACCAGGGTCTTGTAAAGCGTTACCTTGCCACGTCTTGATAAGAATCGCGATTTAAACAGCTTTATCAGACTATAGTACGCCCTATTCGCGATTGCTATTCTTCGTCTTATTTCCTTGGATATGAAGAAAATTTTACATAATACATAAATTCTTCGATTTTCGGGGGAAAATAGCCTATGTAACTCTCCAGATCCTCAACTATGCTCATGCAACGGTCAAAATCACATAGATTGATGATTCCTATACCAAATTTATAATTTGGATTTTTTAGATCTCTTCCAACTGTTTTTTTTTTGTTTATAAATCACCCCTGTAAGGAACAAAACAAAAAAAAATATTCAAATCGATCAAGCCGTTTTGGAGTTTTAACCAGAGTAACACAGCGATAACTGATTTTTTTTTATTATTACAAGATTAAACAACACCTACAGTCTCCTTGCATTTCCTAATCCTAAGGTTACCTGGTAAAGAAAGCTAGTTAGCGATAAGACCACTTTTTGTATTTAACTTCTGTGATTTTGTGCTACGTTAGAAATTTTTATATAATTTTGCAAAATATACATTAGGTCTTTTCTTATATTTTTTTAAAGAGAATAAGCGGAACTTGACAAATATTTTCCTCTCCCCACCAACTGAAAAAAGCTTGTGCTATTGCAACGGGTTAGAACTGAACCGGCGACGTTTCAGTTTTCAAAAAAAAAGTCAAAATTATTTATTTCATGTAGGCCAACCTGAAAGCCTTACGAAAAGGCAAGACTCTACCACGAGTTTGAAAAATAGATTCTGCTGAAAACTCGGCAAGAAACTTTGCAGAATTTTTTGACGACCTCCCTGGCTCAGTGGTGAGCGCTGTTGGCTTACAACTGGGAGGTTCGATTCCCGGCGGGGTCAATTTGGGAATTTATAATTTCTGAATTGTCTCTGGTCTGGTCTGGTGGCCTTTGGCCGTGGCTAGTTACCACTCTACCGTCAAAGACGTGCCACCAAGCGATTTAGCGTTCCGGCACGCTGGCGTGTAGAAACCATTTAGGGGTATGGGTTGAATGTTCACTGCCATACTCCTTCCTAGTTAGCCCGCTACCATCTTAGACTGCATCGTCATTTACTCTTAGGTGAGAGGCAGTCAAAAACTAGCTTGTCATCGAATAAAAAAAAAGAATTCCTCTATTCTGTTCATACCTTTAACCGTTGGGCTATTGAATACTTGATGATACAAAGTTGTACCCAATGAAGTTGACACATCAATCTCGGAGACATCCAAACAATTGGTGTTGCCAGTATAAGTTATTAATATCATATTTCAATGTCAATCACAGTTCACATTCAAAGTCCGTTCGGCGGGACGTGCAATGGGCACCGATGTGTTCGAGACCATTTATTTATTTTCCCTTCCGGTAGCACAGGAAGGACGTGGACAGTTACTTTCGCACCATTGCATAACAATCGACGCCATCTTGCGGACGGATGCGCGCGAAACTCATAAGTCAAAATTGTACACGCATAGCATAAACGAGTACACATTCGACCTCCTTTTTGTATTAAATTGAATATTATCTGTATCACGTTTCGGTTTATTGGTTTTATTGTTTAATAACGGAAAAGATATTATGCTATATGCATTCTGAATTCTAGATGGGCGTTCAGCCTAAAGGTTACTTACTAGCTAGACAATTTACCGGTTACCCCCGTAGTCAGGCGCAAATATATCGCTTCAACTGTGGAGATATATTATATTGTAATAACCTAAGGATTTCGACGTTGAATTTTTGTATTTCAAATCGGCTATCAAATGCTTCGCTTAAAGTCCTAGTGTTACCTACTGCAATATCTCACAAGTTCTCAAGTTGCGTCTTTCATAGTCATGAGTTTGCCATATTATTCACATTTTCATCTGATTTTCTTGGGATAAAAATGCGGTGGGATCCCACCGCATCAGCCTAATGTCACTGTGTGATAATATTCAAATTCAACAACAATGAATGGGTCACAGGTCACGCCATACTTTATATCAAATCGGACCGAACCATAGACGTTATATTATTATATTATTTACTACAGTAAGGCGCGCTTGCAGAAACGTCTTAACAAAGTGTTAGCAGCTGACTCTGGGTTAAAAGGACAGATTTGACTGATTACGTATACAGCTTCTGTCAAAATTACAAATTTATTCCTGGGCTAACTAACTCGGCGTCTCTGCAAGCTGGCCTAAGGTGACCATTTAACAGCCGCAAAACGCGTAACTGATTTTGATTTATCAAACTTCAAAGAAATTTAGTACTTACAATAAAAATCATAGCATTTATTTGGACGTGACAATGTGATCAATTTATTTTTTAAATCTGGTCACAGTGATATCAGATTCGCTTTCCTTTTCTAACTTTAGGTATTGCCGTAAGAGATTTTTTCGCTCCTCCCTCGTTTATTCTTACGGTAGTAAATTGACTAAGTTTATGGACCGAACTACGCAACCACAAGTAGATACTTCATATTAAAAGGCCACGCAACGTTTTCGCAGTCCTTAGAAGCCATCGCCAAAATTAATTCTGCTTTTAGATTGCATGCTATTACTCTGGCAATTCGTAGTCAAGCATGATCCTCAACAATACACAGGATGTCGGCGGTCAAATATAGTCACACCGGCAAAGGCAAGATACTCAAGCTCTCAAACATGGTGCGTACAAACATGCCAGCAATTGCAGTTGATTGTTCCATCGCTCAGAGGCAACTCCTGTCTCCCAGACACCACGTGCATCTCCTTACGCGTGTAAGACCATAGTTTTGGCCGCTATCCATAAAAATGTTACGCTTATTTAGCGTTCCATTGCCATAACTTAAGGAACCAATTTAAGGTACGAGTTTTGGAGTGTAACTGCAGTACTCCTTGCAGGTTAGTGTTAGCCATCTTAAGATACTATTCAGATTTAGATGATAGCACTCAATCAGAGGACTGCGAACGGGTCACGCAACTCTTTAAATGAATCCCTAATCGTAAAAGGTATCGTATAAACTGTATACTATATGCGATCGCGTCTTGCATCTACTTCTAAGATGGTTGCATGACAAGTCGTAGGTAGTGGTCACCAAGTTTAATATTACTTACCATAAGATTGCACTCTGAGGTGGTCTATCAAGCGTAAATACAGGTTATATATTATATTCGAATTCAAAAATGTCAAGACTCTATC
The DNA here is from genome assembly GCA_029955525.1 of Oeneis ivallda. Classification (NCBI taxonomy): domain Eukaryota; kingdom Metazoa; phylum Arthropoda; class Insecta; order Lepidoptera; family Nymphalidae; genus Oeneis; species Oeneis ivallda. The sequence goes on from JARPMR010000015.1 coordinate 22,268,825, forward strand.
GCCGGTTTGGAAAGAGATTCTGCTGAGAAGAGATGACAAGAAATTTAATAATTCTTTATTGCAACAAAAAAGTGTTACAATAATATACCTACGTAGCTTCGGAATCACAGGATTATCATACTAGTATTATAAATGCGAAAGTGTGTTTGCTGGTTTGTCCTGCAATCACGCCGCAACAGAGCTACGGATCAACGTAATTTTTTCATGGCTATAGTTGAGGACCTGGAGTGACATAGGCTACATTTTATCCCGGAAAATCAAAGAGTCATCATCTTTAGCAACCCATCAACGGCTCACTCGCTACTGAGCGCAGGTCTCCTCTCAGATAAGGATTATAGGCCATAGTCCACCACGCTGGCCCAATGCGAATTGGCGGACTTCACACACCTTCGAGAACAGTATGAAGAACTCTCAGATGTGCAGGTTTCCTCATGATGTTTTCCTTCACCGTTGGAGCAAGTGATATTTAATTAATCAAAGAGTACCCGAGGGATTTTAATAACTAAATCCACGCGGACGAAGTCGCGTTCATAGAATAGAATAGAACAGAATAGAAATATTTTTTATTCAAATAAACTTTTACAAGTGCTTTTGAATAGTCGATGAATCTACCACTGGTTCGGAATGCCTTTCCTGCCGAGAAGAACCAGCAAGAAACTCGGCGGTTGCTCTTTTCAAAACAAATTTACAATACAGTAAATACTATGCTATATATGCAGTGTTTCCACAATGAGGGAAGTTCCAAAAATGCATACCGACTAACTTCTATCTTAAGATGGGCAGACATAAAGTAGCCCCATTCCCGCCGGTGGCACCCGTTCACCAGCATGACGCATGACCCAGCAATTGCTTCGCTCAACCATATTTGAGGGAACGTAACATCAGCTAGTAATACTCGACCCCACAAAGGATGTTTGGTTGTATTGCAAATACACCATCCAATATAGTCACGCCGGCAATGGCAAGATATTAAAGCTATTAAACATGGTGCGTCTATACACATGACAGCAAGTGCAGTCGATTCATCCATCGCGCGGAGGAAACCCCTGTCTCCCAGACAACACGTGCATCTCCATAAGCGAGTAGGACCATAATTTTGGCCCCTATCCATAAGCAATGTTACTCCGTCCACAATGACTTATTTAGCGTACCTACGCGAGGCAGAACCGTAACCGGCCTACTGTAAAGAGCTAAAGACCCTCTCTTAAGTACTGGGATACACTTTTTTGGTTCGAACCTCCCCAAAAGGCTCGCGCAGGCCGTCCGTTATATTACATAACACTCACAAATGGGTAGTGTTTACGTGCCCTTATACGATGGTAGATTTTTTATCGCTCGCATGGTAATGGGTGAGAAGTGGAAAATCCGTATCGGTTTTGGTGCGAGACGGTTGATTTTTTTTTGTGGGGATTTTTTTCTGAATAAGGCTTGTTGGCTATGACTTGAATTGGAAACATGTGTGGCGTTTCAATTGTTGTTGATTAGGTATTTACTATGTGGGTGGGTAAATAGCTAATGCAGGATGTTTACCTACTTAAACCTAGCGTTTCATTGGCTATAATAAAATCAGTTTTTTTCGATCGATGGATGGAAGATTGTTTTTGGTCAATGTAAAAGGTACCTACTATTATAATATATTCTGTGGTAAAAGCTGAAAAGTTCGTTCAGGACAATTAGCAACCTAGTGAGTTGCAAAGAACAACGAGCTATCAAAACTAGCTTATTTTAACTTTTCAGTTTCATATTTAATATTATAAAAAAAAAAATTGGTTGTCTGTAAAGTCGGTTTACGGACGATAGTTTTACGTGATAACGTCATAAAGAAACATTGATGAATAAATGTGTCACAAGCCAACGCTTGGGCGGATCGTGCCTCTCTATCGCTTGTTCCGCGCTCTCGCTTGCACGCGCAGGCTCAGGCGGAACGTGACACTTTTTCGTGCGTGCAGCCGGTGTTCATCGATTTATAAGACGTTATCACGTCAAAAATAATAAAATTGAGTTTTGACTTAGACTTTGTCTTTCGGCGTGCATCACAGCTTTGCACTTAGCCATCTTGCTTTGAATATGAAAGCGTCGCGAGGTTTAAGCATAACTTTAAAGTCGTCGTAACTACATAATTTTGAGCTTCGTAGCCAGCGCGGCGAAGTTTCCGAGCTAATGTTGTTTGTGTGTAAATTGAGATTTGTAGTTGTTGAAGTTTCAATTATAAAACTTACGGAGAGTGCTTAACTGCTGAGTGCATCTTCCATCTAAAGATAATTTCATCCCTCACTATCCGAGTGGAGGGCTATCGTTTTATAAGGTAACAAACCTACGTATGTTTAGTGTTTACGTATTATGTAAGTTTTAAAGTTTTTAAGGCAGATTTAAACTGCCCCGTTGGTCAAGTGGTTAGCATGTTCGAGTGCGGATGACGAGGTCCCGGGTTCAATTCCCGGGTCGGGCTAATTAATGTACTATATTGGGTTTTTCTGCCAAGAAATTCTCAATAGCCCGGAGCTAGGAAGTTGGCGGTGTGTCACCCCCGTACCTCGGTGAGCAGTTGAGCACATAAAGCCATCTGTCCTGCGTCTGATCTCTCTCCGGTCGTGGCGGATTTTCGTCCCATCGGACTATGAGAGTGAGGGAATAGAGAGTGCACCTGTGTTTGCGCACACATTTGTGCACTATAATATCTCCCGCGCAGATGGCTATTAATCTCTGAGGAGGTTAGCCACCGTGACCGGATTCGGTCGAAGGACATTATTATTACCTAAATTTTTGTAATCGAAAGAAATATTTTGATTTCCTACGTGCTGTCAGTCACTTTTTTATTGGTGTTAGATACCTACCTATAAATATTGAAAATAAATCAAATTAATAAATTATTATAATTCCAATACTGATACAAAGAGTGATTATTTATAACTATTGAAATAAACAAGAAAAAAATCGGCCAAGTGCGAGTCGGGTCTCGTTCTTTTAAGGTTCCGTTAAATAAAAATATCTCCATGTACCCACGGAAATATTTTAATTTATTTTTTTTAATTTAATTTAATTTTTATTATTTGTTGTTATAGCGGCAATAGAAATACATAATATGTGAAAATTTCATCTGTCTATCTATTACGGTTTACGAGATACAGCCCGCTGACAGACGGACGGACGGACGGACAGCGTAGGCTTAGTAATAGGGTCCCGTTGGTACCCTTTGGGTACGGAACCCTAAAAATGCTTAAAAAACCGATTACGGAAAATTGGTATTACAGGAATTAACATCCGTCGTCTTATTGATTTTATTCGTTATACGTTCACCCCGACCATAATATTAACGAATCGATTGACACCACATTCATCAAAATTGGCATCAAAAGTGGAACATACATGGATAGACCCGTACATACATACACACATATAACATACCTACTCGTATATATACATTGTTGGTAAAATCATAACTTCCTTTTGGCTTTGCCGTATTCGAGCCAAAACTTCCTCAAAATTGTTAACAAACTACAAAACTTAATAAGTGCTTATTTATTAGTATGTCTGTGTACACTGGAAGCTTCAACCCAGTGTACCTACCGCAAACTCTTCACTGCCAAGTACCTCAAGGGTTGTCGAAAGCCAATAGAGATCGATCACATTCAAGTATCAAGATCCTTGTCTTTAACAGGTACTACTTACTGGCTTGTGATATCTTGTAATAGGCATTTTATCGGTGATAGCTTAGTTGTTAACATTTCGGCTTCCTTTTCAAAGGGACTCGACTTCGATTCCTCACCTCTAATGTTAGATAGAAGCAATTTTAAATATCACTTATTTTATCTGTGATGGAAAACATCGTGAGGAAACATGTGTGTCTGAGAGTTCTCTATAATGAAATAAATAAATAATAAACATTTATTCAGCTTTTAACAAAAAGATCTTTAAGAATAATGATACACAGACAAAAACTTAATCACTAAATAATTTAATAATAAATTGTTCCTAAATGTTAAAGCTGAAAAGGCTACTGCCTCAGCATAATGTTGTAGCCTGTAACATTAAAATGCTGAGCGCTGATTTTCAGGCATAGCCTCAAATGAAATCGCGAGCCAACCACGAGACAGCTCTTATACAAGATAAGTAATAAGAAAAAGAAATAAATGAATAAATACAGATATTAACATGTGTTAACAGCTGTTGATACATAGATAAATTGGGGGTAATATAAAATTAAATAGTTATATATAGGTAATTTAAAAGTAACTAAGGTTAAAATAAGGTTAATGCCCTCAAAGATGTATTAAGTTTGTCCGCACTTCAATTGGAGGGGACGCTGAAACGCGGGAAACGCTGGTAGTTTATCGTAGGTACGGACGGACGGACGGACAGCGGAGGCTTAGTAATAGGATCCCGCGGTTGGCACCCTTTGGGTACGGAACTCTTGCCAAAAAATGCCGTTTTATTTTCAGGAGGTTTCAGATACTTACTTGTAAATGATCACAGACGTGATTCCAGAACCTAATGTAGGTATATTAAGTTCAAATCATAATATATTATAAATGCGTAAGTGTGTTTGTTGGTTTGTCCTTCAATCACGCTGCAACAGAGCTACGGATCGACGTGATTTTTTGCATGGGTACAGTTGAGGACCTGGAGAGTGACATAGGCTACTTTTATCCGGGAAAAGCAAAGAGTTCCCGAGGGATTTTAAAAACTAAATCCACGCGGACGAAGTCGCGGGCATCAGCTAGTTTAATATATCTATTTTATGTAAGCCAACTTTTGGCTCTTATCTCTTTCAACGGTTCAGAAAGCTGAGAAGAGCCGGCATGAAACTCACGAGAAGAATTGCTCTTTTCAAAACAAAACTGTTAGGTAGGTACAATAATGTAAGTAGTTTATCTATTTTGTGGGCAGCTGAAGCAAAGCCAATTTTTTTTGCTTCCAAGCAACTTTGTCATTAAGAAATTCATTAAGTAGTACCTAAACTAACTATTAGCCATTACTTTTTTATAACATAATTGCGCCCCACATGCAACATAACATTGAAAACAAAGTCCTTGTATGACGAAATTGTCACTTAACATGTATTTACTCGTAAGTTCCCAGGTTAGTTCCAACAGCAATTCGCGACGCCAAATAGGGCGCTGTTTGAACATAAGTAATGTTTAGTGCGTCTGTATTTGGTGGTCGGCGTTTTGGTGGCACCACTCTAATTGTGTTACATGCGAGTTACACTGCCACTGAGTTTTGTTTTTATTTGTGGTTAATATTAGGGGCGTTTTCAATGACATGTCACAACTCACACGTAACATAGTTACGTACTCATGTGATCTAATTTAGTAGAATACTAGCTGATGCCCGCGACTTCGTCCGCGTGGATTTCATTTTTAAAATCCCGCGGGAACTCTTTGATTTTCCCGGATAAAACTTAGCCTTTGTCACCCTCCAGGTTCTCAACTATACCCATGCAAAAAATCACGTCGATCTGTAGCTTTTTTGCTACTTGAATGAAAAACAAACCAACATACAAACACACTTTCGCATTTATAATATTAAAAAGTATCCTATGTCCGTCTTCTGGTTCTAAGCTACCTCTCCACCAATATATATATATAAATATATATATATATATATATATATATATATAGATTTCTTGGCCCCGCCGCGCTCTACCAAAGAATAAGTGTAACAAAAAAGCTCATTTTGGCAGACTGCTTTTAATATCATTAAATCATGCAATTATTTGGAGCAGTTTTAGTAGTTATTAGCTGACCCAGCGAACTTCGTACCGCCAGCAAAAATATGTAGTGGTTGGTCATCCTTATCATTTAGAGCTATGAAAAATAGATGTTGGCCGATTCTCAGACCTACCCGATATGCACACAAAATTTCATAAAAATCGGTCCCGCCGTTTCGGAGGAGTTTGGTAACAAACACCGCGACACGAGAATTTTATATATTAGATATTCTTAAATATCAATTATTTATTAGTATCTAAAACATTATGTAGATTAAAAAAATATATTCTAAGATCTCATCCTTGTGTTCGTATAAAAATTCGCACTAAGAAAATAAAACTAGTAGTAATAGTAGTAGTAGTTCGAACTGCCAAAGTTGGTCATCCCATCGTCAGATGGGTCGATAGCTAAACGTTTGGTAAATATTGCTTAACTGCGCAATTGACTCCCATGCGTTAGCGCAACTAGGCAATATTTCCCTCATCATAATAATCAGGAGACAGGAGGTAATCAAACTTAAAACGTATGATTACTAGAAAAACCATCCACAATCAAATCACTAAGGCCATTATTAGAAGGTCTTGGTACATAATGTTATGTACGAAGACGTTCTACGTTCTACGTGCTAAGTACGTTCATAGTACGTAGCATCGGAACGGAAGGGATAGAAAATTAGGAGTTTAATATCTGCGCTACAACAGTCTCCCTTTGGTTGTCTGTTATAAAGCGAACATGCTAGGGAACTCATACCGGAAGACCCGTTCATAGTACGTAGCATCGGAACGGAAGGGATAGAAAATTAGGAGTTTAATATCTGCGCTACAACAGTCTCCCTTTGGTTGTCTGTTATAAAGCGAACATGCTAGGGAACTCATACCTGAAGACCCGTTCATAGTACGTAGCATCGGAACGGAAGGGATAGAAAATTAGGAGTTTAATATCTGCGCTACAACAGTCTCCCTTTGGTTGTCTGTTATAAAGCGAACATGCTAGGGAACTCATACCGGAAGACCCGTTCATAGTACGTAGCATCGGAACGGAAGGGATAGAAAATTAGGAGTTTAATATCTGCGCTACAACAGTCTCCCTTTGGTTGTCTGTTATAAAGCGAACATGCTAGGGAACTCATACCTGAAGACCCGTTCATAGTACGTAGCATCGGAACGGAAGGGATAGAAAATTAGGAGTTTAATATCTGCGCTACAACAGTCTCCCTTTGGTTGTCTGTTATAAAGCGAACATGCTAGGGAACTCATACCTGAAGACCCGTTCATAGTACGTAGCATCGGAACGGAAGGGATAGAAAATTAGGAGTTTAATATCTGCGCTAGAACAGTCTCCCTTTGGTTGTCTGTTATAAAGCGAACATGCTAGGGAACTCATACCTGAAGACCCGTTCATAGTACGTAGCATCGGAACGGAAGGGATAGAAAATTAGGAGTTTAATATCTGCGCTACAACAGTCTCCCTTTGGTTGTCTGTTATAAAGCGAACATGCTAGGGAACTCATACCTGAAGACCCGTTCATAGTACGTAGCATCGGAACGGAAGGGATAGAAAATTAGGAGTTTAATATCTGCGCTAGAACAGTCTCCCATTGGTTGTCTGTTATAAAGCGAACATGCTAGGGAACTCATACCGGAAGACCCGTTCATAGTACGTAGCATCGGAACGGAAGGGATAGAAAATTAGGAGTTTAATATCTGCGCTACAACAGTCTCCCTTTGGTTGTCTGTTATAAAGCGAACATGCTAGGGAACTCATACCTGAAGACCCGTTCATAGTACGTAGCATCGGAACGGAAGGGATAGAAAATTAGGAGTTTAATATCTGCGCTAGAACAGTCTCCCTTTGGTTGTCTGTTATAAAGCGAACATGCTAGGGAACTCATACCTGAAGACCCGTTCATAGTACGTAGCATCGGAACGGAAGGGATAGAAAATTAGGAGTTTAATATCTGCGCTACAACAGTCTCCCTTTGGTTGTCTGTTATAAAGCGAACATGCTAGGGAACTCATACCTGAAGACCCGTTCATAGTACGTAGCATCGGAACGGAAGGGATAGAAAATTAGGAGTTTAATATCTGCGCTAGAACAGTCTCCCTTTGGTTGTCTGTTATAAAGCGAACATGCTAGGGAACTCATACCGGAAGACCCGTTCATAGTACGTAGCATCGGAACGGAAGGGATAGAAAATTAGGAGTTTAATATCTGCGCTAGAACAGTCTCCCATTGGTTGTCTGTTATAAAGCGAACATGCTAGGGAACTCATACCTGAAGACCCGTTCATAGTACGTAGCATCGGAACGGAAGGGATAGAAAATTAGGAGTTTAATATCTGCGCTAGAACAGTCTCCCTTTGGTTGTCTGTTATAAAGCGAACATGCTAGGGAACTCATACCTGAAGACCCGTTCATAGTACGTAGCATCGGAACGGAAGGGATAGAAAATTAGGAGTTTAATATCTGCGCTAGAACAGTCTCCCTTTGGTTGTCTGTTATAAAGCGAACATGCTAGGGAACTCATACCTGAAGACCCGTTCATAGTACGTAGCATCGGAACGGAAGGGATAGAAAATTAGGAGTTTAATATCTGCGCTAGAACAGTCTCCCTTTGGTTGTCTGTTATAAAGCGAACATGCTAGGGAACTCATACCTGAAGACCCGTTCATAGTACGTAGCATCGGAACGGAAGGGATAGAAAATTAGGAGTTTAATATCTGCGCTAGAACAGTCTCCCTTTGGTTGTCTGTTATAAAGCGAACATGCTAGGGAACTCATACCTGAAGACCCGTTCATAGTACGTAGCATCGGAACGGAAGGGATAGAAAATTAGGAGTTTAATATCTGCGCTACAACAGTCTCCCTTTGGTTGTCTGTTATAAAGCGAACATGCTAGGGAACTCATACCTGAAGACCCGTTCATAGTACGTAGCATCGGAACGGAAGGGATAGAAAATTAGGAGTTTAATATCTGCGCTACAACAGTCTCCCTTTGGTTGTCTGTTATAAAGCGAACATGCTAGGGAACTCATACCTGAAGACCCGTTCATAGTACGTAGCATCGGAACGGAAGGGATAGAAAATTAGGAGTTTAATATCTGCGCTACAACAGTCTCCCTTTGGTTGTCTGTTATAAAGCGAACATGCTAGGGAACTCATACCTGAAGACCCGTTCATAGTACGTAGCATCGGAACGGAAGGGATAGAAAATTAGGAGTTTAATATCTGCGCTACAACAGTCTCCCTTTGGTTGTCTGTTATAAAGCGAACATGCTAGGAAACTCATACCTGAAGACCCGTTCATAGTACGTAGCATCGGAACGGAAGGGATAGAAAATTAGGAGTTTAATATCTGCGCTAGAACAGTCTCCCTTTGGTTGTCTGTTATAAAGCGAACATGCTAGGAAACTCATACCTGAAGACCCGTTCATAGTACGTAGCATCGGAACGGAAGGGATAGAAAATTAGGAGTTTAATATCTGCGCTACAACAGTCTCCCTTTGGTTGTCTGTTATAAAGCGAACATGCTAGGAAACTCATACCTGAAGACCCGTTCATAGTACGTAGCATCGGAACGGAAGGGATAGAAAATTAGGAGTTTAATATCTGCGCTACAACAGTCTCCCTTTGGTTGTCTGTTATAAAGCGAACATGCTAGGAAACTCATACCTGAAGACCCGTTCATAGTACGTAGCATCGGAACGGAAGGGATAGAAAATTAGGAGTTTAATATCTGCGCTAGAACAGTCTCCCTTTGGTTGTCTGTTATAAAGCGAACATGCTAGGAAACTCATACCTGAAGACCCGTTCATAGTACGTAGCATCGGAACGGAAGGGATAGAAAATTAGGAGTTTAATATCTGCGCTAGAACAGTCTCCCTTTGGTTGTCTGTTATAAAGCGAACATGCTAGGAAACTCATACCTGAAGACCCGTTCATAGTACGTAGCATCGGAACGGAAGGGATAGAAAATTAGGAGTTTAATATCTGCGCTAGAACAGTCTCCCTTTGGTTGTCTGTTATAAAGCGAACATGCTAGGGAACTCATACCGGAAGACCCGTTCATAGTACGTAGCATCGGAACGGAAGGGATAGAAAATTAGGAGTTTAATATCTGCGCTAGAACAGTCTCCCTTTGGTTGTCTGTTATAAAGCGAACATGCTAGGGAACTCATACCTGAAGACCCGTTCATAGTACGTAGCATCGGAACGGAAGGGATAGAAAATTAGGAGTTTAATATCTGCGCTAGAACAGTCTCCCTTTGGTTGTCTGTTATAAAGCGAACATGCTAGGGAACTCATACCTGAAGACCCGTTCATAGTACGTAGCATCGGAACGGAAGGGATAGAAAATTAGGAGTTTAATATCTGCGCTAGAACAGTCTCCCTTTGGTTGTCTGTTATAAAGCGAACATGCTAGGAAACTCATACCTGAAGACCCGTTCATAGTACGTAGCATCGGAACGGAAGGGATAGAAAATTAGGAGTTTAATATCTGCGCTAGAACAGTCTCCCTTTGGTTGTCTGTTATAAAGCGAACATGCTAGGGAACTCATACCTGAAGACCCGTTCATAGTACGTAGCATCGGAACGGAAGGGATAGAAAATTAGGAGTTTAATATCTGCGCTACAACAGTCTCCCTTTGGTTGTCTGTTATAAAGCGAACATGCTAGGGAACTCATACCGGAAGACCCGTTCATAGTACGTAGCATCGGAACGGAAGGGATAGAAAATTAGGAGTTTAATATCTGCGCTACAACAGTCTCCCTTTGGTTGTCTGTTATAAAGCGAACATGCTAGGGAACTCATACCTGAAGACCCGTTCATAGTACGTAGCATCGGAACGGAAGGGATAGAAAATTAGGAGTTTAATATCTGCGCTACAACAGTCTCCCTTTGGTTGTCTGTTATAAAGCGAACATGCTAGGAAACTCATACCTGAAGACCCGTTCATAGTACGTAGCATCGGAACGGAAGGGATAGAAAATTAGGAGTTTAATATCTGCGCTAGAACAGTCTCCCTTTGGTTGTCTGTTATAAAGCGAACATGCTAGGGAACTCATACCTGAAGACCCGTTCATAGTACGTAGCATCGGAACGGAAGGGATAGAAAATTAGGAGTTTAATATCTGCGCTAGAACAGTCTCCCTTTGGTTGTCTGTTATAAAGCGAACATGCTAGGGAACTCATACCGGAAGACCCGTTCATAGTACGTAGCATCGGAACGGAAGGGATAGAAAATTAGGAGTTTAATATCTGCGCTAGAACAGTCTCCCTTTGGTTGTCTGTTATAAAGCGAACATGCTAGGGAACTCATACCTGAAGACCCGTTCATAGTACGTAGCATCGGAACGGAAGGGATAGAAAATTAGGAGTTTAATATCTGCGCTACAACAGTCTCCCTTTGGTTGTCTGTTATAAAGCGAACATGCTAGGGAACTCATACCTGAAGACCCGTTCATAGTACGTAGCATCGGAACGGAAGGGATAGAAAATTAGGAGTTTAATATCTGCGCTAGAACAGTCTCCCTTTGGTTGTCTGTTATAAAGCGAACATGCTAGGGAACTCATACCTGAAGACCCGTTCATAGTACGTAGCATCGGAACGGAAGGGATAGAAAATTAGGAGTTTAATATCTGCGCTAGAACAGTCTCCCTTTGGTTGTCTGTTATAAAGCGAACATGCTAGGGAACTCATACCTGAAGACCCGTTCATAGTACGTAGCATCGGAACGGAAGGGATAGAAAATTAGGAGTTTAATATCTGCGCTACAACAGTCTCCCTTTGGTTGTCTGTTATAAAGCGAACATGCTAGGGAACTCATACCGGAAGACCCGTTCATAGTACGTAGCATCGGAACGGAAGGGATAGAAAATTAGGAGTTTAATATCTGCGCTACAACAGTCTCCCTTTGGTTGTCTGTTATAAAGCGAACATGCTAGGGAACTCATACCGGAAGACCCGTTCATAGTACGTAGCATCGGAACGGAAGGGATAGAAAATTAGGAGTTTAATATCTGCGCTAGAACAGTCTCCCTTTGGTTGTCTGTTATAAAGCGAACATGCTAGGGAACTCATACCGGAAGACCCGTTCATAGTACGTAGCATCGGAACGGAAGGGATAGAAAATTAGGAGTTTAATATCTGCGCTACAACAGTCTCCCTTTGGTTGTCTGTTATAAAGCGAACATGCTAGGGAACTCATACCGGAAGACCCATCACTTCTGGTCCAGAGTCTCAACCACCGTTAACTTGCTTATCGGTGTTATAAAGAATATTTTTCGGGGAGTTTCCTCAGGAGCTCTTCAACGTTTTCCCCCTTCAGTTTTTTACCACCGCACCGCAGGACGCAGGGTGGGCTTCCATCTCTGTCTTCAGTATTCCAACGACGCTCACGAGATCTGTGTTTCCCGACCCTTAAAATCTGGGTATCATTAAAATAGGAGTGAATAGGCATCTTCTAAAGGCAATTAAGTACTTAATGCGTTCCATCTTAGGTCATTGTGCGCGAGCGTGTGCCTATCATGTGCCTATCCTTGCCTACCAGTATTATTAGTGCGACATTGTGTTTGTTTGTTGATTTGTCCTTCAAACACGCCGCAACAAAGCAACGGGTCGACGTGGTTTTAACATGGGTTTACTTCGTTGAAGAGCTAGAGAGTGACATATGCTACTTTTTATTCCGGAAAATCAAAGAGATTTTAAAAACTAAACTCACGCCGCGTGAGTCACGCGGACGAAGTCGCGGGCATCAGCTAGTGATTATATAAAAGAATCATTTGAGCATTTTATCCTTTTCGTTATTGCTATATAGATCTGCGACGGAGTGTACCAAGTGTCTAAAGCAATCGTTTGTCATAATTGATAGACAATTAAAGAAAAATCTTAATGATTGCGACATGATAGAGTTGTTTTCTTCTAGTGAACCTTATCTGAACAGATGTTATTGACGATTTAAAAGGCAGCGTCTGTTAGTCACCGGACCATTTTCGAAAAAGTCGATAGCCCCGTTAATAGGCCAAGAGTGGTTGAACTGTTTTTCACAGTCTAACGACAAGTAGGTACAAATCCATAGAAACGAAACCATCTTTATTTTTGTAGATTATACAGGGGTGAAGATCAAATTAGAAATTGGCGTTGTGAAAAATCAGAAAAAAATACCAAATGTAGTTTGGCAATACACAATAACACACTGCTACACTACATACTTAGGTCAAATCAATTTTATCCTACATTTTACATATTGATTGACACAAACGAGGATTGTAATTATACGGTGATTGTTATTTTGGGATGTTAAGGAAATGGATACCTACCTAATTAATCATGTTTATATTATTTTTGAAAAAAGCCCATTCGTGAAAAGCATACGTAAGCTCTCAGAGTAGAAACCAAATCTTATGTGATACCGTTACCGGACTATTTTTCTAAAAACAAACGTGAAATCGTAAGCAAACCAAAGAAGGGTTGGACATAGTTGGAAGTTGATGCCAAATACGTGCCATTCTGAATTGTGGCGAACGAAAATGTGATAATTTATTGGCCGCTTGCTTTTTTGGTGTTTATTACCATGTTAATTGCTGAATTACATTAATAGGCGGTTTTGTAATTCTTTATGAATTAGCTATAGTCTACGGCAAGGTAAAACCTCCCGAACGAATCCGGTCACGGCGGTCAATCTCCACAAATATTCTACTGATATTAGGCTGAGATCTATAGATAGTACTCTGGCTCTGCTCAAACTCAAGATGAACTCTGTTAAAATGAGACACAAATATGTCCTTACATAAATCTATCTCGTTTTAACTCAGCCTTGAGTCTGAGCTGAGTGAGTGCTATCTATAGAGGTACTGTCCCTCTAGCCAAGTTACACGTTGTATCGTTTCTCTTTCTATGACCGTTGTCACTTGAAGTTTTGGCTAGGGCTAGACTAGATGGCGCTGCAGCTGATCAAAGACAGAAGAGTATTGATAATATTGTGCGGCATTTTGTGTTATATATGTTATAAATGCTAAAAAAAAACAAAACAAAATGCCGCGAAATATTATCTATACACTTCTGTCTTTGATCAGCTGCAGCGCCATCTAGTCTAGCCCTAGCCAAAACTTCGAGTGACAACGATCGTAGAAAGAGAAAGGATACAACGAAGTGTAACTTGGCTAGATCTCACCCTTAGTCTCTGGGCGGGAGATATTATAGTTTACAAGTAACAAGTGTGAGTTCAAACGGGTGCACTCTCATAGTCTGATGGGACGGAAATTCGGCATGACCGGAGAGATCAGGCGCAGGACTATGGCTATAATAATGGACTAACTCCTAACTATTCTGAGAGGAAGCCTGAGTACAGTTAGTGGGCCGGCGATCAGTTTTATGATTATGATACCTAATGACGATAACATTTATCTTATCTAATAAATGTATGAAATAATGCGCTAGGCGATAAAAGGAAACCAAATGAACTAGGTATGAAACATTTGTGGCGTCTGTGTCCCACATTACGCCTTACGCTAATTATACCTAAATGAAAATAATCTGTTAATTTTAAGCTCGTAGTTTAGCTGTGTTTTATGACTTGTTTCTCACGCCTATGTTTTATCGTAAGGCCGTAGATATTAAGTTAGAAAATATTTTTACTTTGGGTTTTTCTTTGTATTTCTTTGTAACACCGACTATTGTCATTGTCTAAATTAATATTTTAAAGTTTATTTTTTTACAACTCTATTCCCTGTACTGTACTGCAAATGTAATTGTTTATTTCTTTCTGTTTTGGTAATTTGCTTTGCCTTTGTGAAGTTAGCCGACACCGACCGCTGTATTATTTTTGATTTTAAAAGTTCCGATTTCAAAGACAGTTCTGATTCAACACTCGACGAGTTCACACTGAACACTCGAGGAGTACACGCGCAACCACGGTCCGAGTCGGTTCTCTTATACCACTCTGTGTATATTTATTGCTCAATATAAACCATATCACTAAGTGTTAAAATCTATCATTACTCTCCGCACAAACCCTAACCGTATGACCAAGTCAGAGCGCCGACACATTGTAACCAGCAGTAGTTCAATGTTTTGCTATTAGCAATGCCTTTTACAGATGACTCTAATTGGTCAAAATTGAACAATGTTGGTATAGCTTAATGTGGTTAGAATATTATTATAAGGAAGAAACCATAATATCATACCATAATCTTTCAATTGTTTTCAATGTCATTCTCTAGTAAGTTTTCCACCGTTATTTAAGTACCTACTGTTCTATTACTTACTGTTGAGATATGAAAAATCTTCTCGCATATTTCAGGCATGAATTTTTAGTGGAAATTAGTGTGCACAGACAAATTAAGAGTGCGGAAATTCATCTACTTCAAAGCTTTATTCCTGAAAACATAATAAATAAAATGAACCTTTATTGTATCAGCTACAGAGATAATGGAAGCAAGGGTTAGATACTAGATATTTGGAGAGGAAATATCCAATAGTATAGGTACCTACTTACTAATTAGTCTATAAGATGTCAAGAACTCTTTGTCTTTTAGGATTAATCAATAAATTGTGGATTCAGTATTGGTATAAAAAAATATACTGAAAAATAACCAAAAATAATGAATATATTATATTTGCAAGTGTGAATACAATCACGTTGACTGGCATGATTGAAGGACAAACAAACAATTAGAATTATTTAAACAAAAAAAATCGCATTTATAATATTAGTCATCACTCATCATCAGCAACCCATCAACGGCTCACTACTGAGCGCAGGTCTCCTCTCAGAGAAGGGTTAGGTTAGGTTATTATGTTAGTACCTAAGGATAATAAGGATGTGAAGTGAAACCTGCGTAGGTAGAGCCGGCCTACGACACTCACTGTAAAAGGCAAATTTCGGGGCGATTGGAAACGCAAACATGGGGGTCATTGGCCGATTAACTGTGTCGGGCCGATAGTGAAATAAAACACCCAGTTTATTGGGAAAACAGATTCGGAAATGACTAAAAAAAGGCCTGCATGTGACTAAGCAGAAAGCCGCGATGTGGGTGACAGAAAATACGATGTCATATCTTGTAGATTTCACCGACAATGAGATCACTATTTCGCGGGCTAGCGTCAAAAACGATGAAACGATGAAAGCAATGCGTGCTTTCATCGTTTCATCGTTTTTATTTAGGCCGGCCCGACTTCAACATAAGTGTAAAAACTAAAATTGTTTTATACTTTGTAGTGGCGTTTCAAGTCAGTTTATTAAAAAGATTTTTTTTAATTATTATTATTTAGATACGTATAATTTTTACACACAATATATTATTTTGTTACCTCAGAAAGAAGTAGATCTCATCAATAAAAACGATCGTAGGCAAGAATGCAATATAATTTCAAAAATCTCAGAAATCCCAGGGACAGGTCCTCAACTATATCAATGGCAAAAATTATGTCAATCGGTTTTTCTCCGTTGCTAAATGATTGAAGGAAAAAGCAACAAACATGAACACTTTCGCATTTATAATTTTCTTAAGGATTTTAATTTTATCACAAGTTCGTCGGAGATTTTTAAACATTTAAACCATAACGTGTACGAAGTCGAGTAAGGGAACAAATTAATCCATAATTTCAATTTATGGTATAAGAACTTGAAACCACCTCTAGCAAGGAAACTTGGAAAATGCTTCTATTGAAACTGGTAGCGACATCTAGCAAGTATTTTTTTAAAATAGGGAGAAAATCGATAGCTAATGAAAATGCTTCATAGTAAAAACCTTGGTTCAAACTTGTTTGTTGAACCATAGCAACGTAATGCAGCGGTATTACAGTAGATGGCGCTGTTAACAGTTCATCGAATTTTAAGTTTAAAATAATATAAAGTTTTCTTTTATTGAATGTAATCTTGAATCTATTCATCTATCTTCTATTTTCTATAAAAATAAAAAATCGATTGCCGCATGTATGAAGGAACACTTAAGAATGGCTTGACCGATTATACCGATTTTTGCAATTTTCGTCAAGGTTTGTTGAAAGAATTTTTTTGGAAAATCCACCAGAAAAGTTGGAGAATTTAAATGCATGAAAATCTCAACTTATTTATTAGTAAATTGCATGCGTCCAGGTGGGTTATTGGGTAATATGTGATTAATTATTTACTATAAATATTATGCCTTTTTCAACTTAGAAGTTACCTCTATTAGGTAGAAATACTTAAATAGCGGCACGCTATGATGGCCGGTTTGACGTTTGTCCGCTCATGAAGTTCCGTATTAATTGATAACGACTTTGAAGGAAATAATTGTATTACTTTATTGACGATAGTGATGTGCAGAGATTCATAAATTTTATCGAATGTAGTTTTAGGTTTAGGACTCAAAATTTATTTATTAAATTGATTTCTAAAATGTATACAAGTGTAGAAAAATCAGTTTGCACCATTTAAGGGGTGAATGTACTTGTGAATATGAACAATTTTCACTATGTGGACAAACCTCTGAAATCGCAAAAAAATATCAGCTGTTTCATACAAAAGGTAAAATTTTTATTTTTATATGATATATACCACAACTCGGCATTTGGTTTTCTAAATTGAAAATTTTTAAAAATGGAATCTAATACGATCGTCACATAGGATCGCTGGCTAGCACAACTACTACCTCCGGCAAACTCGCGTCAATGCTCAATGCAAAACAAAGCAGTTTCGAATTGACGTTGCTTCGAAAAGTATAAACTGTCAGTGCAATGCGATTGTGATATAGTTTTGACCTGGCTTTGGATTTCAAATATTGATACTGCATTACTGTTGACCCTTGCTCGTTAATTTGGACTCTGTTCAAGCCCTTTGTTGTGGATTTCGTCGATATGACCGAACGTACGCAGAGAACTGTTCTAAATAGTCAGACACGTGAGTTCGTAATACGCCTTCGTAACTATTTCGATCGTGAAGCTCAAAATGGAGGGCCAATTTTACCTATAACGTCAGTGGTTGAACGCGTAGCTGATGCGCTTAATATTGGACAACGAACTGTTAGACGGATAACTAAAAAAAAATATGGCGAGACTGGCACAGAAGAAAATAAACTTCACACACCAAAAAAGAGAAAACGAGCAAAACCAGTCGTAGGCATCGATAGCTTTGATGCCGATGCTATCCGAAGACATGTTTACGGCTACTATTTACAGAAGGAGTATCCAACAAGAAAAAAGTTGGTGCATTCACTGAAGGAAGCTGGATTATTCTTTGGTGGGGAAAGTTCTTTAACGAAGATTTTGAAGACCATTGGATTTCGATACAAAAAATGTAACAAACGCAAAATATTGATGGAAAGATTTGATATAGCGATGGCAAGGTATACTTTTTTACGGCAAGTGAAAGAAATCAAAAATTGGCAAAATGTTGTGTTCTTGGATGAAACATGGCTTAATGCTAACCATACTGTAGGCCGTTCTTGGAACGATGACACAGCAGCATCTACTTCCAAAGTTCCTGTAGGAAAAGGATCGCGACTTATAATTTGTCACGCCGGAACCATCAACGGGTTTGTCGAAGGTTCTCTCATGGCTTTTGCGTCAAAAACCACTGGAGACTATCATGAAGACATGAATGGAGAAAAGTTTACTGAATGGTTTACCTCAATGTTGTGTAGCCTCCCTGAACCATCTATTATAATTATGGACAACGCCCCATACCACTCGATGCAAATTGACAAGCCACCTGCCCAATCCCAAAAGAAAGCTGATATCGTCGCATGGCTTCGTAAAAATGGCGTAGATGCAAACATGAATATGTTAAAAGCGGAATTAGTACGTCTTTTAAAAGAAAACAAACCAACCAAGATCCGATACGTCATTGACGAAATAGCATTAGAACATGGGCACAGAGTTATACGGTTACCGCCTTACCATTGTGAGTATAATGCGATTGAGTTGGTGTGGGCTCAAATTAAGGGATATGCTGCAAGACACAATACAGAACCCCCATTTACCACAAAAAAAATGCTAAAATTATTAGAAGAAGCTTGTGAACATGTGACTAAAGGAGACTGGGAAAAGGTTGTGAATAGAACTGTTAAATTAATAAGGGAAGATTATGAAAGAGATGTGAAAATAGATAATATTATAGAAAACGAACATATAATTATTAATGTAGGTGATGATAGCAGTGACGACAGTGAAAATAGTAGTATGGACGAATCTGATTAATTATGGCCTTTTGTGGCACCTTTTTTGGTATCTTTTGTATTCATATGTTTCTTGTGTGCATATAAAGTATGTATATTCATTTTCATTCAAATATTCAGTTCGTTCAAATAAATTAAATAAACATATACATTTTTGTTTTATTAAACCTATTTAATCAGGTACAAAAACAAAACTTAATTGTTTTTTGTTCGAGAATAAATTGACATTCCACATCACTATTGTAATGTGTCAAACCGGCCATCATAGCGTGCCGCTAGTATAGTAAGTTTTTAGTGCCGGTTGAATAAACTATAATAGGATGGAGTGTGATGCTTCAAATTTTGTGACGATTAATGAATGAAAATATGATTTTCTGAATCAAAGTTTTCCGAAAACCACTTCAGTGAATACAAAAAGCGTATAATATTTATAATAAACGGGAGTAGGACATTTTAGTATCGCGGGCGAATGTGTTATTAATGATGATATTCCTCGGAAGCCAATCAGTTTTAAGTATTGGGGCACATCCATGGCACACCTAAATAGACTCCAAACAGTACTGTATATTATTTGTATGTTTAAGTATATGTAATGAATGTTAAATAATAAGTATACCTAATAATTTAAATATAGCTGAACACATCCATACCTATAGTAAGTAAGAATGAATTTTTTTTTTATTTTATTATATCAACACAATTATAAAAAAAGGAAAGAAAGACTAAATAGCCCAATAACTATATCATTCATCATCATCATCATCATCATTATCAACCCATCATCGGCTCACTACTGAGCGAGGTCTCCTCTCAGAGAAGGGTTATAGGCCATAGTCCACCACGCTGGCCCAATGCGAATTGGCGGACTTCACACACCTTCGAGAACATTATGGAGAACTCTCAGGTGTGCAGGTTTCCTCACGATGTTTTCCTTCACCGTTAAGGCATGTGATTTTTAATTTCTTAAACACACTTAATTTCAAAAAGTCAGAGGTGCGTACCCGGGATCGAACCTGCGACACCCCGAATAGGAGACCACAGTCATAACCACTAGGCTATCACAGCTTTATATAACTATGTAACTCATGTGAATAGATCAACGCGGGTACCTGCCTAGGTGGTAGATCTTTTACTGAAATTCAACCTCAACCGTGAATCAGCCACAAACGTAGTAGAAAAATGCATGGTTTCTAAACAACAATTATAAAATCGATACATGGACACAACACGCATCACCCTTTAAACCTTTCGGGGGGTCAACCAGTGGTTTAGGGCTAAGGGTAGGGGCGGGGGTAGTGAAGGGGGCATGCATTATGTAGCGGCAATCAGGTAGGTCTTTGATAGTGATTGTCCGCCATTGATAGAACAGGGAAAATGTGGAGTCGATTTTTCGAAATCGAACGCTTATGGTTTAAGTTTTCAGGATTTTTTCAGGATTCATAAAAACTGTAAGTTAAAACCTGAGAAGAGCAATATAGTTATGAGGGTTTTCATTGGGAATAAAAATAATATTCTTAAATTTAAGGCCAGTATGATGACCCGATTTTTAGTTTGGGTAAAACCACAGGTAAAACGTAGTACAGTTTAGCTTATGTCTTAGGTAAAACGTACAGGTAAATAGGCCGGCCTTAGTATGAATAGGTGTATTTAACAAAACATAGATTCTTAAACAGTTATGATGACTTGATGAATAAATACCCCTAAAAGAGATTCACTTGATTTAATTGCTTATTATTTTAAGACATCCATAAATTTACATTTTTTTTACACAAAAGTCCGATAAGTTAATAAATAGGGTATTTAGCAAATTTTTTTTATTTAATTAATTCATTTTTGTAGTTATGAGTATCAACAGATTAGTAAAAATAAATTTAGGGTAGATATCTTCAAGGTTGTCTGTTCAATTCTCCTAAAAAATATTACCTACTCCTAAAAGTAAATTCTTGACTTTTGCATTTTATATGGAATTAGGAGCATCAACAGATTGGTAAAAGGCAAGGCAAAATTGCCGTTTTGTATGCAATAAGTGAAAGTACTTATTTTTTCAAACTTTTTTATTTCTGTTATTCGAAGTAATCACCCATGCAATCGACGCATCTTTGCCAACGCATTGGCCAACAGTTTATTGATGCCCTTCTTGTAAAAATCAGCTGGACGGGAGGCAACAAACTCTTCAAAGGCATTTTGTACTGCCTCTCGGGAATTGAATTTTTTACCCACTAAAAAGTTGTCTAAATTTTGGAAAAAGTAATAGTCGGTAGGTGCAAGGTCTGGTGAGTATGGCGGATGAGGGAGAGCTTCCAACCCCAGCTCTTGCAGCTTGGAGATTGTCTGTTGCGCAGTATGGGGTCGCGCGTTGTCGTGAAGGAGCAGTAGGGACGACCGATTGACCGATTGATTGTGCAAGCTTCTCCATCATTCTCTCCAGTTCTTCACAGTACACAACTGCATTAATGCTCATGCCGTTTTGTAAAAAGCTGTGGTGAATCACACCCGCACTAGACCACCAAACAGTGATCATCACCTTTTTAGGGGTCATTTTTGGTTTAGGGCATTGCTTTGGTGCTGAACCAGGGTCTAACCAACTTGCTGAGCGCTTTCGATTGTCGAACAGAATCCATTTTTCGTCGCACGTAACAATTCGTTTCAAAATTCCTTCATTTCTTTGTCTGTTGAGCAGCGCAAGGCAGGTCTCGACGCGTACGTTGCGCTGGCGATCGTTAAGGTCGTGGGGCACCCATCTATCAAGCTTTTTTACCTTGCCAATTTGTCGCAAATGGATCAATATTGTTTTGATGCTTACATCAAAAGCTGCTGCTAGCTCAGCTGTAGATTGAGTTTCGTCAGCTTCCACAATCGCCTTTAATTCATTATTGTTAACCAAAGTTTCCGGACGACCACGAGCTTCATTTTTCAAGTCAAAATTTCCAGAACTGAACCGGGAAAACCAATAACGGGTTGTGCGATCGTTTGTACAGTTCTCTCCGTAAACGTTTTTGATGTTACGGGCCGTTTGTGTCGCGTTGGTGCCACGACGGAACTCATATTCCATAATTACACGAATTTTTAAAGTATCCATTATGACGAAAAATGTTCAAATGTAATGAAAATACAACGCTAATCAAAAAACAAAAGACTGAGTTTGTAAATAGAATGTCATGGTTTTAAAACAAAATTAATTTGAATTTTGAATACAGAGCCATTACAAACTTTTTTTTATTTGAAATGACCAGTACTGAAGAAAGGCAATTTCATAGGTAAAGACCTAAATCCTTGCATATCTGCAAGATAACTTCAAGATTTGCCATTTATTGGAGTAAAAGCGGACATGGAGAATTTCATAAAAGTTTACAAAGAATTTCAATCCGGAATATCGCTGACTTGGTAATGAATTGGATGAAACTCGCTGTGGTGTCGTGCGATGTCGCTAAAGAGTTCGGAATTGGAGGAATTTCTCAGTGACGAAATTTTCCTAAACGGGAAATTTTATTTTGAGTTCTGGACTTGAAATAGGACTTGTTTAAGGTGGAAGACACAGTTCTGCCCGCGAAATTCAAATTTAATTTGGTTTTTCGCAATTTGTAAACTAATACGACAAAGTAGGCATTCTAATTGCGACAATGGCAGTATCATCTTCACAGGTTTATATAAAAATCTTCAATTGAAAGTGTCCAGTTTTAGAAATTTATCAAAATATCGACTAATTTGTGAGTAACTCATGCCCAACTCAGTATTTTGATTAATTTCTTAAACTGGTCACTTTCAAGTAAAGATTTTTATGTAAACCTGTGAAGATCATAATTCATTCTACTGGCGCAATTAGAATGCCTAGTTTGTCGTATTAGTCTACAAATTGCGAAAAACCAAATTAAATTTTAATTTCGCGGGCAGACTCGTATAATCATCCTTAAAGCATAACATTTTTTTTTTTCAGTTAACGTGAATATGCTTGTAGTAATAATTATTTCTTATGATTGATCCTGAGCAAATTTTTTTTTTATTGAATTAGGTATATCTGTCTGATGTTGATGACTTTATTTATTTACATTGCCCCTTCAGATGGCGAAATAAATTCTTCAAGCGACGGGTTGAAGTGCCTACATGAAATAAAATAAAAAATATTTGGAATTCGAAATATTTTGATAATAATAGTGATAGTGATGACTCCACACCTCCCGTGTTAATTCGTCATCACATAGCTATAGAGGGTGTCGTACAGCGCGACCTGTAATTTCTGTGTAAGCATTGTTAATCCTGAATGCAGGTCGACCGCCACCACTTGATACTTTTATCAATTTTTTTTTATGAACGTTAATTTTTGATTAATGTTAGCAAATTATGGACGATTGCGGACCGTATAACGTGTTATATAATAACAAAAACATTTTTGGGTTATTATATTACACGTTTAGCAAAAGATAAGACAAGGTTTATTCAATAGAAATGACTACTAAATTACGATAATTTCGTAGATCCAATTCATTAATGTAATATTTCAAAATATACTGTTTTGAGTAATAGAAGGTCAATTATGAGTTTATGGAACTTTCGAGTTGACAAGTAAAATCTAAATTTTTTCTACCAAATTATGTTTCCTGTCGATTAGAAACAAAATTTCGAAATTGATTATTTTACCATTTTTCATACTTAACTCAAAACAACTGAGTTTGGAAATGTTCCACTAATGAATTAGACAGACGATTTGCTTACATATTTTATTATTGGTAGTTTTTGTTTACTTATAAAACAATCAAGTATCAAACTGTTTCAACAGCTCCTTACTTCAATGAAGCATGCCTGAAAGTGTATGGTGAAAATAAAACCTATATTAATATAAAGGCTTCGAAGGATAGTAGCGTTGGCGAAGCGGCCGCGTGCGCACGGCTCACGGGTCACGGCTTCGATTCCCGCTATCATGTGACACAGTTTATGTATTGACAAGTGATACAAAAATAGCAGTGAGCGTAGTGGTCGGGTCTTCTGTCTCCTGTTCGGAAGAGGTCGCGGGATCGAACCCGGGTTTTTTGATTTTTGATTTTTCGGAGTTATGTGTGTTTATATTAAACTAGCTACGCGGCTTTCGCTCACGTAAGCTTGATTTTTCAAACCCCTATTTTACCCCCTTAGGGGTTGAATTTTCAAAAATTCTTTCTTAACGGATATCTAAGTCATAATAACTACCTGTATGCCAAATTTCAGCCCGGTGATTTGAGCTGTGTTTCTTACTTATATACCATTTAGATATCACATGCTTCAACGGCGAAGGAAAACATTTTGTGCCAATTTGCATTGTGCCAGCGCGGCGGTTGGACTGTGACCTACAAACATCAACCAGTCTCCACAGAGATAAGTCTATCTGCGCCGGAGATATTATAGTGCACATGTGTATGCAAACACAGATGCACTCTCTATTTCTTCGCTCTCATAGTCAAATGGGACGGAAATCCGACACTACCGGTGAGTTACGGAGTAGGACTGACGAATTTAGACACTACCGCCTACTTCTTAATTCCGGGCTAGTACTGAGAATTTCAAATTCAAATTCAAATTCAAATTCAAATTCATTTATTAATTTGTGAATATGGTACAGTCAAGATGTTATAATATACAATTTAAAATGCGCATATCCTACCAAAGTGTGGTGTACAAATATAGGAATGTTATTATATGTCAAAAAAAAATTTTTAAATTAAATGTCAAAAAATAATATACAACAGTTAAAATTTTTCCATAAGGTAATCACAAATTGTATAATATGTCTTATCTATCAAAAAATTTTTTAACTTTTTTTTAAACATAGGGATCTCCTGCGTTTCAATAATGTCTCTGGGTAAGTGATTATATAAACGAGGCCCAGTGCAGAAGAAGCTTTTTGTAAAATGGGCACATCTACTGGGTGGCTCTCGCAGCTCAATGGCATGTCTTTTGCTGTTGCGATTTTGAAATAAATTTAAATTACTTTTAACAAATACAATAGTTTCATAAATATACAGACATGGCATCGTAAGAATTTTATACTTTTTAAAATAGGGCTTACAACTATCTGTCGTTTTTAATTTAAATATGGCCCTTAAGCATTTCTTTTGTGCCTTAAATACAGCTTCTTTTTCAGTAGAATTACCCCAAAATAAAATACAATATCTCAATAGCGGAGCCACATAGCCATGGTAAACCGTCAGTAGCGCCGACACGTTTACTGTTTTCCGTAACATATGAAGTGCAAAGGAGAATTGCCTTAACTTAGTACAAATATGATTTAAATGTTCCTTCCAATTTAAATTAGAATTAATATTCAGACCTAAGAATTTTGTTACATTGACTTCGTTGATAGTTTTACCTTCATAATTTACATTCAAAGCATAGGGCAAATTTTCTCTGAGCTTAAAAATCATTAAGTTTGTTTTATCTAAGTTGATTGTTAGTTTATTACGATTAAGCCAGTTTATTATTATATCCAGTGTATTTTTAACATTAATAATGAGGTCATTTATGGTTTTATTTTCAAATATAATAGTACTATCATCAGCAAACAAGACCATATCATGGTGAGTTACGTATTTTGGTAGATCATTGATATATATAATAAATATTAGTGGGCCTAAGATACTTCCTTGAGGAACGCCGCGTTGAATTACTCTCGACTGTGAATGGTAATTAACAAGCTTTTTATATTTCCAGTTGACTTTAGTAATCTGTGTTATTTGTTTTCTATTTGTTAAGTATGAATTTAGAAGGTCCAATACGTTTCCTCTCACACAATAGGCATACAGTTTGTTTAATAGTATTTTATGATCGACAAAATCAAAGGCCTTGGTTAAATCCATAAATAAAGCACAGACTGGAACCCTGTCATTTAAATTATGCATGACAGAATTAAGAAATTTATAGACTGCCATATTTATACTTTTGTTTTTACGAAAACCAAATTGTTCCTCTGCAAACAATTTATTTTTTTCAAAGTAACTATTCAAGGACTCATAGATAATCTTTTCAAAGACTTTAGAAAGAATGGGGACAAGTGCTATGGGTCTATAGTTGTTCATCGATTCCTTGTTAAGTTTCTTGAAGAGTGGTTTTACTATAACAGTCTTCAGTTTATCGGGAAACACACCTTCAGAAATACAAAGATTAATGATAAAACTCAGTACGGGTGAGATTGTAAGTGACACAAATTTTAAAACCTTAGTGGTTATTTGATCATATCCAGTACTATTTGTATTATTGAGTGATTTAATAAATTTATTAACATCTTGACAGAAAAACTCAATGCATCTTTGGCCCGACCCGGGAATCGAACCCGGGACCTCGTACTCCGCAGTCGAACATGCTAACCACTAGACTAACGTGGCAGTAAAACTTTTTATTTTATTCTATTTGCTGTTTACTGTAGGTACTACCGGAAACGGAATTTGGAACCTTTCGAGACAATTTTGCGCCTATGTTAAAACCCAATTATTTCAGTCTGTTCCCTATTCTCCTTTCTAAAACGATGACAAAGGAATTTTCTAGGTGTAGATGAGACATCGTATTATGGTACGACCTGGTTTTATAGTAAAAAGCAAAAATAAAACTTATTTTGTATTTCAACCCCTGTTGACTGCGTAAAGAACTGTTTGGTCGTTTTCTTTCCTAGTGTCTAGTGAGTTGAAATTCTAGTCATAAAGTTTTAGGTTAGCGCAGGCGCTTTTATTTAGGTTCCGATTCACACCCCAGATCCCTGAAAACTTATTAATGAAATCAGTGAGCGCAGGTGTTTTTATTTACGTTCCGATTCACACCCCAGATGCCTGAAAACTTATAATTGAAAACAGTGAATTAATTATTATTGAATACCCACTTTATGACTACTACCTACTGAAAAGTGAAAAAACGGTGACCAAAAAAGGGTCAAAATGGGTTGCGGCTCGTCCGGCCAAGTTGTGGCGCCGGAGGGTGGCAACCAAGAGAGTGGCAACCGGCAGAATGGCAGAGAGAAGATGGTG
The DNA here is from genome assembly GCA_029955525.1 of Oeneis ivallda. Lineage (NCBI taxonomy): Eukaryota > Metazoa > Arthropoda > Insecta > Lepidoptera > Nymphalidae > Oeneis > Oeneis ivallda. Next base: position 22,295,676 of record JARPMR010000015.1, read on the forward strand.
AGTGGCAACGACGCGAATGGCGCTAATGGTGCCAATGGCCACCATCACAATGATGACTTGCCGACGGTGGTGCTGCCCGATACTCCTGATAAGCCTAAACCACGTAAGTCTGTGATATAGGTCATATTCTACTCGAGGTTATAGAACCTCGAGTAGAATATGCCTATATTACCTATGTAGTATGGGTTTAAATAGTTTACCTACAAACCTCCTTCAATAGAGTTTCTACCTAAGAGTTTGAAGTTGATTTGTTGCCATGAAAACTAGTATATTAAGTATTGAATTTTCTTTTAGCGATGGTGAAACTTTTTCATGATTTCATTCGAAATATAAAAAGAGTGATAATTATTTTTTAAAAAACCTTCATAATTATTATTAGGCCGATTTCATGCAAATGTTATCCCATGGTTTTGATATTTTTACAAATCAATAAATAAATCAGAATGCCTTTTATCTTTTAGTATAACGTCACACGACGTTGGTGAAATCTGCACCAAGTAACAATTTCATTCTCCGAGTACCTAACATAAACCGACGAATATTGATGTTTGACCTAGGTTTTGACAGATTTTAAATGCAGAAAGTGTTAGATCATCAACTTAAATCCGTCGTTATACGTTACACGATGATGGTGAAATTGAAACTAGAACAATTAAAAGTACTGATTTCACCAAGTAACGTCGAGTGATGTTTAACAGAGGAATAAATTGGGCCTGTTGACAATTTTTGTATTAAAAATCTCCCAAAAGATCTTTACTCTCGGTAGGTGAAATCGGCCTTTAATTTTGTTAAGGCAAAATTCAATGAGAGTACAACGCGATATTTTTCCTTGAGCAGCCATAGCGTACGAGATACCGATAGAGGAGTTCACTAGTTCCCGCAAGGCGTCGAGCCCGCCGCCGCATCTGCAGAGGCTCCTGAACCCCCCACCGGCGGAGATCAAGCTGCCCGACATCAGGGAGAAGCTGGCCGAAGCTGAGCAACGGAGGCTGCAGGTGAAGATCTTTTTGAAGTGAAACCTTCTTTAGGCACGTTGAGCACTTTTTTGGATGAGCAAAAAACATGGATTTTGCGAAATCGTCACCGTCACCATCGTCACCTGGAGATTTCAGTAAGCGTTCAACATTTTAGAGGGTCTGAACTCTCAAGCAACCTTGTACAGCGCAGTCGGCAAGCAGCCACCTTCCTTACCGTTTAATGTATGATGTCGCAGGTTCGAATCTCACTCACGAAACGTGTCACGTGCACTATTTTTTTAAATTTTTTTATATTTATTCTATTTTATTTTTATTTCTTTTATTTTTATTTTATATTTGTTTTTAATTATTAGCAAATCTAGTTTTCCCTTCTATCGGCAGTCCCTATGACCGCCAATTTTTTTTAATATATAGACTAGCGCTCTCACCTGATGGTAAGTGAAGATGCAGCCTAAGATAGTGCGCGCTTAGAAGAAACCTATTCAGTCTTGATTTAAAGATACCCAAATTTTTGCGGTGCGTATTAGGAACGAGATTTCAACTGATCTTAAGATTTCAACCACGTAGCGGTGCAGAATGCAGATTCATGCGATGTATGCGGTTCGGTGGTAGAAAGGTGATGGTGCAACTAAATTGAATAGTTCTTGAGCATACTCTCCGAAATAATATTATATCTTGTAGAATACCGACACCTCTCCCACCTAATCTACCTGAAGTAGTTCTTAATCTAAGCCGAAAGTGGATTTTTAAGTTAAACCTTGACTACCATCCGTTTATATCTTCTGTTGTATCAACAGGTGGGGATCGAAGTGTCGACTTTTTAGTTATTACTCCGTTTCAGTTATATCGTTGAATCATGGACCTATCCTTGAACCGTTAGCTAATGCTACACAGCTATTGAAGAGACGAGAATCTTCAATCTTGGTTAGTTAGTACCACCCCACCTCCCACCTGCAAAACCGTGCCAATCAATCGATTTAGCTTTCTAATGGCCGATTTCACCAATAGTACGAGATCCGGTATAAGAAATTTATACCCTCATCTGTTATTTATTAGAGATAAGAAAAAAATGATAGATCATATTATACTCATCAACATATTTCGAATAGGTTGCCTAGTTAAATTGCCTGTGGATTATAGTAAACAAATAAATTTTTAAATAAATTTACTTCTCTCATTTAGTTATTAAAAATATCGTACACTAGATAAGAGAACATACCCAACAGAATGGAAAAGTAAAGGTTGCCTTTTTCCCCCTCTGCGCAACTGTGGAGTTGCCAGGTCTATGCAGGTGAGTTAAATTGATATACTCTCAGCAGGTATTTAATCATATTATATATCAAATGAAAGCTTATTTTATTCTAAATCTAACTGTATTAGGTTGCCTTATTAAAAAGTTGATCCAATCCATGGTTGCCTAGATTTTAGATGTAAATATTATCCGCACGCAATTTAACTGGGCAACCTATTCGCGATATGTCGATGAGTATGTTATCTATCATTTATTTCTTATCACTAATAAATAATAGATGAGGGTATAAATTTCTTATATCGGATCTTAGACCACAACGTTGAGTGCCGTTTTACCGAGGAATACATTGGACGTTCTGACAGTTTTTATATTGAAAATACTGTCAAAATATCAAAACGCTCGGATAAGACTTATTTTACGTTGGTGAAATTATTTCATTTATTAACAACATGACCTTAACATACGAGTAATAATAAGCGGAGTACTTACATAAGTTATATTTTGGCCATATGCATGGGTGATCGGGTCTGTCACCTAACTAGGGAACCTGTATTTAGGTTGACATTCCTTATTCCCGCGGGTATTGTGGCTTATAAATGTGTAGTCCCAGTCTTCCACACAAGAATAATAACAATGAAACTACATAAATAACAAAAAGAAAATGTTTTACACTGTTTAAAACTCACTATAACTCCATTAGATACAAATCACCGCATAATATTTTGTATGCCTATACCCGCCTAGAGTGACCGGTGAATGCAGATGTAGATCATGTGAGCGCATTTTGCAAGACTGCTGACATGCTTTTTAAAACTTTATTGATAGTTAAAAGATTGAAATTTTTTATTCCAGAATAGACAGTAAGTTTTCTGTTTCGTCATAACTTAGGGTTGTTAAGTAATTTAAGATAGTTTTGTTAGCCATTAGCTTGGTTTTATTAAATATATTAAGAAATTTATTAAGTTTATTGTAAAGGTAAGGTCCCATGAAAATTGCTTGGCGTCGAGTGGATCTCATTTTAATTTTAGGTATATTACATACTTGCCAAGCTTGCTTTTTTTTTAGTTTTAATCAGTGCTAATACGATTAAGGTATAAGGTATAAGGGTAGGGTACCTATATATACCTGGGACATACAGTCCAACTAGATAGGTCCAATTTCGAGAAAAAGATCGACCGCCGAATCCAACTCGGCTGGGCAGCGTTCGGGAAACTCCGAGATGTCTCGACAAAATCGGCTCGTCCAAAATCCCTTAGTGCCTGAAGACTAAAGTCTTCGAACAGTGCGCGTTGCCAGTGATGACTTACGGATCCGAGACATAGTCGCTAATTATGGGCCTCACAAGAAGGCTCAGGGTCAATCAGCGAGCGATGGAGAGAGCTATGCTCGGTATATCCCTGCGAGATCAAATCAGAAATGAGGAGATCCGTAGGAGAACCAAAGTCACCAACATAGCTCAGCGAGTCGCGAAACTGAAGTGGAAATGGGCGGGGTACATAGTTCGAAGAGCTGATGGTCGACCTAAGGTACTGCAGTGGCGACCCCGCACTGGGAAACGCAGTGTTGGCAGACCCTCCACTAGGTGGACCGACGACATCAAACGAGTCGCAGGGAGCCGCTGGATTCAGGCGGCGCAAGATCGAAGCCTGTGGAGGTCCATGCAGGAGACCTTTGTCCAGCAGTGGACGTCTATAGGTTGATAAAGAAGAAGAAGGGTATAAGGGTCAGTGAAGTAGCTAACTAATTCAAATTCAAATTCAAAAATATTTATTTCATGTAGGCCAACCTGTGGCTCTTATGACACGTCAAGATTCTGCCACCGGTTCGGAAAGCGGATTCTGCTGAGAAGAGCCGGCAAGAAACTCAGCAGTTGCTCTTTTCAAAATAATCATTTTACAATATTAATAACTATTACATTGTAATAAGTTTTTATACTATCTAATCTATCTCTTCTAATAAATCTCATATATTATGATTTTTCTATTTGCAGATCTTGCAGCAGCGGGCAGCATCAGCACAAAAGAGAGCGCAAAGAATGACGAAATCTTCTGCGATAACTGTGAGTTAAACAAAGAAAGCTTAAACCCGACTGCGACAAAGCCAAAAGGAAGGGCTATGATTTTAGCAGACTATATTATGAAGCAGTGATAGCCTAGTGGTTATGACTGTGGTCTCCTATTCGGGGGGGCGCAGGTTCGATCCCGGGTACGCACCTCTGACTTTTCGGACTCAAGTGCGTTTAAGCAATTAAATATCACTTGATTCAAAGGTGAAGGAAAACATCGTGAGGAAACCTGCACATCTGAGAGTTCTTCATAATGTTCTTGAAGGTGTGTGAAGTCCGCCAATTCGCATTGGGCCAGCGTGGTGGACTATGGCTTATAAACCCTTCTCTGAGAGGAGACCTGTGCTCAGTAGTGAGCCGTTGATGGGTTGCTAATGATGATGATGATTATGAATATATGTATTTACGTTTTACCGTAGCGCATAAACTACTGAGCCGATTTTGATGAATAAGGTGGCAATCTATTAGTTATTTATGGTCCGGGTGGCATAGGTTACATTTTATACGAACACAATCACAAGCGTAAATTTAAAATTTAAAACACCCACGACATGTGAATGCGACTATGGCCGGACTATGTAATATGATTCTGGTTGCAATATCAGGTCGAAGTTATCAATTAACTGTCAAAGAATTTTATATATTACTAGCTGACCCGGCGAACTTCGTACCGCCAACTTATCTATATAAATAAAACAAATAAACTATCCCAATCCAAAAAAACTATCCTATCTTTTAAGTTGGAACAAATTACAGATAGTCACGAAGTTTGATCAAAATTGTTTCAGTAGTTTAGGAGTCCATCGCGGACAAGCAACGTGACACGTAATTTATATATATTAAGATTATCGTTTGTAATGTTTTGAACTAACGGCCATTATTTTCTCCTCCAGGATTTTCAGGGTGTTGAGGAAAGCAAGCATGGGTCCAACGTTCTAACGATTTCTCCGGAACCTGGCGCTTGTGAAGACAAGAATATATGATAATTTAGTAACGCTTTTTTGAAGGGAGGAAGGGAGTGGGGAAATAACTTTATCAATAATATTATCTTGTGCTTAATCGGCTGCGGGCCATGAGGCCAAGGATTCGAATCCCGAGCCGATTTAAAATAATATAATTAGGTATTATGAAATCCTATAAAGCCTGAATCTGCTTTTTAAATAATAATTTGACGACCTCCCTGGCTCAGTGGTGAGCGCTGTTGTCTTATAACTGGGAGGTCCCGGGTTCAATTCCCGGAGGGGTCAATTTGGAAATTTATAATTTCTGAATTGTATTTGGTCTGGTCTGGTGGGAGGCTTTGGCCGTGGCTAGTTACCACCCTACCATCAAAGACGTGCCACCAAGCGATTCAGCGTTCCGGCACGGTGGCGTGTAGAAACCAATTAGGGGTATGGGTTGAATGTTCACTGCCATACCCCTTCCAAGTTAGCCCGCTACCATTTTAGACTGCATCGTCACTTACCATCAGGTGAGATCGCAGTCAAGGACTAGCTTGTCATCGAATAAAAAAAAATAACTATGATGGTATGGTATAAAAAAATATAACACTCTCCAGGTCCTCAATTATAACCATGCAAAAAATCACGTCGATCCGTAGCTCTGGTGCGGCGTGATTGAAGGACAAACCAACAAACAAACACATTTTCGCATTTATAATATTAGTAAGGATATTATAGATAGATATTCTATTTATATTCAGTTATCAATTATGTATATTTAGGCACTTACCTATATGAATATAATTTAGTACCATCCTTACTAATATTAGAAATGCGAAAGTGTGTTTGTTTGTTGGTTTGTTGGTTTGACCTTCATTCACGCCGCAACGGATCGACGTTATTTTTTGCATGGGTATAGTTGAGGACCTGGAAAGTGACATAGGCTACTTTTTATCCCGGAAAATCAAAGAGTTCCCGAGGGATTTTAAAAACTAAATCCACGCGGACGAAGTCGCGGGCATCAGCTAGTACCAGATAAGGTTGTATACAATTTCTAAACTAGAAAAGTCTATAAGCTATAGTAAATTTCAATAGCTGAACGGTTAAAGGTGCAGACTGAAGACTGAAAGGTCGCAGGTTCGATCCCCACCCGATGCACTAATGTCGTACCCACTCCCAGCACAGGCTTTCCAACTATTTGGAGGGGAGGGGAGAATATAATTTTTCAAGTTCAGGTTGCCTATATTCTGTTAATTTTTTTTTTCATAAGGAAAATAATGTATCTAAAGCTATCCTTTACCATCTCGGCAGGAACGGCATTCTGAACCAGTGGTAGACTCATCGACGATTCAAAAGCACTTAAAAAGTTTATTTGAATAAAAAACATTTATATTCTATTCACCATTCCACCATTATCTAATTATAATTACCCCTACGTTTAAGTTCCTAAAATATTAATAGTACCTACCTAGGTAATGTCTTATTCCCTTCCATTAGTAACATTTTAATTACCTACTTGTACCTAGTCAGTTATTAATAAAGATATTTTTAATTTTATAAATTAACTAGCTGACCCAGCGAACTTCGTACCGCCAACTTATCTATATAAATAAAACAAATAAACTATCCCAATCCAAAAAAAACTATCCTATCTTTTAAGTTGGACCAAATTACAGATAGTTACGAAGTTTGATAAAAATCGGTTCAGTAGTTTAGGAGTCCATCGCGGACAAACAACGTGACACGTAATTTATATATATTAAGATTTTAATTCATATGTAGATAGGGTAGTTTTAATAATTATACATGTGAATGTTTTGTTTTTACGAATGTTTATTATTGTTATTATTTGTGTTTGCTATTCATGCGTAAATAAATAAGTGACAGTGTTTTTCTAATTAATAAATTTTCTAAGCTCGAAAACGTTATTTGATTTCCTATGCTGTTTGTTCTTTGTTCATGTCTAATATAAAATAAAAAAAATAAAAGTCTGTAGGAAAAACTGACCTCTTTTTAATTAATCTATGATTAATATTAGACTGGCTGCTGTTATTTTTTTTGGCCATATCATCATCATCATCATAGATTAAAATTAAAGAGGTCAGTAGATGGAAATCGTGAGAAAATCTGACCAAAGTTTAGTTTAGATTATTCGTCGGATAAAGCTTATTTTCAGATGGGGAAATAGGCCTTTAAACTTTCTAAACGCTTATAACTCTATTTAAATTGTGGTTCTTACCGAAAGAGTTATATGTCTAGTCACACGACAATAGTCTGTTAAATATACCATAGTAATAACGTATGAGGTCGGCGCACTGCTGATTCACACCAGGCGCAATAAAGCATTCATGCACCTTACACGAGACTTGCTCGGAACTTTGGCAAATGGCCTTCGGGGCTTTGCCTCGTGTTAAGATGGCGAATGTGAGCTAAAATTAAGTGACAAATATATCCTTATTCATATATTATTTAAACCGTTTTCTATAGTAGAATATTATTTTCTTTTATTTTTCATTTATTCATTCATCTCAACCCATCACCAGCCCACTACTAGGCACAGGTCTCCTCTCGAATGAGAAGGTTTTAGGCCATAGTCCACAACGCTGACCAGTGGGGCTGACGAGAAAATTTTCTCTATCCGTTTTCTCGTGATATCCCCTAAGAGATTCAAGAGTAAATGAGTAGAAAAAAAATTCTCGTGGCGCGCATGTTACTTGTCTAAGGTTAGAACTGTGGTCTCTTATTCGGGGGTCGCAAGTTTGATTCCCGATGAAGAAAAACATCGTGAGGAAACCGGCACACCTGAGAGTTCTCCATAATAATGTTCTCGAAGTTGTGTGAAGTCCGTCAATTTGTATTGGGCTAGCGTGGTGGACAATATGGCCTATAACCCTTCTCTGAGAGGAGACCTGCGCTCAGCTGTAGTGAGCCGTAGATGGGTTGTTGACGTCGACATCTTACGACTAGTGTCGACCAACGAGGAAGTTAATTAGCTATTTTTCAGCGCAGAAAAATGTAAAAGTTGTAATGAGTTGCTGAGTTTGGCATAAAGTTTTTGTCAGACCACATCATGGATGTTGTTAGTAAGCATCGGATGAATTCCTAATTTTTGAAAACGAGCACGTAAGCAACGCGAAAACTATAAAGCATTCATGTAATACAGACAGGAGCGTAACTTCGACATATTATGTGGCCTTCATAGCCTCGTGTAACCGTGGCAAAATAAGGCTGGAAATAACAATAATTTCCATAGCAAGGTAAGGCAGGTTTTCCCGCAGCAGGTTTTCTCCATTGGAGATTTATCTACATTGTGGTCGCAATCGCCTCTCTACGGGCCTTACTCTGTTGTTATTAGCTAAAGTGCATTGTAGCAACAAGAAAACCAGAATTTCAGCCACTCACCACTATTTTGATTTTTTTTTACAATAATATAATAACTGATATCCAGACGATTTTATCATTTTTAGGGTTCCGTACCCAAAGGGTACCAACGGTACCTTACCGGTACCCTATTACTAAGCCTACGCTGTCCGTCCGTCCGTCCGTCCGTCCGTCCGTCCGTCCGTCCGTCTGTCAGCGGGCTGTATCTCGTAAACCGTAATAGATAGACAGATGAAATTTTCACATATTATGTATTTCTATTGCCGCTATAACAACAAATAATAAAAATTAAATTAAATTAAAAAATATAAATTAAAATATTTCCATGGGTACATGGAAATATTTTTATTTAATTTTTTTTAACGGAACCCTAAAAGAGCGAGGCCCGACTCGCACTTGGCCGATTTTTCATCATAGGCCATTTACTGAGTACTGACAGGTTTGATTGCCAGTACCTGAACCATTGTCACATGGTGCACGTGCTGACTAAACAAGCCTGTCTTAGATTATATAGTTTTAGGATTAGGTTTACGGATTACATAATAACATCTAGATTACTTTTGCTGATGTGTTTTTACTAACAAAAATTATGATTATGGTCAAAATAAATGATTTTTATTTGATTTGATTTTAATTTTTTTGATTTTTTGATTTCTGATTTCATTTCTGAATCGAACCGCTAAGGTGTGGAACGCACTTCCAACATCTGTGTTTCCGGCCACGTATAACCTCAGTACCTTCAAGGCAAGAGTGAATAGGCATTTTCTAGGCAAGCGCGCTTCAACCTAGACCTCATCTATGCTTTCCAGTATTGATTGTCGTCAAGCGTAAGCCTAACTCCAAATAAAAAAAAATGGTCTATTAAGTAGTTCATAACGAACTTCGAAACTGCGATTAAAGCAGACTTAGAAATATTGTTACTTACCAACTTACTACAACTGAGCGCGCTTCAATGACGCTCGTTGGACCCCACATCATCAATTTCGCCAATCGTGAGATGGAGCAGAGAATGTACCTACCAGACTTTCAATCATAAATCAGTTATCGAGTAACACGGTATATTTAAGCTAAATCAGTCAATCACAGCTAATTGTAGTTAAACTGGCATAAACCAATCATGTAATGGATACCTGTTATTTATTTTTTTGAGTAAGTTTTATTAGCGATATTATAAGCGAAAACCCATAAAGTCAGCCAATTTTTCTTTTTGCATTTTACCAAAAATAATAATAAAGCAACACTATTCACTCGAGAGGAGATCCGTGCCCAGTAATCAGCCAGCGATAGGTCTGAATGAATGAATGAATGAAGTAAAAGCTTCGGTACTGTCGGGTGGTAGTCGCCAGCCTTATTTCATCTCATACAGATGGCGGTCGTAGTTTATTAAAGTTGTACGTAGGTACCTCTCCACGCCGAGTGGTCTTCAGTAATTTTCAGCGCTTTTTATGAATAAAAATTTCACTTTTGCATTGTTATGTGCCTATTGTAAAATTTAAAGTCCGTTACTAGAATAATGAATAATGACACTTGATGAAAAGTTGCACAAAAGTTTGGTGAAATTACAAAAAACCTTGACCTCTGGGCGCTGGGGGAATCTTCACTTCCCATAGTGAGATTGTAGTCAAACGCTAGTTTAGACCTACCCTACTATGAGTAGTGACCCGTTAATTGGTCGCTGATGATGATGATGATGATGATGCTAGTTTATACCTATATTAAATATATATTATACCTTCATAGAAAGATAGTAAAACCAGCCAAAGCCCACTTTTTTCGCATTGTTTTTAAAGAAACGGCAAAGAGATGTGTCTCGGATTTAAAATAAACTCCAGCGCCTTCTCGAGGGAAATACGATGAGATGTAAATTGTTTCTCGAAACAGCTTAGAATTCATCTCAGCGAAGACGCTGCTCTGAATAAGAACAGTGTTAAATAAATAAATAAATAAATAAATTGTTTTTTTGCATAACATATTACAAATAATGGGTTATAGAATAGATCATAATATTAGGTATAGGTAAAAGTGATAGGTAGTCCGTAAATAGCTGAGTTTTTACCAAACCACAAGTAAGGGTTATTATTTTAGGCTATCTATGTAAGTATGGTCTCCTCTCAGAGAAGGGTTATAGGCCATAGTCCATCACGCTGGCCCAATGCGAATTGGCGGACTTCACACACCTTGAAGAACATCATGAAGAACTCTCAGGTGTGCAGGTTTCCTCACGATGTTTTCCTTCACCGTTGAAGCAAGTGATATTTAATTGCTTAAACGCACTTGACTCCGAAAATTCAGAGGTGCGTGCCCGGGATCGAACCTGCGACCCCCCCGAATAGGAGACCACAGTCCTAACCACTAGGCTATCACTGCTAATTAGGCACTGCTTATTAGAGAGGATGATTGCCAAACTTCAATCCGAGGAAGACATGATTGTGTCTTCCTCGGATCATCATGTGATGATGATGACTAGTGAGCGTCGATCTTAAAGTAATGACTCTAGTGAGCCGCAAGCAATGAGCGTAATATACTAATATGTGTATCTACGTTCCCTTAGTCTTATATATTATTAAGGTTGAAGACAAGGGTCTGCCCACGAAATTCAAATTTAATTTGGTTTTTCGCAATTTGTAAACTAATACTTACGACAAAGAAGGCTTATGGCATTCTAACTGCGACAATGGCAGTATCATCTTCACAGGTTTATATAAAAATTTTACTTGAAAGTGTCCAGTTTAAGAAATTAATCTAAAATTTATCTACTAATTTGTGAGTAACTCACGTCCAACTCAGTATTTTGATTAATTTCTTAAACTGGTCACTTTCAAGTAAAGATTTTTATGTAAACCTGTGAAGATGATAATTCCACTGGCGCAATTAGAAGGCCATAAGCCTACTTTGTCGTATTAGTTTACAAATTGCGAAAAAGCAAATTAAATTTGAATTTCGCGGGCAGACCCTTGTCTTCAACTTTAAGAGAATCCCTTTGAGCGAAGTTTCCGCTAAGGTGAAAGATTACTCGCTGGCTGAGGATGTTAACTGTGAACACTTGAACTAATACTAATGCTCTTTGAGCCCCGCTTAGCTAAGTTTATTACTTACATAGTTGAGCAAATTTTGCATAATCCATAAGATGATTTAATAATCGCATGGTTCGCAGGTTTATACCGGTCTACTAACTAACATCTGGATCTGAAGTAAATTCAAATTCAAATTCGAAATTATTTATTTCACGTAGGCCAACCTGTGGCTCTTACGATACGTCATGATTCTACCACCGGTTCGGAAAGCAGAGTCAGCTGCTGAGAAGAGCCCGAGAGAAGGACTGCGCAGTTGCTCTTTTCAAAACATTCATTTTACAATATTATTACGCTTATTACGCGAGACTTCTACAGAGGGGATAATTTAGGTATGGTTGGTGAAAACGGGCATAATAATAATGTCAATTTTGATCGTCATACGTATCTATTGAATGAATAAGTAATTATGGGAAACCGTTACCGCGAGGTCTCAGTTCGGGGCGAACCACTAGTTATATTGAGGAGAAAGACATACCTACACACTTCACACCGTTGAGAACATTATGGAGAACTCGCAGGCATGCAGGTTTCCTCACGATGTTTTCCTACATCCTCAAAGCAAGCCATATATAATTTCTTAGAATACTATAAATAGCTTTTAAAATGGACCGCTAGGAGCGCTTTGGAATTGCAGGTTCGTTTTAAAGTACAATCTACAAAGCATAGTGAAAATTTATTCATAGAAAAGGTGAAAATTGTTGAAGAACACTCGACGGCGAAAGAAACGAACAAGTTTGCAGTAGACGGAGAGATAGTGGTTAAAAAGTTGATAGAGTTTTACACTATTAAAATTTTGTATGAAAGTTTTTTACTACCATGCCCGTGGCTTCGTCCGGTTGGATTTATAAATATTTTTGAAGTGAAAACTCTTTGATTTTTCGGGATAAGAGTACCTAGCCTTGCATGTACTTACAAATAATACATATATCTGTAATTATTCGTCGAGATCCGTTGAGTGGTTGAGCCGAGAAAAACAAGATTTTTGTCAGCTAAAACTTTAAAATATTGGTTCCAGTGGAACCATTAATAAAACTAACCGAAGCTTATCACATCATTATATCAACTCATCCGACCCACTACATCGCAAAGGTCTCCTCTCGAATGAGAAGGGAAGGGTTGTGATGTTTATTTGAACCTACTTTACTTGTTTTCGATCTCCTTCTTTTTCTTGTCCTTGTCTCACGCTATGTGGAGTCGGCATATGTCCTTTTCTTCCACTCGCTTCTATCATTCGTCAACTCATTATCCACTCCTCTTACACGCATATCCTCTGTCAGACAATCCGTCCATCTTTTCTTTGATCTTCCTCTACTCTAATGTTCTTCTACATGCTTATTCATTCTTCTAGTAATATGCAAATCTACATAATGTAAAATTTTTAAGTCGTCGAAAAACATTGGTCGAACTGGCCACTAGCTCTTGGACTACAACTACGACTGCCGTCTGTTCCCGTCGCGACCAAGTGAAGGCTGCTTGCACTAACAAGAAGGGAGAAAATAGTTTATAATTAAGTTTTTAATTAATCTATGGATTAGCATGAAGAAGTAACTTTGTCGTAAGAACGTTTGAATCTAAGGGGCCCCGATCGATCTCACTGGTAGACTACAGCTGCAGGCACATTCTTTTTTCTTTTTTAACCGACTTAAAAAAAAGAGGTTATCAATTCAACACACACACACTGCTGGATATAGGTCTCTTGCATGGACTTCCACAGGCCTCTGTCTTGCGCCACCTGAATCCAGTGTGACTCGTGTGATGTCGTTAGTCCACCTATTCGACACGTATTTAATATTACTGGAACTGCAAAGTATTCACATAATTATGAAAATCTATTAGGGCTTCCAAACCAATATACAAAATTGTATGTATAATCGACCGAGCGAAGCGAAGGTCTTTGAGTTAACTAGGGCGATTTGCACTTGTCCGTCCGTCCGTCCGTCCGTCCGTCCGTCTGTCAGAGCCTTATAACTTTTGAATTACTGAACGTAATTACTTCAAATTTAGATATAATATGTAAACCGATGGCCTCCAGCCGAAAATGGCTTAAAAAGTTATAAAAATCTTTATTTCAGGGGGGCTCTCATAGAAGCGAATGCGAAGTAAAAAAAAAAATATCGCGTTACATAAAATTGTTACGTATCATTTTAAAGATAATTTTGAACTGAGTACAAAAATAATTTTTTTTTAATTTTTCCCTTAAAATTGACGAAATGGGGGGCTTTCAAAGTGGCGATTTTATACGCTCGCTTGAAGACGCTCTCTAGAAAAATCCGCTATGGATTTTCAAACTGATTTTATGTTTTTAGGTCACTTATATCCTGTACTTGAACAACAAATACTAAAATTATATGAATATTATAAAGAAACGAGATTATTTAATTTTTAATGGGCGTCAGTAATTCATATAGCATCAACATAGCTTCACAATAATGCTAATAGATGGCGCAGTCAGTAACTATTCCCATGGAACTACGAGTTAAATTCAATGTTTGATAAATAATTCAATGTTTTCACTAACGTTCCCTAACCTTTACGGGCTACCTATAAGTTAGGTGATTGATGTTTTCTGTCAACTTATTTATCACGATCCTGTACGGGACACCTAAAAGGATATTGGGACGGATGTTAGGACTTAGGATTGTATTTAGGAGCTACCTACGTTAAGAGACTCCTACTTAGGGGATGATTTAGGTATGTTTGTTGAAAACGGGCATAATAATAATGTCAGTTTTGGTTATCATGTATCGATTGAATGAATAATCATGGGATACCGTTACCGCGAGGTCTCAGTTCGGGGCGAACCACTAGTTATTTATGTTTGTATGCATTTTTTCGATCGGATTGTGATCATTCTTTTTAGGGTTCCGTACCCAAAGGGTACCAACGGGACCCTATTACTAAGCCTACGCTGTCCGTCCGTCCGTCCGTCCGTCCGTCCGTCCGTCCGTCCGTCCGTCTGTCAGCGGGCTGTATCTCGTAAACCGTAATAGATAGACAGATGAAATTTTCACATATTATGTATTTCTATTGCCGCTATAACAACAAATAATAAAAATTAAATTAAATTAAAAAAAATAAATTAAAATGGGTAGGTGGGTAGATGGAAATTTTTTAATTTAACTTTTTTAACGGAACCCTAAAAGAGCGAGGCCCGACTCGCACTTGGCCGATTTTTTTATTTGCTTACATTTACTTCAACATAAGGGAGATGTAAAAAATTGGAAGTAGACACGCTCGTTTTACCCGACTACAACAAAGCCAAACGGAAGGGTTATGATTTGTATGTTTGTATTTACGTATGTTCCACCGAAGCGCCTTAACTACTGAGCGAACTTCCGTGAATGAGATGTCAATCGATTAATTATTAGTTATTACGATCTGTGTGTAGCAGTGATAGCCTATAGTGGTTAATAGGACTGTGGTCTCCTATTCGGGGGGTCGCCGGTTTCATTTCCACTTCAATTTCGCGATTCGCTGAGCTATGTCGAACTATGATCATATTACTTTAAAAAATTCCACTAGAATCATCGTCGTTTAATCGGTACAATAGACTCATAGGCGGACGGTGGTACAACACCTCATTCTCAAACCTGGCATAGTATTCCCCTGTACTTGTACAGTGAAGATATTAACCGGAGCAGCGTCTACGTTTAATTTATTTCTTTTGTCGTGGAACGTCCCTCATTTGTCGCGGTTCTCCCCGCATTTCTCTTTTTGTCGTGGGTACACTTTAATTTCAAAGGCAGACAGACAAGATGGATTATTTAGTGGTATTGTAGTTCTAGTGTAGGAAATATCACATTGTGTCTAGGTAGACACATTAGTTGAAAATGCGGTGGTGTTTTCATCAGACTACGGGAGAGTATACTGTTGCCTGTTTGAATATTATTTTGCATGCCTGTCCGGCAGATTGTCAGCACCTTTATTATAATGTAACACCATTGTACTGCTCAATCTATGCAAATAAATGATTTGATTTGATTTGATTTGATTTGTAGATTAATCGGTTTCCCAAAGAGACTAACTAGAATATTATGATTACATGGTTACCTATAATGACACGATCCGTTTAAATGGTTGTAGGTTGTATCATTTTCGAGATAAGTATTGCCGCTATAACAACAAATAATAAAAATAAAAAGTTAAAAATTAAACAGGGCCTCCATACAATACAATTTTGTTTTTGCTCGATCTCAAGAGCTGGTGTTAAATCTTTCACGATGGTACGGAACCCTTCGTGTTCGGGTCCAACTCGCACTTGGCTTGTTTTTGTCTAATCTATACTTATAATAAAACTGTAACTGGAAGATTTCTGTACATTTAATATATTTTGAAAATTTTAATTGGGGGATGCTTGACTATCGATACTGAGCCCAAAACAGATTTTTATTTAATTTTTGTCTGTCTGTCTGTCTGTCCGCGCTTCACGCGAAAACTACTGAACGGATTTAAATGAAATTTGGTATAGCGGTAGCTGATACTCCAGGATAGGGGATGAAAATTTTTGTTGATTTTACTCCATAACTCAGTCAAATCTGAACGGATTTTAATAATTCTTTTTTTATTAGAAAGTGTGTACGACAAGAAATACACTGACCAATTTTGGTGAAGATCTGCTAGATATTATCGGAGATAGAGGACAAAACTTCTCTCGGATAGTTCCAGGTCACTCGCATACGATATATACGTATATAGATCTTATTACATCCATACCATAGCCATATCTTGACCTAAGCCATTCATTACATACTAATTTTAGACTTTATCACTGACCTCCAGGCCCTAGCTCCTCAATCCTGATGCTGCTGTGTACTGCCCACCTAAATCATGGATATTTACGAACTGTCGATTGTGAATTGATATTGTAGGTGCCAAATATTTAAAATATAATAGCGTAGTGGAGCCGTAAAAGAGGACTCAATTCTGATGCTGCTGGGTACTGCTCACCAATGGTAGGTAACATTTAGTATGAACTACTTAGGGTAGTGGTATAACGCAGCCGTAAAAAATTTCGCGTCTCCGTTTTCCGTTTACTAAAATTTCCCACAGTAGCTTTGTATTTTTAGATGGCATCAATCTGTTCAGCTAATTTAATTATCGCTCGGTTCGGTTTAGGAATCATCCTCCTCCCTTCTCCTCCCCATGTTACTGTACTACTAAAGGTACCAACTTCTCAATCCCGATGCTGCTGATGATAATACCCACCTAAATAGTGGGTGTTTACAAAATGTCGATAATGAATTCATATTGTAGGTACCAAGTGTAGACTACAAAGTGGCATAGTGCAATCGTAAAAAATGTCCCACTCGCTTCGTTCGCGAGAATGTCGATTGTAGATTTCTTTTTAACTGACTTCGAAAAAGGAGCAGATTCTCAATTCGTCGGAATCTTTTTTTTTCAATTTTTTTTATGTATGCTCACCGATTACTCGAAGGCGCCTGAACTGATTTGAAAAATTAAAATCACGCTAAGACCAATAATAAACTAGTATATGTGGACAAAGTCGCGGGCAGAAGCTACTACTTAGGACTTAGGAGGTAATGAAAGGAAGTTTAAAAACAAGTCACTAAATAAATAAGCAATTAAGCAGGTGGCGTTTTGACTCTCGAGGAAAAGAAGGTGTGTGCATGCAAAACACACCTTTCTAATCCTACTACAAAAATTAATAGCCTGCCTGCAGAAGGCCCCTTTTGTTGTACCAAAGTAAACGTAAGCAATACCCTTGATCTGATTTACTCCTAATCACTTATATGTCATGCACGAGCAACTTTGCGCGCGTGAAATACACAACATACAGCGCCATCTATACTTATATATCGGAGCTTTTGTAAGAAAAACTCAATACTCATAGAATAATATAATGAAATGTAATATCAATGTCTGAGAAAATCCAGCTTTGGCACTTTTTAAGGTCCCGTACCCAAAGGGTGCCAACGGGACCCTCTTACAATTTACAAAGTCTGCACTGTCCGCCTGTCCGTCCGTCTGTCAGCGGGCTGTATCTCGTAAACCGAAATAGATAAACAGTTGAAATTTTCACATATTGTGTATTTCTATTGCCGCTATAACAAAAAATAATATGGAAAAGGAGTTGCATTGGGCATACAAAGCAAATCTAAGACTGAAAATAATGAAATTATGACTTATGAAGGAAACCCGTCCATTGACCGTTCGGCCGTTAAATGTATTCTTGCACACGAAACAAAATTTGTAACACCTACAATTAACGCCGCTAATTCAGCGGCGATTATTTTGAAGATTTATCATTACAAGTACACGAATTTGAATAATTAACTATTTATTTATGTGCGGCCGTGCCCCGATACGCGTACAACTACGTTCATAAACGAATATTCTACAACATTATACCAACATGTTACATTTAATTGGTTATGGATGAAGGTGTGACCCATCTGAAAATACTTCAGTGGTTTCTCTTCGAAAAAGGCCACCCGTCCAAAGGTGGTGGTATAGGCCACCCGTCCATTTAACAACTTGCGTCAACGTTGCTGACCCAGCGCAATCGATCCATGATCGATGTCACAAATTCTACTGAAGATGTACAACGTACATAGTTATATTAAAATAAATTAAGCAATTAAGCAGATTCTGTAAATATTTTAAAATTATTTTAAAAAAATTAATTTTATTTTATAAAAATTATTTTATTATTATTATTAAAGTAAATTCAAAATTTTCGAGCTTCACCGTTTGCAGAATTTTAAAAAAGAAGGTTCATCGTCATCATTAGCAACCCATCAACGGCTCACTACTGAGCACAGGTCTCCTCTCAGAGAAGGGTTATAGGCGATATTCCACCACGCTGGCCCAATGCGAATTGGCGGACTTCACACACCTTCGAGAACATAATGAAGAACTCTCAGATGTGCAGGTTTCCTCACGATGTTTTCCTTCACCGTTAAAGCAAGTGATATTTAATTGCTTAAACGCACTTAACTTTGAAAAGTCAGAGGTGCATGCGGTACCCGGGATCGAACCTGCGACCCCCCGAATAGGGACCACAGTCGTAACCACTAGGCTATCACTGCTTGTACAAGGCTATCACTGCTTATTGCGGTTTCAAACCTTCTCATCGTTATCATCTTCAGCAACCCATCAACGGCTCACTACTCGCAAGTCTCCTTTCAGAGAAAGGATATAGGCCAAAGTCCACCACGCTGGGCCAATGCAAATTGACGAACTTCATACACCTTTGAAAACATTATAGCGTGCAAGTTCCTCGTCTTCATCTACGATATTTTCCTTCACCATAGAGGCATGTGATATTTTTAATTGCTTAAACCCACATAACTCCAAAAAGTCAGAGGCGCAGGATCGAATCCGCGACCCCCCGAATAGGAGACCACAGTCCTAACCACTAAGCTATCACTGCTGTTACAAAGAAGAGCAGACTTCCTAGTCAATATTTATTGAAATTAACCACTTAATTAAGGATGCGAATACACTCGTAAAGTAGGATCTTGACGCGTCGATTGGGCAGCATTGCGTTATCACGCAGCGGCTCGCCGAACTCAGCTGGAAGGTTGCAGGATACATTGACTAGTATAAATAATCGGCTTCGCGCAACTACCGACACACTTCGTCTGAAGAAATCAAGAACAATGAACACCTACATCACTGTGAGTATTTCACTTTATTATTAATTGACTATTTAATCCTGCTAATATTATAAATGTGTAACTTTGTGATGATGGATGGATGTTTGTTATTCTTTTATGCCAAAAAGAATAAACCGATTTGGCCGAAATTTGAAATTAAGACAGCTCATACCCAGCTCATACCCCAATCCTTCTCTGAGAGGTGACCTGCGTTCAGTAGTGAGCCGTTGATGGGTTGCTAAAGACGATGATGATGATACCAATAGACTTTTTATCCAGTAAAATTACAGATTTCCCGCGGGAATTAAAAACCTTAATCCACCCGGACGAAGTAGCGGGCATCATCTAGTAATTAACTAAAATCTAAATTTAAAAAAAAAGTTTATTTGTTGATATACTTTACTAGCTGATACCTGCGACATCGTCCGCATGATTTAATTTTAAAAATTCCGTGGGAACTCTCTGATTTTCCGGAATAAAAAGTAGCCTATGTAACTCTCCTGGTCCTAAACTATACTTAATGACCTTTTACCTTCGCCAAGTAAAATTTAGCGGGGGACTAAATTGGATATTTTGATAGTTTTTGTATTGGAAATCTGCCAAAACCTCTACTTATCTTTATTTCTTAATTAAAGGTTACTCGGCATGGTGAAATCTGCACTTAGTGTTTGTTTAGTAGATATACATCAGTTGGTTATTAAAATTGCAGAATAAATTACAAGCATGACTGGATTTAGTAAAGAACATGCCAGTAAATATGTACTTGTATATTATTTCAGAGGCTTCCTTTTAGAGCATAGAGTGCAGAGTCTGTTTTAGTATAGATTTGATTTTTTTTTGTTTTATTCGCTCTTATACCGGGGTGATTTTAAAAAATAGGGAAAACTCAAAAGAACTTCTGAAAAAATCGAAAAATCCAAATTGCTAATTTTGTGTAGAAAGTACCACTTCGGGCTACTTTTAAAAGATGCAGAACGAAAAGAAAGAGGCAGGAACGAAAGCCGCGATAAAGGGTAGTCTAGCTAGCTCTTATGACACGTCATGATTCTACCACCGGTTCGGAAAGCGGATTCTGCTGAGAAGAGCCGGCAAGAAACTCAGCAGTTGCTCTTATCAAAATAATCATTTTACAATATTATTATGCAGCTATTACATTGTAATAAGTTTTTTGTACTATCTTGTGGGCAGCCGTATGCCAAGCCGATTTAACCCATGCAACTTTGTCAGAATGTGTTTTTTTACAGTTGGCTTGCCTGTTGGCCGTAGTCGCGACCGGCCACGGCTCTGCCTTGGGTTATGGCGGAATAGGGGGGCTGGGCGGGTGGGGCGGATATGGCGGATATGGCGGATTGGGCGGTGAGTGTTTTATCATTATTTAATCTGGTGCGACGTATTTGTATCCCGCTTCAAATAGTTATTAGTAGTACAAGGGGCCAAAGTAATATTTTGTTCCTCGAATGCGTTATTTTGAGTTCAGACCGAAGCTAAGGATTCTAAAGTAGAATCCTGAGCGTAGCGAGGAAGCCAATATACGCCACCCGAGTATAAAATATTTTGACCCCTTGATACTTGATACCCTATTTTTGACACACTATTTTTCATCATTACCTATGAGAAAGAACTACTCGAGCTCGAACTAGAAAACTGGCGTGAAAATACTGAGAAAAAGAAATGAAAAAAAAAATACAGATGAATGCACACTAAACATAATTCTTTTTTCAGCGCACATTGCCATTGCCGCCAAAACGTAACCAGCCAGTAGCTTCTTCATACATTATGCGTTCAACCTCTTTGGTTAGCTAGTAATAAACACATACTAAAGAACGAAAGCGGACCAATTAAAAAAGTGAAAGCTCAAACTCCCATAAGAACAAAATTGAATTTTGCTTTCACTATCCTCCAAATCCAATTATCATTTTTCGCATAGGTATGATGAAAAAAACTATAATAAGTATGTCATTTTAATAATGAATGATAGACTAGCTAATTCAAACTTTATAAGTAATTAGTAACACGTACCGAACAAGTCCTAAACTGTTTACCAAACTTCATATAACCTCACTCTTTTCGAAGCTACTCTATCAGGCCTTATCCTAATATAGAACGTTTCTCTTACAGGTGTAGAAATCATCAAGACCCCCATCTATGCACCAGCAATTTCGACCCAGAACCTCATCAAAGCCGCCCCTATTCCCATCATCAAAAGCGTAGCAGTCGCCCCTATCATCAGCGCCCCTGTTCTTAAAACTGTCCCCGTGTCTACCATCGGACTGGGCCTCAACTCAGGCCTCGGCTGGGGCCTTAACGGAGGATACGGCCTGAACGGAGGATACGGCCTTAACGGAGGATACGGCCTGGGAGGCCTGGGCCTCAGCGGCGGGTACTGGGGCAAGGGCAAATACTTGTAACTTCAGACGAGGTAAACCCATCGGCGCAATGTAATCGTATTTTCTTTGTTGATCAGTACACTATTAAATAAAGCATCCATCTTTATTCTGGAATTTTATTTTGAATTCTTTTTAACCGACTTACAAAAAGGAGGAGGTTCTCAATTCGGCCGGTATCTTTTTTTTTCTATGTATGTCCACCGATTTCTCCGGGATTACTGGACCGATTCGCGTGATTTTTTTTTAATAGACAGAGGATGTTTGCGAAATGGTCCCATAAAAATGTTCACCTTCAACTCCTCAAGCCTGATGCTGCAGGGATATTGCTCACATAAAATAAAGTGATTTAGGAAATGTCGATTACGAATTATTATTTTAGGTAACAAGTATGGACTACATCATGGAGCTCCAGGTCCTAGCTCCTCAATCCTGCTGCTGCAGGGTACTGCCTACCTAAAACTGTGGTGATTTAGGAAATTTCGATTACGAATTGATATTGTAGGTAACAAGTATGGATTACATCATGGAGCTCCAGGTCCTAGCTCCTCAGTCATAGGATACTACACTTAAAAGCTTAAAATAAAAATTCTTTTCAAAAAACCGACTTCTAACGCCACTACAAAGTATAAAAATAATATTAGTTTGTCCACGTTTGTTGAAGTCGGGCGGGCCTAAAATACAAACTATGAAACCGACTCGCGATTCTCGCTCAACTTCTACAAACGAGTCTCTCATATTGTGTAGCGTTGCGCATCGGTTTCATAGTTTTTATTTAGGCCCGCCCGACTTCAACAAACGTGGACAAACTAAAATTATTTTTATACTTTGTAGTGGCGTTAGAAGTCGGTTTTTTGAAAAGAATTTTTTTCTTCTTCTTGGTCGCAGACTTTAATTTTAATTTTAATTTTTTAATTCTTCCTTTAATTTTTTTTAAAAAAGAATATCAGCCAAGTTGAAGTTGACTTATATCCTCCTCTCCCCTCCAAATCCAAAGCGGAAAGCTTGTGTTAGGAGTGGGTACGACAATAGTGCAACGGGTGGGATTCGAACCTGCGACCTTTCAGTTTTCAGTCCGCACCTTTAACCGTTAGTCTATTGAGGCTTAAAGACTAAGTGCCTTCATGGGTTTGGTTACTGAAGCCTTTATTTTTTTTATTCGATGACAAGATAGTCCTTGACTGCGATCTCACGTGATGGTAAGTGACCATGGTAGCGCGCTAACTTGGAAGGGGTATGGCAGTATTGGCAGTGTAGGTATATTCAACCCTTACCCCTAAACCCGCATCGTACAGGAACGCTAAATCGCTTGGCGGTACGTCTGTGACGGATAGATTGTTAACTTACCACAGCCAAAGCCTCCCACCAGACCAGACCAGAGACAATTCAGAAATTATAAATTTCCTAAGTTGACCCCGCCGGGAATCGAACCCGAGACCTCCAAGTTAAGACCACAGCGCTGACCACTGTGTCAGGGAGGTCATCAGGGAGCCTTCCACTCTGTCCGGTCCTCGTGTTTTCTTATTGCAGTTTTAAGTGGAAGGCCAGTGATTGACTTGCCTTGGCCAGACCAGCTGCTATAGGTAGTCTTTTTCAAAGGCGATAAGTATAGAACAAAAATACGATGTGAATGTGAACACGTTTCAATTCCAAGTATCAACCCCCAAGAGCCCTCAATTAGCGAACAAGTAAAAATTAATGGTCCGAATGATTCTACAGAACTGTAGTTCTATTATTTATTCTGTGACGGAATCCTGAAAGCGTATCAGGTGTACCATCGTCTGCCAAATGGAATTATGAACGTCTGAAAGCGGCGCCTGGCAAAGATAAGTAGCGACAGACGTTTCAGTTCTCCTTACCTATAGATTCAACTGGTATTTGTGACATACAAGTTGCATTCAATGATGAAGTTCCATTTAGTCTAACTTAAAAACAGTGATAGCCTCGTGGTTACGACTGTGCTCTCCTGTTGGGAGGGTCGCAGGTTCCATCCCGGCCCTCTAATTTTTCGAAGTTAAGTGCGTTTAAGAAATTAAATAACACATGCTTTAACGGTGAAGGAAAACATCGTGAGGAAACCTGCGAGAGTTCTCCATAATGTTCTCGAAGGTGTGTGAAATCCGCCAATTCGCATTGGGCCAGCGTAGTTGACTATGGCCTATAACCCTTCTCTGAGAGGAGACCTTGCTCAGTAGTGAGCCGATGATGGGTTGATAATGATGATGATGATATCAAAACGGAATATACTGGGTGTAAGACGGACATGCGAACAAAAACTGAAACCAGGGTTCCAGCTCATGATTCTGAGTCGATCAGATTTGGAATTTTCGTGACTGACAATTTTATTTCAGTTTTTAATTGATTATAACATAGAGTCGTGTATTATATCTCAACTTGATTTTATTTGAAAAAACAAAAAAAAACAAAATAAATATAAAACTACATTTTAACACAAAACGATACGCGCGCGATTTTAGTACCGAACTGTTGAACGATCATAATCAATAATTGTTTTCACTAATTACACAGACTTAGTAATAATATAATACTCTTTCACTGCAGTTGGGTATGGCTATGTATGGGTTTCTTATATTTTAATTTTGATTCATAAAAATAATACTTCTTTCTACTAACTTTGGTTTTTTATGATTTCATTTATTTTTTTGAAAATAATATTATCTTAATTTAATCCACGGAAAAATTTGAGTTGTCATAGTGAAACGTGAAGTAACAAAGTATGAATGAAAAGATACGTCTGTATGTAAAACTGGATAATCTATGTCGAGTCCATTACGCGGATGTGAAGTGAAGATCGTCGAGGCGTTAATTGAAAAAGCAATTAAACGCGGGGAACATCTCGACTCTCGAGAGGGAGGCGGGCCGATCGCACGACTATTAGATTTCAACTAACTAGAAATATTGTAACTCTATTATCTATATCTATCTATACTTATAATAAAACTGTAACTGGATGATTTCTGTACATTTAATCTATTTTGAAAATTTTAACCGGGGGATGCTTTATTATCAATACTGATCCTAAAACAGATTTTTATTTAATTTCTGTCTGTCTGTCTGTCCAGGCATCACGCAAAAACTACTGAACGGAATTGTATGAAATTTGCTATAGTAGTAGGTGATACTAAGAGTCAACATATGGGATAGTTTTTATCCTGATAAACAATAAGGTTCCTCCAGGATAGGGGATTAAAGTTTTTATCGCTTTTACTTCATAATTCCGTCAAATTTGAACCGATTTTAATCATTCTGTTTTTATTTATAAGTGTATAATATCAGGCATAGTTTGTCTAATTTTGATGAAGATCTGATTAATATTATAGGATATAGAGGACATATTGCTTCACGGGTAGCAGCAAAAGTCACTCACATATAAAGGAAACGAATATAGGCATTCCATATTTATATGAGGGTTTTAGCCATAGACATAGACTTTATCATTAAACTCCAGGCCCTAGATGATTATACCATTGTGTTTGTTTTGTAGCCAACCGTGCGAAGGCGGGGCGGGTCCACTAGTTATTAATAAATTCCCATTTTTATTATTCTTCATTATTCCATTTATCTCAATACATTGGCAGGTGACTGGGCTACACTCTGTTCGGTGTAGCATGATACGGCCATAGAATTATAACGCATAGAAAGGCAGTAGCCGCGCGCGGAGTGTAACCATTTCATGGTAGCCTTACGCCTGTCGGCACACACACTAGTGTACGTGTCGGCGAGCATAAATAAACGACGCCACTTAGCACACATAGTCCGTTTTATGGTTACACGTCTCGTTGTATGCAACTATCGGTCTATGCGTTATTAACCTAGACATTGATGGTGGTGGTAACTTACTAGTTAGGTATTACTCACTTCGCATTTTATAACTGATATTTAGGGTGCAACTGCAATTATTAAGTCTAATTGTAAATCGCGGCAACGGACAAGAGTGAAAAGGAAATGGTTCGTCTAATTTCACCCGCACTATCATTGTCTATGCCGCACCATTCTACACCGCACAGAGAGTAGTCTCCTCTCGAAATATATGAGTTTAGGCCGTAGTCTAGTCTAGTAGACTGGCAGACTCCACACACCTTTGAGAATATTATATAGAACTCTCAGGCAGACAGGTTTCCTTCATTATTGAAGCAAGTAAAAAAATAAGATTAGTTCTATTTTTCTTTTACGTTAAATGCAGTCTTAATACTGATACAGTTTTTCCAACTTACAAATTTTTACTATACTAATTTTGATAGTGATAATAGGTATGTGTTATTAATATTAAACCTTAAATGTGTTTTGGTGCTGTAGTGTGTGTAAGTGGTAATGTGCAGTTAGTGTTGTTGCTCATGTGAGTGGACCGCCTCCCGCGGTGAAAGCCTCCTCCATCCTTTTCCATAGAACTCTTTGTGTAGCAGGCTTTCAAGGGAAAAAAGTGCTCAAGTATAAAGTTATACTGTAAAACAATTGTTAACAATCAAAAAGTGTACCAATTACGAATTTTGATTTAAAAAATTTACTTTGACTTTGGGTTTAAATTTTAATAATAACAGCTTCCCTTCAGGCAAGCCTGCTTCCATTTAAGACTGCATCGTCACTTACCACCAGGTGCGATTGTAAACAAATAAAAAACGTAGTGAGATAGCCTATGTAGGTTATAAGAGCCCCATCCCATCCAATAGTGTACACAGAGGATGAAGAGATAGCTAAGCCATAAGGCCGTCTTTTGTGTCATACTTTTGTGTCTGTTTCTTCTGTATTTTTTTTGTGCAAGTAAAGAGTATCTTTCTATCTATGAAGTTCAGGTACTATACGTGGGTGGTTGTACACTTCTAAAGGCCACTATACTCCCTCCCTGGGCCCTCAGCTCTCATTTAAGATCTAAGCGTTTGAGATAGGCATCTAGTTTTGATGACCTCCGTGGTGGACCTCTGGTGAGCGCTGTGGTCTTACAACTGGGAGGGCTCAAGTTCGATTCCCGGCGGGGGCAATTTGGGAATTTATAATTTCTGTATTGACTCTGGTCGGGTCTGGTGTGAGGCTTTGGCCGTAGGTAAGTAGTTATTACCCTACCGTCAAATACTTGCCGCCAAGCGATTTACCATTCCGGCACGATGTTGGATTAATGGGTTGAATGTACACTGCCATACCCCTGCCAAGTTAGCTCTTACCATCTTAGACTGCATCGTCACTTACCATCAGGTGAGATCGCAGTTAAAGACTATCTCACTTTAAAAAAAACTAAAATTCTGAGGCCTCAATAGCTCAACTGCAAACGTCTGGAGTGAAACCCTAGCTGTCAATATGGTTTGTTATAATATATTAAGACTTAAGACCATACTCGTATAAAAAGTTTATTATAATAACAAAGACTTGAGACGTGTCAATGTCAAGGGACACCCGGATTGAACGTAGTTCCTTTCGATTAATTTTAGTGAAGGAATTGTAATAATAATAATAATAACCTGGCAACCCTGAATGTCAGCATACATCATATTTTTTCACCGTTACGTTTTTGCCGAAATAAATATTATAAGACAGATCTAAACAGAATTTTCGATTTATTTCAATAAATTTACCATAGTAAAAACTAATAAGAACAACAAACCATGAAAGAACAAACAAAGAAAATCAAAACAATCCGAAATATAACTGACACAACCTGTCAATAGATGCCTGATAAAATACAAAAGAAATTAGAGGAATTAATAATGTAGAATGCTGACACGATCCAGAGCACGGAACGCACAAACACCACCCCCGGACTCGTCGCTCAGTCCCGCCTCGCAGCCACCCGGGACCACGCCCAATGCTGCAGCTGCGTCGAGTTCAAGCGACGAGTTTTTCTCCCCGCCGACGTCGCCACCACCAGTACATCGTCGTGGGAGAGGCCGGCCGCCGACTTGCTTGGGATCCCGAGGCCCACCGGCTTCTGATAGGGTCCCCGCTTCCGGCGGTAGTGTGTCGCGCATGAGATGGACAGCATCCATTAATGAAAATGTCATGCGCGCATACTTAGGGGCTACTGAGGGTGGAACCAACATGACCGCGTACCGTGCTAGGATGCATGCTTTGTTTCAGGTCCTTGAACCAGCTCTCAATGTGTCGGCTCAGCGACTGTCGGACCAGGTGCGGGTTATTCAGCGTAATCACATGCTGGACAACGCCGTGCTTGATCGGCTTCGCTCTGAACTGCAATGTAACCGCGCTACCCTGTAGTGTAATGTTACACACTACTTCCAAAGTCACTTTACCTGCGCATTCGCAGTTCCATGACATAGTAGATTTCCGAACGCACTTGACGGAACATCAGAACAGTCTGTCCCTCTCTGTGGTATCGTAATTCGTAACCCGTCTCTTTCATACTCGAGCGGCGGCCACGAGAGTGACAGACGACAACCGACAGTTAGTCGAGGCTCGAATACCGCCACCGGAGGTCGCGTACGTGATCGACTCCCGCGTTTTTGTCACCGTCTAACCTGGGACGCGCGGTTTATTTGGCAACCATGTTCTAAAATCATCCCGTTTTAAGGGCATCTTGAGAGTTTTTACCTCTCCTTAACTACCGATCATGTGACCGGACAATTTGCCGTCGCCGCAGCGACGTATTTTGGCAGCGGACCTATCAAATTAGTATGGACGCCTGCCACGCCACGCGATTACCCTGTCTACCATATAAGCGATATTCTCGTTAAGTAGCAAGAACAATGTAGTCGGCTTAGACTCAGTGACGTCTCTAGTGTAAATAGTGAGTGAACTATGTGAGCTCGACGCAATCTCCAGGAGATAGCCTCCTCGCCGCGCCGGTTCCCGCGAGACGCACCAAGGAGGCGGCGTGCTGACCGAGCCGCGCCTCCTCGCCTAACCAACCCTGCGGGGTCCGTAACCCCTTGGTCGAGCGGACCTTCCCTGCTACGGCCGGCTTAAGGCGGGCCTGACCAGGTCAGCCTCTGGCCCAGCTGTCAGCCCTCGTATTCGTGAGTTACAACATTAAATTCTACGGACGATGCGTTGGACTCAGTGCCACTAGTCTGTAAGTCTTTTTAGTTAATTTTAACTTAGTCATAATCTAAATCCTTGCAGAAACTTAAATTAAATCACCATCTTGTATATAGTCAAAAAGGTAATTTCATTTCAACTGCAACCTCAGACTTCCCTCCTCATCAACAGCGCACCCAGACCGACGGCAAAAGGACGGCCTTTGAAAATAAAGGCCCGATGCTCACGCCGCTAGTATCCAGCAACCGGTCGCCACACTACAATATGGCGTCCCCTACTTTGCACAAAATCGCATTCTCATTCTGTTCGCGTGACACTACGCATTAAGTAGGTTGTTGCCCCCTCCCCATCTTTACCCACGACAACATGGCGCCCGAACGATAGAAATGTCATCGGTCCATCGCTGTTGACCGCGACGGAAGTCTGACCATAAATAATTTTCTTCATGTTGTTAATTAAGTAACATAAATAATGTGTTTGACATTTCCGGTTCCATGTAAATTACCAAAGAGTTAGAGCGACACTTGGCAACACTGCTAATACGGCCATGTTAGTAGACAGTAACAAATGACAAAAGCAACTGCCCAAGTGACACTCAACGAGTCATGTGACAACTACTGTCAACATTGACGCTTGACAGCAGTTTGTCATTGACAATTTTACATAGCTGGTTAATTTATAACCTTGTGTATTTTACTTTAATCATGTATAAATTAATTTAAGTGTTTTTTAACATAACGTGAGTGATTAACGCTAAAGATAACAATCTAGTAACTAACAATCAGTGTGAAACGAGAAAATCGTATAATGTGGGACGGATAAATAGTAGTTTTTGTAACGCAATATTTAGTTCGAAATTCGTAATTTATACATTCGAAAAATGGATAGCGAGATTCCGTTACGCGAGCCCGCGAGTGTAGCGACCTTTACTTCCCCCGTGTCGGTTCTAGAGGAAGGGAACGTAACCTCGGTGTACGTGGATATGCAGGATGCGTACGTAAACACCAACCCCAGGCATGTCGAAAAGAAGATAGCCAAAACTGACGTTTCCTACACCACGACAACAACACCACACGCAAAAACATCAAACCCAATAGCCTTCCAACCCGCCCTCAGCACAGGTAGTACACCCATACAATACAACGAGTTGAATAACACTCTCGCAAGAGAACAACCGATTATTTATAATATGCACAATTTAGCTAACCTGAAGTCCTGGAATATTAAGTTCTCCGGAGACTCTTGTGTGTATGAATTTTTAAACAGGGTTGAAGAAGTGCGAAGCGCTAGGGGCATAGACATCAACATAGTGCTCAGAGGATTCTCCGAGTTATTACAAGGTACGGCATTACAGTTTTACAGGCAAGTACGGCACCAAATAACATCATGGGCCGTCCTATGCTCAATATTTACACAAAATTTTCAGCCAATAGATTTTGAGTTTTCAACAGAAAAATTAATTAGGGATACAAAACAAAATAACAAACAATCAGTGTTTTCATTTGTCATACATATAAGAGATCTTGATAGTAAACTAGCTAACCCTATCCCAGATATATCATTACTAGAGATAATAAAACATAATTTATTACCATGCTACGGCTCATTGTTGGCTAACAACGCGATCACTTCTATAGAACATCTAATAACATTAAGCAGAAACTATGAAGCCTACGCATTACCAATCCACTCCGGTAATGCAATGAAAAGAGACCGGGAAACATTTAAAAAGTTTCAAACTGCCCCCTCACAATCTATCACTTGCAAAAAATGCAAGCGGCAGGGGCACAGTCATAGAGACTGCAGAAAATACCCAGGGCTAGTATGTTTTAACTGCCACATGCCCAATGTATACTCAAATTCATGCCCGCGCTGTAGTAAAAGCTCGGCAAGCAGTAAAACAAAGAACACAGGCAATCATAAGCCAAATCATAATTATAAACCATACAGTGGATAGTTTACCAACACTTTACCACTTTCATAAGAATTACACATAACATCTAGGTAAACCATAACTACCTATTCACATCTTAATACTCTTAATTTTCAAATAAATTAAATAAAACAACTCCTTTTTAATCTCAATATTTACATAATTTATCTAATATAATCACAAAAAAAAACCCTTTAGCATAACTAGCATATAACAATATTACATAAGAATTCTCATCTAAAATAAACATAAGTTAAAAAATGTCTTAAATTATATTATATACCTAATATCTATATAGTATTCAAGTACAGTAGATAAATACTACATACTACTGAACTAAAAATATCATTGTATGATTAGGTTATCACATCCTTTCCATCCAATTGAAGTTTAAACACTTTTCCAAACAATTAAATTTCCACGAGGGGAGGATGGGAAAAATAGGGGTCACAAGAAAAAAGACCTCAATCAAAAAATATTTTGATTCTCATTTAATTGTTTATTAACAAAGATCGGTGATATACAATGTACAAAACTTTTTTTTTCACCACAATTTTTTTTTCAAAATAATTTTATTTAAAAAAAAAAAAAAAAAAAAGAAGATTTTTTTTTCTCTCTTTACTTTTCATCGCTTACTAAATGAAGCATGACTGTAAATAATAAACATCTATTAAGGTTCAACAAAATTTTTAGTTCAATAAGAACTCCACATGTCGAACCATTGGCTAAAGAACTGTGTACTAGTCTCCGTTGCCAACATGATACAACTACAGACTACTACACACACACAACTGTAAATACTATTAATACCTACTCATTACTTATGGCTAGATATAACTTATTACTAACAACACATAAATTCTAATCGGAACTCTAGTATTATTGGTACGAGAGCGTGAGGTATGCCAGCTATGAATGAATGAAGACCAAAATTGCGCGCAACAAATAATTCGGAAAATGTATGAAAGGAATATAGGTTAATTTTATTAGGTTACAGTACTAACACACTAACTCCACATTTGTACATACCTTCATTCTTAACAAAAAAAAAAAAAAAAAAAAAAAAATTTTTTTTTTCTTTCTCCGGTTACCACGGCTGTGGAGACAACCGGGTTGTCTCTCTGCTTTGTTAGGGGGGTATTGTAGTGTAATGTTACACACTACTTCCAAAGTCACTTTACCTGCGCATTCGCAGTTCCATGACATAGTAGATTTCCGAACGCACTTGACGGAACATCAGAACAGTCTGTCCCTCTCTGTGGTATCGTAATTCGTAACCCGTCTCTTTCATACTCGAGCGGCGGCCACGAGAGTGACAGACGACAACCGACAGTTAGTCGAGGCTCGAATACCGCCACCGGAGGTCGCGTACGTGATCGACTCCCGCGTTTTTGTCACCGTCTAACCTGGGACGCGCGGTTTATTTGGCAACCATGTTCTAAAATCATCCCGTTTTAAGGGCATCTTGAGAGTTTTTACCTCTCCTTAACTACCGATCATGTGACCGGACAATTTGCCGTCGCCGCAGCGACGTATTTTGGCAGCGGACCTATCAAATTAGTATGGACGCCTGCCACGCCACGCGATTACCCTGTCTACCATATAAGCGATATTCTCGTTAAGTAGCAAGAACAATGTAGTCGGCTTAGACTCAGTGACGTCTCTAGTGTAAATAGTGAGTGAACTATGTGAGCTCGACGCAATCTCCAGGAGATAGCCTCCTCGCCGCGCCGGTTCCCGCGAGACGCACCAAGGAGGCGGCGTGCTGACCGAGCCGCGCCTCCTCGCCTAACCAACCCTGCGGGGTCCGTAACCCCTTGGTCGAGCGGACCTTCCCTGCTACGGCCGGCTTAAGGCGGGCCTGACCAGGTCAGCCTCTGGCCCAGCTGTCAGCCCTCGTATTCGTGAGTTACAACATTAAATTCTACGGACGATGCGTTGGACTCAGTGCCACTAGTCTGTAAGTCTTTTTAGTTAATTTTAACTTAGTCATAATCTAAATCCTTGCAGAAACTTAAATTAAATCACCATCTTGTATATAGTCAAAAAGGTAATTTCATTTCAACTGCAACCTCAGACTTCCCTCCTCATCAACAGCGCACCCAGACCGACGGCAAAAGGACGGCCTTTGAAAATAAAGGCCCGATGCTCACGCCGCTAGTATCCAGCAACCGGTCGCCACACTACAATATGGCGTCCCCTACTTTGCACAAAATCGCATTCTCGTTCTGTTCGCGTGACACTACGCATTAAGTAGGTTGTTGCCCCCTCCCCATCTTTACCCACGACAACCCCCCCCCCCCCCTCACCGCAAGCTCCAGCACAATCGCAAACTGCTCATGCGATTTCGCTGCAGCCCACTCAGGCTGATAAGGGACAGGATAGCGGGGCTGCACATATAAGTACCCAGTGTAGTGAACAATTGAGGAGTGCTTTGGAGAGTGCTATTCGGGAATATAGATCTTCACCACCCGAGTTTAGACCGCGGTTACCTCGATTGCCCATGAAAAATAAGAACAAAGTGCTAATGGGTACCCTGGATTCGCTGCTGCTGAGTTATTTTGACAGCAGCGAAGACCTTTCCGACACACATTCGATTCTGTACTGCGCGGCTGTTGCGGCATGTCGTGTTGCTAATGTAAAGTTTATTAATAATGATACAGCAACACGACCGAAGCCTGCCGCACCAGCCTGGCAGTGCAGGATCGAACGTCGTATTGATGGGGCTAGGGCACTCATTGGCAAACTACTCTGCTTCAGGGAGGGCAACACTCGCCCTAGAGTCATGCGCTTTGTGAGGCGCGCTTTCTTGGGGACTGATATCAGCCCTCAAGATTATATGGCGCGCGTCACTGAGCGCATTGACTTTCTGAAACAGAAGGTCTCGGCATGGGCTAGCCGTATTCGTAGATACAAGAGCCGGGTCGAGAGATATACCCTGAATCGCACTTTCCAAAGCGATCAGAGGCGGGTATACCGAGGTTGGGAACACCCTGGCCAAGGTGTCACCGATGCGCGCCTACCGGATGATGAAGCCATGACCTCATTCTGGCGCAACATCTGGTCGGCGCCTGTCGCTCACACTGAGGGTGGTTGGACGTGGGATGTAGAAAGAGCGTGCGATCAAATTCCAGAAATGGACCTAGTTACTATCACCCCTGAAGACGTCGCCACTACAGCCCGTCCCCTGCGCAATTGGAAATCCCCTGGGCCGGACGGGCTGCACAACTTTTGGATAAAGTGGCTACGCAGCTCGCACGCTCGTTTGGCATCCCAATTCCAATCATCTTTTAGGATGTAGAGGGTCCTAATAAAATGCGTAGTCCACGATAAGGCATATATTATTATGTAACAGGTACACTGGTTGTGGTTACATTAGGTGCACAATTAATATTTAATAATAAGTTAGGTATCGCGTTATAGTTCGTCTCCTACGAGCGTGTGGAGTGTACCGTGGACTGTGTCTGCGTGTGTACTACTGTCTACTGACTGTGTTATGTTTGACTCCAAGCTACAAGCTTGGATCGTAGGGTCTCAGCAGGGTGCCGGCTTGGCAGGGCGCGTTGCCCGCCACAACCACCCCCCTACGGAGAATGATAAGTTAATGAAAGAAAAAGAATACTATACAAAATTGACTTGAAATTATATGGAAAATAAAAATATTAAAATTGGTAAACTAACTAAGTAAGTATTGATTTGTGTAAGTGTAAATAAAATGTGTGCTTATTAATTAATTACAAGTACTTAGGAAGGTAAGTAAATTATTAGGTATTAATTGTAAAAAAAAAACAAAAACACACAAACAATTCTAAACTTCTTGTGAAAACACATTTGACTTAATGATACCCGTACGCTAGGATCTAAAAATGTAAGTTTTGTAAAAAAAAACTCAAGAAATACAAGATCTAATAGTAAGGTGTACAAGGGAAATAGAAACGAGACAAGAAAATAGTTTTACCTTAAATAAAATTTACCTAAGTTGTAAAACTAAATTACATAGGTATCTAATATTTTCTTAAATCTAACAGTGCGACCTGACCGAGTAGTAACAGGTTTCGGAATGTTTGCATTCAGGGCAAAGGGATAGGATTGATTTTCCGCTTGCGCTTGTGAATTAGGCATGGGTGCAGCTGTTTTTATCTCGGGGTCGGAAGTTATATAGGCTGGTTTAACGCGGTCAATACTTACCGTGATCTTCTTCCCTCCCATGTCGATAGCAAGAGTTTTACCGTCACGAGCCAGTACCCTGTAAGGACCCGTGTACGGTGGTTGCAGAGGCCGTCGAACAGTATCGTCGCGCAGCATGATATGAGATGCGTCTGCTAAATCTTTAAAAATTAACGTTTTAGGCTGCGCGTGACGAGAAGCTGGGATTGGGCGAAGATTTGACATTTTTGATTTTAAATTTTTTATAAATTCATGAGTGTTGGTGTCTTGGGAATCGCTAGGTACCAGGAGTTCTCCAGGTAACCGTAGTGGTTCTCCATACACCAGCTCTGCTGAAGAGCATTTTAAATCCTCTTTAAGGGCCGAACGGATGCCAAGCAGAACTAAAGGCAGAGCTCGGTGCCATGTGTCATTATGACACATCAAGGCGGCCTTTAGCTGGCGATGGAATCGTTCAATCATTCCGTTGGCTTGAGGATGATAGCTGGTGGTTCGTACATGTTTTGTGGCACCAATGTTCATGAGTCTATTAAATAAATGAGACTCGAACTGGCGGCCCTGATCTGTTGTAACCGTGACGGGGACACCAAAGCGTGAGGTCCAACCGTCTACGAACCTGTCGGTTACTTCTTCAGCGGTTATCGACGTCATGGGCCATACTTCTGGCCACCTAGTAAACCTGTCGATCGCTGTTAGGCAATAGGTAAAACCGCCTGATGTTGGCATGGGACCAATGATGTCCAAATGCACATGTTGGAATCTCGCTGAAGGTGCGACGAAGTTTCCAAGAGGTGCAGAGACATGGCGTGATACCTTACTCCGTTGACACGGCACACATTCGCGAGACCAAGTGCGACAATCTTTGTTGATGCCGGGCCAAATATACCGATCGGCAACCAGGCGCGCTGTAGCGCGGGCACCAGGATGACTGAGGCTGTGCAGTCGGTCAAACGCTGGTCGTCGGAGCTGTATCGGAAGGTAGGGTCTCGATTTTCCTGAGGAAACATCGCACAGAATCGAGATGTCAGTGCCAGGTATTGTTGTGGGCACTAATTTCAATGAAGACTTGTCTTGAATAGTCTTTAGTTCGTCATCCGCATCCTGAGCTTGAGCCAGGGTAGCGAAATCTGCATTTAAGTTGATTGATTCAACGCGGGACATGGTGTCCGCTACCACGTTTTCACTCCCCTTGACATGTCTGATGTCTGTTGTAAATTGGGATATGAAAGTTACTTGGTTTAATTGTGCAGGAGGAAGTTTCTCTCTACGCTGTTTAAATGCATACACAAGAGGCTTGTGGTCAGTGTATATGGTGGTACTTTGTGCTTCCAAGAGATGCCTGAAATGCTGTACCGCCGAATATACTGCTAATAATTCTCTGTAGTAGGCAGGCCATTGGGACTGTGAAGAGGTTAGCTTCTTACTAAAAAAAGCAAGTGGTTGCCAACCTTTTTCAGTCCATTGCTGGAGACACGCACCAACGTGTGTGCTGGAGGCGTCTGTGTAAAGGCCTAAGCGGGCACCTTGTATAGGGTGTGTCAGCTTAGTTGCCTGCAAGAGACTGTCTTTACATGTGTTGAAAGCTTGTTCAAGCTCAGGAGTCCAGGGCATCGCTCTTTGTCCCTTAAGACCTGTGTCTGTAAGGAAGTCAATGAGCGGTGCTTGGACCTCAGCTGCTTTAGGTATGAACTGGCGATAATAATTAAGCATGCCAAGAAACCTTCGCAAACCTTGAGCTGTCTTGGGAAGGGGAAAATCGCGGAGAGCTTGGATTTTCTCATCAGGAGGACTAATGCCGTCCTTGCTGACCTTGTAACCGAGGAATGTCACCTCAGTTGCACCTAATATGCACTTTGCGGGGTTTACTACTACACCGTAGTCAGCTAGCCTTTGAAAAAGTGTGCGGAGATGTTCAGCATGTTGCTCAGCATCCCTAGAGAAGATCAAAATGTCGTCCACGTACGGAAAACAAAAATCCAGGCCTCGGACAATTTCGTCCATGAAGCGCTGGAAAGTTTGTCCAGCATTGCGTAACCCAAACGTCATGTAGGGAAATTCGTATAAGCCGAATGGTGTTATGATAGCCGTTTTGCAAACGTCGGCTGGCGCTATCGGAATTTGTTGATAGGCCTTGACTAGATCCAAAGTGCTGAATATAGTGGATCCGGCGAGGTTGTGTCCGAAATCCCCTATATGACGCACTGGATAGCAATCCGAGATGGTCCGGGCGTTTAGTGTTCTATAGTCGCCACATGGACGCCATGTTGAATCCTTCTTAGGAGCCAGATGTAATGGCGAAGACCATGGGCTCTTAGAAAGGCGTGCAGTGCCAGCTTGTACCATCTCGGCAAATTCTTTCTGGGCGATCTGCAGCTTTTCAGGAGCAAGGCGACGAGGGCGTGATACCACCGGAGGACCATCCGTGGTTTTGATGTAGTGAAGCGTGTTGTGCTTCACTTCCCGGTTGATACCTGGAGGCTTCGTGATTGATGGAAATTCGGTAAGGATTTTGTGAAACGGTGAGTCTTCATTAACCCTGACTGTCTTGACGCTTGGTTGGTAGAAATGGGCTACGAAAGCTGGAACAGTTAGTCCAGTCACTCCGCACCGTAGCAAGCGATTACGACAGTCAGGAAGGAGGTTGTAGTAGGCCATGAAGTCGGCGCCGATAATTGCTGTATCTACGTCAGCGACTACAAAATTCCACCTAAAATCGCGGCGGAGGCCAAGGTTAAGATGCACCGTTCGACTGTTTTGATGTTTTGATGTTTTGATGGTAGAACCATTAGCGGCCGATAAATCGTATGATGTTAATTTATATTCCTTGCCGAGAAGCTTCCGGGGTATGCAACACAGGTCGGAGCCCGTATCCAGGAGGAACTGCCATTTGGAATTCCTGTCTGTGACAAAAAGGCGGCGACCAGTGTACGCGCAGTCAGTTGTCGCCTCTACTGACTGGGTTCTGCATTTCCCGAAGCCGTAGCGCTCCAGGTACATGGCTGCACGCACTTAGCAGCCTTGTTTTTGAAAGTGTTATGATACCAACATAAGTTGGAATCAGCGCGAGGAGTGGAGGTACTACGCCTCGATCTAGACCGAGACCGGTAGCGTTGCCTCCCTCTACTCGCAGTCAGTCTGTCGATTTTCTTTGACATCTCGACCAACTGTCTTTTTAATTCTGATATTTGAACCGAACTTAATTCAACCATTTTTGGGGAAGATAAAAAAAATTAAAATTAATACCAAGTAGAATATCCAATAGGTTGAAATTTAGTTGGAGAATAATAATCCAATAGGATATCCTGGTCTATGGGAATTACAAATCCAAGTTAGGCTGTTACTACTCGTTCGCCGGAAATAAAACGTACCTAAACTTACCCTTATTAACAAAAGTTAAAACTTAAAACTACACAGTTTACGAAATAAAAATGCCAAAAAAAATGAATATTGTTCTAAGTAAGTTCGTTAGAATAAGTTTGTTAGATGGCACTTTCACTCGGCGACGGGGTACAAGGGTTTACTACCTGCCTCGGTTTGCCGGCGCAAGACCACAAAAAAAAAGGGGCGACGATTGTTTTTGTAAAGTTGCGAGTTGCGACGTGCACTTTTTGATTTTCACTTAAATTCACTTAACTGAACACATATACGTATACCGCTGCTCTCCTTGTTTCGGGAACGAGAAACTGGCGATGGCTGGCTGGCGGCTGGTTTGCAGCCTGCCTAAACTGATGCCACCTTGGACCGCTGGTGCTGCTGATTGTGAACTCGTGGTGGCTGGCTCCTTCTAGCCTTTGTTTGAAGGCGTCGTCCTTTGTTCAAAGGAGGGACGCTGCTTCGTGCGTATTGGCCTTTGCGTGACCCTCACGGCGATGGCGATGTTGGTAGCGAATAAAAGTTGCTTACCCGGGTCACGATGATGCAGATTTACC
This sequence comes from Oeneis ivallda, assembly GCA_029955525.1. Classification (NCBI taxonomy): domain Eukaryota; kingdom Metazoa; phylum Arthropoda; class Insecta; order Lepidoptera; family Nymphalidae; genus Oeneis; species Oeneis ivallda. The sequence continues at coordinate 22,334,403 of JARPMR010000015.1, forward strand.
TGGGTACGCAGCCACCAGGAACGAGCGATGGCGATACACTAACTCACTGATAATAATTTTATTGTTCACTGAAAGGGGTCACCAATTTAGGATGTAGAGGGTCCTAATAAAATGCGTAGTCCACGATAAGGCATATATTATTATGTAACAGGTACACTGGTTGTGGTTACATTAGGTGCACAATTAATATTTAATAATAAGTTAGGTATCGCGTTATAGTTCGTCTCCTACGAGCGTGTGGAGTGTACCGTGGACTGTGTCTGCGTGTGTACTACTGTCTACTGACTGTGTTATGTTTGACTCCAAGCTACAAGCTTGGATCGTAGGGTCTCAGCAGGGTGCCGGCTTGGCAGGGCGCGTTGCCCGCCACAATCTCTAGAGTCAGAGTCGCTACCCCAGTTTCTGACAACAGGTATTACCCTCCTGCTCTATAAGTCAGGTAGTACCACGGAGCCCAAAAATTATAGGCCGATTACGTGCCTACCAACATTGTATAAACTTCTTACATCCATTCTGAGAACAAAAATTAACGATCATATCGATACAAAATCCATCATGTCTATTTCTCAGAACGGATGTAGGAATGGCTCCCGTGGTACTAAGGAGCTTCTCCTCATTGATATGGCCATTTGTCAACAGGTTCGGCGCTCCCGAAGGGATCTGTCGACATGTTGGATAGACTATAAGAAGGCCTACGACTCTGTGCCCCATACATGGCTTTTGAAGGTGCTGGAACTGTACAAAGTAAACACAGTACTACGCGCCTTCCTACAGACGTGTATGGGGCAGTGGAGGACAGTCCTTCACTATCCAGGGTGTCGCCGGACCCTGGGGAGAGCGGAGCCTATAAGGATTGAGCGAGGCATATTCCAGGGCGATAGCCTCAGTCCTTTGTGGTTTTGCCTGGCTCTGAATCCTCTGAGTGTTGTGCTCAGTACCAATGACCGCAGGGTTGTATGGCAAGGCAAGGAGCTTCACGGACGCTTTTATCGGGCCCTCCACGGGCCTGATGTTGACTTTGAAGCGTCCGTGGCCTGGCTGCGCTTTGGTGACCTCTTTGGGGAAACCGAAGGGTTTGTGTGTGCAATTATGGACGAGGTCATGATGACGAACAATTACAGAAAATACATAGTGAAGGATGGAACGGTAGACATATGTCGGGCATGTCGCCGTCCTGGAGAAACTATCCGTCACATTGTTTCTGGTTGTTCTCATCTGGCTAACGGCGAATACTTACACAGACATAACCAAGTGCCCAGGATTATCCACCAGCAACTTGCCTTGAAATACAATCTTGTGGAATCGGAGGTACCGTACTACAAGTATGTGCCCGACCCAGTTCTTGAAAATGGTCATATCACACTGTACTGGGATCGGTCTATCATTACAGACAGGACTATTGTAGCCAATAAGCCTGACATAGTGGTGATAGATCGATCAGAGCGCCGTGCAAAGATTGTTGATGTTGCTGTCCCGCATGACGAGAACCTCGTGAAAGCCGAGAAAGAGAAACTCACCAAGTATCTCGAGTTGGCGCACGAGGTTGTCGCCATGTGGAATGTAGACTCAGCAACTGCAAACTCAGCAATTGTACCGATAGTCATTACCGCTAATGGTCTTATAGCCAAGAGCCTCGACCAACATCTTTCGAGGCTCTCGTTGGGTAGCTGGGTCAAGGGCCAGATCCAGAAGGCTGTACTCCTGGACACGGCTCGCATCGTCAGGAGGTTCCTCTCTCTGGGGCCCTGACCGCCGGTTGCTTGGACCCTTTTCCCGAGGCCGGTGGACCGCTATTTTTTATATTTTTAAATATTTTTTTTATTTTTAAGTTTTATAATGAAATATTTAAAAATGTAAAGAGTATGATAAAAAGTAAATAAAGATGATAATAATAATTTCTTTATTTAGGTAAAAACCCATGTACAAAAGTAATTTAAAATAAAATAAAATAAAATAAAAATGATTACAAACATAATGTAAAATTAAAAATTGAATAAGTACATCAAACAAGTCATCCTTCATAGACAGAATTATTTTCTATTTGGATCTCGATGTGTCGAGATCCAATGTCTCATCATTGGACTGCACAAGTCCCTACCCACGACCTGAAGGATGCCGTTACCAGTTACGCAATCTTTCCCAGAAGGAAGATATACGCGTTCTGATAACAGCAAAGAAATCGGGCACTCCCGACTCGGCGAACATGCCAGACGCGCTGCAGTATCTGGGAAACTTCATAACGATACGGTATGCATTATTATACTGCTTTATATATTTTTTTTATTATTATTATTTTTACTATTATATAATAAACTAGTGGTGTCATCTAGTATTAAATTGATTAACTACGATGAATTATTTTTAGTTTATTTCTATTGCGCTGTTACAAAACCAAAGAGTTACTCTGGTGGAGTTACTGTTTTTTCACAGATGGCGTTATCCAATTTATACAATAAAACATTAGGGAAAACTTCCACATTTAGAAATTATTTAAAATAAAATTGAAAATAGAAAATTCAGTCTGTCGAGCTGGGATTCGAACCATCGACGTTGAACTTATAGGCGACTGCCCTTACCACTAGGCCATGCAGTCGCCTTGTTCTAAGGCGAATACACCGAACACAATGCAAAATTCACATTCAACAAAAAAGTGTCGGTTTCAAAAATGTGTCGAAGGTCGGTTTCCTTAATTTTTTCCGTCTAGCCCCCTTCCGTACCGCGCGATAAGGAACTACGTTCCAATTATATCAAAGCGATGATGTGACCACTTAGCCCTTGACTGCAATCTAACGTTGCGTTAATGACACGATGCAATCTGAGATCGCAAGATCGAGGCCTGTAGAAGTCCATGCCTGAGACCTTTGGACGTCCATCGTTGATAAAGAAGAAGAAAAAGAAGAATTAAAAACAAAATGATAAGAAATTCACCCGGCTCAAAAGAAGTGCTATCCTTTTACAGAATATTCTGAAAAGGATTTATTTATCTACTTACTTTATTCTTACTTTATTCTTGCTTCTTGTATAAGTTCTTTTTCTAGGAAAAAAATAGGAAAAGTAAATCACTAGTTCAAAGGGTCTCAACGAAACAGAAAAATAACCCTCAGCAAAGGGGAATCTCTAAAGAGGGAGATTTTCGCTCTTAGATCGATACATTTTGTTAAACAAGGCCAGTACTAATAAACACCAGGGGTTACAATTAATTGCTAAGTACTCTACGCACCTAAGCCGCCGGTATGCTTAAGTCATCATCATCATCTCGTCCCGTCGCCAGACCACTCTTCCAAATCCAAATTTTCTCTCAGAAGGAGTAGTAGAGTTTAGGAAAAAGGCAAAGTGTGGAAATAAGTCGGCCACTTCACATACGTTTGAGAACACTATGGAGATATCTCAAGCATGCAGGTTTCCAGGCCTAAGTCGTATAGAATAGTATTGCTACGATTTAAAAAAGAGCAACCGTCGAGTTTTTGGTCATGTTCGCAATCATCCTGAATGTTTTTAGAGGATTAAATAAGGAAGGATTCAATTACTATTGAAGTACCAGAGTAAACAACATAATATCTCATCGAGTCACAAAGTTGCAGTGGCAATGGACGGAGTTCATAGCTAGAAGAATCAGTAGACATTGGGGTTCTAAGTTGCTTGAATAGTGACCACGCACTAGGTTGTTTCCAGCATTGGAGAACCCCTCATTAGGTGGACAGACGATCTCAAGGGCGTCGCTTGGACCTAAGATTCCGTGGCAATCCTTGCAAGAGACCTGTATCTAGCAGTAGATCTGTATTGGTTGACCTCTATTGGTTTTTGTATAAATGCTTCGGAATTTCGTCCAAACTCAGGTGTTGTCTGAAACGAAGCAAATACACAAAAAATTTGCAATATTATTATTCCTATCGGAGTAGTCGAAACAAAGGAGGTTACGTGTATTTCCTAAACAATAGCAATAAATCACAATCCAATGCGAAATAGGTAATTGAGAACTTCCTTTTCATTCAACTATTCGTAACTAATGTTGCATTAATAAACAATGAAATCATTTTGCTAATTAGGTAGGTACTATTGCCTTGTATGTTTGGAGTTCTATACAAATTATTTATTAATAAAAAAAAATGTGGCACTCGGGGACTGCCGCCGTAAAGCTATTGCATAGCATTTTTTATCTTTATACTTATGCAATTATAATATTTATGCAATATTTTTTTTTGCATAATAAAATTTGTGCAAAAAATAATTAAAAACAAACAAAAAAGAAAAGCGCACTGTCACTACTTCGCGAGTGAGATTCGAACCTGCGACATCTAAAGAAAGCGGCCGCTCTCCCACTGCGCCAAACAGAGCTACTTGTGAACCTCTAAAATGTTGAACGCTTACTGAACGACGGTGTTAGGTTTTTTCGTCACGGAATTTCTTGATTCGGTCGCCGCGCTCAAACTGTTTATCCTAGTTCAAAGCCCGCGATAAAAGCTATGCAATAGCTTAAAAATTATAAGATATTTTCAAAGACTTCTATGTGTAGTATATACATAATATAAGTTTTTGAATATTCTAATATTAATTAATCTAGTGTCAGTGGTAGTATGTTTATGAACGTGAACGGTGAACGGTTAAAAACTTAAAAAGGTTTAATTTGACATTATCCATACACATGCGGTGATAGCCCAGTGGTTATAATGGCCTCCTTTTCATCGGGTTCGAAGTTTGAATCTCAAGCACGCGTGTGTGTGTGTGTGTGTGTGTGTGTGTGTGTGTGTGTGTGTGTATGTGTGTGTGTGTGCAATAATGGGTGTCTTGTAAGCATTGCAATTGTGAGGAAACCAGCTTGCCTGAGAGTTCTATCTGCCTATGAAATCTGCCAACCCGTCCTTGGCCAGTATGGTAGACTATGGGCAAATCCCTTTTCATTCAGTAAGGTGACCCACGCAGAAGGGGACTGGCGCTGAGTTGAGAAAAAAATTTAAAGAAAAATCAATATTCTTTGTAGCGAATTCACATAGATAACGGAACATCATTATGAGATGTTGACTCCACGTCAACATCTCATAATGATCTTCCGTTATCGGAGCGAAACGCGATTATACAGAGTGGGCCAGGCCAGGTGGATATAGTTTTTTTTTAGATTGTTCACGGGGCCTACAAGGACCCGCAAGGCAATGATATTCCAAAATTTTTGAATATCATTGCCTTGACAAACTTTCAATTTTTTTTTTATTTTTCCAGTGCCAATTCTCGCAATTTTTTAATGGAATATCTTTACCTAATAATTGTACTCTCTTAGAAAAAGTTCCAGTCTGATTAGCTGGTTTTAAGAGCATTAAATTTTAAATTATTTCAAGAAAATTAAGTTCATCCAAAATCTTTAAAATTCCATTAAAAATAAAAGAAGAGGTTCATAGCACTGGTGATTTTTTAAAACTGTAGCAACTTATGTTCTTTCGATTGCCAAAAGAAAAATCGTATGTCAATGTGCCGGATAAAAAGTTATGATTTTTCAAAAGTCTTCGTTCCTCATTCTTGTAAATAACGACCTTATTGAAAAAAATGAAAATTGTTTGTGGAGACTGCAGTATGTCCTTTAATTTTAACTCCCTCGTTGGTCTAGTGGTAAGCGTGTTCGACTGCGGCCGACGAGGTCCCGGGTTAGAGTCCCGGGTCGGACCATACCAACTATTTTTGTTTTCCGATAAGAAATTCTCAGTACTAGCCCGGAGTTAGGAAGTTGGCGTTGTTTCACCCCCGTGCCTTGGAGAGCACGTAAAGCCGTGCTCGTGCCCTAAACACTTTCGCATTTATAATATTAGTATGATTAGTATGATACTGATCCCAAAAAGATAATTCTAATTTTTTGTCCTGAACGGATTTGAATGAAAACTTGGTATGATGGTAGCTATATTCCGTGTCAACATATAGGATAGTTGTTATTCTGATAAGCAATAAGGTTCCTCTAGGGTAGGGATAAAGGTTTTTATAAATTTTATTTCATAACTCGGTCTTTGAACCGATTGGCATTATTAGGCATGATTTGTCTAATTTTAATGAAGATCTGATAATTACTATCGGAGATAGAGGACATTACTCTTCACGGATAGCAGCAAATCACATCACATATGACAAAATTGATCGAATACATGCATACCGTATTATACGAGGGCCTTAGCCACAGGCATTAATTAAAAATCGGCCAAGTGCGAGTCGGGCCTCGCTCTTTTAGGGTTCCGTTAAAAAAAAATTTAAATAAAAATATTTCCATGTACCCATGAAATATTTTAATTTAATTTTTTTAATTTAATTTAATTTTTATTATTTGTTGTTATAGCGGCAATAGAAATACATAATATGTGAAAATTTCATCTGTCTATCTATTACGGTTTACGAGATACAGCCCGCTGACAGACGGACGGACGGACGGACGGACGGACGGACGGACAGCGTAGGCTTAGTAATAGGGTCCCGTTGCTACCCTTTGGGTACGGAACCCTAAAAATAGACAAAATCATTAACCACCAGGCCCCAGATGTGTAGGTACCATTGTGTTCGTTTTGTAGCCTACCCGAGCGAAGCCGGGGCGGGACAACTAGTATCCTATAAATCTTCATAGTGAGCAAAGGGTCCGATTATTTAATAAGGCTTAAGTGTGTTTTACCTATTTATTACGATTCTTGTATTTTGTTGCGTACGTAAATATCTAATCTTAATATATATAAATTATTACGTGTCACGCTGTTTGTCCGCGATGGACTCCTAAACTACTTAACCGATTTTGATCAAACTTCGTAACTTTCTGTAATTTGGTCCAACTTGAAAGATAGGATAGTTTTAGTAGTTATTTGTTTTATTTATATGAGTAAGTTGGCGGTACGCCGAGTCAGCTTGTCTAATATATAAAATTCTCATGTCGCGGTGTTGGTTACCAAAATCCTCCGAAACGGCTGGACCGATTATTATGAAATTTTGTGTGCATATCGGGTAGGTCTGAGAATCGGCCAAAATTCTATTTTTCATACCCCTCAATGATAAGAGTGACCCACTCCTAAATATTTTTTTGGCGGTACGAAGTTCGCTGGGTCAGTCAGGTCCGTCAGTTAAGAGCGCGTGTAACCCCAAAAAAAACAGATTTCGCGATGAGATAAAACATAGCCACAACCTCATGTGAGGCGCGACAAAAGAAAGCGTTTTGCGCGGAATAGGAGAGTAGTAAGCGCCAAAATACTTTGTAGCTCGTAAAATATTCATTTTCTTTTCAATTCGCTAGGCTACTCTCTTGATAATATCAATCGGAATTTAATGTAAAAATTTTGGCTCTGTAATACGCAACACATTGAAAATAAATGAATATTGGTTAAAAATTAGACCTAACTTCGCGATTTTTTATTATCGAACAAATTTCATCATTTTATGTTTTTGCCCAAACACGTCCCTTGGCAGTATGATGTAATTCTTGCGTGTTTTTTTTCGGATAGTTGAAACTTGATCTACTACTGTAAAAATCAAATCTGTTTACTGTTAACGAGCGCACACCCCCTCTTAACTAATATAAAATAATCTGACCAACTGTACAACGCAAGTTACTTACCAAACTTCACCCCATCATTTTCACAGGTCACCCTTCCAGGTACAAGCTTCTGTGTAGGTTCACTTCTAAGTCGCAGTAGCATTAATCCAATGATCAACTCAATATTATCAATTCCAAAGTGCCTATCTGTGTGTTGAGAGCGCAGCCACTGAACCAATTATGATAAAATTTTTTACAAAAGTAATTTTCACTCTGGAGATGGACCAAGCGTATTTATTCTTGAGATTAAAAAAAGGCACTTAAACGACGTTTATCCTATAATATGCTTATAAAAATTATTTTCAAAAAACCGACTTTAAAAGCCACTATGAAATATAAAAATAATTTTAGTTTGTACACTTGTTGAAGTCGGGCGGGCTTAAATAGAAACGATGAAACCGATGTGCGATGCTCAGCCGACTTCAACAAACGCGTATCTCATGAATAGAATAGAATAGATTTTTTTTTTATTCAAATAAACTTTTACAAAGTGCGTTTTAAAAAAGTTTTTTATGTGTCATCTTCTGATGACAAATGAAAAATGTAAAACTCGGCAAGCGTCGTGCATCGGATCAACGTTTCTTTTTAGGCCCGCCCGACTTCAACAAACGTTATACAAATTAAAATTATTATTTCACACTTTGTAGTGGCGTTTGAAATTGGGTTTTAGAAAACAATGTTTATTATTTATAAACTTATTATACTTTTTAGGAAAATTTTATTTGCAATTCTCCACTATATTTTTGAAAAAAAACTCAGGATGCATGATAGTGCAGCGTGCCAAGTTCAAATCCTTAAGAGTAACTCTTGAATAGGCATCGCACCTGCTTTATTTCAATAAAGCCAATTTTTTGAACGTCTTTTTTACCAGTGGTAGAAGTATTACTAAGTGCAGAACCTTGGAATTCTAAAATTATGTATGTTCAACTGAAAAATGTTTATATTTTGATGTTATTCTTAATTCTTAAATATTTTTCTATTGTATTTGTAGTTATAGGATTGCAAAAAGTAAAATTTTATCTTGACTGTCTTCACTTGTTTTTCACTTTTGACTCACAAGCATCAAAAAAAGTATCAAAAGTATATTACAGTATAGTCAAACTATGACTTCAAATAACAATCCTCGATCACCCAGAAAATAACACTTTGTAGTTAAATTTTTATTGTCTTTGGTTATACAAAAACATGGAATAATTTTTAAAATAACTTACAAAAACACATTTATTTATTTTGATAAATACATCGTGAGATACTAAACTTGTACATTGATTATAATAAAAACTATTATTATCATAATAATATTATTATAGAACCTATTGCGTATTTTATACCATATCAAAGGTTTGTATAGACATAAGATAACCATTCACAAAATTTCACATTAGGCCCAACGCAAACGTGAGACAAGGTAGGAGCAAGAATTCAAAGAAGAGGTATAACTTTATGCGTCTCGCAAAAGATAAAGTTAAAAATAAACAATCAGACATACAAACACCATTGTGTACAACAAAATCATGTTTCAGGAAAACATTTTTTTTTATTAACTGTTTTTCATTTGTTTTTATATTGAGTTTATTTTATTACCTACCTATTGTGTAAAATCTCAAGAACGCCACAACACTTAAATAGAAAATGTATATACAGCTTAATACGATTCGAAAACGAAAGGACTTTTCTAGATTTTGTACTAAAACAAAATGAGTACGTACTAGTGGTTGATTGCGTTGAGCCTTTTTTAGTGTTTATATTTAATGGTTTACATTTCATTCAAAAACCCTTATCTAATGGTTTCATCTTACAGGATTTCGAACATAATTATAAATAATAATGATATAAATCTATATTGAATATTGATTTTTTTGTTGACTTAATTAAGGCTTTGTAAATAAAAGTAAAAAGGTTAAAATCTTTGGCATTCATTTTGGCACATTCCACATTTCATTGCATTCACATAATATACTGAGGGTCTTATAAATATTAAATATTATTTACAGATTCCTAACATTCTGCCCACAAAAATTAGGTACTGTTTACAAAAAAAAACATTTTTCTGAAAAGAATATTACTCATGCTAACCATGACTAATACTCCTCGTTTTTCTCCAACTAAGTGTAAAGCTTGTGCTAGGAGTATGTATGATTTAAGTGAAAAAGGTGGGGTTTGAACCATGAAACTTTAAGGGTTCAGTCCGTTGACCTTGAACCGTTAAAACAGTAATAGGCATGATGACCGATTTTGAAAAACTGTTCGGAAGTATCTAATATTTCAAAAAGATATCTTATTACAGCAAGAAAAGGTTTGGTAGATAAAATTGCCATTTCAATTTTAAGTTATCACGCCTAAAAGTCAGCCGGTTTCATGCATGGCATCATTCGTGACGTGACCTCTATGTTTTTCATAGTAATTTGTCATTTTGAAGATAGATATGACGTATCGCTCTGATTGATGTTCAATCCAATATGGCGGATTGCTGTATTTTATAGTTTTATTTTATCAAAATAAATATAAATCTCGTTCAAAATAAAAAATAAATACGTTTTCTATAATCCATGAATCCTATTTCATTAGATAAGGTCATAATTTCATTGATTCTTGATTCAGTAATCAAGAATCAATGAAATTATGACCTTATCTAATGAAATAGGATTCATGGATTATAGAAAACGTATTTATTTTTTTATTTTGAACGAGATAATCATTCATCATGCCTGTTACGAATGTTCTATTACTTAGATAAGCACCGAGTAATTTTATAAACTGAATTGGTATAATCGAAGTAAAACAAGGTTACTACGTGCCTTGATGATAAAATTTTAATTTTTGCTGTTTCTTATGTAATCTTCAAATTAGACTAAAATGACGTGTAAAGCAAAGATATTATAATAATTTTTCTTTATAAAACCTTACAAGTTTTAATTAAAAAACACTAATATTAATCCACAATAATAGCTTGTTTAATAAAATTCATTTGTTTATTTTATCCCTTGTTGTATTTATTTTTAATTTCTACTCATTCACAATACTAAATATCGCACATTGATTAACATCAAGTTTCAATTTATCTCACGCTCTTTTATGTAAAAGTCACCATAGTAGAAATTATAGACAATTGGACTATTGGACATAATTATAATTACACATATTCGTTTAATTTTAATTAAATTTTATGTATCCTAGTGTACAATTTCACCAACAATTAAATCATTTTTTTTCTGAAAGTTTTACTTCAGGCTAAAATATAAACTGGCTAGAAGTTCCCTCTTAGTAGTTTGTTGTCTAGTTTCATTATTGAATTGTTAGTTTTTAGGGTTCCGTACCCAAAGGGTACCAACGGGACCCTATTACTAAGCCTACGCTGTCCGTCCGTCCGTCCGTCCGTCCGTCTGTCAGCGGGCTGTATCTCGTAAACCGTAATAGATAGACAGATGAAATTTTCACATATTATGTATTTCTATTGCCGCTATAACAACAAATAATAAAAATTAAATTAAATTAAAAAAATTAAATTAAAATATTTCCATGGGTACATGGAAATATTTTTATTTATTTTTTTTTAACGGAACCCTAAAAGAGCGAGGCCCGACTCGCACTTGGCTGATTTTTTAACAAAACAACCCCTTGAAGCATATTAAAGGTAAAATTAAACTTTTTCTGAGCGCACGTTGTTTAGGCAAATCATAATAAACGGTGATGTACAATATTACTTGAAAAGATCTATTTCGGTACGAAATTAAACCCTTTTATAAAGCAATTTTCCGCTCCGCTAAGCTAAGGGCCGACGCATTAATTCGAGCATAATATTCATCCATTCTCAAATATTATTAGCAACGTACGCCTAATTTAGTTTAAAACTACCATAAAACTAAATTGGTACATGAAAATCTAGTGAGAAGCCGATAAATGTTCAACAGTTGCTGTGGGTTGTTTGCAGCAAAAAGACTACATTATTATTATTGCACTGAAAGAAATATTGAAAAGAGATATTGGATTTTCTAACCTGATATTTTTAGTAATTTTATGAATCTTTTTAGGTGTGCAGAACAAGTGAATTCATTCATTGATTCAGGTTAATTTTTATAAAAATATGAGTCAATACCACAGTATTATTGTGTCGTTGTAACCAATTAAGTTTTGAATTTTAAAAAAGAATTATATTAATGCTAATAATTAATTGATGATTTAACTTATTGATGATTTAACTGGATTATATAAATTAAATTTTAATGAGAACATAAATTTTCGTTTTCAATTGGCCTGTAATGAGTCAATCATTTGAAAGCTTGACATCACTATTTCATAAAACAAATATGACTATTTAAAAAAAGTTTTTTTTAGGGTAAAATCGAGGCCGTAGTATTAAATACTTATTATTATTCTGTAAATATTAGAAACAGTTGTGACTGGTTATACATTTTTTATTAATTTGTAATATTGACATCATTATTTATCCGTTTGTTTTATAAAATGAGCTCACAGCCGGAATATAATAAAATGAAACATGTACCTAAACAGTTGAAAAAAACCAAAACTGACTGATTTGATATATTCTTTTTATAATTTGATATATTTTCTTGTGTTGCCGGTACTCAGCTATTTTTAGTTTGGTTTTTAGGACAGTTCATTTTAAATGGTTATTTAAGATATCATTAATATATAATAATATGATCAAAAGAAAAAGTAATATGTAATGCCTATGTAAAAGATTCGTGATACTTAAAACTATTTACAAAGAGGAGTCACAAGTACGATTTTAAAGTTGAATTTTGATGAAAAAAAATAGGTACTTAGTCAAAATAGTAACGCTTTCTGGTCACTTTATGCATTAATTGGCAATATTAAGAGGTAAATTGAGCAATAAGTAGATGTTCACTTAAAATAGGTATGGAAATAACCCATGTTCCAAAATTTTCAATAATAGGGTATTTGACTGATATTTTTATACAAGGTTATAAATAATAATTTTTTAACACAGTGACATGTTTCTTTTTTTAGTAGCTCATCTAGAAGTCCAGTCTAGGAAATATAGAGCTTTAAAGATTCCTAATAATCAAATCATCAATAGGCATGACGACCAATTTTGATGATGTTCGGAATTATTTACTATTTCTAAAAAATATCTTATTTCAGCAAAAAAAAAGGTTTGGTAGATAAAACTGCCATTTCCATTTTACGTTTTAAAATTCACGCAAAAACACTCGACGGTGTCATGGCGTCGTTCGTAACGTCACCTTAATGTTTTGTCATATTAGTTTTCAAAGTTTGAAGATAGATGTGACGTATCACTCTGATTGCAGTATTTTATAGTTTTATTTAATCAAAATAAATATCAGATTTTATTTAATCAATAAAGAAAAATAAATGCGTTTTTTTATAATATTATGTAATCGATGTAATCCATGAATCCTATTTCATTAGATAAATTCATAATTTCATTGTTCTGGGTTGGGTTTAGGTTTAAAGACCTTTATTCTCATAAAACTAGTCACTTACATGAGAACATAATTTAAAATAATGACATTATTAACAAACTTCGCCATTACAGTACCCGGCGATATATATGCCGATGTGCAATATATATATCTATATATATATATATATATATATATATATATATATATATATATATATATATATTTATATATATAGTACATAGTACAGTACTATATAGTAGTATATAGTACATACAGTATATAGTAGTAGTACATACAGTACCCGGCGATATATGCTTATATATCGCCGGGTACATTTACTTATAAATACTCATTCAAGGCATTGGTTTAATTCAAAATGATTTGTATTACTCATAATGTAAGCAGCTAGTTCAGTCTTAAAGCATTAAATGAGTGTACATTCTTTATGTGTGCAGGTATTCAGTTGTATAATTTTGCTCCTTCATGGGTAAGGGATTTTCTGCCATTTTCTGGTTACCTACTGTCATCATGCTTATTATTGCTTATTATAATTAATGAATATCAAAATTTTTAAAACAGTCAAATACCCAATTAAATTTTAAAAACGTTTCCATAAAAGTCCAATAATAAGTAGTTAGATTACGAAATAATGCCTTTAAAACCGTACTCTGATTAATAGAAAATTCATCCTACAACTACAACACAATTTGGTAAAATATTACGACATTCACAAGAAATATCTTTCAAATTTACAACTACATAGGTATTCATATAATTTTAGTGTGCGCATTGATATTACAAATAGGATTAAGAACAATGTTCGATCAAAATTGATAACAAATGACACAAAATCACGTTGAGTTGTGAATCGAGTCATGCTTTTAAAGTTTAGAGTAGCTATCCTTTAATACAACTGTCATTTTAATTAAATTTCTTTAAACTGTTTTTTTTTTTAGTTATTATGCTAGCCGCTATTCTCGACTTGGCAAGGGCACTACTGAGCACCCATATTCAAGCTTTTTGGTAATTAATCAAATAGGGATAACTTGGAACCTTTTATGATTAATTCTTAATTACTATCTCCATAACCTCATTAATTTCTTAACAGCATACTTGTAAAATCGTTGACATTAAAAGGGTAAACTTTCAGTTTACCTTTTGCCTTTGTAATATTTATAAGGTTTATATTTTAAATTAACGCGGATTTGTGGGAGTTTCTTTTGTTTATTTATCATCATAAACTTATTCTTTTAAAGCCGTTAAATAAAAATAAGTCCATCGTAGTTAATTTAACGGCACGCTAAAGTCGCGGTCGTAACGAACTTAATATCCTACTTTTTTATGCCTTCCCAGATGGTTGTGCGGGTTTTGAATTTATAACATAAAAACGTTTTATCTGCCGCGAAAGGCTAGTTATGAGAGTATTCTGTAATACCTATCCCTAATAGATTTATCCCTGCGGGATCGAATCGGAAATGATGAGATCCGTAGGAGAACCAAAGTCACCGACATAGCTCAGCGAGTCGCGAAACTGAAGTGGAAATGGGCGGAGCACATAGTTCGAAGAGCTGATGGTCGTTGGGGTCCCAAGGTGTTGGAGCGGCGACCCCGCACCGGGAAGCGCAGTGTTGGCAGACCCCCACCAGGTGGACCGACGACATCAAACGAGTCGCAGGGAGCCGCTGGATTCAGGCGGCGCAAGACCGAAGCCTGTGGAAGTCCATGCAAGAGACCTTTGTCCAGCAGTGGACGTCTATCGGTTGATAAAGAAGAAGAGAATAGATTTATCCCGTTCAAGCGAATTAAAGCAAAATAATGAAATAATGTTGTCGTTTCTAATGATTTCAGCTGTGGGTTTGTCTAATTGATTGCAACAGTGGGACAATCGCTATCACCTCTAATAGGTTTGATGACCGATTTTTAAAAACTGCTGGATGATGTTCGGAAATACCTACTATTTCGAAAAAATATCTTACTTCAGCAAAAAAGGAGTTTTTTTAATCTAGCAAACCTTTTTTTTGCCATTTCAGTGTTAACTTTTTAAATTCACGCAAAAACGCTCGAGGGTATCATGGCGTCGTTAGTGACGTCACCGCTGTGTTTTTTCATAGTAGTTTGTCAAGAAGATAGATGTGACGCATCGCTCTGATTGGTGTTCACTCCAATATGGCGGATTGCTGTATTTTATAGTTTTATCTTATCGAAATAAATAATAATCGCTCTTAGTAGAAAAATAATTACGTTTTTTCATAATCCATGAATCCTATTTCATTAGATACCTAAATTCATAATTTAATTGATTCTTGATTGCTGTCATCCATAATATAAATAAGTCTTTGCTGTCATGTGAAGTGCGATTGACCAAAGTCATTCCATTGATCGTGATCGTATTCGATGACATTAAAATTCAAAATTCAAAATTATTTATTTCACGTACGCCAGCTAGTGGCTCTTTTGACACGTCATGACTCTACCACCGGTTCGGAAAACGGATTCTGCTCAGAAGAGCCGACAAGAAACTCAGCAGTTGCTCTTTTCAAAATAATCATTTTACAATATTATTATGTAGCTATTACATTGTAATATGTTTTTTATACTATCTTGTGGGCAGCTGGATGCCAAGCAGATTTAACCCATGCACCTTTGTTAGAATAGAATATAATATTTCCACAATGAGGGGAAGTTCCAAAAAGACTTACTAAAATTCAATTCATGTTAAGACGGGCAGATAGAAAGTAGTCCCTTTCCCGCCGGTGGCACCCGTTCACGAGCATGACGCATGATGTTTAACGTTACTTGGTGACGGTGAAATTGGAGCTTACTGGATTATAGCAAAATAAGCTTGCTTTTCCGTTTGGAGTGCAGGGATTACAAATATTGGATAGAAGCAAGCGTGAAGCACTTGGCGGAATTCCATGTTAAGACAATATATAAAAAAAAGTAATATTAATTTGCTATAATCCGCCAAACCGTTAAAAATCTTTTTTCAGGATTTCAGCAAAGTGATTTCTGCTTCTATTCATCTTGTTTGTATAAAATTCTATTTGATATTAAAGTAGGTACATGTTATGCATATTCTGAAATTAATAATACTACAATAATCTATAATATCTACACATAGAATACTTATTTTATTAATAAATATTTTAATAAAAATCTCATTTGTAACAAAGGAACGTTTTACGACACAGATGTATTTATTTATACATTATTTTGTTTATTACACATTATTACTTGTATATAAGTAATATATAGTTAGTAAAACAACTATCATAATAATAATAATTTTATACGTTGATACAAATTGCTATTAACTTACCGAATTAGATTTACTTATTTATTTACATATAACATTTATCACTTATTTATTAATATAATACTCATATTTAGAATTTATTCTGGTTTTGGTTACTTACACTACTTCACACAATAATATGAATGCTCTTATCTCCTAATATAGCTGAGTACACAAAATACTTTGTCTATCAATATATATACCTTTAAAGTATAAAGGTTTTTCATGCAAAGTTCGAATGATCGAAATGCCTGACACGGGACATCAAGTTCTTTTTGAGTTTTTTTAAATATTCCTTATAAATGAAGGTACAAAGGTTTAAAATAACCAAAAAACCGTTCCGATTTAGATTTTTTAATGCTACAAAACATAATCTCAAAATATCACTTTAGAAAATATTGTAAATTAATGAAAACTTTCAATAACTGCATACTTTCCTTACGTTTAGGTGCTCTACCCTTCGCCATCATTTACGCATATCTCAATTTTAAATTATTTTAATCAGAAAACATACGAACATAAAAAAATTATTCTTAATTTCCGTATTTTATGAAAATATGTACACTTATATTATTATGCAAAGTGTTTTTGTGTAATCAGCCATATTTACAGCATTTTAAAGATTTCTTATTTTACCTTGATTCGTTACTGGTTTTATTTTATCTCAAAAAACGATGCTCTTAGAAAAGATGAAAAATCACTAGATATACATCGGGTTTAAGACAGCCCGTGAATTTTTTAAATCGAAGAATACCTAACTAATTTTCTCAAACTCGTTGTATGATGCTCATTAGTGAGTAAAATTCAAATTAAAAATGCAGCAGAAACATGGTAAATAAAAACACAACATCAAAATTTGTAACTCTATTAAAGCATAAATTAATTACGTGAGAAAGTAGAAAATATGCAAAACTGGAATTTAATTATTAACAATATTAATTTACAAATAAAGGTTAGTTTTCATTAATCGATAGAAAACTCATTCGGATTGAAATCACACGGATTTCTAAAAGGCATCCATTTAGCTTCCAGAATCTTAGCACGAGTTTGGATCTCTCGGCAACGTTTCAAGTAAATATCGATACCTCAACACGTCACAAAAATAGGTCTAAATGTTGTTTTTATGTCATTCAATAGCTGTTTTCATATTATAAAGTTTTCACTTGCTGGCTGGAAAGCTGCTAGCTGCAGATGAATGGATTAACTTTGAAACAAGATTGTTTGGATCCTTTGATTTAGTAAGATATTTCGAAGTTGTTGAAATATGCAGAATAAGCGTCATTGGTCACGTAACTGTGGATTTTCCACGCTGCTTTGTATGGACCGAAATTTTCACTGGTTGGCGTTTAATTATAAAAATATGGTTTAGTAGGCTGTGGGGAATGCTAGCATATTGTGTATCGATCAATGAAAATGTACCTTAATTCAAAATTATTACTCTCTTGCACAATTAAACTGGGTTTCCACGGCGCGGTTCGCGGCCCGCGCCCGCAGCGGTTGCGGGCCCGCGGCCTCCGTAGAATGCAGATTTGTATGGAAAATGAAGTTTCAATTTCTACGGCACGGTTTGCGCCCGCGGCGGGCGCAGTACTAGCGGGCGCGGGTGCGAACCGCGCCGTGGAAACCCAGTCTTATTGTAATAAGTACATGACAATAAAGAAACAATTTGATCAAACACTTGATATAAATACGCCACAAGAAAATTGTACAAATATTGCTTAGAATTTCAATAATTTTATTACTACAAACAACACATGAACTATAGACATCTAGACTTTGAAAATTCAAAGCTGAAAGTCTCTCTCGAAAACGTTATCCACAAACAATAATGTTAAGTATATACAACACAGTCATCTTACAACACATTTACATTATTGTAGAGATAATAAGTAGCACGTTGGTCTTTAAAATATACTTATTCATAGATCATTGTGACGATAATCGTTTATAAATCAGTTATAATCGTAATAATATAGAGATTGCAAATAAAATTACAACTATATTAACAATGACACGTAAAAATGGAATGTAAGAAAGGAATAAAAGTTATCATGCGCTAAATTCGACGAATTTATCCCTACAAGCTCACACAAATACCAGAACACTTCTTAGAAAATGTTTGACTAGAGAAATTACTTAAATCGAAATATCGCAAACACTAGGATTTTGTTCACGAGGAAATTATTATATAGTTTCGATTTCACTTTACTTACTACAAAATACTCACTCAAAAATGCCTCCTTTTGTTACCCTTGATTTCAACGCTGATCTTCTTACAACAGAAGATTGGAGGTTAAATAATCTATATTGGAAATCAAGCCATTAATGGATACTACGAATACCAATGGATATAATACAAATTAATTTCTTCATGGACGGGATAACAACTCACTAATAAAATGAACCAGCTTAGAATAAATACTCCTAGAAACGCAATAGTCGACGCGGTGATAAGCCATTTTTAGTAAGCCTTTAAAGGCCGACTACGCAGTATCGTCGCGTTAGTACGACGAGCTCGCAGAAAATTATTAAAAAATAACGTACTGTGCTGTGAAGAGGTGTCATATTCATCACAGTAACCATCAAAAACGTAATAAACAGTACCAGTACAGAAAATAATTACATGGAACTCACACATTCATTGCTTGTTTTGAGCATATGTTTAGAGCGGAACTTTGTTAGAAACTTCCGATCTATGAGTATTTAATCTAAGTGAACCAGATTGCTTCAAGATTTAAAATAAGTCCAAGATATAAAATACTGGAAAGAGGGTGGGTTCAGAACACTTTAAAGGTACTTTAAAACCACTGAAAGGAACGAAAATAGGAGTACACTAATGGAGCTTCTACCAAGTTAAGTCGTTCGACACGCGAGAAAGCAATTTAGGTTTTAAAATGCCATTTTGCATTACGATCACCGACAGTGTAGCCAGCTCTCTAGCCTTAGTTTTATTTCTGGGATTCTATAAAGCAACTTTTCAAATAAAAAGGATTTAAAGTTTCCTGGGCTTTATAAAAAGAAGGAAATAACTTATAAAAATATATTTTTTGGTTTATGTTGTATCTAAAAGTTTTAGATAACCTTTCAGTTATACTTTAAAGGCTCGCTGTTGTTGACTCTTAACTGGGTAAAAACATGATTGACACTTCGTACCAAAATCGGGCAATCACTATTTTGGCACTGAAGCACTTTATTAGCTTCTTTTTAACTATTTTTTTAATTGAAAACAATAGCAAAATCCGTATTCCATACCACTAATTATACACACCTCTAGTCATAGCTTCCCTATTTCTGTTATGCCACTTACAAGTCAAAATCCTGACATACGTTCTTCTAAACGTTGCGTTGCATAGCGCATAGCACACAGGGTTTATCGTGGAATTAATGTAACACAGGGCGTAGAAAAAAGACCAAAGCTCGTCGGGAACGAAGTTCGTGCGAGCAGTGAACGGTTTTAGGAGCACAAGGATATTGTAAGGTGTCCAAGTTATGATGAACGAGAGGAGGATTGCGGAGAGTGTTTTTGCCGCTTTTGTTTCTTGTTTCTTCTCCTGAGTCTTCTTTTTCTTTGGCTGCTTTGAAGTTATCCCTTTTCCGGCTAACTGTTTCGGGATTATTTTAGCGTTGAGCGGTATTCTTACGTCTTGTATATGCGACGTTCTTCTTGTTAAGGCTGGATGGCCCGCTGGGTGTAGGTTCAGTTCGGAGTCTCCTCTAGCTGGTGGGCGGTAATGCGCTCGTGCATTGGTTGGTGGTGATTCTTCGGTGATCATTTTAATACTAGGTCTCTCTGTATCAGCGTCGGGTAGCCTGATCAGGATAGTGTAAACAGAGTCAGCGGAGGCTGATTTAGGTGCGGGTGAGGTAGCGGCGCTTATTCTAGTGTTGGGGGGAAGAGAGCGACTGTCTCTGGCGGCTGGTATGGGCCCTGGCGGTTCATAGTTCCGGCGAAGAGGCGATGTTCCTCCGTCGGCTACACTGGAACCACCGGAGCCGCCACGACCAGCATACGGATCTCTGATGACATTCAGGGACGTACACCTGCGAGATAAACCATATTAAACTTTATTAATCTGAAAACAACTTCTTATACATCGCATAATACTTTTTCACCATCACCAAATAAAATTTAACCAACTTATGTTTTATCTGATTGCCTTAAACAAAATATGTCTAAATATGAAAATTCGGTGGTTAAAGTTTACTTGGTGAAAAGACCTTTCTATTTTTTTATTTTATTTTTTTTTGTATAAAAAAAAAAAGAAAAATATTAAACGGAGTGAACAAAGGTAAAACTCACATCTCTAAAATAAAACTTTTTACTCAGGTAACCGGGAATAATCAGGTAACCAATTGGACACAGGAAGGAAACTAATTTTTAAATGATTTGTAGGGTGCAATCAAAGAATTGAAGACGTCTTTAATATCATTGGGTGCAATTCACCTGGACACGTCAGAGCTCTGCAGCGGCGTCTATACGGAAACAGGCGTCGCGTATCCCGGGTTGGAAGGCTCCTCCTCAAGCTCCGTGTCCTTCAAGTCCTCCCTGCCGGAGTGCCACCACGCGACGCACCACGCTCTCACCTGGACACAGAGCTCTGCAGCGGCGTCTCCACGGACACAGGCGTCGCGTATCCCGGGTCGGAAGGCTCCTCCTCAGGCTCCGTGTCCACCAAGTCCTCCCTGCCGGAGTGCCACCACGCGACGCACCACGCTCTCACCTGGACACAGAGCTCTGCAGCGGCGTCTCCACGGACACAGGCGTCGCGTATCCCGGGTCGGAAGGCTCCTCCTCAGGCTCCGTGTCCTCCAAGTCCTCCCTGCCGGAGTGCCACCACGCGACGCACCACGCTCTCACCTGGACTCAGAGCTCTGCAGCGGCGTCTCCACGGACACAGGCGTCGCGTATCCCGGGTCGGAAGGCTCCTCCTCAGGCTCCGTGTCCTCCAAGTCCTCCCTGCCGGAGTGCCACCACGCGACGCACCACGCTCTAACCTGGACTCAGAGCTCTGCAGCGGCGTCTCCACGGACACAGGCGTCGCGTATCCCGGGTCGGAAGGCTCCTCCTCAGGCTCCGTGTCCTCCAAGTCCTCCCTGCCGGAGTGCCACCACGCGATACACCACACTCTCACCTGGACACAGAGCTCTGCAGCGGCGTCTCCACGGACACAGGCGTCGCGTATCCCGGGTCGGAAGGCTCCTCCTCAGGCTCCGTATCCTCCAAGTCCTCCCTGCCGGAGTGCCACCACGCGACGCACCACGCTCTCACTGCCGCCCAGCCACGCTTCGGCCGACGAGATGAAGTGGCCTGTATGATTTTTTTTAACTCAATTTTAATTTTCAAAGCCAACCAACACCAGGCTAGAAGGGCATGTGAATAACAATAATGCTCTCCCGACCGAATCATGTCACGGCGGCCAACTTCCTCAGAGATTAGTCATCTGCGCGGGAGATATCATAGTGCACAAGTATGAGCGCAAACACACTCTATTTCCTCACTCTCATATTTCGATGAGACCCGAGAAAGATCAGGTTCAGGACCGACGGCTTTACGTGTCCTCCGAGGCATGGGGGTGACTCACTGCCAACTTCCTAGCTCCGGGCTGAAAATTTCTTGCCAGAAAATGCCAATACATTTTTTTGACCCAAACCGGGAATCGAACCCGGGACCTCGTCATCCGTAGTCGAACATGCTAACCATTAGACCAACGAAACAGTTAATAGTGACAGTGTCACTATGTAGCAAAACTAACCACATGTAGCAAAATAAATATCGTCTAAAGAGAACCACATGGGAAGAACTGGTGTCCTCTGGGCACTAAAAGCAGCTTAATTAGAAGAGTTTCTTGGTGGAATGACCTTTTCCAAAGTCACGAAATACACAAACAATCTACTTATGGTTAATCGCCTAACTGTAGATAGTTGAAAAATAGCAAAAAAATGCTAACAAAAATTTAAGGCTAAAATTTTATGCTTACGTGTACACGAGTAATTTTGCATTTTGTGAAAATTGTGTTTTCGTCGTTTCTTTCTAGCGTGAGATACACCAAACCACATACAGACTGATCTTTATCGAAATCTGGTGTTAGGTATATTCTGAGAAGGCTCGTAACTCTATATAATCCACAAAGGAATAGTAAATTCCAAAGTCGAACAAACAAAGTTCGACCATGAATCTAATTACCAACTTGGGTCAGCGATGTACGAGTACTCGTACAAACCCAATGAACTGGCAATTAGTTACATAATATAAATCTGGAATCAGATAAGACTCAATAATCAAACGAAAATGCAACAAGCATCTACTTGGTCATATTGTTAAACAAGTGTACTTATATTTAAAAAAAATTAAAAAGCTTTTAGTAGTCGTTAGTAAAGAACTCTAAAGTTAAAAAAACTCGATAGGGTTGAGTTTGTGATTTGGTTCTTCTGAGTTCTGACCTTTTCTAATTCCCTATGTAAGGAGATCTATTCGAAAAATCGTATCGGCACGACCATAGACTTAATATTTACTATACGGTACTAAATATACACTTACTATTATTAAGGGCACGACTACTACCTAAACATAATGCACAGAATATACAGCGAAAATTCAAAATTTTCCCCAAATCACTGGGCTAGTAAACTGGCCCAAATGAAATATTGGTGACCTGCCAATTTCTCTGCACCAATAAACGGGCGGAAAAATATTTGCAAAGCGCTTTCTCTTTGCATACAGATTTGCAGAGAGGTCGTAAACTGTGGGCACTTAACCGCACACCTTGGCAGACATTCTGAGCAAGTTAGACGCTTCAAGGGTTGCCAGATTACAGGCGAAGGTAAAATCTTAAGGTTGATTATACGGATATGCCCGCGAAATTCAAACTTAATTTGGTTTTTCGAAATTTGTAAACTAATACGACAAAGTAGGCTTATGGCATTCTAATTGCGCCAATGGCAGTATCATTTTCTCAGGTTTATATAAAAATCTGTACTTGAAAGTGTCCAGTTTAAGAAAATAGTCAGAATATCGACTAATTTGTGAGTAACTCACGTCCAACTCGATGTTTTGATTAATTCACCTTCAATAGGATGCAGTCTTTTTAGATTAACGTTAAATAACTTTGCCTTTCAGAGTTTTTGGTTATTTTCCATATCAATAAAATCTTTGAAATATTGTTGTAAAGTTCGTATGTGCATGTGTTACAGATAACTAGATGATGCCCGCGACTTCGTCCGCGTGGATTAAGTTTTTTTATGTCCCACGGGAACTCTTTAATTTTCCAGGATAAATTGTAGCCTATGTGCTAATCCTGGATATTAGCTATCTCTATTCTTGAGCCAAATCGGTTCATTCGTTGTGGCGTTAAAAAGTAACAAACATCCATCCATCCATACATCCATACATCCATCCTCACAAACTTTCGCGTTTATGATTTTAGTAGGATATAAAATCACCTGTATTGAATAAAAAGAAACGTACTTTTTTTTCATACAACTTATTCAATTGAAAACACACCTTCAATATTTTCTAGGGATTACTTTACACGCTGTTTATCAGTAATAAAAATAAACGCTGTACAAAGCCATAAACGCTCACGCTGTTTAAAGTATAAAAATTTAAGAATAGAAAGTATTCTATATCATCTGAGAGGTCTTTATAGCTATGTATATCCAAAGAAAATAAATTAAGGTCGATCTGTTGAAAACAACAAAATAAAATTGAAAGTAGTAGTGCCTGGAGTGTGTATCGACCCTAAACAATACCCAGTAAATCGAGGTCCAAAACTCACCGGCATTTGCCAACCGTTCCGGTTGTAGTTACAACCAGGGGTTGAAAGCGGTAAAGGTATAAAGGTATGGTACCGGTATAGAATTACGATACAGCTTCGATTTAAAGGTAGAACCAAAACGGTTGAGAATTACGGTTGTGGTATCGTTAAAAAAAGAATTATACATATATTTTTTTGCGGTATCGTTATACCTA
This sequence comes from Oeneis ivallda, assembly GCA_029955525.1. Taxonomy (NCBI): domain Eukaryota; kingdom Metazoa; phylum Arthropoda; class Insecta; order Lepidoptera; family Nymphalidae; genus Oeneis; species Oeneis ivallda. The sequence goes on from JARPMR010000015.1 coordinate 22,358,624, forward strand.
TATATTACTAATACCTTTACCAAAATAATTTCGGTACCGAAAAAAAAGATGCGACGGAGAGCGAACGCAACGCGGGGTTGTAAAGTTTCAACAAATTACAAAGTACACTTGTGATTAAGTTGACAAACAAAGTAGACGCGGAAACATGAATGGCGGCAAAATGGCAAGACAACCTGCTTTGTCTGGCTGCCGAAGCACGAATATCAGTAAATTTTCTCTTACCATTGCATTGCGACTGACACGAGACGCTTGACGCGTCGGCAAGGGCGGCAGGGTACAAAGAAAACCTTTATTTTATAATTTAGATACTTTAAAAAGTAATGATACCGCAATATTACAATATCTAAATTATACAGGTACAGTTATTGTAAGGTATAGTAATTTAAAGGTACCTTTATTTTAAGGTATCAAAATTTAAAGGTATGACGTCATACCGCTAACCGTTTTCAACCTATTTTTTTCGGTTATTCAATCCCTGGTTACAACCATTGGAACAATGCCAAATTCATAAACCCCTAATAAAGTACTATTTCCATTCAAATGTAACTCTTATATCCTTGAAATAGAAGTAATGACAGCGGTAACAAGATATTTTGCGTGTTGGCCAAACCACGCGCTTCAAGATCAAAAGCACATATTTTCCTATTATTTACCAAAGATCTAATTTCAAATGGATTTTATCAATTCATATTATACTAGCTGATGCCCGCAACTTCGTCCGCGTGGATTTAGTTTTTGAAGTCCCTCGGGAACTCTTTGATTTTCCGGGATAAAAAGTAGTTTATGTCACTCTCCAGGTGCGCAACTATACCCATGCAAAAAATCATGTCGATCCGTAGCTCTGTTGCGGCGTGATTGAAGGACAAACCAACAAACAAACACACTTTCGCATTTATAATATTCGTATGATAGGGTAAGAGCTGGAGAGTTTGCACCATTTTTGAAAAAGCCCTATTACTTAAAAATTGCGTATTTATTTACAGCTACTTGTATATTTAAAGAAAATAATTATATGGTTGGGAGAACAGCTTCGTATGGAAAACGCAGCTTCCGTTCTATCGTGCGTAAAAATTTTGTAAACAAGACTATAATCTATATATATAAAAGAAAGTGGTGTTAGTTACACTATTTATAACTCAAGAACGGATGAACCGATTTGGCTGAAAATTGGCGGAGGGGTAGCTGAGAGCCAGGAGACGGACATAGGATACTTTTTATCCCGTTCGACCGCGTTTCCGTCAAGTCACTATAAAACGTGGTATAACAAAAACGCATCTGACATGGAATAACAAAACACAAATGACAGTGGAATAACAAAACGTAAATTACAGCTAAACGTAATTTTGTCTTTGGTTAAGTATGATAAAAAATTTGACAATTATAAAAAGTGTTATAACTTATAATAGAGCATTACTGATATTATAAATGCGAAAGTGTTTGTTTGTTGGTTTGTCTTTCAATCACGTCGCAACAGAACAGCGGATTGATGCGATTTTTACATGGGTATAGTAATGGATGTAGTAGTGGTTCCTCAGACCGGGAGAGCTACTTTTTATCTCGGATAATGAAAGAGTTCCCGCGGGATTTTTAAAAACTAAATCCATGCGGACGAAGTCGCGGGCATCAGCTAGTATATAATATATTGTATATGTATATATAATATTATAATGCCCATCTCTCCAACCATACCCGAACCATCCTCTAAGTAAGAGTCTCTTCACTAAGGTAATCCCTAAACCCAATCCCCTACCCAATATTATTTCCACCTTTTACACGACATTGACAGAAAGCGTCAACTAGCTTAGGTAGCCCGTAAAACTAGGGAACACAGCGTTGGTGAAAAAGGGTAATAAGGTGCTATCAGATCACGAAAACAAGTCACAAATCGAGAGAGAGGAGAGCCTCTCCCTCACACCCGCGCCGCTTTGGCACGGTAATATTATCTGTATACAGTATTGTAACTCGGCCGTATCTTTGACATAAATGCCTACAGCCGCGCGGTACGTAAACATGCGATAGGGCTGCCCGCCTCCAGCATTTTAATTACATTTGCCTACTTTGTGTTTCCATTTAGTTTTGTGATTGTATATATACTTTTTTTTATATAAACAAATAAAATACTTTGTGAATTAAATAGGAAGTGTTCAATAAAAATGCGCGTTGTTTTTTGATTGGTAGATTTAATTAAAAAAAAACCGGCCAAGTGCGAGTCGGACTCGCACACCGAGGGTTCCGTACTCTAGAAGTAAAAGTAAAACGATAATATTATATAAATTTGCTTATTAATCGTTAACTTTGTTTGTGGAGGTCTATTGTTAATATAAAAAAAACTATGCTAGTTAGAGCGTTGGTTTTATTTTTCCTTTAAAATATACATAAACCTCTATTGACCATAATTATTTCTGATTTTTCGATTGGTAAACTTCGGAGATAAGGGGGGGGGGGGGGGGAACGGTATATTTTTTATTTTTCGACATTTTGCCCGATTATTCAAAAACTATTATATTTAAAAATAAATAAAAATTTGTTTTAGAATGTACAGGTAAAGCCCTTTCATATGATACCCCACTCGGTATAGTTATCTTACTTTGAAATTTCAAACTCCCGATTTTTCCTCTTTTTTAATTAAACTAAAAAGAATTTTTGATTTTTTCTTATTCCAATGTTGTTGGGCCACTATTATACACAACTATTCCAAATTTCATGTCGATAGCTTTAATAGTTACTTAAATAATCGACTGTGACAGACGGACGGACGGACGGAGAAAGTCTCACCATAAGGGTTCCATTTTTACCATTTTGGTACGGAACCCTAAAACCATGTTTATGAATGAATAACAAATCGGTCTTATAAATTTGCGACCGAAAAATATTTGCGCCTCGACTGAGACGTACGAAATGCTTTATTATTAAATTTTAAAGTATAAAAAATCCGCATTCTAATATATCCTCCTCGTCATATTAAATATGTACTTGAACTTATTTTTAGTAAAAAAATTGCGCAGTTATTGTTAAAAAACGTAACACCGTCCGTTCGTCACTGCGGCACAGTCGCGACTGTCTGCGTACCGAGCGCTTACCGAGATCGAGGCGCGTAGGCATAGCTCGCGCTTCGTCCGTTTGTATGAAGTTACAATACTGTATACAGATAATATTACCGTGGCTTTGGGTACCAATACTCTTCTTACAATTTATTGTACATCGAACAGAATGCGCCAGACAAAAATGGCACAGGTCCGTTCCGTAACGTTCTAATCGACTTTTTAAGCTATTGCATAGCTTTTATCGCGGGCTTTGAACTAGGACAAACAGTTTGAGCGCGGCGACCGAATCAAGAAATTCCGTAACGAATAAAAACCTAACACCGTCGTTCAGTAAGCGTTCAACATTTTAGAGGTTCTCAAGTTGCTCTATTTGGCGCAGTGGGCGAGCGACCGCTTTCGAGCGCCGATGTCGCAGGTTCGAATCTCACTCGCGAAGTAGTGACAGTTCGCTTTTCTTGTTTGTTTGTTTTTTAATTTTAAAAAAAAATATTGCATAAATATTATAATTGCATAAGTTGATAAAAAATGCTATGCAATAGCTTTACCGCGGCAGTCCCCGAGGGCCACTTAATTTTTTTATTACGTATATACATTGCACCTTTGGATAGATTTACTGCTTTATAACTTGACTAGATAATGGCCGCGACTTCGTCCGCGTGGATTAAGATTTTAATTCCCACGGGAACTCTTTAATTTTCCGGGATAAAATGTAGCCTATGCATTAACTCAGGGTATGGGCTATCTCCGTCGAGTAGTTTTTGCATAAAAGAGTAACAAACATACACACATACAAACTTAGACTTTCCTCTACACAAAAAACACCTTGTAGACACATTTAATAAGTATATAGGTCAGATAGCCATAATGATTGTAATATTTTTCTTTTGTAAAGAACAACCTGCTAAGTTTCTTGTAGGCTAAAAGAGCTAAATTTTTTATAAGTTCAAAAAAAATTTTTTTTTTAATCTCCTTTTTTACCGTCCTCATGAACTGGCATCGCCTTAACCAAAAACAAGAATTATTATAAATCAAATGCACTTACGAGGTCTTGAAGCGAATGCGCGTGACATTGCTATTAATAGTGCAGGGCGGGGGACTTTCAGTCCAACTTCAGCTTTCAGTAATTACTCGCTCTGACTGTCGGGGTGATATGTTGCATAAGGAATACTTCTGGTAAGTAAAATATTACTACTATCGATTTAAAAAAAGGAGATTCAAATATACAAAACTTTATATTGTGTGTATGTATGTTCTTTCAAGCATTTCTCCGAAACTATCAATCGGATTGTGATCATTCTTTTTTATTTGCCTAAATTTACTTCAACTGAGGGATCAGTAATTATTTCATCACAATCGGCTCGATACTTTTCAAGATATGGACACTTCCTATTTCTGGTATTCTTTAATTCGGTATATTGAAAACGGTTTGATTTTTCCTAAATGATAGCTTGTAAGGGCCGATTTCACCAACGTAAAATAAGTCTTGTCCGAGCGTTTTTTAAGATATTTTGACAGATTTTGTATTTAAAATATGCTAAAATATCTTTATATATTTATTTAAATAAATAAAGATATCTTAGTAAAAAAATTAAGTGGCACTCGGGGACTGCCGCGGTAAAGCTATTGCATAGCATTTTTTATCAACTTATGCAATTATAATATTTATGCAATATTTTTTTTCATAATAAAAATTATGCAAAAAAAAAATTAAAAAACAAACAAACAAGAAAAGCGCACTGTCACTACTTCGCGAGTTAGATTCGAACCTGCGACATCTAAAGAAAGCGGCCGCTCGCCCACTGCGCCAAACAGAGCTAAATGTGAACCTCTAAAATGTTGAACGCTTACTGAACGACGGTGTTAGGTTTTTTTTCGATACGGAATTTCTTGATTCGGTCGCCGCGCTCAAACTGTTTGTCCTAGTTCAAAGCCTGCGATAAAAGCTATGCAATAGCTTAATAAATCTTTATTCTCGGATAAGACCTATTTTACGTTCTTGAAATCGGCCCTAAGTGTTTCAGGCGATCCACACTTTTCCAAACAAGTGAACAATGATTTTTTGAAAATCCTTGGAGCGATGTCACACGGGGGGAGCGCGCGGCACTTCAGCATAGTGATTTTGTCAAATTAACGTGAAACCAGCGCTCATTTGATTGGCAAAATTTTCAAGTTCTACCTCTATCTAATTTGTTTTTATGTTTCCAAACAAATGATAATTTCCAGCAGTAAATTCGAGTTAAACACGTGATGTTAAAGCGGGACAGCCATTATTAATTGAAGTGTATTTAGCGCGCTCTCGGGAACATGCCCGTCCAACTTGGATATTGTATATTGTATAGATGGTCTTATATTGCATGTTGTAAGGCTTTTCATCAGATTCGATTTATCGACGCGTTTTCATTAAAGCGTTTTGCGAGTTGTTTTAGAAATTGCTAATTGCAACGAATTTAGTGCGCATTCGGGAAATTGGTGCCTGATTCAATTTTTTTAACTGATTCGTATATCGTAGCATCATTGAGTATCGTGAGTTGTTAAAGAATTCTAATTGAAGTGTATTTAGCCCTTATTCAAGAAAATAACCATCCAACCTGGGTACTCGTATACCTAATATGGTCCCATGTTGTAAGGGTCTTATCATTTTACTTTGAATTGTTGACGCATTTTTATCTGAGCGTTTGTATGTTTTAATTATCTAAAATTATAATAATAGATGATATATGGCAATCAATACAACTAAAACTAATTCGTTGCTTACTACTCAAAATTTTCATATATTCAAGTACGAGTATATGCCTCATAATGAGTTCTTGCGGTAAGCCGACGAAACACTAGTCCCTAAAATATTTATTTTGCTTTGAAAAGTTCAACTGCTGAGTTTCTTGCTGGCTCTTCTCAGTAGAATCCGCTTTCCGAACCGTTGTTAGAATCATGATGTGGTTATAAGAGGCACAGTTGAATAAATAATTTGAAAATAAATAATTTTGAATTTGAAGGATCTTGTGCCACTTATAGCCAGCGGTTAGAGCATCTTGCTTGAAATATTTGCATATTCTACTTACGAATATTGCATTAGCTAGACGGACTGTCCATCTAATAGCCTTTTTACTTGGCTATATAAGAGATGAGGAGACGCACAAGATTTTTGTATTGGAAACTTATTAAAGAGCTAAAATTATTAATTTTTCTCAGAAAACAGACTTCAATATGACATTCCAAAGTATAAAAATGTAATTTGAAGTTGCTGTAGCGTTGTTTATTTTTATTGTTGTGTTCTTGGACGTTAAAGGCGCTTATAAAATTCACGCTACGATTCTCACACCCAGTGTGAAACTGCTCTTGCTTTAACAATTATTGGGCTACATTTGGCACTGAAGCCATAAATCGAGGTAAAATTGTAGATCCATTAAGGTGGAACCGTTTCCAGTTCGAGAGAGTTCTTTTCTTGTGAACTTCCAATATAACCTCGAATTAGGAACTATGGACAGTTTTATCAATTTTATGGCTCTTTGTTCTATGAAATTGGATTCTGGGTATAAACTTAGGCTTAGCAAATTAATGGGACTATTTTTAATATAAATTTTGTTGTGTAGGTATATGGCGTTTGCCAATAAGTTAAGTAGATCATAATAACTGGCACTGGTTTTTATGTGTATATTACACATAAAAACCATGCTCAGTAGTTCGTGGTGGAATATACGTAAATAGTCACATAAATATTATAATTATAATATAGAATGGAATAGAATGGAATAGAATGGAATAGAATGGAATATAATGGAATAGAATGGAATAGAATGGAATAGAATGGAATAGAATGGAATAGAATACAATAGAATAGAAAAGAAATAATTTTTATTCAAATAAACTTTTTACAAGTGCTTTTGAATCGTCGATGAGTCTACCACTGGTTCGGAATGCCCTTCCTGCCGAAAAGAACCAGCAAGAAACTCGGCGGTTGCTCTTTTCAAAACAAGTTTACAATACAATAAATACTATGCTATGTATGCAGTGTTTCCAAAATGAGGGAAGTTCCAAAAATGCATACCTACTAACAATGAATACATAGACTGCTAAACTATACTAAAACACTACTACAACTACACTATATATACATAGACTGCTAAACTCATAACTTAATTAACTTTTGTCTTTGCTGTAATGGGGTAAAAATGATCATTTTTATGTACGGGCACCTACGGAATCCAACCCTGCGCGTTGCCCGTGGCCGTAGCCTTGGGGGCTTACCTGATGGTGCCTAGTGGCTTACCTGATGGTGCCTAGCGGCTTACCTGATGGTGCCTGGCAGCTTACCTGATGGTCCCTCCACCGCGTGTCGTGCAGCGCGCCTCGGACGTGGTACACCGAGTCAGCATCCCCTGACTCAGAGCGCGCTCGTCCGTCCACTTCCCGCGTCTCGTCACTGCACACAGAAATATCTATACATACTCGTCCTCTACATCCTCGTCCTACACTGCCGATCCACTGAAGCGAAGACGTGTTCGGTGGACCAATGAGAATATCTGGGTGATTTCTTTTTTTGGTAAATCGCGTTTTTTTGAAATTATATATTAAAAAATAATAATAATAATATTAAAATTCATAGGGGAAAATATATTCGTCTGGACTCGAACCGGGGTCTTCTGGTTTCGGCACCGCCCGATTTCCCGAGCTAATGGAACTTTATAGATGATTGCGAAATTTATCTTCGTATTCTAATGATATTGTAAGGGGTTTTTCATTGCCTGAAAACACGGATAAAACGACCTTTTCTAAAAATGAAACCTAGCTAGATCGATGTATCGCCCCCGAAACCGCCTGCATACTAAATTTCAAGAAAATCGTTGTAGCCGTTTCCGAGATTCAGATTAGATTGATAGATAGATTATATTGAGAGATGACGTGATAAAACTATCGCTATCGATGAAGTGGTAGATTCATCGACGATTCAAAAGCACTTCTAAAAGTTTATTTGAATAAAAAATATTTCTATTCTATTCTATTCTATCGCGTCACCTAATCTGTAAATAATGATCTGATTGGTGCACTTTGCGAAGCACGTCTTCGCTCAGCTCCGCTTTTCAACCCCATGAAATTGACCTCAGGTAATTGAACCCTTAACTGTCAGACATGTGCCACAAAGCAAGGTAGTATAAGTACCATACTATAAGTTCACACAGTAAAACTCGTTAAGGGGCTAATAAAAACCACATAAAGAGATGAATGGGCGTGGCGACTGGCAGCGAGCCAATGCAGCCCAGATTTGCAAAATGGAGAAGGATATTAGCGTTCGCCGATTTCAGTGGAAAAAACGTTAAATCTACATCACGTGTCCGAGAAATAAAGCATTCGAAAATCGTAGAAATTCATGTCAGATTACCTAGAAAACAAGTTGTTTTGCAGATTTTTTTTTGTACAGAGTACAGACCTGTCTATAGTCTGGGTAACCCCAAACACCAAAGCGTTTTTGTAACTATACTTTTTTGTTTCGTTTCGCATTCAAATCCTGTGACTAGGTAAGTACGTCAGAAAAATTTTTGGTTCCAAGAAAGATGCTTCCAAGAGGAAAACGTGCCAACTAACGATTTTCTATTTGTTAGATTTTATTCTCTGTTTTTATTTCTAGTGTTTTGTAGCTGGTCTATAGTGCAGCGATGAGAAGCCTAGTGCAGCGATGAGAAACGTAGTGTAGCGATGAGAAGCCTAGTGTAGCGATGAAAACCCTAGTGTAACGATGAGAACCCTAGTGTAGCGATGAGGAGCCTAGTGTAGCGAAATAAGTCTAGTGTGACGATGAGAACCCTAGTGTAGCGATGAGAACCCTAGTGTAGCGATGAGGAGCCTAGTGTAGCGAAAATAAGTCTAGTGTAGCGATGAGAACCCTAGTGTAGCGATGAGGAGCCTAGTGTAGCGATGAGGAGCCTAGTGTAGCGATGAGAACCCTAGTGTAGCGAAAATAAGTCTAGTGTAGCGATGAGGAGTCTAGTGTAGCAAAAATAAGTCTAGTGTGGCGATGAGAACCCTAGTGTAGCGATGAGGAGCCTAGTTTATTTGTTAAGTAGTGTAGTGTAGCGATGAGGAGCCTAGTGTAGCGAAAAAAAGTCTAGTGTAGCTATGAGGAGCCTAGTTTATTTGTTAAGTAGTGTAGTGTAGCGATGAGGAGCCTAGTGTAGCGAAAAGAAGCCTAGTGTAGCGATGAGAACCCTAGTGTAGCGATGAGAACCCTAGTGTAGCGATGAGAACCCTAGTGTAGCGATGAAAACCCTAGTGTAGCGATGAGGAGCCTAGTGTAGCGATGAGGAGCCTAGTGTAGCGATGAGGAGCCTAGTGTAGCGATGAGAACCCTAGTATAGCGATGAGAACCCTAGTGTAGCGATGAGAACCCTAGTGTAGCGATGAGAAGCCTAGTGTAGCGATGAGGAGCCTAGTGTAGCGATGAGAACACTAGTGTAGCGATGAGGAGCCTAGTGTAGCGATGAGGAGCCTAGTGTAGCGATGAGGAGCCTAGTGTAGCGATGAGAACCCTAGTGTAGCAATGAGGAGCCTAGTGTAGCGATGAGGAGCCTAGTGTAGCGATGAGGAGCCTAGTGTAGCGATGAGGAGCCTAGTGTAGCGATGAGAACCCTAGTGTAGGGATGAGGAGCCTAGTGTAGGGATGAGGAGCCTAGTGTAGCGATGAGGAGCCTAGTGTAGCGATGAGAACCCTAGTATAGCGATGAGAACCCTAGTGTAGCGATGAGAACCCTAGTGTAGCGATGAGGAGCCTAGTGTAGCGATGAGGAGCCTAGTGTAGCGATGAGAACCCTAGTGTAGCGATGAGAACACTAGTGTAGCGATGAGGAGCCTAGTGTAGCGATGAGGAGCCTAGTGTAGCGATGAGAACCCTAGTGTAGGGATGAGGAGCCTAGTGTAGCGATGACGAGTCTAGTGTAGAGAAAAGAAACCTAGTGTAGTGATGACAACCCTAGTGCAGCGATGAGAACCCTAGTGTAGCGAAAAGAAGCCTACTGTAGCGGTGATAGCTTAGAGCAGTAATTCCCAAAGTGGTCCAGGTGGACCCCCAGGGGTCCACGGGAGACTCGACGGGGGTCTACGTTGGCGTGACAGAAAAATGGGGGTCCACAATTCGTAAGCGGGGGTCGATAGTGAAGCCGCCGCCGACGCGCCGTCTGCAACGCTTGTTCAGACGTGCAAAGGGACCAAATACGACTTGTGGGTGGTGTGTGTGCTTGCAATCTTGCATGAACTTGTTTGATTCTTCACCAATATAAATACGAATGCCAAGAATAAACGTTACTCATTTGTTCCCGGAATTTCGGAGAGAAAAGTACCTAAAGTGAATCGATCTTAGTGATTGCCAGTGACGGAAAAAGTAAGTAGGCTGCCTTTTGCTATACATACTTTTATTTTATTTATTACTTATTTATTTATTTAGAACAGAAAGCCGAGAAAGGTAGAACTTTTTGTCCCTAATTTATTAGTAATTGTTTATTTCCCGACTGTGTGGTGTTTCACTAGGTAATATAAGTCATCTTTATTATCAACCCAGCGAGGTCTCCTCTAAGAGAAGGGTTACAGGCCATAGTCCACCATGCTGGCCCAATGCGAATTGGTGGACTTCACACACCTTCGAGAACATTATGGAGAACTCTCAGGTGTTACTGTTTAATTTTGATTGTAGGTACAATTATATTTTGATTTACTATACTTACTTAATATAATATTGTAAAATATGATAACAATAATAATAATTAATAGTTACTTACATAGTATTTGAATAAATACAACACAAGAAAATATACTATTTTTTTATTTTTATTCACTCCGAGTTTTCTAAATAAAATAAGTGAGAATTGATTGGTTTTTGTGCTGTGAGTAGATGTCAAAAATGTAAGCTTGAGATGGAATCACTTCTTTTTGAATGGTCAACTTTACTTTTGACATCCACTCACAGCACAATCAATTAATTAATTTACCAATCAATTCTCTTTTTTTTCAAAGAATGTTGTTTTCGTGGTTGGAACTCACTCGCAACGCCAATTTTCATAATTTATCTTCACATTTTTTGTCGACTGGAAATATGATAGAAATTTAGCTGCAGGGGGTGCACCGGAACCAGCAAACTTTTGAAAGGGGTCTATGAGCAAAAAAAGTTTGGGAACCTCTGGCTTAGAGGTTAGCACCTCAGCCTCTTTTCCGTGAGGTCCGGGGTTCACTTCTAACTCTTCAGAGCTATGCGTTCAAAGCTTCGATAATTTAAAGTAGGACTTGCCTTATAGCAGATTTAGTACCAAATAAATTCTGCCACTTTCCGCGGGAGGTGAGGTAAATACGTACAGCACACATTTACTAACTCACTACGTCTCCATGAGCGCACACTAACTCAAAAGCTGTCACACTTACAGAAAATGAGCACACAAGCAAATAATTACACATACGTCGTACATGTACTTCGGCAGAGGGGAATGCGTGCGCTTGGCAAGTCCTTCTCTTTCTCGTCCAAGGTTTTAAGAAACTAAATGTCATTTATTTTACGGCAAAGGAAAACATCGTGAAGAAACCTGCATGCCTGAGAGTTCTCCATAATGTTCTCCAGGGTGTGTGCTGTCTGCCAATCCACAATTGGCCAGCGTGGTGGACTATGGGCCAAACTCTTCTCTTTCTGAGAGGAGAACAGTGCCTTACTAAGAAGTGACGGATCAATCGGTGATGATGATGAAGTAAAATGTTACGGTAATATAGCGGTACAATACGGTACGGTGTACGGTATGTCGTTTTTGATGTACACTAGCGGCACGCTATGATGGCCGGTTTGACACATTACAATAGTGATGTGGAATGTCAATTTATTCTCGAACAAAAAACAATTAAGTTTTGTTTTTGTACCTGATTAAATAGGTTTAATAAAACAAAAATGTATATGTTTATTTAATTTATTTGAACGAACTGAATATTTGAATGAAAATGAATATACATACTTTATATGCACACAAGAAACATATGAATACAAAAGATACCAAAAAAGGTGCCACAAAAGGCCATAATTAATCAGATTCGTCCATACTACTATTTTCACTGTCGTCACTGCTATCATCACCTACATTAATAATTATATGTTCGTTTTCTATAATATTATCTATTTTCACATCTCTTTCATAATCTTCCCTTATTAATTTAACAGTTCTATTCACAACCTTTTCCCAGTCTCCTTTAGTCACATGTTCACAAGCTTCTTCTAATAATTTTAGCATTTTTTTTGTGGTAAATGGGGGTTCTGTATTGTGTCTTGCAGCATATCCCTTAATTTGAGCCCACACCAACTCAATCGCATTATACTCACAATGGTAAGGCGGTAACCGTATAACTCTGTGCCCATGTTCTAATGCTATTTCGTCAATGACGTATCGGATCTTGGTTGGTTTGTTTTCTTTTAAAAGACGTACTAATTCCGCTTTTAACATATTCATGTTTGCATCTACGCCATTTTTACGAAGCCATGCGACGATATCAGCTTTCTTTTGGGATTGGGCAGGTGGCTTGTCAATTTGCATCGAGTGGTATGGGGCGTTGTCCATAATTATAATAGATGGTTCAGGGAGGCTACACAACATTGAGGTAAACCATTCAGTAAACTTTTCTCCATTCATGTCTTCATGATAGTCTCCAGTGGTTTTTGACGCAAAAGCCATGAGAGAACCTTCGACAAACCCGTTGATGGTTCCGGCGTGACAAATTATAAGTCGCGATCCTTTTCCTACAGGAACTTTGGAAGTAGATGCTGCTGTGTCATCGTTCCAAGAACGGCCTACAGTATGGTTAGCATTAAGCCATGTTTCATCCAAGAACACAACATTTTGCCAATTTTTGATTTCTTTCACTTGCCGTAAAAAAGTATACCTTGCCATCGCTATATCAAATCTTTCCATCAATATTTTGCGTTTGTTACATTTTTTGTATCGAAATCCAATGGTCTTCAAAATCTTCGTTAAAGAACTTTCCCCACCGAAGAATAATCCAGCTTCCTTCAGTGAATGCACCAACTTTTTTCTTGTTGGATACTCCTTCTGTAAATAGTAGCCGTAAACATGTCTTCGGATAGCATCGGCATCAAAGCTATCGATGCCTACGACTGGTTTTGCTCGTTTTCTCTTTTTTGGTGTGTGAAGTTTATTTTCTTCTGTGCCAGTCTCGCCATATTTTTTTTTAGTTATCCGTCTAACAGTTCGTTGTCCAATATTAAGCGCATCAGCTACGCGTTCAACCACTGACGTTATAGGTAAAATTGGCCCTCCATTTTGAGCTTCACGATCGAAATAGTTACGAAGGCGTATTACGAACTCACGTGTCTGACTATTTAGAACAGTTCTCTGCGTACGTTCGGTCATATCGACGAAATCCACAACAAAGGGCTTGAACAGAGTCCAAATTAACGAGCAAGGGTCAACAGTAATGCAGTATCAATATTTGAAATCCAAAGCCAGGTCAAAACTATATCACAATCGCATTGCACTGACAGTTTATACTTTTCGAAGCAACGTCAATTCGAAACTGCTTTGTTTTGCATTGAGCATTGACGCGAGTTTGCCGGAGGTAGTAGTTGTGCTAGCCAGCGATCCTATGTGACGATCGTAATTAGATTCCATTTTTAAAAATTTTCAATTTAGAAAACCAAATGCCGAGTTGTGGTATATATCATATAAAAATAAAAATTTTACCTTTTGTATGAAACAGCTGATATTTTTTTGCGATTTCAGAGGTTTGTCCACATAGTGAAAATTGTTCATATTCACAAGTACATTCACCCCTTAAATGGTGCAAACTGATTTTTCTACACTTGTATACATTTTAGAAATCAATTTAATAAATAAATTTTGAGTCCTAAACCTAAAACTACATTCGATAAAATTTATGAATCTCTGCACATCACTATCGTCAATAAAGTAATACAATTATTTCCTTCAAAGTCGTTATCAATTAATACGGAACTTCATGAGCGGACAAACGTCAAACCGGCCATCATAGCGTGCCGCTAGTGTAGAATCATATCTTCGGAATCTCTGTCGTATTGTGATCAAATAGAAATAAGAAGATGATGATTATGATTCGTAATTTATAACTGTACTAGCTGATGCCCGTGACTTCATCCGCGTGGATTTAGTTTTTAAATTCCCTCGGAAACTCTTTGATTTCCCGGGATAAAAAGTAGCCTATGTCACTCTCCAGGTCCTCATACCCATGCCGAAAATCACGTCGATCCGTGGCTCTGTTGCGGCGTGATTGAAGGACAAACCAATAAACCAACAAACACACTTTCGCATTTATAATATTAGTATGAAGTATGATTACAATAAGTATGATATTAGTATGACAGTATGAAGTATGATGTCTCCAAGAGATAACAATGATCTACACCTGTTCTTATCTACACTACGCTGTTGCATCATTAACTATACAAAGCCAGTGATGACCGGTCCACTCAAATCCCCCCATGCAACTCTCTCAACAATTCCTTGTGGCATGCGCCATTAATCCCAAGAATACAATTTCCCAGTTTGTCGGATATTGATATTTTGCTGCAGATGATTCGTGTTGCATTGTTCACATTTCCCCTTACATCTTAATATAAATAAATTACGTGTCACGTTGTTTGTCCGCGATGGACTCCTAAACTACTGAACCGATTTTTATCAAACTTCGTAACTATCTGTAATTTGGTCCAACTTAAAAGATAGGATAGTTTTTTTGGATTGGGATAGTTTATTTGTTTTATTAGGGTTCCGCACCCAAAGGGTACCAACGGGACCCTATTACTAAGCCTACGCTGTCCGTCCGTCCATCCGTCCGTCCGTCCGTCTGTCAGCGGGCTGTATCTCGTAAACCGTAATAGATAGACAGATGAAATTTTCACACATTATGTATTTCTATTGCCGCTATAACAACAAATAATAAAAATTAAATTAAATTAAAAAAATTAAATTAATATATTTCCATGGGTACATGAAAATATTTAAATTTAATTTTTTTAAACGGAACCCTAAAAGAGCGAGGCCCGACTCGCACTTGGCTTATTTTTTACATAGAGAACTTAGCGGTACGAAGTTCGCTGGGTCAGCTAGTACCTATCTATGAACTACAAGTCGATAACTGCAAAGTTGCAGTTTTGAATGCAATTTTATTGCATTTGCGTGCAGTCTACGCTTGCAGATTCGAAGTAGAGCTTCTTCTTCTTTTTCAACCGATAGGAAGACGTCTCGGAAATAGGTCTCTTGCATGGACTTCCACAGGCCTTGGTCTTTCACTGACTGCATCCACCGGCTCATCTGATGTCATCGGTCCACCTAGTGGGGAGTCTGCCTACACTACGCTTCCCGGTGCGGAGTCGCCACTCCAGCACCTTGGGACCCCAACCACCATCAGCTCTTCGAACTATGTGCCCCACCCAATTCCATTTCAGCTTCGCGACTCGACTCGCTAATAGAGGAAGAGAAAAAAAAGCTTAGACTTAAGTCCACTTTTGTGTATGATAATTATGTATAAAATAAATAATCGTGGGTATTATTTTATTTGTTGAGTGTTCTTGAATAATTTTTCAAATATTTTTTGTCCTTTCTCTCAGATCATCGTCATAATATGCTCTGCCACATGATAACCTGGCAAAGATCGCTTTTAAACGATAAGGCAACCAGTTGTACCCTTTTGTTATTTATTTTATGTTTTTTTAGATTTCTTTTTCATGCGGTCTAAAATAAAGTGTATTCATTTAATTTAATTTAAAGCTCTTGCTTTTTTCAAGTAGAGCATAATATTGAAAAATATATTTTAATTACTAGCTGACCCTGCGAACTTCGTACCGCCAACAAAAATATTTAGGGGTGAGTCACCCTTGTCATTTAGGGGTGTGAAAAATAGATGTTGGCCGATTCGCAGACCTACCCGATATGCACACAAAATTTCATAAAAATCGGTACAGCCCTTTCGGAGGAGTTTATTAACAAACACTGTGACATGAAAATTTTATATATTAGATTACATAGACTTATTATATTACTAGATTATGTCATTCGCCCACGTGGGAAGCGACCTCTCTTGCAAATTTTGTATTGTTTATTAATAAAATAGGGACCCTGGCTAATTTTCTAATAAAAAAGAGACGTGTCAAGGGACACCCGGATGGAACGTAGTACCTTAGTAGTAGTATTTTAGTGAAGGAATTGTAATAAACTAGTGGTGTCATCTAGTATTAAATTGATTAACTACGATGAATTATTTTTAGTTTATTTCTATTGCACTGATACAACACCAAAGAGTTACTCTGGTGGAGTTACTGTTTTTTCACAGATGGCGTTATCCAATTTATACAATAAAAAATTAGGGAAAAATTCCACATTTAGAAATTATTTAAAATAAAATTGAAAATAGAAAATTCAGTCTGTCGAGCTGGGATTCGAACCATCGACGTTGAATTTATAGGCGACTCTCCTAACCACTAGGCCATGCAGACGCCGAGTTCTAAGGCGAAAATACCGAATACAATGCAAAATTCACATTCAACAAAAAATGACGTTTCAAAAATGTGTCGTGTCGGTTTCCTTAATTTTTTCCGTCTAGCCCCCTTCCGTACCGCGCGATAAGGAACTACGTTCCAAAAACGAAAATAGCAACGAAGCAAAAGCATAATTATACATGTACTAATACCTTGTGTCTACAATTGTTTTATTAGCAGAAAAGTTTGTTGTATCACTTTCGCTAAACTGAACTTTGCCGCCCTTTAATAAGAATGAGGTTTCTGTGACAACTTTCTCAAAACATTACTATAATATTCGGAGGTAATAACACTCAAAAATAAACGTAGAGACGAACTGAATAAGCTTCAGAATCGTTTGACTGGTAAGAGCTTTTACGATTCTTCAGAAGATGCAACAGATAGAAATTCAAGAGAGTGCTTAGGGATCCATGGTAGATTTCACTGACTGCAGAATCTTCTATTTTGTCTTATATAGCTTTATGCTTAAGGTCGACGTTTGCTTGATAAAATTTGGAGTTTTTCAGAGAGGATGAAATCGTTTTTAGGATGAAACGATAGGTACGTTTGCTCTCGCTTCACTGTTTTTCGCTTTTGTTGGTAGTATTATGATGTAATAAGAGGTCGGAGTATTTTGCTGTTATAGGAACTACCTTCGAGAAAATGCCCGGAACGTATTCCAATAAGTAGATATGAACATAAACGCTGCTGGTGCGTTGGAAAAAGATTTCATATTGAAAAACTTTTTTTTTTTGGAGGCCTACCTGTGGCACTTACTTTTTTAGCCCTTTTTAGCCCAAGGTAGCCCTTGACTGCGCTCTCACCTGATGGTAAGTGACCATACAGTCTAAGATGGTAATGGGATAACTTGGAAGTTTTTTTAAGCCCATAACATAAAAGTTCCAAGTTAGCCTATACGAAAGCAATCAGTTTCTACCCTTATTCTCGTGCCAGAACGCCAAATCGCTTTGCGGCTACGTTTTAGACGGCAGGCTAAACTAGCCACGGCCAAATCCTGCCACCAAACGCTGCCACCAACTACGACAAGTCAAGACTGTATAGAATAGAATAGAATAGAAAATTCTTTATTGCACAGCAAGAAATAATGGTTAAAATACAACAAAAAGAAAATAAATATAAGGTGCAAAGGCGGCCTTATTGCAAAAGCAATCTCTTCCAGGCAACCCTTGTCTGGAGAGGAAAACGCCAAAGAAGAAAATGGGATAGTGCAAGCTAAGATCAAGGAAAGCATCGATGTATTATTTGAAGAATACATCGATGAAGGAAAGTTATAAACATTATAGACTATAGTAAACTTAGAAATACCTAAGCTCTTTTCAAAACACAATGTTGCAATATCATTAATCATTACGTTGCAATAATTTCAATGTAACAAGTTATTACATTATCTAGTGGGCAGCTGAAAACAAAGCCGAACGCTCCCATGCCACTTTGTCATTGAATTATAATCAACAAATACCTACTATAGTCCACTAATATACCGGATTTAAAAAACGTGTAAAGTGAATATCTCGATCTATTAGTTTTGATATAGGTGGGTCAATCAAATAATATTATAACTTACGAAAGTAATATTACAACTTAATAAATTACAATATAATATTTTATTTGTATGTAACACAAAAATATAATATTATTTTTGATTAGAAGGCTAAAACCATCATCGTGCATCTTACATAGGTCCCTAGATAAGTAACGTGAAATAGATCTAAGTATAGCAAAACTAGAAAAACCTATTCCAGGTTGAAAATAAATTGTTCATTTTGTAAAATAGTACCATAACAAATAAGTTTCCACAGTAAATATACAGGTAGGAAAAAGGAGAGCTTATTTCTTATTAAAAGCGCAAAACATTTCACAACTATCTCTACAGCTTATTTCCTGACAAAAGACTGAAACTTCAATCACAATTTATGTTCTTAGCATTTCTATTGTGTTGACAGCAAAGAATATTCCACTTATTTTATATAACGATAGAGTTCACAATCCCTTTGTTACATTATTGACTCAATAGACTAAAAAAACATACAGAGCACTTAGTTTGTAAAGAAAATAAATAATTATAAAACAACGTAATCATTATGCATAGCAAAACGCTTTAAATGCTTTAAAACCTGTGCTTTAAAAAAAATGCGAGTAGTATAAAAGTCTTGCGTGGTGGTGCATGTGAGTGGTGGTGGCATAGCTTGCTTGGAAACTTTGCTTTCTTGCTTGGTTTGGAAGGTGAGCGGTGCTTAGCTTGTAACTGCATATTTGACCATACAGATTTTTCCGTTGGTGGATTATAGCAAAATAATTTTAACCTTTTCTTGCTAATCAAAATTATTTATTTCAAGTAGGCAACCTGTGCCTCTTATGACACGTCATGACTCTACCACCGGTTCAATGATAGAATGCCCTGATGAGATCTGGGTTGGAGTGCGCTTGCCTAGAATATGCATATTCGATCGTTCCTTGAGGGTACTCAAATTATAGCTGGCAGAAAACACGGATGCTGGAAGGCTGAGTTCCCCAGTTCCATCAGTTTACCTCATTGGCACTATCTACAATGTAATCCTGCTACTTTGACTCGTGTTCATGAGTTGTTTGTCGTCTTCCCAAGTCAGATTACGTCGACCAATCCGACCGAGTGATTTACATTTATTACATTTCCACATTTCGGCGATGATACTCTAAGAGCCGGTGAGATTGTACGGCAGGTAGTAATAATAATAAATTTCTACCCGACTGAATCAGGTCACGGAGGCCAACCTCCTCAGAGATAAGCCATCGAGGTGCACTCTCTATTCCCTCACTCTCATAGTCTGATGGGACGGAAATCCGACACGACCGGAATGAGATCAGACGCAGGACCGACGGCTTTACGTGCTCTCCGAGGCACAGGGGTGGCACACCACCAACTCCCTAACTCCGGGCTAGTAAGTACTGAGAATTTCCGGACAGAAAAATTCAATAAATTTTTCTTGGCTCGACCCGGGAATCAAACCCAGGGCCTCGCCATCTACAGTCGAAAATGTTAACCACTAGACCAACGAGGCAGGTAGTGATGTATGGGCTCAAGCTCGCAAAACGGGTGAACAACACCTACTTGCGGAAGCAAATCCCAGGAGGAGTAAGAAGATTGGGCTCAATAGTCCAGTCATTATAGTAAGTTCACCTCGGAATTCGAGATACCCAGCTGTAATTCTGTAAATACTTGTATATTGACACCCTAAAAGTTGTCTCAAAACCTACATATGGTAGGGTGTACGCAACTATTAAATTTCAAGGTCAAAGGTCACAAAAATCGGTTTTTTGCGCTTTTTTTGTAAATATCTCATTTCCTATGGGTTTTTTGCTATTTGTATTTATTATCAATATTGTAGAATACAAAATTCTCTACAAATTTTGTTTAAAATTTTTTTTTATACGGTGAACCCTTTTCGAGATAGAGGGCGGAGAGCGCGCGGTCACAGCATCACTTCAGGTCAACCGGTGCCTCCGGTCGAAAACGCGCCATATACAGTGTGTCCGGACATGAACTAGCGATATTTTAAACACTTATATAACAACTATTTTTAAGTACAAATACACCCTAAACTTGGGCTCAATCCACTTCCCCCCTATGTGGAAACCATTTTGTTTTTGTACTGAAATATTCTCTAAACGTGTACAAAAAGAATCATATCTCTCAAAGTTTTGGTCTTACTGAGATAAAAGTGGGCTTATTCGAAGAGCAAAAATACTGTCCTACCGTCTACATTACAAAACAAATATGTTTACATTTCCATAACCTTTGAAAAAAATATCGAAAAAAATAATCGTAAAATCATGCAAATCAACAAATAATTGTAAATAACTGCAAAAACACCCCCGACAACCCTTTTTATTTTTTTACTAGATCAAGAGATTTTGTGCTAAGCTACAATACAACATTTA
Source organism: Oeneis ivallda (assembly GCA_029955525.1). NCBI lineage: Eukaryota > Metazoa > Arthropoda > Insecta > Lepidoptera > Nymphalidae > Oeneis > Oeneis ivallda. The sequence goes on from JARPMR010000015.1 coordinate 22,379,126, forward strand.
ATTTATAACTGTATGTCTAATACTTTCAGAGTTATTGTTGTTTGAACATAGCGCATACGCATGATATTACGATTATTTTTTTCGGGTTTCATATTTTCTTAAAGGCTATGGAAATGTAAACATATTTGTTTTGTAATGTAGACGGTAGGACAGTATTTTTGCCCTTCGAATAAGCCCATTTTTATCTCAGTAAGACCAAAACTTTGAGAGATATGATTCTTTTTGTACACGTTTAGGAAATATTTCAGTACAAAAACAAAATGGCTGCCACATAGGGGGAAAGTGGATTGGGCCCAAGTTTACGGTGTATTTGTACTTAAAAATAGTTGTCGACCGAGCGAAGCGAAGGTCTCTGAGTTAACTAGAGCGATTTGCACTTGTCCGTCCGTCCGTCCGTCCGTCCGTCCGTCCGTCTGTCAGAGCCTTATAACTTTTGAATTACTGAACGTAATTACTTCAAATTTAGATATAATATGTAAACCGATGGCCTCCAGCCGAAAATGGCTTAAAAAGTTATAAAAATCTTTATTTCAGGGGGGCTCTCATAGAAGCGAATGCGAAGTAAAAAAAAAAATATCGCGTTACATAAAATTGTTACGTATCATTTTAAAGATAATTTTGAACTGAGTACAAAAATATTTTTTTTTTAATTTTTCCCTTAAAATTGACGAAATGGGGGGCTTTCAAAGTGGCGATTTTATACGCTCGCTTGAAGACGCTCTCTAGAAAAATCCGCTATGGATTTTCAAACTGATTTTATGTTTTTAGGTCACTTATATCCTGTACTTGAACAACAAATACTAAAATTATATGAATATTATAAAGAAACGAGATTATTTAATTTTTAATGTACATCAGTAATTCATATAGCATCAACATAGCTTCACAATAATGCTAATAGATGGCGCAGTCAGTAACTATTCCCATGGAACTACGAGTTACGACTACGACCATTATTATTTAGTTACTTATTTTAATACAATAATTGTATTGTAATTTTTTTTGTACCATATTAATACAATTAAAATTATTTTTTAGTTAAATTTTAGTTAAATGTTGTATATTTTCTATTCGCGTCGATAGATGACGATTTGTACAGATGCCCGTAACCCGGTTTCACTCCTTAGTACCTACATAATAAATAAATAATTCAATGTTTAATAAATAATTCAATGTTTTCACTAACGTTCCCTAACCTTTACTATAAGTTAGGTGATTGATGTTTTCTGTCAACTTATTTATCACGATCCTGTACGGGACACCTAAAAGGATATTGGGACGGATGTTAGGACTTAGGATTGTATTTAGGAGCTACCTACGTTAAGAGACTCCTACTTAGGGGATGATTTAGGTATGTTTGGTGAAAACGAGCATAATAATAATGTCAGTTTTGGTTATCATGTATCGATTGAATGAATAATCATGGGATACCGTTACCGCGAGGTCTCAGTTCGGGGCGAACCACTAGTTATATAAGTGTTTAAAATATCGCTAGTTCATGTCCGGACACACTGTATATGGCGCGTTTTCGACCGGAGGCACCAGTTGACCGAAGTGATGCTGTGACCGCGCGCTCTCCGCCCTCTATCTCGAAAACGGTTCACCGTATAAAAAAATTTTTTAAACAAAATTTGTAGAGAATTTTGTATTCTACAATATTGATAAAAAATACAAAGAGCAAAAAACCCATAGGAAATGAGATATTTACAAAAAAAGCGCAAAAAACCGATTTTTGTGACCTTTGACCTTGAAATTTAATAGTTGCGTACACCCTACCATATGTAGGTTTTGAGACAACTTTTAGGGCGTCAATATACAAGTATTTACAGACTTAGAGCTGGGTATCTCGAATTCCGAGATTCTTACCTAATTTAAGCTTATTTGACTGGACTACAAGGGTAGTCGGCGTGACATGAAAATCTTCCTCCGGGCTGATGTTTTATACTTGAAGACCCAGATGGTCCCATCGTCTTATATTTCATGCTTTTATGTAGAACATTTGCAAGCGTGAATCAGAATCATGTGACTATCAATTGTCTAAATCCTACTTCCTACTATCCTACTAGTTGGATGGATGTATGTTTGTTACTCTTTAACGCCACAACGAATGTGCCGATTTGGCTGAAATTCGGAATGGAGATAGCTCATACCCAGGATTAGCACATCTACATTTTATCCCGGGAAATTACGGAGTTCCCGCGGGAATTAAAAACCTTAACACCCACGGACGCATCATCTAGTTAGTCATAATTCAAATTAATAGTTGTATTATGCGAGCGCGTGATAGCATCTAGTTTGATTGTTAGGAGATGCTTTGTTGCAACTTTGTACATTATTTGTATGGTCCGTATACTAGCAAAGAATTCTACATTTATACTTATCGGTGTATACTAGTGCTTGTTGATGTAGAGTTGCCATAAAATTATTTGTTAAACAATTGTTGGACATAGATTCAGAAGTGGAACTTATCACTCAAAAACTAATCACGCCTTAAGAGAATACATCTCTTAAAACGCTAAAACCCTACCTATAGCCGTCGCCACCATCCCCAATAACGGCCCCTTTCCACTCAGCTAATAACCACAGCACTACAGACAAACCACCATCTGAACGTGAGGGTAACTATCAAAATATCAAAGTATTAATTTATCAAAACAACATCTAACGTGAGGGTAGTTATCAAAATATCAAAATATTAATTAATCAAACCAACATCTAAACGTGAGGGTAGTTATCAAAATATCAAGGTATTAATTTATCATTTAAACTAATCTAAGCGTACTGGCAATATTTAATGGATTAGGGAGCGATTGCTATCGCAATCCCTCAATCGAGAAGAACGACCTAGACGCGAAGGCATCTACTAGTCGAATGAGTCTCTGGGCAGAGACTGAAGTCGTATCGTCAAAACAGACGTTTTATACTAATATTTCAAGATGGCGCGCCTGCGCTGTCGAAGTCAAATGTCGTCAATATACGTCATGAAACGTATATTGACAAAGGTATGTTGACATGGTTACACTTATTGTTTCATGAGGTAAACTGAAAAACACCAATCATATTTTAAATTGCTAACACAATAGAGTCTATAAGTATTCAGTCGGTTAGAAATGATCTAACGAAGATTTCCATTTTTAGGGTTCCGTAGTAAACAAGGAACCCTTATAGTTTCGCCATGTCCGTCCGTCCGTCCGTCCGCGGCTTAGCTCAGAGACTATTGGTACTAGAAATCTGTAATTTGACAAGGGTATAAATATCAATTACGCCGACAAAGTGATGAAATAAAATTGTGAAAAATATTTTTTTTAGGGTACCTCCCCTACATGTAAAGTGGGGATGAATTTTTTTTCTCGTCTATCCTAGAATAGGTCTTTCAAAAATATTGTGGGTGTGGGAGCACCATTTTTCAATCCAAGGATCCGTTTGTGAAATATGATATTTTAAAGTGCTAAATTTTATTAAAGTCAAGTGTCCCCCCCTCTGCCAGCTAAATGGTTGTATATATAGGATACAAGAAAAAATTCACAGCAGTAGTATATATAATGAATTTTAAAGAAAAACTATCACGGCTAAGTAGGGTTCATTAGTTAAGGAGTTATATCTGTTTTTTCTAAGTCAGGTATTACACGTAGTGTAAGTTGCATATTTTGTAGTTAATTATAGTATTTAAGCCATGGAAATCAAAATATATTCAGTATTCATAAATAAAATAAAAGCACTATCCTAGGTCAGCAATAATATTTGAGACTTTCAACTACGGAACCCTACACTGCGCGTGGCCCGACACGCACTTGGCCGGTTTTTTTATTTCTTAGATAAAGTGCTTGTAAAAGATGCATAGAACATCCAATTTACTAGCTCTTAGACTATTAATTCATACTCTCGAGGCTTCTCTTTCGTTTGATCTTTAGTGCCTAGGGTTATTAGTTACATTTACTACCTAGGGTTATTAGTGTTCTGTGATTTATTCTTAGTTGTTTTAGTTGTTGTTCATGGTTCGTAAACACTGGAGCATTAGTGTTGTTCTCTAAATCTTGGACTAAATCACTAATTTTACTTGTATTAAAACGTCTGGAAGGAGCATTGGATACATAAATTCCGTTGGGAAATATGTGTGCCTTCAGACATACCTACATCAATCTGTTATAATCATACTAATATTATAAATGCGAAAGTGTGTTTGTTGGTTTGTCCTTCAATCACGCCGCAACAGAGCCACGGATCGACGTGATTTTTTTGCATGGGTATAGTTGAGGACCTGGAGAGTGACTAAGGCTACTTTTTATCCCGGAAAATCAAAGAGTTCCCGAGGTATTTTAAAAATTAAATTCACGCGGACGTCGTGGGCATCAGCTAATCTAATAATATAAAAGGCAAAGGTGACTGACTGACTGATCTATCAACGCACAGCTCTAACCACTGGATGGATCGCGCTGTGGCATACAGATAAAGCTGACGTAGGCATCCGCTAAGAAAAGATTTTTGAAAATTCAACCCCAGGGGATTTGAATATTCGAACTTAACGAAGCGAAGCCCCGGGCAAAAGCTCATCGTATTATAAATAAAAAAGTAGCAGTTTCTTTATATCCTTTTTATAACCCTTTAATATTACATTTTAGAATCAACACCATTTCTCGCCACATGTTAGAACCATCTCGTAAAAATTAAACAGACATTAAAGCAAGTTCTAGCAAGTTCACGCTGCCCACAATAGATGGCGTTAGAAAATTTTGCCGCATATATTTTTTTCCGGAATTTCTCTTCTTTAAAACTTCGTTCCAAAAATTAAAAAAATAAAGAAAAAGGAACGTGTGAAATAAACGAAGGCAACAAGTGTGGTGACGGAAAAGTCTTACACTTTTTTTCACCTAGCCTCCCATCTTCGTTCCAAAAAATTATGTAATACAATTTCAGTAGCATGCGCGAAATAAATTCAAATAAATTCTAATTGATGAAAACCAATTTGTTATTAATTGACCCTCATTAGGTTTACGTCTTCCCCAAGGAATTTTCGGTGAAAATGGGCATCAATTCGTTCTTTAGAGGATTAAACTCATTTTCTTCCGACATGAATAAAGTTTCGACGTTGAACTTCGAAGCCGTTTTAAACTTGTCAATTAGTCCGCTGTAGTTCCTGATTAAGAAGTTAGAACTATGTAAGAAGAAAGGAAAGTTAAGTGGATTCAGCTAAGTAGGTAACAATCGTTCAAACCAAACATGCTGCGGGATTGGCCACCGGCGGGAATGGGCTACTTGCTGTCTGCCCGTCTCAAAATGTATTGAATTGTTAGTAGGTATGCATTTCTGGAACTTCCCCTCACCGTGGAAACACTGCATACAGAGCAAAGTACCTATTGTAAACTATTCTGAAAAGAGCAACCGCCGATTTTCTTGCTGGTACTTCTCGGCAGGAACGGCATTCCAAACCATATGTATATTCATTGACTGTTCGAAAGCACCTGTAAAAGTTTATTTGAATAAAAATATCTTCTTCAGAATCACGATCGTAATCACCTCTGATTGGCCGGTATTCTCTCCCGTTAAATGCATTGCAACAAGGAAAGCACAAATTTAGCCAAGCACCACTATTGAAACTGTACCAACGATTGCAGCATTTCGCAATCTAACAGCAGATAACTCAGTTTTTGCATTAAGGTTGAAGACAAGGGTCTGCCCGCGAAATTCAAATTTAATTTGGTTTTTCGCAATTTGTAAACTAATACGACAAAGTAGGCTTATGGCATTCTAATTGCGACGATGGCAGTATCATCTTCACAGGTTTATACAAAAATTTTTACTTCAAAGTGTCCAGTTTAAGAAATTAATCAAAATATCGACTAATTTGTGAGTAACTCACGTCCAACTCAGTATTTTGATTAATTTCTTAAACTGGTCACTTTCAAGTAAAGATTTTTATGTAAACCTGTGAAGATGCTAATTCCACTGGCGCAATTAGAAGGCCATAAGCCTACTTTGTCGTATTAGTTTACAAATTGCGAAAAACCAAATCAAATTTGAATTTCGCGGGCAGACCTTTGTCTTCAACCTTAATGTAGTTCTCAAGGCGTATTGTCACATAGGTACATTGTTTATTTTAATGGTATTTTAATTAAATTTTTATTCCATTTTACCAACTGTCTTTTATCACCATTGAAGATCTCATATAAAGGTCGATCTCGAGAGTTTTCTGGCGTAGCCCATTTGATTTGTAAATAACTGTAGCTGTTTGTGATACATAATATATCTAGGCTTATCGGTCAAAACCACTTTTGACTGTGAACTTAATATTTATCTACTTTTACTACTAACTATGTACTTTTCTTTTTTGTTTTTCATCCATCTGCCCCATTGTTACTTCCGAAACATTATGATTGGACTTTGATGAATACATGTTTCATCCCAATCAAATAAACGTTCTTTTGGTTTTGAGACATAAATAATTTAATATAAAAAATATTTTTAAACAACCGACTTCAAACTCCCGCTTTACTACATTATATTATGCAAAGTATTTCATTTATTGTTGATATTTTAAAAGCCGCTCGACCGATTTCGATAAAATTTATATAGGACCACCTGGGAAGTATGGCCATTGAAACAAAAAAAAATTTTTCAAATCGGTCCACATATCTTTGAGTAATCGGTGAACATACTTACATAAAAAAAGATTCTGACGAATTGAGAATTTCCTCCTTTTTTGAAGTCGGTTAAAAATATACGCACGCTAACGAAATCTACAAATCGACTGCTTTTTACAATTCCGAATAATGAAACTAAGAAAAGAAAATGTAGAGAAACTCCGCTTTTAGAATGTGGCTAAATAAATCGGTATTTCCAGTCAACCGGTAAAAGGTTTCAACGAAACCTCCGCCCCCTTACACCCCCTCCCTACTTCACCCCCTCTCATTGCTATGAAAGCAGTAGTAAAAACAGCGTTGTCAGAGTTTTCGCACGAATTATTTGTGTTAAACCATTGATGCTGGCATTACATTTCAATCTTTTAAATTAATGTTGCTTTAAAAATGTTAAATAAACAGTAAAATAATAAAGTCTATCATAGAAAGTTCAACGAACCTTTAACATCTGACTTTCATACATTAGTTATACAAAGTTAGATAGAAATGTCATAGTAAGTGTATTTTAAAAAAATGTGTAGAGTTTAAGATGTTTGGACTTTTTCTGTGACCATTTTTGAAGGCACATCGACGTGAATGTATGATGTGGCGTTCCGAACACTCCCTTGTTCAACTGACATGCACGGCAGTCCGTGCATAAGTTGGTAGTGTGGACTGTGGCAAAGCATTCGCGACCCGTGTTCTATATCTTATTGTACCGTGTTGTATATCTTAATCTATATTACGTGTCACGTTGTTTGTCCGCGATGGACTCCTAAACTACTTAACCGATTTTAATCAAACTTCGTAACTATCTGTAATTTGGTCCAACTTAAAAGATAGAATAGTTTTTTTGGATTGGGATAGTTTATTTGTTTTTCTTAATATATATAAATTACGTGTCACGTTGTTTGTCCGCGGGGGACTCCTAAACTACTTAACCGATTTTAATCAAACTTCGTAACTATCTGTAATTTGGTCCAACTTAAAAGATAGGATAGTTTTTTTGAATTGGGATAGTTTATTTGTTTTATTTATATAGATAAGTTGGCGGTACGAAGTTCGCTGGGTCAGCTAGTATGCGATAAAAAATTTTAAGCACCTAATTGTGAATTGAAAAGCCAACAATACCTATATTCAAGTAAGTAACAAAAAATATACTTAGAAAATATTATAGTGAATTAGATTCGGCCGACGCGACGCTGCCCGCGCGATGTACAAGTTTTGTGTTCCGATGTGCGATTCTAATCGTATGTAAGTAATATTATCTATTTCGATGGTTATAAACTCATGGTTATTTTGTTGTTTGTTGTTTTGAATTTGTTTCTATTTCTTATCGGAAATCCGACACCACCGGAGAGAGATCAGGCGGAGGATCGACGGCTTTACGTGCTCTCCGAGGCACGGGGATTATGCAAACCGCCTACTTCCTAACACCGGGCTAGTACTGAAAATCTTGACAGAAAAATCCTATACGTGTCTTGGCCCGACCAGAGAATTGAATCCGGGTCATCGTCATCTGCAGTCGAACATGCTAACCACTTGACCAACGAACTTTGACAAATGAACCACGGGACCAGTAACGCGCCTAATGCTACGAACAAAAAAGTCTGCCACTTTTGGTGCGGGGGGGAGGAAACACTACATACACAGAACTGCACACTTTATCAATTCCATTTGTGTCATTATGGCACACAAAAGACAAAATCTCCAACACTATTACATTTACGCACACATATAGGTTAAATACAGTGTAAGACAGACAAATTAATTGCGATGCTACCATATCGATATTTTATATCGATAGTTTTCCTATGAAAAAACAGAAAATTTCCTAAGCAGCAAAACGCACTCAAACAAAATTTTAATCATCTAACTCTTTACTTGGTTAGCGTAACACGTCTTTTTTTAGGGTTCCGTAGTAAAACAACTACGAACGCCAAGTCTATTGGTACTTACTGTGGTAAGTTAGAGACTATAATCATTATATTATAACTAGCAAAAAGCTGAGCTTTGTGAGAGCTCGCGTAGTTTTTCTAACGGGTAGTAATTTTTACGTTAATGGTTATAAAATTATATTTTCTTTGACAGATAACACATTTGGATGTGAAATTAAATTACAATGTTAAATCACAAATCCATAGGCGTGATAGTGATAGGTCTCGCTCCGCTCTTAAAACTATTAAACTTACTAAACCTTATTAACTATTAAACTTATTTATTATATTAAACTTATTAACTAACTATACTACAAAATATCTTAAAACTTGCTCCTCCGCATCATATGCCGATGCCGTGACAACTTATTCAATAAAATCATAATAATATAACGTAAAGAGGAAAACATTAAAAAGATGCAATATATATATTTTTTAATCATTACAATTTTTAGGGGTTCGAAGTAAAACAACACGGAACCCTTATAGTCTAGTCAAGTCCGACCGTCTGTCCACCTAAACATTCGAACCGATTAGGGTACTCTCAATTTACACAATATAGGCTATATATTTTATCCTTAAAACATAAAAGGTTTCCACTAAAATCAACATTTAGTTAATAAACAATACATAAGCGTTCGGCATAAGTTAAATAAAATTGAAGGGAGCTTTAATATATACATATCAATATTCCGATATTTTTGTCGAATTTATTTAATGTAATGAATTGGTTCATTTACATTTTATTAGGGCGAGCGGAGCGAGACCTATAACTATCCCACAAGCTGTACATTTTGTGGTACACTTTACTGAAAAACTATCACGCCTATAGATTTGTGATTTAACATAGTAATTTAATTTCATATCCAAATCTGTCAAAGAAAATATAATTTTATAACCATTAACTTAAAAAAATTCTTTTCAAAAAACCAACTTCTAACGCCACTACAAAGTATAAAAATAATTTTAGTTTGTCCACGTTTGTTGAAGTCGGGCGGGCCTAAATACAAACTATGAAACCGATGCACGACGCTACACAATATGAGAGACTCGTTAATAGAAGTCGAGCGAGCATCGCGAGTCGGTTTCATAGTTTGTATTTTAGGCCCGCCCGACTTCAACAAACGTGGACAAACTAAAATTATTTTTATACTTTGTAGTGGCGTTAGAAGTCGGTTTTTTGAAAAGAATTTTTATTTCAAGCTTTTAAGTATAGTATCCTATGATTGAGGAGCTAGGACCTGGAGCTCCATGATGTAGTCCATACTTGTTACCTACAATAATAATTCGTAATCGACATTTCCTAAATCTCTTTATTTTAGGTGAGCAATATCCCTGCAGCATCAGGCTTGAGGAGTTGAAGGTGAACATTTTTATGGGACCATTTCGCAAACATCCTCTGTCGATTAAAACAAAAATCACGCGAATCGGTCCAGTAATCCCGGAGAAATCGGTGGACATACATAGCAAAAAAAAATTCTCCTCCTTTTTGGAAGTCGGTTAAAAATTATTACCCGTTAGAAAAACTACGCGAGCCCTCACAAAGCTCAGCTTTTTGCTAGTTATATTCCTTTTTAGTTTATTGCTTGCTGATGAATTTCGATGCTTCTTCAATGAGTAATAATTTTTTTATCGTTATCGATCCGCACCGAAGTCACATCACTTTTACTAAATTTAAAAGTTTGCAACCATGTGCACTATGTAATAAAATCTAATTTTGCAAAATGATAGGGTGTATAGTACGAGATCTGGCTGCAGAATATACATCTACGATGTTGCCTATCAAAATGTGACCGCTAGTATTTTTAATTAAATTAGGTACCACTGTACTTTATTTGTACGTTTGTTGTTGTTGTTGTTTGGTGATCATTCTGTTACTACCGGTGCAAACAGTAGTAGAAACGACTTAATAAATAGGTACTCCAAAAGAAAACTTCCTTTTCAAAATGACAAATTTTAAAATTACTTACAACAAAAATCAATATTGATGAAAAACAAAACCCCTTGGTTTTTACTTATATAACTTGGTTGGTTTACTTATACAAAAGAAAATATTAGATTTTATTCAAGTATTCAACCGTCTGTTACATAATAATTAAACATTTAAGCAAATTAAAAATTTAAAAAATGTATCTTATATTTCCGTGACTCTTATTTAAAAAATCATCGGAGCCCTCATTTGCATATCATCGCAGCTATCACTTTCATCGCTACAAATATCAGATTCGTCGACATTATCGGAAGATTTGTTCATGAAATCACATAGCACTCTTAACTTGCGTTGGAGTTGAGTCTCTCAGGAACCATGTTGGTTTTAGAAAACTATCTAATAGCAGCCAGCCATTATTTTTCGCGCAAAATCTGATACATTCCGACTCAGTGGCATTTAAACACATCGAATTAACAGATTGTCCACAAAAATTGTTGTTTGAAAGATTTCCAGAACGGTGGAATGTGCGTTGAGTATAAACCTTTAATTCTTTTTATGTTGCGTTTTTTATGTTATAATAAAAATATCGCAGCTGTTCAGTTGAGAACACTAGCATTCGACGCATGCGCAGTAACTTAAAATCATCGCGGTCGTAGATACAGCTGGCAATCGCTATCCTCGTCTGACTAGATAGGTATACGCGCTAACTCTCTTTCACTCTACATTAAATATTTACCATCTTTAACAACCAGCAACCCTTATTTGCGGCCAGATTTAACTAAGCAATCGTATATCATAATAAACAGAAATAATTAGCTTTAAGTTGATATAATATAAATAATAAATGTACGTTATGAACGTATAAATGTATCAAAATCATACCTGTATATACTTGGCTACGAAGAGGTGCGGCCAAGTGCACAACGGCATCCGTGATTTTTCAGTCTTTATATATATTGTCGTGAAGAGGACGATATTTTATTTAAAAAATCAGTGAATGAATTTTTTTTCCGAAAAATCAATTAACAATAATTTAATTAAAAATAATAGCAACCACATTTTGATAGGCAACCTGGTAAATGTTCTCTTCATCATAAATATATGCGTAAAAATTTGGTTTATAGCAAACACTTGATGAGTGCACTCTTGAGAGTGAATTCTGCAGCCGGATCTTAGACTAGTAGTCTCGTTACACAGTTTTGCTTGTCAATTTGATTTTTGTTATTCATTTTTCGAATCTGAACCTAAGTTCTATGTGGTGATGGTTGAAATTGCTATACAAGAGTAAAATAGTAGTAAGTAGTCTCGTGTTATACTTGCGTGTTCAAATTTAAACCTTATTTGTAGCAATCAAAGGTTGAAATTGTTTAAAAAAGAAACAAAAAGTAGTCTCGTGGGGAGTGTGGTTACGTCACAACTCAACTTACGATTATCACTCCGATTTTAACGAGATATTACGTACTTGATCACCTAAACGATGAAATTCTCGATTATTATTTATGATATTACTTTAAATATTTTTAATAGAAAGAAAGCATGTATCACAATAAAAATACTTCCAAATGGAATGTAATTCCCTATTTTTGTAAATTTGAGGTATTCATCTTATTCCTGCACATGTTAAGCGCTCAGATCAGCATTATTCACGGAGCACCTACGAGTGCGAAAACGATTCATGTAATGATATAATCGATTCGAAAACAATTTTTATAAGTGCACAAGATTTGAATCCATTACATTGTGGCAGAGGGGAAGGATCTTGCGAGGCGAGTCCAATTACGGTAGTAAATATCATTCGTCTATGCCAACGAAGCAGTTTTTAAGGTATTGCATAGCTTTTATCGCGGGCTTTGAGCGCGGCGACCGAATCAAGAAATTCCGTAACGAAAATAAACCTAACACCGTCGTTTAGTAAGCGTTCAACATTTTAGAGGTTCACAAGTAGCTCTGTTCGGCGCAGTGGGCGAGCGGCCGCTTTCTTTACCGTATGGTGCATGATGTCGCAGGTTCGAATCTCACTCGCGAAGTAGTGACAGTGCGCTTTTCTTGTTTGTTTGTTTTTTAATTTATTTTTTTGCATAATTTTTATTATGCATTTAAAATATTATAATTGCACTTTGAGTAATAAACCAGCAATGGAGAGGACTTGACCCCTAATTTATTTGCAAAAAAGTCTGTCAATTACGGTGGGGGGCGAGGTAGCACACATGAAAACTTGCTTACTACAGTTGCATTTTTCCATCACGTCGCTATGCACGCACACAATATAATTAGCAAACACTACCTTAAAGTATATGCACACTATCACATTCACACACAGGGACGCTCTATCATTACATGAAACAATCGCATCATTTGTGTAAGCATTTTAGGGATTTGACACTATCGATTATCGACTTTCGATAAGTTTTTCTAATAATTATTTACAACAGAGTTACTTTATTCGAGAGTAAATTTTTTTGTTCGAGATCTTTAACATGGTAGGTATATAGAAGCGCTAGGAAACGAGGTTCTTGCCGTTATTTTAGTCATAATATGCCTTTGCTATTAGATTGACTCTTTGTAGGCTTTTAGTACTTGCGTAAAGATACAGCTAGAAACTTTGGACTATATTGACGCTGGAAAGCGATCTAGCTTATTTCGAAAAATAACAAAATTACTTTTTTATATATTTGGAAGAAAAAGATACTGCGTCGGATTGTCGGATTTTCGTTTTCCTATGACATTATTTTTCTAAGATACTATACGTTGACCTTCTCTACATGTTTATATTATATTTTTTGTTATTCATATTTTTCAACGTACTCAAAAATGCTGTAAATACTAAGACACCATCTATTTTTCAATATTATACAGATACTTCAAAAAAGTTATCAATACTTTTTAGCAGTGCAGTGCACTTAGGTGTACCTACTGTAAGGACTTAGGATTATCTGATTATTAACAGATTTTGTAGATACCAAGGTATTTACTCCGTCACTATACTCTCAATCTCATGCTGAAAGCATGCTGTAGGTACCACAGTATATCACCTTAGAGCAGCTGTTTAGTTATGATTTAAGGTTATAAGCCACCAGGGAGTGCTGTACTTTGTCATAGATTTTTAATAATATTGTTTATTAAGTTGAGAGACATTTAATTTTTATTTGAATACGTAGTGGGTATTAATATTGAACACATTGATTTTTTAAGTAATCTTGTTTAAATAAACATACAGCATTTTTAATGAAACATCATTTGTTTTATTTATGTTTAAAGCGAAATTTACGATGTATCTATTTCTAAAAAGTATATTAAGTACAAACTGTTAGGACTACATCATGTTTCCTTAAAAATAAATACAGCATAATTAGCATTTCAGAGTTTAGAGTTATTTCGTGGTTTCATATGTATCAAATACCAAGTTACAGCAACATTGCTTCTTGAAATTGGAAAACTATTAGTCGAAATTGATATAAAACTAATGTATAAAACTAAAGTAATTCTACTTTAGAATTATATAATTAGTATCATCTGATGTGTTACATTAAAAAATATGCTTTTTGAAAAAAATCTGCTCCTGATAGCTTATTATGAGCTGTTATGATTTTTTTAAAACGTTATTGGCTCTGGTTTAAAGTTCACTTTTTCGATTTACAAGATCGTTTTCCAGCGTTGAATAATATTCTCTCAGTCCAGTATGGAGGAAACATAAAAAGGAAAAACTGAACCCTAAAAAAAAAATTTATTTAAAGTTATGATTGGTAAGTTAAAACTTGTACCTACATACTTTACTTGGAAGGCTTATTTTTTTCATCTACTTCATCTGAACGAAGTGTATATTTGTTTGTAATGCTAGGCTGCCGCCATGGCTATAGTGGCCACCCCATCTGTAATAAAACACCGCCAAGCTATTTAGCTTTCCGGTAAACCTAGCGGGATGAATAAGAAGTATGGGTACTTTAATTCAATTGCCAAGTTTTAATGAACCAAATATGTATAGAATTTAAATATTTTTTTTCGTCAATGAACCATTAGTAAGACGATAAAAATATCTCTGTATAAATAATTTATACAATCCCCCCACCAATATCGACATATGAAATCTTGCTGTCCAGCCCTAATTTTATTGCGGTGTGGCCGACTTCATAAAATTAAAGTCCTAATTTTCGAGTAAGAAAGACTTACGTAGAACTTATCATTATTATTAAACAATTTTTTAGTCTCGTTTTTATTATTTTTTGTATTATATTTGTAAAAATCCTTTCTTAGCGGATGCCTACGTCATAGTAGATATGCGTTGATAAATCAGTGAGTCAGTCACCTTTTCATTTTATATATTTAGAAAATCATATCACACTGGCTATATGGAAATATATACCTATAAATTTTGAAATAATTGAGTAAAAAAACTAATTTTATGAATTCGCTGAGTTTATGGAGCTCTAGCTGCATCAATGCATTTTAAACAATAGTGGGAGAGTACCAGCCAATCAGACACCATTGCGATCGTTATAATAATGCAATCATTTTAACCGACTTCAAAAAAGGAGGAGGTTCTCAATTTGAATTTTTTGTATATTTGTTACCCAATTATTCCGCCAAATAATGAATGGAATTTGATAATTTTTTTTTGTTTAGTAGGGCATACTTCAGAGGTGGTTCCCACATAAAATTTTGTTGATATAATGTTAGATGTTACTCCATAACTACGTCAAATCTGAACCGATTTCAATTTTTTTTGAAAGAAAGCATAATAAGGTTGGGCCTATTTAAAAGGTGAAGAGAAGATGATTCATATCTTCGGTGATGGAGGAAGGAACTCAATGATTAAGAGCAAATTGCTCGCGATCAGAGATATACACAAAAAAGCTTAAAATAATAATGTAAAAAAAATATCTTTAAAAAACCGACTTCATACGCCGATCGGGCAAAGTTGGGCTAGCGTCGCGCATTAGTTTCATCATTTATATTTAGGCCCGCCCGACTTCAACATACATGTACAAATTAAAATTGTTTTATACTTTGTAGTGGCGTTTAAAGTCGGTTTTATAGAAAGAATTTTTTATCATTATTTGATAATCCCACAGACGATCAAAGTTCGTATTTATATATCTAGTCATATTTTACTTAAAGCTTATAAATTAGTCGTTCACCCCTTCCTATTCTATCGTGATTTTAATTCTATGGGATCAATTTATAATGCAGTTCAAGATAAAGGTCTCTAAACGAATAGTAAGTAGGAAGATTAATTTTCAATATTTTCCCCAAATTATTTCATTAAGTAGCAACATTTTCAGATCGACAGTTTTCTTAAGTTTTCTGCATAAGTATTGCATTATTTGGATAAAATAATACATCAGAAGTAAATAAATGTTATCCTTTAGTAAACTGGATGTTTTAAATATTTTTTTAGAAGAAAATACTCTCATATTCGGCATTTATAGCGGAGCTCATTCCCCGCTAACCATACGTAGTTGACAGGCGCGTGACTCGAGTCAAACAGTTTTATATAACGAGTAGGACCACTGCTCATACCCAACTTACAGAGGGGTACGCGCGTCAATTCTTCTCCTGTGTTGGTTTATTACTCAAAGTAATTGCATAAGTTGATAAAAAATGCTATGTAATAGCTTTACCGCGGCAGTCCCCGAGAGCCACACGTATTTTTTTTTAATTCGATGACAAGATAGTCCTTGACTGTGATCTGCGAATTGAGAACCTCCTCTTTTTGTTTTTTTTGAAGTCGGAATACATAGACCTTCCTCGACCTTCCTTTGATCGACCTTTTCAAATATATTCGTGAGATTTTCGGCGGTACGGCGGACGTGGACACAATCGTTTGTTACAAAATAATATTGACACAGAAACCTAGAAGCAAACAAATTCTGCCCCGATGTTTGTAAAACTCACTTGATATTTTATTACAAGCGTAATAGCTATTTATGCAACTGCATCGTAATCAGGGTCATTTTAATTCGAGTGCTGTTTTTTGATACGAGGCTTGCCGAGTATCAAAATAGGATAGTACGAGAATTAAAATGACTAATTACGTTCAGTTGCATACAAGATTTTATCTACGACAAGGAAAATAAAATCATAAACAAAATACGCCGTAGGCTCAATAAAGTAACAAAAAGTAACTCCGTAAGCCGCCACCAGCCGCCTGTGGAGCCTCTGTCGTATGAACGGTACAAAAGTGCCAGAACTCAGAGCCTTAGCTTTAGGTATCCTATTTTAAGAAGATAACCATTTCGATTCAGCTCCCATACAACGAGCTGCATCGAAATGAGAAGCAAAACCGAAAGAGGGTTCATTTCGGTTCAGCTGTCAAACTCGAAATTGGAACTTTTCGATGCTGGAGTAGATAAAAAAAATTAACACCCCGACATGTGAATCTATGGCCGGACTATGTATGATTCTGGTTGCAGCATCAGGTTGAAGTTATCAATTAATTGTCATGTCAGCGTGGCTACACCTACGGTCAACGTAATAATAAACGGCATTTCCCGTTAGTGTGGCCCCAGCGTTAACGATTATACTGGCACACGTGAAGCACTTAATCGAGTAATCATACGCCAAAATTGCCTTACATCATTTCGGAAAAGAGCTGATACTCCTACACTGCTTTACCAATATTAACCAAACATAGCTAAGAACCACCGCAAGGAAACTGGCTTTCAAATGGAAAAAACCGCATCGAAATCGGTCCATCCGTTTGAGAGCTACGATGCCACAGACAGACACACACACACACCACACACACAGAGACAGACATCGACGTCAAACTTATAACACCCCTCTTTTTGCGTCGGGGGTTAAAAAGCTTTTAATTAGATTCACAAAGGTTTCACCTGTCCCGATGTTTGTCATCAAATCTTGCAAGTTTCGGCTCGTTTGATTCGTCTTGACGAGTACTTTGTTTTTAGATGGTTATACCAGGGTCTGATCTGATGATGGAGCTGGAAGGTCATAGGAACTCAGTAAAGAAACGACGTACTCTGGTCCTAGATGATATCCAGGTCTGACGATGTATCAATTTAAATGTAATGTATTTTAAAAATAAAATTTTTAATTTACACTTGGAAGACTTACACTTTCAATAAGAATGACAACAGAATTATCGTCAATATCGATGATTTCGGACCGAAAAAGTCCTGAAAATCGAAGCATTATTTATCAAAACTTAAACTCTATTACCAGTTAGAGTAATAACCTGTAAAGGAAAGAATGTGGTAAAAGTAAGAAGTTAAAGTACTTAACTATTGATTATTATGAAAAAAATTAATGTTTAGAAGAATTTTAAAGAGTCGTGTCGTGGAATAAACAATATTGTATAGTTTAAAAGTTATTTCATGATTTTTGTCTCGAACTTTCTTTGCCTTTGTATAATTATAAAAGTTATTTCGTGATTTTTTTCGAAAAAAAAAATTGGTCGCCTGTAAAGTCGGTTAACGCACGATAGTTTTACGTGATAACGTCATAAAGAAACATTGATGAATAAACGTGTCACAAGCCAACGCTTGGGCCGTTCGTGCCTCTCTATCGCTTGTTCCGCGCTCTCGCTTGCACGCGCAGGCTCAAGCGGAACGTGACACTTTTTCGTGCTCAGTCGGTGTTCATCGATTTATAAGACGTTATCACTTCAAAAACTGAAGGGATTTTCCAGAAAAGAAGCATTTCATTCAGTCGTCAAGTAAGTATGAGTACAAGTATAAAATGATTCGGATACCGATAGACCATTTAGAACGTGACATGAAAAGGTAAAAATAGCGATGTTGCTCAGAATGCTTAAGTCTCGTACCGATTGTGAGGTATCGCTACTTGTACCGGTGAGCGCACTTCAGATATGAGCTGAATCCAATCAAGTTCAGACGATTGACGCTTGGCATTTCACAAAGGGGCTCGCCCCGGTACCTGAGGACTTTAATCGTTGATCTGCCTCTTGGTATCATACCATAGACAGTCTTAGCATAGACTCTTATATCTAAGCAGTCTGAACTTTTAAATTCAACTAAGTCGGCATTGATGTTTTTTTTAATATTTATGTCTTCTTTGTGGCATTTTTAAATGTTAGTCTGGTTATACTTGTGGTTCGCCCCGCACTAAGAGCTCGCTTCCGATAAGTTTGTATATGTACCTAGTACCTACCATCATTCAGATAGCGATATTCAATAACAAACAGCGCCATCTATTTTCAAAATTCAAACTAAACATTTGTGTACTGATGCTCTATAAAAATGAAATAATTTTGTTCCTTTAGGAACGACTTTCATTTTAAAAATATTTAGGAACGAATTTCATTTTAAAAATATTTATCTAATTTTAATATTTGTTGTTCAACTACAGGATATAACTGAAATTATACACAAGTATAACAGATTTTAATGTAAAGCCGTTTTTTGAGATTGAGAATTCAATCTCCACTTTGATAGCCCCCATTTTGTAAATTTTTAGGGAAAATTATTCTCTCTTTTAAATTATCTTTGAAAAGATACCCAGCAAGCCTACGTAACGCCATAAAACATATTTTACTTTGCATTCGCTTCTATGAGAGCCTTCTATTTTTAAGCAATATTCGGCTGAAGGCCATCGGTTTCCATATAACATGCATTATGTTTAACATGCATTATGTTTAACATGCATTATGTTTAAATTTGAAGTAAATACGTTCACTAATTCAGAAGTTAAATAAGGCTCTGACAGACTGACGGACAGACGGGCGGCCGGACAGATGGAAAGACGGACAAGTGCAAATTCACTCAAGTAAACTCAAACACTTCGATTCGCTCAATCAACAAACTATTATATCGTCAATTCCTACATCACACTCAAAGGTATGTGAATTCTGCCAATCCGCACTTGGCTACCGTGGTGGACTTTGGCCTAAACTAAACCCTTCTCATTCTGAGAGGAGGTTCGTGCTCTAATGGGCCGCCGATGGGTTGAGATGATAATGATGAACTCCTTTAGATAAATAAACTGGACCGCAAAGAAAAAAGTCGGTTAGAAAATCTTCAAAATGAAAAACTACGCATTTTCATTTATTTTACATTTATTTAAAATAAAAAGCTTGTTTTCTTTATTTTCATTTAAGCACATTTACATATTCATTGACATTTAATAAATGTAAAATAAATGAAAATGCGTAGTTTTTCATTTTGAAGGATTTTCTAACCGACCCTTTTTCTTTGCGGTCCAGTTTATATACAGTGACAGGACAGGTGTGCTATATCGGCATGGCTTAGTCTTAATGGTACAGTTAAAATGGCTCAATCCACTACTAATATTTCTGCCTTCATTGAGTCAAGGGGGATTACTTGAGATGATGGCACGAGACGTGTCTTTACGCTGTTTTTCTCGGCATAGGGACGGACTTTAATGTAGGACGCGACGTGCTTTGATACATGGCTCCGTGTCATATCATACAGCATCGAACGGGGTGTCGCAGCTGAAAGAACTGATATTACCAAGTTTGTCTTCTATACCATCGATATTGTACGAATTTACAGGCGAGCCATTCCTCACTGTTTTAGATACAATGTCATTCTGTTCACTCACTCATAAACGTATATTATCTCGATTGAACCGCATCATCTCTATTCACTCTCGCTCTATTCATGCCGCGTTCACTGTCAGCGTAGTCGATAGCATCACTAGCTGTTGTGTCGAGAACGGACGTGTCAAGCGAGACGGCATTATGTCCGTGTTAGGCGAATGAATGGGAAGGACGCATGTTATTGTGTTGCGTCTCGATTGTTCAGAGTTCTTTGAAAGGAAACTGCCTGCGAATTATGTCGCCTTAGTACCTACACTTTGTGCTGTCACTTTTTAAGCTTGAGAAGTCGGCACGGTGGCAATAATTCCATATGCGTGGGACAAAGTGCGTGAGCAAAGACAGATGCACTCTCTATTCCCTCTCTCTCAAAGTCCGACAGGTCGCATATTCGACAAGACCATGTCTAAATTACAGGATATTGCTTTTTCTACCGAAAAATTCTCCGTCTATAACCAGTCCGGAGTAAGTGTTTCCCGTGCGTCGTTAGAACACGCAAAGCCGTCAAATCTGCGTCTGACTTCCAATAAAATCATTGGGACAATAATAATTTAAATCATGTTTGTTGTTAGATACTTGCTTGAGAGAAAAGCGATAAATTTTGTCATCGGCTACTTATTATTGCTTCATATCGAAGGTTCTCCAAGGAACGGACGTTGACAAATTACTCGGACTCCACGAGGACGATTAAAAAGTGTAGCCATTTTTAGATTCGATTAATCGGTCGATGGCAGGGGCATGGCAGCGGTCGCTATAAATTATGGCGGATTTTGTTTTCAAGTAAATAATAAATAAGGTAATAAGTTACTGACAAGGTTTTCTCGTGGATAATAATATGTAAATTCTTGTAGAACTCTAAGGAATGTTTCAAATCGAATGTTGGATAAAATAAAATAGAATGTTGGATTAGATAGATAGCAGGGGGTTAGGTACATTGCCAAGATATACATAACATTACGATATACCTATTTGCACATTTTTTTTATTACGAGATAGGCATGCGCTTGACTACAATTCTGGAAAGCACTGATAATAGGTTGGAGCGCGCTTGCATAGAAGATGCCTATTCACTTTTGCCTTGAAGGTACTCATATTATAGGGTGGCAGGAATCACGGATGCTGGAAGGGTGCTCCACACCTTAGCAGTTCGTTTCAGAAACTTTGAACTAAAGTGTTTCGTGCGAGTAGGTTAGATTTTTACAACGTAAGGATGCCAACGTTCACGACTTCTCGTATACATGTAGTGCCTCAACTATACTGGCCCTGTAGACAATTTACACTTCGTTGTATCGTTTCTCTTTAACCAAGCCAAGATTATACTAGCCAAGTTTAACTTGGCTAGTATAATCAGCTGAAATCAAAGAATGAGATGCCAATTGATTTGTTATTATCTATGACAATAATTGAGGTATTCTGGTCTGGGTGACATAGGCTATGAACAGAATCAGTATGACGGATGTTAAATCAAAATTTTCATAGTCGGGTTACAGTTTTTAAACTTTTATCTTAAAAATTAATAATTAATATACTTAAATAAAATAAAAATACTATCATACCCTACGGCCATGTTTAATCGAATACACGGGTATCGATTTAATTGGTGTCGCTCGTAATTGACTTGTTACGCGATAAATATTGGTGGCGGTGCCAATATAAATATAATTTGTGATGCACATTCATGATAACTCGATATAATTCATGCTGTTCCACAGCTCCAATGTAAAAAGAAAAAAGTTGAGCGTCGTGGAACTTGCTTGGAACGAAGTTCCTTCTAATAATAAATTAATAATATTTTAATTTTTTATTTATTTTAATTTACTAATTATAATATAATATGTAATTTATTTAATTTACCAAGTATTATTATTAAACTATAATTTATAAATAATAATAAATTAATAAGAAAATTAAATAAAATAATAAATAAAGTGTGGGGGGGGGGGGGGGTACTTTCATTCCTTCGTTTTACCGCCAGGCCACCAAATTTATGATGTAACGTGTGTTATAAACGAAGGCAACAAGTGTTGTGACGGAAAATTCTTACTCTTTTTTTCAGCTAGCCTCCATTATACAATACAATATTATAAATCTTTTAAATGCTAAACAAAACACAATACAAGATGCCGCGAAATATTATCAATACACTTCTGTCTTTGATCAGCTGCAGCGCCATCTAATCTAGCCCTAGCCAGAACTTCAAGCGTCAGAGATCGTAGAAAGAGAATAGATACAGTACCCGGCGATATATATTGCACATCGGCCTTTGGAATAAAACGCTATTCTATTCTATTCACAGTTCGACTGCATTTTTTTAATATATGTTACGTGATGTGCTCGCCGATTGTGAAGAGATTTCAGTAATTACTACGTGAATTTCTGGCTAGCTTTCCTTGCAATAGAATAGAAATAGCGTTTTATTCCAAAGGCCGATGTGCAATATATATCGCCGGGTACTGTACAACGAAGTGTAACTTGGCTACGGGGGCTGCTTTGTAGTAATTTTTTAAGAAGCGTGCGCAATTTTCATTCAGATTATCTAATACCTATTGGTAAATACACTCGTTATTTTACCACAGCGGGTACCAGAAGCCATATAACATACCCTCAAACAAAAACGAGGAAGTGCTCACTCTTTCAAAACAGCTGTGTGGAAAAATGTTCAGTTTATTTATTCTCTTTCGCACCGCACTAACTTATTCTATTGAGATAAAAGTTTCCCGTACGCTCGCAGCTGCCCGCCTAAACAAAGGCTTCCTAACCATTGGCTCTGTGATGTGGTGTGGAGGAAAATATATAGGAATTTATATTTTTTTAAGAATGCTAGCTGATGCCCGCGACTTCGTCTGCGTGGATTTAGTTCATAACATCCCGCGGGAAATGTTTGTCACCCTCCAGGTTCTCAACTATACCTATCCAATAAATCACGTCAATCCGTAGCTTTGTAGCAGGAAACATTTGATCGTCTTGCTCGCGGCATTGTTAATGATGATTCAAAGAGAAAACATATTACTGATGATATTATCAATTACGTTAAACTATAATTTTTATAATTGTTTTTACCTTAATTTTCTACCATAATTAACCAAATACAAAATTACGTTTAGCTGTCATTTATCTACGTTTTGTTCTTCCACTGTCATTTTCGTTTTTTTATTCCATGTCAGATGCATTTTTGTTATACCAGGTTTTATATTGACTTGATGGAAACGCGGTCGAACGGGATAAAAAGTATCCTATGTCCGTCTCCTGGTTCTAAGCTACCTCTCCACCAATTTTGAGCCAAATCGGTTCATCCGTTCTTGAGTTATACATAGTGTAACTAACACCACTTTCTTTTATATATATATAGATAATAGATAGATATATAGATATATATAGATATATAGATATAGATATATAGATATAGATTATCCATGCCACAGGGAGGTGAATTAGTCAAGGTTGTCGTGTTGAATTGTAGTACCTACGCTTTTATTGGAACTTCACCTCATTGTGGAAATATTATTATACTATTCTATTCTAACAAAGTTGCATGGGTTAAATCGGCATGGCATCCGCCTGCCCACAAGATAGTATAGAAAACTTATTACAATGTAATAGCTGTATAATAATATTGCATAATGATTATTTTGAAAAGAGCAACTGCTGAGTTTCTTGCCGGCTCTTCTCAGCAGAATCCGCTTTCCGAGCCGGTGGTAGATTCATGACGTGTCATAAGAGCCACAGGTTGGATTACGTGAAATAAATAATTTTGAATTTGAAGATGTTCATGGAACGTATCCGATTTCAGGGACGAGAAGAAATTGTAGGCCTTACCTATCATCTTATGGATTTGAAAATTTGAATAGATTGGGCACGGGTATGTTTTTCAAAATGTATTTCTGTAATGTAGTTCAAATCCATTAATCTATTTTGATCATAATTTTGTTTTTTTTTTTTAATCAGTAAGTAATTGCATTTGTTTTAGTTTTCGTAATGTTGATTAATAAATTATTCTATTGTTGTATACATACAGATTATAATGGGGCTGAAGTGTCCAAGGTATAAAAGCCCCTAAATAAATAAAGGAAAAAAAATATTACCCATGCTGAACATGAGTTATTCCCCTGTTCCCTCCAATGGCCGCCAACCAACGGGCGATGGTGTTCCTAAGGTGCTGGTGTGGCGACCCCGCACCAGAAAGCACAATCTTGGTCAACCCATCACTATAGCTAGACGGACGATCTCAGTCGCACGGTGCCGCTGAATACAGGCGGCGCAAGACCGAAGCCTGTGGAAGCGCATGCAAGACACCGTTATCCATCAGTGCACTGTGGATGACTGATATGGTAGATAAAAAAGAAGAGTAAGTTCGACTAAACTCAAATTTTCATAAACGTTGTTTTGCCTTAATTTAGAAAATTTAAAGGTACTTTCTAGTCGAATAATAGTTACTATGCATAGTTTGGAGATACATTAAAAGAGAAATATCTACGTTTTGAGATTTGAGACTGACGCCATTATATAATTTAAAATCATTAAATATAGATAATATAATTATTATCTTGTATCATAGTATAATTGGGCGATAAATGCCATGGACGCTCGCCAAAGATGTGCCATTTTTCCTCTCAAGTCCAGAGAATGTCCACTTATGTGTTCAAGATAACACTTCATTATCAAGGTCTGGGGCGAAAACAATTTTATTTTCGTCGTGTTTTTAAGCGATCTATTAATAGCAGGAAAGATTTGCGCCTTGCAATAAATGCTTTGTTTTAGGGGCTCCTCATTAAATTGGGTTGCCAACTTTGCAGGATATACGAGTAGGTATGCCATAAACAAGTATCGGGTAATACTATGGTCGTCATCATCTCATATCACCGCCAGTAAACTACTCATGTGGGTGATTGTCTAAAAATGATTGCTACAATGTGACAACAATCCCACAGCTGAGTTAGGGTCTCCTCTCAGAAAGATTTTCTGAAAAAGAATAGTCTCAATAGATTTTAGTGGTGTGAAAATAAACTTAGTATATTTACTACCGTAAGAAGACATATAAAGGAGGGAGGAGCGAAAAAATCTCTTACTGCGGTACGGTACGGTAATAACTAAAGATAGAAAAGGGAAGCGAATCTGATATGGCTGTGACCAGATTTCAAAGAAAAAAGCTTTATTTTGACGTGACCAATGTGATGAATTTTTCTATTACTATATTTCTTTATACATCACTAGGAGTTTATATACTTGTAGGGTTAATTTTAAATTACCAACGACCTCCTATCTCCTCCTGTAACTTCTGTGCATGATAGTGACCAACATTTGTTCAACGACTTTCACAATAACTCAGTAAATTCACCAAAAAAAAAATTGGTTGCCTTAAAGTCGGTTTACGGACGATAGTTTTACGTGATAACGTTATAAAGAAACATTGACGATGACTGGCGGGCGGCGGCGGCGGGCGCTGTCTAAGCCAACGCTTGGGCAGATCGTGCCTCTCTATCGCTTGTTCCACGCTCTTGCTTGCACGCTCAGGCGCAGGCGGAACGTGACACTTTATGGTGCGTGCAGCCGGTGTTCATCGATTTATAAGACGTTATCACGTCAAAAAAATTCTCATACAGATGAAGAGTCTGTCATTTTTTTAACTCTATGGTCATTCTATGTAATGTCTCTTCCACTCCTGCGTGAAGCGTTGACTACTAACCGCGCAACAATTAACGTCCGAAGTTATCGCTTCGTATTTACATATGCTTGAAGTGTATTACTAACATCAGGTTGAGCTATCGTCTGCAAGTCCAAAATTTCGCGTTTATCGCGAACACCAAAAACACTTTCCGCGGCGAAAGACGTAAGTATCGGACAGGCATTAAGTACCGAATATCGAGTGACGGCGCGTCAAATACGCCACCCATTCCTTTTGACACGTGTCACGTAGAGTTTTTTATAATTTTAGAACAGTTTTTTATAATTTTAGAATAAATTTTAATTATTTTTGTTTGAAAAAAAATCCTTTTTTTTTTAGAAATTTTAAAAAGTCGTGGAACAAAAGTTATTTACTTTGATGCATAGAAGTTGCCTGTAGAAGGTTATATATTTATATAAGTATGAATACTAGGTATATTTCTTTGAAGTTTGATAATACCAAATCGGTTACGCGTTTAGTGGCTGTCAGGTGGTCTTACGGTAGTAAATATCATTACGTCTATGGTTGTGAATGTGATACGATATAGACCCATGCCTTGAAATAGAAGCTCAGAGTTGAACAATAAAGGGGATCTTGTTGTGAACAGCGGCCGCTAAATGACCCCTAACGAAGTTTAGGTTCCCTATCACTGGCAGCCAGCCATGGCACTTATTACGAGATTACGGTTGACTATGGTTATGACTTTACTTAAGGAATTTTCCGTGGCTTTGCTTTGGCTCCTAAGACGATTAACAAAATAATGCACCGACTAACCTGACTGTCTACTGAGCGTGTATTTAAATGTCAATATAATTTATTTATTCTGTACCACAATTTAAACTAGAACATAAACATTTAAACATAAAAAAAAATTATAATAAAGGACAGCTCTTCTCTAAGGAAGAGATCTCTTCCAGAAACTTCCAGAAACTTCTCGAATGTGAAGACAATGCGATCAAGATATTGGAGAGATAATACGTACTTTTAAAATTTTGCCATTTTACAGCTACAAACAAATAATTACCCAAAATAATCTTAGTAATCTTTGTTAAGAAAATGACAATGAAATGAAATGATGTAAATGAAGTTAAATATCAGAAACAAAAATAAACCTGCGATGCATTCTGTCTAAACAACGCGGCAATCAGTAAAGAAAAGGTTTGCATTCCGACCGAGATAAATAATCTCTCTTTCTAGAGTCTCTGCTTCATATTCCTCATTTGTAAGGGTCTTTACACTTTGAATTAATTACATTTTTTAGCTTAACAATTTAGTTACCTATTTACCCTATACCTATTGAGATAAGCCGGATAAGTGATAAATTCCCAAGCGGCCGACAATTCCATCACGTAACTTATAAAAATACCTATCGCGTGGGATCTTCAAAATTTCACCAGCCTGTACTACGGTAATTTCTTAAACTGGATACTTTCAAGTAAAGATTTTTATATAAACCTGTGAATATGGATTCCACTGGCGCAATTAGAATGCCATAAACCTACTTTGTCGTATTAGTTTATAAATTGCGAAAAAACAAATTAAATTTGAATTTCGCGGGCAGACTCGTATAATCCACCTTAAAACATTCGAACCCCAAACCCCCAAAACAAATGAAACCAAAGTCTTACCACCACCATTACAGCACAGTATGAAACCTTTGCTACGTTGTAAACAGCTAAGTGAAGCCGTCAAACCAAACCATCGTCGTAACAGATTTAGCATATCACTTTCATGTTATCAATCTCTCATTTTTCACTGGATCCCGCAATTTGTGGAACGCGACTTGACAGCACTCCTCAAGCCCCATTAATCCCCCCTCTTTCTCCCATGGGGGGGTGAGTAGTGGGTACGTAGCAAGACATTACCGGCAAGATACAGGGAAGATTTACGCGATTACTTATGTAACGCGAGCAGGCTTTATTTAACGTGTCTGTTTTATATTCTTTGCCAACCTTACATGAGTTACTATTATGGTAGGTAAAGAATGTATTTTTAATGTCACTCGCACGTTCACCCAAACCACTAACTACTTAAATTGTTTAAGTTTTTGATTAAGTAGTAATTTTCCAAAATCTGAATAATTTTGATCAATGCAATAGGCGAAGCAGTGATAGCCTAGTGGTTAGGACTGTGTCCTCCTATTCGGAGGGTCGCAGGTTCGATCCCGGTTACGCACCTCTGACTTTTCGGAGTCAAGTGCGTTTAAGGAATTAAATCACTTGCTTTAACGGTGAAGGAAAACATCGTGAGGAAACCTGCACACCTGAGAGTTCATAATGTTCTTGAAGGTGTGTGAAGTCCGCCAATTCACATTGGGCCAGCGTGGTGGACTATGGCCTATAACCCTTCTCTGAGAGGAGACCTGCGCTCAGTAGTGAGCCGTTGATGGGTTGCTAATGATGATGATGATGATGCAATAGGCGCTCATGGTCTATGAAGGAGAATATAGATATATTTAGTACCGCAGTACCCACGATTCACATTCAGAACAGGCAGACAAGTAGACAAACTTAATCTCGACATAACGACGACCTCTTTGGCGCAGTAGTGAAGGTCTCATGTTCGATTCCAGACAGAGAAGGGTTATAGGCCATAGTCCACCACGCTGGCCCAATGCGAATTGGCGGACTTCACAAACCTTCAAGAACATTATGAAGAACTGAGAGTTCTTGAGTGTGCAGGATGTTTTGTTTGTCGATGTTTTCCTTCACCGTTGAAGCAAGTGATATTTAATTTCTTTAACGCACTTGACTCCGAAAAGTCAGAGGTGCGTACCCGGAATCGAACCTGCGACCCTCCGAATCTACCTCCGGACTACAGTCCTAGCCACTAGGCTATCACTACTTCATAAAAAAAAATAAGCAATCCAAACTCACAAACCGCTCTATACGTTGGAGGTTAAAAATAAGTAAAAGCACCGCACTGATATAAAACTCTTTCAACCCTTTCCTCGCAAGTCGCAACCAATAGTAATTATGAAGCTGAAAATTAAAAAATACATAGCAAAAAATACACCATTGAAATCGGATTCGTTGCCATTAATGACCACCGGCCCACTTGTTAATCTTGTATCCATCGTTAGATCACCTCTTGAATATTCATTCGATACTTCCAGTTCGAGTGCTATTCGATTTATCGATATCTATTCCGATGATTGGACAGCCTCATCAACATATCAAAGCGATTCTTATGCTGTTCCACACAGTCAAGAAGGCGCTGCCTCAACCTGAGGCATACCGCGCCGAGGCTTGACTGACCCAAATGTCGATTTTATCACACTCAAAAGAGCCCAAGCCAGAATTATTTATTTAATAAATCATCATCATCATCAAAGTTTTGTCTCAACCTGAGGCATACCGCGCCGAGGCTTTTACTGACTCAAATGTCGATTTTATCACACTCAAAAGAGCCCAAGCCAGAATCATGTATTTAATTAAATCATCATCATCAAAGTTTTATTTTAGAAAAAAAATGATATATTATTTATTTCAGCAGCCTCGGTTTGCCTCAAGTTGAGCCTGCGAGGCTTGAGGCTGCTGAAATGAATATAAAGCTATATTAGTTTACTACTGAATATAGTATACTAGAATACTCATAAAATTCAGTTTGGTATTTTAGTTGAAAAATTTTGTGCATTCTGTAGGTTCAAAGAGTGACATTTATTTGACTAGGCGTGAAAAATGTTTGTTGTTCTCTCTCAGAAAATAGCAACTAGTTAAATAATTAATAACTATAGTTCTAGATCTAGACACATTTCCTCGTTCCAATAGTTTGGATGATATTTTTGTTGTTATATATTTTTTCCTTACAGATATCTATGATTGTGTTTATCTAGCGGGAATTACCTACTTACAATTCAATACATGTTAAGACGGGCAGACGGAAAGCAGCCCCATTCTCGCTGGTGGCACCCGTTCACCAGCATGACGCATGATCCAGCCATTGCTTCGCTCAACCATATTTGAGGGAACGTAACAACCCGCATCACACGACACCATCACAGAAATGTTTAAAGAGAGCGTGACATGCTCATTTTAAGATATAACTTAGACACAAATAAAGTGGAAGCACTGAATAGAATAGAATTATTTTGCTATACAGTTTTATTACCACCTACACCACAGAATATATAATAGTACTACACTCTCATGACTCGCTGGAACGAATTATATCCACGCTTTTTTATCATTTATATAGTCTTCAATTGTATAATATGCTTTTTTCTTGAGATTAGTTTTAACTGATTTCTTAAACTTGTGTAAAGGCAAATCTAAGATCGACTGTGGAATTTTATTATAAAACGTCACGCCCATTCCCACAAATGTCTTTCGGACCCTCTTGAGGCGCAATCGAGGAATCACGAGCCTGTTTGGATCTCTAACCTGCCTATCGTGTAAATCACCCTTTTTTTGTAATTCACAATGTTTTGTCTGACAAATACTATGGTGTTATAAATATATTGTGAAGCTACTGTAAGAATGCCTGTTTCTTAAAATTTTTCTCGAAGGGAATCCCGCGGTTTTAAATTATAGATTGCGCGAAGGGCCCTTTTCTGCAATACAAAAATTTTCCCAATATCGGCTGCTTTTATCGGCGGCTGTATCCGTGATAGGTAAATATTTAACCGACTTCAAAAAAAAAACAAAAAGAGGGCGTACTCAATTCGACGCGTTTTTTTTGTCGATGTTACTACCGTCAAATCTGAACCGATTTCAATAATTTTTTTTATTCAAAAGGACATACCGTCAGGTTCATCCCATTTAAATTTGGTGAAGATCTGATGAATATCTTCGATGATGGAGGACGGAACTCCTCAATTTTTGTTGATGTTACTCCATACTCCGTCAAACTGAACTGATTTAAAATTTTTTTTATTTAAATGGACATACCGTCAGGTTGATCCCATTTAAATCTATTGAAGATCTGATGAATATCTTCGATGATGGAGGACGGGACAAAAAAAAATTCGTGCAAAGGTTTCAGACGGATAGGCGGACAGACTTTATTATAATGTGTAACATTGGCAATTTCTTTGTTTAAAAGCAAAAGTAAAACAGTCCATAAATAAAATAGGTTGTTCGGAAAACAATTTCGTTTTTCGCCTATGTCATTATTGACCGAGCGAAGCGAGGTCTCTGAGTTAACTAGAGCGATTTGCACTTGTCCGTCCGTCCGTCCGTCCGTCCGTCCGTCCGTCCGTCCGTCTGTCAGAGCCTTATAACTTTTGAATTACTGAACTTAATTACTTCAAATTTAGATATAATATGTAAACCGATGGCCTCCAGCCGAAAATGGCTTAAAAAGTTATAAAAATCTTTATTTCAGGGGGGCTCTCATAGAAGCGAATGCGAAGTAAAAAAAAAATATCGCGTTACATAAAATTGTTACGTATCATTTTAAAGATAATTTTGAACTGAGTACAAAAATATTTTTTTTTTAATTTTTCCCTTAAAATTGACGAAATGGGGGGCTTTCAAAGTGGCGATTTTATACGCTCGCTTGAAGACGCTCTCTTGGAAAATCCGCTATGGATTTTCAAACTGATTTTATTTTTTTAGGTCACTTATATCCTGTACTTGAACAACAAATACTAAAATTATATGAATATTATAAAGAAACGAGATTATTTAATTTTTAATGGGCATCAGTAATTCATATAGCATCAACATAGCTTCACAATAATGCTAATAGATGGCGCAGTCAGTAACTATTCCCATGGAACTACGAGTTACGACTACGACCTATCCCAAAAACAGTTTTGCGTCGACCATTATTATTTAGTTACTTATTATAATACAATAATTGTATTGTAATTTTTTTTGTACCATATTATTCAATTAAAATTATTTTTTAGTTAAATTTTAGTTAAATATTGTATAATTATTTTCTATTCGCGTCGATAGATGACGATTTGTACAGATGCCCGTAACCCGGTTTCACTCGTTAGTACCTACATAATAATTCAATGTTTTCACTAACGTTCCCTAACCTTTACGGGCTACCTATAAGTTAGGTGATTGATGTTTTCTGTCAACTTATTTATCACGATCCTGTACGGGACACCTAAAAGGATATTGGGACGGATGTTAGGACTTAGGATTGTATTTAGGAGCTACCTACGTTAAGAGACTCCTACTTAGGGGATGATTTAGGTATGTTTGGTGAAAACGGGCATAATAATAATGTCAGTTTTGGTTATCATGTATCGATTGAATGAATAATCATGGGATACCGTTACTGCGAGGTCTCAGTTCGGGGCGAACCACTAGTATATTTTGGCAGCTGATATAGCAAAGCATTTGTATATATTTTTTTACGACCTCCCTGGCGTAGTGGTGAGCACTGTGGTCTTATAACTGAGAGGTCTCGGGTTCGATTCCCGGCGGGGGCAATTTGGGAATTTATAATTTCTGAATTGTCCCTGGTCTGGTCTGGTGGGAGGCTTTCGTTCGCCGTGGCTAGTTACCACCCTACCGTCAAAGACGTGCCGCCAAGCGATTTAGCGTTCCAGCACGATGGCGTGTAGAAACCGATTAGGGATTATGGGTTGAATTTTCACTGCCATACCCCTTCCAAGTTAGTCCGCTGCCAACTTAGACTGCATCGTCACTTACCATCAGGTGAGGTCGCAGTCAAGGACTATATTGTCATTGAATAAAAAAAAATTGCACATTTGAATTAAAAAGTTGATAGTATTTTTTATGCTTGTCCTTAAAGCGATGGCCGCTGGAGCCGGAAAGTTCTAGAACGGGGACCACGTACAAGCAAATTCAGTGTGAGACGCCTTCCAGCACGTTGGACCAACGATAGAGAGGCTTTTGGGAAGAGGCTAGATCGGGTGCGGATCCAACAGTGGATTTACACAGGCTAATGTAAAGATGATGAAGGAAATTACGAACAACCCAATAATTTGAGTTCAGTGTGAGCAGATAATTATATTGAA
Organism: Oeneis ivallda; assembly: GCA_029955525.1. NCBI lineage: Eukaryota > Metazoa > Arthropoda > Insecta > Lepidoptera > Nymphalidae > Oeneis > Oeneis ivallda. The sequence continues at coordinate 22,411,747 of JARPMR010000015.1, forward strand.
ATTTAAAGTGCTTCAGAATTTTTCATAATAATTATTTTATGTTTCCATTTGTATTTAAACACTAGCTGATGTCCCCGACTTCGTGTGGATTTAGTTTTTAAACTCCCGCGGGAACTGTTTGATATTCCGGGATAAAAAGTTGAAGAAAAGATTGAAGGACAAACCAACAAACAAACACACTTTTGGATGTAAGTATAATATTAGTAAGACATGCCATCTCCTGAAGAAAATATATTACATATTTTTAATAATCTCCTAAAGAATCTATTTGAGATTCTAATGGTATATTGTAATAAATTAAAAGCAAAAGCAAAAAAAATAAATAACAGTAAACCCACAAAGAAAAACTATCGTCATTCACCCTTTACAAGCTTCGGGCGGAACTTTCACGGAAGAACGGTAGAAATAAACATAAAAACTACGACAAATAGAAGAGGACCCTAAACACAAGTGTGGAAAAACACAATTTCGAGAGTGTCCAAAGTGAACTGCCAAACTGAATTACTGTAAAAGTTTTTGTGGGCGTTGCTAAACTTGCAGATTGTACGTAATGATTTTGGTCAGACCATTAAGTTTGTTCCTTCGGCAGGGAACTTTGCGTTCGATAAAAATAAAAGTGGAAAGGACAGACAGTCGCAAACTTGGGGATACTGTAACTTGTGTCCTAAACTGTAGTTTCAAAAGTAACATAATATAAGTTCTAACACTTCGTTTTATTATGATTGTGATAGGTCTTCGTCTTACAACCAAACTCATTAGAAGGATTTGGTAATAGAGTGTATCTGATCATGCACAATATATACCTAACTCAGTTTTACCCTCACTTGGCTGAATGTATCTCGGGATATTTCATCAAACTTTCTCTTTTCAGTACACCTTTGAACATTCCGGCTGTTAAAGTATACAAATTTGTTAGTGATTCTCTCAAATTGGTATAGTTTTAGTTTTAGATTAAGTTATAATTGAACCAATGAATGATTTTTTATGTAATTTGTGTGTACCGTTGGGGCTGACATGTAGGTCAAGATTAAAGAAAAAACTTACCTACTCTGTAACTTTGAATCATCAACATCATAAATCAAACCATTCAAAATTCAAAATTAAAAAATTTCACGTGGGCCAACTTGTGGCTCTTATGACAATTCAAAAATCTACCACCGGTTTGGAAAGCCGATTCTGTGAGAAGAACCGACAATCTATTGCCAACCCACTTGCTACTGGACACGAATCTCATCTCAGAATGAGAAGGGTATAGTCATAGGCCATCGTCTATCAAGCAGATTGAGTGTAGATTGGTAGAATTTACACACTTTTGAAAATATTTTTGAGCACTCTCAGACATGCAGGTTTCCTTACTATATTTTCTTTCATCGTTAAAGCTAAAGTTAGACGTGTGTGTCTGGGATTCGAACCACGGATTCTCCAAAAAGGGGCCGGGATCAGAAGTGCGATTGTGTAAGAATTGCTGATCAAATCGTCAAAGTTTGGCGTCAAAGTAAAATAAACCATAAATACATGGAATTAGAGCTCAGTTTCGTGTATCCATTCTTATACGTTTAGGTATGTACGATATCCTAAACGCATGAGAATGGATACACGAAATTGAGCTCTAATTCAATGTTGTTATGGTTTATTTTACTTTGACGCCGAACTTTGACGATTTGATCGGCAACTTTTAGACAATAGGGGAGCTGATTGTCGTCTTTTTTGCATGGACTTATAGCACTTCGAGTAATCGAGTGTATGTCATTACTAAGTTACTTAGGTTACTTTTATCCCAGAAAAACAAAGGTTTCCCGGCGGGATTTTAAAAACTTACTTCCACGCGGAAGAAGTCGACGACGAAATCATTTAGGAAACATACGCAATAAGTAATCCTTACCTGGAATTAGACCTCTTGGACGAGTCGTGCTTCTTCCCCCCCTGCAGGTTAGGCAGATCCTTCTGTCTCTTCTTGGTCTCCCTCCAAATCTTATAATACAAAAAACACATAACCGTCACTGGCACATAGAACGCGGCGATGGCCGTCCCGAACGTAATGAACTGGTTCGTCTCTATGAACTGAATGTAACACTCGTGTTCAGGCACCTTCCGTTCGCCGTCTATGTACGGCCACGCGTAGATCCACGGCGGCCAGAGGATCAGGCTGAAGCCCCACGCGCCGCCTATCATCACGGTGGCGCGCCGTGTAGTCCTCTTGGCTCTGTACGTGAGCGGGCGCGTCACACTAAAGTACCTATCGAAACTTATGATCAGGAGGTTGAGGACCGACGCGTTGGACGCCAGGTAGTCCAGCGCGAGCCAGGTGTCGCACACGTGCGGCCCCAGCGGCCAGTAGCCGTAGATCGTGAACATCGTGAACAGCGGCATCGAGATCAGGCCGACGGCGAAGTCCGCGACGGCCAGCGAGAACAGGAAGTAGTTGCTGATGGTCTGCAGCTGCTTGTCGATCTTGAAGGAGATCATGACCATGGAGTTGCCGACGACGGTGAGCACGGAGAGGACGCTGGCGACGATGGCGATGACGATCTTCTGGACGAGGCTGAAGGGACTCTCTGGGAGGTCGGGGCCGAGCGCCAGGTCTGAGAGGTTGACTGATTGGTTGGAGGCGATGATTATGAGCATGACGTCAACTCGGCGAGCCCGCCGCCCTCGCTCCGCCGCTCGTTCGCCGACCGAGAGCGGACCGATCTGCAACAACGGATAGCGGTCAGAGATCAGAGATAGCTATCGTCAAAATAAAGATAACTAGGTTTTTAGGCAGCATTGCCAGCAAGAAAAGATTAAATTGTTTCTCAGGTTTTAAGCTATCCTATTTAATATTATAAATGCGAAAGTTTGTGAGGATGGATGTGAATGGATGTTTGTTACCCTTTCACGCCTTCACGGTACGGTTTGGCTGAAATTTGAAATGGAGATAGCTCATACCCAGGATTCATACATAAGCTACATTTTATCCCGGAAAATTAAAGAGTACCCGCGGGATTAAAAAAACTTTAATTCACGCGGACGAAGTCGCGGGCATCGTCTACTTTACTTGAACCTCTCTCTAGTAGTGTCTATTTATTTTTTGTATGAAGTTTATGTCCAGATAAATTGGTCCCGCTTTAGGTTTAGATACTAACAAATAAGTTTTTTGTTTGAACTTTAGATTTTATTTATTTTTCACATAGCGCAGAAGTAAGTTTGATTTTGTATGCTTACTAACAGCTAAAACATAACATTAACGTATACTACTTTACAGTGTAAAGCAGTGATAGCCTAATGGTTAGGACTGTGGTTTCCTATTCGGGGGGTCGCAGGTTCGATCCCGGGTACGCACCTCTGACTTTTTGGAGTCAAGTGCGTTTAAGCAATTAAATATCACTTGCTTGAACGCTGAAGGAAACATCGTGAGGAAACCTGCACACCTGAGAGTTCTTCATAATGTTAAAGCGGTTAAAGCATTTAGCTTTCGCAGTTTACGGCCGAAATTACTCGATGTAAATAAATGTGGGCACTGTCTATAAAAAATCTACTGCCATAACCTAAGTAGATCAGTGAATTACAATCAAACTTGATAATATTAGGATAATTTTTATAATTTATTTATTTATTTATTTAATAATACATACTGTAGTTTTTATTAAAGGTGAAAAAACCCAGTAAGTGTATATATAAATTACACTAAAAGACAAATATCACATTAAAAATATAAATTAAAATAAAAGCAAAATAAACCTTAAAACGAACTGGAAAGTTTGAACAACTCTTCTCAGGCGTCACAGTAAACAACTAACTATTTGCTATGCAAACATTATTATTATGCCTGAATTAAGTATTTCATTTTACACAACCAACTACTCGTATATCAAACCCCTTTCCTTCCTCTACTTAATTTAATGTAAGCCAAACAAAAATTAAAGTCCAACACACAAAATTATGTTTTAAAATTTAGCAAGCGAGCATACCTCGAGCCATAAAGCTGTTATATTTAGCTTGCTGCGCGACGGTAAAATATTAAATTTATGGTCGGCATCCGCCGGGTGAATACGCAAAAATATGGCCAATTGCTTGACATGAATCGCTGACAAAAATGCTAAAGTTTTGTCTTAGATATTTCTTAGCAATTGCACTTGTAACATCTGGCGTGTGATTCTTCTATAATATAATAAAACTGTAACAGGTCCAATTCTGTACATTGAAGATATTTTGAAAATTTTTGTTTGAGGGCACTCTATAATCGATACTGAAGCCAAAACAATTTTTTTTAAATTTTTTGTCTGTCTGTCTGTCTGTCTGTCTGTCTGTCTGTCTGTCTGTCTGTCTGTATCTTGGCCGCGCATCACGCCGAAACTACTGGACGGATTTAAATGAAACTTGGCACGATTTAAGTTAATACTACGAGGTATAATATAGGATACTTTTTATCCCGAAATTTAGCACCGTTCCCTTGGGAGAGGGTATGAAAGTCAAAATGTGTATTTCGCTGTAATTCATTAAGGCGTATTCCGATTTAATCCATTCTTTTTTTGTTAGAAAGCAGGTTCTTTAGAGATTGTCCTGTAATTATTTCAAGGTCGTCAATTTCGTAGTTCAGAAATTATAGACATCACAATCTTCAGTGTAGGTCCAAATAACTTGAACCCCGGAATCTACAGGATACTTTGAATGAACGGCTCATCTTAAGCTGGCATGCGTAATTTATCGTATATATAGCCATCGTGGATACTATTTTGTCAAAGTCAAACTACTCCAAAGGCGTCAGATTTTGCCAAACGATCATTATACCTACATACTACATAGTAGGTATGGATGTAATACATCGTATGGACGTAATATTACAGTGTTTTCCTATGTAATTTAATATCCTAATCATAATTACTAATATTATAAATACGAAAGTGTGTTTGTTTGTTGGTTTGTCCTTCAATCACGCCGCAACAGAGCCACGCGCAGATTTTTTTACATGGGTATAATTGAGGACCTGGAGAGTGACATAGGCTACTTTTATCCCGGAAAATCAAAGTGTTCCCGAGGGATTTTAAAAACTAAATCCACGCGGACGAAGTCGCGGGCATCAGCTAGTTTTCAATAAAATTCTCATGTCGCGGTGTTTGTTACCAAACTTCTCCGAAACGGCTGGATCGATTTTTATGAAATTTTGTGTGCATATCGGGTAGGTCTGAGAATCGGCCGACATCATACCCCTAAATGATAAGGGTGACCCACCCCTAAATATTTTTGTTGGCGGTACGAAGTTCGCTGGGTCAGCTAGTTTATCATAAAACTCTGAGAATTTAAAATTTATTACCCTATATATCGAAGAATTTATGTATGTAAACTTGTAAAATTTCTTCGTTGTTTAAGTAGTTATAAAAATTAGTTCATGCAGCGAATTTTTTTTTATTTCAAGATGAAATCCATATTCATCTTTTTGCCAACAATCGCCCCTGTTAAAATGCAATCGTGCATGTTGACCCCCTAACCTATCCCTACAAAAAAACACGTGTGATCATTACAAGAACAACCAAAAAGAAACGAAAAAAACATAGTTTCGCGTTTCTAATATTTATTTTAGCCTGCTGTTTTAAGCAGCCTGTGACAGCGAGATATTAAATAGCTGGTATGTACCCAGCTTCAGCACAGAATAATATTATGCAAAGTCACGCTCGCTCCGCTCGCGCTACCACGTGTTCCCAATAACGACCTTTTCCTGCTCGCATTAGGATTTCTACGTTAATATGACGATACATTTTTTATGCGTTAAGGTGTGTGTTATTTAGACGTGAATCAGCGTCGGAGGATGCGGAATGATTTAGTAGCTGATGCCAGCGACTTCGTCCGCGTGGATTTAGTTTTAAAAATCCCACGGGAGCTTTTTGATTTTCCGGGATAAAAAGTAGCCTATGTCATTCTCTAGGTCGTCAACTATACCCACGCAAAAAGTAACATCGATCCGTAGCTCTGTTACAGCGTGATTAAAGGACAAACCAACAAACTAACCAACCAACAAACAAACACAATTTCGCATTTACAATATTAGTAAGGAAGTAAAGATAGTATAAGGATTAAATAGGAGTGTCTTCCAAAATGTAAAATATACATCTGCAGTTAGTTATAAGTGTTTATGATATGCAGTCACAGTTCACAAATTACAGTAAATAAATAATTATACTAATTCCATTTACACGCCAAACCCAAAAACCAAAGATTTATATGGTCTGGGAGCCGGTAACATAAGCTCCATCATGCGTGTCGAATTTTTTTTATTTGGATTGATAGTTAAAAATTAGTCGAAAGAAATAAGCTTGGTATATGTTAGTGCTTTAATTTAAAAAGCCAAAAATGTCTAATTTTTAATTACCGATTCACCTAAAAAAAATCATTACGCAGGCTTTCAATGTTACCGGTTCCCGTTAGATAGTTATATAAAACATTTAAATATAATAAGTCTATGCATAAAACATAGCTACATAATATGAAGTTTGTATGTTTATATTTACGTCATGTACTGCGCACATTACACCAACGTAAAATAAGTCTTATCCGAGCGTAAATTTGATATTTTGACAGAATTTCAGTACAAGAACTGTCAGGACGCCCAATTTATTCCTTGGGGAAACTTCACTTGACGTTGGTGAAATCGGCCATGAGCCGATACTGTCCATCGATTCGTTATACGAACAAAATCCATATTAAGACGGATGTAAATTCCGTAAATATTAATAAATTTTCCGTACTTGGTAAGTAGGTAAGTAATTATATTCAAGAAAGATTGTCTACAAAAAAAAAATCGGCCAAGTGCGAGTCGGGCCTCGCTCTTTTAGGGATCCGTTAAAAAAAATTAAAATATTTCCATGTACCCATGGAAATATTTTAATTTATTTTTTTTAATTTAATTTAATTTTTATTATTTGTTGTTAGAGCGGCAATAGAAATACAAAATATGTGAAAATTTCAACTGTCTATCTTTTACGGTTTACGAGATACAGGCCGCTGACAGACGGACGGACGGACAACGGAGGCTTAGTAATAGGGTCCCGTTGGCACCCTTTGGGTACGGAACCTTAAAAAGTCCCATCGCTGAAAAAAGAATAATTTGTATAAAATCGTCAATTATTTTAAAATCTTGCGAACGTTGTCGCCAGCATCCGCCATCTCGAAATAAATCTTTTGCGCCAGTGAAATGTACGTTCCTCTCGTTTAATTCAGCTGCTCGAAATAACAGGGAATTATACGTTTTATATACCGTCTGTACGTGGGACGGAGCTCGCGGAAGATGCTTCATTTATGCTAAGAATCGCCGGCGAAGGTTCGAATTATTTCAGAGATATTGTTGCTGAAAATACGTTTATATTTCTACTAACTATATTATATTCAGGAAGCAGTGATAGCCTAGTGGTTAGGACTGTGGTCTCCTATTCGGGCGGTCGCAGGTTCGATCCCGGGTACGCACCTCTGACTTTTCGGAGTCAAGTGCGTTTAAGCAATTTAATATCACTTGCTTCAACGGTGAAGGAAAACATCGTGAGGAAACCTGCACATCTGAGAGTTCTTCATAATGTTCTCTAAGATGTGTGAAGTCCGCCAATTCGCCGCCAATTGGGCCAGCGTGGCGGACTATGGCCTATAACCCTTCTCTGAAAGAAGACCTGCGCTCAGTAGTGAGCCGATGATGGGTTGTTAATGATCATGAATGAATGATATTATATTCTATACTAGGTGATGCCCGCGACTTTGTCCTCGTGGAGTAAGGTTTTTGATTCCCGCGGGAATTCTTTAATTTTCCGGTATAAAATGTAGCCTATATGCTAATCCTGGGTATGAGCTGTCTCCATTCCCAGCCAATTCGTTATGGCGTGAAAGAGTAACAAACATCCATCCATCCATACATCCATCCTCACAAACTTTCGTATGTATAATATTAGTTGGATATATATGTAAGTATATATTCTTATCTATATCTACTATCTATTGCCCGCGACTTTAAAATCCCAAAACCTTTGTTTTGTCCGGGATAAAAGTAGCCTACGTCACTTTCCAGACCCCCGACTAATATCCATGCAAATCACGTAAATCCGTTGCTCCATTGCAGAGTGATTGAAGGACAAAGCAAGAAATAAACATACTGTCACGTAGGCCACCTGTGGCTCTTATGTGTTAGTCACATTTATGTATTGTTAGGATGTATGTTTTTGCATTGGAATGGAAGTAGTAGTTAAGGTGCTGGATTATCGACCCCATACCAAAAACTACTTTTTTATATAGGTATAGACTAGCGCTTGACTGATGGTACGTGAAGATGCAGCGTAAGATGGTGCGCGCTTGCCTAGAAGATGTCTGTTCACTCTTGATTTAAAGATACCCAAGGTACATAAGATACTATACTACAGCATTGGGTACTACCCCCATGTCCCTGTTTGGGCAAGTTTCTGGCAAACGCTGCTCACCACAGCCACAAGCCCGTGCTCTGTGGAAGTTATTGCAAAAGACCTGTCCAGCAGTGCTATCCACTGCTGCTTTCGTTGAGACAACTCAAACGGGTCGGACTACCAATTTCTCTAACAAATACTCCCGAGGATGTATGTATTGCAATTTTTAATATCATTCACAAAGAACAAGACCAAAGAACCGACGGAGTAATGAAAGTAAAAACTTTCTTTCATAATATTTATTATGAAACTAATGCCTTTATGGAAGCCGATGAAACTGGCGCGCAGCCAGACTCTCACAGCCCGCCATAGACTGAGTGTAATTAATTAGAGTCGGGTAAGAGCTAATTTAATCATAGGAAGTAGGTAAACACTGTGTTTTTGTCACCCATATTATATCAATAGCGCTTTTCTTCTATAAATTGCGTTTTCGGACAAAAAAAAAACAACACTTGGAGCTTCTTTATTCGATAAGCCCACTCTACAACAAGAAAATAAACTATAATAATTTAGGTAAAATTAAACCGACTTGTTTGTTTGTTGGTTTGTTTTTCAATCGCGCCGCAACAGAGCTACGGATTGACGTGATTTTTTGCATGGGTATAGTTGAGGACCTGGAAAGTGACATAGACTATACATTTTATCCCGGAAAATTAATAAGTTCCTTTGGATTTCTTAAAACTAAATCCACGCGGAGGAAGTCGCGGGCATCAGCTAATAAATAATAACTGATTAACAATACTGATAAATTACAAGATAAAAATATGTTTGCTGTCTCTGGTCGACCAGGTTGGAATGAAATGCGGAAGCGGACTAATCTGCGCCCGTGGGTTTGTTTGATGTATTTTACGTTCAAAAATCGAATAGTTCTCGCTGACAGTTGGCTACTTCACAAACCTACTACTTAAATGAGGTTGTATACACCAAAATTGCACGCTTCAAAGTTATGCTACTAACTAACTAACTATGCTGCTAACTCAAACTAAGCAGTGATAGCCTAGTGGTTAGGACTGTGGTCTCGTATTCGGGGGGTCGCAGGTTCGATCCCGGGTACGCACCTCTGACTTTTCGGAGTCAAGTGCGTTTAAGCAATTAAATATCACTTGCTTCAACGGTGAAGGATAACATCGTGAGGAAACCTGCACAACTGAGAGTTCTTCATAATGTTCTTGAAGGTGAGTGAAGTCCGCCAATTCGCATTGGGCCAGCGTGGTGGACTATGGCCTATAACCCTTCTCTGAGAGGAGACCTGCGCTCAGTAGTGAGCCGTTGATGGGTTGCTAATGATGATGATGATGAACTGAAACTAAAAATTTTATTGAACAAAATAAAGTTCACTTTACACGACAAACAAACGAAATAGCGTACAATAAATATTTCTTAAAAACCATTCAACTAGCTTTATCTCCTTAAAGCAAAGCAATGAAATTGGCGAGGCGCCAACTGTGGGAGCTAATGACTCTATGTATGTAATTACATTTATTGGAAGGCGGAAGAAAGTAAGTAAAAGCCTCTTAATGCGCTGACTGTGCTTCCTGGGGTTTTTCAGTGTATTGTCAACGACACCACTGGTTCACACCACTGGTGTTTGCAATTTTGTTGGTAACTACACCACTGCCGACTTGTGATGTGTTACGTGTAATAAAACAATTTACTACCTATATTTTTATTTTAATAGTATCGCATAAAATGTCCAAAATTCCTCAGTGCCTGAAGATTAAAGTCTTCCAACAGTGCGTGTTGCCAGTGATGACTTACGGATCCGAGACATGGTCGCTAACTAAGGGCCTCATAAGTAGGCTCAGGACCGCTCAGCGGGCGATGGAGAGAGCTATGCTCGGATTGTCCCTGCGGGATCGAATCAGAAATGAGGAGATCCGTAGGAGAACCAAAGCCACCGATACAGCTCAGCGAGTCGCGAAACTGAAGTGGAAATGGGCGGGACACATAGTTCGAAGAGCTGATGGTCGTTGGGGTCCCAAGGTGCTGGAGTGGCGACCCCGCACCGGGAAGCGCAGTGTTGGCAGACCCCCCACCAGGTGGACCGACGTCATCAAACGAGTCGCAGGGAGCCTCTGGATCCAGGCGGCGCAAGACCGAGGCCTGTGGAAGTCCATGTAAGAGACCTTTGTCCAGCAGTGGACGTCTATCGGTTGATAAAGAAGAAGTATGCATAAACATCATGTTACTAGAGGCAAATAAAATTTGCACCCATCTGCACAGAGAGATCATAAGGTGATCTTGCGAATCCTTACTAATATTATAAATGAGCAAGTGCTTTTGTTTGTTGGTTTGTCCTTCAATCATGCTGCAACAGAGCTATGGATCGACGTGATTTTTGCATGGGTATAATTGATGACCTGGAGACTACTTTTTATCAAAATCTTTTTAAGAAAATCAAAATTTTCCGGGACTCTTTAGAGTTCCCGAGAAGTTTTAAAAACTAAATACACGCAGATGAAGTCGAGGGCATCAGCTAGTATTTAATGATCACTAAGAAATAAATTATTTTCTACATTATCAACATCCCAATTCAGTGTTATTCAATTCAATTCAATTCTTTTAATTGTTTTAGTTTATAATGTAGTAGAAAGATTAATCGACATAGATTATTATATTTACGGTTTGCACTGAACAATAAACCTTTGTGATAAACGCTATTTAGAAATTTTTGAAAAACCGAAACAGAAACTAAATCGTCCACTGAAATGCTTTTATCGGCGTTTTCCAAGGGAATTTTCTGAACACCGCTATTTGTCTAACTTTGTAGAATATTTTATTGCATACAAACGAAAAATACACTCTTAGAAAATCGAAACGGAGGCGGTCAAAGAATCTAACAAAGGAAAATCTGCTTCGGGTAAACAATATTCTGCCGCTGAATTATAGCCTTTGAAAATAATAACTATAAAGTCTAAGTGTTATGAAAAACTCTAAAAAGCAATGCTCTGTTAATCAAAATACGGTTATGGATGGCTTATGGACATTTTATTTGTGAAACGTAATTAAAGTGAAATTTTACGAACGAAGCCGTGGGCAAAAAACTAGTGTTCATAAAACTATATCTCACTTGCATAATATTTTATTGTAAAATAATTTTCAATAAAACATCTATATACTGTAAAAATTCAATTGCTCTTCGTTAGCCTTGCTAAAACTCAAAAACTGCTGCAAACTTTGACCGATTTGAATTTTTTTGTACGTCTTAATAAAAAACAAAAATAAAATTAACAACTGAAAATCAAAAATATCAAAATTGGTCATTACAAGCTTTTATTTAGCTTGACCAGTTTGTTTGTTTGGGTCAAATCTTGCAAGATGAATTAGAACCACTTCCCGGTTTCCAATTGAGCTGAAATTTTGCATGTATATGTAAATCGGATGACAATGCAATATAATTGTAACATGGAGCTGATCTGATGATGGAGACGGAAGATGGGTATCGGAACTCTGTAATAAAACGATGTAACCCCATCGAGTTTAGGGTCGTTTGATTTGTCACGACAAGAACTCTGATCCTAGATGATATCTAGAGTCTAATGATGTAGCTACTAAAAGCTTGTATTTAAAAATAAAATTTTTAATTTACACTTTTAAGAAAATGTGTAAGCAATTAAATTAATTACGGATATTTTAGTTATAGTTTTATTATGATATACCTACATAGATTTTGATAGGACGAAAACTACTATTAACTTTTATCAAAAATATTTACTACCGTAAAAAATCTCTATCAAAAAATGATAATAAAAATATGTCTAAAATATCCGTAATTTAACTGTCGAAGATAACAATTATTGAAGATATTATTACAGAATTATTAAAGAATAGCCCGCCTCGAAAGCACTTTATAGAAGTTTACTTGAATAAAAAATTATTCTATTCTATTCTACTCTATTCCTCCGTCTTAGACTGCGTCAAACCAACAGGTGCGATCGCAATCAAAGGCAAACTTATCATCAAATAAAAAGCTGCTATTTACTCTGTACATATTATTTCGTAACACGGTTCTGCCAATATTCGCCTGGGAGCGCCCGGCGAGATTAAATTTTCAATTACTGTTCGCGACATACAAGAGGGATATAGATACCTACCTACTTTACTCGGCGGACGGCGTATTACTTGGTTGCTTCGCGTCGGAAAATTTTACAAATACATATAGTTAGTTAATTTTTTTTAACCGTTTTTTTCAAAAAAAAAAAAACAGAAGATTTCAATTAGACGCGTATTTTTTTTGGCGATATTACTCTATAACTCCGTTAAATCATGGTCAAATCTGAACCGATTTCAATAAATTTTTTTCATTACAAAAGAAATACCGTCAGGTTGGTCTCATTTAAATTTGGTGACGATCTGGTGAATATCCTCAATGATGGAGGACGGAATTCCTCAATGAATAAGAGTAAATCGATCGCGATCAGAGAATATGAAGATTGATCCTATAAAGCTACACTAAAAAGCTTAAAAGAAGTAATATATAAAAATTCTTTTTAAAAAACCGACTTCAAACGCCACTACAAAGTATAAAATATTTAGTATAAAATATAAAGTATTTTAGTTTGTACAGGTACGTATACGTCGGGCTAACTTTGAGGTTTCATCATTTCCATGGGCTCAATAGCCCAACGGTTAAAGGTGCGGACTGAAACCTGAAAGGTCGCGATTTCGATCCCACTACTAACACAAGTTTTCAGCTTATTTGGAGGGGAGAGGAGAATATTATTCAAGTTCAACTTGGCTTGATATTCTTTTAAAAAATAAATAAAAAAATATGGTAACAGGCTAGCTTGGAAGGGGGTATGGCAGGTTTAATTAAACCTGTACCTACCCCTATCGGTTTATCATACTAATTATAAATGCGAAAGTGTGTTTGTTGGTTTGTCCTTCAATTGCGCCGCAACAGAGCTACGGATATAATTGGCGTGATTTTTTGCATGGGTATAGTTGAGGACCTGGATAGTGACATAGGCTACTTTTTATCCCGGAAAACACTAAATCCACGCGGACGAAGTCGCGGACATCAGCAAGTACTTTATACATGCCATTGTGCATACCGAAACGGTTTTCGCTTGGGGGCACGTCGTTGACGATAGAGTAACTGGTAACTAATCACGGCCAAAGCCTACCACCAGACAAACAATGTTCTAAACTCTAAAGTAAAATAAAATAAATTTATTAAGGAACTAAAACGCCTCCTCATAGTTTAAAGCAAGTCTCATAATATTTTTCTCCCAATTCACTGGTTATTACAAGAATATAAAAATTATGCTTTCAGTAAATAATAATGCTATTAATTTAATATAAAAATTCTTTTTAAAAAACTAACTTTGAGAAGGCCCGTGCCACTACAATGTAGGTATATAATTTATTGTTGATATTCTAAAAACCACTTGTCCGATTTCGATAAAATTTCAATGGGACCACTTGGAAAGTATACCCTTTGAAACAAAAAAGAATTTTCCAAATCGGTTCTGGCGTCTTCGAGTAATCGGTGAACATACATAAAAAAAAGATTCCATTAACTAAACTTTTGCTCCGTTAATGCTTATGAATATTTAAGTAAATCTCGAGCGTATCGCCCGTTCGTACATTATCTTCGATCAATAATGTATATTAATAAATAAATGATCGATGTAGGTATAATAATAATAATGTCTTCAATTTAATTACAATATATTTCAATTTTATATCCTAGTTAGCTGCTGCCCGAGACTTTATCCGTGTGGATTTAGTTCTGAAAAGTCGACGAGAACTTATTAATTTTCCGGGATAAAAGGTATAGTCTATGTCACTCTCCAGGTCCTCAACTATACTTATGCATAAACTCACGTCAATCCGTAGTTCTGTTGCAGCGTGATTGAAAGACAAACCAACAAAGAGACACACTCACATCTATATATATAAAAGAAAGTGGTGTTAGTTACACTATTTATAACTCAAGAACGGATGAACCGATTTGGCTGAAAATTGGTGGAGAGGTAGCTTAGAACCAGGAGACGGACATAGGATACTTTTTATCCCGTTCGACCGCGTTTCCGTCATGTCACTATAAAACGTGGTATAACAAAAACGCATCTGACATGGAATAACAAAACGCAAATGACAGTGGAATAACAAAACGTAAATGACAGCTAAACGTTATTTTGTCTTTTGTTAAGTATGGTAAAAAATTTGACAGTTATAAAAAGTGTTATAATAAAGCATTACTGATATTATAAATGCGAAAGTGTGTTTGTTTGTTGGTTTGTCCTTCAATCACGTCGCAACAGAACAGCGGATTGATGCGATTTTTTGCATGGGTATAGTAATGGATGTAGTAGTGGTTCCTCAGACCGGGAGAGCTACTTTTTATCTCGGATAATGAAAGAGTTCCCGCGGGATTTTAAAAAACTAAAGCCATGCGGACGAAGTCGCGGGCATCAGCTAGTTTATAATATTAGTCAGATAGCACTCCCACAATTAAGACGATGACATAACGATGATATTGATTATACTAGACGTGTAGAAGGTATCTGTGGTAGGTACGATTATGTAAGCTACGGAACATGCCAAAAATATTAAAAAAATTAAATTTATTAATTAATATCATAATATAGACACCAACCAGTGACTAGTCAGTACTCTGCTATCGTATCGGAAAGCAGATTCTACTGAGAAGAGCCGGCAAGAAACTCAGCAGTTGCTCTTTTCAAAACAAAGTGTTACAATTCCTTATAAAGCTGTTACAATATAACATGTATTACACTATCTTGGCAGCTGGATGCAAGTCCGATTGCTTCGATGCAACTTTGTCATTACGACATTAATCAACTGTGTAATAACCCCGACTTAATAAATGTATTTTATCGTAGTAAATAATGTTAGTTTATGGTTTTTACAGTAATTAAGTAGACATACATACATGTATACGCTCGAAAAACGTTACCCACCTTCGGCAATCGAGTAAACCTAGAATAGAATAGAATAGAATAGAAATGTTTTTTATTCAAATAAACTTTTTTACAAGTGCTTTTGAATCGAAACTCGCCGGTTGCTCGGCGATTGCAGTAAAACTAGATACCCTATTATCCCTATTCGTAATAATTTATCGGAGATGATAGAACTTATTGCATGAAGCCAATATATTATTCAAGCAGGAACCGTGTAAAAACAGCCCTAGTCACGTTCGAAAAACGCTACCCTCCTTCGGTAGTCGAATGAAAACTGATATCCTATTCGTAATAAAGCAACGTAAACGATCGAACTTCTGCAGGAAGCCAATATACTATGCATCAGAAGCAGGAACAGTGTAAAAACAGCCGTAGTAGCGTTCGCCGACGATAGTCGCGGCCCAGCATGCTGACCTCGACCAGTGACCCAGTTCCCGCGCTCCCACGGCGGCCAATGTGACTTTTTATTGCGAGCTACGACGGCCTACGGTGGCCTACGACGTAGCATCATGTAAGTTAAACAAGGAAATGTATTTTACTTCATATTTTTATTTTATTAGGCTATTGCATAGCTTTTATCGCGGGCTTTGAACTAGGACAAACAGTTTGAGCGCGGCGACCGAATCAAGAAATTCCGTAACGAAAAAAACCTAACACCGTCGTTCAGTAGCGTTCAACATTTTAGAGGTTCACATTTAGCTCTGTTTGGCGCAGTGGGCGAGCGGCCGCTTTCTTTAGATGGCGCAGGTTCGAATCTCACTCGCGAAGTAGTGACAGTGCGATTTTCTTGTTTATTTGTTTTTTAATTATTTTTTGCATAATTTTTATTATGCAAAAAAATATTGCATAAATATTTTAATTGCATAAGTTGATAAAAAATGCTATGCAATAGCTTTACCGCGGCAGTCCCCGAGTGCCACTTAATTTTTATTTTTATTATTGTTGTACAAAAAAACGGTATTGAGCATTAAATGAAATGGGAAAATAGCTAATCTCTAAAACGCTTCCAGTTTCCATCGAAAGTGAGTTAAGGTGTAATTATTGGTTAGTTTAGATAGTGTAATTTTTAAGTCTCAATTATATACTGGCTGATGCCCGCGACCTCGTCCTAGTGGATTTAGTTTTAATTTAAAATCCCTCGGGAACTCTTTGATTTCTCGGGATAAAAGTCGGACATATAGGTTATAAATGTCCGACTCGGTAATGCAAACTATATCCGTGTAAATAACCCCAAGGTCATTCTAATTATTTCTGGGATAAAATATATTAAGTAGTTATTCCTTAAATAATTCCCAACTTACCTTTGAAAATCCCGTCAAAACTGTTGCGAAGATTAAACAGTACCAACAGACAGAAAAATCATACTAATCATAATAATATTTTAAATGCGAAAGTGTGTTGGTTTGTTGGTTTGTCCTTCAATCACGCGCCAACAGAGCTACGGATCAAAGTGATTTTTTGCATAGGTATAGATGAGGACCTGGAGAGTGACATAGGCTCCTTTTTATCCCGGAAAATCAGAGTTCCCGAGGGATTTTCAAAACTAAATTCACGCTGATAAAGTCGCAGGCATCGGCTAATATTTTAAAAACGAGTGTGTGGGTTATACTATCGTTTAGATAAAATCATTAAAAGCTTTTTATAAACCAAATAATTTCTAATTACAGACAGACACTTCAAATTTTTAATTGAATAGATGTCAGTATACGTTGGCTAAATACTTTAAACAAGTGAATGGCCGATGTGTATTCTGAATTGAGCAAAAATTCTTGGATATTTAAACAAAAAACTACAAATAAAAGATGGTATTTTTAGGGTTCCGTACCCAAAGGGTACCAACGGGACCCTATTACTAAGCCTACGCTGTCCGTCCGTCCGTCCGTCCGTCCGTCTGTCAGCGGGCTGTATCTCGTAAACCGTAATAGATAGACAGATGAAATTTTCACATATTATGTATTTCTATTGCCGCTATAACAACAAATAATAAAAATTAAATTAAATTAAAAAAATTAAATTAAAATATTTCCATGGGTACATGGAAATATTTTTATTTAATTTTTATAAAATAACGTGTTTTAATATTATAACACAATGCAATTTTTCTTTTTTAAATATCATAAATTGTCTCGGAAATATAGAGCTTTAAAGTTTCCTGTTAGACAAAGAGCTCTATAGAAAATTTCGTTTAAAAAAAAAAGAGACAGATACAGTCACAATAAAATAGTTTACAACTTATTTGTTTTTTGGCCGAGCTATTTTCTGTTTTTACAAATGTTATTCTTACATGTTACATTTTCGAATAGAATAGTAACTAATGAATATCAACATTTTGACAACAGTCAAATACCTAATTTTATGTACAAACTTTTATCAGCTCATAATATTGAACCCCTTAATAAAATTATCAGCCTAACAGGATATCGACTATCAGGATAAGGGTAGTCCCTTATCCTGATAATCGACCTCCTCCCATTAATAATTTTACTCTTCAATTAGAGCTCCCAATCAATTTCCAATTATTAAACAAGTGTAAATTTAAATTTTAATCTCTGTAGGTACTTATATAATTTTTAAGCTTTATCTAAAAGATGGAGTTTCGAAACAATTTCCAAAAGTTTTCAGTGTGGCTTGGATTTCAAAAGAGAATTGTTTTTCTTTCCTATGTTGTTATGATGTTACAAAAGTTAAAGGAGGAGATTTTACTTCAGCACGTATTTTTTCCATTACTCCGTCTAATCTAAACCCATTTTGATATATTTTTTTTTACTTATTATAAACTTGTCATGTTTCATAATAACAATAATTTTTAGGGTTCCGTACCAAAATGGTAAAAATGGAACCCTTATGGTGAGACTTTCTCCGTCCGTCCGTCCGTCCGTCCGTCCGTCCGTCCGTCTGTCACAGTCGATTATTTCAGTAACTATTAAAGCTATCGACATGAAATTTGGCATAGTTGTGTATAATAGTGGCCCAACATCATTGGAATAAAGAAAAATCAAAAATTATTTTTAGTTTTATTAAAAAAGGGAGAAAATGGGGGGTTTGAAATTTCAAAGTAAAATAACTATACCGAGTGGGGTATCATATGAAAGGCCTTTACTTGTGCATTCTAAAACAGTTATTTTTTTTTATTTCTATATATAATACTTTTTGAGTAATCGGCCAAAATGTCGAAAAAAATACCGTTCCCCCCCCCCCCCCCCCCTTATCTCCAAAGTTTACCAATCGAAAAATCTGAAATAATTATGGTCAATAGAGGTTTATGTATATTTTACAGGAAAAATAAAATCAACGCGAAAATTATTTTAGTTTAATAAAAAAAGGGGTAGAATCAGGGGTTTGAAATTTAAAAGTAAGATAATTATACCGAGTGGGGTATCATATGAAAGGCCTTTACTTGTGCATTCTAAAACAGTTTTTTATTTATTTCTCTATATAATAGTTTTTGAGTAATCGGCCAAAATGTCGAAAAAAAATACCGTCCCCCCCCCCCTTATCTCCGAAGTTTACAACGCGAAAATTATTTTAGTTTGATTAAAAATGGGGGAAAATCGGGTGTTTCAATTTTCAAAGTAAGATAATTATACTGAGTGGGGTATCATATGAAAGGCCTTTACTTGTGCATTCTAAAACAGTCAATAGAGGTTTATGCATATTTTACAGGAAAAATAAAACCAACGCTCTAACTAGCATAGTTTTTTTTATAATAACAATAAACCTCTACAAACAAAGTTAACGATAAATAAGCAAATTAATATTATATTATCGTTTTACTTTTACTTTTGGAGTACGGAACCCTCGGTGCGCGAGTCCGACTCGCACTTGGCCGGTTTTTTTTATTTAAAAATGAGATTCAGTGTCGATTTTAGCGTCGCGCGTCGCTGACTTAGACGTTCTGACAGTTTTTGTATTGAAAATCTGTCAACCTTAATATTCGTTCACTTTTGAGACGCTCATATCTCTTTAGCGCAGTGTAAGTTTTGGACTTACTATGCGCTCTCAAAATAACACTACGTGAAGGGCGCTGTGTGGTTTTCGTGATTTGACTAGCAGAATGCAGGGTACAAGTACTTAACTTATTATACAATATCGAATGCGAAAACATATGGTTGGAGTGTTGACTCTCTGTTATAGTTCGATCGCTCCTAATCGGTAATCCTCCGGTCAGCGGCTTATATTTATTGCAACGGTGGAAAGATAACTACGCGCACCGACAAAACACGTGGAGCATGCATGTCCACGTACTTTGACTCATACTACCTATACTTTGATTACCTCAGAAGCTCTAGTAAATGTGAAAGTTTGTGAGGATGAATGGATGTTTGTTAGTCTTTCACGCAAAAACTATTGGACGGATTTTGATGAAACTTCAAATGTAGCTTATGCATTAGAGTCTTTGAGTATATAACCAACACATTAGAGTAGTATATAGGCCGGCATTTAATGCAGAAAAATTAAAGAATTCTCGAGTGAATCAAAAACCTTAATTCACATGGTCCACGAAGTTGTAACGAAGCGTTACACATTATTATAATTTATTATTTATTTTATTAATGTATTCTAACTTACTATTTTTTTTTACTTAACTATTAATATTATTAGAATAATGTTTATATAGTACTAGCTAAACCGTTTAAAACTAATTTGGTTAGGTTTTTGAACGCAAGCCAGGGCATTGACTCAGGCCGGTTGTACGAAAACGCGCGAACACTGAGTAGGCGCGCACGCCGGTGACCTTGGTTCGTCATTCACGTCCCAGACCGCACTAGGCCTGTACGTGCATACGTTTTTTTTGCGTGGTCGAGCGTCCTAGCTCGTTTCTTTTCTTGATCTACAACTACCTATGGTCAATTACCAATTTTAAAACCAAATTTGGAGTCATCCCGTTCTAGGATTCTCCGTTTGGAGTAACGTTCTCCATTCTCCGCTTCAACCTTCACCGCTCCGCTTAGAGCTACTTCCTGCACCGCTCGCTACTACCAATCCCGGCTAGTCACCAGATCGCGACGGTCGACGTTCCTGTGCGCGCTAGGCGCTAGCACGGGCGTCACCTCGTCTGCGGGTCTGCGGGACAGCCGTCACTCCCCAGCGACTCAGCGGCCCCCAACACCTAGGCCACCTAACCAGGGGAGTACCTATATACACCACCACCTAGGTCAAGGCAGGATCTTGGTAACTCCACGGCCCTACAAATTTGTGTACCCACCTACTGATCTAGCCGCGGTAATAAAGATCTGCCTTTGGTCGAAATAAATACTTTTGTTACCGTGGGCTACCTTTTGTTATTTAACCACATTACACTCTTTTTTATCACCCCCCGGTACTAAGTTACGATCATAATCTAGTCAAAAAATATTATTACCACCCTAATACAAGAATACGGGTCCCTAGGTGACTAATACTACTAAGCTATGACGCCGTAAGTCTCCAAGTATAAGATGCTACATTGCAAATACTTTTCTCATAGAAATAGGAAGCAAATCTTAGTTCCTTGACTTTTCTAGTGGAGAAATAATAGTCCATTGTTCTTAGTTTTATGCAGCGAGAGTGTTTTCAGACATTGTCTGTGGCCACACTATCAGAATTCCGTTAGAATATTCCCATTCGCGGCGATCGATCTCATTTTGACATCGCAACTCGACACCGGCGACCCATTTTCCATAGAGGCGAATATTTTTATTCACATACCCTATATTTATCGTCATTTTACCAAACATACATAGATGAAATATCGGAAAGATGATCGCAGGAAAAAAAATACGTGTGGCACTCGGGGACTGCCGCGGTAAAGCTATTGCATAGCATTTTCTAGTCGCACGCACACAAACACCGTGCCGAAGTCTGCCGAGCTGAAACGACGTTAGACGATGCACGGCTTTCAACGCCGCACCGCTGTGCCGGTCGGAGTGGGGGGTGTTAGGTTTATTTTCGTTACGGAATTTCTTGATTCAGTCGCCGCGCTCAAATCCCGCGATAAAAGCTATGCAATAGCTTAAAGATTGCATATCGTGCTCGTATATAAAATGCTATACCAGCTTTTGCACACGACTTCATCCGCGTGGAGTTAGCTTTTAAAAATCCCGCAGGAGCCCTCTGTTTTCCCGGGAAAAATGATAGTCTATGTCACTGTCTAAGTCTTCAACTATACCTATATGCAAAAAATCACATTGATCTGTTACTGCGTGATTGAAGGACAAACCAACAAACAAACACACCCTCGCATTTATAACATTAGTCAGCATAACGATACGTGCGATAAACTCTGGAAAACGCAATGTTTGCAGACTCCCAACTAGATACAAGCGGCACAAGACCGAGACACGTGGAAGACCAAACTTAACTCGCGACCTTTGGACCTAAGTTCAATTCAAAATCTTTTATTTCATGTAGGCCAACTGTGGCTCTTATGACAAGTAAAAAATCTACCATCGGTTCGGAAAGCTGATTCTGCTGAGAAGAGCTGGCAAGAAACTATAAGAGTCCCTAGCATCGGTTTTTAAAGTAAATTATTAGGTATATCAGCTGTAGGTCCCCTGTGTTTTAGAACTAAAAAGTAACTATATGCTCGTATATAGTCAAGTAACTGTGAAACTAACGTAACCCTCTGATCTGAGGCATGGTCTATTTGTCTATCTATTTCATACGAATCGCGCAAAATTTAACCATACTTCCTTGTAATAGGGAGTATATTAATTGAAATAAGTGGTACTAGAGTGTTCGAACAACGTTTGTTCATTAAAGTGAGCCATGTTTGCTTATCCAACAATGAACGGTGTTAAGAAACCACGGGGTATGTGGAAGAATTAATTATAACTATCCGGTCTAATTTCTCTTCAATGTTTTAGGTGAGTTTTTTTATGTCAAGTTGCCCATTGATTGCTGAATTCATGTATTAACTTGTTAATTTGTGTAAACTTATTTTGTTTGTTTGTTAAAATTAAAAAAATCGAAATTGTTAATTTTGTATATAGGAATCACCACTTTGGATTAGTTTTTAACCCCCGACGCAAAAAGAGAGGGGTGTTATAAGTTTAACGTGTCTGTCTGTGTATCTGTGTATCTGTGTATCTGTGTATCTGTGTATCTGTCTGTGGTAGCGTAGCCGCCAAACGGATGAACCGATTTTCGTTTAGTTTTTTTTGTGTCATAGATAATTTTATCCCGAGTGTTCTTAGCCATGTTTCATGAAAATCTGTTCAGCCGTTTGAAGATTATCAGCTCTTTTCTAGTTGATTAGGGGATCTGACTAACTTTCTTATGTCCGATCGATTCGAAACTTGGTACCGTGTTACTTCAATGATATTGAAAGTATATGGTAAGGTAACCATGACCTGATCAGCCGTTTGAAGATCATCAGCTCTTTAATAGTTGATGAGGCGATCTGACTACCTTCCATATGTCCTATCGATTCGAAAGGTACCGTATTACTTCAATGATATTGAAAGAACATGGTAAGGTAACCATGACTTTAAATATGACATGTTAGAGTAAGGTTTAGATTTCGAAGGTGGGTAATTAAATGGGATCAATTAGGCTCAATTACCACTGCGCTAACAAATCACTATAAATACCTTCCTTATATTTATACCTACTTTAAAAAGAACTAAATAAAAGTAAAATTAAAAATTTTAAAAACCCCCCGACACTAAAAATAATTTCTAAAAACTAACAAATAATATTTTATACCTATATATAATTATTATTATCGTCACATATATTATGTAAGTTCAAATATTTTTATTTTCCAAGTGTCGTCGTCACGTCGGGGGACCGCTAAATGAGAAAAACAGGACGTGTAGTCGCAGATTGCAACAAAAGAATTTACTCCTTCTTAATTCGCAAAATCGACACAACCGTCAACGTCGTCTGCCCTCACGTGTCGCGCGCGGCTTTACGTAGAGCGTAGACTATTTAAGCATGAAACTTAAGATCGCTCGTACCTAAATGTAATTCGTAATAATTAATTAGCTGTTGGAAAAATACTTTATAAACTTTAGCGGTCCCGCGACGCGACGACGACACTTGGAAAATAAAAATATTTGAACTTACATAATATATGTGACGATAATAAAATTATATATAGGTATAAAATATTATTTGTTAGTTTTTAGAGATTATTTTTTGTGTCGGGGGGTTTTTAAAATTTTTAATTTTACTTTTATAGACTTAATAGATGACGGAACCGAAGCCGCGGGTAGAAGTAAAATATAGCCTTAACTTTCGTAGTACACACACAAGGAACTTATTTTAACTCTAAGGTATAGTTAATTTTCATAAGTATAACATCAATAATATATAGCGACTTTGAAATGTTTCACAGCTTTGTATAACCATGTAGAGCTGCCTGCGATAGTATACACACAATTCTATGCATCGCAATTGTTTTTCGCAACAGTTTCATCGAATTCATCTAAATACTTAATGTACAATATATAAAAGGAGAAGGTGACTGACTGATCTATCAACGCACAGCTTAAACCACTGGACTGATCGGGCTGAAATTTTGCACGAAGATAGTTATTATAACGTAGGCATCCCCTAAGAAAGTATTTCTGAAAATTGAACCCTAAGGGGTAAAATAGGGGTTTAAAAAATCGAACTTAACGTGAGCGAAGCCGCGGGCAAAAGCTAGTGAAAAAACTTGAGAGGTGTCAAGGGACACCCGGATGGAACGTAGTTCCTTTCGATTACATTGTGTTCGGTATTTTCGCGATACAACATTGGATCTCCGTAGCCTAGTGGCTCCGGCAGTCGCCTAAAAGTTCAAAGTCGATGGTTCGAATCCCAGCTCGACAGACTGAATTTTCTATTTTCAATTTTATTTTAAATAATTTCTTCATGTGGAATTTTTCCCTAATTTTTTATAACTTATAACTTATAAAAAATTAGGGAAAAATTCCACATGTAGAAAATAGAAAATAGAAAATTCAGTCTGTCATCATTCAGTATAGTATTCATTCAGTATAGATTTAGAAAATAGAAAATTAAGTCTGTCGAGCTGGGATTCGAACCATCGACTTTGAACTTTTAGGCGACTGCCGGAGCCACTAGGCTACGGAGATCCAATGTTGTATCGCGAAAATACCGAACACAATGCAAAATTCACATTCAACAAAAAAGTGTCGGTTTCAAAAATATGTCGTGTCGGTTCCTTAATTTTTTCCGTCTAGCCCCCTTCCGTACCGCGCGATAAGGAACTTACGTTCCATTAATAAAACTTAAAGCAAATTCATACAATATATTACTGAAAAGCATGGCCACATCGATTGATAACAAAATAATGGTTGCATTTCCACAAGCCGATTCTTTGCTCAATTTTCAGTCTCTTACAGAGTTTAGCTAGTGAAGAAGGACCACCGTACCGTAGCCCAAGCAAATTAGGTTAACCAAAAAAAATACAAGATCTAGAAAAAGTTATCTTGAAAGAAGTTTTACAGAAAAGATGTTAAGAAATTTCAGTCACGTAAACGTACCGTAATGCAAGCGACCTCGATGCACGGAATTACAATGTAGGCTACTTCGTAGCTCGCTACAGGCTACACCCCTGCTACGAAGAAGCTCTACGTGTTTTCATGGCAAAATCAGGGCCAGCGCAGATAGAACTGCAAGTTACAAGGTCAAGTAATGGCCGAGTAAGGGTGAATTCACAACTATTATTAAGCTATTGCATAGCTTTTATCGCGGGCTTTGAACTAGGACAAACAGTTTGAGCGCGGCGACCGAGGAGAAATTCCGTAACGAAAAAAAACCTAACACCGTCGTTGAGTAAGCGTTCAATATTTTAGAGGTTCTCAAGTAGCTCTATTTGGCACAGTGGGCGAGCGAAAGCTTTCTTTGATGATGTCGCAGGTTTGAATCTCACTCCTGAAGTAGTGACAGTTCGCTTTTCTTGTTTGTTTGTTTTTTAATTCTTTTTTTTGCATATTTTTTATTATGCAAAAAAAAAATATTGCATAAATATTATAATTGCATAAGTTGATACAAAATGCTATGCAATAGCTTTACCGCGGCAGTCCCCGAGTGCCACTTAAGTTTTTTTTTCACATATAGTTGACGCATAGTTTAAGTAGGTACTTACTTCAATTTGGTACATGTATAATGTAATTTAGTTATCGAAATTTTAGTAAATTATAAATGCAAAGAAAGTGTCCGCAATATTTATGTTTATATAGTTTTGGGAATAAAGGTTTTTGTATTGTACTAAATATCCTCAGCATTATATCAACACAAAATGTTTGTTTTTGTAGCTAAACATTTATTCGTGTACCGAAAAATCGATGTCACGAGAGATATAAGTAAACCTATTTTAAAAATAGGTCGTCTCGTCTTTTTATTGGATACTGAGGGGAAATGTTGCATCGTTATTAAATTCTCGCACTCAAAAATATTGTGAGTGACGGCGGCCATATTGAACTTGATATTAGGGGTGCAAAGGGGGTGCATATTCAATATCGGCAGTGCAAGCGTTTCAGAGAGCGATATACAGAATATTGTTCAAATAAACTTGTTCATTTTAAGACTTGCAGTAAACTAGCTGATACATATCTCTTCGTGGATTTAGGTTTACATAAAAATGATTCTCCATACAAACTACAAATAATTTAGATATAACACGAAAAATTTAACCCATAGGGCTAGTATTTCCAAAAATTATTAAAAATTTGTTCTGTGGACATGCAAGATATCAATCATTTAAATGTTATTCATACTTACAAAAAAAACACTAGTCTTGTTCACTAGTTGTACATTATACAGCTTAGTTTGGTATCTTCTATCCTATAGATTTTACAGAAAACACACCATAGAAATCTCATACACACACACAAAACACATCGTAGAATAAGTAGTTTCTCTCTAAGAAAAATGCTTGCAAACAAAGTCGTCTCGTACCTTACAATCCAAAGTCGCCGCTCAGTTGGCATCGTCAAAGAATCGGAAACAGAATTAGTGTTACCGGTTAAAGCGGGGTACAATTCGTCTCGATACAAACACGGTTTCCTGTCTCCGGTAGGCGGTATCTGCTCGCATCTCAACTCTGAAGTTTAACTGAATTTTCCGGGTATCAAAGGAGCTAGTTTTAGCTCCCTAAGGCGCGCTTGCAGAAATGCTTTAACCCAGAGTTAGCAGCTAACTCTGAGTTAAAAGGACAGATTTCGCAGATTTCGTATAAAGTTTCTGTCAAAATTACAAATTTATTCCTGGGTTAGCTAACTCGGCGTCTCTGCAAGCGGGCCTAAGATCGATTAGTCTTGATTATTTTTAGCAAAATCGTGAGAAGGATAGGTTTATTTTCGATTGTGCAACAAACAAGCTATTACGTAACTTATGCAAGGTAACCGCTACATGCGAAAAATCAAATTACTGAAAAAGAAACTATGATAATTAACAAAAAAAATGCGATTATTTTGGAAATTAACATCACTTTAAATAATTTAAGTAAGTAGTTTAAAGTAGTTTTTGGAATACCTTTTTATGGTTTTCATTTCAAAATGAAATTGAATTCAAATTGAATGTTTTATATTATAGACCTGAAGAATGTATAGAGTATAGTAGGTCTATACTCTATACATTCTTCTTCTACGACCTAAAGTATGTATAAACCTAGAACAACCTATGCTGAGGAGTTTTGCTCGAGATCACAAGATATATAAGTAACCGATACTTATTTACTGTAATATGTGAAAGCGACTGTTTACCCAACACTTAAAAAGAAAATGACGTGAGCAAACATTGTGAAATCGAATTCCTCCCTCAATAGGATTCCTTTCGCCATCAATGTAATTAAGTCGCAGGGCGTTTAATTAAATAAAAAGACGAAGGCAAGAAATTACTCAAAGGTTACAAGATTACACGGAATAATTGGATAGGTGTCTTCTTTTAATTAAAGTTTGTTGACTTAGGAAAAATTCTTGCATCTTATTGCATCGGCATCTATATCAAGACTCATAAGACATCCACTGCAAGATTTAAGTATCCGTTAGGGACCTCCACACATCGGGGTCTTGTGTTGCTTCGTAATTGCGACTCTTCAAAATTCAAAATTATTTATTTCACGTAGGCCAACCTGTGGCTCTTATGATACGTCATGACTCTACCACCGGTTTGGAAAGCGGATTCTGCTGAGAAGAGCCGGCAAGAAACTCAGCAGTTGCTCTTTTCAAAATAATCATTATACAATATTGTTATGTACCTATTACATTGTAATAAGTTTTATATTATCTTGTGGGTAGCCGGATGCTAAGCCGATTTAACCCATGCAACTTTGTTAGAATAGAATAGAATATAATATTTCCACAATGAGGTAAAGTTCCAAAAAAGCGTAGGTACTACAATTCAATTCATATTAAGACGGAGAATCTTCTCAGAGAAGATTCGAGTTAAGGCCATAGTCTACCACGCTGGCCCAATGCAATTTGGCAGACTTCACACGCCTTTGAGAACATTATAAAGAACTCACTCATGAGTCACTCCTGACAACTCACGATGTTTTCCTTACCGTTATGTGATATTAAATTGCTTAAATGCAAATAACTCCGTAAAATCAGAGGTACGTGCCCGAGATCGAACCTGCGACCCCCCGAATAGGAGACCGCAGTCCTAACCACTGCTGACTCATGCTGAGTGTATGAGTACTGCGGTATATAGTTCTATATTATTTTAAAAATGTTTGACCTTGATTTCGGTCAGGATTTCACTATAAAACTCGAATGCTTTTTAATTTATATAAAAAAATTAGGCATTAATTTTTTTGCGTAAATAAGATACGGTACGGATTTAATTAATATTTCAATTTCACAAGCTTTAAATTGTATACAAAAAGGTGGTTGGTGGTTTTCCTACTATTCACTTTTCATTTTCTTTAGCTCTCGAACTATCGAAGAACTCATTGCTCCAAGTGGTTATTTACAAATAGCTCCTGGACTATTTGTTGACTGTATAGAATTGATCTGCACACTCCAGTGGGTTTGTTTGTCACGGCACCGGAGAATCGGGCTCGATTTAAGGATGAGTACACACCGTAGATTTTAAAAATTATTTATTTGTTGGTTTGTTGTGACAGTCTGAACGTTGAAGCGAAATAACATTTTTTGAAATGAATCCATACGTTAGTTTTAACAGTGACTAGCTATTTCAATCAGTTTTGCCCTAGTCTAGAACCTAAAAGGCATTTTGTAACCCAGTGGTAAACCACTTCGGGCAGATTTTGATATATTCTCCCTTTATCACTTAATCACACTATTGCGTTCTACGCAAAAACAAATAAACTGACATTTTGTCAGTTTATTTTATGTGGAATGAAAATAGCCTATTGTTGCTCACTGACTCTTTAAAATCCGTTAAAAATCATCCATGGCTCCTTTGTCGCGTGAAAGAAGGACAAATTAACAATCATAAGTGTTCGTAATGAGGAAATGATCAAGATGGATATATTAGCATTGCACAGAAGGGAGAAAAATTTTCCAAAATTTTGGAATGCAACAAAAAAGTTGCAGCCCAAACAAAGTCTGCCTGTATCCGTGGACGGCTTGCAGAAGCCGAGAGAAATAGCAGAACTTCTACTAACTATAAATACTTAGAGAATAGCCTCGAAGTTTAAAATAAACCCGATGCCAGCTCGGAGTCCCGAGATGGCGACCAGCCTTGCCATTCCTGTGAAACCAGTAGTGCAGTTCACGGTTGATGATGTAGCTAAGGCGGTACGTGGAATGAAGCGGGGCAAGTCTCCTGGCTACGACGATCTTAGTATAGAGCACATAATATTTGCTGGCGAAGTCTTGTGGTCCAAGCTATGTGTGCTTTACAATGTATGTGTGAAGCACACATACCTTCCCGATTCTTTAATGAAAACGGTAGTCGTGCCCATCGTGAAGTGCAAAACAGGGGACTTGAGCTCATCTAATAATTATCGGCCTATTTCTCTAGGCACTGTAGTGGGCAAGGTGTTTGAGCAGCTGCTGCAGCCTGAACTGCTGGAGAAGGTGTGCATAGATGAGGCGCAGTTTGGCTTCCGTCCCGGCGCGGTGTCTCAACAGACTCAGCAATCGTCAGCCTCAAATACGCGGTTGACTATTATGTCAGCCGTGATACGTCTGTTTATGCTTGCTTCCTGGATCTGAGTCACGCATTTGATCTAGTGAATTATGAAATACTCTGGAGCAAATTGCGCGGTTCAGGAGTCTCTGAATCAGTGGTTGAGTTGTTGAGATACTGGTACGGGGGTCAAACGAATCATGTAAGGTGGGGTGACACGGTCTCTGGCGCCTATAGGTCAGAGTGCGGAGTTCGCCAGGGCGGGTTAACCTCTCCGGACCTTTTTAACGTGTACGTCAACGACCTGATCGGCGAGCTGAGGAGCACTGGAGTCGGCTGCCATATCGATGGTGTTTGCTTCAACAATCTGAGCTATGCGGACGACATGGTGCTCCTCAGTCCGTCTGTCAAAGGCCTCAGAAAGTTACTGTCAGTCTGTGAGAGTTATGCCAACTCTCACGGGCTGAAGTATAACGCTTCTAAAACTGAGATGCTTGTTTTCAAGGCAGGAAAGGGTCCGGAGAGGATCCCCGAAGTCTGTTTGAATGGGACGGCAGTGCGGGTTGTTAAGCAGTTCAAATACCTTGGTCACATCGTCACTGACGACCGCAAAGACGATCTTGACATGGAGCGTGAAAGGCGGGCATTGTCGATTCGGTCCAACATGCTCGCGCGCAGATTTGCTAAATGCAGTAAGGAAGTGAGGGGCACCCTCTTCAGAGCCTACTGCCAGTGTTTTTATACCTGTCAGTTATGGTACAGGTACAAGAGGGTATCCTTCAGCACTATAAGGGTGCAGTATAATAATGCATACCGCATCATTATGAAGTTTCCAAGATACTGCAGCGCGTCTGGCATGTTCGCCGAGTCGGGAGTGCCCGATTTCTTTGCTGTTATCAGAACGCGTATATCTTCCTTCTGGGAAAGATTGCGTAACTCTGGTAACGGCATTCTCCAGGTCGTGGGTAGGGACTTGTGCAGTCCAATGTTGAGACATTGGATCTCGACACATCGAGATCCAAATAGAAAATAATTCTCAATTTATTCAATTCAATTTTTAATTTTAATTTTACATTATGTTTTGTAATAATTTTATTTTATTCTATTTTTATTTGTACATGGGTTATTACCTAAATAAAGAAATTTTTATTATTATTATTATATTATAAGTTTATATTATAGTATAAGTTTCGCTTGGATTAATGTTTTTAGTCCCATGGGAACTCTTTGTTTTTCCGGGATAAAATTAATGTTATATCTAACAACTAATGTAACAACTTTACCAGAATCATGATCAGTTCTGCGATTGAAACGGGAAAACAAACAGACTTCCCTTCGCAATCTCATATTAACTTGAATTAGTATGTACAGTGTACACGTATAAATCAAAGATATTAGCTATTTATGCAACTGCATCGTAATGAGGGTCATTTTAATTCGAGTGCTGTTTTTTGATACGAGGCTTGCCGAGTATCAAAATAGGATAGTACGAGAATTAAAATGACTAATTACGTTCAGTTGCATACAAGATTTTATCTACGACAAGGAAAATAAAATCTTTAACAAAATACGCCATAGGCTCAATATAGTAACAAAAAGTAACTCCGTAAGCCGCCACCAGCTGCCTGTGGCGCCTCTGTCAACAAAAAGTAACTCCGTAAGCCGCCACCAGCCTCCTGTGGCGCCTCTGTCGTATGAACGGTACAAAAGTGCCAGAACTCAGAGCTTAGCTTTAGGTATCCTAATTTAAGAAGATAACCATTTCGATTCAGCTCCCATACAACGAGCTGCATCGAAATGAGAAGCAAAACCGAAAGAGGGTTCATTTCGATTCAGCTGTCAAATTCGAAATTGGAACTTTTCGATGCTGGAGTAGATAAAAATATTAATGCTACCCTTTCGTCAACAAAGTAGCAATTACAAAACCATTCTTTATTGGCTCCTGCAATCTACCGCCTACGCAAAGACTATAATTTATTATTGTGTCCAATTCACAATTATTTACGTGGTAGTAAAATTAGTCGGCGTGTGAAGCTTAGACCATTCAACCCAAGTTTGAAGCTATAATAATATTATATCGTGTAGCTCTCCAAGCGTGAAGTACCCTTCAAGCCCACGCATTATTGCCTGAACTTTGAATCACTTGAGGACATATCGTTTGCTCTTTTGTATTTTATTTTTTAGTAATTTTTAAATTTGTGGGTAGTTTTCCTTACTAATATTATAAACTAGCTGATGCCCGCGGCTTCATCCGCGTGGATTTGAGTTTCTAAAATCCCTCGGGAATTCTTTGATTTTCCGGGATAGAAGTAGTCTATGTAGTGACATAACCCTCCAGCTCCTCAACTACACATAAGCAAAAAATCACTTGTATCCGTAGCTCTGTTGCGGCGTGACTGAAGGAGAAACCAACAAACAAACACTTTTGCATTTATAATATTAGTATGATTCTAAAGTTAGTTTGTTTATTTGTCCTTCAATCACGCAGTAACGGAGCAACAGATAGACGTGATTTTTTGCATGGGTATAGTTGATATAAAAAGTGACTTAACCTAGTTTATGTCTCGGATAAACAAAGAGTTCCAGCGGGATTTTAAAAGCTAAACCCTTGCGTATAAAGTCGCGGGCATCAGCTAGTTGTTACAGTTTTTGCAATTCACGAAGGCGAGTGAGCTTTACTCGTGGTTACTTCGTGTACATGCACATTGCATAAGTGTGCGTGCCTATCAAAGCCTAGGTAGGAGCGAGCAGGCGCGAGCATTGCGCTCGCTCACACTTATACAGATACGACACACACACAACTATAAGTCAGTCGCCCTCGTGAATTGCAAGAACTACACAAAGAGATCCGCATGCCTGCACCTGGCTCTACAACAAACAATCAAGACAACAACGTGCGCTCTACGCCCGTTCTCG
Source organism: Oeneis ivallda (assembly GCA_029955525.1). Classification (NCBI taxonomy): domain Eukaryota; kingdom Metazoa; phylum Arthropoda; class Insecta; order Lepidoptera; family Nymphalidae; genus Oeneis; species Oeneis ivallda. Next base: position 22,444,037 of record JARPMR010000015.1, read on the forward strand.
CTCAAACAGTTCGTATGATGTATGGGTATAAAAGCCTGTTTTATTACTGCGTGAGTTATAGAGGCTTGGACGTTATCGTTATATGTTAGGATTGGCGAAAGACTTCCCTTGTTTACTTGTAGGTACGAAAATTCAGGAGACATATTTTGTTACTAGATGATGCCCGCGACTTCGTCGATTAAGGGTTTGGATTCCCGCGGGAATTCTTTAATCTTCCGGGATAAATTAATATAAATAATATTATGTGCTTTTCTGATGTATAAGTTGTGAAGTTTCATCAAAATCCGTCCAGTATATTTGTATGAAAGGGTAATAAACATCCATCCATCCTCACAAACTTTCGCATTTATAATTAATTTATAATAATTATTATTATTAGTAATAAATAATTTATAATTTATATTTATTAATAGTAGCATAGAATAGAATGGAATAGAAATGTTTTTTATTCAAATAAACTTTTTTACAAGTGCTTTTGAATCGTCGATGAGTCTACCACTCTGGTTCGGAATGCCCTTCCTGCCGAGAAGGACCAGCAAGAAACTCGGCGGTTGCTCTTTTCAAAACAAGTCTACAATACAATAGATAATATGCTATGTATGCAGTGTTTCTACAATGAGTTCCACAAAATCATACCTAATTATAATTCAACACGTTAAGACGGGCAGACAGAAAGCAGCCCCATTCTCGCTGGTGGAACCCGTTCACGAGCATGACGCATGATCCAGCCATTGCTTCGCTCAACCATATTTGAGGGATAATACATCTATCGCTCCAGAAAATATAACAGACGCACTGCCTGACAAACAGACGGAATTGGCGTAACTATATTTAAATAAGAGTTTCTTGTTGAACCGCCAACCCAAGATCGAACGAATTGGCGCAAGAAAGTTAGCAGACGCGTGCCCTAAACGGGAAAAGGGAAGGACAAAAAAAATTGGTTGTCTGTAAAGTCGGTTTACGAACGATAGTTTTATTATAAAGAAACATTGATGAAAAATCACATACTTTTATGAATTGAATTGAATTATTATCACTGAATTATCATTATTTTGTTTAATACAAAGAAGGAGTTAATTGTAAATTACAATTTTCTCTAGTCACAAGCCAACGCTTGGGCCGATCGTGCCTCTCTATCGCTTGTTCCGCGCTCTCACTTGCACGCGCAGGCTCAGGCGTAACGTGACACTTTTTCGTGCGTGCAGCCGGTGTTCATCGATTTATAAGACGTTATCACGTCAAAAGAGGATAAGGGTTCCATATCGTCTCACGACGGAACCCTAAAAGCAGATTTCAACCCTTTTCCACGTGTTGTTTATTATCAGCGGCCCCTCAGTTGTGCTTCAAAGCGGTGAAAGTGGGTGAAAGCCAAAAGTCAAAAACATTGTTCGTCGGAGTTCAAATCGATTTCATACAATGATTGACCTTTACCTTGATGATTTATCCTTTTCATGGTCATTGGTGCATTTGGCAATTGTTAGGCTTTGAATTTGTTCAGTTTTCAATCACTGCATTGCTTTGTTATAAAATTTCAAATAAATATCGTGTATTGTACGGACAAAATGTTAATTAACAATGGGCGCTAAACAGACTTCTTTTAATTAGCATTATTGACCTCTGACATTGTCTTCTGAAATACTAAGTGAGCCACATCAACTTGCATCTGAAAAATACTATCTTAACCACACCTACCTACTATATACCTTTACCTTACTATATACCTTTGATATAAGCTACTGTAATTATTTTTTATTAACCGACTTGAAAAAAGGAGGAGGTCCTCAATTTGTCGGAATCTTTTTTTAGGGTTCCGTACCCAAAGGGTACCAACGGGACCCTATTACTAAGCCTACGCTGTCCGTCCGTCCGTCCGTCCGTCCGTCTGTCAGCGGGCTGTATCTCGTAAACCGTAATAGATAGACAGATGAAATTTTCACATATTATGTATTTCTATTGCCGCTATAACAACAAATAATAAAAATTAAATTAAATTAAAAAAATTAAATTAAAATGGGTAGGTGGGTAGATGGAAATCTTTTAATTTAATTTTTTTAACGGAACCCTAAAAGAGCGAGGCCCGACTCGCACTTGGCCGATTTTTTTTTATGTATGTCCACCGATTACTCGAAGACGCCTGAACCGATTTGGAAAATTCTTTTTTTGGTTGAAAGGGTGTACTTTCCATTTAAATTTTACCGATCTCGGTCGAGTGGTTTTTAAAAAATCAACAATAAATTATATACTTTGAATTGGCGCGGGCGTTATAAGTCGGTTTTTTAATTTTTTTTTATATTAAATCATTAACATTATCATATCAAGCAGTAAGCTCATAAAATATTTTTACGCATTTATTGCATTACTAGTTGGCCCGCCCCGGCTTCGCACGGGTTAGCTACAAAACAAACACAAAGAGTTATATCTTCTTCTTCTCCGATAATATTTAGAAGATCTTCATCACAATCAGACAAAATATGCCCGATAGTATACACTTTTAAATAAAGAAAGACTTATTAAGATCGGTTCCAATTTGAGGGAGTTATGAAGTAAAATCGATAGAAACTTTCATCCCCCATCCCAGAGAAACCTTACTGTTTGTCAGGATAAAAACTTTCCTATATTATGTTGACCCGGAGTATCAGCTAAGTACTACTACTATACATAATTTAATTTAAATTTCCGTTCTGTACTTTTCGCGTGATGCTCGTACACACAAACAGACAGATATACTGATAGACAAACTGATAGACAAACTGATAAATACAAAGCAGTATATAGATGAAGCATCCCCAAGTCAAATTTTCAAAATACTCGTATTATATTTTATTTGATGTACAGAAATCGTCCAGTTTTATTATAATTATTATAGATATCATCATAATAATGTTGTTTAACCGTGAAAAAAGTCTTAAATCATTAGATTATACGAGTTCTTGCAAACGAGAAGAACTATGTACTTTTTATTTACAACTTTCTGCACGAGGTCAGTAAAATCAACTTTCAGGACATGTTTACCACCCTTGAATGCATTTTCCGTGCACATTTCAAGCATTGAAAAGGCACTTAAAAACTCGCAAGCAGAGTTTGATGATCTAGCATCAAACAAACACGTGAACTCCAATATTAACTCATGCAAGTACTTATAGTGCACGCAGTTCGACCTACTTTTAGTTCTATGGGCAGTGGGCACCTACTAGTGGGTGAACTAGGCACTGTTCCCCGCACTAACTATCAAAGCCTCGTCAAGTTTTATTAACCGAGCGAAGTGAGGAGTATATTTACTAGTCTATTAACTTCGAAATTATGGTTTTTTTATATACTTACCTATTGTAAAGATCGCCCGCTAAAGGTCGTCGCTCATTCATAAACTCGGCACCCGACTAGTACCACCTCTTCGCTCGGCATCCATGCGTTATGGATGGGTCGCCCTCACGGTGATATTACTCAAGTGTGGTCAAGAACTATTCGATTTAGTTCCAACATCACCGTTCTACCATGGAACCGCAAGGCATCGCACGAATCTCCACCGCTACGCGGTCGGAATTCCACGATCTCGCACTAGCAAGCCTTTTGCGTCCTCGTTCGGCTTACGTTTTTCAACTATCAAGACAGAATAGGCATCTTCTAGACAAGCGCAATCCATCTTAGGCTGCAACTTCACATACGTTAAGGTGAGATTGCAGTCAAGTGCTAGTCTATATATTAAAATTACGCTGCCGCCGATTTGATGGCCAGTGCTCAACTTGAGGACGCCGCGTGGTCAACGCATCGCCCTCTAGTCGAGTCACAAAATAGGTCGAGTGAACAACTCACGAACAGCACGCGGTCCACTCGGAATCTGAGCGTATGGCAAGCAGTGAGTGGTCACCAATTAGTTCACTCAACGTCTGCGTTTGGATAGCTTACGAGCGACGCGATTCTGTGATGCTACAGAGTTGATAAGTGAACTGCACGAGGCGAGGCAGTGCTGGTCGGGTGTCGAGTTGATAAGTGAGCGATTACCTTAACTAGCATTACTGTAACATTTTTGCCTTCAGAAGAATGAAATTAGCTGCGCTGTGGTTTTAACGGCGAAGTTGAAATGAGCCGCACAAATACTCAATTTCCCGTTACCGTTCGCATCAGTTACCGAGGTAACGAGTAACGACCCGCTCCTCAATCCGATGCGGCAGATTTCCCTAAGGGCCGTGCCGGGGTGTTTTCATTTCTTCCTAAACTCACTTTTACTCAGCTTTTAGCTAGTTATTTCATCATATTATAATTATGTGTTTAAGTAATATTTGCTTTGCTTTTACCGGCGACTGTTGCCTAGAGTTAGGTTTTCTAAATCCCGTAGAAACCCTTAGCTTTCTTGGTTAAGAAGTATCCTTTCTCACTCTGTGCTCAAATAAATAAATGCTGTGTATATACGATCATCATCTTCATTAGCAACCCATCAACGGCTCACTACTGAGCGCAGGTCTCCTCTTAGAGAAGGGTTGTAGACCATAGTCCACCACGCTGGCCCAATACGAATTGGCGGACTTCACATACCTTCAAGAACATTATGAAGAACTCTCAGGTGAGCAGGTTTCCTCACGATGTTTTCCTTCACCGTTGTAGCAAGTGATATTTAATTGCTTAAACGCACTTGACTCCGAAAAGTCAGAGGTGCGTACCCGGGATCGAAACTGCGACCCCCCGAATATCACTGCTTCAGCTTGTATATACGATATTTTGAAATAATTAACGTTTCTACTTACGTTGAACTACTTATAACCGCAATATATCATAGCGTAGTAGTATACAAGTGGTACACAACTTTGATAAATTAGCATAAGGGCTGTTTCAGATTAGCGTTTTTTCAGCGCGTATAAGCTCGTTTTTGGTAGCGAGTACAGGCGCGTCCTTTGCCACATGCACAACACGAGCGTTGACGCGCTTATTAGCTCGTATAACAGCGAGCCGAGTTCGTCCAAACCACTGCACACTGCACCGGTTCGAGCGAACATTGATGACCTCCCTGGCTCAGTGGTGAGCGCTGTTGTCTTATAACTGGGAGGTCCCGGGTTCGATTCCCGGCGGGGTCAATTTGGGAATTTATAATTTCTGAATTGTCTCTGGTCTGGTCTGGTGGGAGGCTTTGGCCGTGGGTAGTTACCACCCTACCGTCAAAGACGTGCCGCCAAGCGATTTAGCGTTCCGGCACCATGGCGTGTAGAAACCAATTAGGGGTATGGGTTGAATGTTCACTGCCATACCCCTTCCAAGTTAGCCCGCTAACATCTTAGAATGCATCGTCACTTGCTATCAGGTGAGATCGCAGTCAAGGACTAGCTTGTCATCAAATAAAAAAAAGAACACGCTGAAATTAGCCCGTGTACGCGCATTCGGTTTTTTGAAGAGCAAAATGTGGTGCGCGTGCAAGCGCGTATGCCGATAGGACCTTATACACCCGAAATAATACGCTAGTCTGAAATCGCTCTAATGATATAATTAACCAATTAGGTCGGTTTATTTTCGTTTTTTTTATTATTAATTATAATTTTATTTTAGATGTAATATAATATTAATTGTGTGTTATTATAAGTTTTAAATTAGGCCGGTACTTTAGCATTTACAGAAACAAGTAGCGGCAGAAAATGTTAGAGGTAATAGATAAAGCAAAAGCTAAAATTATTGTGAAGAAACAATTTCAACCGCTACTTTTGTATGAAGAAGTTATTTGGCTGTTACTTCCAATGAAGACTCATAACTTAGCCTTTGAGTATTAAACCAACTTATTACTCAAAGCTCTAAGCCTAAGACTATGGAAATACCTACTCATGCCGATCCGTTGCTTTGCTATATTAATTATATACGTGTATGGTTTCATAGAGCACATAGTTCGAAGAGCTGAATATGGTCGTTGGGGTCCTAAGGTGTTGGAGTGGCGACCCCGCACCGGGAAACGCAGTGTTGGCAGGCCCCCCACCAGGTGGACCAACGACATCAAATGAGTCGCAGGGAGCCGCTGGATTCAAGCGGCGCAAGACCGAAGCCTGTGGAAGTCCATGCAGGAGACCTTTGTCCAGCAGTGGACGTCTATAGGTTGATAAAGAAGAAGATGGTTTCATATAAGAACATACACTGCAAGGTAGACATATGCCGAGCGTCCCGAATTACGTGTCCCGCTCTCCGTGTCCCGATTTTAATTAAAACCCTCAATCAATTCCGCTATTATGACATGTTTTGCAATTTTACGGTCAGTTATTAAGCTGCTGACCTTACATTTACAGCCCGTGTCAGGGTTTACGACTCAGGGCATATTACAGGCCTTCGGGATATCATTGCGGTGAGGAAATTCTCCTTGAGAGAATACGACTTTTCCATTGTTTTTAATTTTATTTAGCTATAGTAATGGTATTTCTATATGCGGCTGAAACATGGACCCTAAGACAAGTTGTTGACCCACGAAAAATCGATGCTTGGAAATGTGGTATATTTTGTTTTTAGATGGTGGATGGAAGATGATGGAGCTGGAAGGTGGTCATAAGAACTCAAAAAAAGAAAAGACGTACTCTGGTCCTGGATGATATCCAAGTCTTACGATGTACTCAGCTACTAAAAGCTTATTTTTTTTTTATTTTTTTTTAATTTACACTTGTTTTATTTTTCAAAATACCTCTCGAATAGCTATTATAAGACACGTAATGTATTATATATATTTAATTTTTGATTTTAATTTTATGTGTGAGTAAAAATCTAGCATTCTTTAAAATTATTAACAAGTATAGTTTAATTTGGTTTGTAGTTATATAGGTAAAGAAGACCCAAAGTGTGTTATTTTTCCATTTACCGCATCATACACGCCAAAAAAAAGTGAATAATGCCAATAACGGCCTACATCCACCCGAAACTAAATTGATTTGTCAAAATTTGCCTTGCGATCGAGCCTGTAATGTTATCAAATAAGGAAGACCCAAAGTGTATTATTGGTAACAGCAGCGATCTATTCCCCTTTTCCCTTTGGATTGGTTTACGTCCCGGGTTATCACACGTTATGGCATTACCCGGCATTACCGTTGATAGCAGGAGTAATGTCGCATTCTTATGACAGCTGTGCCTTTATAGGATTTCAAAAACATACAAAATTGTGAACCCCATGTGATGAGTATAAATCAAGCGATGTTAGGGGCCTGTTTCACCACTAACGTTGATTAACGTTGTTAAAGTGTCTGATATATATCTAACAGATAAAATAGCTGTCAGATAAATCTGTTCGACATTTTTTAGAGTTTATCTGCTAGATCGCCTTAACGGACACTAATTGTGGAACAGAAGACAAGTTGTGGATAGGCTATCAGGCACTTTATCAGCAAGTGGTGAAACAGGCCCTAAGACTTCTGTCTCGTTTTCGGCGCTTAGGGGTTCTGTCCCAGGCATGCAGGGAATTGTCGGAGTTAAACGATAATCAATTACTTTAACGGTGGCGGAAGACATCGTGAGTAAACTTGCTTGCGTGAGAGTACTCCATAATGTTCTAAGGGGGGGGGGGGGGGGGAAGGTTATATTAAAGTACTATTTTTTTTAATTCAAAGACATGAAAAACGGTTTGATTAGTACTGAGATTTAATTATCTTTATGTTTTTTTAAATTGCGATGTAAGGACTATGGTCTAAGCCTTTCTCGTTCTCTCAAATCACAAGAAACAACGGCATCGATGCTACGTAGCGGCAGTACATTGCGTTAATAACCATAAGAATAACGTCATATATATTATACCTATTCCATCCGCCATTTTCCGACGGAGCAATACGGCGTCGTAAACTATGGCCGTAAATGGAGATCGACGCTTGCGAGATACGAGACTGTGGACTGCACCGATGTATTGGTGGACTGATTGATATTGACTCGGAATTTGATCGGAAAAACAAAAGCTGAAGAATTTTGAGGCTCGGAAATATTAACTGTACGTTATTAACAGCAATGTAAATCCTATCTTTAGTTTCTAGCCCTATTACAGTCTACAAAATATTCATCTTTATGGGCGTGATACAATCAACAACAAGAAACCAAACGCCGTCATGTCATGTGGGGTTGAGTATACGCTTGCAGCTGTCTAAGATACTATCTTAGACAGCTGCAAGCGTATACTCAAGCGGGCTAACTTGAACAGGAGTATTGCAGTGTTAATCAAACCCTAACCTAACTTAATCGGCTTCTTCTCGCCATCGCACCGAAATGCTTAATTGCTTGGCGGCACGTCTTTTACGATAGGGTGATAACTAACCAAAACCGAAGTCGCACCAGAAAATTCTGAGATATTTTGACGACATCCGCCGTAGATTTGGAGTTTTCATGCAAATCGAAGTTGAATTATATATTTATTTATTTTTCAGTGGATTGTTTCGTATACCAGTTTAGTAGTTTACAATTATTGTAAAACTAATATATAGAGGAGCATTAAAGAACTAGAAAAAAGCTATTGTAAGACCCAGACGCGTTTCTGAGACGCAGAGAATAATTTAAAATAAAAAATTCTTTAACAACCGACTTCAAACTCCCGCTTTACTACATTACACACACACACATATACAAAGTATATAATTTATTGTTGATATTTTAAAAACCGCTCGACCGATTTCGATAAAACTTATAAGGGACCACCTGGGGAGTATACCCTTTCAAACAAAAAAAGTATTTCTCAAATTGGTTCAGGCGTCTTCCAGTAATCGGTGGACATACATAAAAAAAAAGATTCCAACGAATTGATTACCTCCTCCTTTTTTTAAAGTCGGTTAAAAAACCACGCCGCACGCTGCCACCTACCGCTATTTCGTCGCCTGTGCATGCGCGCGCGTACTTCAGCAGGCGTACATTCTTTTGTTTAAAAAAAATCTTCAGTCTTTTTATGGGACTTCACAATAATATTAAAAATAGTGCCACGTCTGTTCGGGGGTGGGGATTCATTTTCTTGTTTTCAGTGCCCATACATTTTCTTGCATAGTCCTTTGTTTCCATAAGATCGACGCCGTGATTCCGTGACTTCTCAAATAACACCCTGATGGGTAAGTGCAGTCAGTACTGCCCTTAATGGTTTGAAACGTGTCATACAGGTGGGAACACACTTTACGAGGGTCACGTGACAGGAAGGCAGTACCTAAACGTTATGACCTGCTAACACAAAACGTTTATGTGACGTCTCTGGGGACGCCTACACAGTTTCAAATACCTATAACGTATCGCGTTTTAATCTTATTTTATAGTGATCGTAAAATAATATCGATCCCTGATGCTCAAAACCTGTCAAATAGCACTACTTTCTGCTGAAGTTGTTAGTTCGTAAACTATGACTAAGTGATACCAGATTATGCGTACCTATTACTCGTACCGTTATAATTATGTGACATGGCGAAATTCTTTAAAAAATAAAACTTGAGAGGTGTCAAGGCCAAGGGACACCCGGATGGAACGAAGTTCCTTTCGATTAATTAATTTGGCATTGTGTTCAATATTTTCACACTACAATATTAGATCTCCGTAGCCTTGTGGTTTCTAAACAGTTAAAGGTCGATGGTTCGAATCCCAGTTCGACAGACTGAATTTTCTACTTTCAAATTTATTTTAAATAATTTCTACATGTGGAATTTTTCCCTAAATTTTTTATTTTTATTATTAATTTATTATTTAATGATAAATTAAATTACTGACCTTAACTTATTTATTATTTAATAATTAATTAAATTTATTATTTAATAAATTAATAATAAAAATAAAAAAATTAGTGAAAAATTCCACATGTAGAAATTATTTAAAATAAAATTGAAAATAGAAAATTCAGTCTGTCGAACTGGGATTCGAACCATCGACCCTTACTGACCTTTATGCGACTGTAGAAACCACAAGGCTACGGAGATTTAATATTGTACTGTGAAAATATTGAACACAATGCCAAATTCACATTCAAAAAAGTGTCGGTTCAATTTTGTCTTAATTTTTTCCGTCTAGCCCCCTTCCGCACCGCGTGATAAGGAACTACGTTCCAATATCTCTTTTAGGGTTCCGTACATATTATGAACAAATCACTTTTTTAAAACCAGATATTTAAACAACTCTCAGGCATGCAGGTTTCCTCACGATGTTTTCCTTCACCGTTAAAACATGTGATATTTAATATTGCCTAAAAGTCTTGCCCATTACACCCCATCTGAAGAATATCAACTTGGTGAAACACTGCACAGAATCAAGTAAGTATCTGCGGCACGCGGATGCGAAAGTCCAAAGGGAATTTATATTGGCCTTATTCACGTTTACCGCTGTCACGTATTGGAAAATTTGATCCAATTCCCGCTCACCCCAAACTTCAATAAAAGAAAAGAAGAATATTTTACTAATTTTCGGCCCGCGACTTTTTCCATATGGATTCATCATCATCATCATTAGCAACCCATCAACGGCTCACTACTGAGCGCAGGTATCCTCTCAGAGAAGAGTTATAGGCCATAGTCCACTACGCTGGCCCAATGCGAATTGGCGGACTTCACGGACGGACGGACTTCACCAATTATGGATTATGGTCTTAAAAATATTATACGGAATAACTGTACGGATCCATCATACTTAATAGACTATTTAATATTATAAATAAATAAGTGTGTTTTTTGTTGGTTTGTCATTCAATGACGCCGCAACAGAGTTTCGGATCGACGTGATTTTTTGCATGGGTATAGTTGAGGACCTGGCGAGTGACATGACAATGGCTATCTTCTTTCTATCGCGTATGTCTTATCCGTTCGGACTACGTTAAATTATTGAAAATTGGCCCGACAACTCGAGCCCGCCGGGTACTTGTAGCTTTAGGTATACCTAAAAAGCAGTTTGCGGCTGGCCTGAAAGAGGTACGATTGAGTCAAGGTCCAATGTGAAAAAAAGTATTTAGTACTCGCGACTTCGTCGGCGTTAATTTAGTTTTTAAATTCCCTCGGGAACTCTTTTCCGGGATAAAAAGTACCGAGCTTTTATTTTTTGAGGGGAAATCCATCATGGATACCACATTGCCTGACCTAACTATCCAAAAAAAAATTCAAAATTTCTAAATCATTTATTTAATGTAGGCCAAATTTTAGCACTTGTGACAAGTCATGAATCTACCAGTACCACCGGTTCGGAAAGCTGATTCCTTACATACAGTTTAGGTCCTCAACTATACCTACCGATATCATATAGATTTGTTGCTCCATTGCTGCGTCATTGAAAGATAAACAAAAATCAAAAACACTTTCGCCCTCATAAAATTAATAGGAACTTCCAAACTGCCCCTGCCGGGAATTGAACTCGGACTCTCCCACATAAAAGACCTCTTACTCATAGATAGGATCGGTAGCTTAGTCGCTGCTAGCGACTACCAATCCTAAATCTATACTCTATTATCGAGGTCATCAAAAAACTTTGACCTTTAATCAAGTTTCGATATTTCCTGGACGTCTTTGGTCTTGCTATTTCTCTTATTTCTCCTACACTACAACTATAAGCTTACTTTCAGCCTGTGTGAAATTCTCGGGTAAAATTTCAAAGGAATAATACGATGGGGCTGGCTGACAGACGCGACACTAATGTCCGAACGGAATTTATATTGGTTCTTATTGCTTTAGGGCGCGTACACATATCAATAAGAGTCATAGAACATTTATTATCAGAAGACATACAAGGAGTGAGGAGCAAAAAAATCTCTAACGGCAATACTTTAAGATAGAAAAGGAAATCCAATCTTATATCGCTATGACCAGATTTCGTCAGTTTGGTCACGCCAAATAAGAAGTCACTAGAAGTAGCACTTATTGATAAATCAAAATTGGTTAGTCATTTTGCGTCTGTCAGGAGATCTAAATGGTAGTAAATATATTGAATCTATGGCAATACTAGATCCGCACGAGCTACTTTGGCCTTCTCTAAAACTTCGTCACCCACGTTCCAAATCATGGTAAGTTTATGATGGAACCTACTTGAGGAAATCCTTATGGATAACAACCGATTGATGGCCTGTCCGACTTCACATTGCAATGCCCTACGGACTAAAATGGCCGGCCGGGGATGGGAGCCTACTCCTACATCCCGGTTCTGCTGTACGCGTGACAATTTTCACGTAATTTTACAATTGACACGTATTCCTATTATGATATGGAGCAATGTTGCGAATTTATTCAATCCTTCTTTGGTATCCAACATCATATTCACCAGGTTACCTTTTGTAAGAACCTCTCCGACTCTGCGTGCGTTTTCCCTTTCGTCTTCGTATTCCTTGCACTCAAAATTGCATGGTTAGGCGTGTCTTCCTCGCCACAGTCCGTACATTTGTCGTTATCCGCTTTACCTATCGCATCTAGGTAGGTACGTAGTGAACTTCGTACACTCTGTGTGCGCTTATGAAACAGGGACTAAATTAGTACTTGTGTCATTAGAATAGAATAGATTTTTATTCAAATAAACTTTTACAAAGTGCTTTCGAAACGTCAAGTGACCCTACCACTGGTTCGTTCGTAAATATGTCAACTTCATCGTGCTTCCTTTTCAGCCATTTTTGAAGGTCTTTTATAAGGTCCTTCCATACACGGAATTTTAGGTATTCATGTAATACGAAGCCAATTTACATAGAAACCGATTATGAGAAGCAAGAAGAATGGATTTAATTTGACTGCTATAAGTATCGCTTCCAAGTTGGCATGTTTCCATCTTAAGCTCAGTCAGTCTTAACGTCAGTCGTCACGTGTCACCAACTGATGAAATCTGAAATCTGAACTGATGAAAAACTTATGAAAAAAAATTTGAGGGACCTTTTTCCGTATTAAATGTGTGTATGCACGCCCTTAGGTCTCAGGACTCGTATTGGAAAATCGGATCGGCACCGGTAGTAAAAGTGCGGTGAAATTCAAGATTATTTACGTCTCGTAAACTACCTCCTTTACCACTTACAGGGATTTGCGAGAAGTTTGCGAGTGCTGATAAGTAAGTTTATAGTAGGTGTCTCTCTCAACCCATCGCCGGCCCACTCGTGGGCAGTGGGCACGGGTCTCGTCTCGAATGAGAAGGGTTTAGGCCAGTACTGCTAGTAACCCTTATCTTCTTCTAAATATATAAAAGGAAAAGGTGACTGACTGACTGACTGATCTATCAACGCGCAGCTCAAACCACTGGACGGATCGGGCTGAAATTTGGCTTAGAGATAGCTATTAACGCGTAGGCATCCACTAAGAAAGGAATTTTGAAAATTCAACGCCTAAGGGGGTACAATATGGGGTTTAAAAAAATCTAAATTAAAGTGAGCGAAGCCGCTGGAAAAAGCTAGTTTCAAGATAAAATTGACCTATGTTCAGCAGAGAGCCGGCAATGGATTCAGCTGAGGATGATTTTATTCTTTTAACCCTCCCTGGCGCAGTGGTGAGCGCTATGGTTTTATAAGTGGGAGGTATTGGGTTTGATTCCCGGCGGGGGCAATTTGGGAATTTATAATTTCTAAATTGTCTCTGATGTCTGATGGGAGGTTTTGGCCGTGGCTAGTTACCACCCTACCGTCAAAAACGTGTCGCCATGCGAATTACCGTGCCGGCACGATGGCGTGTAAAAACGAATTAGGGGTATGGATTTAATTAAAACTGTCACACCCCCTTCCAAGTTAGTCTGCTACTGTCAGACTGGCTAGTCCCTTACCATCAGGTGAGATCGCAATTAACTGCTATCTTGTCACTAAATTGCAATTATTAGCTCCTAAACTGCATGATGTATTTTCAGCGTATAAATTGGTAAATAATATTCAACTCAATACAATACGACCGCAAAGCTAGTGCCCAGCAGCAATCATCAACGCCTGATCGCGTCGGTAATTTAATAATAATTAACCCATTAATTAGAAGAGTTGCCACGTGGAAGTGTGTAGATGCACCGATGATAGTTAAATGGTGACAAGACACATTATATTATTAAGTCTAATACAGATAAGTAAGTCGTATTAGATAATCGAATTTGTTAATAATAATAATCGGTTAAATAAAGATACTCGTGATATACAAGCAGTGATAGCCTAGTAGTTAGAAATAAGTCAGAATATCGACTAATTTGTGAGTAACTCACGTCCAACTCGATATTCTGACTATTTTCTTAAACTGGACACTTTCAAGTATAGATTTTTATATAAACCTGTGAAGATAATACTGCCACTGGCGCAATTAGAATACCATAAGCCTACTTTGTCGTATTAGTTTACAAATTGCGAGAAACCAAATAAAATTTGAATTTCGCGGGCAGACCCGTATAATCAACCTTAAGTTACATAGAGCAATAAATGAACAATGAACACTAGCAATCAGCAATGCCACAAAAAAAATCTGCTAAGTATTATTTTTTAAGGAATAATAATAATTTAATAAAAAATAGTATTAGCCAAGCTGGCCCTAACTTATATTCTTCTCCTGTCTCCTCCAAATAAGCAAAAGCTTTGTGTTTGGAGTGGGTACGACAATAGTGCAACGGGTGGGGATCGAACCTGCGACTGTTCAGTTTTCAATCCGCACCTTTAACCGTTGGACTATTGAGGCTTATAAACCTACATCATCCCACAATATACTGATTAACTTAATTTACATAGCATTACTTCGACGGATTAATTAAACTACGTGTATATGAAGTCTTAATTATGCAATTATGTCTCCCCACAGCACCATAAGACATGTGACAATCGCCTACTAATTAACCTACAATCATCCAACAACTGATTGATTAACTTGGTTGTCGTATGGAGCTGGGATGCAATACAACCGCACACTGTTCTGTTGGTAATTACTAATTAGTTGAGCTCCAGTGACGAGACTTGCACAAGCGGAGCTAGATGTATGGATGAACGAAAATAATTTTCTGCCAAATTGTATGGTCCCCCTGCCGGCTGCCACCTAGGTAAATGCGTAATTTAATGTGTACACTGGCAGAAAAGTTATGCTATAATCTAAAAAAATATTTTTAAAAAACCGACTTCACCGCGCCGAGCATGTTTATAATTTATTGTTGATTTTTTTTTATTTAAGTGGGAAGTATACCCTTTGAAACATAAAAGAATTTTCAGGTTCAGGTGTGTTCGAGTAATCGGTGAACATAGATAAAAAAACCGACGAATTGAGAAGGAAGAATTACCTAAACCCACTTTGCAAATGTGCGTTGTGGAGTCAACATCTCCTGATGATGCTCAGGTATCGAAGCGAAACGTAATTACGTCGAAACGAAGCATCCTTCTAAGGAAACACATCGTGTAGCCTGAGGAGGCTACACTCATCCCAGCCAAGAAAATGCTGCTGTTTCTGGCGGCAACAAGTAATGGAAAAGAACTATAAATAGTTGCGAGCACAATGGACCGGTGACGGTCGACGTGCTACAGGGCCTAAGGACCTGCAAGCCGCGCATCAGAAGAAGAAGAATTACGTCGATACATCTCACAACTAGATTTTTCTGGTTTGGTGCATTATACCTACCTTTTCTTTTAGTATCGTGGAATTCTGCAAAGTAACGCCTGCTTCTATCCAATATAATATTAGAATGTGTTAAACTGCAGAAGAGCGATGATAGTCTAGTTACATAAAAATCTTTACTTGAAAGTGACCAGTTTAAGAAATTAATCAAAATACTGAGTTGGACGTGAGTTACTCACAAATTAGTCGATATTTTGATTAATTTCTTAAACTGGTCACTTTCAAGTAAAGTTTTTTATATAAACCTGTGAAGATCACTGGCGCAATTAGAATAACATAAGCCTACTTTGTCGTATTAGTTTACAAAATGCGAAAAACCAAATTAAATTTTAATTTCGCGGGCAGACCCGTTTAATCAACCTTAAACAAAATACCAAAATTCAGCTCAATGACCTTTATAGCGTGGTCAGATTATGTAGATGGCCAAAAAACACACAATTACGTAGCATCATTCTTTTACGATTATGGTAATTCTATTGTCCCGCCAAACGCGGTAATTGCTATTCTCCATTATTATGCTAATATGTTGACCAAATTCTGCTACATTCATGGTCTGTTCAGACGGACTACATTACAACCAGACTACAGCGGCGGCAAATTATCAAAAGGATTTTGCGTTAAAGCAATAAGTACCTAATCAATTTAAAGCGCTGATTTTTATTTTATTGAATATGAAATAAAATCTAAAAATTCGAAGTAACTACTCCATGTTAGTAACTAAGTTAAAAATGATAATATAAAAAATAATCGGGCATGTCTTGTAATAGATATTTTACAAGACATGCCAGTAACTCGCCTACGTAAGTCCTGTGGCTGATTTTTCTGCCGCCGTCATGTCCATGTCATGTCAGATTGCTTATCCATAGGATTACATGAGAAATAGGAATTAGAGAGTGCATCTGTGTTTGCGCACCTTGTGCACTATAATACTATCTCCTGTGTAGTTGGCTTGTCTCGGATTTGGAGAATATACGGTTTTGCCCGCGAAATTCAAATTTAATTTGGTTTTTCGCAATTTGTAACCTAATACGACAAAGTAGGCTTATGGCATTCTAATTGCCACAATGGCAGTATCATCTTCACATGTTTATATAAAAATCTTTACTTGAAAGTGTCCAGTTTAAGAAATTAATTAAAATATCGACTAATTTGTGAGTAACTCACGTCCAACTCAGTATTTTGATTAATTTCTTAAACTGGTCACTTTCAAGTAAAGATTTTTATGTAAACCTGTGAAGATGATAATTCCACTGGCGCAATTAGAAGGCCATAAGCCTACTTTGTTGTATTAGTTTACAAATTGCGAAAAACCAAATTAAATTTGAATTTCGCGGGCAGACCTTTGTCTTCAACCTTAAAGAAACCATTCCCCAGCTTCATTACCTAAACAAAGCGGTCGGAAATAAAAAATCCTGCAAATTATGCTGGGAAATTCGCATAAAATCTGGTTTTGCATAAATACCTACTAAATAAATTTGAAATAACGCAAATACTAGTATCAAAGGAACGCGATGCAGCTTCAATAGTCTGAATTGCCCTCAAATGCATCATTTCCTAGAGCACTCCATTTCGTAGATTATGCGATGTTCAACTCTAACTACTTTAGAATTGAGTACAATTTTGCCCATCGACATTAAATCTGGCCTCTTTTCCTTCTGAAATCCTGTATCACTCTGGAATCTTCATAAAGTTGATTTAAAAGGAGCAATATTGAGAACAGCTGTTACTATGTAAATCAAGACTTTTCTTTCTTCGAATTTGCTCATTTTTTTACTTCGAGCTCTTAAACAAATGCAAACTGTGTGTTCAAATGTAGTTACTTACGTTATTTTTTGTTAGTGATAAAGCTGAAATAGTTTGCTCAGAATTAGTAATACTATACACTAAACTGTGTTATCCCAATTTAATAAAAATTCAAAAGGTTTCATTTTAATTTAAAATCTATTCACTACAGGTTTTACGTGGTCGCGATTTTCAAAAAAAAAACAGCAAAAAATGGCGGACAGTACTACAGGGTGTACAACAGGCTTAAAAACAACACAGGATGGTCAAATCATAGACATAGATTCCATGCTACAAGTCCCTTTATTTAATCGTGAGGATGCTCTTATTGACTCGTCTAACGTGAACTTTAGACTTTAACGTTAACTTAGAGCCTCAATATCCCAACAGTTTAAGGTTCGGACTGAAAACTGAAAGGTCGCAGGTTTGAATCCCACCCGTTGCACAATTGTCGTACCCACTCCTAACACAAGCTTTCCGCTTAGTTGGAGGGGATAGGAAGGATATTAGTCAACTTCAATTTGACTAATATTCTTTAAAAAAAAAAACTCTAACTTGAACGTGCGTAACCTTATATTCCTGTGTTATATTATGCTATTTTCTCTGTAATATGTCGCTGATGTACTCTTATCTATATTTATACGCGACCTATCGCACCGCATTACGCGCAGGTAAGTGGGACATCGGGTTAGCGATGATTGAGATGACGTAAGCAGGGTATTTTTAAATTAAAGGGGTGCCTCAACCCTCTTTAAATAAACTACGGTTGAGGAATTTCGGAATATAACGGTGCTTATTCAGTTGTGCACAATCTCTAAACTAAATTGATTTTCTTATGCAAGCTACAAACTATTAATAAGTATGTTATGCTACTTTTGGCTCGGAAAATTAAAAGTGATATTAGAATTTAAAAAAAAATAATATGTACGCGGACGGACGAAAGCTTTTCAGTTTTTGGACGACCTCCGTGGTGGTAACCTCAGTGGTGAGCGATATGGACTTGTGGAGTGCGAGGTCTCTTATTCGATTCCCAGCGGTGACAATTTAATTTTTTTTTTAAATCTGGTCTGATCTGCCGGGAGGCTTTGGTCGTGGCTAGTTACCACTCGCCCTTCAAAGTTTTAGCGTTCCGGTACGACGGCGATGGAAACTGATTAGGGGCATGTGTCTTCTTTACACTACCACACCCCTTCCAAGTGAGCCCGCTACGCTAACATCATCGTCAGACTGCTTCGTCACTTACCGATCAGGTGACATCACAGTCAAACTCTATCTTGTCATTTATTTAAAAAAAACTTGAATACTAGTGGTTCGCCCCGAACTGAGACCTCGCGGTAACGGCTTCCCATAATTACTTATTCATTCAATAGATACATGACGATCAAAATTGACATTATTATTATGCCCGTTTTACCAACCATACCTGAATCATCCCCTTTGTAGAAGTCTCTTTACGTAGGTAGCCCCTAAATACAATCCTAACATCCCAATGTCATTTTCACCTTTATTTGTCCCGTAGAGGTTCGTAATAACAAAGTTGACCGAAAGTGTCAACTAACTTAACATAGGTAGCCCGTAAAGGTTAGGGAACTGTTATAGTGAAATCCTCAAGGCCTCAATCAAACTTATATATAGTTTTTTGGAACATTCAAATTAAATTACTTGTACACAGCATCATCAATCGACACGATCAGAAAACATGTAAAAACAAACTGCAACGTGAAGTTTTATTGATGTTTGCTAAATGACTAAATAATAATTTTAATTGAATAATATTTGCTATATGAGATGAGAGCGCCATCTATTGACATCATTGTGAAGTTCTGTTGTTGCTGCTCATTAAAAGTTAAATAATTTAGTTTCCTTATTACATTTATCTAATTTTAGTATTTGTTGTTCAAGTACATAATATTACGCTAAAATTATAAAACTTTCAAGCCCCAGCTTTCAATGGTTATTCCGTTGTGAGGTCAAATATAATCTTCACTTTGAAAGCCCCCCATTTCGTCAATTTTAGAAAAAAAATTAAAAAAAAAATACTTTTGTGCTCTGTTCCAAATTATCTTTAAAATGAGGTACTGTAATCCTATGAAACGCAAAAAATTTTTTTTTTCTTCGCATTCGCTTCTATGAGAGCCCCCCTGAAATAAAGATTTTTATAACTTTTTAAGCCATTTTCGGCTGGAGGCCATCGGTTTACATATTATATCTAAAATTGAAGTAATTACGTTCAGTAATTCAGAAGTTATAAGGCTCTGACAGACGGACGGACGGACGGACGGACGGACGGACGGACAAGTGCAAATTCACTCAAGTAGACTCAAAGACCTTCGCTTCGCTCGGTCGATTATGCGTATATTCACGGTACGCAGTTTATAGAAATACTATTAAAAATTTAAGTGAGTAGGTAAATTAAGTGAGTAGGTAATTTAAGTGAGTAGGAAATGCAAGTGAGTAGGTAAATTAGGGCGTGCGAAGCGAGCCCTAACACTATCCCACAACCTGAGCATTTTTGTGGTACACTTTACTGAAAAACTATCGCGCCTATAGATTTGTGATTTAATATAGTAATTTACATTCATATCCAAATGTGTTATCTGTCAAAAATAATATAATTTTATAACCATTAAAAAATGAACATTAACAATTTTGTATTCATTGGATAGAATGTTATTGTACTACTAACGCCATCTGTTAGAAAACCAAAGAGTTAACATCTCTGCAACAGAACTTATTACCCGTTAAAAACTACGCGAGGCCTCACAAAGCTCAACTTTTTGCTAGTAGTAATTTAAGTGAGTAGGTAATCAATTTACAAAACAGCAAAAAATCTCATCAGAACTAGGAATCCATCGGGGAAATGTTCCATTATTGCCATCAAATTATTATAACTACTTTTTTTTTAATACGGCGCCACCCTATGTGCCGCCGATATCAAAGAAGCCTTTGTGAGACTTATTAAGATGTAAATGAAATGTGGCTCTCTTATTACCTAGGATATAGAGTCTAAAACGCGATGATCTGAGTTGAGGTTCTTTATTAGGTCGTTAAACTTTATGTTTACCGTGTTTTACTGTATCTCCCAGTTTTAGCGATAAGGGCAAGGGCACACTATCCGACTACTTTTAGTACAAGAAACTCTATCTCTCCTATAACTCACTTCTGAGGGTCGTGACCCTAATTAATAAATCAGACATCATTTACGACCAAAACCAAACAAAAAGTTCATAGCTTGCAAATGGATACGGAAAAGTCGCTGGATTTAGGCGGCGCAAGACCGAAGCCAATGCAAATGTGGAAGTCCATGCAGGGGATCTTTGTCCAGAAGTGGACATGCAGGTATCGGTTGACAAAGAAGAAGATGAAGAAATGGATACGGAAATTTTTTAGCTCGTAAAATCAACGAACTCTCAAGATTTAGTTCAAAATTTAGCTTGACCTTCATCATTCATCATCATTAGCAACCCATCAATGGCTCACTACTGAGCGCAGGCCTCCTCTCAGAGAAGGGTTATAGGCCATAGTCCACCACGCTGACCCAATGCGAATTGGCGGACTTCACACACCTTCGAGAACATTATGGGGAACTCTCAGGTGTGCAGGTTTCCTCACGATGTTTTTCTTCACCTTTAAAGCATTTGATGTTTAATTTCTTAAACGCACTTGACTTAAACTTGACCTTACAAGGTGCAAATATACATCACCAAAAGAACTCTTTAGACCATTCAGATATCTTAAAAGCACTATCTAACAGATATACAAGCCTGCATTCAGTAAGTACCTCGATATTTACATAGTATCTCGCCCTTACAACATGAAATGTGACTCACAAGCCTACGGCCACGGCGCGTGTCTGAATGTCTCGCGACGCTGTTAAGAGCCTATCATTTTCTTCAAAGGATTCAATGAGAAGGATCGTCGCAGGTGATATCGCAGATAAAATTCACGAGTCTCGTCTGTTTAGTTTTTAAAATCCTTCGGGAACTCTTTGATTTTCCTGGATAAAAAGTAGCCTATGTCACTCTCCATGTCCTCAACTGTGGGTATACAAAAAATCACGTCGATCCGTAGCTCTGTTGCGTTGTGATTGAAGGACAAACAAACAAACAAGCACACTTTCGCGTTTATAATATTATTATGGCAAAAAGAAGAAAAGAGATCAGTCTACTTCAATGAATCTCTCGCCTACGTGTGGGCCAATACTCCAACCAAAGTGTACATGTTTGCCACACATATTGGTCACAACCATTGGCACATAATATTATATTGGCCAAAGTAAAGAAAAGCCATGGGAGGAGACTCGTACCCAATTGTGGGCAAAGCGACAGGTTGAGACGATGACTTTCCCTGCGGTGACGAAAAGGTGACTCATGAAAAATTCAAGCTGTCCTGCGAGCAAATTTCCATTTAAATTGCCGGTAAAGTAATCCGCAAATAAAATGCGGTGACTCATCTACATATTTACAAATCCTTGCAGAGTTGAGAGATTAATTTTGTTTAAATTATTAATTCAAAAAATAAAAACGGCTTTAAATATTGTGGTGAGCTATCTTTTTTTTTGATGTGAAACATCTATAGCCGCACACGTAAAACAGATTTCGTGCGTGGCGACGCATGCGATGTTATATGTATACTTAGTGACATATTTAGTTCCTATCACAATCTGTTATTTTCTGCATATTACTTTGACAAAATAATGTCGATGTTTCACATCTGCCAGGCTTCCCACGACGGCTCACAATTTTTTTTTTAATATGTAATCTTCGGTTGAAAAAAGATTTCAGTGGTGCTGATCCTTTTCCACAAGCAAAATTCTCAAATTCAAATACTGCTTTCAAATATGTGACAATACGTACACGAGTAGAAGCTTCTAGACTGTCGGAAGCCAAGATCCTTGGAATCACTGTTCCAGCGAAGCAAGTATCTTATCTGAATACGAGTAGTAAGTACCTACTTAACCGATAATACGTGCGCTGTTAAAATTGTAATGCAAACATTTACCGCAATGGCTCCCGAGTAAACATACAAAACTCATAGTAACCCACATAGCTTTGAAATTTTACTGTAGCCTATTTATATCTAAAGATAGGGGTCTAAACCTTTTGAAATAGCGGATAAACTACTACGACTGAAAGCCGGGCCACGACCTTGTAGAGTAAGTGACAGCTAAGTTTAAGGCTGAACAAACCTAGAGAAAGAGTTAAAAGGCTTTATTATAAATCTGTCTCGTTTTAAATTTAAAAAAAGGATATTACCCATGAAAATCCTTACTAATATCCTTCCTCTCTCCCCCTCCAAAGCATAAAGTTTGTTTTAGGAGTGGGTAGACAGAGCAACGGGTGGGGATTAAACCTACGACCTACAACCGATGGGCTATTGAGGTTTTTAATCCGTCTTATAAATCTAACAAGAGTGAGTGGATTTATTTGATCTCAGCCTAAGGCCGACTTTCACCAAACTGCTTAATCATGTTTAGTTAAATTTTGTTATGCTGTCCTTCCCATTTTACTTAACTCTGAAATAGTATTGTCAAAAAATAACAGCATTAAAAACTTTAACTTGATTAAGCAGTTTGGTGCAAGTCCGCCTAAGTGCAGCAAAGCAAGAGACGTAAGACAAATGCATAGAAACGTATGAAACAAAATCGAGATAATTTTCCATCATAATTGAAACGACATTCTAGTGTCTAGCCCAGGTAGAGCATGTCCTTAAAATCAAGCCATGGCCCGCCAGGCGTGTCAGTAATGTGTTCCATAGTTTTTTTTTTAATTTTCTATAGCCCTCTCTAAACTACCGCTGCATAAACAAGGTCGTGACCCTACACTAACACCCTTTACCCAGTGCCCAGGACGTCCGTTTTCACAAACACATCAATAAATCCATATTTTACTTTGATCCAATAAAACCCAGTTTCGAAAGCTCAGTCGGTTGCCTACCCGAACCGGCGAGTCGTAAAATATTTCTAACAGTTTGTCTGGTCTCGTCCCACCTTTGAAATGAACGTATGAAAGTTTTATCACTCTTTTAATATTTACGGGATCCTGGTGGGTAGTTGCCCGCGTCTTGTCTCTGTAAATATGCAAATGTTTTGTAACCAAATTGTTGCATGCGACTTCGCCCGTTAGGTTTTAAAAATCCCGAGAACCCCTTATTTTCCGGAATAAAAAGTTCTTAGCCTATAATATCACACTCACCAAGTCCTCACAACGTCAAAAATCGCGTCGATCCAATTTTCAATAGGTAGTAAGGATATTAATAAGGGTAAGCAGTGATAGCCTAGTGGTTAGGACTGTGATCTCCTATTCGGGGGGTCGCAGGTTCGATCCCGAGTCCGATCCGAACTCTGACTTTTCGGAGTCAAGTGCGTTTAAGCAATTAAATATCACTTGCCTCAACGGTGAAGGAAAACATCGTGAGGAAACCTGCACATCTGAGAGTTCTTCATAATGTTCTCGAAGGTGTGTGAAGACCGCCAATTCGCATTGGGCCAGCGTGGTGGTCTATGGCCTAACCCTTCTCTGAGAGGAGACCTGCGCTCAGTAGTGAGCCGTTGATGGGTTGCTAATGATGACGATGATGATGAGTAAGGATATTAAAAATATGCAAATAAGGTGCTGCGCAAACGTGGACACTTTTATGTCCCGTGTCGGATACAAGCTTTACAAGCCACTTATTTTCATACTATAAATATGGAGTGGAAGCAACTGGACACAAAAAGTGTCTAAAGGTACGTTTGCGCAGTTGCTGGTTGATTGTTCATATTTATTGTATGAAAATAAAATATTTAATGGTGGCTTGTATCCGACATGACATAGTACTCAAAAGTGTCCACGTTTGCGCAGCACCACAGAATATATAATAGTACTTGGCAGCACCTATTATTACAGCCCGGCCACACTGCATTTTTCAGCTGTGGGTTTTTGCGTTTTTATTACCTTTTGCGTATTTTGCGTCTGCTGCAAGTTTTGGCGTTTTTATAGCCTTTTGTTCTTTATATTTTCCATAGTGAATAAGAATATGCTAGTGTCCGTGTATCTGTCTGTTCCCTCGTAGCTCCCTAATGAATACACCGATTTTGATGCGGTTTTTTTCTATTTGAAAGACGTGATTGACATGGATCTTAGCTATGATTTACGAAGATCTGCTTAGGCGTTTGAAGATCATCAGCTCATTTTCTACTTGTCCCCGCCATATCGAAATTCTTTGTAATTCGACCGATTCTTTTGTAATTAGGGAAAGGGCACACTGTTTACTTTTAGCAGCAGCGATCGCGCACTTTAGCATTTTTATGGCCTTTTGTGTGCATCGCATTTAGTAGTTGTAGCCAGTCTGCCCTCTCCCTAAGTTAAAATTGAAAATAGATTTTTCTCACCTCCGGGCGGAAAGCGTCAATTTTCCTCCCGCTGCGCTAAACGAAAATGTCGCTTTCCGTCTCCGTCGAGGAGAAAAATAGTATACACACCACGGGCAGTAAATAAGAAAGCCTCAGATCACATGTTTATTGACCTCGGCTTCGCCTCGGACAACAATTACATGTGATCTGAGACATTTCTTATTTTACTACCCTAGATGTGTAATATACTAGTCCACTCTTTATGCAGTCTGACGACTGCATAAAGAGTGGACTAATTTAACTTTTCAAGTTAAAGTTAACTTTACTTGAATCTGTCATGTTTGTTCATGGACATTTGGAGATGTCAAATCATGAAGTTTATAAGTCTTTTATTGTTTCTTTAATTTAATATGGAAATTAAACTACGTTTTGAAACTGCTTGATTATAATTATGTTTCCATTTTATTTTGTGAATGAAACCCATCCAGTAGCACCGTAAAGTGACAATTAGCAGTTACTACGCCACTGTCATGCTCCACTGGCTTTAAGTGTTTCCATCCAATTAATGATTTCGTATCATTCTCTGTTTCAATGTAATTTTACCATTGACCTATATTATTATGAATTTTACAATTTGTTTTGTGATCAAGATGTCTTATAGCAACAAATAAAAGAAGAAGATTTGTTTTGTAATGTCTTATAGAAACAAATGACTAACATAACATAATTATGCATCAGTTCGGAACGAAGTTCCTTTCCGGACGGTTTGGCGGGTCTAGGCGAAAAAAAGTGTAAGAATTTTTCGTCACGACACTTGTTGCCTTCTTTTATTACACACGTGCACATTATAGCTTTGGTGGCGTAACGGTTAAACGAAGGAGAGAAAATATCGGTTCTCGGTTTTCTCGGTTTATTATTTACTATTATTAATTTATTATTAAAAGGCACTTCGTTCTAACCGAGTTTTTCACGGCACTCACACATTTTATTTATTTAAATAAATGTATATTTCCTTTTCTTTTAATGCAGGAATTCGCTGCATGTAATGATGTAGATTGTAGGCCAATTAATATAGCTCTTATGGCAAGACTCTATCACCGGTTCGGAAAGCAGAATTTATGCTATGAGAAGATCCGGCAAGAAACTCAAAAGTTACTGAGTGTCCCGCTCAAATCCTGGATATAACTGTGATATAACCCCGGCCCATGCAGGACGTAAGCAAACAAACAAGACAAAAGAGATTTTAAAAAAACCTGTTAAAATAAAAAATCCGGTCCAAAAAAGGGTTGGTAAACGCTTTTCGTTTAAATGTAATTAGAACGCCGCTAACAGAAACACGGGAAAGGAAACCGGATATGCGGCTGTTTTGTTTATAAAACAATATAAAACCTGCGCGTAAAACGACTTACGGGCAGGCCCAAGCGGACGGCTAATTTTCTGCACCACTGCTCTCGTATTGTCCAAATAAGATTGCAGATAATACAACGTTTACGTCCGATTTAACAATGCTAATATGAGTAATGAGATAGTAGGAAGGTTAGACCCAGAGTTACGCTCGAAGACCGAATGCGAAAAATCATCCAGAGACATTCGTATGTCACTTTGATAGATATCTAATATCTTTAAACGAGCAATTCTTGTATATAAATATATATATAATCTGAATCTCGGAAACGGCTCCAACGATTTTCATGAAATTTAGTACGCAGGGGATTTCGGGGGTGATAAATCGATCTAGCTAGGTTTCATTTTTTGAAAAGGTCGTTTTATCCGTGTTTTCAGGCAATGAAAAACCCCTTACAATATCATTAGAATACCAAGGTGCATTTCGCCATCATCTAAACCGTTCGAACAGCTCGGAAATCTTGGGCGGTCCCTAAACCAGAAGACCCCGGTTCGATTTTTTCCCCTATGAATTTTATTATTATTATTATTATTATTGTTTTTTTTTTAATATATCATTTCCAAAAAAATACGATTTACCAAAAAAAAATAAAAGAGCAAAGCTCGGTCACCCAGATATTAATCTAATGGTTAGATTAAGTTACACCTGTGGTTACACGTTCGAAGACAGAATTCGCTCATTAAGCGAAAAATCCGCTCACAATGGATATGCAAGTCCTTTATAAGAGAAATTTGTATGTCTCTTTGATAGAGCAGTGATAACCCAGGGGTTAGGTTAGCTTAGGTACAGGTTAGGATATGCAAGTCATCCATAGAAACTCGTATGACACTTCGATAGAAGAGTAAAAGCCTAGTGGTTAAGACTGCGGTATCCCATTCGGGGAGTCGCGGGTTCGACCCCGGGCTCCTCTGACTTTTTGGAGCTACATATTATGTGTCATTCTCATTTGACACAGAAAACCTATCCTACTGGAGGAACAAACCAAAGTTCCCACGGAAAATTGGCTCAATAGCTCAAAGGTTGAAGGTATAGATTGGAAACTGAATAGTCGACGCGTTCAATCCCCACCCGTTGCAGTATTGACGTACCCACGACTAACACATGCTTACACTTATTTGGACGAGAGAAAGGAAAATAAGTTATATAAGTTCCGCATGGCTAATATAATTAAGAAGTAAAAAATTAGAAGACCTTTATTGAAGCAAGAAGTCGTCAACATTACCTTGTGTTACATAAATCATCCGCTTGCACAACAAGGGTACATTTCTATAACACCTCGTTATAATTAGAAATTCAACGTTTCCTAACTAGTAATCCTAGTTTGTTTCTCTTTGGAATAATGGTGTAAAAAAAAACTTGAAAGGTGTCAAGGGACACCCGGATGGAACGTAGTTCCTTTCGATTACATTCTGTTCGGTATTTTCGCGGTACAACATTGAGTCTCCGTAGCCTAGTGGCTCCGGCAGTCGCCTAAAAGTTCAACGCCGATGGTTCGAATCCCAGCTCGACAGACCGAATTTTCCATTTTCAATTTTATTTTAAACAATTTCTACATGTGGAACCTTTCCCTCATTTTTTATAACTTATAAGTTTTTTATAACTTATAAGTTATAAAAAATTAGGGAAAAATTCCACATATAGAAATTACTTAAAATAAAATTGAAATTAGAAAATTCAGTCTGTCGAGCTGGGATTCGAACCATCGACATTGAACTTTTAGGCGACTGCCGGAGTCACTAGGCTACGGAGACCTAATGTTGTATCGCGAAAATACCGAACACAATGCAAAATTCACATTCAACAAAAAAGTGTCGGTTTCAAAAATATGTCGAGTGTCGGTTCCTTAATTTTTTCCAGCTAGCCCCCTTCCGTACCGCGCGATAAGGAACTTACGTTCCAATACATCTTATTAGGTAGATATTCATAGGTTATGACTTATGTTACATTCCTAAATATATCAAGAGCATATTGCAGTCTTATATTTTGGATTGATAAAGGTATTATAAATGCAAAACTTGAATATTGGTTTGTCCTTCAGTCACGCCGCAACAGAGCTACGGGTCGACGTGATTGCATGGTGACCTGAAGAGTGACACAGGCTACTTGTACAATTTATAAAAGATTTAATGTTGATTTGCGGGAATAAGGAATTAGGCACTTTTTAACAGTGTCCTAGCCTGGCCGTTATCGAAGGAGCCTATACGAGATAATCGAGATGTACAAAGTTTATGTAAAACGTAGGCAGTAGCTCCGTTAGGCGGCCCTATGAGGGTGGCATGATCATTAATACTGAACACACCCTTTATAAATATTAAAAAAAAGAAATACTTAATACATAATATAGGTAATGGAATTCTTTAAATATTAAAAGCTGGAGTTCTGCCTAAAAATATTTGATACACATCTAATTTCTTAATTATTTTTCCTTTTCATCTTGAGGAAATTCCTGGTATTTTCAGAGAAAAGTTTTTCATTACTCTACATATTAGTCTCTACCTAAAATGAATGGTTGAATTCTGAAACGACTGGGTTTCCAAAATTCAATCTCAAAACCAATTAATCCAAATCGACTTTTACATAAAATGTTCCGGTCCGCAAACGCAGATCATTTTCATCTATCAATGATCTAATTAACCCGCCTTGATTGAATTTCCGTTCTTCATCGAAACCCCTATTATTGACTTGGCAGGATAATAATTTCAACTTCCACCGACGTTAATCAGGACTCTGTACCTAACGTGTAAGAAATGTACTTACCTAATATGCTAAATTCTGAAAGTAATTTTAATCAGGAAAGTGGAAACTTCTCAGCTTGTTTGCTAAAAGTAAATTCTAATTAGCCTGCGTTGTAAAGTTACAACCACTTTGAGCTGCAATCGCGCATCCGTGGATTTAATATTATTATCTAGTCTAGACAGATTGTTTTTAATCCCTGACAAAAATGAGGGGTTAACTTTAACTAACCCCTAATTTTTGTCAAGGTTTTACGATGTGCATCTGTGTATTTGTCTATTCCCTCGTAGCTTCCTAACGAATGGAACTATCTTGATGCGGTTTTTCCTATTTGAAAGTTAGTGTACTTTACTTCGGATTATTTTCAAGACATGGTAACCTTGAGCTGATGCTGCAGCATCAAGTATTCTGCGGGATACCCAACTCCTCAGTAAGTTACAGCAGATATTGTCTCATTGGGCTCATTTGAATGTTATCAATGAGTAGATGTTGGATAGATGATGATCGAGGATCGTGGAGGATCTGATGGTGGAGCAGAAAACTATCGTACAAATAGTACTGTATAGTCCGGCCATCAGGCCATTCAACCTAAACCAGTTATAGATTCACATGTGGGTGTTTTAAATTTTAAACTTGTAATTTTAGTTTTTACGTTCATACAAATAATTTTCTTGTTTCTTGTTGTGTAAGGGTTAAACGGTAGCCAATAACTTAGCTTGCTTTCAATAAAGACCCTCCGTAGAATGTCCAAAGCACGTGACAATAGTGACAAATTTTACTTGATATTAGGTCTTCTTTGCAGTCATGTCACCATAGATTTAGGATAGGTAGCTTAGAGGTCTTTAACTATGAGGTACATTTAGGATTGGTAGCTTAGAGGTCTTTAACTATGAGGTACATTTAGGATTGGTAGCTTAGAGGTCTTTAACTATGAGGTACATTTAGGATTGGTAGCTTAGAGGTCTTTAACTATGAGGTACATTTAGGATTGGTAGCTTAGAGGTCTTTAACTATGAGGTACATTTAGGATTGGTAGCTTAGAGGTCTTTAACTATGAGGTACATTTAGGATTGGTAGCTTAGAGGTCTTTAACTATGAGGTACATTTAGGATTGGTAGCTTAGAGGTCTTTAACTATGAGGTACATTTAGGATTGGTAGCTTAGAGGTCTTTAACTATGAGGTACATTTAGGATTGGTAGCTTAGAGGTCTTTAACTATGAGGTACATTTAGGATTGGTAGCTTAGAGGTCTTTAACTATGAGGTACATTTAGGATTGGTAGCTTAGAGGTCTTTAACTATGAGGTACATTTAGGATTGGTAGCTTAGAGGTCTTTAACTATGAGGTACATTTAGGATTGGTAGCTTAGAGGTCTTTAACTATGAGGTACATTTAGGATTGGTAGCTTAGAGGTCTTTAACTATGAGGTACATTTAGGATTGGTAGCTTAGAGGTCTTTAACTATGAGGTACATTTAGGATTGGTAGCTTAGAGGTCTTTAACTATGAGGTACATTTAGGATTGGTAGCTTAGAGGTCTTTAACTATGAGGTACATTTAGGATTGGTAGCTTAGAGGTCTTTAACTATGAGGTACATTTAGGATTGGTAGCTTAGAGGTCTTTAACTATGAGGTACATTTAGGATTGGTAGCTTAGAGGTCTTTAACTATGAGGTACATTTAGGATTGGTAGCTTAGAGGTCTTTAACTATGAGGTACATTTAGGATTGGTAGCTTAGAGGTCTTTAACTATGAGGTACATTTAGGATTGGTAGCTTAGAGGTCTTTAACTATGAGGTACATTTAGGATTGGTAGCTTAGAGGTCTTTAACTATGAGGTACATTTAGGATTGGTAGCTTAGAGGTCTTTAACTATGAGGTACATTTAGGATTGGTAGCTTAGAGGTCTTTAACTATGAGGTACATTTAGGATTGGTAGCTTAGAGGTCTTTAACTATGAGGTACATTTAGGATTGGTAGTCGCTTCGACTACCAATCCTAAATGAATGTATGTATGTCACGTTTACAATGTAGGTACCCAGTGATTCCCTAATCACTTCATCGGTCATAACTCTTTAGTGCTCTTAACATACCTAACTTAACTAAGTTATTCATTATTAAACGCAGGTTTCAAATTCAAATTCTAAGTTATGTAAGTTTACTTTATAAAGGCCAACTTGTGGCTGTTATGGCAAATTACCTAGGACTATAGCGCCGGTTCTAAAGGCAGATTTTACTGAGAAGAGCCGGCAAGAAACTGCAGTTGCTCTTTTAAAAACTAAAGTGTTAGTTACATATTAATAAATAGCTCATCAATATTATTTGAGTAGGTACAACCATCTGATAGAGCTGATGGTCGTTGGGTTCCCAAGGTGCTGGAGTGGCGACCCCGCACCGGGAAGCGCAGCGTTGGCAGACGGGGGGTCTGCCAACCAGGTGGACCGACGACATCAAACGAGTCGCAGGGAGCCACTGGATCCAGGCGGCGCAAGACCGAAGCCTGTGAAAGTCCATGCAAGAGACCTCTGTCCAGCAGTGGACGTCCATCGGTTCATAAAGAAGAAGATGAAGGTACACTATCATGTGGGCAGCTGAAGTAAAACCGATTGATTCCATGTAGGTATTTAAATAAATATGTAATGTCATTAAGAATCTCAAGATTCGACTAACTAAATCCGGAAAGACACTAAATAAGACACTTTTTGAACACTAATTAAAAAAATCTGTAAGGTATCATTTAATTTCATTAATGCGATTTTAAATACAAAAGTAAATCAGTGTCACTCATAGACGAATGATATTTACTACCGTGTCACTTTATAAATTTATCTTAACCGAAACTTAATTTATGTACCTAGTCACCTTAATTAATTTTAGGTAGATAATGTTCAGCTTAAGTTACATTGAACATTCCTACGAGTTCTTAGGTACCTTTTCTTAAAACATCTAAAGCGACTAAATCCGCAAGACATTTTTTATCAATACTAATTAAAATAGATAAAATAAAACATCATTGTTTTTGAATACGAATAAATCTGTCACGCTGTTTTAAACAAATTGAAAAGGGGAGAATACAATCCATCACGTCCCGTACACATTTAGCGAGTCAAACGCCCAGTACGGTCCCGAGTCCCGGCCGCTTCGCCACAGCCCTTAGGCGTCAGGTGGGTAGCCGGGATTGTGGATCGTGGATTGTTGACGAGGTGACCTTGAGACTCACCTATGACCCCGCACATGGTCGGTAGTCGCCCGGCTCCGGAGAGCGCGCGCCCATCTCTCCGTTCACGCGAGTCCCATCACAAGCACGAGATCACTGCACGTCACTCATATCACTCCTCCGTGCTCCGGCAGAGAGTTGCGTGCGAACTCTCCGCGGCCGCTCCATTCACTGAAAGGCCCGGGCGACGTGTATGGATTGCGCAGACTCGGACGTGCGTTCGGTGGGACGCTAGAGACCTCTACAATGCTCTCTCGGCCACGCATTTTGCCGGGTTGGGCTCGACTCAGAGGTCACAGGGTCGCCTGAAGACTCGTCGCCGCTAGTAAACAACTCTCATCGTAACGCGACGTGTGATTGTTGACTGTGCCCATGCGTTACCTACTATGCCTCATTTTTGAGATCGCAACCTTCAATCCTCGGAACCCCCGGATAGTCCTAAGTCTTAACCCTAGCTTATCACCGCTGTACCTACACCAGCGTAAGAGCACAATCAAGATTACATACTTCATACTGAATTTCTACTCTTTATGTGGAACGATTATAAATTATTATTGTTAGTTGTAATAACCAGGTCGACGGCAATGTACTATGCGAAGCACGGGGAGGACCAAATCACCGATACCAGCAACCTATCAATAGCTCACTACAGAGTTCAGATCCCCTCTCAGGCTCTCAGAGAAGGGTATAATAGGCAATAGACCACCTTGCTGATTGCGAACCCAATGCAAATTGGCAGACTTCACACACTTTGAGAACATTACGGGGAAGTCACAAGCGTACAGGTTTCCTTACGATGTCTTCCTTTCCCGTTGAAGCATCAAGCATGTGATATTTTAATTACATATTGCTTATAAACTTTAAAAAGTCAGAGTTGCGTGCCCGAGATCGAATCCGCGACTCCCCGAATAGGAGGATACTGCAAGCCTAAACCACTGAAACTAGGTGAACTGAAAATTATAATGTCCTCCCGACCGAATCCGATCACGGCGGCCAACCTCCTCAGAGATCAGCCATCTGCGCGGGAGATATTATAGTGCACAAGTGTGTGCGCAAACACAGGTGCACTCTCTATTCCCTCACTCTCATACTCCGATGGGATGTAAATCCGACACGACCGGAGAGAGATCAGGCGCAGGACCGACGGCTTTATGTGCTCTCCGAGGCACGGGGGTGACTCACCGCCAACTTCCTAACTCCGGGCTAGTACTGAGAATTTCTTTGGTAGAAAAACCCAATACATTTTTTTAACGGTCCGACCCGGGATTCGAACCGAGGAAACAGGACCTCGTCCTCCGCAGTCGAACAAGCTGACTACTAGACCAACGAGGCAGTCAAGGTGGTGGTGTTGTGAAAATTATATGCTATCGCTAAACCTCAATAGCCCAACGGTTAAAGGTGCGGACTGAAAACTGAAAGGTTGCAGGTTCGAAACCCACCAGTTGTACTATTGTCGTACCCACTCCTAACACAAGCTTTCCGCTTATGTGGAGGGGAGAGGAGGATATTAGTCAAGTTCAACTTGACTGATATTTAAAATAATAATAATAAAAATAAATAAAATCGCATACTGTTATAAATTTATATCGGTGGTTTTAATTTAAAATTATCGTCCGTCGAGTCCTTCAACAACCCTAAACCATGTACCTAGAGGAACCTAAAATTTATATTTGTGCCATCAAGTCAAAAAATTCGCGAAATTCCTCACCCATTTTTCATTAACGCAATGTGACATTACAAATAAAAGCTGCTAGAACTTAAATTCGCGCGAAAGGAGTCACGACACTGGACCTCGGCGACTATGTCCGCGCGAAAAGAATTTATGTTTTACAAAAATATTCCTTCTTAAAATCTTACCACCGCTTTACTGAATAAGGAACTACGTTCCAATAACTAGGTTTTCCAATCATTCGTACCAACTCAAGGAATATTTTCACCAAATTTAATAGATCTGTGAACTGTGCATCCACTGGGTTCATACTTTATATTTTAGTAAACGGCCAAACGCGTGTCGCGCGACGCGCAGTGTAGGTTCCGTGCGTCGTCAGTCACAATAGGTGTACCTACCTAAGTACCTACCTACCTACTTAGAAAGGAGTAAATAGGTAAATATGAAGTTTTCGTCATAATATGTGTATGGATAATCCTCTAAATATATAAAAGGCAAAGGTGACTGACTGACTGACTGACTGACTGACTGACTGACTGACTGACTGACTGACTGACTGACTGACTGACTGACTGACTGACTGACTGACTGGTCTATCAACGCACAGCTCTAACCACTGGA
Organism: Oeneis ivallda; assembly: GCA_029955525.1. Lineage (NCBI taxonomy): Eukaryota > Metazoa > Arthropoda > Insecta > Lepidoptera > Nymphalidae > Oeneis > Oeneis ivallda. The sequence continues at coordinate 22,478,263 of JARPMR010000015.1, forward strand.
CGGATCGGGCTGAAAATTTGCACACAGATAGTTATTATGACGTAGACGTCCGCTAAGAAAGGATTTTTGAAAATTCCAACCCCAAGAGGGTTAAATGGGGGTTGAAAGTTTGTATAAAAGTCCGTCATTTATCAAATTATTTTTCATGTAATATCCATGAAACTTGAATTTTTGGGCTTTCGATAAAAAAATAAGAAATACGTGTTTCGCAAATTTTGAAAATTCCACCCCCAAAGATTTCAAATAGGGGATGAAAATTTGTATAAAAGTCCAGATTTTTAAGTTAATTTTCAAGTAATATCCATCAAACTTGGTACTTTAGCTTTCATCTAAATATATAAAAGGCAAAGGTGACTGACCGACTGACTGACTGACTGACTGACTGACTGGTCTATCAACGCACAGCTCTAACCACTGGACGGATCGGGCTGAAATTTTGCACACAGATAGTTATTATGACGTAGACGTCCGCTAAGAAAGGATTTTTGAAAATTCCAACCCCAAGAGGGTTAAATGGGGGTTGAAAGTTTTATATAAAAGTCCGTCATTTATCAAATTATTTTTCATGTAATATCCATGAAACTTGAATTTTTGGGCTTTCGATAAAAAAATAAGAAATACGTGTTTCGCAAATTTTGAAAATTCCACCCCCAAAGATTTCAAATAGGGGATGAAAATTTGTATAAAAGTCCAGATTTTAAGTTAATTTTCAAGTAATATCCATCAAACTTGGCTTGGCAAAGCTTTCATCTAAATATATAAAAGGCAAAGGTGACTGACTGACTGACTGACTGACTGACTGGTCTATCAACGCACAGCTCTAACCACTGGACGGATCGGGCTGAAATTTTACTTAACGTAACTTAACGTGAGCTAACCAACCGCTAAGAAACCATTTTTGAAAATTCAACCTCTAAGGGGGTAAAATAGGGGTTTGAAAAATCGAACTTAATGTGAGCGAAGCCGCGGGCAAAAGCTTTTACCAATAAAAGTCTAACTTAACGTGAGCTAACCAACCGCTAAGAAACCATTTTTGAAAATTCAACCTCTAAGGGGGTAAAATAAGGGTTTGAAAAATCGAACTTAACGTGAGCGAAGCCGCGGGCAAAAGCTAGTTATGTATATGGATAATATTGTTTAATTTTTACGTTTTACAATAACATTACCTTTTAACATAGAGTTATTATATTTACTAAGCCTTTTTTATGCGTCTAGTTTAATTGGAACGTAGTTCCTTATCGCGCGGTACGGAAGGGGGCTAGACGGAAAAAATTAAGGAACCGACACTCGACACATTTTTGAAACCGACACTTTTTTGTTGAATGTGAATTTTGCATTGTATTCGGTATTTTCGGGATACAACTCGGCGTCTCCATAGCCTAGTGGCTCCGGCAGTCGCCTAAATTATTAAAAAATTAGGGAAATGTGAATATGTGGAACCCACATGTAGAAATTATTTAAAATAAAATTGAAAATAGAAAATTCAGTCTGTCGAGCTGGGATTCGAACCATCTACTGTGAACTATTAGGCGACTGCCGGAGCCACTAGGCTATGGAGACGCAATGTTGTATCGCGAAAATACCGAACACAATATAATCGAAAGGAACTACGTTCCATCCGGGTGTCCCTTGACACCTATCAAGTTTTTTTTATTAGCAAAACACCACCTAGCTACCGATAGGTATTTAGGTACTGAAACAATTTTTTACAGAACTATTTTACCTAAATGTAAACCATGGAACTAGGAATTACAGAGGAATAAAGCTGCGTTCAGAGTTTTTCAATTCGAAGATTTAGCTACCCATTTATTCTGTAAAATAATTTTTGCAGGGGAATAATTTTTTTTTCACCTCACTAGCTCAAAAAGGGCGCCTTTGCTGCCCAAAACCAGTGAGCAAAATTCGTTTTTGCTCACTCAGTGAGAAAAAGTGTTTTGAGTTTAGAACGCTTTGAATTGTCATTAAGGGTGTGTTCCAAAATACACTGGACCACTGTAAGGTGTGACGTCAATCCAGTAATACTGTGAAGTCGTTCCGTTTCGTTCATACATTTCCCTAGGGTACGTGGCAGTGTACTGGCAGTCTATAACGGAACGAACTTTTCACCACGAGAGCCCTGAGCAGTGCTCGCAGTGTATTTCGGAACACACCCATATTCAATTCGGGTGGAACCACATTTGTGAGGATCGTTTCGGATTTCGCCCATACAAAACTGTCCAATTCCATAGAACGGATCAAATCGGCTTTTCGATGCGTACACGAATGTATGGAAAATGACAGTTTTGTATAGGCAAAATCCGAATCGATCCTCACAAATGTGGTTCCACCCTTCATCGCCTCAAAAGAAGTTCGGAAATATTGCATACATTTTATTTCATCAAAATTTTCTAATTTATTATTTAAACTATTAATTTTTTGTTAAAATGTGTTTTAGAATTTATAAATCTGTAAAATTGCTGCTAAGTAACATGAAACGTAAAAGTTTTAAAAAGAATTAAAATTAATTCATTACTTATATTTTTTATGAATGACAATACGGTATTTGACTAGGTACTTTTAGAAAATCATCTTAAATTGTTAATAATGCTATGCTGAAGCTAACAAAACGTATATTTCGGCATAATTTTCATTATTTTTCATAAAATCGAGAAATAAATTCAAAAAAATAAATTGCCGAGGAAACGTTCCATTTGCTCTCATGACGTAACAGTTCACATTTCAATCAAATGACAATTTTATAATATGTGTTTAGGCCGCGTGTCGCATACTAAGTATTTGGTATTTAATAAAATAGTAACGATGAAAAACAGACGAAATTAGCCTATTACGCCGCACAAACACGTCGAAATGTATTGACAAAATGAGAATTCCATAGGTGGTGTGGACTGTGACGTCATTCGAGATCACGGAACGTTTTGGATCACGTGACCATGGCCAGAATTATAGCAATTTTATTTAATGTTTTCTAATTAAATAAAGCTTTATTTTTTAGTTTTGTCGTATGGAATAATGTTTTTAGATAATAATCTTTTAGGATGACACCAGTTGAAACGATATTTTTATTATAGTCAAATACCCTATTAAGGAATAAAACATGGCGGGAAAACAAACGAAAAATCTTAATAATTACGTACCTACTCTAATATAATTATTATGAAAGTTTCATTAACAGCAAAATGAGTAATTGTAGGGAATAATTTAACACCATCAGAATTTAAGGAAACAGTGTTTAACGCTGAATTAAACTTTCTTACGGAAAAGTCACGTAAAAAATACTTGAAAGCCTGTGAATTATTGAACGATTGGAGACTTGCTCAGAAACTGTGGTTTTATCCTATTTAAATACGTAATATACATGAATGTAAAAATTCCTTAGTGTTTCAATAAATATTTTTCTTCCATCTTGTATTTTTTCGCTATTGAGGTGAAAAGTTGTATATATCACACGATAGCAAAGATTTTTGTTTCTTGTGCCTTTGAATCCCTCACTACACTCAGGATTCAAACTAGGCACTCGCAACAAAAAAAACTTTGCTATCTTGTTGAATAAATAACTATTACACCTCTCAAGTTCAAAAAGGGCGCCTTTGCTACCCAAAACCAATGAGCAAAAGTAATTTTTGCTTACTTAGTTAGAAAAAGTGTTTTGAATTTAGAACGGTGTGGATTGGCATTTCTTCAATTATTCATTGTCTCACGAAAAAAAGAAGAAAAGTTCGGAAATTTTGTATATAATATTGTATACCCCCCTCTATAGTCTCTATATATCCCCCTCTCTACTCTCTATAGTCTATTTTAGTATTCATACTATTAACTTTTTGTTAAAATGAGTTTTTTACTTTATAATTCTGTAAAACAACATGAAACATAAAAGAAAATTAAAATTGTAATTGATTACTGATTATTTATTTTATGAATGACAATATTCCGAACGCAGACAGTAAAGGAATAAAACATAGCGGGAAAACAAAAGAAAAATAATTGTCTATGTGATCTGTAACTTAATAATTACGTTCCTAATTTCTTTGTCGATAATTGTTATAAAAGTTATAATTGACCGAGCGAAGCGAGGTCTCTGAGTTAACTAGAGCGATTTGCACTTGTCCGTCCGTCCGTCCGTCCGTCTGTCAGAGCCTTATAACTTTTGAATTACTGAACGTAATTACTTCAAATTTAGATATAATATGTAAACCGATGGCCTCCAGCCGAAAATGGCTTAAAAAGTTATAAAAATCTTTATTTCAGGGGGGCTCTCATAGAAGCGAATGCGAAGTAAAAAAAAAAATATCGCGTTACATTTAATTGTTACGTATCATTTTAAAGATAATTTTGAACTGAGTACAAAAATATTTTTTTTTTTAATTTTTCCCTTAAAATTGATGAAATGGGGGGCTTTCAAAGTGGCGATTTTATACGCTCGCTTGAAGACGCTCTCTAGGAAAATCCGCTATGGATTTTCAAACTGATTTTATTTTTTTAGGTCACTTATATCCTGTACTTGAACAACAAATACTAAAATTATATGAATATTATAAAGAAACGAGATTATTTAATTTTTAATGGGCATCAGTAATTCATATAGCATCAACATAGCTTCACAATAATGCTAATAGATGGCGCAGTCAGTAACTATTCCCATGGAACTACGAGTTACGACTACGACCTATCCCAAAAACAGTTTTGCGTCGACCATTATTATTTAGTTGAACTTATTATAATACAATAATTGTATTGTAATTTTTTTTGTACCATATTATTCAATTAAAATTATTTTTTAGTTAAATTTTAGTTAAATATTGTATATTTTCTATTCGCGTCGATAGATGACGATTTGTACAGATGCCCGTAACCCGGTTTCACTCGTTAGTACCTACATAATAATTCAATGTTTTCACTAACGTTCCCTAACCTTTACGGGCTACCTATAAGTTAGGTGATTGATGTTTTCTGTCAACTTATTTATCACGATCCTGTACGGGACACCTAAAAGGATATTGGGACGGATGTTAGGACTTAGGATTGTATTTAGGAGCTACCTACGTTAAGAGACTTCTACTTAGGGGATGATTTAGGTATGTTTGGTGGAAACGGGTATAATAATAATGTCAGTTTTGGTTATCATGTATCGATTGAATGAATAATCATGGGATACCGTTACCGCGAGGTCTCAGTTCGGGGCGAACCACTAGTAGAAACAAAATGAGTAATTCTAGTGATAATTTAGCACTATCAGAATTAAAGGGATCAGTGTCTAACGCTAAATTAAACTTTCTTCCGGAAAAGTCACGTGAAAAATACTTGAAAGCCTGTGAATTATTTAACGATTGGAGACTTGCTAAGGGTGTAAAGAACTGCTCAGAAACTGTGTTTATCATAATATTTAAGTACGTTATATACATTTAGGCGACGTTTTAGCATAGGCGTGGCGTCGCGCGGCGCGTGCGGCGTCGAGTCGCGCGTGATGCTCAAACATATGGCGAAGTATGAGAGCGTTTAGGCCACGTTTTCGCATAGGCGTGGCGTTGCGCGTCGCGCGGCGCGTCGCTCGCTCGCTCTCGCTCGCCCTCATACCTTGGCCATATCGCGCGACCGCTCACGCGACTCGACGCGCCGCGAGAAGCGCAACGCCACGCCTATGCGAAAACGAGGCCTTACAGAGAGGCGTCGGCGTTGAACGCGGCGGAGCACGCGGCGTCGCACGCGGCGGGCGCCGACGCGGGCAGCGCGGCGGGCACCGCGGCGACGTACAGTGGGTCGAAACAGCTATATGAGGGACATAGGATTTTTTGTTACAAATTCCATTTAAAAAAATACTTATCGAAAGACCTTGTCATTCTAATGAATAATTGTCATTAAACGTTTTTCTCTAAAACTGATAGTTTGCCCGGATAAAAATATTTTCAGTTTTTGTTGTATATGGAATGAAACAGAAACTGCTAAAAGCTAATAATAAGCTGATGCCCGCGACTTCGTTCGCGTGGGTTTAGTTTTTAAAGTACCTCGAGAACTCTTTGATTTTCCGGGATAAAAAGTCACTCTTGGGTCCTCAACTATACCCATGTAAAAAATCACGTCGATCCGTAGCTCTGTTGCGGCGTGATTGAAGGACAAACCAACAAACACACTTTCGCATTTATAATATTAAGTATGATTAGCTAATTTTTCACTGTTTGTAATTATTAGTTTCCAACAACAAAGACAGTTTAGCTAAGGAGATACATTAGATACATAATAAAATGAATTGTTAAAAAGAAATAAAGAAAGCTATATTTTGAATGTTTTATTTTTGTAGATCCTTTGTTTGAATTCACGTTATTTTAATATAATTTACAGTTTTAATCTATGAAATATCCTTTTTTAAGTGCTTAACTTATAAGTTTCTCTTGGATGAACTAGTGATTTAAAGTTAATTTCAATATTTATTCATAGAATTTTCATGCAGCACATTATTTTGGTCAAATATTTGATAATCCACGACATTATAAAATCAATAAAAATCTTTTTTTTTTTTTTAATTTTGGTTTCTAATAACTTTTAAACGGGCAAGTTTGGGTGCAAGCTGATAACATATAGTTATAGCCAATAAGCCAAAGAATAAGAATAAAGTAGTTTTAAAGCAAGACCTTTCAAGACTTGGCCAAATTTTAGCAGTTTCTGTGTCATTCCATACAACAAAAACTGAAAATATTTTTTTCCGGGCAAACTATCAGTTTTAGAGAAAAACGTTTAATAACAAATATTCATAAGAATGGCAAGGTCTTTCGATAAGTAATTTTTTAAATGGAATTTGTAGCAAAAAATCCTATGTCCCTCATATAGCTGTTTCGACCCACTGTGCGTCGCCGCGGTGCCCGCCGCGCTGCCCGCGTTGGCGCCCGCCGCGTGCGACGCCGCGTGCTCCGCCGCGTTCAACGCCGACGCCTCTCTGTAAACGCTCTCATACTTCGCCATATGTTTGAGCTTCACGCGCGACTCGACGCCGCACGCGCCGCGCGACGCCACGCCTATGCTAAAACGTCGCCTTAGTGTTTCAATAATTATTTTTCTGATATCTTGTATTTTTTTGCTATTGAAGTTAAAATTTGTATGTATCATACGATAGCAAATTTTTTTGTTACTTGTGCCTTTGAATCCCTCACTACACTCAGGATTCTGCATAAGAATCCTTCGCTCGCTCGGGATTCAAATTAGGCAGCCGCAACAAAAAATCTTTTCCATCTTGTTGAACAAATAACTATAATCATTTTACTATAATGGAGATGATGCCCACGACTTCGTCCGCGTGGATTAAGGTTTTGACGTGATAACGCCTTATATAAATCGATGAACACCGGCTGCACGCACGAAAAAGTGTCACGTTCCGCCAAGCCTGAGTGTCCAAGCGAGAGCGCGGAACAAGCAATAGAGAGGCACGATCGGCCCAAGCGTTGGCTAGAGAGCGCCCGCCGCTGGGCCCACCAGTCATCGCGTGCGCGCTGTGGTTAGCGGTCATCAATGTTTCTTTATGACGTTTATATCACGTAAAACTATCGTCCGCAAACCGATTTTACAGATTTTTTAATTCCCGCGGGAACTCCTTAATTTTCCGGGATAAAATATAGCCTATGTGTTAATCCTGGGTATGAGCTGCGAGCTATATCGGTTCATTCGCTGTGTCGTGAAAGAGTAACAAACATCCATCGATCGATCGATACAGTCCATCCTCACAAACTTTCGCATTTATAATATTAGTACGAAGTAGGATTTCTAAATGCCTCCAACCCGTGCCCGTGTTCTATGCCCGTGTTTAGGTACTGCAATCTTCTAAAATTCTATTGGCTTACAATGTTTCTCACGTTTCTAATGTTACCCTAGTGCTTTGGTGTTTTATTGGTATCTACTTTTAAACTTCACTTATAAAGTGACAACACTGATGACTGACAATTGAATTGTCTGACAAGTGACACTGGTGACAACTGACAAGTGACAACCATAACTGACATGTCGCCATTTTTCCATAGCTGTCACTCTTTTTTAATTTGGTTCTTTGCCGTGTCGTTTCGGGTACGTTAAAATAATCCCTAAATATCTTCGATAGTGCTGCATATTGCGATATTTATGAGATTTTAATGATATTTTTGAACATTTAGTGTTTTGTAACTATGATTATTTTCGGGCTGCTATGTTTTCATGGAGGAAATATCAGCCGCGGCAACTTGGCGTTTAGCACGCACAGAAGATTAACCTAATGTTTTTTGGAGTGGTGAAATAAACGTGGTCTTTTGGATTTCAGCGAAGAGCGCCAGTATGAAGTACAATAAGCTGGTAACTTCCTCGAGGAGGAAAAACAGGAAGCGGCACTTTAGCGCGCCATCACACATACGAAGAGTTTTAATGTCGTCTCCACTTTCTAAAGAATTGAGACAGAAGTTTAACGTTAAATCTATGCCTATTCGTAAAGACGATGAAGTACAGGTAAATACCAAGATTATTTTATCTATAATACTAATTACTTTACCAAAAATATTGACCTACTGTCAGTATTTTGAATGGTTTGATTTCAAATAATTTTTCAATAAACTGTTAGTTTCATACTGAAATCGACTATCAGAAGCTATATTTGTATTTGATGTAGGTATGTATTACCTTGAGGGTTACAGTTACCATTGTTAGCTAACCTACAAAGTGCAAACAATTTTCCTTTTATCATAGGTAAGGATTAATCACAAACATGATGAGTAAATTAATTTTGGTAAAGTAATTACTTTAAGGAGTAATCTTTATTTATTAAATACTTTATGTTAAGGTTGAAGACGAGGGTCTGCCTGCGAAATTTAAATTTAATTTGGTTTTTCGCAATTTGTAAACTAATACGACAAAGTAGGCTTATGGCATTATAATTGCGACAATGGCAGTATCATCTTCACAGGTTTCTATAAAAAAATTTACTTTAAAGGGTCCAGTTTAAGAAATTAATCAAAATATCGACTAATTTGTGAGTAACTCACATCCAACTCAATATTTTGGCAGCATTGTGGGCAATCCCTTGTCTTCAACCTTTTTAAATCTATAATTAAATGTCAGTGCAAAATAAAATGATGAAGACAAACCATTCACAGACTGCAGATGTGAGTGGCCGCTGGACGGACTGCACGGGAGGTTTTCTCCCGTGCCTCTGAAAGGCAGCCACTTTTCTGCACCATGGTTCAAAACTTGGCTCTGATTATTTTGCCTGACAAACTTGTATTTTAGATATAAAATTCTTTATTGCACACAAAGGAAAAAACAAGAACTGAAGTGAAATAACTTATCTTCAGATTGAGTGAACACTAAACCATTTTAAGGTTTTTTAGTAGGTTAGGTTTCATTTAACCTGACATATCCCCTTCCAAGTTAGCCCACCATCAACTTAAACTGCATCCTCACCATCAGGTGAGATCACAGTCAAGGACCATCTTGTCATTGAATAAAAAAATTAGGTTCTTAGCTCTAATTATACATAACCTTTTTTTATGAAACAAATAAAAATTATGTAACCATTTTGTAACTGCTTGCAGGTTGTTCGAGGCCACTACAAAGGTCAACAGGTTGGCAAGGTAGTGCAAGTGTACCGCAAGAAGTTTGTGGTCTACATTGAGAGGATCCAAAGGGAAAAGGCCAGTGGAGCCAGTGCATACGTTGGCATCCATCCCTCAAAGGTAGTGTTATTGTTTATCAAACTCCCACAGTGCATATTGCTGCATCATACTGGGGCAATAGCCTTTTTGTATAAATCCCATGGGAACCCTTTTTTTCCCAGGATAAAAAATATCCTTGGTCACTCTTTAGGCCTTTATTATATTGATGCAAAAACTTGAGTTTTTCTGATATTGTTTTGCTAAGGACAAAATGCTAAAGTAGGTAAGTTTATTTTTAGGACTGAAGTACATATGCAACATATATGTCCAAAAGTGGGTTAAATTTATATTTAGTTTTTTCACACATCTAAAGCTAAATTATCTTGACTGATAGCAGGGCTAACCTTCCTTTAATGTTCTTTGCACGTTTTTTTGCTAAGTGCCATTGTTACCTTGTAAATATGGATCCATGTTACTCGTATTAAGATCATGTTTTTGTAATAAATGAAATGGAATTTAACAAAAATCACACAATATGATGGACAGAAATGAGATCTGAATTACTTGCAAGCTAACTTTGCCAATTCCTTGCAGTAATAAAAACAGAACATAGAAATTGTCTGGCTGTGATTGTTTACACAGAAAGTGACCGACTAAAGTAGACTGCAAGTGTTAGCGCTGGTGGCCACATTTCTTGAAGTGAAAAGCCCATGAAACTATTGGATATGAAACAATCATATTTTTGACATTGAAAAACTAAGTTCCTATCCTATACAAATGATGTAAACATACCAACTTAGATTGTGTCATATGACCTCACAAAATGTTTGGCATGGACACTATTACTGCTGAGACACTTCCATGGCTCTGATGTACCAACATTGGAACCAATAAATCACCAAATTAATAAATTTATCTAATTTGATCAAACATTTGTCCCCAGTGTGTTATCGTCAAACTGAAGATGAACAAGGACCGCAAAGCCATCTTGGACCGCAGGGCGAAGGGAAGACAGGCAGCACTTGGCGGAGACAAGGGCAAATACACAGAGGAGACCGCCACCGCAATGGAGACCTCGTGAACATAGATTTAAGAATAATAAAAAATATAAAATTCATGGTTTTTTTATTTATATATTTAACTCCCCACCACAACACTATCCTGCGTTATTTCTAAAACTATGGAAAGCAACTGCTTTGCGATTGTTTAAGGCTGGAATCGCATCTGTGCGCATCGATTCGCATTTCGTCCATATAAAACTCATTTTGTATGGAGTCTGTACGCATCAATTCGGCTTTGTGATGCATAGGTACACGATTTCTTACAAATATAGACAAAATGCGAATTGATGCGCACAGATGTGAATCGAATTTATACATGGTTCACTTGGTCGCCTAGATAAAGGCGAGGTCGCGGCTGCCATAGGCGGGAGCGGGAGCCATCGGCAAACCTGATACCCTAATTCCAATGGATGTGTAGAATTTAGAAACACGTTTTAAATAATTATCAAATGAAAACTATTTTCTTGCACAATCTATGGCTGGCATTAGTATGGTAGGGAGCGTTGGATATAAAAAGTAGGGTATACCTATTACATAAACAGCCACCTAAGTTAGGCTTTAGCAATCAAATAGAGGATGCACGCAACTGTCTGCGTGGATTTAGGTCATTACCTCCCCTAACCAGGAGGGTTAAAGGAATTTCACGTTAATGATGTTATAGAGAGGGAGCCGAGACCGTTCAGACCTTCGTTATTTTATAAAAGCTGAAAGTTTCTCTGCGTATGTCCCCGATAGAGATAAGAACGATCCCCGACTGAAGTTTCAAAAAACATCACAACAGTGGCTTTGGGAGTCAGGTAGTAAAGGTGTATTAAAATTCTGATTATTCTATCTGACTGCTGAGGAAACATCTTTGATAGCTCCTCAAGTAACATATATAAAACTCAGCTTTTATACTGACTAAAGTATACTCAGAATTTTAATACACCTTTACTACCTGATATCTCCCAAAGCCACCATGATCTAAACTTCATAGTCGGGGATCGTTCTTATCTCTATCGGGGACATACGCAGAGAAACTTTCAGCTTTTATAAGATGACGAAGGTCTGAACGGTCTCGGCTCAAAGTCCTTTAGCTTTCTTGCCTGCCAGTTTTCACAGCAAAAAAACCTGCCCTCTGAGGTGCGTATGCGTGGATTAGGGAACTACTTTAGTAAGTAGTTATATACACCTATACGGTATAAAAAGGATAAATGAAAAACGCTTTTGTCCTTAAATTATTTATATTTATTTCTGAATTGCATATAAATTTGTGGACTTTCTGTTACAATAGTACTCTCGGTCTCGACCGATATTTGTATAAAACGCTAAAATATGTAACGCTATTGTACCAGAGGACCAGTCAACATTCGCTCCGACAGACAGAAAATTCACTCGCAATAATTTATAACTCTAAACTTATTTCCTCTTTAAGACATTAACCTATATAAAAATACCACCTAAAATTAGGTACTTAGTTGTTCTAAGGTTCGCACACACACACTCAACTGAGCTTCGATACAACATGGGGCCACGATGATCCACGCGTGACCTGAATTACCCAACCAAGTAAAAGTTGGTGTATAAAAAAAAACTTTTATCGAACACTAGTGATGTGACAAAAGTAAAAGATACGTCGTATGTGCGTAGAATCGTGCTAAAAACCGATACGATCTTCAAAATGATTCTCTGTCAATCGAATCGGATTATACTAGACTTGCATGACCGTTACGATCCGGTTTAATTTTATGAAATCGACATTTTCATATTATGTTTTAAGACATCTATCTGCGCTGCGTAACACAAATATCAAAAACACATGAAGCTGTAGTAAAAATTTAATAACTTGTCTTCAAAATGAAAATAAGAATGAAAAGCTGCAATTTTCTATCAAAAATTGAAAATGGCGGTTAATAATTCCTATTCTCAATTTGAACGCGTTGTACAACACACAGACTGTGTTCAAAATGTAACAACTTAACTAAATCACAATCATTATGTCTGTTTATTAAAAAATCAAACTTTTAACTTCCCGATAGTATTCAGTAGGGTCGTAAAAAAACGGTAATGCGCGCCTAGACGCACCTTTCTCTCTGTTTGAACAAATGATTATTCTCCTATTACATTAGATATAATCTACAACACCCATGAATTGTTTTTACAATAATAGGCAGTAAACGCATTTGGTATAGTGTATACAAATGTGTACAATTCCATGCAATTTCATCACTATAATAGAATGATTGGTCCAGATTGATGATTGTAAAACCTTTTTTAATCGGCCAATGTGAGATAATATATCCTAAGTAAACATAAAAAAACACAAGTCATATCAAAATAAACAATCTTATGAAGCTTTAACACTCGCCGATTGGTGATCTGAAAGCTGAGAAACTTAATGTTTTTTTATCACCACATTGTGATTTTTACTACTATAATATATTGAAATAGTTTTAACAATTAGTTCACCAGCTCCCAGTCTATTGATACTTTGTACTAATATACAATATTTCCTTTCGCAATATATCCAATATTCTAGAAAAGTTTAGAATTATTTAGAATTAATCTTATACAGAAATCAAACTTCATTATTACCTATTGCTTAACGATTAAATGAGGCTAAACACCTCTCCATATATAATATAACGTTCTAACACTGAATCAGAGAGTGACCCTATTTGGTCGCGCCTGTACACATTTAACTGAATTTTTTTAAGTTTTTAATGCATACCGAGGAAATAGTGTTACTCCCTCATATTCAGTACATAATATTATTATTAATAATATGATATTTTTTGTTAACTTTTAAATATTTACATAAACTGTTATTTTACTTAGGTAAATTTCATCGGATTAAGTATTACTAAAAATAAAAGTTCATTACAAGCAAAAACATTGTGATGTTTTTTAAATATTATATTTTTAACTTCGATGTTTTACTTCGGCTAAGGATTTATGGAAAATAAATTTAAAGTCCCGCACATATTAATATTATTTCTACTACGCTATAAACTACTATTAACTACAAATTGACAAATAGAAGTGAAAATACTTGCTATGCGATCTAGATGAGAAAAGGAATGTCAATCTGCCATTTTTGTTATTTGTATGTGAGTTAGATAGAAACAGAAAATGGCGGTTTGATGTCCCTATTCTTATCATAATCGCATTATACAGATTCATAGATTGTTATAACTACTATTGGTATTTGTTGAAGAAGACAGAAAATAATATGTACGGAAATTTTAACAATAACAAAAACTTCACTTATCTGCATATTATATTATGTGTTAGTGTTACTGTATATTCTATAAACATAATCTGTTGTCTATGGATATTTTAATCGCTACAATGTACTCAGATTTGTAAAAACCTAAATAAGGAGAAAATTTTTACAATCATACAAATTTACATACAAATAAGTAGTCTGTAGTAACAATAAATGATAGCATGGCTATGATTTGTATGATTTGTTTTGACAAATTAAATAAAAAGTGACTGACTGTGAACAAAAAGAATATTATGCGTTAAAAATAACCCACCCAAGTAAAAAAAATACTAAAATGTAGGTATGTCCGTCAACCAGAGAGCGTTTTCACGAGTTTAAATGAAGAAGCATACTTTTACAAGGTTACATGCTTACTATAAAAAAAAATATTTTAGTTTTTTTTTATGCTTTCGAAAACGTTTATTTAAATTTTTTTTCACTTTTCTCCTCTAGCGAGGTAGTTAAAGGTGAGAACACATTTTATCAACAACACTTTCTAAAACCATAGCCATGGTTTTCAATACGCGTCGAATTAAATTTAATAAATATACTCGATGCTCGAAATCTATTAAAGTTTCGACACTTAACATATCAACAATACATAATTATAATGTAGAAGAGTTAGACAAAAAACCCGCTCTCTGTGTGACGCACGCATTAATGTGTGCGTTATTTCTTCACCGGATTTCAATATTATGCCATTTATTAGAACTCATAGCACTTGTGAACTTCAGGCACTATGGAGTTATATTATATTCTTAAAGGCGGGAACAGACTGATCCCGTGTATGCAACCTGCGTTTCGTACGTTACGATAAGTTCGTTTTTGTTAGTTTCGTTACGAACAACCGTCTCAAACGTTGCGATAAGTTACTTTTTCGTTTCATACATTACGATAAGTTCGTTTTCGTTCGTTTCGTTACGAACAACCGTTTTATACGTTACGATAAGTTACTTTTTCGTTTCATACGTTACAAAAAGTTCGTTTCATGTTATGGATTAATATACGGGTCTGCCCGCGAAATTCAAATTTAATTTGGTTTTGCGCAATCTGTAAACTAATACGACAAAGTAGGCTTACGGCATTCTACACTAGCGGCACGCTATGATGGCCGGTTTGACGTTTGTCCGCTCATGAAGTTCCGTATTAATTGATAACGACTTTGAAGGAAATAATTGTATTACTTTATTGACGATAGTGATGTGCAGAGATTCATAAATTTTATCGAATGTAGTTTTAGGTTTAGGACTCAAAATTTATTTATTAAATTGATTTCTAAAATGTATACAAGTGTAGAAAAATCAGTTTGCACCATTTAAGGGGTGAATGTACTTGTGAATATGAACAATTTTCACTATGTGGACAAACCTCTGAAATCGCAAAAAAATATCAGCTGTTTCATACAAAAGGTAAAATTTTTATTTTTATATGATATATACCACAACTCGGCATTTGGTTTTCTAAATTGAAAATTTTTAAAAATGGAATCTAATACGATCGTCACATAGGATCGCTGGCTAGCACAACTACTACCTCCGGCAATTGGTATCTATTTTTGGTATCTTTTGTATTCATATGTTTCTTGTGTGCATATAAAGTATGTATATTCATTTTCATTCAAATATTCAGTTCGTTCAAATAAATTAAATAAACATATACATTTTTGTTTTATTAAACCTATTTAATCAGGTACAAAAACAAAACTTAATTGTTTTTTGTTCGAGAATAAATTGACATTCCACATCACTATTGTAATGTGTCAAACCGGCCATCATAGCGTGCCGCTAGTTTAATTGCGACAATGGCAGTATCATCTTCACAGGTTTCTATAAAAATCTTTACTTGAAAGTGTCCTGTCTAAGAAATTAATCAAAATATCGACTAATTTGTGAGTAACTCACGTCCAACTCAATATTTTGATTAATTTCTTAAACTGGTCACTTTTAAGTAAAGATTTTTATGTAAACCTGTGAAGATGATAATTCCACTGGCGCAATTAGAAGGCCATAAGCCTACTTCGTCGTATTAGTTTACAAATTGCGAAAAACCAAATTAAATTTGAATTTCGCGGGCAGAATCGTGTCTTCCACCTTAAGATAAGTTCGTATTTGATTAATTTATATTATGTTTTCATATAGTCAATTTCCAAATATCATGTGTTGCATATGTTGCGTATGAGTGGTTAGTCGGTTTCTGCCTTTTTTTCTCGCTTCTATGTATATTTATGTAACATTATGACAAATTAAGGTACAGCTTGGCAAAAAAGGTGCAGGTAAAAACAGAACTGATTTTTTCTTTAGTGATTATAAGCTTTCAAGTTACGTAGTTTATGCAACGAATAAATGAAATGGAGTGTTAAATCAATATTTTCAATTTCGTAAATGTTGATTAAATGTGTTTAACTGTCAGAAATACTCAAATTACATATAATTACTATCCATATGTTTTTTTTATTCGATGACAAGCTAGTCCTTGACTGCGACCTGACCTGATGGTAAGTGACGATGCAGTCTAAGATGGTAGCGGGCTAACTTGGAAGGGGTATGGCAGTGAACATTCAACCCATACCCCTAATTGGTTTCTACACGCCATCGTGTCGGAACGCTAAATCGCTTGGCGGCACGTCTTTGACGGTAGGGTGGTAACTAGCCACGGCCAAAGCCTCCCACCAGACCAGACCAGACCAGACAATTCAAAAATTATAAATTACCAAATTGACCCCGCCGGGAAACGAACCCAAGCGCTCACCACTGAGCCAGGGAGGTCGTCAAACTACTCTTATGTAGAACACTTTTTACAACTTGCAATGTGTGTACCACCAATGTGATGTTTGTTTAGGTCAAATCTTGCAAGATGAAACAGAACCACTTCCCGGTTTCCAATAGAGCTGAAATTTTGCATGTACATGTAAATCGGATGACAATGCAATATGATTGTGACATGGAGCTGATCTGATGATGGAGCCGGAAAGTGGCTATGGAAACTTACCAACTTTGTATGCACAACAAGAGCACAGCTTGTTTTTTTAAAACTAAAATTTTTAACTTACACTAATTGTTGTACTGAATTAGTGATATTTGGATGTTGATTAGCTTTTGATTTTTTCTACTCCTTTTTGCCAAGTTGTATATTTTATCACTGGAAGTTAGTATGAAATTTTACAAAGTATTCATCATCTACGCTCTGGCGCGTGCGTGACGCTCTCTGTGTGACGCACGCACGCTGCATGTGTGTTTGCGTGACGCACACACGCCCCGCGTGCGTCCGCGTGACGCACCCACGCCACGTGCGAGGGGCGACGCGCGCGCAGGGGTGTTGTGTGTGTGTTATTTCTTCACGGGGCGGCGCGTGCGACTGGTTTTGCCCGTCGACGTCGAAGGGGTTGGCACTACCGGGGTTGATTTGTTTTCTGAAAAAAAAAGGACGGTTTTATACTTACTATTTTTATTAAAAAAAAAGTGAGTGTCGTGGAACACTCGGTTGGAAAGAAGTGCCTTTTAAAACATTACGTTGTTACGTTGTTACGTTCCCTCAAATATGGTCGAGCGAAGCAATGGCTGGATCATGCGTCATGCTCGTGAACGGGTGCCGCCGGCGGGAATGGGGCTACTTTCTGTCTGCCCGTCTTTGACATGAATTGAATTGTAGTACGTTTTGTGGAAATGTCATATTCTATTCTAACAAAGATGCACGGGTTAAATCAGCTTGGCATCCAGCTGCCCACAAGATAGTATAAAAACTTATTACAATGTAATAGCTACTTATTAATATTGTAAAATGATTATTTTGAAAAGAGCAACTGCTGAGTTTCTTGCCGGCTCTTCTCAGCAGAATCCGCTTTCCGAACCGGTGGTAGAATCTTGACGTGTCATAAGAGCCACAGGTTGGCCTACATGAAATAAATAATTTTGAATTTTTTTTTTTTTTTACGTTTTAGAATCAACGCCATCTCTCGCCACGTGTTAGAACCATCTCGTAAAAAATAAGCAGACATTATAGAAAGTAAAACGCTGCCCACAGTAGATGGCGTTAGTAAATTTAGCAGTGTTAAAAGATTTATTCTGATTGGCGGGTTACAGCAAAGGAATATTATATGTGTTTCCAAAACACACAGCATTGGTTGAAGAAGCATCCATAGATTCTACCTTTATAGTACATGCTAAGCTTTCTTTACCTGTACTCTTCAACTATCTGTCACCTTCACGCACCAGCAGAGCGCGTCAAATCTCCTGTCAACGCGCACCTGTCAATGTCAACTCATAGCGTTTGTAGATTTTGCCGCAAAAGCATGCAAAATTTTAGAATAAAAAGAAAGTCGAATTGAATTGAACTTTTTATAGTGAGTGAGTGTTGCGCAGTTATTTCTGGGCTGTGCTTAGTGTATACGAGGATGAGCGTTGATCGGTCTGTGCGGAATGAGCAGGGTAAGTCCGACGTCAGTGACCGGTCGGATGCCGCTATTTCGGATGAAGAGCGCCCATCTCGACGTCGCTCTGGTAATTCCAGTAGTGCAAGCGACTGTATCATCTTCGGAAGATGAACAAGGGTATGCTACACCGCCGCCCAATAAGCGCCGTAGATATTTTGATAAGCACTCGTTACTCGTGAATCTCATGACCACCAAATTAATTCTTAAGTTAACCAGGTTAACTTTATTTCGGGTTATTTGTCGCAGCTACCCCATTACATCGTAGCTGCTAATCAAGACACGCAAAGCCAGAGTAAACCAGGCCCCAGTAGCAGGGAAAAACTTAGTTCAGTCTCAATTTTTGATTAATCCTTGTACAAGCTCTGATAAGATGGTTCAGTTAGGTGATTTAAAAACTGACTGATGAAAGGAAGGTAATTCTTCATTCTAAGAAGGCTTAATAAGTTAGATCATCTTCAGCATTTTGAAACGCAGGCCTGGAAGGGCATGTGATACAGGTCAACATTAGCAGGTTATTCTGCAAATTTAGGTTTTGTTACTTAGAGTTAATGAAGAATATGTCATTTTAACAAAACGAAAGACTATCTAGCTTCTACTGAAAATATGTTAGCAGGTTTGACTAATGCCGAATTAGAGTGGCAGGAACTATTGAAACAGGGTTTGCAGGATCTACTTGTGGGTTGCGGGGAACCTTGTTGATTTAAATATGTCGTCTTTTTGAGGAGGAGAAAGAATTTTAAAGAATTTAACAGTCCTATGCTCATTCCCCTTAGTGCTGAATAAATACCTCTTTAGTAGACAAGCTTAGCAGCTAGTTATTCAGTCGCTGGGAGGTTTACAAACATGACTGAATAGACCAGAATACATAAAAAAGAAGGGACTGTATCGCTCAAAACTCATTTCAAACTCTAGATCAGGGAAGAGACCTACTCGCAATGCCTTTACTATCAAGAACATTACTGGAGCAGACCAGACAGGTAAGAATAATAATTTTCAAGCCCCTCTCAAACACCATTGCTTTTGTCGAGGCTACACCAGGAGGAATAGTGTAGAGCAGATTAGAGAGCAGAAATAACTATGTTCAGGGAGAGAAAATTCAGGGAGGGGGATACGGAAGGAGCTTGGTGCAAACCAATTCATTTTGGACATAATAAGCAGAGGGAAGAATACTGTTCAGATTAAGGCCCCCCACTACTTCATTTATCACCGCATTTACTGAGGAAAGTCAACACGAGGATTTCTCTTGAGATTACAACAATAATTCAGGTTTTTTAAGAGAGGAATTTTGGAAGTGCCTCCAATTTTCATTCATTCATTCATATATTAAAAAAAAAAAAAAAATCAAGGTGGGACATACGTCCTGAGAGGACTGCATAAACATGTAGCACACAAGCATTTTCAATTGGTTTCTCAGATGTTGCAGAGTTCCTACGAAAAATCGATTGGATGTTGAAAGTAGATAGGTAGGCCTATTTTCATGTGTCTATTGCAATGTCACCGTTGCTTTCTAAGGATTCACTATGACAACCAGGTACTTCAGTTGACAGCTCCCCTTCGGCCTTTCATCCACCCCCGAGCTATTGCTGCTTTGTCCAATTGACAGCATAGATCTGGCTTGCAGGGGGGGGGGGGGGGGGGGGGGGCGTTCAGGGGGTCTTGGTTTATTTGAACAATGACATCATAGTGAACCAGGACAGAAAAATATTGCAGCATCAGGTCTCTGGGACCACCAAAAGTCTGTGACAGCACCCCTCAGGAACTGGGATATTAAGGTCTTTTGTGGAATACAAGGAACAGTACCATGGCCTGACCTCCAAAGAGGGCAGTAATGATAAAAGATTTTTTATCAAGGATCATAAGAAGGGGTTGTAGTACACTACGAGAGATTCAGAGGGTGATAGGACTCCTGATTTTCGCAAACTTTACCGCTACAAAGTTTGGTTTCACTGCACAAGTGAGAGGTGACCCACTTCTTGAACACAGACGCAGCGGATGCGGGCTGGGGCGCTCACCTCAACAGGAAATATCTAGGCAGGTCGTTTGTGCACCAGAGGTCCTGGCACTCAAAGACGTAAATGAGTTTGTTTGTAGTGTATGGTGCAATAAGTCACCACCAAAACTTCTTAAGAAATGCACACATATAGTTTCAGTCGAACAACGAATTGTGACGTATACAGCCCTACTCGATTTAGCTAACTACACGGTTGAACGTCACTCTCGGGCTGCCGCTGCCGCTGTACCTCCCGGGGAGGTACAGCGGCATAGCCGACCGCCTGTCATGGAATCGACTAGTGCCGGAATGGCACTTGTTGAGCAACAAGTCTCCGGGAGCTGACTACATGGTTGAACATCACACTCTCGGCGGCGTGCCTCCCGGGGAGGTACAACGGCATAGCCGACCGCCTGCCAAGGAATCGACCAGTGCCGGAATGGCACTTGTTGCCCCCGGCCTCGGAGGCCGTATTCAGGCTTTGGGGCGTAACAGAAGTCGCCTTGTTCGCTTCAAAAGAACGCCGTAACGTACGCCGTAGTAGATCGCTACGTAACATGGGACTCCAGAGATGGGTCAGAATTATTATTATTATTTGCGACTCAGCACCCAATCTGTATTTCCACCACCCAATCTGATTCCGCAGGTGTTACGCCGACTCAATGCAGCGACAGGTATTTATATAGTGATAGTGCCCCATTGGACACAGTGCTTTGGCTAGCAGACCTGAGGGCGCGAGCCCTAGCAGAACCAGTATCAATAGAGTGCCTGCAGAAGAACCTGATAGACCTCATGAGAGGCAGGTTCCGCCCCCGGGTGGAAAGACTGGAGCGTCTAGCAATTAGCATGGTTGGTTTGGGGTGGAAAGATAGGATAGCACATTGGTCTTCACAGGAGAAGGATCTCTTGAAAAAGAACCTGGCGATATTTAACATTGGCTACATATAAAGCTCCAATTAGATGTTGGGTAACTTGGTGTGAGTTTAACAAGATTCCTAAGTCTCCACTGGGTAGTGATGTACACTAGCGGCACGCTATGAAGGCCGGTTTGACACATTACAATAGTGATGTGGAATGTCAATTTATTCTCGAACAAAAAACAATTAAGTTTTGTTTTTGTACCTGATTAAATAGGTTTAATAAAACAAAAATGTATATGTTTATTTAATTTATTTGAACGAACTGAATATTTGAATGAAAATGAATATACATACTTTATATGCACACAAGAAACATATGAATACAAAAGATACCAAAAAAGGTGCCACAAAAAGCCATAATTAATCAGATTCGTCCATACTACTATTTTCACTGTCGTCACTGCTATCATCACCTACATTAATAATTATATGTTCGTTTTCTATAATATTATCTATTTTCACATCTCTTTCATAATCTTCCCTTATTAATTTAACAGTTCTATTCACAACCTTTTCCCAGTCTCCTTTAGTCACATGTTCACAAGCTTCTTCTAATAATTTTAGCATTTTTTTTGTGGTAAATGGGGGTTCTGTATTGTGTCTTGCAGCATATCCCTTAATTTGAGCCCACACCAACTCAATCGCATTATACTCACAATGGTAAGGCGGTAACCGTATAACTCTGTGCCCATGTTCTAATGCTATTTCGTCAATGACGTATCGGATCTTGGTTGGTTTGTTTTCTTTTAAAAGACGTACTAATTCCGCTTTTAACATATTCATGTTTGCATCTACGCCATTTTTACGAAGCCATGCGACGATATCAGCTTTCTTTTGGGATTGGGCAGGTGGCTTGTCAATTTGCATCGAGTGGTATGGGGCGTTGTCCATAATTATAATAGATGGTTCAGGGAGGCTACACAACATTGAGGTAAACCATTCAGTAAACTTTTCTCCATTCATGTCTTCATGATAGTCTCCAGTGGTTTTTGACGCAAAAGCCATGAGAGAACCTTCGACAAACCCGTTGATGGTTCCGGCGTGACAAATTATAAGTCGCGATCCTTTTCCTACAGGAACTTTGGAAGTAGATGCTGCTGTGTCATCGTTCCAAGAACGGCCTACAGTATGGTTAGCATTAAGCCATGTTTCATCCAAGAACACAACATTTTGCCAATTTTTGATTTCTTTCACTTGCCGTAAAAAAGTATACCTTGCCATCGCTATATCAAATCTTTCCATCAATATTTTGCGTTTGTTACATTTTTTGTATCGAAATCCAATGGTCTTCAAAATCTTCGTTAAAGAACTTTCCCCACCGAAGAATAATCCAGCTTCCTTCAGTGAATGCACCAACTTTTTTCTTGTTGGATACTCCTTCTGTAAATAGTAGCCGTAAACATGTCTTCGGATAGCATCGGCATCAAAGCTATCGATGCCTACGACTGGTTTTGCTCGTTTTCTCTTTTTTGGTGTGTGAAGTTTATTTTCTTCTGTGCCAGTCTCGCCATATTTTTTTTTAGTTATCCGTCTAACAGTTCGTTGTCCAATATTAAGCGCATCAGCTACGCGTTCAACCACTGACGTTATAGGTAAAATTGGCCCTTCATTTTGAGCTTCACGATCGAAATAGTTACGAAGGCGTATTACGAACTCACGGGTCTGACTATTTAGAACAGTTCTCTGCGTACGTTCGGTCATATCGACGAAATCCACAACAAAGGGCTTGAACAGAGTCCAAATTAACGAGCAAGGGTCAACAGTAATGCAGTATCAATATTTGAAATCCAAAGCCAGGTCAAAACTATATCACAATCGCATTGCACTGACAGTTTATACTTTTCGAAGCAACGTCAATTCGAAACTGCTTTGTTTTGCATTGAGCATTGACGCGAGTTTGCCGGAGGTAGTAGTTGTGCTAGCCAGCGATCCTATGTGACGATCGTATTAGATTCCATTTTTAAAAATTTTCAATTTAGAAAACCAAATGCCGAGTTGTGGTATATATCATATAAAAATAAAAATTTTACCTTTTGTATGAAACAGCTGATATTTTTTTGCGATTTCAGAGGTTTGTCCACATAGTGAAAATTGTTCATATTCACAAGTACATTCACCCCTTAAATGGTGCAAACTGATTTTTCTACACTTGTATACATTTTAGAAATCAATTTAATAAATAAATTTTGAGTCCTAAACCTAAAACTACATTCGATAAAATTTATGAATCTCTGCACATCACTATCGTCAATAAAGTAATACAATTATTTCCTTCAAAGTCGTTATCAATTAATACGGAACTTCATGAGCGGACAAACGTCAAACCGGCCATCATAGCGTGCCGCTAGTTTAGGTGGCTAGATATTTGGCTAGGTTGTGTCGGGAGGACAAACTTGCTTGGCATACTATCCTTCTATATGAGTCTGTAATCACCACCTAGTATATATACATATATATATAGATACAGCAACTAGTGTAGAACCACCTATACAGCAACTGGTGCAGAGGAAATATCAAAAAATTGCTTTGTTCATCAAATAGACAAGTTGACATCAAAGTGACATACTTTGTTCATCAAAAAAAGAAAAGAAAAAAAAAAAAACATGGCAATATCAATTGTTAAGCTCCAAAGATGAGGACACCCATTTGGCATACAGAGTTACTTTTAATTGGCTTAGGGAGACTCAGATTGTAGAATAATTAATGATTAAACGAACTTACCTGTACGTGAAGTTCTATCATAATTATACGAAGCGCTACGTCCAAGCTAGAAAAACAGCTGTTATATTGTTATTAGCTTCTGGTCATCATATTCATGACCTGACTTTGTTGGAGGTGGCTAGGGATAACTTTGTTGTGAATAACAGCAGTAATGAATAACATCAGTTATGAAGTGGACTTGTGGCCAAGATGTGTGGCAAGGACGGACAGGGTAGATAAAAGAAGCTGCTAAGTAAGCAGCATCCTGATGCACGCTAATGTCTAGAGACAAGAGACATCTAAAGAAATTAGACACAAAGTAGACATTCAGAGGAAATCAATATAACTAGTCTGTTTAAATATGAACAACTAGCATAATTAAACCAGCTCATCAACCCATGATAGCAAATTGGGTGAGAACAATTTAAAAAAAAAGAAAAAAAAAAAAAAGATTGGAATAGATGCATTTCCAGGCAGTGTGCGCTGAGCAGCTGCTTCAAGAAGCTTTTTGAAAATAGACCTGTAGAGGAGATTCTAGAAAGAAGTAACTGGAGGAGTTCCCAGACCTTCAGAAAATTCTATTGTCTGCAGAGAATCTGTCTGATTCTATTCTAGACAAAGAGTCTAGTCTAACTAGAACAAATAGCCATTAGATAGTTTTGCAATCATTTATTTTTCTTTCTTTCAAGAATCGATGTTGATTCAGAGGAAGAAGAGGTGAAAGTTAATTCAGAGAATAATTTTGATTTATCCGTGTTTATTATAATTTAAATTTTTGATCTAATAATGTGATTTCTACAAGAGAGTCTTTATTTTTAGTTTGTAATATTCTTTAGTGGGTCTGTAAGTACCTAGAGGTACATACAGAATTTTTGACCTCAAAGTATTTGTAGACAATTAATAGTAAAAATTAGTGTCTTTTAGATTAATTCTTGATCTCATAATGTGCCTTATTAGAGGAATAGTGATTTCCTTTTATAATAATTTTTGGTCACACAATATGTCATATGAGTTGTGACTATTTCCCTGTGTTTTCAGTTGATTGATTCTTATGATTAATAGTAGATTTAAAATTATGAAGAGATAGGTGTAACAGGATATAAAAATTATGTTTTTCAGTGATAATATAATATACAGGAGTGATATTTTTATATTTTGATTTTATCATCACATAGCGTTTGTAGTACTCTTTCACCAGCAGATATCAAACAGGTCTTCAACCAATGCTGTGTGTTTTGGAAACACATATAATATGACTGTTTTGCATTCCAACAAAACAGTTATTATGTGTGTGAAAAAACACACAGCATTGGAGCAAGATGCTTGCTGGTGGCTAATTGAAGACTATGAGTTGACATTGACAGGTGCGCGTTGACAGGAGATTTGACGCGCTCTGCTGGTGCGTGAAGGTGACAGATAGTTGAAGAGTACAGGTAAAGAAAGCTTAGCATGTACTATAAAGGTAGAATCTATGGATGCTTCTTCAACCAATGCTGTGTGTTTTTTCACACACATAATAACTGTTTTGTTGGAATGCAAAACAGTCATATTATTTTTTCTTTAAATATGGAGTATTATTCACGCATGGAGTATTGCTCTCACCTTTGGGCCGGAGCACCTCGGTACCAACTCCTTCCATTTGACCGGATTCAAAAGAGGGCAGTACGGCTTGTGGACAGTCCCAAACTTACTAGCTCACTGGAAAACCTGGAGCACCGCAGACGTAAGCTCTCTTTGCGTATTCTATGGGCTATATAACGGGGAGTGTTCTGAAGAGCGATTTGACCTTACACCACCCTCTCTCTTCTACAACCGCACCTCACGCCACCGAAAGCAATTTAACCCTCACCAGCACCACCTGGATGCCTGGAGCACTTCGACTATCCGCTGTGCCAGATCTTATTTTCCATGCACTACCAAACTGTGGAACCAACTCCCATCGACTGGGTTCCCAATAATTCTTAATTACAACTTGGGGTTAATCAACGGGCGGACCAAAAAATTCCTGAAAAGCCGGCAACGCATTGGTGCTCTGGTGCTACAAATGTTCATGGGCGGCGGTAATCGCTCAACATCAGGTGACCCGCCTGCTCGTTTGCTCGCTATTCTTATAAAAAAAAATTGGTAGTCATAGGAACTGCCCATAGAAGTGAAAACTAGATTTGCTAATAATTAAAAACAAATATTAAAAAAATTAAAACATGAAAAAAAAGCGCACTGTCACGTTTCGTGAGTGAGATTCGAACCTGCGCTGTACAAGGTTGCTTGGGAACTTCTAAAACGTTAAACGCTTACTGAAATCTCCAGGTGACGGTGACGATGACGAAATCCATGTTTTTTGCTCACCCAAAAAAGTGCTAAAAGTGCCTTAAGAAGTTTTCACTTATAAAAAATCACCTTTCGTGGCGCGTCTCCCCTTCCGCGGCGTGGATGCGGGGGTCTCGACCTTGGTGGGTTTGACGGGGGTCCGTTTCATCGGCGTTTTCGCTTTGGCCTTCTCCGTCAGCGCCGTGGCCGTCTGTAAACGTTACTATTGCAGTACTTACTGTGCAACTACCTACGTTTATTGTTATAACCCATTTGACACACATTAGACAAGTTTGCTACTATAAATAAAACCAACCCAATCCCTACTATTATAAAATTTATATCGACATATATCATACTAATATTATAAATGCGAAAGTGTATTTGTTGGTTTGTCCTTCAATCACGCCGCAACAGAGCTACAGATCGACGAGATTTTTTGCATGGGTAAAGTTGAAGACCAGGAGAGTGACATAGGCTACTTTTTATCCCGGAAAATCAAAGAGTTCCCGAGGGACTTTAAAAACTAAATCCACACGGACGAAGTCGCGGGCATCAGCTAGTACTGACTGAAAAAATATAAATACGGCTATATATGCTACTATAAAAATAAAACCAACCCAATCCCAACTATTATAAAATTTATATCGACATGAGGCAAAATAGGGGGTTGGAAAATCGAATTTGAGTGAAGCCGCGGGGGAAATGTTAGTTTTTTGTTAAATCAAACAAATTATCACATTTGATATTCATGTGACATATTCAAAACAACCAAAAGGGTATCCATTTCGTGATAAATCGGCTTATTGAAAAAGCATTGATCACAAACAGGGCAATAAAGTATTGAACCTTTTAATGGCCAATTTTTTCTAACCATCCCAATTGCCGATGAGCCCCTTTTTTGTCCTGAACCTTTCTAATATATGTAGTACTTATTGGTTTGTCCTTCAATCACGCCACAACTGAGCTATGGATCGTGATTTTTTGCATAGGGATAGGCTCGAGGACCTGGAGAGTTCTAGCTACTCTTTATCCCGGGAAGTCAAAGCATTCCTACAGGATTTTTAAAAACCTACACGTACGAAGTCAAAAAAAAAACAGTGTAGGTGAAATGATATTTTCAAAAAAACTTGACTCATAAATCCAAAAATCTCTTCAAGAAGCGGACATTATTCTATTTGGTACTTTCGAAATAGTTATTTATTCCTATTCATTTCAACAACTTTATAGTAGCAAACTGAAATACTGTTTAAGACGGAAACACACCCAAAACAGTCATTTGTTTTATTTTATATAATATTTAATTTCAACACCAATGTTTGAGTCAAATTCATGCAAATCCGATATTTTAAAATGTCAAAACATTAAATTGTGTTTCCATCACAATGAAAAATCTTATTTCAAATTACATCCCCATTTTTTAATTAGCATGCAACATTTACATTCCTAAGAACATAGAAAAATAAAAATAGAGAAGAAATCGCAAATTACAAAAGAAAATTAAGAAAATAAGTTTGATTTAAAAATCATTACAAAAAACAACACAAAAAGCAAGCGATGATCATGGAGGTGAGATTTCGTTATCCTTCACAATTGAATAAATATTATAGAATGTTTTAATGTTATAATAAGATAGCTTCTGCCCGCGACTTCGTCCGCGTGGAATAGTTACTTTGGGCAATATCATGTTTATAAAAACACCTTCGCAAATGATGCATTATTTTAGAACAAATTTGGTAAGCATAAAAAAGGTTACAGTGAGCCAACCTTAAAAGATAGAATTATGCTGTCGCGGACTTTTTTTAGAACTTTTCAAGGGGAACAATTCTTTCATACATGATTTTTGCGAAACTTTAACCGTTTACGCAGCGCACGCAGCGGAAGCTCTCAAAAGGAAAAAAAACCCCCATTTTGAAAAATTCTTCATTGGTGCTCCGCTCCTATTGGTCTTAGCGTGATGATATATAGCCTATAGCCTTCCTCGATAAATGGGCAATCTAACACTGAAAGAATTTTTCAAATCGGACCAGTAGTTCCTGAGATTAGCGTGTTTAAGCAAACAAACTCGTCAGCTTTATATTAGAAAAAAAAAGTAAGTATAGATTTATTTCAAAAAATAAAAACAGTGAACCAAAATGAAGTGTACCTAAGTAAAAAGTAAAATTATATAATATTATATAACTACATATTTCCTATGATCTGATGAACTATGATCCTAGTACCTATTTCGAAATATATAGATTCGAAAGCACTTTGTAAAAGTTTCTTTGAATACAAAATATTCTATTCTATTCATCAACCTGTATAATAATAATGGTTTCGCATGATAAACAGTAAGCGTATTGCATTCTTTGCTATCTCTTTTTTATAATTTTTGGATAATTTTACTACTAATATTATAAATGCGAAAGTGTGTTTGTTTGTTGGTTTAAACTTCAATCACGCTGCAACAGAGCTACGGATCGTCGTGATTTTGCATGGGTATAGTTGAGGACCTGGAGAGTGACATAGACTAGTTTTCATGCCGGAAAATCAAAGAGTACCATGAAATTTTATAAACCAAATCCACGCAGACGAAGTCGCGAGCATCAGCTAGTCTAAAAATAAATAAAATATTCAAAACTGTCCTATTAATTAATCTAAATATATATAAAAGGAACAGGACTGACTAACTGATCGATCAACGCGCAGTTCAAACCACTAGAAGGATCGGGTTGAAATGCATACAAATAGCTATTATGACGTAGGCATCCGCTAAGAAAGGATTTTTGAAAATTCAAGCCCTAAGGGGGTAAAATAGGGGTTGAAATATTGAAATTAACGTGAGCGAAGCCGCGGACAAAAGCTAGTATTATATATTTTATTAATGAAAGTGAAATGCGATGGTTGATGAGAGATAAAAGAAAAATAAAAATTGTACCTCGACCCAATCATAACTGGCAATCACTGTAACCATAACTTTCATATAATAGCATGCACAGGTTTAACATTAAACCCCGAGACAAACACAACGCGAGACGACGGCTCTCTGAAAGTTGTATTACAAGGAGGTAAACAGTGAGGGTAACTTTTCAAGTTAAATGTGCGTAAATTGATTTGCTTAAAAAGTACGTAACTCCGTGAAGTTAGAAGTACGTTCTATAGCGAAGGTTATCATCGCTAGAAGAAGTATGGCAGTATAAATAAATCTTTCTTCTGCCATATTCAAATATTTTTCACATACCCAGCAGTGGTATGGAGAAAAATGTAAAATTGCTATGCTAACTAAAAACTGTCAAACCACTGAGATAATAATAATAATAATAAAGAATAGTCTCTAGATAATAATCAAAAAACAAGAACACTGTTGGAGGTGCGTTTTTGGCTCATACAAATAATTTCTTGTATTATAAAATACCGCATCTATTAGCGCGATCAATGTGATGTGCTGACAGTTGCCGCCCCGCGTTGTATGTGTTTCAGGCTTAAAAATACAGCCATTCATTCACTCAAGTCCATCCACTAACTAACGACTCATAACAATACGCCCGCACACTGCTTCCGTTTGATTTTATTTTCAAGAATAAAGAATTACATTTGTCATGGAAAATGTTTCAAAGAAAAAACATTTTTTTTTTAAATTACTTCAAATATTCGGTTAGACAGCGAGTAATCATTGATTTGGGACGGGGATCTTAAACTATTTATACAGTTGCAATTGTCTTTTATGATGAACTAGTTAGTTACAAGTTGAGTTCATGTTAAAAGTTGTCCATTACTAATTCATAGTGTGAAAGTTCATTAACTTCACTATTCATGAATGCAAACTCTAGGGCTCGAATAAATCGACGATGTTGCGTAGAAGTTGATGATGTGCCTGTGTGTGATATGATGTGCCTATGGTAGGGAACGTTTGTCATTATCTGGGGCTATATCTATTTGTTGCAATTGGGGCATTATTTGTTTCTTCGAAGCTATGTAGTCTCTCTTACACTGATAAATCAAACTATTCTGACCTATGACGGATAAGAGTTTTAAGGTTATAGAGAATTCAGAGGCGTTGCAATCGTTTTTTAGGCTGCTTGTTCAATGATGCGGAGCGGAGCGGAGTTGTGTTTTGTGGACCAATGATATTATTGAGAGATGACGCGATAATTTTAACACGTCATCTCCCAATAATAACATTGGTCCACAAAACACATCTACGCTCCGCTCCGCATCAATGGGCAGGCAGCCTTACCCGACTGCGCAAAGCACAGGGTTGTGTGTTCATCAGTCTATATATGTTTGTTAATAACTTCTGAACTGAAGTTTTTTTTTTTGTATTTGGCATCACCTCAGAGCGGGTTTTAAGATATTTACAAACACTAATGTATGAACTAAATTTTATGAATACTGGTATTTTTAACTCTATTTTTAGTAAACCTTTGAGCATTTTGGCTAAGTATATCGATTTCTTAGTGATTCTCTCAAATACCAATTTGTTTACCAATAGTTTTAGATTTAATTATAGTTGATTTACTTATTGTCATTTGTAATTTGTGTGTACTGATGGGGCTGACATATAGGTTACTTATAAAAGCCCCTTAAAAATAAATAAGACTAAAAAAATAGATATTTACATGTTAGCAAGAAAAGGTTAGAATTATTTTGCTATAATCCGCCAACAGAAAAAATCTGTATGATCAAACATGTAATTAAAAGCTAAGCACCACTCACCTACCCAGCCAAGCAAAAAAGCCAAGTTCTCAAGCAAGCAATGCCACCACCACTCACATGCACCACCACACAAGACTTTTACACTACTCTCGACGCACGTTTCGCCCCGACACCGGAGCATCCTCAGATGTCGACTTTACAATGCTGTATTGTCTAGTGACGCTCGTGTCAAAAGCACATTTGTAAAGTCACTAAGCACATACAGCATTGTAAAGTCGACATCTGAGGATGCTCCGGTGTCGGGGCGAAACGTGCGTCGAGAGTAGTGTAAAAGTCTTGTGTGGTGGTGCATGTGAGTGGTGGTGGCATTGCTTGCTTGAGAACTTGGCTTTTTTGCTTGGCTGGGTAGGTGAGTGGTGCTTAGCTTTTAATTACATGTTTGATCATACAGATTTTTTCTGTTGGCGGATTATAGCAAAATAATTCTAACCTTTTCTTGCTAATCATGAACTTCCGCAAAGTAACGCCTGCTTCTATCCAATATATTTACATGTGTTAAGGTTACGAGGCACCGCACTTCGTCGGATGTAGTCGTGAGATTGTTTATATGCATTAATATTGATGACTAAGAGTGTGTGTATGTCCCAAATCAAGGTCTCGCGGTGGGGCGGTGGGGGTGACGTCGGCGTGCGCGGGCGGCACGTCAAACAGAGCGGTACGGTAAGGTGGACGATAGATACGTACATGTCTATATATCCGCCGCACTATGCCTACCTTGCTACTCGGCCCCGGCGCACGCGCGCGCCCCGCCTGCGCCTCGGCCGCGCGCTGCGCAGGCGGAGCGCTGCGTGCGCTGCGCTTCGGCGTCGTTCGCGCCTTTTTGCTTGGCGTCGCTTCGCTTTTCTGTGGACAGTGTTTTTATTAAATCGCTAAAATTTCTCGTTATTAAATCGCTTAAGGCATTGAAGAAGCTCGTGGCTTCATCTGAAGGCCTCAAAATTGAATGCTCAAGAACTTATTACAATGTTATATTGTACATAATAATATTGTGATTATTTTGAAAAGAGCAACTGCTGAGTTTCTTGCCGGCTCTTCTAAGCAGAATCCGCTTTCCGAACCAGTGGTAGTCTTGCCATAAGAGCCACAGGTTGGCCTACGTGTAATAATTTTGAACGCCTAATAATTTTGAATTTGAAATTTGAATTTGAATAAGTGTATAAATAAGTGAGTGTTAATGACGGAGTGGGTGAGTTGAGTAAGTGTAACTGAGTGTGTTAGTGAGTGAGTGTTAGTGACTAAGTGAGTGAGTGAGTGTGAGTTAATGAATGAGTGGGTGTGAGTTAGGGTAAGATCTATAGATGGCACTCAGACTCAGCTCAGACTCAAGACTAAGTTAAAACGAGACAGATTTATGTCAGGACATATTTGGGTCTCATTTTAACTCTATCTTGAGTCTTGAGCAGAGCCAGAGTACGATCTATAGATCTCAGCCTTAGTGAGTGATTTTGTCCGAGTAAGTGTGTGTGATTGTGTGTGTGTGTGTGTGTGTGTGTGTGTTTTTGTCAGTGTACACATACCACAGTCTCGCTAGCGTCTAGGTCGGCTTTGGGAGATGATTTGGAGCTGTTCCGTTTGCGCGCCGCCTTCTTCTCCAGTTGCGACTCGTCCGTGTACAGCGAGAGGTCCACTGCAACAGATCAGACTCGTTAATACAATAGCCTTGCAATATTATAGTTACATAATTAATCGGTCATATTAAATATATTTCCTCTAGCCCCTCCAATCTTTTTTTTTTTTTTCCACTTTTGCGTGTCCGTTTGCCAGGTGGCAAAGGCCTCCTCCAATCTTCTCCATTCTGGCCTTTCTATGGCCACTCTACCCCATGTTGTTCCCGCGACTTGTCTAATGTCGTCGTCCCACCTTTTTTGTGGTCTACCTCTCTTTCTCTTACCATCTCTTGGGTACCATTGTGTGACTATTTTACTCCATTTATCCTTTCCCCTGATCATGTGGCCTGCCCATTTCCACTTTTGTCTTCTTATTTTCAAAGTTATGTCCTGTACCTTAGTCTTTCTTCTGATGTTGCTACTCCTTACTTTGTCCTTTCTTTTGATCCCAGTCATGCTCCTTTCCATGGCATGTTGGCATACGGAGAGTTTATTTGTTACGTTTTTTGTTAAAGCCCATGTTTCACTCCCGTATGTCAGCACTGGCAGGATGCATGTGTCAAATAATTTGCTTTTCGTTGAATTGTGTAAGGTCTTGTCTTTCATTATTTCTTTTAGGCCCCAGTATTTTTTCCAGCTGTTCGCAACTCTTCTTTCGACTTCTTTGTTTTCGTTGTCGTCTGGAGACATCAGTTGACCGAGATATATGTATTCTTCAACGTAGGAGATTTGGTTCTGTTCCACTATTACAGGGTCTTTGTTGCCATTGGTCATGGTTTTTGTTTTTTCCAGGTTTAGCTTCAATCCGGCCTTTGCACTTTCCGATGCTAGATCATTTATCATCTTACTTAGATCAGCTGGTGTTTTTGCAAATAATACGATATCATCAGCAAATCGTAGGTGCGTTAGCGTGCGGCCATTAATAGTTATGCCCATGTCTCTCCATTCCAGATTCCTGAAGATCATTTCTAATACGGCCAGAAATAGTGTTGGTGAAAGGGGGTCACCCTGTCTCACGCCTTTTTGTATTTGAAATTTATTTCCTTCTTTTTCTAGGCGGATACAAGCCGAACTGTGTTTATAAATATTTTTTATAATTCTTATATATTTGTGCTCTATACCCAGTTCCTTTAAGGCTTCCCAGATTTTTGAGTGTATCAAAGAATCGAAAGCTTTACTGTAATCAATAAAAGCTATGTAGTATACAAGCTGGTACTCATTGTATTTTTCTATAATTTGTCTTACAGTGTGGATGTGGTCTAGTACCGAGAAATCTTTACGGAATCCTGCTTGTTCTATGGGTTGTTGCTCATCTAATTTTCTTCCTATTCTTTCCAAAATAATCTTTGCAAAAATCTTATAAATGTTAGACATTAGACTGATGGGTCTATAGTTTCCAATATTGCAGTGATTTCCTTTCTTGAATATAAGATTATGATGGATTCAGTCCACTGTTTAGGGATGATTTCTGTGTTGATCACGTAGTTGAAAATTTCTGTAAGTATCGGTACCACTGCTACTTTCGTTTGCTTTAGTATCTCATTGCTTATGCCGTCTGGCCCTGGAGCTTTATCGTTTTTCTGTGTGTCAATAGCTTTTTCAGTTTCTTCCTGCATGATGTAAGGTATCGTTTCGTTCCCTGGTAAGTCTATTTCTCTTTTATTTGTGTTATTTTTGTATAGTTCGGTGTAGTAGTCAGTAGCGATCTTGAGTATTTCTTGTCTACCAATTTTCTTCTCACCACTTCTATCTTCCATCTTAACAATCCATTCTTTCTTGTTAGTTAATTCTTTGTACGCCTTCTTTATTCCTCCTGTCAGTCTAATATGTCTCTCTATTGTTTCCATACGATGTTGTCTCCTGTCTTTCCTTAAGTTATCTTTTATTTCTTTGCTAATTCTAGCAATTTCTTTTCTATTTTTATCTGTATTTTTCGCACTTATTAGAACTGCTCTTTGGTTAAGGAGGTTGACGGTTTTTTCTGTCATCCTGTTGTTTAGGTTCTCTTTCCTTTTGCTATGTTCTTTAGTAATGGTTGTAATTTTATTTTCCAACCAATTGTATTTCTCCTGTGTGTCGGCGTCTTTTGTTTCATTTTTGTAGTCTTTAAGTTTCGAGTTTAGTGAGTTGGCTATTTCTCCTATCAGATGTTTGTTAAGTTTTATATTCTCAAGAGTTATTTTTGGTCTGGGGTTCTTGGGTTGAGATGAGTTTAATTCAGCCCTGACCATGCGATGGTTGGTGTTAAAATTTAGGTTATTGATGACATTTATGCTTGGAAAGAATTTATGTTTGTTGGTCAGTATAAAGTCAATTTGGTTTTTTGATTTTCCATCGGGTGACAACCAGGTCCACATTCTGTTTTTCTTTTTCTTGAAGACGGTGTTTAATATGGTCAAGTTATTTTCCATTGCAAAGTCCATGAGCATTTTTCCATTCCTGCTTCTAGGTTTTGAGCTGTATGTATAGGGTCCTATAACCGCATCCTCATCTCGTTGGCGTTCACCAATTTGACCATTGAAGTCACCCATCACGATGATATTTTTGTGGGCATATGTCTGCAAAGTTTTATTCAAATCTTGGTAGAACTGGCCAATTGATTCAATATCTGCTTGTTCTGTAGGTGAATAGATCTGGATAATGGTCCATGGGTCCTTGTACTCTGGTAGTTTTAAATTCAATAATGCTATGCGCTCTGATACACCATAAAATCCATCTATGTGCTTTGCTAGGTATTTTTTTACTAAAAATCCCACACCATGTTTTCCTGGGGTTTCCCCTATATGATATAGTATAAAGTCTGTGTGTGCGACAATGTTTTCTCCCATTATTCTCACTTCACTCATGCCGAGAATATCCCAGTTAGTGTTTCGTAATGCTATTGACAATTCTGATAAGCTTTCTTCTGATCTTAGTGTTAATACGTTTAGGGTAGCAATGTATATTCTTGTGTGCCTGGATGTTGGAATCTCCGTGTTAACGTTTTGCTTGGGTAGAATTTGTTTAATGTTTTCTTCATTATGTTGTTGTTGATTTATTATTGGAGGGTTTCGGTCTAATTCCCCACGGGGACCAGCCGGGTTGGAGAATGTGTTTTTGTTTTGCTGTTGTTGCTGTTTATTTTTCTGTGTGATATTCCGTTTCTGGTTAGTAATTGAGGTAGGTATTTCTTTCAGACATGGAGTAGGCTCACTCACGCATGAGTTGGAAAGCGTCTGTTCGTTGGATTTTCTTGTTAGTGCCGTTGGTTGTTTCCTTCGGACTTGGTGTCTCTGGGATTCTTTTTCTTTTTTCATTTTCACGAAAATTACTTGCTCTTCTTGCTTTGCGTTTCTCCATGGTTTCCTTAGAGTAGTCATTGGTTATATACGTGTTTTCTTTCATTTTCTTCTTATTTCTAAGGATTTGGATTTTTTTCTGCAAAGTTGTTAATGTAAGCAGAATAGGTCTTATTTTTCCATTTTCCTCTTTTTTACCAAGACGTTGCACTTTATTTATTTTGTTATTTTCGAGAGACACTTCCAACTCCGTGATTGTTTTTATTACCGAAGCATTTAGTTCCTCGTATCTTTCGGTGCTAGGTTCTACGATTCCATGTAGAATGATGTTGTTTTTCCTAGCGTTTATGTCTAAGGTCTGGAGCTTCTTGTTGAGTGTTTCGACTTCACGTGATAGTCTTTCGTTTTCCGCTATTATTGGCTGTAACTTCTCGTCCACCGCCTTTAGTACTGTTTTTGTAACATTTTCTGTTATTTGTACTGTTTGTTTATTTAGTTCTTCTCTCATCATATCTAGGAGCAATGACATTTCACCTGACAGTTGAGTACTCATGATGACAAATTGGCAACCACAGATCAGGTAGGAGATGTGAACGAACGCATACACTTGAAATGGAACGGAACGTGCCGACACGCAGTGTACTGCGAAATCTGGCGAGCAATGTACGCCGAAGCGTCACTGATGGTACCCTTGAGTAATCTATTCTTTGGCAGAGCACGCAATGTACTGCGAATATCTAACGAGCAATGTACATCGAAACGTAAATATGTCACTGTTGGTGCACTTGATTTCTGTAGTCTTTGAACTGACTTTGTATAACCTCAAAATTAGTTTCGTTATTTAGTACTATCGAATTTCACTTTATTTTCCACTTTTCGCGTAGATTTTTAGCGACTAATTACTGCAAACGTTTTTACACTACAATTGTTGTGTTTTTAGCACTGATGCACTTATTTTTATCACTTTTACTAAATAAAAATCCAGGAGTGATTGACAGCACGTCTTTACGAATACAATACCGGAAACGGAACGGATCAATCTACGAAAATAAAGAAAACACTGTCATGTCCGAAAAGAGGCTATAAATAAATAAATAAATAAAGCCCCTCCAATCTATACTTATAGTGTCCGTCAGAAATGAGAATGAGACCTACCGAAATTAAAGGGGTTGTTTCAAATATACATATATGCAAATATATATAATTTCAAATATATATCTTTCAAAATGTTTGGGGTCATGAAATAGTGATTATTTTTCTTTTATTTCTCACTAAAAGGTCCTTTTTACGAGGTACAATGCGAAATTATTTTGCAAAATAAAAGCGCAACAACATGGCGTTCTTTTTGACAATGACACATAATTACACGAGTCATGATGACATTTGACATAAAAATAACCACAATTGACAGCAATCGACATTTGACATACCACTAATTGACGTTTGACAAATGAAATGACATTAAGATGACCTTTTTTTTATATTTAACTGGCTTTACGGCTCTGGGTTCCAGCCCTTCTGAGCCTTAAGATGACGTTAATTCATTATAAACATAGACAACAAAAAGCAGACGGATGCACTCCAGGAGTTGCTATTCCATAAATGTGCCCAATTATCAATTTTATATTTGTACCTCTAATTAACTGTAAAACTGCAAAAAAGCATATTTTTATTTCGATTTCTATGATTTAATACTATTTTTTGGTATAGTGTACAAGTACCTGGCCCAAGAAGAAACAAACCCTTTGCCAATTGAGCAAGTTAAGCTAAATTGAGGTAAAATATTTTTGCGATTTCATCCCGCGCTAAAGATCGCGCTCTGCCCTAGAGGAGTGTGGAGCTCACTCTGGTGTAGGCTACTCACGTCCGTCGGGGTGCTCCTCGGTGAGCTGCAGGCAGTTGGCGCCGCTCTGCTCGGCGCGCAGCGCGCGCTGCAGGATGGACTGCGCGCGCGCGCGCTCGCCCGCCTTCAGTATCTGCGCGCCGCCGCTCGCGCGCTGCAGCGACAGCGTCGTCAGCACGCACTCCATGTCTGCAACACACATTTCATGTAGATAGACAGAAATACTTTATTCCAAACAAGAGAGAAAAAAATATAGTACTTAACTAACTACGCATGCAAGGAAGCCACAATACTCTGTCAATCAGTTCTAGGTTAGAGGATTGCATGAAGTAATCATCTCTGGTAAATAATTAAAAAAATCCGTAAATTTTTAAGTTATATCCAAGAAACTTGGTATTTTGGCTTTCAATAAAAAAAATGTGAACCATCGCGGGACGCCTAGCGCCTGGCAGATGTGAACCATCGAAATTATTTTGTACAGGTAATATCGAGCTTAGTACATACATAAATGCACACTCTTTCTAAACTGTCACTATCAGACATAAATTTTATGGTTAAAATTATTTCTTTTAAGTAGGACACACGTTACGTGTACCGTAGTAAACAACACTGTTTCGTACTACATACATACATACTACTACATACGTACTCGGTCGGTCTGACCCGACGCTATAGAATAGCGTGGCGACGCCTGCCATATCTTATTAGAATTTGATATTTCATCCTAGTAATTATTTAGTGTACTTTCTGTGAGCGTTTTAGTTTTTACACAAGCCAAATAGGAGTGCAGCTCACCTGTGACGTCATAGAAGTCGGGCTTGTAGGTCTCGCCCTTGGCGTCCGCCTTGTCCTGCGACAGCCAGCGTATCTTGATCTTGCGTGTGGAGCGGTACACGTTCTGCACGGCCTGGCACACGTAGAAGCCGCCCTCGGCGTTGCGTACCGCCAGGTACTCGTTTCTGTCAACGATAAGAAACTATCAGCATGAGCAACCCATTAAGAGGGCAGTTTTTGTATTGGCAATCTGAAAAAACATCATATTTACTCATCAGTTGACTTGGGGATTGTGAAAGGACCCTTAAGAGGACTATTATATTTCGCATCCCTCTCGCACACTTTAATATTTTCAATGATTATAAAAAAAAATTGACAAAATGTGGTCAATTTATAATTGACAATTAAATTACAGATATTTTAGATTTAATACTAATACATACATACTACATACTTAGTGGGTCTGACTCGCCACTATAGATGTTTCACATCAAAAGAATCTTACTTGTAGAAGACAATGAGCTTATCGTCGTTGGGCTTAGTGGGCGTGGCGCGACCGGCCGACGCTGACAGTTTCGTGGCCATCGCGATCTCCGGCGTTGGCGACTGGTACAGCTGCACCTGAAAGTCACAAAGCTTTTGGATTTTTGGAGGCAAAACTTTTTTTTTTCCATTATTATGAGTATAAATATATACTCACTAGTCACTATAATTACAATCTAGCCTAATAATACGGCTAATGAGTAATTTAACTTTAACCTAAACTTATAAATTATCTTACTTAAGAAGTAGACCATAGACGCATCTCAGGCAAAACGACAAAAATCTACCGATGCGACAGATAAAAGAGAAATTCTTACTGATATTATAAATGCGAAAGTGTATTTGTTGATTTGTTGGTTTTCTGGTTTGTCCGTCAGTCGCGCAGCAACAAATCAACGATCGATCGATTTTTGGCAAGGGTATAGTTGAGAACCTGGAGAGTGACATAGGCTTTTATACCGGAAAACCAAAGAGTTCCCACAGGATTATGAGAACTAAATTCCTATGTTGGTTGTGTTTTGCCGTGATATGTCATCTTATTCCTAATCCCTAAAGGAATTCCCTGATCTGCCTCTATTTGTCGAAAATCTTGATCCCACAAAAAACATTTTCATGTAAAATGTTGCCGAGACCATATGGCTTGCACTGTTATCAGATCCCATGTAGAATTTTTCGAGGCATACCACAGTTCAACAAAAGCATACCTAATTATAATTCAACACATGTTAAGATGGGCAGACAGAAAGTGGGTGACCATTCCCGCCGGTGGCACCCGTTCACGAGCATGACGCATGACCGAGCCATTGCTTCACTCAACCATATTTGAGGGAACGTAACAACCCGCATCACACGATGGATATGGAGGATAATCCTTTACCCCAATTTATTTAACCAAGCTAAGTTTGGCAAAGATTGACAACGACAAAATCTGAGATACCAAATATACTATATATTTTAAGTTGTCCTTTATGATACACAAAAAGGAATATATATCTGCCCCTTCTAAAATATTAAATCCTACTTCCTACTATCCTATCCTACTGATCCTACTAATATTATAAATGTGAAAGTTTGTGAGGATGGATGTATGTTTGTTACTCTTTAACGCCACAACGAATGAACCAATTTGGCTGAAATTTGGAATACAGATAGCTCATGCCCAGGATTAACACATAGGCTACATTTTATCCCATAAAATTAAAGAGTTCCTGTGGGAATTAAAAACCCTTAATCCACGCGGATGAAGTCGCAACAGGCACAAATCTGTTTTTTGATTTATTTTTCTACTGTAGATAGTTAACTTCTAATCTTTTCTAGCAAATTGTCTCTATGGCTACAAGCATTACTGTACTATTAGTACATAAGCGCCTAGTCGCAAATACTTACTTACCTTACGATGTTTTACGACATACCCAACATTGAACTGAGATTTATGGTTCCCTATTATCTGAAGCATTAAAGTCCACTTTGGCATAGAGAACCTTTTTAAGACACAATATTATATTGAGTCATAAATAGTGAACTCATGTACACAATAAAGTATATAAAAATAATAAGTGAATAAAAATGAATGTTGGTAAGAGCATAACTTAAGAACTCCGTTAATTTATTTTTTTGTATGTTCCTTAAGGTCCACGAAGGTTTTAATAAAAAAAAACAAACAAAAAATTTAATTTTTACTTTTAACTTTTGACAGAACAGTCTGTCCAGGTAGCTAGTAAATAATAAAATAGACCTATATAAAAATAATAAATCGTACCTAAATAAATAGTAGTAAAACACAAAATTGTAATAAATTAAAAGTGTTTTTGTTAGTCACCTGTAACATAGTAAAAAAAATCTTAGGCACCACATGAATAGAAAAGTAGTAGTACCCACTACTTCTTTTATTACTGTTTTGGGATAAAATATATATCATGGGCCAATTATTTACTGATTCTAAACAATCTATTTTGAGCTTTCCCATTGACCAAAAGTATTCTTGTATATATGTAGTTTAAATGTAAACTTAAACTTTGTAAACTGAACTGAACTATTCTGAACTTTGCTGAACATGAATCTTGGAACGTTTAAAACCTGGAAACAGGTTGTAATGTTCTTTAATCTTTTAGCTCATAACTAGCTTTTGTCAGCATTTTCAGCTATAGTAAAGGTATAGTAGTAGTTTATAAAAATCCTGTAAAAACTTATATTTTCTGGGATAAAAAGTATCCAGAAAGCAAGCTGTTTTTAATTGAAAAAAAGGTAGTAGACAAAAAAACAACCACATTATAATATATTGATGGATGAATTGAAACTAATGAGTGATAACCATTCATATTTCAATGTCAAAAATAGTTATTTGTGTTATATGGGACCAAAGGATTTTTTTGTTCCCCGAGGGCGTTATTTTGAATTCAGAGCGAAGTGAAGTATTCTATAGTAGAATCCCGAGCGCAGCGAGGGATTCTAAAGTAGAATCCTGAGCGTAGCGAGGAATTCAATATACGCCGCCCGAGAACAAAAAATTTTGGCCCCGAATGACACACGCTATTTTTCATCATTACCTATGAGAAAAAGCTAGGAGTATCGACCTACTATGTATAGAGTATAGACATTACCAATATGTATATTTACGTATAAAATTTTTTATGAAATAATTAAAAATTAATATTTATGTTGAAAGTATGGGCGTATATATCTATCTAATCGACAAATTTGATCACGTGACTTATCGAAGACAACAGCTTCTCAAACATTTTTGAATTTCGACACATTTTTGAATTCTCTCTTCTGATTGGTCCGCGTAAGTGCTTTAGTATGCTAAAGCACTAACGCGGACCAATCAGAAGAGAGAAATGAAAAGTCCCATGGGGTTAAAATTAAATTTTGCTCCCGCTATCCTCTGAAGCCAATATTCGTTTTTCGAATAGGTATGATGAAAAAAATATTTTTAAAGGCACTTGCATCTTAGCTATATGAACGAAATGCAGAAAATCAAATTTCACCCAGGATTTTTTAAGAACCTTAACTTATGCAGATGATAGAGTGGACTGTGGATGATTATCATCATCATCATTAGCAACCCATCAACGGCTCACTACTGAGCGCAGGTCTCCTCTCAGAGAAGGGTTATAGGCCATAGTCCACCACGCTGGCCTTCACACACCTTCGAGAACATTATGAAGAACTCTCAGGTGTGCAGGTTTCCTCACAATGTTTTCCTTCACCGTTGAAGCAAGTGATATTTAATTGCTTAAACGCACTTGACTCCGAAAAGTCAGAGGTGCATACCCGGGATCGAACCTGCGACCCCCGAATAGGAGACCACAGTCCTAACCACTAGGCTATCACTGCTTCCTATTACCTAATATCCTATTACCAATATAATGAAAAATATTTTTTTAAGTAATTAAGGGATAATTAGTTACCTTTGTCCTATTCCTTTTAGTTCTGGTGTCTGGAGTCCCAGCATCGTCAGCAGATTTCTTAGAAGGAGTGGCTCCGTCAAGCTTCTCCGACACCTGCCTTCTTTTCCTCATGGGAGGGGTTACTGTGGCCAACTTTAATGTGGACTTTGGAGTCACTTTCACCTCAGCTTTATTAAGAACTTTAGTCTCCGGTTTCTTTTCTGGTACTGGTTCATCTTTAGGCTTTTCAGACTCTTCCTGTTTAGGAGGTTCCACATCTTTTGGCTTTTCTGGTTCAGGTTTTTCCACTTTTTGGGGCTGTGCTTCTACAATTACTGGTTTTTCCTTAACATCATCTTTCTTTTCTTCTTTTTCTACTGAGGGTTCAGGTTTTACAGTTTCCTCTGCTACTTTCTGTGGAGAAGAAGGCTTTTCCTGGCTCGGGCTCTGATTTTCGTTTGCTGAT
This sequence comes from Oeneis ivallda, assembly GCA_029955525.1. Classification (NCBI taxonomy): domain Eukaryota; kingdom Metazoa; phylum Arthropoda; class Insecta; order Lepidoptera; family Nymphalidae; genus Oeneis; species Oeneis ivallda. Next base: position 22,521,111 of record JARPMR010000015.1, read on the forward strand.
TCTGGGACTGGCTTACTGTCACTCTGTGAGGGTGCAATGTCTGCAGGTGGTGCAGGCTTCAGCTCTGTGGGTTTGGAAGGGGATTTCTCAGGGGGCTCGTTGGCTGTGGCTAGCTTGGGCTGCGCGGGGCCGTCCGCGGAGCTGGCGGGTATACTCGCGTCGGGTTTCTGTGGCGTGGACGGCGCGCTGGCTGGCTTCTCGACGGGCTTGGGCGCGGTCGGCGACGCGTTGGCCGCCTTGGGCGAGTCGACGGTGCCGTTGGCGGGCCCGGCGTCCGGCTCGCGCTTGTCGGGCGCGCGCGTGAGCGCCAGCGGCTGGGCAGGCGGCCGGTCCTGCACGAGGCTGAGGGGCGCGCTGGGCCCGGCGCCCTTGCCGGGGCTGGGTGCGGCGGGCGCGGGGTGCGTGTGCGACAGGTTGCCGTGGTGGCTCATGTTCTGCGCCATCTGCGCCATGTTGGCCGACACGGGCGCCATGGAGGGCGGCGGCGCGACGGGCGCGAGCGGCGCGTGACCCGCGTGCTGGGACAGGTTCTGCACGCTGAGGCTGTTGCCCGCCAGGTGTACCGAGTTGGCGCCCTGCGGGAGGCCTACCGCGTGGTTGGCGCTCGCGACGTTGCCCTTGGCGGGACTCGCCTGCCCGCCGGGCTGCGGCACCCCTGGTTGGGGCAGCACTGGTTTTAAAGCAGAGTTCATATCAACTAAAACTGACTCGCTTCCCGCGACGAAAGCTGAAACATAAAGGTAGACTTATCGTATTTACGCTGTTGTCGCGAGTCGCAGCGCCGAGGTGTCTTTGACCCAAAACAATAATTCATACATAATCTTGTCTATGTATAGGCGTACGCGCGCAAGAACGCCGCCGAGGCGACTCTCTCCGCTATTTGGAACTTTTTCCACGGACGACTCTAGAGGAGTGAGAAATGACGTTCAAAGTTACCACTAGCGGATGCGTCGATGAACGTTCATGAAATTGGTGTCTTGCGAGCGCGAGGAAGCCGCAAAAAATATGCGTTGCTATAGCTAAAGAAACTTCCGCAAGACGAGACCCCGCCGTCGGCACTGATCGGAATGATGCAGTCATCGACTGACGCGCACGAACACTTGACCTCACTCGCGGCACAATAATTCCATGGTGACACTTTTTATCACGAATTAGCACACACCGAATTTACTAAAAGTCA